>CM038675.1:726622183-728055330 GCA_021605145.1 Aegilops bicornis
TGGACACTATCCTTGTGTTCAAAACCTTCTAAGTATTCGGAGGAGGAACCCGCCTTGCAATGCCGAAAACAATATGCGCGCCGGACTCGTCGTCATTGAAGCCTGGTTCAGGGGCTACTGAGGGAGTCCTTGATTAGGGGGTGTCCGGATTGCCGAACTATCACCGTTGGCCGGACTCCTGGACTATGAAGATACAAGATTGAAGACTTTATCCCTTGTCCGGATAGGACTTTCCTTGGCGTGGAAGGCAAGCTTGGCGAACGGATATGTAGATTTCCTACCATTGTAACCGACTTTGTGTAACCCTAACCCTATTCGGTGTCTATATAAACCGAAAGGTTTTAGTCCGTAGGACGAACAACAATCATACCATCGACTAGCTTCTAGGGTTTAGCCTCTCTGATCTCGTGGTAGATCTACTCTTGTACTACCCATATCATCAATATTAATCAAGCAGGAGTAGGGTATTACCTCCATCGAGAGGGCCAGAACCTGGGTAAAAACATCGTGTCCCTTGTCTCTTGTTACCATCCGCCTAGACGCACAGTTCGGGACCCCCTACCCGAGATCCGCCAGTTTTGACACCGACAATTGGCATATACCAAAGAACATTAAAGGGGATTTTGGTCTACGTCTTCTCACCAATACCGTTGTCTACCACAACATACCTGGATGACTAGCAAATGGGACAATAGTTCAAGTCCGCATATTGAAGCCTAAATAAGGTACATCCATTCTCACAAGCATGTATCTTCTCATAAGGCATCTTAAGAGCACGGTGGATTTTTTTTTACTAGTACAGGTTTGCAGGTAGTACATGGCCTTTGGGTAGAAAACGTCCAAATACTGTCATCATCGTGTGGTAGCATTCTCTGCCCAAATTGAATTGATCCTTTAGAGCCATTATTTGTGAGATGGCGTCTAGCTGACAAAGCTCAGTGTGCTCGTGGAGAGAACGTTTTGAAGACTCCAACATTTCATTGAAGGCCTTTGTAGATTCCTCCATCTCATCGTCCGAGTCCCGAGCATCATCAAAGTCTTGCACCATGTCTTCCATCCCGATACCATGCTCATCGGTGCAACGACGAAGCACCTCAGCTCTGGCACGTTTGACAGACTCGCCACGAAATGTCCACACCGTATAATCTGGCGTAAAACCCCTCTTCTGCAGGTGCTTGCCCGTTTCATCCTCTGTCCTCTTGTGCCAATTGCTGCACCCGGCACAGGGGCACCAGGTTGTCCTCTGGCCATTTGCAAACGTGGCTCTCAGAAACCCCTTGGTCTTTGTTAACCATTCAATGGCATGTCTTTCTGACTAGTGTGACCGGTGTACATCCACGCACGATCACTCATCTTGCCTAGCTACTGGACACATAAGAAATATATATATATATATATATATGTATATATATGTATATCGGCATGTATATATTCATCAGTTAATGGAGTTTGTCATTTTTTTACGTCCATGCAACCTAGACGCTAATGTGTAGACTGGGTTCGTTTTTCCATGCTCTGCTCCGGATCCGATGCAAAATTTCAGCAGCACGTCCCCGCTGTTCTCCTGATACACGTCTCGGCAATAAGCAGAGAGGATGTTGCCACGTCTTGAGCTTGCGTTGGTTTTCCTTGAAAAGGAAAGGGTGATGTAGCAAAGTAGCGTAAGTATTTCGCTCAGTTTTTGATAACCAAGGTATCAATCCAGTAGGAGGCTCCTCAAAAGTCCCACGCACCTACACAAACAAACAAGAACCTCGCAACCAACACAATAAAGGGGTTGTCAATCCCTTCATGGCCACTTGCGAAAAGTGAGATCTTATAGAGATAATAAGATAAGATAAATATTTTTTGTATTTTTATGATATAGATTGGAAAGTAAAAGATGCAAATAAAAGTAGATGGAAAACTTACATGATAAAAGATAGGCCCGGGGCCATAGGTTTCAGTAGTGGCTTCTCTCAATATAGCATAACTATTACGGTGGGTGAACAAATTACTGTCGAGCAATTGATAGAAAAGCGAATAGTTATGAGATTATCTAGGCATGATCATGTATATAGACATCACGTCCGTGACAAGTAGATCGACTCCTGCCTGCATCTACTACTATTACTCAACACATCGACCGACTCTTGCCCGCATCTAGAGTATTAAGTTCATAAAGAATAGAGTAACACATTAAGAAAGATGACATGTTGTAGTGGGATAAACTCATGCAATATGATATAAACCCCATTTTTTATCCTCGATGGCAACAATACAATACGTGCCTTGCTGCCCCTGTTATCACTGGGAAAGGACACCGCAAGATTGAACCCAAAGCTAAGTGATTTTTCCATTGCTAGAAACATCAATCTAGTAGGCCAAACCAAACAGTTAATTCTAAGAGACTTGCAAAGATAAATTAATCACACATAAAAGAATTCAGAGGAGATTCAAATATTTCTCATAGATAAACTTGATCATAAACCCACAATTCATCGGATCTCGACAAACACACCGCAAAAAGAGTTACATCGAATAGATCTCCAAGAAGATCAAGGAGAACTTGGTATTGAGATTCAAAGAGAGAGAAGAAGCCATCTAGCTAATAACTATGGACCCGAAGGTCTGTGGTAAACTACTCACAAATCAACGGAGAGGCCTTGGAGAAGATGTAGAGGCCCTCCGTGGTCGATTCCCCCTTCGGCGGAGCGCCGGCGAAGGCTCCAAGAAGGGATTTCGCGGATACAGAAGGTTGCAGCGGTGGAATTAGGTTTTCGTTGTCCATTCTGACGTTTCCATGGTACGAGAGTATATATAGGAGGAAGAAGTAAGTCGGTGGATGCTCGAGGGGCCCACGAGGGTGGGGGCGCGCCCACCCCCAGGGGGCGTGCCGGGCACCCTCGTGGCCGCCTTGGTTGTTGCTTAACGTCCACTCCAAGTCCCCAGGTTTGCATTTGTTCCGAAAAGATCGCTCATGAAGGTTTCATCTCGTTTGGACTCCGTTTGATATTCCTTTTCTTTGAAACACTCAAGTAGGCAGAAAAAACAGCAATTCGGATTGGGCCTCCGTTAGTAGGTTAGTCCCAAAAATGATATAAAAGTGTAAAGTAAAGCCCATAAACATCCAAAACGGGTAATATAGTAGCATGGAACAATAAAAAATTATAGATACGTTGGATACGTATCGAGCATCCCCAAGCTTAATTACTGCTCATCCTCGAGTAGGTAAATTATAAAAACAGAATTTTTGATGTGGAATTCTACGTAGCATAATTCTCAATGTAATTTTCTTTATTGTGGCATGAATGTTCAGATCCAATGATTCAAAATAAAAGTTCATATTGACATAAGAAATAATAATACTTCAAGCATACTAATAAAGTAATCATGTCTTCTCAAAATAGCATGGCTAAAGAAAGTTATCCCTACAAAATCATATAGTCTGGCTATGCTCTATGTTCATCACACAAAGTATTTAATCATGCACAACCCCGATGACAAGCCAAGCAATTGTTTCATACTTTAGTATTCTCAAACTTTTTCAACTTTCACGCAATACATGAGCGTGAGCCATGGACATAGCACTATATGTGGAATAGAATGATGGTTATGGAGAAGACAAAAAAGAGAAGATAGTCTCACATCAACTAGGCGTATCAACGAGCTATGGAGATGCCCATTAGTAGATATCAATGTGAGTGAGTAGGGATTGCCATGCAACGGATACACTAGTGCTATAAATGTAGGAAAGCTCAACAAAAGAAACTAAGTGGGTTGCTCACGAAGACCTAGGGCATTTTGAGGAAGCCCATCATTGGAATATACAAGCCAAGTTCTATATTGAAAAATTCCCACTAGTATATGAAACTGACAACGTAGGAGACTCTCTGTCATGAAGATCATGGTGCTACTTTGATGCACAAGTGTGGTAAAAAGGATAGTAGCATTGTCCCTTCTCTCTTTTTCTCACATTTTTTTATTTGGTCTTTCTTTTTTTTTTAAAGTCTGAAGTCTCATCCCGACTTGTGGGGGAATCATAGTCTCCATAATCCTTTCCTCACTTGGGACAATGCTCTAATAATGAAAATCATCACACTTTTATTTACTTACAACTCAAGATTACAACTCGATACTTAGAACAAGATATGACTCTATATGAATGCCTCCGGCTGTGTACCGGGATATGCAATGAATCAAGAGTAACATGTATGGAATTATGAAGGTGGCTTTGCCACAAATACGATGTCAACTACATGATCATGCAAAAGCAATATGACAATGATGATGTATGTCATAATAAACAGAACGGTGGAATGTTGCATGGCAATATATCTCGGAATGGCTATGGAAATGCCAGAATAGGTAGGTAAGGTGGCTGTTTTGAGGAAGGTATATGATGGGTGTATGGTACTGGCGAAATGTGCACGGCTCAAGAGAGGCTAGCATGGTGGAAGGATGAGAGTGCGTATAATCCATGGACTCAACATTAGTCATAAAGAACTCATATACTTATTGCAAAAATCTACAAGTCATTGAAAACAGATTACTACGCGCATGCTCCTAGGGGGATAGATTGGTAGGAAAAGACCATCGCTCGTCCCCGACCGCCACTCATAAGGAAGACAATCAATAAATAAAATTGTTCTCCAACTTCATCACAAAGCGGTTCACCATACGTGCATGCTATGGGAATCACAAACTTCAACACAAGTATTCTTTAAATTCATAATTACCCAACTATCATGACTCTAATATCACCATCCTCATATCTCAAAACAATTATGAAGCATCAAATTTATCATACCATCCAATTCACTTCCTATGATAGTTTTTATTATACCCAACTTGGATGCCCATCATTCTAGGACCAATTTTATAACCATAGCAAATACCATGTTGTTCTATAGGACTCTCAAAATAATATAAGTGAAGCATGAGAGATCAACAATTTCTTCAAAATTAAGCCACTGCCGTGCTCTAAAAGATATAAGTGAAGCACACAGAACAAAACTATCTAGCTCAAAAAATATAAGTGAAGCACGTAGAGTATTCTAATAAATTCTAAATCATGTCGGTTTCTCCCAAAAGGTGTGTACAGAAAGGATGATTGTGGTAATCTAGAAATCAAAGACTAATATCATACATGACGCTCCAAGCAAAACACATATCATGTGGCGAATAAAAATATAGCTCCAAGTAAAGTTACCGATAGACGAAGATGAAAGAGGGGATGCCTTCCGGGGCATCCCCAAGCTTAGGATTTTGGGTGTCCTTGGATATCTTGGGGTTCCATGGGCATCCCCAAGCTTAGGCTCTTGCCACTCCTTATTCCATAGTCCATCAAATCTTTACCCAAAACCTGAAAACTTCACAACACAAAACTCAACAGGAAATCTCATAAGCTCCGTTAGTGCAAGAAAGAAAAACAACCAGATAAGCTACTGTAATGAACTCATCCTTTATTTATATTGGTGTTAAACCTACTGTATTCCAACTTCTCTATGGTTCATACCCCCCGATACTAGCCATAGATGCCTCAAAATAAGCAAACACCACACGAGAAACAAAATCTGTCAAAAACAGAATAGTCTGTAGCAATCTGTAACTCTCGAATGCTTCTGGAAATCTAAGACTCCTACCAAAATAGGGTCCTGGAAAATTCTTCTATTGATCTACAGCAAAAAGAATCAACACAAAAGCACGTTTTTTTGAATTACTAAAATTATTTTCGTGCGCGCAAAGTTTCTGTTTTTCAGCAGAATTAACTATCACCGTAGGTTATCCTATAGGTTCTACTTGGCACAAACACTAATTAAAACATGAAAACACATCTAAACAGAAGCTAGATGAAATATTTATTAATAAACAGAAGCAAAAAGCAAGAAATAAAAATAAAATTGGGTTGCCTCCCAACAAGCGCTATCGTTTAACGCCCCTAGCTAGGCATAAAAGCGAGGATAGATCTAAGTAGTGCCATAATAATAAGATAGATCACGAAAACTCATCTCATATTCTCTATGTTCAGCAGCAAGTTTTCTTTGAGGTAAGGAAACGTAATCAAAATGGCTAAATTTAATGGGACAAAAGTCCCCAAGATCAATCTCAGGAGGTATGGGTTCCTCCTTTGGCCCTTCATATTGCACAACCAATTCATCATTATAAACATTCTTTTGACAGAACCTTTTGAGTCTAAACTAAAGATAATATCCTAGCTCATTATTTCGAATAGCAAAATTGAGTTCATAAAATTTATCAACTAGAACAGTGGTAGGAACCTTTTTTCTAAGGTTTTCATTAAAAGCAATATAGTCCAAAGATTAGAAACGCATTATTTCCTCTTGATTGAGGAGGATCGCCTCTATGGGAGGACGGCCGGCGTCCACACCCTATAGTGCGCGGAAGTTTCTTTGGCTTCTTTTATTATAAATCTAAACTCATGTGCCAAAAAGATAGTAGCTGCACGCTTAACAGAAGAATGCTCAGTATAGAAAATTCTAGGAAAATCCTTTGTATGCAAGGATGCATGTGCATAAACAGTCTTTCAAGTTCAACTATAAGCACGGCGATAGCATCCGCAAGACTACTAGTTCTATGCAAGATAGAACTACCCATAGAAGGTAAAGCACCGACACAAGTAAAGAAATCTTGAATAACCCCTTTTCCAATAATATTACCACTACCGATTCGGAACTTTTTAGTATGTAAGATAAGGGGTTCTTCAGCACGAGCATCAGAATTTTCCAGGTTATCATTATTGTCCATATCGATGACAATCTCTCCAGTTTCAGACATAAGAGCGGAAAAAGCGAGGAGAAAGAGAAAGAGGGAGGCAAACAGAAAAGAGAGGGCGAATAAAACGGCAAGGGTGAAGTGGGGGAGAGGAAAACGAGAGGCAAATGGCAAATAATCTGTCTGAGGGAGATGAGTTTGTGATGGGTAATTGGTATGTCTTGACTTGAGCGAAGACCTCCCGACTCTGGCGCGGAAATCCTTCTTGCTACGTCTTGAGCTTGCGTTGGTTTTCCTTGAAGAGGAAAGGGTGATGCAGCAAAGTAGCGTAAGTATTTCCCTCAGTTTTTGAGAACCAAGGTATCAATCCAGTAGGAGGCTCCTCAAAAGTCCCACGCACCTACACAAACAAACAAGAACCTCGCAACCAACACAATAAAGGGGTTGTCAATCCCTTCACGACCACTTGCAAAATGTGAGATCTGATAGAGATAATAAGATAAGATAAATATTTTTGGTATTTTTATGATATAGATTGGAAAGTAAAAGATGCAAATAAAAGTAGATGGAAAACTTACATGATAAAAGATAGGCCCGGGGCCATAGGTTTCAGTAGTGGCTTCTCTCAATATAGCATAACTATTACGGTGGGTGAACAAATTACTGTCGAGCAATTGATAGAAAAGCGAATAGTTATGAGATTATCTAGGCATGATCATGTATATAGACATCACGTCCGTGACAAGTAGATCGACTCCTGCCTGCATCTACTACTATTACTCAACACATCGACCGACTCCTGCCCGCATCTAGAGTATTAAGTTCATAAAGAACAGAGTAACACATTAAGAAAGATGACATGATGTAGAGGGATAAACTCGTGCAATATGATATAAACCCCATCTTTTTATCCTCGATGGCAACAGTGCGATACGTGCCTTGCTGCCCCTACTGTCATTGGGAAAGGACACCGCAAGATTGAACCCAAAGCTAAGCACTTCTCCCATTGCAAGAAAGATCAATCTAGTAGGCCAAACCAAACTGATAATTCGAAGAGACTTGCAAAGATGACTTAATCACACATAAAAGAATTCAGAGGAGATTCAAATGTTTCTCATAGATAAACTTGATCATAAACCCACAATTCATCAGATCTCAACAAACGCACCGCAAAAAGAGTTACATCGAATAGATCTCCAAGAAGATCGAGGACAACTTGGTATTGAGATTCAAAGAGAGAGAAGAAGCCATCTAGCTAATAACTATGGACCCGAAGGTCTGTGGTAAACTACTCACAACTCATCGGAGAGGCCTTGGAGATGATGTAGAGGCCCTCCGTGGTCCGTTCCCCCTCCGGCGGAGCGCCGACAAAGGCTCCAAGATGGGATATCGCGGATACAGAAGGTTGCGGCGGTCGAATTAGGTTTTCGTGGTCTGTTCTGATGTTTTTAGGGTACGGGAGTATATATAGGAGGAAGAAGTAAGTCGGTGGACGCTCGAAGGGCCTAAGAGGGTGGGGGGCGCGCCGGGCACCCTCATGGTCGCCTCGATTGTTGTTTGACGTCCACTTCAAATCTCCAGGTTTGCATTTGTTCAGAAAAGATCGCTCCCGAAGGTTTCATCCCGTTTGGACTCCGTTTGATATTCCTTTTCTTCGAAACACTGAAATAGGATAAAAAACAGTAATTCGAGCTGGGCCTCCGATTAGTAGAATAGAATCAAAAATGATATAAAAGTGTAAAGTAAAGCCCATAAACATACAAAACGGGTAATATAATAGCATGGGACAATAGAAAATTATAGATACATTGGAGACGTATCAGATGTGTACCCGGAGAACAACAGGGAGGCACTGACAAAATTCTGCATCGAATTCGGAGCAGAGCATATGGGAAAGAAACCAATCTACACATACTCGGGCCGTCCATGGATAATGTTGGACAATTCGAAAGAATCACGGTTATAAATATGAAAATGCATGCATATTTATAGATGTAATACTCTCGAACGGGACACGCATAGTGCTCACGCATACTGATGATTGAAGACACCTATTGTCTGTGTCAAAACCAGCAGATCTCGGGTAGGGGGTGCTACGTCTTGAACTTGCGTTGGTTTTCCTTGAAGAGGAAAGGGTGATGCAACAGAGTAGCGTAAGTATTTCCCTCAATTTTTCAGAACCAAGGTATCAATATTGACATGATGTAGAGGGATAAACTCATGCAATATGATATAAACCCCATCATTTTACCTCGATGGCAACAATACAATACGTGCCTTGCAACCCTTTCTGTCACTGGGTAAGGACACCGCAAGATTGAACCCAAAGCTAAGCACTTCTCCCATGGCAAGAAAGATCAATCTAGTAGGCCAAACCAAACTGATAATTCGAAGAGACTAGGAAAGATAAGTCAATCATACATTAAAGAATTCAGAGGAGATTCAAATATTTCTCATAGATAAACTTGAGCATAAATCCACAATTCATCGGATCTCGACAAACACACCGCAAAAAGAGTTTTCATCAAATAGATCTCCACAAGAGAGGGGGAGAACATTGTATTGAGATCCAAAAAGAGAGAAGAATCCATCTAGCTAATAACTACGGACCCGAAGGTCTGTGGTAAACTACTCACAACTCATCGGAGGGGCTACGGTGTTGATGTAGAAGCCCTCCATGGTCGATTCCCCCTCAGGCGGAGCGCAGGTGAAGGCTCCAAGATGGGATCTCACGGATACAGAAGGTTACGGCGGTGGAAATTGTTTTTCGTTGGCTCCCTTGCATGTTCTCGGGGTACGTGGGTATATATAGGAGGAAAAAGTACGTCGGTGGCCGCACGAGGGGCCCAGGAGACAGGGGGCGCGCCCTCCTATCTCCTGGCCGCCTCGTTTGCTTCTTGACTTGAACTCCAAGTTCTCCTGATCACGATCGTTCCAAAAATCACGCTCCCGAAATTCTCATTCCATTTGGACTCCGTTTGATATTCCTTTTCTTCGAAATACTGAAATAGGCAAAAAAAACAGCAATACGGGTTGGGCCTCCGGTTAGTAGGTTAGTCCCAAAAACGATATAGATGTGTAAAATAAAGCCCATAAACATCCAAAAGGGGTAATATAATAGCATGGAACAATCAAAAATTATAGATACGTTGGAGACGTATCAGGGGGTCCCAAGCTGTGTGTCATGGATCGATGGATAACAGGAGACAGGGGACACAATGTTTACCCAGGTTCGGGCCCTCTCTATCGAGGTAATACCCTACTTCCTGCTTGACTGATCTTGATGAATATAGGGTTACAAGAGTTGATCTACCTCGAGATCATATGTTGTGGTCTAAGCCCTAGAGGTATGATGAGTAATGTCATAATGATCTAGCTTATCTACCGACTAGCCTAGCCTCGGTTTATATAATGTACCCGAGGCCTAAGATAACAAGAGTCCTAGCCGAATACGATGGTGGGGAGGAGTCCTTGTCTTGATCACCAAGTCTTGTGTAATCTTGGTTGCATGCGGCAGCTGTCTGAACTGCCCATGAGTATACGACTAAGGGAGTCCTGGATTAGGGGGTGTCCGGATAGCCGGACTATAACCTTCGGCCGGACTCCTGGACTATGAAGATACAAGATTGAAAACTTCGTCCCGTGTCCGGATGGGACTTTCCCTAGCCCTCTCTGGTGTGTATATAAACCGGAGAGCTTTAGTCCGTAGGACGAACAACAATCATACCATAGGCTAGCTTCTAGGGTTTAGCCTCTCTGATGTCGTGGTAGATCTACTCTTGTACTACCCATATCATCAATATTAATCAAGCAGGAGTAGGGTTTTACCTCCATCGAGAGGGCCCGAACCTGGGTAAAAACATCGTGCCCCTTGTCTCATGTTACCATCCGCCTAGACGCACAGTTCGGGACCCGCTACCCGAGATCCGCTGGTTTTGACACCGACATTGGTGCTTTCATTGAGAGTTCCTCTGTGTCGTCATCTTTAGGCCCAATGGCTCCTCCGACCATCAACAACGATGCAGTCCAGGGTGAGACTTTTCTCCCGGGACAGATCTTCATATTCGGCGGCTTTGCACTGCGGGCCAATTCGCTTGGCTATCTGGAGCAGATCGAAAGCTACGCCCCTGGCCATCAGGTCAGATTTGGAAGTTTGAACTACACGGCTGACGTCTGCGGAGACTTGATCTTGACGGGTTCGAGCCACAGCCGGCGCCCGCCTTTATTACGATGGGCATGATCTAGCTCTGCCGCCGAACAGTGCCCTGGAGGCTGCACCCATGTCCGCTCCGACCCTTAGCTCGGAGCCGACTGCGCCGATCGAGGACGGGTGGCTGGACACCTCCTCAAGGGCTCCAATCTCTACGGCGATCGAGCCGAACACCAGCCTTGTCCTCTGCGAAGCCCGTGACTCCAAGGTGCCGGACTCCTCTCCGGACTCCGAACCCTCCGCGCCCCTGCCAATCGAATCCGATTGGGCGCCGATCATGGAGTTCACCGCCGCGGACATCTTTCAGCACTCGCCCTTCGGTGACATTCTGAATTCACTAAAGTCTCTCTCTTTATCAGGAGAGCCCTGGCCGGACTATGGTCAGCAAGGTTGGGATGCGGACGATGAAGAAATTCAAAACCCACCCACCACCTACTTCGTAGCCACTGTCGATGATTTAACCAACATGATCGACTTCGACTCTGAAGACATCGACGGTATGGACGCCGATGCAGGAGACGACCAAGAACCAGCGCCTATAGGGCACTGGAAGGCCACCTCGTCGTATGACATATACATGGTGGACAACCCAAAAGAAGGGAACGGCGATGGAACAACGGAGGATGACCCCTCCAAGAAGCAGCCTAAGCGCCGGCGTCAGTGGCGCCGCTCTAAATCCCGTCAAAGCAAAAACGGAGATTCCGGCACGGGAGACAATAACACCCCGGACAGTGCCGAAGATAACCCCCTCCAGCAAAATTCAGCACAGGAGGACAGAGAAGCCAGCCCTCGATCATGTGAGAGCGGCAGACAAAGAGGTAGAGGACGATAATTACATGCCTCCCTCCGAAGACGAGGCAAGCCTCGACGACGACTAATTTGTCGTGCCTGAGGATCCCGTGGAACAAGAGCGTTTCAAATGCAGGCTTTAGGCCACGGCGAGCAGCCTCAAGAAAAAACAACAACAACTTAGAGCTGACCAAGACTTTCTAGCCGACAGATGGACTGATGTCCTTGCGGCCGAAGAGTACGAACTCGAACGCCCCTCCAAGAGCTACCCAAAGCGCAGGCTGCTACCCTGATTAGAGGAGGAAGCACCTAAACCTACATCACCAGCAAGACGACGCGGCCGACCGCCACCTCGTGGTCAGCGAAGAGGCCTCTCGGCCCTCCACTCAAGCCGCACCCCGTCGTCGCTCAAAAAATACCAAGGCATGGGGAAATGCGCCAGACCTGCGAGATATATTGGAGGACAAGGCAAGGCAAACAAGATCGATCTACGGATTGCGTGGGCGCCCCACGACACGTGACAATAACCGTCACGCCGGATATGGCAAATCCGGCCGGGCCGAACACAGTAGACAAAGCTCATTTGAGCTACGTCATGATATAGCCCAGTACAGAGGCGCCGCACACCCACTATGCTTCACAGATGAAGTAATGGATCATCAAATCCCCGAGGGTTTCAAACCCGTAAACATCGAATCATACGATGGCACAATAGATCCTATGATGGCACAACAGATACGATAACGAGGAGGAGCCCCGGCCGCTGAACAATAGGGGACAGAAGGGCTTCCCCCCACATGTGCGGACGGTGAACATGATATACGCAACCCACATCCCCAAAAGGGAGCAGAAGCATGCACTCAGGGACGTATATGCGTTGGAGCGATCGCCCCAAAGTTCAACCCATGGTCCTCCTGCCCGATCACTTTTGATCGAAGGGACCACCCCACTAGCATCCGCCATGGCGGATTCGCCGCATTGGTTCTAGACCCAATCATTGACGGATTTCACCTCACTAGAGTCCTTATGGACGGCGGCGGCAGCCTGAACCTGCTTTATCAGGATACAGTGCGAAAAATGGGCATAGATCCCTCAAGGATTAAACCCACAAAGACGACCTTTAAAGGCGTCATACCAGGTGTAGAGGCCAACTGTACAGGCTCAGTTACACTTGAGGTGGTCTTTGGATCCCCGGATAATTTCCGAAGCGAGGAGTTAATCTTCGACATAGTCCCGTTCCGCACTGCTCGGACGAACCGCATTTGCAAAGTTCAATGCGGTGCCGCACTATGCATATCTCAAGCTCAAGATGCCAGGCCCTCGAGGAGTCATTACGGTCAATGGAAATACCGAACGCTCTCTCCAAACGGAGGAGCATACGGCGGCCCTCGCAGCAGGAGTACAAAGTAGCCTCTCAAGGCAATTCTCCAGTCCGGCTATTAAACGTCCGGACACCGTCAAGCGCGCCCGTAGTAACCTACAACAAGCGTAGCAATGCGGCCCCAACCCGAGCCCTCGCGAAATTGCGAAACCAGTACTACGCGTACATAATTACGCTCTGGAAATACCAAGGGCATAGGGGGAGGGGCACGACCACGGCATGCCCAAAATGCGGCTCAACCGCACTAGGGGCTCCCGATTTTGTCATTCTTTTTCTTACTTTCAGGACTCCACTCTCCGGAAGGCCTGTCCGGCAGTACAATCGCCGAACACATGATGCAACAGCCAGGGAGGCAGAAAGCTACGTCGAATGTCCAGGTGGTCTCTATAACGAGCTAAATACCTGTCTTACATACCATCCCGCAGCTCGCCCCTGGAGGGGGACATGTCAAATAGTCCCATCTCTTGCTTATCGCACTATTTGTATCGTTCTGCTTTTACCGCAGCCTTTTCGAATAAACAATACATAGCTTCTGTCTATTATTGCATTCCTTTTTTTATGTAAATATGTTCAGTTATGACATTACACAACCGTACACTTTGGTACGGCCAATACACCAGGGGCTTAAGTACCCCAGAATATGGTGTGAGAAGTCCGAACACTCTCACGAGTGCGGCACCCCGAACTTATAGCATTATATGCATCGGCTCCGAATCATGTCTTGGGTCACTAGTTGGGTTTGCCCGGCTCCCATGTTTTGGTACCTTACGTTCCGTTATATCGGCTAAGGTAGCGCTGGGAGAACTACTGCGATTGTGCCCCGGTTGAGCTGGGTTAAGCACCACAGTAGAGAAAGCTAAAACTGACCGTCATGATAGGGCGAGAGTTGGTCGCTGTTCGAGAGGCTTCGAGTCCCTAAAGACTTATGCTGCTTAGAGCGAGGAGCCGGCTTTGTCCGGCCTAGGCGTGGATAGCGCCCCGAACTCGGTCTTCCTAATACTAGGGGCTTCGCCGAAATTTAAAATTATAGAATTCTATGGCTAAGTGAGAGTGATAAAGCATTATAGTCTGATTGCCTTGTTACATTGTCTTTGGCGCCTCCCTCGAAGGACCCAAGAATGGGAACAAGAGCGCTCAGGTTTATCCCGAACACCCCAGCAATCGTGGCATGGGGGCAGAAGCCGACGACTCGCCATCCCTCAGATTTAATAAACGGCTACACAGAAGGTAATATTTTAAATTTAAAAAGCGTTGCTTAGCGCATATGAACAAGTTTTCAGCGCACAGGTCAACACGAGCGAGTTTACTCAAAAATTACATCCTTGGAACATTCATCCGCCATACGGCGGGCACCCTTCCGGACGCCCTCATAATACATCTCGGGCTTGCGATGCTCCTTGCGCTCAGGTGGCCCATCTTGCACCAGCTTCACAGCATCCATCTTGCCCCAGTTTACTTTAACACGGGCAAGGGCCCTACGGGCGCCTTCGATGCATACGGAGCGCTTGATGACTTCAAGCTATGGACAGGCATCCGCCAGCCGCCTCTCCAGCCCAAAGTAGCTCCCAGGCATGACCTCCCCAGACCATAGCCGGACTATAAGGCCCTTCATGGCCTGTTCGGCCACCTTATGGAACTCGACCAGCCGCTTCAGCTGGTCGCTCAAGGGCACCGGGTGTCCGGCCTCAACATACTGGGACCAGAACACCTTCTCCGTCGAGCTCCCCTCCTCGGCTCGGTAGAATGCGGCAGCATCGGACACACTGCAGGGTAGATCTGCAAATGCTTCTGGAGAGCTCCGGACTCTGGTAAGTAACAAGTAATTCACTTTCACGTGATTGCTTTGCATAAAGAATGCCTTACCCGCCGCTATCTTCTTCATCGCCTCAATTTCCTGGAGGGCTTTTTGGGCTTCGGCCTTGGCAGATTTGGCGCTCTCAAGGGCTGAGGCGAGCTCGGACTCTCGAGTCTTTGAGTCAAGCTCCAAACTCTCGTGTTTTTCCACGAGAGCCTGGAGCTCTTGCTGCACCTCCGCCACCCGCGCCTCCTGCTTTTCTCGCTCGGTGCGCTCCACAGCAGCATTGTCTTCGGCCTTCGACAACGCTTTCTTCAGGGTCGCCACCTCGGTTGTGGCCCCTATAATACTCACGTTGGTCCTATCATTTTTTGCAACCACATCTTTTTTATATTTTTACATAAGGTATAACTTACCTTCCTTGTCCTCGAGCTACTTCTTGGCAAGGCCGAGCTCGTTCTCGGACCGCTCGAGGCTCTGCTTCAATGCATCAACCTCCGCAGTCAGTGCGGCAGATGTCAGCAGCGCAGCCTACATTCCCATATTGACATACTTATGCTAGACTCCTGCGTATATCTTTAAGATCCTCAGTTCGGCTTTTTTTTTCTGAACACCAAACTGAGCATCACGGTCTACTGTCTATGCGGTAATATTTTTACATATCTTAAATACATACCTCAAAGCCTGTTAGAAGGCTGGCACATGCTTCAGTCAGCCCGCTCTTGGCGGACTGAACCTTCTGGGTCACCGCACTCATAATAGTGCGGTGCTCCTCGTCGATGGAGGCGCCGTTAAGCACCTCCAGCAAATTATCCGGTGCCTCCGGTTGGACGGAGGTCACCGGCATCGTAGGCTTGCCCTTCTTACTAGGGGGCCGCCTGTCGGACTCCGGAACCGCTGAAGGTTCCGGTGCGATGTCCGGCCCAGGGCCGGACTTGGAGCCCTTGGGGATTTTGTCCCCTTTGCGCCAGGAGTCCGGGAGGTCACCTTGTGGCGCCTCTAGGACCACCTCCTCCTGGCTTGGACCCTTTTGGGACCCCACCTCGGCATCATCTGCAGGGCTAGGGGAGGAGGCGGCCGGAAGTGAAGTGCTATTCACATCCGACAAGCTTAAGGAGCCGCTCGACGACACGCCGACCTGTGCTCGGGGCGGACTACATGATTATATTCGGCGTCAGAAGATACTGTGCGATAAAGGAATGCCATGATTTATTCTGGTATCCGGATACTTACGATTTGGCCAGGGGCTTGGCCCTGGTGGGCCACTCCTCTTCGCCGTCGTCGGCGTTGGTGGAGTAGTCCGGAGGAAGGGTCCTTCCCTTCTTGGACCCTCCGGCCCCCCAGTTGGGGCGGCCTTCCTTTTCTTCTCTCCCCCCGCTGGGGGAGAGACCTCTCTTTCCTCCTCCTCGTTTTCGTGGGAGGAGTCCGCCTCGGAGTCATCGGACGATGAGTCCGACACCACCAGGCGCCGGGAACTCTTTCGAGTCCCCGTGGCTTTCTTCTTGGCCTTCTTGTCCGGCAGCACGTAAGGTGTCGAGACCAGCAGCTTCGCCAGGCGGGCATCTGCTGGGCCTTCGGGCAAAGGAGCCAGACAGTCGAAGGAACGGGAGCTTAGATCCTGCATAGAGTTAAACTATGAAAAACAAGTGTCCCGTAAACGGTAGAACAAGCTTACTATGCTGGCTTGGCGCTTCGCGCAGATTCCGCGATCCTCGCTAATGGGAGGGGGAACCTCGGCGCCCTTGAATAGCACCTTCCAGGCATCCTCATGCGGTGTGTCGAAGAGCCTGGTCAGAGTTTGGTGCTGGGCTTGGTCGAACTCCCACAAGTTAAAAGCCCGTCGTTGACATGGGAGGATCTGGCGGATGAGCATGACCTGGACTACGTTGACAAGTTTAACCTTCTTGTCCACCAGGTTTTGGACGCAGGTTTGGAGTCCGACCAGCTCTTTCGAATTGCCCCACGACAGGCCCGTCTCTTTCCAGGAGGTGGGCCGTGTGGGGATGCCAGATTGGAATTTGGGGGCCGCTGCCCATTCAGGGTCACACGGCTCGGTGATGCAGAACCACCGCGATTGCCACCCTTTGATGGTTTCCACGAAGAAGCCCTCGAGCCATATAACGTTGGGCATCTTGCCCACCATGGCGCCTCCGCTCTCCGCTTGCCGGCCGCCCACTACCTTCGGCTTGACATTGAAGGTCTTCAGCCATAAGCCAAAGTGGGGCTTGATGCGGAGGAAGGCCTCGCACACGACGATAAACGCCGAGATGTTGAGGATGAAGTTTGGGGCCAGATCGTGGAAATCCAGGCCGTAGTAGAACATGAGCCCCCGGACAAATGGGTGGAGTGGGAAGCCCAGTCCGTGGAGGAAATCGGGGAGGAACACCACCCTCTCATGGGGCCTGGGGGTTGGGATGAGCTGCCCCTCACCGGGAAGCCGGTGCGCAATGTCCTTGGACAAGTATCCCGCTTTCCTCAACTTTTTGATGTGCCCATCCGTGACGGAGGAGGCTATCCACCTGCCTCCCACTCCGGACATGGCGTGAGAAGGTTGAGGTGGGAAGTGCGGACTTGGGTGCTAGAGCTCGAGTGCGCGGAAATGGATAAGCGAAGGAGGAAGAAGGCGTAGATGAAAAAGGTGGATCCTTATCCCCTTATATCGGCGGACGAAACTATGTGCTCCAACCAGCCTGGTAAAACTCGCTTATCTCCCAAACGCCGTAATTAATGGCGCGGTTGGGTTACCCATGCCTGTATTGATGAGAATCCCGGAATAAGGGGACACGATCTCTGCTTCAACAAGACGAGCCAAGGAAATTGCCTCGCTAAGTGCACTGAGGTGGGACAGTAAAAACGATTCAAATAAAGGCTTGGCCGTGGTGTGATGTCACGCTGCAGAATACGTCAGCAGATTGGATTTGTGTAAATATTATTCTCTCTATGGTGGTATGTGGAACTTATTTTGCAGAGCCGGACACTATCCTTGTGTTCAAAATCTTCTATGAAGTATTCGGAGGAGGAACCCGCCTTGCAATGCTGAAGACAATATGCGCGCCAGAATCGTCGTCATTGAAGCCTGGTTCAGGGGCTACTGAGGGAGTCCTGGATTAGGGGGTGTCCGGATAGCCGGACTATAACATTCAGCCGGACTCATGGACTATGAAGATACAAGATTGAGGACTTCGTCCCGTGTCCGAATGGGACTTTCCTTGGCATGGAAGGCAAGCTTGGCGATACGGATATCTAGATCTCCTCCCATTGTAACCGACTCTGTGTAACCCTAGCCCTCTCCTGTGTCTATATAAACTGGAGGGTTTTAGTCCATAGGATGAACAACAATCATACCATAGGATAGCTTCTAGGGTTTAGCCTCTCTGATCTCGTGGTAGATCTACTCTTGTACTACCCATATCATCAATATTAATCAAGCAGGAGTAGGGTTTTACCTCCATCGAGAGGGCCCAAACCTGGGTAAAAACATCGTGCCCCTTGTCTCCTGTTACCATCCGCCTAGACGCACAGTTCGGGACCCCCTACCCGAGATCCGCCGGTTTTGACACCGACAACGACCATGGGGGTCCTCGGCCCAATCTAACTGATCGGGGGATGACGTGGTGAGTACCCCCTAGTCCAGGACACTGTCAGTAGCCCCCTGAACCGATCTTCAAGTTGGGGACGCTCCTCGATTCTTCTGAACTGGTCTTCATCTTCGGTCGTCGGTCTTGAAAACTGGTTCAACAAATCTTCTCATCTTTGATCTTGAGGATCACCAACGTGCATCCGAAGAGTTTATTTTTATGCCACACCTCGGGTTTGAAGTTGTTCCCGGGCGGCAGTGTCCTATTGCGTCCAAGCTCCAATGTCGGACTGCATTCGATTTATCTTTTGCAGCCGAGCTCCAACGTCGGACTACTTCCGAGCTCCATCATCGGAATGTATCCGAGCTCCAACACCGGACTATATCCAAGGTGTCATAGATCACCTTGACTCGAAAAAGTTTGAAGGAGTTTAGCCGAGCTTAATGTTGGAAATGCCCGCTATGGAGCTAGCCACAGGCGCCAGAGCTCTATGCCGGACTACTTCCGAGGTGGTGCACCACCTTGGCCATGGGCTGATTTTTATGAATTTAATTCCAAATTGTGCAATGTAATCTGGGCCGAGATGTATAGCCTGTAGCCCTCAAGGTGCGTGTTGGCCCAATATCCGGGATGCACCTGAAGGAAAAAAAAATCAAACCGCTAACCCTAGTAGCCCTAAGACTCAGGTCGATTCATAAAATCAGCCTGAGGATCAATTCCCAGCTCGGCAGCATACATAGGAATAAAAACTCGGTGTGCAAAGTCCTCGAGACTCAGGTTGGGTGCAGCCGACCAACCTTAGCAAAATAATCTCCTCTAAAACTATATTGCACTTTAAATTTTCTGCATTGGATTGTCAACGCAGTAGCCCCCGAGCCACTGGTCGTGTGGCAAAAGCAGATCAGGGGATCGATGTACCCCTTTAATATTTGTAAATGATAAGCACGTAGCCCAGTAGCCCCCGAGCATTAATGTGGGCAAGGGTGGCCGAATTAAGGATCGATATCCGTAGTAAAATCACAAATTATGTGTAATGATTCTATGTATCATAGGAGTTTACATCATTAATGCTCGAATCCGCATTGTAAAAAACTTTGTTGACTGAACATCGGCTTCCACCTCCTTGGCCAGCAGCCGAGGAGTGTTTGTTCTACTTTATAAAGCCTTTATGAGGGCAAAGATTTACGGCAAACAAGGCAATCTGGCCAGACGGTTTTATAAACAAAGGTACGCGGAGAGATATGTTATATTACTTTTTAACGTAAGAAACATCTTCCAAAGAAAATAGTCCCACTATCGATTCCTTTATTTGGGTTGTCATGCTAAGCATGATCACGAAACCTCGGCTCTGATCAATGTGAGAGGAAAATATTGAGGATTTAGTTCGAGGAAAGTTCCCGAACTCTATGGTATTAATGAACCAAAAAATTTACTTCCTTCGTTGCCGACCAATATGATCCTTTAAGATTGCTAGCTTTCGGCTTCACCCAGTCTGAGGTAAATAACTCGGATGGACCGGTAGTAACAATCACAGATGTGCTCCCTTCACCGCCTAGCCGAACAATCAGGAACGTAGGGGTAAGCACAGGAACCAGGCAACCCAGCTTGGCCAAAATCTTAAGTCAAATTGATGCATATTTATGGATTTATATAACGATAATTACGGAAGGCAACACTTGTATAATGAATAAAATGTTGATGATATATACCTATTTTGACTCCATTGCGGCCGTTTATCAGTTGAAAGTGGCCCATCATCGGCTTCTACCCCTTTGTAGATACTATGCAGGGTGTTTCCGCAATAACAAGACAACCCTTAGCCTACGTCTCGGTGCCCGAAGGCGATTGCGTTAGCGGGAACGAGGCAATTAGATATCTGGGCTTTATAACTTTCACTTAGTCATAGGAGTTTTAAACTTGGGAAGCTAGCTACGAGCCCCCGGTTAGTGTTCGGTGACAGCTGAGGTCAAGCCGTAAACACTTCGGCCAATGTTATGAACGGCCCATCATTTAACATTGTCATCGGATTGCTGACCAGTTTACGCTTATTGTGACAGTCAGTTTCCGGCTTTCTCCACTGAGGTGCTTAACCATGCGAGCTGGAAGCACAATCGCAGTGGTTCTCCCTTTGCACACCTAGCCAAACAAAGTGGAACGTAGGAGGCAAGCACAGGAGCCGGGCAACCCAACTATTGACCCAAGACACAATTTGGAACCGATGCATACATAGCAATATCTGAGAATGTTTTTGCCGAATCTCTAAAGGTGTCTGGCGCTGCACTGCGAGACTTATGCTGGAAACACACAAATAGTTTAAAAGTGTCGTCGGTGTCAAAACCGGTGGATCTCGGGTAGGGGGTCCCGAACTGTGCGTCTAAGGTTAATGGTAACAGGAGGCGGGGGACACGATGTTTACCCAGGTTCGGGCCCTCTCGATGGAGGTAATACCCTACTTCCTGCTTGATTGATCTTGATGATATGAGTATTACAAGAGTTGATCTACCACGAGATCATAGAGGCTAAACCCTAGAAGCTAGCCTCTTATTATGATAGTTGTTCTACGGACTAAACCCTCCGGTTTATATAGACATCGGAGGGGGCTAGGGTTACACAGAGTCGGTTACAGAGAAGGAGATCTACATATCCGAATTGCCAAGCTTGCCTTCCACGCAAAGGAGAGTCCCATCCGGACACAGGACGAAGTCTTCAATCTTGTATCTTCATAGTCCAACAGTCCGGCCAAAGTATATAGTCCGGATGTCCAAGGACCCCTTAATCCAGGACTCCCTTAGTAGCCCCTGAGCCAGGCTTCAATGACGATGAGTCCGGTGCGCAGATTGTCTTTGGCATTGCAAGGCGGGTTCCTTCTCCGAATACTCCATAGAAGATTTTGAACACAAGAATCATGTCCGGCTCTGCAAAACAAATTCCACATACCACCGTAGAGAATACAATATTCCACAAATCTAATCTGCTGACAACTTTTCATAGCGTGACATCACGCCATGGCCCGGTCTTTATTCAAACCGTTTTTCACAATCAGCCACTACACGTGCTGCGATGCGGTTTTATTGGCACGTCTTGTCGAAGCAGAGATCGTGTTCCCCTTATCACTGGATTCTCATCAATACAGGTGTGGGTAACCCAACCGTGTTTCTTTAATATGACTCCTCGATTTTAGGCAAGTCCCAAACGGCCACGCGGGGGATGCTTGATATTTGTCCTCTTTATAAGGGGGCCAAGGCCTGTCCTTTTCTTCCCACGCTTGATCCTTCCCCTCCCACACCTCGAGTTCCAACACCCAAGGCTCAAGCTAAGCGCTTTGGAACTTCAACCATGTCCGGATCAACCCTTCAAGGCCGGTGGATGGCCTCCTCCGTCACAGAGGAGGACATCAAGAAGCTTAGCAAGTCATGTATCTCACCGCCGAGATTCCGCACAGGCTGCCTGCTCAAGGGCAGGTCATTCCTACTTCCGAACCCAACGAGATTGTCGTATTTATTTCCCACTTTCTCCACGGGCTAGGTTTTAATCTTGATCCCTTCGTGAGAGGGCTCATGTTCTACTACGGGCTAGATTTCCACGATCTAGCTCCGGATTCCATCCTTCACATCTCTTCGTTTATCGTCGTGTGTGAAGCCTTCCTCCGCATCACCCCCCACTTCGGCCTATGGCTCAAGACCTTCAATGTGAGGCCGAAGGTGATCGACGAGCGTCACGCATAGTGCGGAGGCGCTATAATAAGCAAAGGCGCCGATGCCCCATGGCCAAACGGTTCCTTCACAGAAACTTCTGACTTATGGCAACGGGAGTGGTTTTATATCGCAGCTCCTCGAGGTACAAAGCGAGCGGCTGCTCCAGCGTTCCGCTCGAGCCCTCCGCCGCAACTGGCGTCATGGGTCAACAAGGGGCTGGACTCGGGGCCAGTTAATGACGTGCTGACACTGCAAAGCCGCATCCGGGACCTTCTGAAGAAGGATGTCAGTCTTGTCAAGATAATGCAAGTAATGCTGGTTCGTCAGGTCCTGCCGTGACAACGTCTACCTCTCCGTATGTGGGAGTTCAACCCGGAAGGACCGCGAACCATTCAATAATTCTTCAGCATGACGCTAAAAGAGATGTATGTGTCGTTCTTCGGATCACGAATAAAGTGTCCGGAAACCACCGAGGACGTGGGTCTCAACTACAACCGTCCGGATACCCAAGTAAGTTATTCCGCAACCGAACACACCATCCTTTATGTTTATTATAACACATACTGAAAAATTGCTCTCTGCCAGGACTGGATAAAGAAGGCGGAGAGGATTAGGTGTTCGGCCCCTCTTCCCGAAGGCTCGCCGGATCCTTTGTTGATCAGGATGCTTGGCATGCACCGTATCAGGTGCCATCGGGAGAAGATGAGGGGAGGAATAGAGAAGCCACCAGTGGTCCTCATACTTTACATATCCAACTTGGGGGAGTAAGTGCCTCCGCGAAAGAGGATAATCGGGGAGGTAAATCCAAAATCCCCTCTCCTCACGGTAAGAAAAGGGCCGCCTATGAAGACTTGGAAACTGAGGTTTCCAAACGAGGGAAGAAACCCTCGCTAGGGGGCCCTGCCCCAGAGGGCGTCCTTACCGTACAGCGCCCGCAAGGGGGCCAGCCCTCAACCGAGCTGTTTGTGAAAAAGGTACTTTGGTAAATATACCATGTTTTGTCTCTGAGAATAATGACCGAGACATATTTGTTGCAGTACGGCTCGTAGCCCTTCTCCATAGAGTTCGTATTCGGGGGATCTTCTTCCGGAGATGATGGAGAGCGAAACGCCTCCACTTGCCTCCCTACCACATGGGGCGGAAGACCCCGAGGTTTCGTCATGGAGGATTTCTCCTGATCCGCCAAGGCCAGAAGTTGACACTTTGGCTGCCCAAAGTCCGGAATATTCGGCTCCCAAGGAGAGTTTCGGAAAGAGTCCGGGATTGTCTGGCACACAGCCGGACACACTGATGGGTCTTCTATAGCGAGCGGCCATCTCAGAGATACATTGTGCCTTAATGCGTACGGTGGTTGAGAGGATTTCATCCACCAAAAGCGGTTTGAATGAAGCTTTTACGAGTCTGCTGAGAGGCTTTGAGGTACACAAAAAATAATATATGTATATTTGACGGTACCGCACATTGTAGTAGCCCCTGAGACTCTTGTTGCCATCCAAAGGTGGCAAACAGAGGATCATAATCTCTGATAATAATCCCGCTGCTTTATGTGCAGGCGGCTGAGGGTCCGGCGGCTTGATGAGGCCCAGGGTATGTATGTTCAACTTGTCAGCAAATATTTAAGAGGAGCATGATGCTAGTATCTATAATATGCTGTGACTGTAGATGGAGCTGCTGCCATAGAGACCCTTCGGGCGGAGCTTGCCCGAGCCAAGGAGCAAGCCAGAATAAGTGATGCGGCCGCTCTGAAGGCGGTCGAAGAGTTAAGAGCCGAACAGGCTGCTCATCGCCAGAGCAAAGAAAAGATAGCCTAGATGGCTGTTGAGCTGTAAGATTCCGCCGACCGCCATGAGCTCCTTGAAAAGGAAAACCAATCGAAAGCGGCTGACCTGAAGAAGGCCCTGGAGGAAGCCAAGGAAACCCGCTCTGAAATGAGAGGGATAAGGGAGGAGCTTCATGAAGCCGGAGATATCACGACTGGGAGGCCCTATTTGTTGCGGATGAAGTTCGGAGATCCGAAGTATGCCCCTCTGGACCAGTTGTGAAGCGCTGCAGACGCGTATGCGGACCTGGCAAAGAGTGCTGCTGATGCAACCGAGTTTTACAAAGATCGGAAAGACCATAAGGTAGAAAGGTTATTCTGGTCGCAGTTCAGTGCCCTGACGCGTCCACTGCCGTTGAATGAAAGGATGGCCGCATGGGCCGAGCTCCATAGGTTGTCCGGGCTTGCTATGAGGTCTGTCGTGGATCATCTTTGGCCACGGGGACCAAGGCCGGACAGTCATTTTGGATTAGTGCAACAATTCCTTGGTGCTGTGTCGCGTATGGATTCTGTGAAGATGTCGGCATGCATAGAGGGTGCGCGGATGGCTCTTGCCCGTGTTAAAACATACTGCATAGGGATGGAAACCACCGCTATTGCAACCCTGGGTACGGCGGTAGGCCAGGACACGGCCGAGCACTATTTTGAAGAAGTCTTAGAAGGCACCCGTTTAGTAGAGGCTCAGTGCTCGAAGAGTGCCATGTTCGAGTGACATGTATCTCAATTGTAAAAACAATGCTATGTTGATTATAAAGGCTGTGTTTATACTTTTGCTCGAAAGTATTATAGTGCCTCATGTGCGGCCGTTTATGTATGTATATAACCTGAAATTTTGCAGTCGTCGGCTTCAGCCCCCACGCATATAATGCGGGGGTGTTCGAGAAAACGCGTAGTCACACTTGATCCAACGTCTTGGTCTGTTAAGGAGGTGGTAGCGCAGCGAACCAGGCAATCAGATTATATAGCTTTAACACTTTCACTTAGCCATAGGAGTTTGACGGTGGGGCTACTATATAGCCCCTGGTACTTCTGCGTTCATCCGAATGTGGTGCGCGTACAATGGCAGTAGTACAATGGCAGTAGTACGATGGCACAGTTCGGGAAACCGGTCCTTCGTTAACACGGAGGAATCGCAAAGATTCTGCTGAGTCATTGAGTGGTTGACCAGCCTCACGCTGTATCATGACAGTCAGTTTTCGGTTTTCTCTACTGAGGTGCTCATCTAGATGAACCAGGGCACAATGGCAGTAGTTCTCCCGGTGCCGCCTTAGCCGATAGAGCGGAACGTAAGGTAGCAAAACACGTGAGCCGGTCAAACCCAACATTTGACCAAAGACATGATTCAGAGCTGATGCATATAAGTCCAAACTCGCGACGCCGAACACTCCCTAAGGAATTCGGACTTTACACCATATACTGGGCTGAATAACTCCCTCGATAATAAGCCCTGTGTTTCCACGTACATGCATTAGTCTGGCGTGACGAATGGTCAAGAACGCCAGTATCCCTCCTGGTTGTGTTAAGTGTCCGGAGGGGAAGGAGCAACAAGAGACATTAAAAAATGTTTACGCAGGGTCTTAATCTAAAGAGAAACCTTTGAGCGGGGCCCTGCTGCACGTCTGCGCCTTTATCTCCGTTGTGCCGTATCCTGGAAGGGTGTAGCACGATGATCGTCTGTAATAAAGGAAGAATCCAGGTGAAATACTTCGTGCGAAGAGTTGGTTAATCTAAATGAACCATGAAAATGCAATATGTTATTGTATTAATGGGGTCCAACCGAACTATGGGCTTATTTTTGTTTGCGAGCAGCCCCTAGCACCACTTATGGGGGTATCCCTAGCTCAGGTTTATCTGGGCAGTTACATATGGTGGAGCGCTGGACTCGTCTAACCGTGTCCGAGGTCTTGAAGACCGACCGCTTATTCTGGTTGGAGGGGCCACTCAGTGTTCGGCTGCAAGAGCCGCCACATGTTCTTCCGCTCGTAAGGAATGCACTGTATTTCCGTTCACTGTGATGACGCCACGTGGACCGGGCATCTTAAGTTTAAGACGAGCGAAGGCCGTTCTATCGAGTAGTGCGTGATAGCCGCTTTGGAATGGAGCGATGTCTAAGATTAGTTCTTTGCTTCTGAAGTTGTCGGGAGAACCGAATATAACCTCTAGTACTAGAGAGCCCGTGCAGCGGGCCTCGACGCCTGGTATCACTTGTTTAAAGGTAGTGTTGCTTTGGCTGGTTCTTGACGGCTCTATCCCCATTATGCGGACAGTATCCTAATATATCAGGTTAAGACTACTGCCGCCGTCCATAAGGACTCGAGTGAGATGGTATGCATTAATTATTAGGTCAAGCACCAAGGCAGCCGATCCTCCGTGCTGGATACTAGTCGGATGATCCCTGCGATCAAAGGTGATCGGGCAGGCCGACCAGGGATTGAATTTGGGGGCGACGGGCTCCACAGCGTATACGTCTCGGAGTGCGCGTTTGCGCCTTCTCTTTGGAATGTGAGTTGCGTAAATCATATTCACTGTTTTGACTTCTGGTGGAAAGTTTTTCTGTCCCCTGGTGTTTGGCTGGCGAGGCTCATCCTCATCTTCACTTGGCGTCTCCCTCCCCTTGTGTTCGGCATTTAGCTTGCCGGCTTGCTTGAAAACCCAGCACTCTCTGTGGGTGTGATTTGCAGGTTTTTCGGGGGTGCCATGAATCTGACATAATTTGTCTAGAATCTTATTTAGGCTGGACGGTCCATCTCTGCTACCTTTAAATGGCTTCTTCCGTTGACCAGGCCGAGAGCCCTGAATCCGGCATTGACTATTGTGTTATCTGGGCTGTCTTCAATGTTTCGACGCTTGTTTTTATTGCATCGCGGCTTCCCGTTGCCATCTCTGACTTCGGATGTGCCTGGGTCGCTGGTGCCACTACGGGCCAGCCAACTGTCCTCGCCCGTGCAAAAGCGGGTCATAAGGCTCGTTAAGGCTGCCATTGTCCTCGGCTTTTCCTGGCCGAGGTGTCTGGCAAGCCATTCATCCCGGACACTGTGCTTGAAGGCCGCTAAGGCTTCAGCATCCGGGCAATCACCGATTTGATTCTTCTTAGTAAGAAAGCTATTCCAAAGTTTTCGGGCTGACTCTCTGGGCTGTTGAATTATGTGACTTAAGTCGTCTGCGTCCGGAGGTCGGACATAGTTCCCTTGAAAATTGGCCCTAAAAGCATCCTCAAGTTCTTCCCAACTTCCAATTGAGTTTTCAGGGAGGCTTTTCAACCAGTGCCGAGCTGGTCCTTTCAACTTGAGGGGTAGGTATTTAATGGCATGGAGATCATCTTCACGAGCCCTGTGGATGTGAAGGATGAATTCCTCAGTCCAGACCCCAGGGTTTGTCGTTCCGCCGTATGCCTCTATATTCACGGGTTTAAATCCTTTCGAGAATTCATGGTCCAGCACCTCCTCGGTGAAGCACAGGGGATGTGCGGCACCCCTGTATTTGGACGTGTCATGGCATGTTGTCGATGGTTGTTGTGTTCGGTGCTGATTCCTGGATGGTATTCGATCAATGTGATCGTTTTGGTAGCTCTGATCATGTGCCATAGTGCGCTTTCTAGGTCCATAGATGAACCTGGCCATACCGGATTTTTTGTCCAGGAGCTCACGTATATCATGTGCTGATTTGTGTGCGGCATCATTAGCCATCCTGTCGCGGCCATGGGGCGGTCGGTCCGGCTGATTCGCCGTTTTCTCCTGAATGGGCTCTATGGCGTCGTCGTCGAATTCGGGCAGCAGCTTGCGCTTTGGATAGCTCTTTTTGTGGCGATCTCCATCGTATTTCTCTTCAGTGTCAAGCACCTTGTTCCATCTGCGACTGAGCGTATCCTGCGCGGCCTTAAGCCTTTGCTTCTGCTTCTTTAAGCTCCAAGTGTTTTTCTGGGATGATGAGTGCATCATCGTCCGAACTGTTCGCCTCTCCAGAGACAGGTTGATGAATTTTACCCTCGGGATCGGCGTCATCTGACGCCGGATCCAGATTATGTTCATCGTCCCCTGGCTCATCCTGCTCAATAGCTGGGTCCATGGGGTCGTCGTTTCCTTTGGAGTTGACCGGGGTATTATTCTTTCTTGCACTATTGTCACTATTTTTATTGTGGTGGGATTTAGAGCGGCGCCTACGGCGTCGCTTTGGTGTCTTATCGAGGGGATTATCCTTCGTTGCATCATCACCATCGCCTTCTTTTGGCGTGTCCACCATATATATGTCATATGATGAGGTGGCAGTCCAGCGCCTCATGGGCGGTGGTTCCTGTTCATCTCCTGTGTCGTCGTAAATACCGTCGAAATCTTCGGAGTCGAAATCGAGCGTGTCGGTTAAGTCATCGACAGTGGCTATGAAGTGGGTGGTGGGTGGGGAACGAATTTCTTCGTCGTCCGCTTCCCACTCGAGCCGGACATAGTTCGACCAAGAATCTCCCGACAATGAAAGAGACCTTAATGAATTTAGCATATCACTCAAGGGCGAGTGCTGAAAAATATCCGCGGGGGTGAACTCCGTGACCGGTGCCCAATCAGATTCGATAGGCACGGACGTACGCGGTTTGGATCCTATAGCCGGAGAAGAGTCCGAGGGTCAGATGACACCATCCTCATGGGATCTGGGGTCAGTGTTCGGATCCAAAGCCGATGAGGATGCGGCCTCCATGGCAGGGTCCATCCACCCGTCCTCGGATGGCGTGATCTGCTCCGTATTAATTCCCGGGGCAACCGCAGGCGCTATCCCCCGAACACTGTCTGATGGCAGATCTAAGTCATGCTCGTCGTGACTATTTGGCGCACCTGAGTCGGGCTCGAATCTGTCAAAGATCAAGTCTCCGCAGATGTTGGCAGTATAGTTCAAGCTTCCAGACCTGACCTGATGGCCAGGGGTGTAGCTATCGATTTGCTCCAGGTGGCCAAGCGAGTTGGCCTGCAGTATGAAGCCGCCGAATACGAAGATCCGTCCGGGAAGGAAATCTTCCCCCTGGACCGCGTCGTTGAAGATGATTGAAGAAGCCATCAAGCCTTATCGCGATGGCACATTGGAGCTCTCAATGAAAGAACCAATGTCTATGTCAAAACCGGCCAGGTAGGGGGTCCCGAACTGTGCGTTTAAGGCTAATGGTAACAGCAGGCGGGGGACACGATGTTTACCCAGGTTCGGGCCCTCTCGATGGAGATAATACCCTACTTCCTGCTTGATTGATCTTGATGATATGAGTACTACAAGAGTTGATCTACCACGAGATCGTATAGGCTAAACCCTAGAAGCTAGCCTATGATTATGATTGTTGTTCTACGGACTAAACCCTCCAGTCTATATAGACACCAGAGGGGGCTAGGGTTACACGGAGTCGGTTACAGAGAAGGGGATCTACATATCCGAATTGCCAAGCTTGCCTTCCACGCAAAGGAGAGTCCCATCCGGAAACGGGACGAAGTCTTAAATCTTGTATCTTCATAGTCCAACAGTCCGGCCAAAGTATATAGTCCGGCTGTCCGAGGACCCCATAATACAGGACTCCCTCAGTGCCATAAGCTTGGAAGACCAAAAAAACGTCAGTGAAAACTTGACGTCCGAACAAGATCAAGTGTTCGGTGCCAATCCGAAAATTGGAAAAAAAAATTGTGCTTATGTCGTGTTTTAACAACGACCAAGAAGATAACACATTTACAGGTCATATATAAATTTTAAGAGCCCCAAGTGACTTGGGTAAAAGAATTTTATGTATAATGATTGTATGTACCGAAGTACTTATATCATATGTGTGTTCACCCGAACTTTAAACGCGTCTTAACTGACCGTCGGCTTCTCCCGCTTCGGTCAAGGACCGAAAAGTGTTATGTACTCTACTTGACGAGAATATCGACGGTGTTTCCGATAACCAGGCAATCAGGCCATAAGGCTGTAATGCATAAAGCGCCAGGGAACTTATGTTATATTACCGACGAAGTGTAAGAAGCATCTTCGAAGAAAATAGTACCCCCACCAATACCTTTCTTCAGTTGCTCATTATTACTATGAGACTTGTGCAATAGATTTTTTGTACTCATGAGTTCCGTTGTGTGCCGACCATTATTGAAAACAGTAAGATCGCTAGCTTTCGGCTTCACCCAGTCTGAAGTCCAGCTCGGATGACCCGATCGTGACAATCGCAGAGGTGCTCCATTTACTCCCTAGCCGAACAATCGGGAACGTAGGGGTAAACACAGGAACATGGCAACCCATCTTGCGGAACACTTAGGTCAATATGGTGCATATTGTGGCGTAATACATGAAAAAGTAACGAAGCCTACAAGCATAATCATATGCAAGAGGAAAAACTTCATAAAGGAAGCCCCCAAGTAAAAGGGGTATTTGAATTTGTGTGTTACAAACAACGTTTTGACAAGGAGCTTTGTCACAAACAACTTTTTTTGCCAAAAAGTATAATGCTTGGTCGAACCGAACAAAATTTAAAACTGAAAGTTTTTTTAGCATGAAAGCGACTTAGCTGGTTAATGTGCTCGGTGTTGATGACGCGATTCAGGCTTGTGGTGGACGAAGACGCCCATTTATCTGTGACAGATCCGACAAGGTTCGCAGTCCTCGGCATGGCCGAGGTCCCAACCCCCAGGCCCGAGGTGTTCGAGTGAGGTGTTCGGTACTCCAGAGTTTTGACAGCGTAACGCAGTCAAAATCGATTACATGCACACATAAAATAGTGCGGTCCAGGAAATAATAATAATATATATAATCCTGGCATAATTGCTTTACGCAAAAATAATTTATTTAAAGAGATGTGGCATGGCGCCGAAGCCAAATGTCGATGCAGGGCATCAGCGTGACGCAGTGAAGGCGTGACAAAGCCTGAATTTGCAGGGCGGTCTGGGCTCTAGATGCGGCGTTCGCCGAACTATGGACGGGAAACAGAGCGAACCATCACGCAACCATCGTTAATGCGGCCATCATTTGACAGACCTGTGTACAGATGATGGAACAAACCAGAGTAATAATTTTTCGGTAAAATAACCCAAGCAAGAAAAAAATACTAGGATTAATAGCACCTGGTTTATCTGTTGTAGCAATCTGAAAAAGGTTACTCCCAAAATTGGGACTTGATCCGCACACCCATTGCCTGGTGAGCGATGGAGCGGTGGCATGGCGATGCTGGCAAAAGTTGGCTTGCCGAGGCAAAGCCCCCGGTCCAGCTAACGTGACGAAGTTGGTCGGTAGACGACGCCGAAGTCTATGGAGTAGGTCGATGAACGGATGATGAAGTGAACGTGCGGCGACGCCGGTGTGCCCGCTACGTGTAATCCGTGGGGCGGCGATGTTGGTGACGATTCATCCTTCGCGATGTCGAACTATTGTTTGGCTTGCCGGGACGATGATCTGAAGAAGTTGAGCTCGGCTCAACAACGCGACGACGTGTCTAGTGCAGGTCGGCAGCCTGGAGCAATATTGCCGGCCTGGTTTGACACCGGCGCGGTGGTGAAGATCATATTGGAAAAACATTCAAATTAGCGGGATGTTTTTGGAAACAAAACACAATACCCCATACAAAACTTCCTTCAAAAAGGATGTCTGAAATCCCGTTCATAAAAAAGATGAATTCGGGTCCGATTCGTTCTCGCGCAGAAAACAGATCCGAAAAGTGATGCACTAATCGGAAGGTTCCCAGAGTTTGGACAGTTGGACCGAGCTGAAAGTTTGAGAGGTGGTAGATATGGGAATTCTGCAGCATATTAACGGTTGGATCTTCCAAAGGACCTACGAGCCGGGATCTGGAGACCATGCCCTAAACTCGTCCAGATTCCCGTCCAGATTTGACAGGGCTCCGGTATATCGTGGATTGCTAGAGATTCCTCCATCGGAACTCGACGAAATTTTCCAGGGTTGTTGTAGACTCAATGTTGCACAATTCCACTAAAGCAATCATTAAAACGACACTTGAGGAGGCGGTGGCGGTAGATAGAAGTTCGCTGTCCAGAAAAACAGCACGGTCGCCCGAGGGCAATGTTGACGTTGAGCCCTTGAGCTCCATGGATGATTCCTCCATAATCTTGATAAAGATCGGAGTTGATGTTGATGAATGCCCTCATCCGAACATGACGATCGGAGGTAGGGCGCAGTCCTCGGTCCAGCGAAGGTGACCAGTCGAGCCGGTGATGTAGAAGTCGACGTCGTAGTTGATCTGTAGTCGAGCCATTGATCCTTTTGCCGATCACACATCGGAACTCTCAATGAAAGCACCAATGTCGGTGTCAAAACCGGCAGATCTCGGGTAGGGGGTCCCAAGCTGTGTGTCATGGATCGATTGGTAACAAGAGACAGGGGACACGATGTTTACCTAGGTTCAGGACCTCTCTATCGAGGTAAAACCCTACTTCTTGCTTGATTGATCTTGATGAATATAGGGTTACAAGAGTTGATCTACCACGAGATCATATGTTGTGGTCTAAGACCTAGAGGTATGATGAGTAATGTCATAATGATCTAGCTTATCTATCGACTAGCCTAGCCTCGGTTATATAATGTACCAGAGGCCTAAGATAACAAGAGTCCTAGCCGAATACGCCGTTGGGGAGGATTCCTTGTCTGGATCACCAAGTCTTGTGGAATCTTCGTTGTATGCGGCAGCTGTCTGAACTAGCCCATGAGTATATGACCATGGGGGTCCTCGGCCCAATCTAACTGATCGGGGGACGACGTGGTGAGTACCCCCTAGTCCAGGACACCGTCACCTATAGCTAGCAAGTTTCATCGGCACGAAGACCGGAACTGAGCAAATGAAGGGGGGAGGAGGAGATGTCATTTGTGCTCACCCACGAACGCAGGGGCGGAGCTCGTTGAACACTAGACCCTCGCAACGACGACAAAACTGCACATTTAAATTGAAAGATGAGTAACATAGCAATATTGTTTTTTCCGTCGACCTAACTAAATATTTACAACAGGACGAGCGGGTTAGGGGGTTCCTCGGCGTCGATGGAACCCTAAATAGCAAGTATCATCGGTGCGAGATACATGTGGCGCTCGACGTTGACCACTAGATCTACATCCCACAAGTGACGCCGGTGCCCGGCGTCCCGCAACAATAGTTTTGGTGCCCGATGACGGTCGAACACCTTGGCGAATTTGTCTGGCAGCCTTGGCGATGAGGATTAAAGCCAAGTTTGAGTCAGTTTGGGATTCTCGGCCTGGGTGATGGCGTCGGGACCAGCAAGACCCACTGCCTCCGCATATATCCCCTAGGCGACCGACGATCCTCAACCCTCTACCCCAACCCTCTGCCCCGACCCTCGACCCCTCGGCGACCGTTGAACCCCGACCCCTCGGCGACCAGTGATCCTCGACCCGGTTACATCGGTGACGCACCCTGATCCTCGACCCGGTTTCGTTGGTGATGCACCCCTAATCTTCTTCTTCCTCCTCCTCATCCTCTTCTTCTTCCTTCTCTTCTTCTTCTTCCTCTTCTTCTTCTTCTTCTTCTTATTTTTTTTCATCTTTCATATTTCTTCTTAACCTAAACTAAACTAAATCTAAACCTAAACCTAAAAAACAAAAAAAAACCTAAACTAAACCTAGCCTAAATTAAACTAAACCTAATTAAACTAAATCTAAAAAATAGAAATAAAAGAAGAAGAGGGATGTCTCACCTTCAGGCGCGGCAGGGGCTGGCTGGGATGGAGAGGGGGCGCCAGAGCGGTGGGGCGGCCGTGGGGGTGGAGGTGAGGGGCGCCAGGGCGGCTCGGGGCGCCCGGGCAGGGCGGCCGCGGCGGTGGAGGAGAGGGGCGCCCGGGCGGCTCGGGGCGCTAGGGCAGCGGGGCGGGGCGGTGGGGCAGAGCGCCTGGGCGGCAGGGGCGGCTCGGGCAAAGGAGCGGCGGCGCTGGTAAGATGAGGGGAGGAAGAGAGAGGAGAGAGAGAGAGAGAGGAGGGTGGGACTGGCTGCTTTTTAGTTTAGGTCACAACTCTTTGCCGTCTGCTAGCAGACGGCAAAGAGCCTAGCTAACGGACGTTCTTTCTTTGCCGTCTGCTAGCAGATGGCAAAGAAAGTGTTCGTTAGGTGGCTCTCGCTAGTGGGCCATCCTCCATCTTTGCCGCTTGCTAGCTGACGGCAAAACTTCTATGTCGTCCGCTAGCAGATGGCAAAGAGGTAGCTGACGGCAAACAATATGCTTGCCGTTAGCTCCTTCTTTGCCGTCAGTTTTCTGTAAGCTGATGGCAAAGACCTTCTTTGCCATCAGCTTGCAGACAGCAAAGAGTCGGCTGATGACAAAGATCCTAATTCCAGTAGTGTGTTATTAATTCTTAAAATGTCATGTTCTAGGTAATTAAAATGCCATGTGAGAATACCCGCTTAGGGAAGACCAAAAAAATTTCAAAACACATCTCCCACTGTGTCTTTCTAGAACAAGACACTTGTTGCAAAAAATTCCAACAACATCTCCAGCCACATCGCGGACGAACACAGTCTTCATTCGATGTCGCCGTCCCACAACAAAATTGTTGTTGCAGAAACTTGAAGTGGATGTGGGCGTATGACATGTCTGCTGCTAGTGTTGTTGGTGTCAGGACGAGGTTGAGGTTGATGGTGATCCACGCGGGCGTGACGGGTCTCGCCGAATCCGTCGATCCAGACGTCGGGAGGCGTTTGGCGGCGGAGATCTGACATCGATGCACTCGTGACAACAACCTACCAGATGCGGCGCTTGTTGACGACGACCTAAGGCGACGGCTCCTACATGCATGGGCGCTCGGCGACGACGACCTACAGCCAGGGGCGCTTGGCTTGGCTGCTGGTGCTCGGTATGCAACAGACCCTTTGGTTCGGCCAAGCCAACTGAAACAAGGGGCAAGTTGCAGGAATACTAGAAACAGGAGATTGCTTCTGAGTCGTTCGATACAAATCAAATCCGACCACCACGAAAAAGGTCGACATGTGCACGAACATCCGCCGGTTGAGCGATGTCGATTTCTCTAAAAGATTGCCTGGGATGATTCTGGCCAGGAACCTAGCTGGATATAAGCACGCATAGCACCATTTGAAGTCTAATACCTTCTGTCGATTGATCTATGGGCTGCCTTAATATTCATTTATTTTTTGTAATTCACTACATGGCATGCCCGTGTAGGCTTGCAGAGGAACATAATAAAGAAAAGTTTGAAAAGCTAGAATTGACTATATGATTGCAGATATGTTCAATTATCAAACAACTTAAAACTCTATATTGATGATATTTTCAAGCCAATAGTATGATATTATCAATAGGTAGGGCACTAGCACCTGTGGAATCTTATTATAAGAGACACCAAGCACTACAGGGAGGCCTAGCTTTGAACCCGGGTGGGCTTAGCACAGAGGCTGCTAGCCAACTGAGCAACGCTCGGTTCTTGACATGTTCATTTATTATCACCAACTTGACTGGTTTGATGTCAGACATTCATGCCTAAAAGGTTTTGTTTAATATTGGCCACAAGCCAAATGCTCATGACTAAAATTGCAAGTGTCTAGTCAATGGAGTAAGTTTTCTGATTACTGCCAATTAATAGGTGATCATTGGATTACTAATATTTGTGCTTTAGGTGCAAGTAAATCTGACGTTTTCCTATGCCAGAGTTGGAACCAAACATAAAGTTTTGAATATGTCATAGTATGCTATCTTCGAAGTTGGATTGGAACCATTGATGGTTTTTTTTCGAAAATGGGGACTCCCGGGCCTCTTCATCAGAACGATGCATACGGCCTCATTTATAAATAAAACAGGTTCAACAAGGTCTTAAAGTCTGGAAATAAAAAGAAAGACTAGCTCATAGAGAGCCTCAACGCCAAAGACAAAAAGGCCATAGAGCCACAACCGGCTGGCAAAACAAAGATAGGAAAACTAATCGCCTATTCTATTACATGACCGCCATCCAAACCGGTTGAAAATATCCCGCGCTACCATCTCCTACCGGACAGATCCAGTAACCAAACGCTCCCTGGCCTCCGTCGGAGTGAATAAGGACCACATACGGATCAATGTCGTAGCTCGGAATAAAACCTGCAAAAAATGAATAGTTGTTGTTCTGTTAAAAGCCAAATCATTTCTGCAGTTCCAAATTGCAGATAACAACGCACATACTCCTACACGAATGTGTCTAGCTGTATCGGACTCTATCCCAACAAGCCATGTTCCAAATAACGTACCGACCGAATTCGCAGGAGTAATGTTAAAGGCAATTTGCACGGTGCGCCACAAAACTCTCGCCAACGGGCACTCCAAGAAGAGGTGCTTAATGGTCTCGTCCCGATCACAGACACTACACCTAGTAGATCCTGTCCAATTGCGCTTAACCAAGTTGTCCTTTGTTAAAATAACTTGTTTATGTACAAACCACATAAACACTTTAATCTTCAAAGGAAATTTTACTTTCCAAACATGTTTGGAACTAGGAATGACACTAGAGTTAATGACATCAATATACATCGACTTAACCATAAATTCTCCAGACCTAGTAAGTTTCCAACACAACTGATCGGGCTGATGAGCTAACTGAACCTCCATCAGTCTACTCACCAAATGAAGCCATGCTTCCCACCTATCACCAACAAGCACCCTCCGAAACTGGATATTAAGGCGAATGAACTGCATAATCATTGCAACTAGCGCATCACGTCGTTGAACAATACGATACAGGGACGGGTACTAGAGCGCCAATGGCGTATCACCAAGCCAAGTATCCTCCCAGAAACGGGTATTGTTGCCATTACCGACTATAAACTTTGTTCCATTAAAGAAGGCTGCCTTAACTCTCATAAGCCCCTTCCAAAACGGCAAATCAGCTGGTCTCACTGTCACCTGTGACAAAGTCTTGGACTGCAGATACTTGTTATGGAGAATCTGCGCCCACGTTGCGTCAGTCTCAACTGATAACTTACACATCCACTTACAGAGAAGGCATCTGTTCTTGACCTCAAGATTCATAATACCCAGACCCCCTTGGTCCTTTGGTCTACAGATGATATCCCATTTAGCGAGTCGGTACTTTCTCTTTAGTTCATCACTTTGCCAAAAAAATCTTGATCGGTAGAAGTCCAGCCTTTTCCTAACCCCAACTAGAACTTCGAAGAAAGATAGTAGGAACATCGGCATACTCGTGAGCACCGAATTGATAAGAATCAACCGGCCTCCATAAGACATGAGTTTGCCCTTCCAGCAACTAAGTTTCTTCTCAAACCGACCTTCGATGCATTTCCACTCTCTGTTTGTTAGCTTACGATGGTGAATGGGTATACCTAGGTAAGTAGAAGGTAAAGCCCCTAATTCAGATCCAAACAATTGCCTATAAGCCTCTTGTTCCTCCTTGGCTCTACCAAAGCAGAACAACTCGCATTTATGAAAGTTAATCTATAATCCGGTCAATTGTTCAAATAAGCATAACACCAACTTCATATTTCTCGCTTTTGCCAAGTCATACTTCATAAAGATGATTGTATCATCAGCGTACTGCAGAATGTACACACCCCCATCATCTAGATGAGGCACCATACCACCCACCTGACCGGCCTCCTTTTCCCTTCCTATGAGAATTGCCAACATGTCAACCACAATCTTGAACAAAATAGGAGACATTGGATCACCATGCCTCAGGCCTTTGTGGGTTTTGGAAATAATGACCTATATCGCCATTCACTTTAATTCCAACACTCCCTTTTTGCGTGAAGGATTCTACCTGGCGTCGCCAAGCTTTGTCAAAACCCTTCATGCGTAAGGCCTGTTGAAGGAAGGGCCATTTGACTTTGTCGTACGCTTTCTTGAAATCCACTTTGAAAACAACCCCATCTAGATTTTTCTTGTGGATCTCATGGAGCATTTCATGAAGGACCACAACCCCTTCAAGGATGTTCCTGTCCGGCATGAAAGCAGTTTGGGCAGGTTGCACCACAACATGCGCGATCTGTGTGAGCCTATTAGTCCCGACCTTGGTAAAGATTTTGAAACTTACATTAAGAAGACAGATGGGCCTGAATTGCTCAATTCTCACAGCCTCTATTTTCTTAGGAAGAAGGGTTATCGTTCCAAAATTCAGCTGAAAAAGTTGAAGCTGCCCAGAGTAGAGATCATTGAACAAAGGCAACAGACCCCCTTTAATAATATGCCAACACTTTTTATAAAACTCCGCTAGAAATCCATCGGGGCCCGACGCCTTGTTATTTTTCATTTGCGATATGGCCTCAAACACCTCTTTCTCAGAAAAAGGAGCCGCTAGAATAACATTCTCCACCGCTGTGAGTTGAGGAACATCCTCAACCCTGGACTCATCTAGAGACACACAGTTATCCTCTGGAGGACCAAACAGCTGCTTGTAATACTCTGTAATGTACAGTTTTAGGTTTTCCTGACCTAAAATTGTTCCTTCATCTTGCTCAAGCTGAAAGATCATCTTCTTTCTATGTTTACCATTAGCGATCATGTGAAAGAATTAAGTGTTCTCATCCCCCTGGACTACTCGCCGGACCTTGGCCCGCAACGCCCACTTCAATTCCTCTTCTCGAAGAAGTTCTTTCAGCCTCATCTCCGCGTTAAACTTGGCATGAAGCTTCGCGGCCAGGAGCACCGTGGTTTCTGCTTTTACATCTAGGGACTGAATAAGGGAAAGGAGCCTTTCCTTTTCGACCTTATAAATCCCGCTAAGATGCTTAGCCCACCCATGCAGGAAACTTCTCAAATGCCTAATCTTATTCTGCCAGCACTGAAGTGCAGTCTTCCCTACTGAATTCTTAGCCCACTCTCTGGCTACGAGATCAAAGAAACCTTCTTGTTCAAACCAAGCCAGCTCAAAGGAGAACGAGCTTTTGTTTCCCAGGTGGGTGGCCTCACCAGAGTCCACAAATAACGGCGTGTGATCAGAAATTCCACGGGACAAAGCCTAAACTGTTACTAACTGAAACTTATGTTCCCAATCGACATTAGCCAACACTCGATCCAACTTCACGTACGTTGGATTTGGCAGTGCGTTAGCCAGGTGAATTTTCTTCCCGAGACCTCAATCTCTCTCAGGTCAAGCCTTTCAATGATAGTATTAAACATGAACGACCATCTGCCGTCAAATTTATCATTGTTCTTATCCTCACGCCGTCTAATGATATTGAAATCACCCCCACCAGGATAGGAAGCTGCTCGGAGCCACAACTCCTAACGGGATCAGCCAAGAACTCGGGCTTGAGTTCGGGCTGTGCGGCACCATATACCGCAACCAGAGCCCAATTAAACCCATCGTCCTTCGAACGTACCCGAAACTTGACTGCAAAGTCACCAATTACCATACTTCGAACCTCGAGCGCTTCGCATCGAACGCCGAGTAAGATCCCACCCGATCTCCCTCTCGGTGGCAGGCAATGCCAATCAAATTCAATACCTCCCGACAAAGTATTTAGAAATTGTGGCGCAAAATTATCTCTACCAGTCTCCCATAGAGCGATAAAATCTAATCGATGCTCGACAGACGCCTCAGCAAGAAACCTTCTTTTAGCCAAGTCCTTCAGACCTCTGCTATTCCAAAAGATTCCTTTCATAGTTCATCATGGAATTTTTTAGCCGTACGAATCCTAGCAGTCCTACGCACTACGGACAGCGGCTACACCTTCCGTTTCCACTTGCATTTAGAGACAATTTGACTCTGCAACCGGTCCTCACAATCAGTCTCAGAAGGTCTAGCCATAACCATCTCAGAAGTATCATCCTCCTCTTCCGCCTCAGGTATGGGAGGAATAAGATCTGCACAAAAATTATCGAGCACCCTGACCCCCAAAGCATCAACCTTAGAATCACTCATGGGCTTAACCGCTGCTATATCATGAATCATCTCTAAGGCCCGCTCAACATCTAGATCTAGAAGATCATTAACAGAATTAGAGATTTCAGTAACATTACTACCTAGTGAAACTCCCAATTGATTTGCAATTTCAACAATCTCATCATTAGAAAAATGCAGAATGGTATTAGAAGTATTAACCGACATACCAGTAGTGACCTCAACGTCACGGAGCTTGGCCGCCCTCATAGCGCACCGCTGCTGAATGTCGTCCACATCCGGCTGTCTGGAGACGGCCACTCACCCGTCGCCCCTGTTAGTGCATCTAGTGCCACCCCTAGTTGGTTTTGGAGTATTGACGACAAATTTGGTCGAGGGACTAATGTGTTTGTGAGAATTGCAGGATAACACAGGTAGTGTCCCTCATTGATTCGGTTTACCTACCGGAGATGACCCCTAAAAATGTATGAAGACATTGGCGACAATGGTGGTATGTGAAGATATTCATATTGAAGACTATGACATGAGAAGACATTGAGTGAAGACTATGGAGAGCGAAGGCGTGTCGTTTCGTTGTTTCCTTTTCTTCTTTGTTGAGTCATAGGAACCACCGTCTTTGTTAAGTGGGGTCCAAGTGAACAAAGTCGAATGATCAAGTGATGCTCAACCCAAATCCGATGTCTTTGAGCGAAGATAATGAGAGCAAATCTTATCCAGAGCTGGATGAGTCAGCTTTGCTTGTAGCCCAAGTAAAGTTGCCGTGTGTGTTTGAAATCTGACCGTTGGAACACGTGTCAGTTCCTTAGTGACCCAGGGTCATTTCGAACAAATCAGGTCGGGTTGCCTAGTGGCTATAAATAGCCCACCCCCTAAACCATAAATTAATGGCTTCTTAGAGTTAGTACACGGCTTTTGTCGTTCGAGAGCAACCCACCTCGAAGCCTTTGAGAGAGAGAAATCCTTGCGAGGACAAAGCCCAAACACCCAGAGCCAAAGAGTGTTAGGCATCACTGAAGTCTTTACATGCGTGACACGAAGACTTATTACACTTGAGGACTTTGAATCCTCCGGCCGGTTAGGTGTCGCGTTCCGAGCATCCAAGAGTCATTGTGGATCGCCGGTGAACGAAGTCTGTGAAGGTTCGGAAGTCTACCTTGAAGACTTACCAGAGTGATTGGGCGAGGACTGTGTGTCCTTAGCTCAAGGGGAATAAGGTGAAGACGCGGTCTTCTGAGTTGAACCTCTTCCTCCCTAACCAGACGTATAGTTGTCACAACAACTAGAACTAGTCCAACAAATCATGTGTCTTCAACAAGTGACTGGTTCTATCCTCTCCCTCCCTTTACTTAGAGTTTGTCTTCGTGAAGTCATTGACTATTTGTCGTACCTGTTTGACTTCATTGCTGGACTACTACCGTTGGTTGGCTTCATACTATCTTCCATCTTGATCCTTACTACTAAGCTGCCATACTTGACTATGGTTTGCTTGTTGTAGTTTATCTTCCGCTGCATATCAATTAGGTCATTTCTATTGTTTGTCTTCGAAACTTCCATGTTTTGAAGACTTTCATAAAAATCACCTATTCACCCCCCTCTAGTCGATAACTAGCACTTTCAATTGGTATCAAAGCAAGGTACTCCGTTGTTCTGTGTGATTCGGTTTAACCACCTGGAGTTTTAGCTATGTCGACTGCAGGGATAATCAAAGTCTCCGCTGCTTGCCCTGTGTTCGATGGAACTGAATATCCCTACTGGAAGAATAAGATGTGCATGCATCTTGAAGCCATTGATGTCGACCTCTGGTATGTCGTCAAGAACGGCGTTCCCAAAACTGGTGAAGGTGTCACCCCTGCTGATGTCAAGAAGTTCATTCAACTCGACTCTACTGCCAAAAACATCATCTGGGGTCATCTGACCAAATGACAGTATGGTCGTGTGAGTGCTCTGGAAACGTCGAAGCTAGTCTGGGACTGGCTATCCAAGTTCAACGAAGGCGTCTCAACCGGGAGAGATCAAAGGATCAGTGTTCTTCACAACCTCTTCAACCGCTTCAAGAGAAACGACAATGAAAATGTCCAGCTCACGTTTGATCGCCTCACTGACATCACAAATGAGCTTCATGCTCTCGGCGCCTTCGAGATTACCAAGCATGAAATCGTCAAGACACTATCGAGATCACTTGACAGCTCCTTTGACACCCTTGCCCTCATGATATAAGAACACCACGACTTCAAGACACTCGATCCGTCGATATACTTGAGAGGCTCAACACACATGAGCACCGACTTTACGAGAAAAGAGATATCTATGGTCCCAACTATGGCGAACTTCGGCGCTTTGAAGGCAAAAGTTGTTTCCTCATCGAAGAAGAATCATTGCGATTCGATGATCCACGAAGACATTGGAAAGGAACTTGCTATGCTTGTGAAGAAGTACCAGAAGTTCACTAAGAAGAAGGGCTTCAGAAAGTCTTCACGATTTAGCTCATGAAATGATGAAGCTTCCACTCATGACTACAAGAAGAGAACATGTCACAAGTGCAAGAAACCTGGACACTATATCTGTGAGTGTCCACAGTGGGAGAATGAGAAGAAGAAGAAGAAGAGCAAGGAATATGATTCTGATGACAAGAAGAAGAAGAAATCTTCAAAGTCTTCTTCCAAGTCCTCATCAAAGTCTTCATCTCATAAGACGAGCTCATCTGGCAAGGCTCGTGCTTTTGTTGGCAAGGAAATGGATTCAGAGGAGGAGTCTGCTTCTGAGGAGGCGGAGGTGGAGTCTGAAGAGGAGTCCGACCCTGGCGTTGTAAATCTGGCTCTAGCCACAGCCTATGTTGCCAAGTCCATCTTGAACACTGAAGACAATGACTTCCACACCAACGCTGAAGCTGATGACAAGGACGACCCTGCTCCCACCTACTGCTTCATGGCACGTGGTGCCAAGGTAAAATCACGTGATGCTTACTTTCAAACATCAAGTGAAGATGACTCTGATTGTGAATCCAAGCCAAGCTACAAAACACTTGCTAAAATTGTAACTGAACAACAAAAAGCTATGGAACATACTCAAAAACTGTTAGACAAAAGCGATGACCTATTGGACGCGGAAATGACAAGTTCACAGTCCTTAGTTGAAGACATAAAAAATCTTCATGGTGAGTACCAAGAACTTGAAAGTCGTCATGAAACGCTCTCAACCACTCATGAAAATCTCTCCTATGATTATCTTCAAAGGAAACAAGAGCTTGAGAAATTGAGAGCGGCTCATGAAGATCTTCAAAAAGAGAATGAGTCACTTCACGCTCAACAAATCAGTCCCGCTCAGGATGGATTTGAACCACCATGTCTAAAATGCCTTGACCGTGATAACGCTACCTCTATTGCTGAATGTTCCACTGCTGCTACTGTTGCATTGTCTTCAACTACTGATGTCGTAACTAACCCCTCTGCGGAGGATACCACTACTATTGTTGATGAAAATGCTAGGTTGAAGACATTGCTTGAAACAGGGATGTATAAAAGTCTGAAAGGACATCAGACACTTTGCGATGTCCTCAAAAAGCAGATTCTGAACTGAAACCCTAGGAAAGAGGGTGTTGGGTTCGAGAGGAAAATGAATGTTGATGGTTCCTACTGGAAGCCTGAGCAGTATCCCAAAACCACATGGGTTGCTGCAAAGGGACCTTCAGAGGATCCATCCACCTTATCTGGCTTTACCTTTGCTCATCCTATTATCATTAATGAATCCCTTGATGCAAACTAGAAGCTGTTCAAGAATCAGAATGGTGAAGTGTTTGCCAGGTATATTGGTACTAACTGCAGGAATGGACCACCTATGAAGAAGATCTGGGTTCCCAAAAGTTGTCTTGAGAATCTTCCAGTAAATGTGACATGACACCACCTGGGATGAAGACAAACCCCAGACCTAAGGCATCATATGGTCCAAAGGCTTCAAACAGACAGAGGACTCACCTGAGTCACCCTAACACCAATGTTTTGCAGGGAAACCATACTCAAACTTGTGAATATGAGTGTGTGTCTTCAAACCGCTATGTTCATAGAACTAAGAACTTTTCTGCTTATTCATATGAGTATCATTCATCTCCTGCAAGGCTATTTGCTAGGGCTCCAAAGTCAAGTTCTCGAGATGCTGCACTTAGACTCATTGCTTCTAAGCCACCCTCGAAGATGTGGGTGGTTAAGAAGAATTAACTTTCTTTTTGGGGAAGGGTCTCCACCGAAAATCAAAGGTGTCTCGATGCTATTGTCGGGGACCTAAAACATCTTGTAGGGCGTAAGATCAAATGCCCAAATGGTCTCAATATGTATTTTGTTCCTTATTTGTTTGCCATTCATCCTATCAGTCCTAATCTTGATCTCGAGCTTCAATAATCCTCTTGCCCGTCAAATGTTTATGCTTCACAATACTCTTGGTGAAGCCTATCCCCTAACTGCATCTTGTAGGGTATGACACCTCATGCTTGAGAATGGATTATGGACAGCGGATGCACTAATCATATATTTGGTGATCAAGTCTTCTCATGGACTCAACCTTACGTCCATCGGACAAGAGTCACATCACATTCTTGACATCGGTAAAAGCAAGGTATTGGGTCTAGGTAGAGTTGCAATCTCAAAGGATCAACACATGGATAAAGTGATGCTTGTTGAATCCCTTGGTTTCAACTTAATGTCTGTCTCGATGCTTTGTGACTTGAACATGATTGTGCTATTCGGAAAATATCGTTGCCTTGTACTAATGGAATCTGACAAGTCTCTAGTCTTTGAAGGGTATCGTAAAGATGATCTATACATGGTAGATTTCTCAGCAGGTCCACAGCTTGCCGTATGTCTTCTTGCAAAAGCTTCAGAATGTTGGCTCTGGCATCAGAGGCTGGGGCATGCTGGCATGAGGAACTTACACACACTCGCCAAGAAGAAGCATTTCATAGGCATCGAGGGTGTCAAGTTCAAGAAGGATCATTTGTGTGGTGCCTGCGAAGCTGGAAAGATGAATAGGGAAAAGCACCCCTCGAAGACAATCATGACGACATCTCAACCCTTCGAGTTGTTACACATGGACTTATTTGGCCCTACTCTCTACTCTACCCTCACAACAACTACTTGTCTTAACAACCAACCCAATATTACTAGGATGCACAATACCTGTCGGGATGGATCCTCCTCTCCCACCCACCCCTCTCCCACCCACCTCCCCCTCCTCTGAGCTCCATGGAGATTTCTAGGCTAGCTCCCTATGGAAGGGCTCCTGCATTGGGATTTTGCTCCGGGCCTTGCCCTTGCAGATCAGGTGAGAAGAAGGTTTGGATCCACAGTCCATTTTCCCCCTCTCGAGACTCCAAGGAATTCTTTTGGTGGTCTCCTTCTCTTGACCTCTTTTGTTCTTTCGGAGGAATCGGTTGGTATTATGCGTGGCAATGTTGCATTGGGGGTATTAGTTCTGGTTTTCATGTGTCCAAGATCAATGACCGTTCTTTCAAGTTCTCTGTGGCCAATAACAAGGTGGGGCATTTCAATCATCGCTTGAGGGACAAAAATTGGCCGGACTTTGTTTGCCACTTCCATCTTTTCAATGGCCGTTTTGCTCCCCGCCGGGCCAGACTCCTTGTTGGCATGCCGATCAAGAGCTTCTGGATATTTCTGCTCGCCGTCCAATGGCCATTAAGCATTCTCTTAATTTTTTACACTCTGGTGCCCAGAGAGACTCTGGCTCCGATATGGTTTTGGGCAAGTTTGGCTTATCCCCATTGGATCATATGCAGTTCTCCAATGCTAATGCCAGGGAGGCATCTTCATCTTCGGCCCAAGGTTCTTTGAATCATCAATTTGCGAAGGACTCTTCTGACACAATTTCTTCACTACATGGATTTTCGGTTCATCATTCTGGACAACCTGTTCATCCGACCTCTGATGGCGTTGATCAAGCAACATTAATTGCGCATTTTCTATGCTTGGCAAAATTAGAGGAGAATTAGCAGGTTAATTTCATTAAATTGGGGTCCTTTAATTGTCCTCTGACCAGCCCATATCCGCAGCTACCGCAATGCTTCCTCAAGGCCAGCTTTCAAATATGCCCTCACAAGATACTTCTTGGCCCGCTATCCTCTCGGCCCAAAGACATGGCCGATTTAGCCCAAAGCGCAATATTCACCGATATTTCAGAATTATCAAATAATTGGGCAGTTCTATGCCCGCGCTGTCTCCAATGGGGCCATCACAAGTATTCTTGCCAGGCATTGCTGATTTGCATTAACTGCTCATCGCCAGGACACAAAGCGGTTGCTTGCCCGTCAAGGCCTAATTCTCGAACCTACCCTGTCTTACACGATCAATCTGATATCGACCATCAGGGGCAATGTATCAATCAGCTCGGAAGCTTACCAAATACCATCGACCTGCCTAATACTCGCCGCAAGAGAACCACCGTCAGATGCTCTGCTTGTGGCTTCTATGGACACGTGGAGCGATCCTGTCATAAGTTGCGGTATAACAAAAAATGGCAATGGAAGCCCAAGAATCCGCAGCTTTCCATTCCTACCCCTCACGGTCCATCTTTCGCCTCGGGTCTCGTCACACCGCTGCAGAGACCAGTCTCGTCACTCTTGCAGTCTCCACCGCCCACCTTCGCCTCCACTCCCATGGCGAACTACCCGCTTAATCCGGTGCCGTTCCTTCCTCCTGGCTTCGCCGTCGAACCCGGTCCGGCGGATCAGTTGGTTCGCAGTGGGATGGTAGTCGGCCCCATTGCGCCGCTCAACCATGACTTCCTCGCCATTGCCGAAGCGAGTCACTACGTTCCTCTGCATCGTCGTGCCGCCATCCGCAACATGATTGAAGGTCTGTTACATGAATCACAGCTATTCACTACTGAGTCATCGGATCACCCTCTTTGCATTGGCATCTTCGGGTTTGTGGATGCTTTTATGCGCGACACTTCGGTCGCCACACCCATCGAGCTTGAGGAAGAAGATCTTCTCATCACTTTTGTGCTGCACGATGAAGCTCTGAACCGTCGCACAACTTCTTTTGGACCAAAGGTATGGCTGATGTTCTTTGGATTCCCATACGATTACTAGACCGACTAATATATCACAAAAGCATTGGGTGGATATGGTTCCCTGGTCCGTTGGTATAATCCCCGCCAAGATAGAAGATATATCCTGCTCAAAGCTCATGTTCTGGGCCTCCGTTTGATTCCAAAAAGCTTTGTCGTCTGGCAACTGGGTGGTGCTCGCGACTGCTGGACTGTGCAAGTTACAATCTTACGCAGCAATGACTGGAACGGTCTGCTCCCTGAGGTCCTTGCTCCAGGAGAAGATCCACCACCACCGGACGGAAACCCGCATCCCCTCTTTGGTCCTGAGCTCACGGCTGAGCAGCTTTACCAGCAACAAGTGAGTAATTGGTTAGTTCAGAACGGTGCCCCTGCTGCTGGAGGCGCCGACCAGGGAGTTGGACCTACTCAGAACCATGCTGCTTGGGATGCCTGGCCTGCACCAGCGCCTCAACTTCCTTAGCTCCCTCCTCACTTGATGAATTATCAGGCTTGGCTAGCATCACAAGGTTTAACTGTCCAGCATGGTATTCTACCAGATGATAACCTGTCTGATAATGCTTTGGATGCCTGGCATGACACTTTCTCTACTACTGATGATAGCTCTGAGGACTCTGCTCTGATTTTAGTCCCTCTGTCTGCACCTGTGTATCAGCAACGCTTCTCGCACTGTTACTATCTCTGTTGCTCTGCACCACGGTGGTATTCGGTTTGGATTGTCAGCGGAAGGTTCTGAACTGATAAATTTACTGCTGGATGACCCAATCCCCCGCCAACAGCTCAATACTTACATGTTTCATGCTCTTCGCCCTATGATTGCGGCCTTTGGACCTTGGAGTGCTGGTTATGGTTTAAGGCCTAATAACTTGGATCTACAGTCATTTGTGTCATGGATATACGGGCTCACCTTCTCCCATTGCCATACTGCACGAACTATGCCTACCACCATGACTATTGAAGAAATCCTTGATGAGCCACCACAGAACACTTTGTCTGATCAGCAAAACCAGTTGGTGATGGTGCCTGCCGCTCCTGTCATGTCGCCTGCTAGCCCAGGGAATGCTTCAAGCCCGCTCACTGACAGAATCGCCTCGGATCCACCTGGACTAGCTGCAGTCAATGCTATCTCCCTGCCATCTAGGCATGTGGTCACTCGTGGTCGTCGCACACGCCCCGCTGCTCCCATATGCACTACTGAGGTTCGTCGTAGCAGCCGCTCCAACAAATTCAACGGTTTCAAATCTCAGCAGGTAACTGACGCTCGCCCTGTGATCTCTCGGGTCAACCACGACTGATCCCTTCAATTAGATCTTCGTCTTCTGCTGCGGATGTCCATGAAGCGATCTTACCTCCCACACCAGCTCCCGTGCTTCAAGATATTGGCATCAACAGGTGCGCGATCCCTCCAGCAGAACTTTCTGAAGAAATCCTCATTGCGGCACCTTCATCTGTCAGGATGGAGTCGCAAGAAGAAGTCCCCACTTCGCCGGAGCCAGTGGATACGTCCGCTGCTCCCAGGGTTTAACTTCTTGCTGGCAGCATACCTCCGCGGATCAACTGGAATGTACTTTGCTGGAACATCCGCGGCCTGAACTCGGATGATAAGCAACTTGCTCTGAATAATGCGGTCTGCTCTAGTGGTTGTTCGGTTATTTGCCTGCAAGAGACTAAAAAGACCACTTTTGATTTAGCGTTTCTGTCACGACCGGATTTTCAATAAAAATATTTATTGAACAACCGACTCATGAAATCCAATATGAGGATAAATCCTCCATATCGGTAGACAAAACTTGGATACAAGAAGCCAGTAGCATTACAATATTACAAGGGTCGGACTAAAGATGCCCAACCAATTATTACAACACGCCAATAATTATACATGATGGCGGATATGGCACAAGGTGTAGGGTGGAAATACTACTGACTTGGAGTATGCGTGGTTGGTGGAATAACACAAAGTGGGGTGGTTAATAAGTCTATCGATCGGGCGGCTCATCGGCGCCGAGGTGAGGCTCGATGAATTTATTTGGGTAGCGGAAGCGGATATTTTACAAGGACTAATCCAGGGTCGCACGAGACCGACTGGGATTCCTCTAGGCGCCGGGCTCGCTATCGAACTCTTCATCCAAGAGATCGCCTTCCAAAGACATCTGGCCAAATCAACAAGCCGGTGAGTACTATGAAAGTACTACGCAAGACAGTTCGGACAAAAGATACAACAAATGGAAGCATGAATGCGACATAGTTAATCTTAACAATGCTCCAATTAAAGCAGTATAGAAAAAATTAAAATGGGAGTCGGCGGTAGTCCGCCGAAAACCCAAGGAGGCAAACTTAAAACCGATCGGGTGTATGCAAGCGGCGCCTCGAAGGTGAATAAATAAGCAAAATATTGCCACGGTGGGCGTCGAGCGACACCTCGTAAAGGGCTTATATGGAAATAAAATGCATGCGTGCATGCAATGGACGTCTGAGCGACATCACGTAAAGGGATTATAAGAAAAATCAGTAACGGCAATGCCGCAGTCGGACGTTTGAGCGACATCACAGAAAGGGCTTATAATAAAAATAAGTAACATCAATGCCACAGTCGGACGTCTGAGCGACATCACAGAAAGGGCTTTATAAAAAAAGTAAGTAACAAAGAATGTCAATGGACGTCTGAGCGACATCACAGAAAGGGCTTTCATCACAAGGATATAGCACTCATAATAAATATTCAACACATGAATTTAAACGGGTTAGTCCATCCATAGGAATAAACATTTAACCAGACTTAGTACTCTTGTGATTCACCGGAGTATCTGTCACCAAAACTGACACTTGTCAGGATAAGATAATGCATAACTTGGACATGGATAAGATGATTCGAGGATTAATGACTCTGCAGAGTTTGTACTAAAATTACCCCCCTCTCGGTCCCAACCGGAAACACCCATGCCCCCTGACCGGATGACTGGCTTTAATCCAGGGCCATGGAACCATCATCACGGCCTCTCCATTTGGTGTGTACCAGGAAATCGGTTTGTTACTTACTAAGCCATATCCCTTGCGGAAAACATGTGGTAGTACGGGAAGGGAAATGGATGGGAACCGAACTGATACGGGTTGACATCAAGTCAAATAGTATGGCATAAGACTGGCATGCTACAACACTGCCATCTTACCCATCCTCATGCCAGCACATGGTCAGGCACATTCACATCCAACACGTATGGATTATCGAACTCACTTGCCTCAACTTTGCATGAAAATAACATTCATCGGTATGCTCACAAACATGCCATGAAACTACTTAATGCAAACCTGCCAGAACACTCATCATATCAAAAGTTCAAACATGCTTGCCTGGTTCAGAGTAGTCGGAGCCTAGCTCGGTGAAGTCTACGGTCCCGTCACCTCCTTCAGTATCTACGGTATAAAGAAAACATACGCGCTAACGTAAATACCGTGAGGTGCACAAAAATTACTCCCAATATTTTTCAAATAAATCTGATAAAAAACTACACAATATTTTAAAGAGGACAGAAAAAGAATCAATCAAAAATACTTTTCTGGTTAAAAGTTATAAGAGTTTTGGTCCAAGGACCCATCTGTAATGAAACAGAAAGTTTCCAGGGGGTTCTGCGGAAAAGTCTAGATAACGTTTCGTTTAAAAGAAACGGCTGGGAGACTGACAGGCGGGCTCCACCCGTCAGGTTTGAAATTTCAAACGAGGGAAAACAGAGCGCGACGGCGCCGAGAGGTGCGGTGGTCGCCGGCGGCGATCCACGGCGAGGTAAGGTGATCGGGGTGTACCTTTGTGATCAATGCGCCCTTCCGCGCCTGTGGGTGGTGGCAGAGGTCGTCGGCGAGCACCTCGTCGATGGCAGCCCTTGCTCCAGCGGACGGCGGTTCGGACGGTCGTGGATCTCGCCAGAGAGAGCGGAGAGAACGATGACGGAGCCCGAGGCGGACGGAGGTGGCCGGAGTCGAGGAAGAAAGGCCCCTCGAGGCCCCTCCAGTGGTTAGGAGGGGTCTGGTGAGGTGGTGGAGTCGTGCGGAGGCGAGAGCAAGCTCGGGGTGCTATATATAGCCGGCCCGAGTCGGTTTCCGTGAACGGATAAGTCCGGCGAGTTGATTACGGCGGCGCTGTGGCTGGACGGTCGGCTTAGGAGCTTAAGCATTGCCTAGGAGGAGTATTGGAGCCGTTCCCATGTCCAACTCAGCACGGGAGGGCTGGTTACAGTCTGCCCTTGACGGAACGGCCGCACGGCCCGTCGGCGACAGAGAGCATGCTCTACGCGTGCCAAGCCACGGAGATGGTGCCGCATGCGTGCGCTGGCAAGGAGGTGGCCACGCGGAGCCACCAGGACGCTTGGGCGGCGCCGTACGGCGTTGCGCCGCAGTTTTGCCCCCTGTCGCTGTTACGGTGGTGCAGCCGCCGCAAAGCACGCCGGCGCAGGCGGGCCAGGGCGCCACTAACGCCAGGAACGCGCCAAGCGCTCGTGTGAAGCTCCGGACAAGAGGGATAGACTGCGAGCAACGTACCAAGGGCACTGTGGACTCGTGGACTTGTTACCGACGGAGATCGACACTGAACTTCTGAATTTTACGAAAGTGAACAATACTAGTGCATGCAAGGTGTTCGACAGAATGATCTAGGCATGTAGGGATTTTTCTTTGGGCTGGTTTTTGGTGGAGGGGCCTCTCATTGCATCTAGAGGCTGCCTGAATATTTGTGGAATTTTTTTAGTAATGTAGATATGAATTTCACAAAATTTGTCAAATCTGGTCCAAACTTGCAGGGACTATAATTTGAAATTTTTGAACAGAAGAGGAGTGGATCTTGATAGTTCTAGGTTGTGGGTACCAAGGACTATCCAAGGGAGTTGGTTTGAGGTCAAAATTCAAATGCATTAAGGTACTTGCTTTGCAAATTACCTAGGCTCAAAATAATACACAGAAAAGATTTGGGAGAGAAATAATTGAAATAAAAATTCAGAAGAGAGTTGAACTAGTAGAGATAGAGTGTTTGGATTGCCCAAAGTGGAAGGAGATATATTTGGGAAGATTTTACCATGTGGTGTATGGCCAAACCATAAATGATCTCAAATATGGGAGAGGATGAAAAACCCTTAGAGTTTTTTTTTGAAAGAAAAATAAACTTCAAAAAAATTTCTTGAATCCTTGAGGAGAGAGTAATCAGAGGAAAAATTTAAAAACCAAACACCAGAGTTGAAGGAGATGCAAAACTAAAATATTTGCCAGAGGGAAAAAGCTTTTGATAGAGATTTTTGGAAGGGTTTTGGTGACCTCCTTCAAATCCAACAAAATTTTGAAGAAAACGGAAGGAAAAATTTTGGAGTGTCACAACACCTACCCCCTTAGGAAAAATCTCGTCCCCGAGATTCCAGTTGATCCTCAAATAATTGTGGGTGCTCCGCTCGAAGGAAATCCTCTCTTTCCCAAGTGGCTTCACTTTCGGTGTGGTTGCTCCAATTGAACTTTGAAGAACTTGATGGTTTTCTGTCGGGTTCTCCTTTCTGACTCCTCCAAGATTTTTATCGGATGCTCCCGATACGTAAGGTCTGGTTGCACGTCAATGTTTTCATGGGGTACTTGTTTCTCTGGGTTGCTTACGAACTTCCTTAATTGGGAGACGTGGAATACGTCGTGGATGTCGGATAATTCTTCGGGTAAGTCTAGCTGGTAGGCCATCGTGCCTCTTCATGCTACTATGCAGAAAGGTCCGATGAATCTTGGTGCTAGCTTCCCTTTAATCTTGAATCGGTGCAGGCCTCTCATGGGAGATACTCGTAGGTACACAAATTCACCGGGTTCAAAATGGACTCCACGATGCTTCTGATCGTAATAACTCTTTTGTTGACTTTGGGCTGTCTTGAGTCGGTCCTTAATTACCTTGACTTTATCTTCAGCCTCTTTGAGTAGGTCTGGGCCGAAGATATGACTGTCTCCGGTTTCCGACCAATTTAGCGGGGTACGACATCTTCGTCCGTACAGAGCTTCAAATGGTGCCATTTGCAGGCTGGACTGATAGCTGTTGTTATATGTGAATTCTGCGTATGGTAAGCTCTCCTCCCAACTGGTCCCATAGGTGAGGACACATGCTCTCAGCATATCTTCTAGAATCTGGTTTACTCGCTCAGTCTGCCCATTTGTCTGGGGATGGTATGCGGTACTGAATGCCAGCTGTGTTCCCAGAGCTTGTTGTAAGTGATCCCAAAACCGGGAGACGAATTGAGTGCCTCTGTCTGAGATTATTTTCTTTGGGACTCCATGTAGGCAAACGATACGGGAGAGGTAGAGCCTAGCAAGCTTCTGAGTGGTGTGTGTTGTCTTCACGGGGATGAAGTGAGCTACTTTAGTCAGTCTATCTGTGATTACCCATATGGCATCATGTCCGTGTCGTGACCGAGGTAGTCCAACAATAAAATCCATTCCAATCTCGTCCCATTTCCACTCGGGTATCTTATTCGGTTGCAATAGCCCGACCGGTTTCTGGTGCTCGGGCTTGATGCGTTGACAAGAGTCACAACATGCAATAAACGTGGCTATGTCTCTTTTTATACCATGCCACCAAAATGTTTCCTGAAGATCTTTGTACATTTTTGTTCCTCCAGGATGGATTGAATATGGAGCGGTGTGGCCTTCAGCCAGGATTTGCTGTTTAAGGTCATGGATATTTGGTACGCATAAAGCCTATTCCCGCATTCACAATATTCCTTGCTCATCAATAATGAATTCCGAGGCCTTGCCCAACTTCATCTTCCGTTTTATGCCTTCAATGCTGGGGTGTCCACGTTGAGCCTCTTTAACCTTCTCTATCAGGGTAGGTTGTACTTCTAAGTTTGACACACTGCCTTCGGTGACCACCATCAGGTTGAGCTTTGCGAATTCCTGCTGGAATTCAGGTCTTAAGTCTGGCATGCCGTCGTTGTCTGGACTGGGCTTCCACTCGAGCATCTGCTACAACATTTGCCTTGCCCGGGTGGCAGTGGATCCCAACATCATATTCCTTTACTAATTCCAACCAGCGTCGCTGCCGTAAATTTAGTTCTAGTTGTGTGAAAATATACTTGAGGCTTTTGTGGTCCGTGTATATTTCACAACGATTACCAAGTAAAAAGTGTCTCCATTCCTTGAGTGCATGAATAACTGATGCTAATTCCAGGTCATGGATAGGGTAATTTTCCTCATGCTTGCGAAGTTGCCTGGAAACATATGCGACAACCTTGCCCTCTTGCATCAATACGCACCCGAGGCCCTTTCGAGATGCGTCACAAAATACCTCAAAATTTTTGTGTATATCTCGGCACAATTAAATGCACGGGTCTTTGTCGTCAGGTTTCCTCTTCAGTTCTTGGAAACTTTTCGCAAGCTTCCGTCCATTCAAACTTCCTGTCTTTCTTGAGTAGTTGTGTCATTGGCTTTGCTATGGTGGAGAATCCTTCAATAAATCTTCGGTAGTATCCTGCCATACCCAAGAAACTTCAGACATCCAAGACGGGCTGGCGGCTTCCGATAAAGTACGGCCTTGACTTTTTCGGGTCTACGACGATACCTTCTTGAGTCAAGACGCGGGCCCGTAAAACCTACTTGCTTTAGCCAAAATTCACACTTGCTGAATTTAGCGTACAACTGATGTTTCCTGAATTCTCCTAGTACAATCCAGAGATGTTCAGCGCGTTCTTCTGGTGTTTTGGAGTATACCAGAATATCATCGATAAATACCACAACAAACTTATCAATAAACTTCATGAATACTTTGTTCATGAGGTGAACAAAATATGCGGGGGCGTTTGTTTGTCCGAATGGCATCACGGTGAACTCGTACAATCCGTATCTGGAGGTGAAAGCGGTCTTGGGAATATCCTCGGTTCGTACTTTCAGTTGATGATATCCCGATCTCAAGTCAATCTTTGAGAATACCTTGGCCTTAGCGAGTTGATCGAATAAATCATTTATTCGCGGCATCGGATATTTGTTCTTGATTGTGACCATGTTTAGCGCTCGATAGTCTATGCACAATCTCAGTGTTCCATCCTTCTTTTGGCGAATAAAATTGGTGAACCCCAAGGTGAGGAACTGGCTCAGTATGTACCCTTTTTTCCAACAGTTCCTTTATTTGCTTCTTTAGTTCCACCAATTCGGATGGTGCCATTCTGTATGGTTTCTTGTATATGGGGGCGGTTCCGGGTGCTAGCTCAATGCTGAATTCAATCTCTCTATCTGGTGGCATGCCTGGTAGTTCTTTAGGGAATACATCTGGCAATTCACACAGTACTGGCACTTTGCTCAATTCAGAAATATCTACCTTGTTCAATCTCGGTTGCCGGCATATTTTCTTTCCTTGGCTGAAACCTTTATGGTCTTCCCGTGGTGATGGGTGAGAATTACGGTCCTGTTGAAGCAGTCAATAAAACCTTTGTTGGTGGTTAACCAATCCATCCCTAAGATGACATCCAGTCCTTTATTTTCCAACACGATAAGGTTTATGGAACTTCAATCCTTCAAACTCGATAACCACATCCCGGCAATAATTCTGGGTAACTTGCTTGATTCTGTGGGACTTGACGATCATAGATTTTCCCAAGGGAAGCATCGAAAAATTATTTTTCAAAGCAAAACTTTTCAAACGAACGAGTGAGGAGCTCCGTAATCAAACAAACCCATGGCAGGTATTGTGTTGATGTGAAACGTATCGAGTACGATATCTGGGGCATTTTGTGCTTCCTCTTTGGTCACGTGGTTCAGATGACCCTTCCTGTGGTTGTTATTTGGGTTGAAATTGTTGCGCTTTGGTGCCGAATTATTGCCTCCGTTGTTCGGCTTTGGGGCCGAGTTTCGTGGCTTGGGGCACTTCTTGGCATAGTGCCCTTCTTCTCCACAAGCGTAACAGGTAACGCCTGGGCGGTATGTGAACTCCTTGTCCCTTGCGTGGAAATTCTTGCTTGGGCGTGAGACGTTTGTCGTGGGTTTGGGTGTCCAGTTTTTCCGAACGTCTTTCTTGCTGCGGTGGTTGCGGTGTGTTTAGACTGGTCCCTCTTCCGCTTATGGAAATCTTCTAACTTGCGTCTCTCATTTTCCAAGGTAATGGCTTTATCTACCAGCGTCTTAAAATCTGGAAATGTGTGTACGACCAAGCTGACATTTAAGCGCCGGTGTCAAATCCGTCTAGGAACTTCTCCATCTTTTGTTTTCGACATTCGTTCCTCGTTGATGAAGCGAGACAGCAGGGTAAACTGATCGTTATATTCGGACACTGTCATTGTTCTTTGCTTGAGGTCATCAAATGCTCTTTTTGATCTTCATCAGACTCTTAGGAATATGTGCCCCACGAAAACCTTCTTTAAATTCCTCCCATGATATATTATTTTCGTTGGGGTGCATGTGTAGGAAATTTTCCCACCACGATGCGGCTGCTCCAGTGAGATAGTGCGGAGCATAAAGCACTTTCTCAAGGTCTGAACACTGGGCGATAATTAATTTTCTCTCCATGTCTCGAAGCCAGTCCTCGGCTTCCAGAGGTTTGTCAGTGTGAGAAAATGTTTGGGGACGCGTCTTCTGTAGCTCGGATAACTTGGATTGCTGCTGATACTGTCCGCGGTGATTCCCCATATTGATGACTTGGTTCAGTATTTCCTGATGTTGCTGCTGACTTTGTTCGTAAAGACGGCACATCTGGGAAAGTGCCGTTTCACTGTCCTGATGACTTGTCTGTCCCTGTGTGAAATTGTTGCCTGGGGGTGTGCCATAATTTCCTCTGTCGGAGTTGGCATGGAGCGCGTCCAAGGACGAGACATAATTTACTCTGGGGATATATTTTGAAACACTCATAAGAAAGTGGAGAAAGGTCGCAAAAATTAAGTCCATATTAAATGCATAAGGATGGCAAATAAATTAAAAGCCCAAGATTTTTAAGAAAACAAGTCGATTGCGCACGGAGAAGGACTGCTCATTACATATCTTACACGCAAGCAGTAATTATACAATACATCAGTCAAGATATGCGTACATAAATCCTGGCATGTTATTTAGTCTAGTGCACTCCTCCAGATCCTACATGATGCGCAAACAAACTACTTCTCACAACCTATTTACATATAAACATATCGTACAAGTCGGTACATCGCATGGCGGCTAAGCATACTTAGTCGGAGATGGTAAGGATTTCCCTTGGCCTGCCAAGGGTGAGGCGTAGAGAGGCTGGTGACTCAGCCTCCTCTTCGGAGATAGGCTCCAGACGAGAGGTGCTGCACGGAGTTGGTGGAGCAGGTGCCCTGTGTGGGACAACTCGAATCTGAGCGGGCACGAGGGGTGGTGCAGAACGAACCGGAGTAGGTGCAATGACATGGTTGAATTCCTCCGTGGTAGGCAGGCAACGAGTAGCGGTGCGAGCAGTAGGAGCGAACGATGCTGATGACGAGACGAAAGTCGATGGCGGTGCAGCACGCAGAGCTCCCTCTGTTGGCGGCACAGCCATGGACTGAGTCCATGTGGGCAGCTACAAAGTCGCCCACCAGGTTGTCGAAGGCTGCCTCCAAAGCCCGGAGATACTGGCGAGCATTTCAAAAGCTTCGTGCCGTTCTCCTCTGGGGCAAGAGAACACGTAGTGGCAGGTGTATGGCACGTGACATGGCAGGTAGCGGTAGCGACGAGTCTTCATTGAAGGCAGGATATCCCTGAAATGGGCTATCGCCTCAAGGGCTGCCATCTGTAGCGCGTGCTTCTCTGTGGGCATGGCTCTCCCCACGAACCGGTAACGCTCAACTCGTCCTCTCTTGAATTTCACCGCGGCTTGGTGCTTGGTTAGACGGTCATTAACCTTGTGCTGAGAGAGAGAGACAAGACTGGGCGCACCTCTGGCCCCATCGCGACTTAAACGATGAAGGAGAGAAGCTTGACAAACCCATCGTGCATGTTGGCGAACATTTGCGACTCGCAGTCGTTGCTGGCCATCTACAAAAGTAGGCAAAATTCCTGAGTAGTCAAATCATAAATTTATGCTGACTGTCAGAAATTGACTACATTTGTAAAAAAAAATAACTAGCTCTATTTTGCTAATAACCGATTAGCGATCGCACCTAGTGGCTTCCTACAGTCAGCCTGGCTCTGGTACCAAGCTTCTCACGACCGGATTTTCAATAAAAATATTTATTGAACAACCGACCCATGAAATCCAATATGAGGATAAATCCTCCATATCGGTAGACAAAACTTGGATAGAAGAAGCCAGTAGCATTACAATATTACAAGGGTCGGACTAAAGATGCCCAACCAATTATTACAACACGCCAATAATTATACATGATGGCGGATATGGCACAAGGTGTAGGGTCGAAATACTACTAACTTGGAGTATGCGTGGTTGGTGGAATAACATTAGAATTGGTTAATAAGTCTCTTGCCTTTGGCGGCTCATCGGCCGAGGTGAGGCTCGATGAATTTATTTGGGTAGCGGAAGCGGATATTTTACAAGGACTAATCCAGGGTCGACGAGATCGACCGGGATTCCTCTAGGCGTCGGACTCGCTATCGAACTCTTCATCCAAGAGATCGCTTTCACAAGATTCTAGCCAAATCAACAAGCCGGTGAGTACTATGAAAGTACTCGCAAGACAGTTCGCATAAAAGATACAACAAATGGAAGCATGAATGCGACATAGTTAATCTTAACAATGCTCAATTAAAGCAGTATAGAAAAATAATTAAAATGGGAGTCGGCGGTAGTCCGCTTGAAAACCCAAGGAGGCAAACTTAAAACCGATCGGGTGTCTGAAGCGACGCCTCGAAAGGTGAATAAATAAGCAAAATATTGCCATAGTCGGGCGTCTTAGCGACACCTCATAAAGGGCTTATATTGAAATAAAAATGCATGCGTGCAGCGATGGACGTCTGAGCGACATCACGTAAAGGGCTTATAAGAAAATTCAGTAACGACAATGCCGCAGTCGGACGTCTGAGCGACATCACAGAAAGGGCTTATAATAAAAATAAGTAACATCAATGCCGCAGTCGGACGTCTGAGCGACATCACAGAAAGGGCTTTATAAAAAAAATAAGTAACAGCAATGCCGCAGTCGGACATCTGAGCGACATCACAGAAAGGGCTTTCATCACAAGGATATAGCACTCATAATAAATATTCAACACATGAATTTAAACGGGTTAGTCCATCCACAAGAATAAACATTTAACCGGACTTAGTACTCTTGTGATTCACCAAGTATTCATCACCAAACTGACACTTGTCAGGATAAGATAATGCAGAACTTGGACATGGGTAAGATGATTCGAGGATTTATGACTCTGCAGAATTTGTACTAAAATTACCCACAGCCAACGGATTTCCGTAGTCCTGAAGGACTAGTTCTGTTTATGCTATTTCGGAAGAAACACAGCTAACCAGTACACACCCATCCTACCTTACGATGCCAGGAATCACCCCAGACGTCGTCCAAGAAAAACTTTTGAGACGGGGAGATCACAATCTCGAATAGCATGGGATCAAATTTATATTCACGCGCTCTAAGGGGTGCCCCCCTCTTGGTCCCAACCAGAAACACCCATGCCCCCTGACCGGATGACTGGCTTTAATCCAGGGCCATGGAACCATCATCACGGCCTCTCCATTTGGTGTGTACCAGAAAGCGGTTTGCTACTTACTAAGCCATATCCCTTGCGGAAAACATGTGGTAGTACGGGAAGGGAAATGGATGGGAACCGAATCGATACGGGTTGACATCAAGTCAAATAGTATGGCATAAGACTGGCATGCTACAACACTGCCATCTTACCCATCCTCATGCCAACACATGGCCGTGCACATTCACATCCAACACGTATGGATTATCGAACTCACTTGGGTCAACTTTGCAGGAAAAATAACATTCATCGGTATGCTCACAAACATGCCATGAAACTACTTAATGCAAACCTGCCAGAACACTCATCATATCAAAAGTTCAAACATGCTTGCCTGGTTCAAAGTAGTCGGAGCCTAGCTCGGTGAAGTTTGCGGTCCCGTCACCTCCTTCGGTATCTACGGTATAAAGAAAACATACGCGCTAACGTAAATAGTGTGAGGTGCACAAAAATTACTCCCAATATTTTTCAAATAAATCTGATAAAAAACTAGACAAAATTTTAAAGAGGACAAAAAAAGAATCAATCAAAACTACTTTTCTTATTAAAAGTTATAAGAGTTTTGGTCCAAGGACCCATCTGTAATGAAACAGAAAGTTTCTGTGGGGTTCTCATGGAAAGTCCAGATAACGTTTCGTTTAAAAGAAACGGCTGAGAGACTGACAGGCGGGCTCCACCCGTCAGGTTTGTAATTTCAAACAAGGGAAAACAGAGCGCGACGGCACCGAGAGGTGCGGTGGTCGCCGGCGGCGATCCACGGTGAGGTAAGGTGATCGGGGTGTACCTTCGTGAGCAACTCGTCAACGGCGGCCCTTGCTCCGGCGGACAGCGGTTCGGACGGTCGTGGATCTCGCCGGAGAGAGCGGAAAGAACGATGCCGGAGCCCAAGGCGGACGGAGGTGGCCGGAGTCGAGGAAGAAAGGCCCCTCGAGGCCCCTCCAGTGGCTAGGCGGGGTCTGGTGAGGTGGTGCAGTCGTGCGGAGGCGAGAGCAAGCTCGGGGTGCTATATATAGCCGGCCCGAGTCGGTTGTCGTGAACGGATAAGTCCGGCGAGTTGATTACGGCGGCGCTGTGGCTGGACGGTCGGCTTAGGAGCTTGAGCATCGCCTAGGGGGAGTATTGGAGCCGTTCCCGTGTCCAACTCAGCACGGGAGGGCTGGTTACGGTCTGCCCTCGACGGAACGGCAGCACGGCCCGTCGGCGGCAGAGAGCGCGCTCTGCGCGTACCAAGCCACGCCGACAGTGCCGCATGCGTGCGCTGGCAAGGAGGTAACCACGCGGAGCGACCAGGACGCTTGCGCGGCGCCGAACGGCGTTGCGCCGCTGTTTTGCCCCTGTCGCGCACGGTGGTGCAGCCGCCAAAGCACGGCCAAGAAGCGGCCAGGGCGCCACCGACGCCAGGAACGCGCCAAGCGCTCGTGTGAAGCTCCGGACAAGAGGGATACGCTGCGAGCAAACTGCCAAGGGCACTGTGGACTCGTGACTGAAGTTACTGACGGAGATCGACACTGAACTTCTGAATTTTCTGAAAGTGAACAATACTAGTGCATGCAAGGTGTTCGACAGAATGATCTAGGCATGTAGCGATTTTTCCTTGGGCTGTTTTTTTGGTGGAGGGCCTCTCATTGCATCTAGAGGCTGCCTGAATATTTGTGGAATTTTTGGAGTAATGTAGATATGAATTTCACCAAATTTGGCAAATCTGGTCCAAACTTGCAGGGACTATAATTTGAAATTTTTGAGCAGGAAGAGGAGTGGATCTTGATAGTTCTAGGTTGTGGGTACCAAGGACTATCCAAGGGAGTTGGTTTGAGGTCAAAATTCAAATGCATTAAGGTACTTGCTTTGCAAATTACCTAGGCTCAAAATAATACATGTAAAAGATTTGGGAGAGAAATAATTGAAATAAAAATTCAGAAGAGAGTTGAGCTAGTAGAGATAGAGTGTTTGGATTTCCCAAAGTGGAAGGAGATATATTTGGGAAGATTTTACCATGTGGTATATGGCCAAACCATAAATGATCTCAAATATGGGAGAGGATGAAAAACCCTTAGAGTTTCTTTTTGAAAGAAAAATAAACTTCAAAAAAATTTGTTGAATCCTTGAGGAGAGAGTAATCAGAGGAAAAATTTAAAAACCAAACACCAGAGTTGAAGGAGATGCAAAACTAAAATATATGCCAGAGGGAAAAAACTTTTGATAGAGATTTTTGGAAGGGTTTTGGTGACCTCCTTCAAATCCAACAAAATTTTGAAGAAAACCAAAGGAAAATTTTTGGAGTGTCACAGTTTCTTAAGTCTTGTTGTCCGAGACAATTTTATAAATTTGCTTTTGTTCCCTCCCAAGGAGCCTCAGGTGGCTTAGTTACTGTTTGGAAAAGTTCGGTCTTCTCTGGCAATGTTATGTTTTCTTCTGAATTTGCACTGGTTATTACCTTCACGAGCACCTTATCTGCTCACACTTGGACCCTGGCTAACATTTACGGGCCGTGCTCTGGCGATGCTCGTCTGACCTTTACTAATTGGCTTTATGATCTTGTCATCCCTCCCACTCAAGACTGGCTTTTGCTCGGTGATTTCAATTACATCAGGGGGCCTGACAACCGTAACAAGCCTGGGGGATGCCCGAACGATATGTGCACTTTTAACGATATCATCCGCAAATTGAGCCTAATTGAACTGCCCATTAAAGGCCGAATGTTTACCTGGAGTAATATGCAGCAGGAACCACTACTCGAACAGTTAGACTGGTTCTTTACCTCGATCCATTGGACTAATGCATTCCCGAACACCATGGTTAAACCCCTAGGTAAACCTGTTTCTGATCATGTGCCCTGTCTAGTCTCCATTCAAACAACCATACCTGGCAGCAAAGTTTTCAGATTTGAACCATACTTGATTTTGCACCCCAGATTCAATGACATAGTTCAAACGGTTTGGAACGTCCCAGTTAGATCCTCTAATGATGCGACGGTTCTTTGTCGTAAGTTCAAGGCGCTACGATATGCACTCAAAAAATGGAGCAAAAACATCTCTCGTCTAACTGTTGCAATCACTAATTGTAATGAAGCTTTGGCGCATTTAGATGAGCTTGAAAACAACAGAGCCTTGACGATCCCTGAGATGAACTTCTGCAACATTCTCAAGAAGCACTTATTGCGACTCCTTCATTACCAAAACGTTTAATGGAAGAAACGATGTACCATCCGCTGGATCAAGTTTGGGGATGAAAATACAAAGTTCTTCCAAGCTATTACCATCGAAAGGTTTAGACGCAACAACATTGCTAGTTTCAGAAATGATGCTGGAGAAACTGTTGATGACCACAATGAGAAGGACGCTCTGCTTTTCCAAACCTATACTGATTGACTCGGCACCTCTCGACCAACTGAAATGAGGTTCAGTCTCCCTGACATCATACAACGTCACACTAACTTGGACCACCTTACTGATAAATTCTCGCATACGGAAATTGATGAAATAATTAAGGACATGCCTTCCGACCGGGCTACCGTCCGGATGGATTTAGTGGTGCCTTTCTGAAAGCCTGCCGCCTTTGATCAAGCATGACTTCTATGCTCTTTGTGACCAATTTCATGAAGGTAGTCCGGACTTGACAAGCATAAATGACGGTTTCATTACTACGATCCCAAAAACCAACTCACCGAGACGTTAATGACTATCGACCAATCACACTGCTAAACTGTTGTCTGAAGTTGCTTACCAAACTCCTTGCGAATCGGTTACAACGTGTCATCCAGCAAATTGTTCATACTAACCAGTACGGGTTCATCAAAGGTCGCACGATCTAAGACTGCCTCGCCTGGGCCTTCCAGTATATCCACCAATGTCAAGCCTCTAAGCGAGAGATCATTCTTCTAAAGCTAGATTTCGCCAAAGCTTTCGACACGATTGAGCATGCTCCCATGCTTAATATCATGAAGCACATGGGTTTCAATGACAAATGGCTCTTTTGGATTGACTGTATCTTCTCCACTGGCAGATCTTCAGTGCTTCTTAACGGAGTTCTTGGCCGACAGTTTCATTGCCGCTGGAGTGCGCCGAGGGATCCGCTCTCACCACTAATCTTTGTCCTTTCCGCTGACCTCCTTCAGGCTGCCATCAATGAGGCCTTCCGACAAGGACGAATCCAGCTGCCTTTCCCTTGCGCAAGACAAACGGAATATCCGGTGATTCAATACGCGGATGATACAATTCTTGTAATGCCTGCATGCCTGCAACAAGCTGCCACCATGAAAGGGATCCTCACTAACTATGCCTCTTCGATCGGCTTACGAATCAATTTCCAGAAGTCCACGCTCATACCAATCAACTTATCTACCGAGGCTGCTGATGAAGTCATGTACCTGGGGTAGGGTCATGGACCTGCCCAAGGGTACCCTCCACAAGGAGATTCACAAGAGAAGCAGCCTTCCAGTCGACCTAGTAGGCTTCCACTCGACAGATTCAAAGACACTCGACTATGAAGACCCACTCGACCACCAAGAGTCCAAGAGCCACTCGGTGTCCAAACGGTCTGTAATTAAATAGTCTTTATGACCTTAATGACACTTTATGTAAGGTGTTACCAGTAACGCCTAGCTTTAATATACCTTAAACCCTCTACTACGTGGGCTGGCTGGGGTCCTGGCGCTCTCTATATAAGCCACCCCCCTCCACAGGTAGAAGGGTTCGCACCCCTGTAACACATACGCATATAATCCAAATGACCGCCTCAGGGCTCCGAGACGTAGGGCTGTTACTTCCTCCGAGAAGGGCCTGAACTCGTAAATCCTTTGCGTATACAACTACTCCATAGCTAGGATCTTGCCTCTCCATATCTACCCCCCATTCTACTGTCAGACTTAGAACCACGACAGTTGGCGCCCACCGTGGGGCCGGTGTTCTAGCGAATTGTTGGAGAAGTTGGGATTCTTTCGATCTCCGGCGTCATGGTTTCAGGTGGAGTTCTGGTCGACGGCCACGAGATCCTTCTCGGTGCGCTCACGTTAAATCGCCGACGACTCCGCAACTTCAGGAGGCTCCACTCGGCGTGGACGCGCTCCCCATCCGCTGGGCGACGACTTTCGCTGCGTGTCCGCGGCATCCTCATGCGGCAACCGTCGACCCAGTATGGGTCGGCTCCTGCGCCGTCTCCCACCGGCGCAAGCGTTCCGGTCGGTCGAGGCTTCAGCGGTGGGTGAGGCATGCGATGTCCCGCCAGTCGGCCATCCCCCAAGTCACGGCGATCGAGCCCGACGAATCTCTCTACGGCCTGTTCGACCTGTCGACTGGCTCCGTAGAGACCGCGCCCGAATGCAATAGCAGTGACCCGGCGGCAGAGGTTCTAATGGTCGATGGACCATGCAGTCCCCCTGGATTCACCCGCACCAACGAAGGTGGCGGTGGAGGCGATCCGGCGCAAGCCCATGAAGAGTACTTTCCCGAGCCCCTCACTTCACTCCAGAGGGAGGAGCTTCGTCGTTGGAACATGGATGCACTTCACACTCCTATCGTTGGAGAAACCCCCGAGGCTCGCGCCTTGGAGGATGCTCGCTTGGCCAACCTGGCTGAGCGCACTCGACTATAGAATCTTCAGCGAGTACTGGACAAGCGTACGTGACCGAGGGTTCGTAATCGATCGACGCCTTGACTCTTTCAACCGCCAACCTGGTATATCGAACTCGATTCAGAATTTAGCAGCTGCCGCCCATATAGCAGAATCAATTCAGCCTTCCTAGTCGGAGGCAGGTAGAGGTTTGCAAAGAACGGGATTTGCTCCGCGGCAGGAGATCAAAACTCAGTTGTATCGATCGGCGGAACAGGGTTCACAGCCGATCCGTCGCTGCGAATTCATTCTAGTCGGCCCATAGTCCAAGATCGCCCCCGAGGCGTGAGGAACGTGGAGGCCGGCGTGATGATCAATACAAGGGCCGCGAGAAGTATGAGCACCGATTCGATCGCAACCATCGACGTCGAGTGCCCACTCCTCCCCCAAGAGGTGGATCATACGCTCCTCGGCAGCAGGATGACAGACGCCAAAACAAGGTCGATTTAAGAGTTCCAAATCGACCCTGTGGAACCAGGCTTTGATGCGAGATCCATTATCGTTCAAGGTTTGGTCGACAAGAACAGAGCTCACCAAGACGGCCATGATAGAGATGTTACTTCCAGTAGTGGAGTCCATGTCTCGGGACCAGAGTGTTTCAGCAGAGCCATCAGGGCTGCAGTGATTCCCCCCAACTTCAGGTTGGCGACTGGAGTCAGCAAGTTCACTGGAGAATCCAAGCCTGACACCTGGCTTGAAGATTATCGAGTGGCGGTTCAGATCGGCGGTGACAACGATGAGGTAGCCATGAAGCATTTACCTCTTATGTTGGAGGGATCAGCTGTATGCGTGGTTGAATCAGTTAGCACCCAATGATTACTTACACTTGGGAAGATCTTGCCCGAGTGTTTGTCAGGACATTTGAAGGAACTTGCAAACGACCAGCGGGTTTGACAGAGTTGCAGTCGTGCGTGCAAAAATCGAGTGAAACCTTGAGAGATTATATCCAAAGTTGGATCACTTTGCACCACACAGTGGAGAATGTATCTGATCACCAGGCAGTCTGTGCCTTCAAGGAAGGCGTCAAGAACAGAGAATTGAGTTTGAAATTTGGTCGAACCGGAGATATGACCCTGAGTCGGGTGATGGAGATTGCCACCAAATATGCAAATAGTGAAGAAGAGGATCGGCTTCGGAGTGGTAAATATAAATCTGCCGCCAATAAGACCGGCGGAGGAAATTCTAGTCGGAAGCAGAAGCGCAAAGCCGAGCCAGCCGGCTCCGGAGAGGCCTTGGCGGACCCCGGGAAAGTTCAAGGAAACCCAAGGGTCCTTGGAACCCTAAGAAGGTGACAGACCAGGATGGGAACGACGTGTTGGATTTACCATGTCATATTCATACAAAGAAAGATGAAGAGGGTAAACTCATTTACGAAACATACCACTCGACAGTGTCGGCTCTTGATTCAGTTAGCCCAAGGGAAACAGCCCAAGGATAAGGATAAGGAGATGACAAAGTTGAGGATAGAGATGATGATGATGGTGGATATCCCAGTGTTAATTCCACTCGATGATTTTTGCTGACGTCGAAAGCAAAAGTCGATTGAAGGTTATCGATCGGGAAGTAAACTTGGTTGCTCCGGCGACTCCCAATTATCTGAAATGGTCCCAGACCGCCGTCACATTCGACCAGTCTGATCACCCGACGCACATTGCCACCCCTCGGGAGGCAAGCATTGGTGGTCGACCCGGTTGTCGAAGGCACTCGACCGACCAAAGTCCCGATGGATGGAGGTAGTGGTTTGAATATATTATAAGCGAGACGGCTGAAGGGGATGGGCATTCCGATGTCGGACTTCGATCAAAGAACATGAGCTTCCACGGAGTCATTCACGGAAAGAAGGCTGAGTCACTCGCCAAATTGCTCTTGATGTAGTTTTTGGTGATTGAGCATTTCCGAAAGAAAAGTTGACCTTTGAGGTCGTGGATTTCAGAGCGCTTTATCACGCTATTCTAGCGAGACCAGCTTATGCACGCTTTCATGGCCCGACCATGTTACGTGTATCATAAGTTGAAGATGCCTAGTCCCAAGGGCGTGATCACTGTCACGGGCAATCGGAAGAAGGCAGAAGAGTGCTTCCAGAAAGGCTCTAAGATCGCCGATGCTCAGTTGGCAGTGGTAGAGCTACAAGAGTATCAGAAAACTGCAGATCCGAGTGATTTGTTGCGAGCTAAGAAGCCCGCTACGGAGTCAGCATTCCAGTCGACTGGCGAGACGAAACAGGTTCACATTCACCCGACTGATCCCGACGCTGCTCCGACCAACATCTCAACAACACTCGACTCAAAATAGGAAGAAGCGCTCATCCAGTTCCTCCGTGAGAACTGGGACATCTTTGCATGGAAGCTGGCGACATGCCGGGTGTTCCTGTGGGGCTGGCTGAGCATCGCCACAGTAGACCCAAAATTCAAACCAGTTAAAGAGTATCTTGACGGTCCGCCGTCCGGAAGAGAAAGGCCATTGGCGAGGAGGTGGCTCGGCTCCTAGCAGCAGAGTTCATCCGAGAGATCTACCACTCCGAGTGGCTCGCCAACGTTGTCATGGTCCCCAAGAAGGACAAGTCGTTGCGCATGTGCATCGATTTCAAGAATACCAATCGGGCCTGCCCGAAAGATCATTTCCCTCTTCCTCGCATCGACCAAATAGTCGATTCAACTGCGGGTTGCGAGAGGTTGTCTTTTTTAGACGCCTATTCCTGGTACCATCAGATCCGTCTGTATGGACCCGATGACATTAAAACAGCGTTCATCACTCCATTCGGGTGCTTCTGTTATGTCACCATGCCATTCGGTCTTAAGAATGCCGGAGCCACATTCATGAGGATGATTCAGAAGTGTTGCTCACTCAAATCAGTCGGAATGTAGAAGCATACATGGATGATATAGTGGTCAAGTCACGAAAGTGTTCCGACCTGTTGACTGACCTTGCTGAAACATTTGCCAATCTCGGGAGGTATGATATCAAGCTTAATCCATCAAAGTGTACATTTGGAGTTCCTGGTGGAAATTTACTCGGTTTTCTCGCTTACGAGCGAGGAATCGATGCTAACCCGTAAAAGGTTGGCACCATACTCGAATAAAGCGCCACGTGCGTGTGCACGATGTCCAAACTTACTGGATGCTTGGCTGCTTTAAGTCGATTCATCTCTCGCCTCGGTGAAAAGGCATTGCCTCTTTACCGATCGATGAAGAAGTCGACAAGTTCGAGTGGACTCTAGAAGCTGATGCAGCGCTTGCGAGCTCAAAGCTCTGCTCTCCACCCAGCCGGTGCTTGCTGCTCCAATCAGCAAGGAGCCTATGCTGCTTTACATTGCAGCCCTTTGGACAAGTCGTCAAGACTGCATTACTTACGGCCGAGCGGGAAGAAGAAGGAAAAGCCTTCAAAGTTCAATGCCCAGTTTATTATCTTTCTAAAGTACTGACCCCATCAAAGCAAAGATACCCCCACTATCAGAAGCTTGTTTATGGGATGTATATGACCACGAAGAAGGTTGCTCATTATTTCTCTGATCATTCCATTACAGTCGTTAGCGACGCCCCTTTGTCGGAAATTCTTCATAACAGAGATGAAACTGGTCGAGTGGCAAAATGGGCGATTGAACTCCTTCCCCTTGATATCAAATTTGAGGCAAAGAAAGCCATCAAGTCCCAAGCAATAGCAGATTTCCTCGCCGAGTGGGTGAACAGCAGCTTCCGACCCAAGTTCACTCGAAACAACTTTGGACTATGTTTTTCGATGGTTCCAAGATGTTGAACGGTTCTGGTGCAGGGGTTGTATTGGTTTCTCCCCGAGGAGATAGGCTCAAGTATGTTCTCCAGATTCACTTTGATTCTTCCAACAACGAAGCAGAACATGAAGCACTCCTGTATGGGTTGCGCATGGCCATTTCACTCGGCGTCCGTCAGCTTATGGTTTATGGCGACTCAGATCTGGTTGTTAATCAAGTGATGAAGGAGTGGGATGTCAGAAGCCCAACTATGACAGGTTATTGTAATGCAGTGAGAAAGCTGGAGAAGAAATTTGAGGGGTTAGAGCTTCATCATATACCCCGACTGAAAAATCAAGTCATGGATGATTTGGCGAAGATAGGGTCCAAGAGGGAAGCCATTCCCGTGATGTATTTTTAGAACAAATTCACTCTCCATCGATGCGGGTGACGATCCTTTCACGAAGAAGCCCCGTAGCAAAAGAGTGCTAATGATCCGATCGAAGTTGAGGTCCCAGTGGTCGACCTAATTATGGAAGTTGTGGTCATCACTCCCGATCGACAGTGCCGTGCATCGCATATATCCTTAGGAAAGAGCTCCCAGAGAATGAAGAAGAGGCTCGACAGTCGTCTGTCGATCCAAGGCCTTTACAATAATCAAGGGACAATTGTACAGAAAGCGTGATCGAGTCGGCCAGAAGTGTATCACGCCAGAAGAAGGTCAGATAATTCTTGAGGATATCCACTCGGGGACCTGTGGCCATCATGCGTCCTCTCGGACCATTGTGGCTAAAGCATACCGAGCGGGATTTTACTGGCCGAAAGCAAATGAAATGGAAAAAGAGATAGTCAACAAGTGTGAAGGATGTCAGTTCTATTCCAACATGTCGCACAAGCCAGCCTCAGCCTTGAAGACCATTCCACTCGTTTAGCCCTTCGCTGTTTGGGGATTGGACATGATTGGACCGTTGAGAACTGGCAGAAGCGGCTTCACTCATTTGCTAGTAGCAGTCGACAAGTTCACCAAGTGGATCGAAGCCAAGCCCATCAAGAACCTCGATGCGTGCACACGCTATCGGTTTCATCGAGAGTTGATATTCAGATATGGAGTTCCGCATAGTATCATCACCGACAATGGGTCAAACTTCGATAATGACAAGTTCAAAGCCTTCTGCGCCTCTCAAGGCACGCTGGTCGACTATGCTTGATGGCTCATCCTCGCCTAATGGACAAGGTAACGTGCAAACGGCCTCATTCTCAAAGGGCTGAAACCTCGGCTGATGCGTGATCTCAAACACACAGCAGGAGCTTGGGTCGACGAACTTCCATCAGTTCTATGGGGATTGAGGACCACTCCTAATCGGTCGACTGGGAGAACCCCATTCTTCCTGGTCTATGGAGCTGAAGCAGTGTTGCCGAGTGACCTGCTTCACAATGCGCCTCGAGTCGAGCTATACTCTGAAGAGGAAGCAGAACAAGCCCGGCAAGATGCCGTCGACCTCTTGGAAGAGGAGAGAGAGATGGCCTTGATCCGCTCGACTATCTATCAGCAAGACTTGCGTCGATTCCATGCCAGAAATGTGAAGAGTCGAGCCTTCCAAGAGGGAGATTTGGTCCTCCGAGTGGATCAACATAAACCACACAGGCTTGCTCCCACTTGGGAAGGTCCCTTCATCGTCACGGGAGTCCTCCACAATGAAGCATATCATCTCTACAACGTTGATCGCCAGATCGATGAGCCTCGAGCTTGGAACGCGGAGCTGCTCCGCCCCTTTTACACTTAAAACTCACTCGGTTGAGATGTAATAAAAGTACTTTTGTAGTTTGTTTTTCTAAGACAAGAATGTTATAATTTTCCCAGTGATTGATATTGCTTCTTGTTGGAATTTCCCCCAGTGGGTGGCTTAGCTGCGAATCCGATTCGCCTAAGTTTGTAAAAAAAATCCTTTCCGAAAAGTGCGAGCAGGTCTTTCACTCGGGGGCTTAGCTTGAATCCGCTTCGCCTAAGTGTCCAAATCCTACCGAGTGGCGAGCCAGTCTCCCACTCGGAGGCTTAGCTGCAGTCCAAGTACTCGCCTAAGTATCCAAAATCATACCGACTGGCGAGCCAGCCTCCCACTCGGAGGCTTAGCTGCAGTCCAAGTACTCGCCTAAGTATCCAAAAATCCTACCGAGTGGCGAGCCAGCCTCCCACTCGGAGGCTTAGCTGCAGTCCAAGTACTCGCCTAAGTATCCAAAATCCTACCGAGTGGCGAGCCAGCCTCCCACTCGGAGGCTTAGCTGCAGTCCAAGTACTCCCCTAAGTATCCAAAAATCCTACCGAGTGGCGAGCCAGCCTCTCATTCGGAGGCTTAGCTGCAGTCCAAGTACTCGCCTAAGTATTCAAACCCTCCCGAGTGGTGAGCCAGCCTCCCGCTCTGGGGCTTATACCAGTCCCTGGATTCGACTCAAACATCAAACGCGATAAAAATCCTACCGAGTGGAGAGCCACCCTCCCACTCGGAGGCTTAGCTGCAGCCAAGTGCTCGCCTAAGTAATAGAAATCCTACCGAGTGGAGAGCAAACCTCCCACTCGGGGGCTTAGCTGCGGCCCAGTGATCGCATAAGTAATAAAAATCCTACCGAGTGGAGAGCAAACCTCCCACTCGGAGGCTTAGCTGCAGCCCAGTGCTCGCCTAAGTAATAGAAATCCTACCGAGTGGAGAGCAAACCTCCCACCCGGGGGCTTAGCTATAGCCCAGTGCTCGCCTAAGTAATAAAAATCCTACTGAGTGGAGGGCAAACCTCCCACTCGGGGGCTTAGCTGCAGCCCAGTGCTCGCCTAAGTAATAAAAATTCTACCGAGTAGAGAGCAAACCTCCCACTCGGAGGCTTAGCTGCAGCCCAGTACTCGCCTAAGTAAGGAATTCATCCCAATCCGCAAGGACGACGAGGTGCATGTCGACTGCTACCTCCTCCTTCAGAGCTTCGCCACAAGTACAACATGCGGTCCATCCCAATCCACAAGGACGATTTAGGTGCAGGTCGATCGCTACCTCCTCCTTCGAGCTTCGCCACAAGTACAACGTGCGGTCCATCCCAATCCATAAGGACGACGAGGTGCAGGCGGCATCGCTACCTCCTACTTGAGCTTCGCCACAAGTACAACATGCAGTCCGTCCCAATGCAGAAGACGACAAGGTCGGTCGCGATCTGTGTTCCATCTCTACCTACAGGATAGATGAAGCTCAAGTCGATTGGAATTTCAACGGAATATCTTCGAAATGAAGAATAAAGTTCTCTACAAGCAAGCAAAGCATGTTAAAGGAAAAATCAAGTTCGGATAAACGTCCCACGGATCCAAAGGTGCTCGAGGCGTTAAGCCCGTTAAAGTTTATCGATTCATGTAAAACCACTCGGCATTCCGAGGCAAATTTAAAGTGGGACTTAGAAGTTTTTTACTCCTCCGGCGGAGGACTAGAAGGTGCAACAAACTGGTCGAGGTCGATTCCGTCGGCAATACGGGTAGCAGGAGTGATGAAAGTCTCCATGAAAGATCTGAAGTCGTGCTTCCTGGTATTGGCAACCTTGAGAGACACCAGCTTGTCCTCTTGCGCTTCTTTGCAAAGTGGACACGAACCAGAGATAGAGCAACATCAACACCACACCGGCAGATGACTTCTTCCATTCTTGCACTCGACTTGGAATCTCATTCACCGAGTCATCAAAGATTCAAGATCATTCGAGAGTCTGTTACGCCAGAGAGTCGAGTCGATCCGCACTTAATCGCAACTTTCGGTCGAGCAAGATAATCCATCGCGCTAGCAACACGAGACTCAAATGGAGCACATTCATAGCAACCGTCCTTCACGGGAGAGTTGATGGGGTCCAAACTGGTTTCCACTGACCGGGTTTCTTCTTCAAAGTTTTGGCAGAATTCTGAAAACACAACTCAGATTCAAAATGAAGATCATATGATGAGGCGGTGAGAGCAAGGCAGTTGGATAAAAGAGATTACCTTCAAGCATGAGAAACAGCTTCTTGGCGAACCCTCCAAGATAAATCTCCAGGTCGTTTCGCTTCCCCGCCAGCTGGCCAACCTTGTTAGATAGAACATTCTTGTCGTTCTTCAGTCGACTGACTTCCTGGTTAGCCGCGTCAAGAGAGGCTTTCAGCTTGGCATTTCATCTTCAAGTTTGCCGACTGAGGCAAGTTTCTCTTCAGCGAGCTTTGTTTTCTCCAAAGCCGCCTTCTGTGCCTCTGCAAGGTCAAGGTCCTTCTTCTTCAAAGTCTCTTCCAGTTTATCTGCAAAGCAACAATGAGAACAGAGTTGAGAATGAACAGAAAAACAAAGGCAGTCGTCAAAAATTCTCACCAGCCATACCTTTTGCTTCATCCTGTGCCTTCTGCAAATTCTCCTGAGCAAGCTTCGAATCGAGGTTGATCTGAATCTGCTTTTTCTCTAACTCAGTATAGCGAGCCACAAGCTCGCAAGATTTCTACAAAGAGTCAACCAACAAAAGACATCAAAGACAGATCACTTCCGAGTGACTAAGGAAAAATAATAGCATTTCTAAGACTACGGTCGAATAAAAACATTCGACAGTAGTCTCGGGGACTACACCCAGGGGTGCACTCAGCGTGCCCCCACTGGTTTACCAATTAGGTTCGGTCAGTCGACCAAAAGAGACAAAAAGGCTATGATTCTAAAAACATGGCTAATTGTCAGCGGTCAGCCGCGGTAAAAAAAACAGTTCTTTAGACTATAGTCCATTGCACGCAGTCGACCATAGTCTCGGGGACTACACCCAGTGGGTGCACTTAGCGTGCCCCAATCGTTTTTACAGTTCCATTCGACTTGGTCCGTCCAAGTTGAGTGAAGAAGATCATAGCATAAAGACCATAGCCGACTGCACGCAGTCGACCATAGTCTCGGGGACTACACCCAGTGGGTGCACTCAGCATGCCCCCACAAAAGTTCAAATGACACACACACCAAAGGTGTCACAGATATGGAAATCTCCGTAAGAAAGCAGTTTCAGACAAGATATCCTAACAAAGCAAGCGACGACTGACTTACTTGGACATTGCTCTGGAGAGCTGAACTGGCATCATAGGCCGCCTGACTTGCCTCTTGAGCCGCTTTCACCTGCTCCATCATGATCCCTGCCTGGCGTATGACCTGCTTAGCAACACTTACTTGGTCTTCCGGGACGTGGTGTGTAGCAAAGAGAGATGGTGGATAAGCAGTCGACGAAGTGGGTCGGGCACTTGTCAGCGGCACAGCGAAAGATACGGAAGTCCGAGTGGGGTTGCCTCCCTCAGAAATCAACGTCTCAGGAATCGACGCGACTTGAGCAGCCTTGCCAGAAGGCACTTTCTTGTTCCTCCTCTTCCTCAATGGCGCTTCCTCGTCATCATCGGGAAGATCAAAGACGTGAGGCAGAACTACAAGAGAAATCCAGAAGTAAACATGGAAGCCCAATCGACTAAAAAGCTCCAGTCGGCTAAAAGTGAAATCTCAGAGATCTTACCAAGATTGGAAGTGGCCGCATCCTCCATCGTTCTTGGCTGAAGTCTCGGAGGTAGCGGTGCTGTAGATTTCAAGAGTCGGCTGATCAGTCATCAAGTCGACTAAAAATTCACTCATGTTGAAAAAGGAAATACAAGGTTCTGTTGGTTACTCGGAGATGGTGGGGATGACCATTCGCATCTTGGGCAGGGCCTTCGCTGGCTTCGACGACGTCGCTCGAGGTTGCTTCTGCGGCTTCTCAGTCGGCGCGGGAGAAGTTGTTCTAGGTCGCTTCGTCGACTGACCGGTGGGCACAACAGCGTTACCGTGCCCGGCCGCCGGGTCGTGCGCCGACTTGGACCTTCCCTCCGAGCGAGGAGGATCGACGTCTTCCTCCTCTTCTTCCTCCTCCTCCTCATCATCAGAGCCATCATCCTCCTCATCCTCTTCACCGTCAGACTCCCATTCCTCCGGACTCTCACCTCCACTTCCTTCTTCTTCTTCGGCTGCTTCTTGCGCCCCGTTGGGCATCGAGTACATCTCAGTGGTGACCTAGAAGACAACAAAACAAGGTGAAAGTCAGTCGACGAAATTGACATCAAAACAGAATGAATGCAGCAGAATCACAATCGGAGATAAGTAGTGATACCTTGTCTGGTTGGTAACTCTGGTCGAGTGGTGGAATCCTCCTAGCTCCGCGAGGGTTGTCTTTATTTCCTGTGATGGCAGTCATCCACTTCTCCAGTATGGCATCATCAACCTCCTCCGGATGGACCCGAGTGGTATCATCTGTACCGGAGTACATCCACATCGGATGACCTCGGTATTGGAGTAGCTGAATACGCCATCGGAGAAAAACCTCCAGGAGATCCATGCCGGTCACCCCTTCACGAATAAGCTGGACTACACGCTCCATCACGAGCTTTACTTGGGCCTTCTCCTCTGGCAACACCCTCGGGGAAGATGGCTTGTTCACTCGACTCATGGAGAAGGGAGGGAGCCCAGTCGACTGCCTCGGCGTCGGCTGGTCTTGGCAGTAAAACCAGGTTGACTGCCACCCTATAACCGAGTCGGGGAGAGTCATAGCTGGAAAGGCGCTCTTCCCCCTCATCTGGACTCCGAGTCCCCCACACATTTGGATTACTTGGGTCTTCTCGTCATTCGGTCTTGTTTTCTTCACCGTCTGAGAGCGACAGGTGAATATGTGCTTGAAAAGACCCCAATGCGGTCGACAACCCAAAAAATTCTCGCAGAGCGAAACGAAAGTAGCAAGATACGCAATGGAGTTTGGAGTGAAATGGTGGAGTTGCGCTCCAAAAAAGTTAAGAAACCCCCGGAAAAAAGGATTTGGCGGCAGAGAAAACCCCCTGTCTACGTGGGTGGCCAGGAGGACGCACTCACCCTCTTCGGGCTGCGGTTGCCACTCCGTGCCCGGAAGCCTTGCCGACCCATGGGGGATCAGTCCTTCGTTGGCCAGATCGGTGAGATCTTTTTCGGTGATGGTCGACCGGATCCAGTCTCCTTGGACCCAGCCCTGTGGCAGCTTCGACCGCGAAGAGGAACCGACTGGGCGCTCTCCCCTTGGCCTTCGCCGCCGTCTTCTTCACCCGTTCCAGGGCGGCAGTCTTGTCCTTCATCATGGTCGCCGGCGAGAAAGGTACCGAGCTGCGACGTTGGGCGGACGGAGAGCGTGGCGAGAAAGTTTTGGAGGCGGAGAGAGGATAAATCTGAGGGCGCACTGTTCAAAATGCCCGGTCCAACGCCTTATATGGGGTCGCTTCCGAGTGGCTGACCGGTAGGCCCAGTAATCCGTCGCGATCCATAGCGTAACGCATACGATACGTGGCGAAAAAGGCGGCGCGAGGATCGAGGCATCATCGTCTTATCCCATCCGAGTGCCGCGGTTTTCTCCGCTTCGCGCGCTTCCCAAAATTCGGATCCCGCGAAATCCACTAACCGCAGAGCAACTCGTCAGATAACAGATTTCCTCAGATCCGTCGCTCGGAAATCTTCAGGTTCACAAAGTTCACTCGACAAACGTGAAGAATGGATCAAGGCGACTGAAAGAAAGGTTGATGCCATCACCAAAAGGTCGTTGATCCAGAGTAAGACACACTCACAACACGAAGAACAGGTCAGAAAGATTATCAACTCCTTCCTCACTCAAACCTTGATCCATTCGGGGGCTAATGATGAAGTCATGTACCTGGGGTAGGGTCGTGGACCTGCCCAAGGGTACCCTCCACAAGGAGATTCACAAGAGAAGCAGCCTTCCAGTCGACCTGGTAGGCTTCCACTCGACAGATTCAAAGACACTCGACTATGAAGACCCACTCGACCACCAAGAGTCCAAGAGCCACTCGGTGTCCAAAGCGGTCTCAGAGTTAAATAGTATTTATGACCTTAATGACACTTTATGTAAGGCGTTACCAAGAACGCCTAGCTTTAATATACCTTAAACCCTCTACTACGTGGGCTGGCTGGGTCCCGGCGCACTCTATATAAGCCACCCCTCCACAGGTAGAAGGGTTCGCACTTCAGAATACACATACGCATATAATCCAGTCGACCGCCTCAGGGCTCCGAGACGTAGGGCTCTTACTTCCTCCGAGAAGGGCCTGAACTCGTAAATCCTTTGCGTATACAACTACTCCATAGCTAGGATCTTTCCTCTCCATATCTACCCCCCATTCTACTATCAGACTTAGAACCACGACAGCTGCCACTACCTTTGCTAACCTATTTGGTTGCTCTGTTGGATCGATGCCGTTCACTTACCTTGGTTTGCCTCTTGGCACCTCCAAACCAACGATCCTTGATCTTATGCTGATGGTTTGCAGTGCTGAACGTCGTCTCACCGATGTCGTATGGGGGGAAGCTTTCTTGGCTCAATGCTACTGTTACCTCCCTCCTCATTTATGCCATGTGCATGCTGAAATTCTCACCGAAACTGCTTGAGATGCTCGACAAGATCAGAAGAAGATACATTTGGACCAAGAAAAGTGAGCAAGGGGAGAAATGCAACTCTCTTGCTGCCTGGGATTTGGTGTGTAAACCTAAGAAGCATGGAGGCCTCGGGGTCATCAACATCAAGCTGCTTAATGAAGCTTTGCTTTTGAAGTTCCTTCATAAGTTTTACAACAAGATGGACATTCCATGGGTTCATCTACTGTGGAGTACCTACTATACTAATAAAATTCCACATGCCATGCCACCGGTCGGCTCCTTCTGGTGGCGAGACATTTTGAAACTCACTCCGATTTTCCGAGGGGTCTCTCATGTGCAAGTGGTGTCGGGCACGTCTGCGTTGTTTTGGAAGGATCTATGGGGACAAGATGTACTCCAAACCACACACCCCCATGCTTTCTCTTTTGCCATACAGGAGGATGCTTCCATCAAGGGCTTCTTGGAGACTACGTCGTTGGCTGAGGCCTTTCATCTACCGCTTTCGCCTCAAGCTCTGTCTGAGGTGCGCGACATCCAATTGCTCTCCCTGCACATGAGCCCGACCACGTCCGTTAATGATATTTGGCACTATGTTTGGGGCAAGATGGAGTTCAGGCCTAGAGATTACTATCAGTATCTCTTCAGAGATGCCCAAGCCCACCCCATTTTCAAAAGTCTTTGGCGATCTCATTGCATCATGAGGATTAAGGTCTTCGGATGGATCCTTTTACATGAAAGGCTAAACACACGTAACATGCTGAAACGACGCCATTATGACATCGGAGATGACCACAGTTGCCTTCTATGTGGGGGTCCAGATGAAGAAACGGTGGATCACATGATCTTTACGTGTCCGTTTAGTCAAGCATGCTGGGATAAACTTGGAATCGTTTGGCCCACTTTTCAATGCCGTCTACACCTTCTCCAAACAACCAAAGATACCTGAAACGGGTCCCTATTCCTTGATATCTTCCTTGTGGCATCCTGGAGTTTATGGAAGGAGAGAAATAACAAGCAATTCAGAAGGGTGGACCCATCCATCAACTACTGGCTTAGAAGATTGAAGGAAGATTTTGGACTTCTGCAACACAGAACCAAGATAGAGTACTTTGCTCTCATAGACTCCTTCCTAGCTGATCTTTGATACGATGGAATTTTCATCTAGTTCTTTGTTTGATTAGGGATCCCCACTCTCATTGTGGGTGGTCTGGATGGAGCTGTATGTACATATGATGTAATGATGTAACTATGTAAGCTTCTTCCTTATATATGAAAATACAGTAGGAGCCTCTCCTACTGTCCTTCCAATAAAAAAACAACTACTTATCTCTATGGCTTCGTCATTTTTGATGACTACTCAAGATATACATGGGTGCACATAATTCTCTACAAGACTGAAGTGCAAGATGTCTTCAGACGCTTCGCCAATCAAGCCATGAACAATTATGGCGTCAAGATCAAGCATATCAGAAGTGACAACGGCACTGAGTTCAAGAACACTGGACTTGATCTTTATCTGGATACAATGGGAATCACTCATGAGTTCTTTGATCCATACACACCTCAGCAAAATGGCATCGTAGAGCGCAAGAACGGAACCCTCATTGAGATGGCTCAAACAATGCTCGACGAGTACAAGACACCAAGAAAGTTCTGGCCTGAAGCTATTGATACAAAGATGTCACATCATCAACCGTGTTTACATCCATAAGCTTACGAACAAAACATCCTATGAGCTCCTTCTTGGCAAAAAGCCAAATGTCAGCTACTTGAGTATTTGGAGCTAGGTGCTTGGATCAAGGATCCCCATCACAAGTCAAAATTTGCACCTAAAGCTCACGAAGGCTTCATGCTCGGTTACGGAAAGGACTCGCACTCTTACAAAGTCTTCAACCTCTATCTCTACAAAATCATCGAAACAGTGGACGTGTGATTTGATGAAACCAATGGTTCACAAAGAGAGCTCCTGCCAAGTACACTAGACGAAGCTACGCCCAAATGAATCTATCAAGTGATGGGAACCGGTGAACTCATGCCTTCGAAGCACAAACTGAAGAGGAACTTATCATTTCTGCACCTAACCAACCTGAAGACAATGCTCGAATGAAGACAATCCTCCCGGTGATGACAATGATCGGCAAGAGCAAGGTCTTCGTCCAGTTCATCCTCGAGTTGCAAATGAAGTACAAATTGAGAAGATAATTGATAGCATCAATGCACTGGTCCACTTACTCGCTCAAGAGCAACACAGTTAGCAAATTTCATGGGCACTTTTCTTTTGTGTCAATATCGTAACCCAAGAAAGTAGCTGAAGCCTTTATGGAACCTGAATGGATACAAGCTATGCAAGAAGAACTTCAACAGTTCAAGCTGAACAATGTTTGGCAACTTGTCAAGCGTCCTGACCCTCGCAAGCATAACATTATTGGCACAAAATGGATATATCAAACCAGCAAGATGAGCATGGTCAAGTCGTCAGAAACAAAGCACGTCTTGTGGCTCAAGGATATACTCAAGTTGAAGGAATTGACTTCGATGAAACATTTGCTCCTATGGCTAGGCTTGAAGCTATTCGCATACTGCTAGCCTATGCTAACCACCACAACATCTTGCTATATCAAATGGATGTGAAGAGTGCATTTCTCAACGGCAAGATTGAAGAAGAAGTATACGTCGCTCAACCTCCTGGCTTTGAAGATCCAAAACATCCAGATATCGTGTACAAGCTAAACAAAGCACTGTATGGCCTCAAACAAGCTCCTCGCGCTTGGTATGATATGATCAAAGACATCCTGAAGAGCAAAGGCTTCAAACCTGGATCCCTCGATCCCACACTCTTCACGAAGACATATGATGGTGAACTGTTTGTCTGCCAAATATATGTGGATGACATTATCTTTGGCTGCACCAACCAGAAGTATAGTGATGAGTTTGGATACATGATGCAAGAGGAATATCAGATGTCCATGGTGGGTGAGCTGAAGTTCTTCCTTGGTCTTCAAATTCGTCAGCAAAGGAATGGCATCTTCATATCTCAAGAAAAATACCTCAAAGATTGTCTGAAGAAGTTTGGAATGCAAGATTGCAAAGGTTACCTGACGCCAATGCCAATAAACACCATCTGGGTCCCGAGACAATGGTAAAGAATTCGATCAAAAGGTATACCGCTCCATGATTGGTTCCTTACTTTACCTATGTGCATCTAGGCCAGATATTATGCTAAGTGTTTGCATGTGTGCTCGATTCCAAGCGGCACCAAAGGAATTTCATCACTTAGCTGTGAAGCGAATTCTTTGATATTTGAATCACACCCCAACACTCGGATCATGGTATCCAAAGGGCTCAGAATTTGATCTGGTTGGATTCTCGGATGCTGATTATGCTGGTGACAAGGTGGATCGCAATTCTACATCAGGCACAAGTCACCTTCTGGCACGATCACTTGTCTGTTGGTCTTCAAAGAAGCGAGAATCGTATCACTCTCAACTGCTGAATCTGAATACATTGCTGTTGGATCTTGCTGCGCTCAGCTTCTATGGATGAAGCAAACTCTCAAGGACTATGGCATCAATATGAAACAAGTACCTCTCTTCTGCGACAACGAAAGCGCCATCAAGATTGCCAACAATCCAGTCCAACACTCGAAGACAAAGCACATTTAAATTCGTCATCACTTTCTCAGAGATCATGTCATGAAGAAAGATATTGACATCATTCACGTCAACCTTTGAAGAGCAATGGCAGATATCTTCACAAAGCCCTTGGATGAGAAAAGGTTTTGCAAGTTACGGTGTGAGCTAAATATCTTGGAATCCTCAAATGTCCCGTGGTCGTGCACACATCCTATCACTTATGCATGTTGATGACTTAGATGTGCAACACACGAAGTAAAGTATATCTTCAATCAATTAAGACTTACATTACGAGTGTGAATACATTAACGTGGAATTTGACTTGAGCACCACGATAATTGTGCGCCGATGTCTGGGTCTAATAATTTCTATACGGTGGGTAACGCCACCACCAAATTTCTCTGTTTGAAGTGTTTCACTCATGGCGTTATTTTTGCTATGTCTTCGCATTTGGTTTGTCTTCAAATTTCAACTTATCTTCATGATTTTCTTCACTATGTTGATTCGATTGATTTCTGATATATATACTAGTGTTCAGTCCTCTAGTTATGTCTTCCTAGTTTAATCTTTTGAACTAAGTGAATGTGATCGGACCCTAATCTCTCTATGCTTTCTATCTCAAACTCTATCTGCCCAAATCATATGCATTCTATTGAAACTGTCGAATGTCTTCTCTGCGTCCTTGTCAGCAGAAGACACAGAGACAAACATTAAGTCTGTTTTAAATGATTCATCCTTATTGTTTGAAATCCGGAGAAGCCGGAACGACCATCCAACAAACCTGGCGGGTGTGGGAACGTGGGACAACTCTGAGTATGTTGCGTGCTTGCCACGTGCCCCTCAGATGTGAACCGCCAGGGGCACCTGCATAATTGCGCTGTGCCGCACACTTCTTTATAAATACATGTCCCCTGCGGTAAAGAAAACCTTCTTCCACCTCTCCACCTCGTCAAAACCCTTAGCGCCACCGCTAGCTCTCGACGACGCCGGCGACGAAGCGCTTAGTTGCCGCGACTTCTCCGACGATGTCCTCACGCCGGCCGCGGACATCGTCCTCTCCGCCGCCAGAGGGTGTCCTCCGTCGCCAAGTTAGGGCACGGTGGATTGAACTGCTCGGTCTCCTACTTATCCCATCTAGCAGTTCTTCGTGTGGTAAATACAACTCTATTTTACCATCTTTTTGGTCCTCAAAGATTCATCCTATTTACCAAAATTGGTTTCTGCCTATACAATGTTAGATCTATTCTGTATGCATCTCATACTGCCTAGTATATTGACTTAAGCTTCATATATAGTTAGATTCCTCACTTGTACTTATTCACGGATTCGTACAAATCTGGAACCAACTCTCAACATATAAGTGAATGTCTTCGCATCATGAGGTCAATGTCTTCAAACTGATTTATCTTCAAAATCTACTGAGAATGCATATGACCTCTTCCCCTTCCCTCGCATCTCTAATGCTGTCACAGGTACATGTCCGTGGGAGAATCCCTTGGTTCTCATAGTCTCCATTCGTTTGCAGAATTCTTACAGCATCACATTAACTCTCCCGAAGCCAGTTCCTGTTTATCCAGGAAGCAAAAGCCTTTGAAGCCTTTGAACGTGTTGAAGCCATTTAGTTTGAAGTTCATGGATGCAGAGAAATCAGTAAGGAAGGGTGGCAGACAGCGTCGTGGGGGAACATCAAGAGATTTGCTGATGACCTCTCGAGCTTTACAAGACAGATCCTGAAGAGGATTATAATCAGCGCAAGACACGAATCCAATGGATTCAACGATATTGGGCTGAACAATGGTTCAAATACAAGTTCGTGACCCAGGAATACGTTGAGAAGAATGCTATCAAAAGTCCTTGGGGTGATATTCTCTTTCGAGGCCTTCCACCCAAGAACAGAGCTGAAGCTATTGCACAGGGTTTCTATCCTTGTATGGTCCGTGGACCTCAGCCTGAAAATGTCGACCCATCGTCATTGCTCTGGTGTCGTGACGATAATCTCTTCAAGCGCAACTTCCAGCACGCAAAGGCATCGGCCAAGGAAAACAAGAAGTCATTGGGATTAGACTTCAACCCTGGTCCCTCTGCTCCCCGTGCTAACGGCTCACGTGATGCAGAACCCAATGTCATCGGTCCTTTCTACAACCTTGATGGCCTCATCACTCATATCTCAGTCCAAGGTGCAAAAGTGGATCATTCTGATGATAATACAAACACTGATGAAGCCCCAGCTCCTACTCCAAAGCCGCAGAAGCCAAAGAAGGCTAAGGCTTCAAGATCAGCTGCTCCTCCAAAAGCTTCACGTATGTGAAGCCACCGCCTTGCACCTCCCAAGAAGGCGGTGTCTTGTCGAAGATCTATCACGTATCTCCAAGAAGGCGGAGAAGAAAAAGAAAATCGTCAAAAATACTGATCAGACATTGACTCCTGCTGCCATTCTGCGAGAAGAGCACATTGATCTATCTAGCGATGAAGATCTTGCAGATGATGCTCTTGAGCAACTGATCAAGAGCAAGGAATAAGCAGAGATCTTCAATGACTTGCCTCTCTTTGATGTAGCAATCATCCATAACTTCATTGATGAGTGGTTTGACACCCCAAATCTCAGTTTTGAAGATCTGCAACTTCCCATTGGCCTCAGCGTCTCCTTCAATGGCGCCATTGCTTCTGAGCTAGCTCTTGCTCAGCGCATCGTTGAACTGAAGCACAAGATCGACTATGAGAAAGCTCGGTTCAAGAAGCATGTGGCGAGCTCAGCGTGCAAGATGTCAAAACTTTCAAGATCATGTTGCACGAGCTCAAAGAAGCCTTTCTCAAGAAGCGCGACGAAGCTAAAGGCTCTCGTGTGCGCATGAAAAGTCTGGCTGACAAGTGTGTGCAAGCCTACAATGAGGCTGAGAAGCGCAAGGCTCTTGGTCGTCCTGGCATTGACCCCAGAATGGCTGCAAAGAAGAAGAAGCCATCAACTGACCAATCTGCACCTTCAAGGCAGGAAGAACCTCGCATAGTCTTCCCAAGCAGCATGACTGGCTCAAAGCCAAAGGTCAGGTCAACCTCTTCAGAACTGAAGAAGACGAGGACTGCCGAGGCTAAAGCCAGAAAAAGGAAAAATCCTTAAGCCTCTGATGTTGCTCCCTCCAAGAAGAAGCGAAAAACCAAGAAGGATCGGGCTGCTCCCACAGAGCCCTTAGTTGTTGAACCTATCTCAATGGTTCGCCCTGCATCTGAACACCAAGAACGACGGATGATAGTTCATGAGCCTGCTTCCACAGAGGCTCATGAAGCTGAAGACATTCCAGCAGTTGATCCCACCGCTGCTGAAGACATTGGTCACAATGACAATGTTGAAGATGATGTAGTTCTTCCTCAGATCGAACACAACTTGGTATCATCGCCTGTTCTCACCGAGGGAGTCCTGGACTAGGGGGTGTCCGGATAGCCGGACTATCATCACGGCCGGACTCCAAGACTATGAAGATACAAGATTGAAGACTTCGTCCCGTGTCCGGATGGGACTTTCCTTGGCATGGAAGGCAATCTTGGCGATACGGATATGTAGATCTCCTACTATTGTAACCGACTCTGTGTAACCCTAACCTATCCGGTGTCTATATAAACCGGAGGGTTTTACTCCATAGGACGAACAACAATCATACCATAGGCTAGCTTCTAGGGTTTAGCCTCCTTGATCTCGTGGTAGATCTACTCTTGTACTACCCATATCATCAATATTAATCAAGCAGAGTAGGGTATTACCTCCATCGAGAGGGCCCGAACCTGGGTAAAAACATCGTGTCCCTTGTCTCCTGTTACCATCCGCCTAGGCGCACGATTCGGGACCCCCTACCGAGATCCGCGGTTTTGACACCGACATTGGTGCTTTCATTGAGAGTTCCTATGTGTCGTCACCGATGGGCCCGATGGCTCCTTCGATCATCAACAACGACGCAGTCCGTGGTGAGACCTTTCTCCCGGACAGATCTTCAGATTCGGCGGCTTTGCTGCGGGCCAATTAAGCAGGCCATCCGGAGCAGATCGAAAGCTACGCCCTGGCCATCAGGTCAGATTTGGAAGTTTGAACTATACGGCCGATATCCGCGGAGACTTGATCTTGACGGATTCGAGCGCAGCCAAGCGATGCCGCCTTTGTCTCGATGGGCATGATCTATCTCTGCAGCCGAGCGGTGCCTGGAGGCCGCATCAAAGATCCGCTCGACCCTTAATCCGGAGCCGGATTCCCGATCGAGGACGAGTGGTTGGACACCGCCTCGGGGCTACAATCTCTACGGTGATTGAGCCGAACTCTATCCTGTCGCTGCGAAGACCTCGACCTGTGGTGCCGGACTCCTCTCCCGACTATGAACCCCTCGCGCCCCCGCCAATCGAATCCGATTGGGCGCCGGTCATGGAGTTCACTGCCGCGAACATCTTTTAGCACTCGCCCTTTGGCGACATCCTGAATTCACTAAAGTCTCTCTCTTTATCCGGAGAGCCCTGGCCGGACTACGGTCAGGACGGTTGGGATGCGGACGAGGAAGAAATTCAATGCCCTCCCACCACCCACTTTCAGAGCTACCGTCCGAAAAGCTTACACGACGTGCTCGATTTCAACTCCGAAGACATCGACGGTTTGGACGACGATGTAGGAGACAACCCTGAACCAGCACCTATAGGATGCTGGATAACCACCTCATCCCATGATGTATACATGGTGGATACACCTAAAGGAAATGAAGACGAGGAACAACGGGACGCTACGAAGGATAAATCCCTCGATAAGGAGTCAAAACGGCAACGTAAACGCCGGACCAAGTCCCGCCTCAACAGAGACCCAGCCATAGAGCAGGGCAAACCGGTGAACGACGAACATGCTATCGAGCAATCGTCCAAACAAGACAACTTGGATAAACAACCCGTTCCCGGTGAAGATAATAGTCCGGACGATCTCACGCCAGACAAATCGTTGGAGCAAGATAACCTCCAGAAAAGGCTCGTCGCCACCGCGCGTAGCCTGAAAAAGCTGAAGCGGAAGCTCAAAACAGCGGAAGATGCACTCAGGATCAGATGGAGCAAAGTATTCAACACCGCAGACAAATACGGCGGCGATCGCCGAACAAAGAGCTACCCAAAAGAAAGCTACTGCCCGAATTTGACGAGGAGGCCTTAGAGCCCCCACAATCAAAGAATAAGAAGGCCACCGGTCGGATGGATGACCCCACGGCAAAAGAGAGCGGCAAATGGCGCCAAGACACAAGCTGGTATGCGATCCGCATATGGATTCACAGCAAAAGGATGACCCAGTTAGGTCCATCTACGGGCCAAGAAAGCAAGCTCTTCAAAGCAATGCAACAGGCCAAAATTTCGAACATCACGGCACACCCAAATATAGGGGCGCCGCACATCCCCTATGTTTCACCGATGAGGTGCTGGATCATGAATTTCCAGCGGGATTCAAACCCGTAAACATGGAGGCATACGACGGAACAACAGACCCTGGAGTCTGGATTGAGGATTACATCCTCCACATACACATGGCTAGAGGAGATGATCTCCACGCCATAAAATACTTACCCCTCAAGCTCAAAGGGCCAGCTCGACATTGGCTTAAAAGTCTCCCAGAAAATACCATCGAAAGCTGGGAAGAGCTCGAGGACGCGTTTCGGGCAAATTTTCAGGGAACCTATGTCCGCCCTCTGGATGCAGACGATTTAAGTCACATAACTCAACAGCCCGGAGAGTCAGCCCGGAAATTCTGGAACAGGTTCCTTACTAAAGAGAACCAAATAGTCGGCTGTCCGGACGCCGAAGCCTTAGCAGCTTCCAAACACAACGTCCGAGACGAATGGCTCGCCAGACACCTCGGCCAAGAGAAGCCGCGAACCATGGCCGCATTAACAAGCCTCATGACCCGCTTTTGCGCAGGAGAGGATAGCTGGCTAGCAAGATGCAGCACCAGCGACCCAAGTACATCCGAAGTCAGGGATGGAAACTGGAAACCACGGCGCAACAAGGACCAGCGCCGTACTAAAAGGAACGGTCCAAAGAGCGAGGCAGTCAACGCCGAATTTAAAAGCTCACGGCAGAACAACAAAAAACTACCCCTTAAGGACAATAGCGATGAGCTATCCAACTTCAACAAAATCTTGGACAAGATATGTCAAATCCACAGTACTCACAGGAGGCCAAAACCATACCATGAAACAGTTGGGTCTTCAAACAGTCCGGCAGACTCAACGCCGAACACAAGGGGCTCGACACACCAAGTGAAGATGATGACGAGCACCACAAGCAGAGCCCCGGAAAAAAAAAAGAATTTCCCACAAGAGGTTAAAACAGTAAACTCACTTCACGTGATCAAAGGGAAAAACAGAGCAGCGCCCACTAAAATGCGTGCCGCACACTGGTTGTCAAAACCAATCACCTTCGACCATCAGGACTATTCCGAAAGTATCCGGAACGCAGGATGGACTGCCTTGATATTGGATCCTATAATCAACGGATTCCAATTTACACAAGTCCTGATGGATGGCGGCAGTGACATAAACACGATATATCGAGGACACAATCCGCAGGATGGGTATAAACCCAGCCAAAATTCGCCGTAGCAACACCTCCTTTAAAGGAGTAATGCCAGGCCCATATGCCCATTGTACGGGCTCCATACTGCTAGAAGTTGTGTTCGGTTCATCCGACAACTTCCGTCGTGAAAGGTTAATCTTCCATGTCGCCCCGTTCAAAAGTAGCCATCAAGCACTATTGGGACGCGAAGCTTTCGCCCACTTTAACGCAATACCGCATTATGCATCTCTCACACTTAAAATGCCCGGTCCACGCGGCATCATCTCATTAAAAGGGAGTATTAAGTGTTACTTGAGCACAGAGGAACGTGAGACTGCCTCGACAGCCCCACACCTATCCGGCACCACTAGTCAAAGAACCTGAATTGGTCATTCAAACCCCGGACACGGCTAGACGAGTCCGGCACCTACTAGAGGCATACCCCCATACAAGGGGCTGCATGCATATATCACAAGAGACAATAAAGCTCAATCTTATCCAATTCTTCGACTCGTACTCTGTTTATTTAATATAAATTACATCTTTCGCATGATCTTTTTTTTCTTTTTAAACTAAGTTCCTCTCTTCTATAGATGAACAACGTGCTACACCCATCCAGGATACGGCACAACGGAGACACGGTATGAGCGATGCGGTGAGGGACCGTGCAAGGATTCTTTTCAGATTAGGACCCTGCGTAAACCTTTTTTACTGTCTCTTGTTGATATACATCCCCCGATTTCTTAATATAACCGAGGAGGAGGCTTGCGTTTTGGCATTGGCCGTACCAGAATTTTTGCACGTACCTGGACACCAGGGGCTTAGGGCATTATTCTGCCCGTTTTTATAAAGACCGAATACCTTAGGGAGTGTTCGGCGTCTCGAGTTAGGCCATATATGCATCAGCTTCGAATCATGTCTTTGGTCAAATGTTGGGTTTGCCCGGCTCCTGTGTTTTGCTGCCTTACGCCCGTTTTATCGGCTAACGCGGCACCGTGGAGAACTCTGTGATTGTGCCCGGTTCGCCAGCGAGCACCTCGAGAGAAAGCCGAAAACTGTCATGATATAGCGAGAGACTGGTCAACCACTTGATGACTCCTTTGGAATGTTTAGGATTCCTCCGCATTGATGAAGGACGGTTTTCGGTCAGGCACATACCCACCGAATTGGAGAGTGCGGTGCCCTGTGGGCTATATAGTAGCCCCACCCTCGAACTCCATGGCTAAGTGAAAGTGATAAAGCATTATAGTCCGGTTGCCTAGTTTGCTACGCTATCACCTCCTTAACAGGACCAACACGTTGGATTAAGTGTGACAAAGCGCTTTCTTTGCAAACACCCCCGCACTATGTGCGTGGGGGCTGAAGCCAAGGACTGCCATCTTTCAAGTTCTATATACATATACATAAACGGCCGCACTGGGCGTAGTTTACTACTTGAACGCACAAGTATAAAAAGCTCTTATATTATATTGAAACATTGTGTTCATAAATCATACATGTCATTTAAACATAACATCCTTCGAGCATTGCACCTCTATTAAACGAGCGCCCTGCAGGACTTCTTCAAAGTAGTGCTCGGATGGTAATCGGCTCCTGTCTGAATCTTGGGATGCAACGTCGGTGGCCTTCATCTCTGCCCAGTATGTCTTGACACGGGCCAGAGCCATCCGCGCTCCCTCAATACACGCCGATCGCCTCATTGCGTCGATACGTGGTACCGCACCAAGGAACTGCTGCACTAAACCAAAATAACTCTTCGGCTGGGGTCCGCCCGGCCATAAATGAGTCATGACATGCTTCATGGCAAGTTCGGATAGTCGGTTCAGCTCGGCCCATTCGGCCAACCGATCGGTTAACGGAAGAAGACGCTCCGGACTATGGAATTGCGACCAATATAGCTCTTCCCTTCTGTGCCCCTTCTGGCCCCGGAAGTGCTCAACTGTGTCTGCAGTGCTCGCCGCCAAGTCCAGATAAGCATCCTCCAAACTCCACATCATGTCAAACTGAGCATACTTTGGATCCGTATATTTCCTCCGCATGAAAAAGCGGTTTTCCAGCCGCAATAGCCCGGCTTGACTCAGCTCCTCCTTGGCAGCTCTCAAAGCGGAACAGGCATCCTTGAATTCGGCGGTGGCCTTTTTCAGGCCCTCTTGCTCCGCTTGACGTTCTTTTTCAAGAACCTCGCAGTGGTCGGTAATATTCTTCAACTTTCTGGCCATATCGGCCATTTCCTCCCTGCTTCGGCAGTGAGCAGCCCGTTCGGCTTTTAGCTCTTCGGCCGCCCTTAAAGCGGCCGCATTACTACTTCTGACTTGCTCTTTCGCTCGAGCGAGTTCCGCCCGAAGCTCCTCCACAACAGCGGCACCATCTGCATTAAGCATACAAATATTATGACATGGGCGTCAAGCTCCCTTACCAGGTGTCCGCGTAGAAGTCCCATACCTTATGACTCATCGAACCGTTTATTGACCAGCGCAATGTCCGCATCCGCCTCGTCAAGCTGCCGCTTTAGTTTGGCATATTCATCAGTCCGGCTGGCCACCGAACGCCCCGCCACCTGTTTAGGAGCGGCGATATGTTATAACTGAGATTTTGATCCTCGGCACGCTGTCAATTTTGACAACATACCGAGTCTCAGGGGCTACTATCTATACAGGGCGCATTTTATATGCATAACTATCAGAAGGTACATCATTTTTTCCATACCTCGAACCCCGTCAGTAAGCTTCTGACGGCTTCATGCAATCCGCTCTCCGCGGATGCAATTCTTTCAATCAACGTACCCATTAGAACATGGTGATCTTCTGAGATAGCCGCTCACCCGAGCAGATCCTTCAGCTCCTCCGACCGCACACCCCTTGGCACCGGACCTTCTAGCCCCGCCGGACTTGGGGGAACCCTCCGCGACGACACCTCAGGGTCGTCTGCCTCGCATGAGGGTGCGACAGGTGGAGGCGTTTCACTCTCCATCATCTCCGGAAGACGATCCCCCGACGAAGAGCTCTGTTGAGAAGGGCTGAGATCCGAACTACAATGTACAATTTCGATTATCTTCAGAAATAAATACAGGGATGTTCCTTATTTACAAGACCCCTACTTTTTACTTACGGCTCGCTGGAGGGCTGACCCCCTTGGGGAAATAGTGCGGCTGGGTTACTTCCCTACGCCGGACTCTCTGGCGAAGATCCTTTTCCTCTCTTCGAGGCCTTGACCTCCAGATCTTCCGAAGCGGTCCTCTTCTCTCCTTGGAGGGAGGGGTTTTTTATCCCTCCCTCCTCAAAGACCTCCTTCGTGGAGGCAGTTGCCTCCCCGCTCCCCTCACCTTCTTTTAAAGGCGCGGCCTGCAACATCTTAGCCAGCATAGGGTCCGGCGTGTTCTCTGGGAGGGGAGCCGGACACCTTATTAACTTTGCCTTGGCTATCCACTCCTGTTCAAGAAATGGCTCCTTTAAAGAGCATGTATATATGATAAATGAATGGACAGCTTGTGCAGTTCTGGGACTACTTACTTGAGTATCTCACAGGCGATTGCAGCTTAGTCCTGCGTCCTCAGTCAGGTCTGGACACTTCTCTTGTGATCTGAAGAACAATTTATACATCTCCACGGGCGTCGTACCCATAAAATTTTGGAGAGCTCGTGGTCCCTCCGGATTAAATTCCCACAGGCGGAGGGGGCGACGTTTGCAGGAGGTGAGGCGCGGATCAACATAACCTGCGCCCCCGCAACCAGATTGATCTCTCTTTCTTGGAGGTCTCGAATACGGCCCTGCAGCAAGGGAACGTCCTTGGACGGACCCCAGTCGAGCCCCTTGTTGACCCATGACGCCAGCCGCTGTGGTGGACCTGAGCGGAAGGCGGGAAGCACCACCCATTTGGTGCCCCTAGGAGCGGTAATATAAAACCACTCCTGTTGCCACAAACCAAGCTCCTTTTGAAAAGAGCCTTCGAGCCACGGAGCATCAGCACATTTTCTTATGACCACCCCTCCGCACTCTGCTTGTTGCCCCTCGATCATCTTTGGCTCAACCTTGAAGGTCTTGAGCCACAATCCAAAGTGAGGGGTAATATGGAGGAAGGCCGCACATATGACAAAGAATGACGAGATATGGAGGATGGACTCTCGATTCAAGTCGTGGAAATCAAGCCCATAATAAAACATGAGCCCCCGCACAAAAGGACCCGTGGGAAGCCTAAACCCCGAAGGAAGTGGGACACGAACACCACGTTCTCTCCGGGCTCAGGAGTGGGAATGACCTGCCCTGGAGCAGACAGCCTATGCGAGATCTCGCCAGTTAGATACCTGGCATCTCGCAGGTTTAGCACATCTTCCTCTGTGACGGAAGAAGGCATCCATCGGCCGTGCTGGTCGGAACCGGACATCGTCGAAGGTCCGAAGCGCCGGAATTTGAAGCTTTGGGTGTTGGAACTCGAAGCGCGAGGCGAACTCGATGGAGGGTGTAAACAGAAGAGGGCCTTGGTCTCATTATAAAGAGGTTGAATACTAAGAGCCCACCCCGTGGTCGATTAGGACTCGCCTTTGATAGAGGAGGCGTGCCAGCGGGCACGGTTGGGTTACCCACGTCCGTATTGATGAGAATCCCGGAATAAGGGGGCACGATCTGTGCTTTGATAAGACATGCCAAGGAAACCGCCTCGCTAAACGCGCTGAGGTGGAACAGTAAAAAACGATTCATATAAAGGCTTGGCCGTGGTGTGATGTCACGCCGCGGAATACGTCAGTAGATCTGTGCAAAAGTTATTCTCTCTACGGTGGTATGTGGAGCTTGTTTTGCAGAGCCGGACACTATCCTGGTGTTGAAAACCTTCTATGGAGTATTCGGAGGAGGAACCTGCCTTGCAATGTCGAAGACAATATGCGCGCCGGACTCGTCGTCATTGAAGCCTGGTTAGGGAGACTCTTGAGGAGTCTGGACTAGGGGTGTCCGGATAGTCGGACTATTATCACGGCCGGACTCCAAGACTATGAAGATACAAGATTGAAGACTTCGTCCCGTGTCCGGATGGGACTTTCCTTGGCGTGGAAGGAAAGCTTGGCGATACGGATATGTAGATCTCCTACTATTGTAACCGACTCTGTGTAACCCTAACCTATCCGGTGTCTATATAAACCGGAGGGTTTAGTTCATAGGACGAACAACAATCATACCATAGGCTAGCTTCTAGGGTTTAGCCTCCTTGATCTCGAGGTAGATCTACTCTTGTACTACCCATATCATCAATATTATTCAAGCAGGAGTAGGGTATTACCTCCATCGAGAGGGCCCGAACCTGGGTAAAAACATCGTGTCCCTTGTCTCTGAAGGAAATATTCCCTAGAGGCAATAATAAAGTTATTATTTATTTCCTTATTTCATGATAAATGTTTATTATTCATGCTAGAATTGTATTAACCAGAAACATAATACATGTGTGAATACATAGACAAACAGTGTCACTAGTATGCCTCTACTAGACTAGCTTGTTAATCAAAGATGGTTATGTTTCCTAACCATAGACAAAGGAGTTGTCATTTAATTAACAAGGTCACATCATTGGTTGAATGATCTGATTGACATGACCCATTCCATTAGCTTAGCACCCGATCGTTTAGTATGTTGCTATTGCTTTTATCCATGACTTATGCATGTTCCTATAACTATGAGAATATGCAACTCCGTTTACCGAAGGAACACTTTGGGTACTACCAAACGTCACAACGTAATCGGGTGATTATAAAGGAGTACTACAGGTGTCTCCAAAGGCAGATGTTGGGTTGGCGTATTTCGAGATTAGGATTTGTCACTCCGATTGTCGGAGAGGTATCTCTGGGCCCTCTCGGTAATACACATCACTAAGCCTTGCAAGCATTACAACTAATGAGTTAGCTGTGAGATGATGTATTACAGAACCAGTAAAGAGACTTGCCGATGCTTGAGATTGAACTAGGTATTGGATACCGACGATCGAATCTCGGGCAAGTAACATACCGATGACAAAGGGACCAACGTCTGTTGTTATGCGGTCTGACCGTTAAAGATCTTCGTAGAATATGTAGGAGCCAATATGGGCATCCAGGTCCGGCTGGTGGTTATTGACCGGAGACGTGTCTCGGTCATGTCTACATTGTTCTCGAACCGTAGGGTCCGCACGCAGCAAGGTTTCGATGGCGGTTATATTATGAGTTTATGAGTTTTGATGTACCGAAGGAGTTCGAGTCCCGGATGAGATCAGGGACATGACGAGAGTCTCGAAATGGTCCAGGCGTAAAGATCGATATATTGGACGACTATATTCGGAGTTCGGAAAGGTTCGAATGATTCGGGTATTTTCGGAGTACCGGAGAGTTACGAGAATTCACCGGGAGAAGTATTGGGCCTTATTGGGCCTGCGGAAAAGAGAGGGCTGCCTAGGGCAGGCGCGCGCCCCATGGCCTAGTCCGAATTGGACTGGGGAGGCCGCACCCCTCCTTCCTTCCTTCTCTCTTCCCTTCCTTGTCTCCTACTCCTAATACATGGAAGGACTCCTAGTTGGACTAGGAAAGGGGAATCCTACTCGGTGGGAGTAGGACTCCCCATGGCGCGCCCTCCTAGGGCCGGCCTCCTCCTCCCTCCCTCCTTTATATCACAGGGGCAGGGGCACCCCATGAACACACAAGTTGATCCTTGAGATCGTTCCTTAGCCATGTGCGGTGCCCCCTCCACCATATTCCACCTCGGTCATATCGTGGCGGTGCTTAGGCGAAGCCTGCGTCAGTAGAACATCAAGGTCGTCCTGCCACGCCGTCGTCTTGTGGAACTCTCTCTCCCGGAGCTTTGCTGGATCGAACTCGAGGAGCGTCACCGAGCTGAGCGTGTGCCAAGAACTTCGGAGGCGCCGGAGTAACGGCGCTGGGATCGGTTGGATCGCGAGGAGAACGTCGACTACTTCCTCTATGTTGTGATCGCTTCCGCTCGGTCTCACGAGGGTACGTAGACAACACTCTCCCCTCTCGTTGCTATGCATCACCATGATCTAAGCGTGTGCGTAGGAAATTTTTGAAATTACTACGTTCCCCAACGGTGGCATCCGAGCCTAGGTTTTTATGGTTTGATGTTTTGCACGAGTAGAACACAAGTGAGTTGTGGGCGATACAAGTCATCTTGCCTACCAGACATGTCATACTTTGGTTCAGCGGTATTGTGAGATGAAGCGGCCGGACCGACATGCAGCGTGCGCTTCTGGCGAGACTGGTTCTACCGGCGTGCTTTGCACACAGGTGGCTGGCGGGTGTCTGTTTCTCCAACTTTAGTTGAACCGAGTGTGACTACGCCCGGTCCTTGCGAAGGTTAAAACGGAGTCTATTTGACAAACTATCGTTGTGGTTTTGATGCGTAGGTGAGAACGGTTCTTGCTAAGCCCGTAGCAGCCACGTAAAATTTGCAACAACAAAGTAGAGGGCATCTAACTTGTTTTTGCAGGGCATGTTGTGATGTGATATGGTCAAGACGTGATGAGATATAAGTTGTTGTATAAGATGATCATGTTTTGTTGAAGTTATCGGCAGCTGGCGAAGCCCTATGGTTGTCTCTTTGTTGCATAAGATGCAAGTGCCAAATAATTGCTTTACTTTATCGCTGTCACGATAGCAATAGTTGCAAGAGCAATAGTTGGCGAGACAACCATGTGATGACACATTGATATAGATCAAGATGATGAAGATCATGGTGTCGTGCGGTGACGATAGAGATCATGACGATTACTTTGGAGATGGAGATCAAAGGCGCAAGATGATCATGGCCATATCATGTCACATATTTTGATTGCATATGATGTTTATCTATTATACATCTTATTCTTGCTTTGATTGACGGTAGCATTTTAAGATGATCTCTCACTAAAATTATCAAGTAGTGTTCTCCACGAGTATGCACCGTTGCCAAAGTTAAATCGTGCCGAGACACCACGTGATGATCGGGTGTGATAAGCTCTCGTCCATCTACAACGGGTGCAAGCCAGTTTTGCACACGGAATACTCGGGTTAAACTTGACGAGCCTAGCATATGCGAGATATGGCCTCGAGCACGGAGACCGAAAGGTCGGCGTGAATCATATAGTAGATATGATCAACATAGTGATGTTCACCATTGAAAACTACTCCATCTCACGTGATGATCGGTTATGGTTTAGTTGATTTGGATCACGTGATCACTTAGATGACTAGAGAGATGTCTGTCTAAGTGGGAGTTCTTAAGTAATATGATTAATTGAACTTAAATTTATCATGAACTTAGTCCTGGTAGTATTTTGCAAATTATGTTGTAGATCAATAGCTTGCGTTGTTGCTTTCATATGTTTATTTTGATATGTTCCTAGAGAAAATTGTGTTGAAAGATGTTAGTAGCAATGATGCGGATTGGATCCGTGATCCGAGGTTTATCCTCATTGCTGCCTGGAAGAATTATGTCCTTAATGCACCGCTAGGTGACAAACCTATTGCAGGAGCAGATGGGGCGTTATGAGCGTTTGGCTAGCTCAAAAGGATGACTACTTGATAGTTTAGTGCACCATGCTTAAGCGGCTTAGAATCGGGACTTCAAAGGCGTTTTGAGCGTCATGGACCATATGAGATGTTCGAGGAGTTGAAGTTAATATTTCCGGCAAATACCGAGTTGAGAGATATGAAGTCTCCAACAAGTTCTAAAGCTAAAAGATGGAGGAGAATCGCTCAACTAGTGAGCATGTGCTCAGATTATGCAGGTACTTCAATCGCTTGAATCAAGTGGGAGTTAATCTTCCAGATAAGATAGTGATTGACAGAATTCTCTAGTCACCATCACTAAGTTACTAGAACTTCGTGATGAACTATAATATGCAAGGGATGACAAATGTAATTCCCAAGCTCCTCGTGATGCTGAAATCGACGAAGGTAGAAATCAACAAAAACATCAAGTGTTGATGGTTAACAAGACCACTAGTTTCAAGAAAAGGGCAAAGGGAAGAAGGGGAACTTCAAGAAGAGCGGCAAGCAAGTTGCTGCTTTCGAGTGAAGAAGCCCAAGTCTGGACCTAAGCACGAGACTAAGTGCTTTTGCTGCAATGGAACTGGTCACTAGAAGCGGAACTACCCCAAGTAATTGGCGGATAAGAAGGATGGCAAAGTGAACAAAGGTATATTTGATATACAGATTATTGATGTGTATTTTACTAGTGTTCGTAGCAACCCCTCGGTATTTGATACTGGTTCAGTTGCCAAGAGTAGTAACTTGAAACGGGAGTTGCGAGAATGAACAGAAACTAGTTGAAGGGGAAGTAACGATGAGTGTTGGAAGTAGTTCCAAGATTGATATGATCATCATCGCACACTCCCTATACTTTCGGGATTAGTGTGGAACCTAAATAAGTGTTATTTGGTGTTGAGCATAAATATGATTTGATCATGTTTATTGCAATACGGTTATTCATTTAAGTAAGAGAATAAATTGTTGTTACATTTACATGAATAAAACCTTATATGGTTACACACCCAATGAAAATGGTTCATTGGATCTCGATCATAGTGATACACATATTCATAATATTGAAACCAAAAGATGCAAAGTTAATAATGATAGTGCAACTTATTTGTGGCACTACCGTTTGGGTCATATCGGTGTAAAGCGCATGAAGAAACTCCATAAAGATGGATTTTCGGAATCACTTGGTTATGAATCATTTGATGCTTGCGAACCGTGCCTTTTGGGCAAGATGACTAAAACTCCATTCTTCGGAACAATGGAACGAGCTACCGACTTATTGGAAATAATACATCTTGATGTATGCAGACCAATGAGTATGAAGGCTCGTGGCAAGTATCGTTATTTTCGACCTTCACAAGATGATTTGAGCAGATATGGGTATATCTACTTGATGAAACATAAGTCTGAAATAGTTGAAAGGTTCAAAGAATTTCAGAGTGAAGTGGAAAAATCATCGTAGCAAGAAAATAAAGTTTCTGCGATCTAATCGCAAAGACGAATAATTGAGTTACGAGTTTGGTCTTCAATTAAAATAATGTGGAATAGTTTCACAGCTCACGCCACAGAACACCACAATGTTATGGTGTGTCCGAACATCGTAACCGCACTTTATTTGATATGGTGCGATCTATGATGTCTCTTATCGGTTTACCACTATCATTTTGGGGTTATGCATTAGAGACAATTTGCATTCACGTTTAATAGGGCACCATCTAAATCCGTTGAGACGACACCATATGAACTATGGTTTAACTGTAATCATAAGATGTCGTTTCTTAAAAGTTTGTAGTTGTGATGCTTATGTGAAAAAGTTTTCACCTGATAAGCTCAAACCCAAATCGGAGAAGTGCGTATTCATAGAATACCCAAAGGTAACTATTGGGTACACCTTCTATCACAGATCCGAAGGCAAGTTTTTCGTTGCTAAGATGGATCCTTTCTAGAGAAGAAGTTTCTCTCGAAAGAAGTGAGTGGGAGGAAAGTAGAACTTGATGAGGTAATTATACCTTCTCCCTTATTGGAAAGTAGTTTATCGCAGAAATCAGTTCCTGTGACTACTACACCAATTAGTGAGGAAGCTAATGATGATGATCATGTAACTTCAGATCAAGTTACTACCGAACCTCGTAGGTCAACCACAGTGAGATCCGCACTGCAGTGGTACGGTAATCCCATTCTGGAGGTCGGGTTACTTGACCATGGCGAACCTACGAACTATGAGGAAGCGATGATGAGCCCAGATTCCATAAAATGGTTTGAGGCCATGAAATCTGAGATATGATCCATGTATGAGAACAAAGTATGGACTTTGATGGATTTGCCCGATGATCGGCAAACCATAGAAAATAAATGGATCTTCAAGAGGAAGACGGACGCCGATAGTAGTGTTACTGTCTACAAAGCTAGAATTGTCGCAAAAGGTTTTGACAAGTTCAAGATGTTGACTACGATGAGAGTTTCTCACTTCGTATCTATGCTTAAGTCTGTCCGAATCATGTTAGCAATTGCCGCATTTTATGAAATCTGGCAAATGGATAAACAAAACTGCATTCCTTAATGGATTTATTAAAGAAGAGTTGTATATGATGCAACCAGAAGGTTTTGTAAATCCTAAAGGTGCTAACAAAATATGCAAGCTCCAAAGTGATCCATCTATGGACTGGTGCAAGCATCTCAGAGTTGGAATACATGCTTTGATAAGTTGATCATAGCATATAGTTTTATACTGAGACTTGCAGTGAAGCCTGTAATTACTAGAAAGTGAGTGGGAGCACTACAGCTTTTCTGATAAGTATATGTGAATGACATATTGTAGATCGGAAATAATGTAGAATTATTCTGCAAAGCATAAAGGAGTGTTTGAAAGGAGTTTTTCAAAGAAAGACCTCGGTGAAGCTGCTTACATATTGAGCATCAAGATCTATAGAGATAGATCAAGACGCTTGATAAGTTTTTTCAATGAGTACATACCTTGACAAGATTTTGAAGTAGTTCAAAATGGAACAGTCAAAGAAAGAGTTCTTGCCTGTGTTACAAGGTGTGAAATTGAGTAAGACTCAAAACCCGACCACGGCAGAAGATAGAAAGAGAATGAAAGTCATTCCCTATGCCTTGGCCATAGGTTCTATAAAGTATGCCATGCTGTGTACCAGATCTATTGTATACCCTACCTTTGAGTTTGGCAAGGAGTACAATAGTGATCTAGGAGTAGATCCTTTGGACAGCGGTCAAAATTATCCTTAGTAGAATAAGGATATGTTTCTCGATTATGGAAGTGAAAAAAGGTTCGTCGTAAAGGGTTACGTCGATGCAAGTTTTAAACACTAATCTAGATGACTCTGAGTCTCAATCTGGATACATATTGAAAGTGGGAGCAATTAGCTAGAGTAGCTCCGTGCAGAGCATTGTAGACATAGAAATTTGCAAAATACATACGGATCTGAATGTGGCGAGACCCGTTGACTAAACTTCTTTCACAAACAAAACATGATCACACCTTAGTACTCTTTGGGTGTTAATCACATAGCGATGTGAGCTAGATTACGACTCTAGTAAACCCTTTGGGTGTTGGTCACATGTCGATGTGAACTATGGGTGTTAACCACATATAGATGTGAACTATTGATGTTAAATCACATGGCGATGTGAACTAGATTATTGACTCTAGTGCAAGTGGGAGACTGAAGGAAATATGCCCTAGAGGCAATAATAAAGTTATTATTTATTTCCTTATATCATGATAAATGTTTATTGTTCATGCTAGAATTGTATTAACAGGAAACATAATACATGTGTGAATACATAGACAAACAGAGTGTCACTAGTATGCCTCTACTAGACTAGCTTGTTAATCAAAGATGGTTATGTTTCCTAACCATAGACAAAGGAGTTGTCATTTAATTAACAAGGTCACATCATTGGTTGAATGATCTGATTGACATGACCCATTCCATTAGCTTAGCACCCGATCGTTTAGTTTGTTGCTATTGCTTTTATCCATGACTTATGCATGTTCCTATAACTATGAGAATATGCAACTCCCGTTTACCGGAGGAACACTTTAGGTACTACCAAGCGTCACAACGTAATCGGGTGATTATAAAGGAGTACTACAGGTGTCTCCAAAGGCAGATGTTGGGTTGGCGTATTTCGAGATTAGGATTTGTCACTCCGATTGTCGAGAGGTATCTACGGGCCCTCTCGGTAATACACATCACTAAGCCTTGCAAGCATTACAACTAATGAGTTAGCTGTGAGATGATGTATTACGGAGCGAGTAAAGAGACTTGCCCGAACGAGATTGAACTAGGTATTGGATACCGACGATCGAATCTCGGGCAAGTAACATACCGATGACAAAGGGAACAACGTATGTTGTTATGCGGTCCTGACCGATAAAGATCTTCATAGAATATGTAGGAGCCAATATGGGCATCCAGGTCCCGCTATTGGTTATTGACCGGAGACGTGTCTCGGTCATGTCTACATTGTTCTCGAACCGTAGGGTCCGCACGCTTAAGGTTTCGATGATAGTTATATTATGAGTTTATGAGTTTTGATGTACCGAAGGAGTTCGGAGTCCCGGATGAGATCGGGGACATGACAAGGAGTCTCAAAATGGTTGAGACGTAAAGATCGATATATTGGACGACTATATTCGGAGTTCGGAAAGGTTCCGAATGATTCGGGTATTTTTCGGAGTACCGGAGAGTTACGGGAATTCGCCGGGGAGAAGTATTGGGCCTTATTGGGCCCTGCGGGAAAGAGAGAGGGGCTGCCTAGGGCAGGCCGCGCGCCCCCCCCCCCCATGGCCTAGTCCGAATTGGACTAGGGGGAGGGGCCGCACCCCCTCCTTCCTTCCCTTCTCTCTTCCCCTTCCTTGTCTCCTACTCCTAATACATGGAAGGACTCCTAGTTGGACTAGGAAAGGGGGAATCCTACTCCCGGTGGGAGTAGGACTCCCCATGGCGCGCCCCTCCTAGGGCCGGCCTCCTCCTCCCTCCCTCCTTTATATACGGGGGCAGGGGGCACCCCATGAACACACAAGTTGATCCTTGAGATCGTTCCTTAGCCGTGTGCGGTGTCCCCCTCCACCATATTCCACCTCGGTCATATCGTAGCGGTGCTTAGGCGAAGCCCTGCGTCGGTAGAACATCAAGATCGTCACCACGCCGTCGTCTTGTGGAACTCTCTCTCCGGAGCTTTGCTGGATCGGAGCTCGAGGAGCGTCACCGAGCTGAGCGTGTGCCAAGAACTCGGAGGCGCCGGAGTAACGGCGCTGAGATCGGTTGGATCGCGAGGAAAAGCGTCTGACTACTTCCTCTACATTGTGATCGCTTCCGCCGGTCTCACGAGAATGCGTAGACAACACTCTCCCCTCTCGTTGCTATGCATCACCATGATCTTGCGTGTGCGTAGGAAATTTTTTGAAATTACTACGTTCCCCAACAGTCTCCTGTTACCATCCGCCTAGACGCACAGTTCGGGACCCCCTACCCGAGATCCGCCTGTTTTGACACCGACACTCACGAAAAGTGAACTCATCAGCATTGGTCGTCCTCTGACGCCAATTGCTCAGGATCCATCATGGGCTGATCACCCACAACAACAAGACTCCCCGAATACTCAACAACAACGAGTCACACCACCTGTGCAAGAAGAAGAGGCTGACTTTGAGGCCCAGCCAACTCCATCTCCAAAGGTGTCGCCAGCATTACGCAGGCTTCGCAAAGGACCAAGGCCTCAAGTCCCTCTTTCGAGCGTTCCAGAAGGAGAAGTGCACCACCAATCTGTTGCACGTCAAGTGTTTCCAGAAGCCACTCCGACTGTGAATGTCTCCGTGTCTGAAGCCAAAGCTGCTGAAGACAATCTGGCTGCATCAGCCGATGACAACCAAGAAGAAGAACGTGTCCCTACTCCCCCCATTACTGAAGAAGCTGTTCCTGAAGTGAACATGACAGTGCCCGACCCTCCAGCTCATCAAGTGGAGGTTGAAAATCTTGAGGCTGCCACCACCAACACAAATGAAGCCAATGACGTAGTCATGGCTGAAGCAAATGTGGAGCCTGCACCAACCAATGTGCCAGAAGCCAATGATGCAACTAATCCTGAAGCATCATTGTGCAGCCTCGACGCCTCTGTTGTTGCCACTGCTCTGTTCCGCCACCAAGGCCCCATACAATTGAGCAAGCATACAACTATGGTCACCGATCCTTTGTCAAATGGCCCGTTCTGGACCCTCCGCCTAATGCCTCTGGTCCTCGGTTTGATTATCATGTTGAGCATAGGCCTTCGGTCCGAAACCAAAGCCAAGACTACCAAGGTTCCTGTGTAATCGCCACCTCTGAGGTCCTTCAATGCAAATGACTTCAAAGCCCACAACACCTTCTTTGACAGAGCAAAGAACCCCTACTCAAGGCCAAGAATATCATCGGATCATTTACGGAGCTATCGGCGAAGCTATTACTCCTGCATTCTCAGATGATCAAGGCGCATTTTCCCTCATATGCGCCTCGACAAAAGCCATTGATGGACTGCCATGCTTAGAAGAAGCACTTGACTGCTTCGTGATGCAGGCACTGCTCGACTTTGTGACGGACAAAGAACATTGGAATGAGGAACTTTTGCTCCAATTCTATGCTACCCTCCACATTCGCGGCTACTCTGAGGATACAAAGACATGGGTTCTTGAGTGGATGACAGGAAATGTTCATCATGAAGCCAAAGCTCTTGGCGTCATTGAGCTTACAGGCCTACCACTCCCGGAGAGCTGTTCGAACCTGATTGTCAACTCCACCGCAATGCAATCGGAGAGCATCTTCCATAAGCGAGCCCAACATGAGCGGATGTTGAGCATGATGAAGCCTCACACCGACGCTGAATACCCAAAGGAGTTCTTTGTTGATGACCTTGAGTATCTGCCTCGCACAATATATCACATCATCAAGCGAACTCTATGGCCTATCAAAGGGCATTCATCATCTGCAAAACTTGAAGGAGCCATGAAGACATTGGTCTTTACATCCTCCATGGCATCGACTTCAATACACAAGAATTCTTCATCCAAAGAATCGGGCTGCGTACGGATCGACCTTTTGGCCTGAAATTCTATGCTCCATGGGTCATGCGCCTCATCAAGCTACACTCTGCTATTAACTATCAGCCCTCTGCTCGCAATCATCTGATCTTTCTACCAGAGGTTGATATGTCAGTTGAAGCCATATACCCTGAGCCTGCCAAGAAGCCTCTTTGTCTTCAAAATGCTGATCACCAAAGCTTCACTCAACCCATGGAAGGAGTCCAAGCAGTAACTCGTGTCTATCCAATGGCTGGGAACACTCGTCTGCCTCACCGTGCGCAAACTGAAGCTACTGAGAGCACAATTGCCCAAAGGCCTAAGAAGCGCTCTCGCGTCCTAAATGACCGAGAACTTCTTGTGGCACTGCATCAGAAACAAGACAAGCATCACTTCTGGCTCAAGCGACAGATGCAAAGCCTCTTGGTGGACCTCAATCGCACTCGAAATCTTGCCACCAAGAATGCTTTTGTCGCTCACGAGACCTGTCGGCGATCATGGAAGAGTTTGACGCTGCTCGGTGCTGAAGCAGACCTTCAAGACGATGGCTTCACTGAAAGATTCAAGTTTGACTCCACTCCTCCACGGAATGCTGTCCTACGTCGAACTCCATCCCTTGAAGACTCTGACTATTCTTCCTCCGCGGCAACTGTGAATGCCAAAGTTCTGCACCAAGTTCATCTGCGCCTCCAAACAACAACGACAACCCTGCTGCTTCACCTACTCCTCATGGGAACAAGTAGATGCTCTATGTCTTCAAACCTTTTTGGTCCTTACTAACAAAAGGGGGAGAAGCATATGAGTTTGATAGTCTTCAAGCGGGTTCATATGGGCGGTTTCTTTATATTTTGCCTAGTGTTTACAACTCTCGCTTTTGATACATTTGGTTCTTTGAGTTGTAACACTTAAACTCGATGGTCGCGCTACTTATTTGCTTTTCTGTGATGCGATGATAAATTCCGCATGTGCATTGATAACTTCTGCACTTAGATCATTCTGCAGACGTCCATTTTTCATTATGCATGTCATTCTCTTAGTTATATCATTTCATGCATGATGAATTATCTTCATAAGTTGAAGAGGATCTCCACAAGTACAACCTGCCATGTGCATTTGCATTCCAAAAGAAAATTACTTATATGCACATCTCCATGGGGAGCCTTTGCCACTTATGAAGACAATACCCTATCCTTTACAATTTCACATACTTTATCCCCGTTCAAAAATTCAACTAGTTTGTCATCAATCACCAAAAAGGGGGAGATTGTAAGTGCATCTAGTGCCACCCCTAGTTGGTTTTGGAGTATTGACGACCAATTTGGTTGAGGGACTAATGTGTTTGTGAGAATTGCAGGATAACACAGGTAGTGTCCCTCATTGATTCGGTTTACCTAGGAGATGACCCCTAAAAATGTATGAAGACATTGACGACAATGCTGGTATGTGAAGATATTCATATTGAAGACTATGACATGAGAATACATTGAGTGAAGACTATGGAGCGCAAAAGGCGTGTCGTTTCGCTGTTTCCTTTTTCTTCTTTGTTGAGTCATAGGAACCACCGCACTGTTAAGTGGGGTCCAAGTGAACAAAGTCAGAATGACTGAAGTGATGCTCAACCCAAATCCTATGTCTTCGAGCAAAGACAATGAGAGAAAATCTTATCCAGAGCTGGATGAGTCAGCTTTGCTTGTAGCCCAAGTAAAGTTGTCGTGTGTGTTTGAAATCTGACCGTTGGAACACGTGTCAGTTCCTTAGTGACCCAGGGTCATTTGGGACATATCAGGTCAGGTTGCCTTGTGGCTATAAATAGCCCACCCTACACCATAAATTGGTGGCTGCTCAGAGTTAGTACACGACTTTTGTCGTTTGAGAGCAACCCACCTCGAAGCCTTTGAGAGAGAGAAATCCTTGCGAGGACAAAGCCCAAACACCCAGAGCCAAAGAGTGTTAGGCATCACTGAAGTCTTTCTGTCTACGTGACCTGAAGACTTATTACACTTGAGGACTGTGAATCCTCCAGCCGGTTAGGCGTCGCGTTCTGAGCATCCAAGAGTCATTATGGATCGCTGGTGAACAAAGTCTGTGAAGGTTCGGAAGTCTACCTTGAAGACTTACCAGAGTGATTGGGCAAGGACTGTGTGTCCTTAGCTCATGGAGAATAAGGTGAAGACGCGGTCTTCTGAGTTGAATCTCAGCCTCCCTAACCAGACGTATAGTTGTCACAAAGAATCGAACTGGTCCAACAAATCATGTGTCTTCAACAAGTGACTGGTTCTATCCTCTCCCTCCCTTTACTTAGAGTTTGTCTTCGTGAAGTCATTGCCTATTTGTCGTACCTGTTTGACTTCATTGCTTGACTACTATCGTTGGTTGGCTTCATACTATCTTCCATCCTAATCCTTACTACTAAGCTGCTATTAGTCTTTGTACTTTCACATTACTGCATACTTGACTATGGTTTGCTTGTTGTAGTTTATCGTCCGCTGCATATCAATTAGGTCATTTCTATTGTTTGTCTTCAAAACTTCCATGTTTTGAAGACTTTCATAAAAATCGCCTATTCACCCCCCTCTAGTCGATAACTAGCACTTTCAGCCCCTCAAACATCGTATCATGAATCCCTCCAAACGCTATAACCTCCTCCCAATAGATCCTGGTCGAGGTAGGGCCTCCTGCCTCACCCCATCTGCTAAGCCGGTCCGCCTGCACGGAATTCCCAGCAGACTCGCTAGGAAGTGGAAAGGCACTCACCATGGCCTCAGACGTCTGGCGCGCCCCACATGGCGGAACCGGTGGCGAACGGGGGAAGGGAGTGCATGGGCCACCTGCCCGAACTCCCCACCCAGCACCGGAGAGGCCACCACCATAAGCGCCGCGGGAGAAGAGGGCTCCGAGGCCACCTGCCCCGAGCCTCCCCCCCCCCCCCCGATGGCATAGTCGCCACCAGCAGAGAGGTAGACACGACGGGAGAGGAGGTGTCCGAGGCCACCTGCCCCAGATCCCCTCTCAACATAGAGAAGGACATGGGTGCCACCTGCCCCGAATCTCCTACCTCGGCAGGAGAAGAGCAACCCGCGGCCGCCTGCCCCGGGACCCCTCCTGACAAACCGGCCACAAACACCGGCGCCACGCCCTGAGGAGGGACAGCGTGCTGAGCACGAGAGGGAGTGGCCACCTGCCGACTCACCTCCTCCTCTCCCCAGACCGAGACCGACGAAGCCCCAGGAACCCAAGGAATAGAACACACAATATCCTCAAAAACCAAAGCAGGTAACGCGAGCTCAAAAGCCTCCTCGGACTCCACCCAATCACTCCAAAGTCTCGGGGGTGCAGAAGCGGGTTCGAAGGACCCAAATCTCAGAGTCGTCGTAGGCACCGAGGAGGGTGGAGCCGCCCCATCCCCGGTCATCGCGGACTCGGACCCCGGTCCCTTGGACAGCTGTCGTCCATAGTCGTCGACTGGCGGCTCCTTTGCTCCCGCGCTGCCATCACCCTCATGCATATCGATGTCAGACCCGTGAGCCGCTGCAGCCAAAAGGCCCTCATCCTCAAACTCAATAACCAGATTATAAATCCTGCCTCGATAAGCCCACTTACCAACTTACGACACATACTCGATGTTCATAATACTAACCAGAACCCGAGAAATCCCGTGAGCTCTGGTGAATGCCATATCCACTCGCTCAGGCTTCCCCACCAAAATGTCCAAGCTGGCCACAACCCGAGCATCCTGCACCGGCTTGGAGGGGTCCCCGGAGAAACGCAACCACGCCTGAGTAAGCGGCTTACCCTGAGGCTCCACCTGCTTCCACTCATGAAAGTCAAGGATGCAATCAGTTCCCGGCACTTTGCACATCCCAAAACTCAGCAACCTCTGCAGATCCTCCACCGAAGGAAACTCAACTCTGAACATCTTATCAGCGAGACTGACGAGGTCCCACTGGAAGTCCCCAGGGGCCAGCTCCCGAAGCCTCTGCACGATCTGTGTCTCAGAGACCTCGCCTTTGGTGACCTTGACAATCCCCGTAATCATGCTCGGGGTCTCATCAGTAACCTCTCGCTCATTCGGAGACTCAAAAAACATGAGCTCAGCACAGTAAACTACATACATCATAAGCGACGGTGCCTGATCTCGCAGAAACGGATAGTCCCAGAGTCGTGTGCCGGCTTACCACAGGTATCACATAACAGAGCCACACACTCCGCAATGAAATGGCCCTTGTCGCCACGACGATAACAAATCATTTTTTCCTTCTTGCGCGCCCATTTGGACGCCCTATCAGACTCGGCCCTATCCGTCATCTCCACAGACACATCAGCCATAGCCTCGTTCTCAGGAACCTGAACGGTAGGAAGAGCCGTCACCACCTCCATAGCGTGACTGGTCAACACTGGCTCCTCAGCAGCCCCGTTATCTGTCGTCTGCTCGACAACAACAGGTGGGGGCGGTTGTCGTGGACGGTACCGGCCCCCTCGACCGCCCCGACCACCACGATGGCCACGGAAACCTCCCCGCTGCCGATTACCCGGACCAGAAGGCCCCTCAACGAAGCCACCTGAAGGACCCAAGAACGGCCTCTCAGCCGAACCGTCAAGATGTAGAGGCAGGACATGACACGGCAAGATGTGATCCAGTGTTCCTCCTTCCCTTTGTAGGAGAGGATACGCAGTGGCAGAATGACGGTGACATGGTGAGCAGCAATGGGACAACGTCGCTAAAGATGCACAAGCGGCGAGATGGAGTTAGGTGAGAAGCCAATACTCAATGATGTGTTGTTGTCTAGTGAGGAGATAACACAGATTTCACTGCATGGAAACGGAGTTCCTTATGCATTTTGGCTTGGCACCGAAAAATTTGTAATTAGTAACTCCAAATTATTGATCATAAAAACCAAGGATGATTATCCATGGTGATGGATCAGCACCTACACATACGGCTATAAGCTGACGTCCTTTCAGACCATCCCTACGAAGAGACCACTTGTTTTTTTAAATGTTTTTCTTTATTAGCGGAGAATCTACCTATGAAAAGACCACTTGTCAACGATTATCTGAAAAGTCAAAAATACAACCTAAAATTTGACAGTATAAGCAGCTATTTTAGTCTTTTCTGTCTTGCAAATTTTGTTGACTTCAGAGTTCAAAGTCTGCTCTGGGTAGCAGTTAGATTTGAGAACAGTTTCAACTTTGGCATTGTCCTTGCAGAAGCCTCTGGGTAGCCAAGGCATTCTTGAGTCTCGGCAAAACCCTTTCATGCAAGAAGTTCTCGTGCTTGGCCTTCTCCTCCTTATAAAAGGCTGCAAACTCAGCTTCCGAGACCGGTTCATCATCATCATCGGAACCGTCCTCCTCAGTCTGCTACTGCAAATTAACACACAATATAACACACATGCATTGGATAGTCAGTGCTAAACTTAACATATATACAAGGTCACAGCACAGCTTAATAACAATATCACAGCATCATGAAGATATATAGCGTGGTGAATCCATAACATAGTTGAGCGCTGGATTAGTTACATAGAAGATATAGATATAGATAGATAAATAGACCGATAGCATTGGTGGACCGATCAGGCCTACTAAATCCTCCATTTAGCTTGGGCAGGCAAAACCACCTCGCGCCAGAACTTCTTGTGCTGCTCGTTCAACTCATCATAAAAGGCGTTAAACTCGGCATCTGAGAGTGGTCTATCATCATCACTGGTACCTTCATCAGAGTCTGCTACTGCAACTTTGATGGCCTGCTCTTTGGTCTCATCAATGGTTGAGTCGGCCACAACAGTATCTTCCTCGTCGTGCCCGTCGGTTGGCACCTTCCTTTTGGTGGAGCAGATCTTCAGCGGACACTCCTGCTCGACGGTGGTGCCCTCCATGCTTGGCTGCAACAAGGGATTTCGGCGTCCGGTCGGGCGTAATCGCTAGGGGTTTGTGGGTGGTTGCGTGAATGCGCAATTGGGGATTCTGGGCCAGGGTGGACACGGTCCGAGCCGTTCCGGTCCCTGACCGAGCCGCCGTTTTGACCGGCCGACAGCGGACCGGACCGACCAGCTTGGCGGTCTTGATTCCAGGGACCGGACCGGCGGCGCTCCAACCCGGGCTGGACCGAGAGGACCGGCCGTGATTACCGCGGAAGAGGGCAGAGCGCGCACAGGGGGTGCTGGACGGAGGAGGAAGAGGCGCAGAGAACTCCGTTGTCGAGATCGGCGTCGATGAACACCAGCAGCGATAGGACGCGGCGGCATCGGCTGGGGCGCGACTGTTAGCCATGAATCTGTGCATGTCTGTTCTTATCAGTTTTTTCTCTTGCATGCAAGTAATGTAGAGCGTGCATGACCCCTCTCGATTTTCTGTGTGCGGGCATTGCCGTGATTAGTGGATCAAGTCTGACGTGGAATCAGTCGTGGGATGGCGCCATAATTATCGGAACGAAGAATGTTTCTCTCGTTCTTTCTGTTTTAAGCAGTGGTATTCTATTCCAACGAACGATTTTATACTAACCTTTACGTACGTACTAGTAGTTGAATTGGATTCCAGTTACCTAAAATAGTGGGGCAGTTCAATCCACATGAAATGGCACGTACAGATTTCGTAAGAATAATATATGGGAGTTTCCTTCTGTAATTTTTTTCGACTGAATAAAAGGAAACGGCAGCTTGGGATGACGCGTGAATATCGGATCAAATAAGCTTTTAGTCGCAAATGAAGGAAACGGCAGCGCAGAGTTAGTCGTGGGATGCATGGCGCCGTGACTGTCGGATCTAATCCCGTTTCTTTCGTTCTTTCTATTTTTAGGAAAAATGGTATCGTTTCTCGTGACATGAGTCTTCTTCTACCTCTTGCCCCTGCCCCTATGTCAATTGACTGAATTATACTTGATGCCGGTGATCAGCGGCGAGGCGGGGCACGGCCGGGAAGTCGCCGGTGGTTGCGACGACGAGGAATAAGGTGCACCTTCGGTCCGCTCGGTCGGACCGGTCAAAGACCGGACCGGACCGAGAAAATTTCGGGCTGATATTTGGTAACCGGACCGACCAATTCTTTCAACGAGCCAGGACAGATCGGTCCGGTCCAGAACGGGCCACGAGCGGGCCGAAAAGCCCGCTCGCTCCGTCCAGCTTGAATTCTGGGGTAGACGGCGCCCGTGTCGTCGTCGTATATAAAGGTAGAGACGAGGGCAGCCCTAGCGTGCTTCCCGGGCTCAAATTTTTTTTGAAAGTCTTCCCGGGTTCAATTGCCCGCACGGAGTCCAGTCCGTCTCCGTCTAGTTTTCTTTTTCTTTTTCCTTCCTTCCCCCTCGCAGCTTGGGCCAGCAGGACTCTTCCACTTTCCCACTTTTGTGTTCCAACAAAGGAGCGGATATGGCCCGACTGCTGCTTCCACTCCCACGCGCTCGGTTTTATTTGATTTTGGTAGCCAAGGCCGGCGGCCAACCTCTCCGTTTTCAACTCCTTCTGGTGGCAGTCCAAAAAAGAAAAAATTCCTTTCGATGGTGTCTTTTTTTTTGGGTCGCACTAACTGCCACACGTGTGGCAGGAAGGGAGACGCACCACATGTCTTTAATATAAACAGATTGTCACGTCATCGCATGCATGCATGTAGGAATCTTTTTGGATTTTCAGTTTTTAAAATGTTTTATCTCTTAAACGAAAAATCCGATTGAAATCCGTTTTCACCATTAAATCCCTCGCGATGAGATCTTCGAAACTACATCCCATGTTGATATGTTTTGATGAATTTTTATTTGATTAAAAGTTGCCATGTCTATTGCATATGAATTGCCATGATGTTTACACTGAAGTTGCCATGATATGTTTCAGCTATTTTCTTCTACATTTAAAAATAAATTTTAACATTTATAAAACAGGGAATTAAGAAACTAGACTTGCCATGAACATAAACTAAAATTGCCATGATACATGCACGTAAAATTGCCTTGGTTCATACAAAAAATAATTTTCATGGTCAAAGTACTGGAGTTGCCATCATCAAAATACTAAAATTGCCATGATCTATAAACTAAAATTGTCACATGGCAACTTTAGTTTAAGCCCTATGGCAACTGCAGTGTAAACATCATGGCAACTTCTGGCAAAAAAAATTCATCGAAACATATCAACATGGGGTCTAGTTTTGAAGATCTCGTCCAGACGGATTTAATGGTGAAAACGGATTTTTAGTTCGCTTTTTTATTTAGGAGATACAACATTTTTAAGCCGAAAACCAAATTCTGCTGATGTCATCTATTCATACGTGGCAAAATGAGTGGTGGTGGAGGCGTGTGGGCGACGTGCAAACGCCCACACGTGTGGGCGTTAAAATTTCCGGGTTTTTTTGCGGATGTCTTATCTTTACCTAATAATCTTTATCTTTATCTTTATCTTTACTCTTTACCTAATCTATATCTATCTATTCTATATCTATATCTATATCTATCTATATCTATATTTATATCTATATCTATATCTATATCTACTATCAAAGGGAACTAGCAAAAAGGTCTGTGCGTTGTAACAGGAGAAAAAAAAATCCTCTTACATTTTTAGCTGGGTCAGTTGGACAAACTGTGTGTGGCCGGTTCGCAGGTTATGAGATCGAACCCTTCCATCTGCAGTTTTATTTTTTGCCAGCTCTCTGGACCTGGGCCTCAACGCGCCGTCAGGTGGGCTTTCTCCATTGGACCAAAAAGAGGTGGCAAATAACGAAACCAAATATTGTACGTGAAATTAACTGAAGCGGGACCAAATAAAGCAGGACGAAACTAAAAATATCACCTCCCATTAATAGTATATATATATATATATATATATATATATATATATATATATATATATATATATAGGACAAATTTTATCTACCACCAGTGGTAGTTACCACCACTTGAGTTTTATATGTAGTATGTAGTATCTATCAAATCGGAGAGCATGTACGTGTAGTATATAGTATATAAGAATGTTTAGGTAGTATATATACTATTTTTTTGTTAGTATGTATCATATTTTGAGTATGCTCTCTTTTATGTACAAATATGTACGTATTTCACAAATATAATAAAACCATTGGCCAACTTGAAATTTTTTCATGCAACTCACTTTGGAGTATCTTATATATAGTATATGAACATACTTAAAATGATAAAGTAGGATATATACTACCATAAGATAGTATATGAGACATGTGGGGTAACTACCACCAGGTGGTAGGATGGATTTTCCCTATATATATATATATATATATATATATATATATATATATATATATATATATATAGGTATAGATAGGTGTTCTTGGTTTGGTTTGGTCCATAGTAATATCTATACCTATTACCTACTATTAAAGGGAAATAGGTATTCTTGGTTTGGTTTGATTTGGTTCCGTCCGTCCTTTTATATAGGTTTTTTTGGTATGTCAAAGTGTACGGATGCCGAACTACGTGCGAACACAACATGTATGTGGTCTTTAGGTTGAATTTTAGTGGGCTTAGAAGATTCTGACTGGTTGGTGGTTTGGGGAGCCTGCATATCCACATATATGCATGCATCCCCTAAAAAAATCCACATATGCATGCATCGAGCTAGAAAACCATATGTTGGACAATTCAGTACGGACTACAAGTCCTTATGCATCGATGCACTTTAACTCAAACAACCCGTACATGTATCGAGCCCAAAACCCTAGACCGAAGTAAGTCTCGCCGCCACCCTACCTTCTGGACGCGGCAACGCCGTTCATGGACGATGAGCTCCCTTGCAGCAACCGGTTCAGCTGCAATGCGTCCCTGCAGATGGGAGATGAGGGGATCGAGCAGCACTGCAGCAGCCTGCCCTAGGGTTGGTTACGGGGGATCAGATCGATGGGCTGCTGCGAGGTTGGGCCGGCCCGCGCGGTCGAAGAGAAGGAAAATAAGGTGGAAAATAATATTGAAGGCGCACAACCACTCGTATCAGCTTCTCTATAAGTAAAGAATACATGCCCTGCATGACGCAATGAAAGCTGGGATTTATAGACATATTTAAAGGAAGATGTGCCCCTGCTGCATGACCAAAGGAAAACTACGATTTGTGGGCTTTGCCATGCGACATTGTAAAACGTGCATGATTTGTTGCATCAGCCAGCTAATTCAGTAGCATGATTGCTGTTGGGAACGTAGTAATTTTAAAAAAAATTCTACGCACACGCAAGATCATGGTGATGCATAGCAACGAGAGGGGAGAGTGTTGTCCACGTACCCTCGTAGACCGAAAGCGGAAGCCTTAGCACAACGCGGTTGATGTAGTCGTACGTCTTCACGATCCGACCGATCAAGTACCGAACATACGACACCTCCGAGTTCAGCACACGTTCAGCCCGATGACGTCCCTCGAACTCCGATGCAGCCGAGTGTTGAGGGAGAGTTTCGTCAGCATGACGGCGTGGTGACGATGTTGATGTTTTACCGACGCAGGGCTTCGCCTAAGCACCGCTACAGTATTATCGAGGTGGACTATGGTGGAGGAGGCACTGCACACGGTTGGGAGAGATCAACTGATCAACTTGTGTGTCTAGAGGTGCCCCCCTGCCCCCGTACATAAAGGAGCATGGGGGTTGCGGCCGGGCAAGGGGAGGGTGTCGTGGTTCTAAGTCTGACAGTAGAAAGGGGGTAGGATAAAGGAGCATGGTCTATCGAGATGCATATGGGTGACACGGTGGTTTTAGTGAGTTCGGGTCCCTCGCGATGGAGATAACAACCCTACGTCTCGTGATCCGGAGAGGCTTTATTTTATCTTAATATGTAGCCGGAGATTACAATGTGTGTGTGTGTGAGCGAGGAACGGATCCACATGCCTGAGCTAAGTCCCGAGACTAATGGTGAAAAGAGAGAGAGGTGGAAGAAGCCCCTAAGTCTAGTGGTGGGGGGTGGCTTATATAGAGTGCGCCACCCCCTCACCTCCTATGTTACAAAGTGGGGCATGAAAGCCATAATGTCAGCCCACTACCAAGCCCTCACCATGAGAATGATGCCGACTGCTTTGTTGCCTGTTGGTCTTCGTATTTCTGAGTGAGTCGAGCGGTCGAGTGGTGGACTGTCATCCGAGTGGATGGTATACTGCTTGGTCGAGTGGATCGTATGCTGCTTGAAATTTATCTGGACCCACGTGTTGTGTGGACCCCATGCTTTATGATATTTCGACCCTTCATGGGCCTACCTGTTATGTGTATCCCCAACATTAGCCCCCGAATCGATTGCGATTTTGCAGAACAAGTTTGTGAAAGACACAACAGGGCCCGAGTGATTACGGAAATACTCGGTAGCTGTCATCGTACTTTCAGACAACCAAGGTTTGAACAAAATCTCAATGGATTCCGGCACTGCGCTACCGACTGATCTGGGGTAAGTGCCCGCGAGGAGCAACTAGGTGACATTCGATCATCTCTCGGAAGAGGTTAACTCGTGATCAGAGTATGGATGTGTCATTAAGTCCAGGCTACAAGATCGACGCATGGACAACTCTCTCGGTGAGATGCCATTCTTATCCCGGAGGAACGTCAATACGAGTCGGCTCTAGATCCAAACTTATGAGTTTCACGCTTTGAGTCCTGGAAGAAGGCTCAAAACAGGTCCATGGAGGAGCCTTAAACTCATCTTATAACAATTTTTTTGGGAGTGATTTGGAGCTGGTCCTGCATCGAGTAACTGATTACTCAGAATCTCTTCACGCCTGGAACGTGTCTTTTTTTGTTGTTTGGCCGTCACTCAGACCGGGCGGACCGTTCCAAGTGGATACCATTCCAGTGGGGGAACGCTGAGTGCACCCACTAGGTGTAGTCCCCGAGACTGTCGTCGACTGCGGCAGTCGGCGGGAGTCTTAGAGCCTGTCTTTTTTGTTGTTGTTCATCATTCGGACTGGTCAAGCCGTACCGAGTGGAGATTACTCCAGTGGGGGCACGCTAAGTGCACCCTCTGGGTGTAGTCCTCGAGACCGCCGTCGACTGCGGGTAGTCGGCGGGGGTCTGAGAGAACTAAGAATCTTCTTAGCTGGTACTGATCGAACTTGTTCTTCTCTGAATCGGAGGTCGAGTAATTTATGGAGCTGGTTTTGCATCGAGCAAAATGTTTCTTTCTGAGTTTTCTTCCAGTGGGGGCACGCTGAGTGCACCCACTGGGTGTAGTCCCCGAGCCTCTGTCGGACTAGATGAGCCTGGCAGAGGGTTTAAGTCTCCTGGTAAACCTCCACGCAGTCGACACGATAAATATCTTTGTTTGAAATTGAATCAATCAGATGGATCTTCAAGCGCTTGGCATGGTAAATAAGCTCAGCTTGGAGCTGAGTCAGTCGGACTGATCTTCGTGCCCTTGGCACTGTAAATAAATTCAATCTGGAACTGGGTCAATCAAGTGATCTTTGTGCACTCGGCACGATGAATGAATTCGGCCTTGAAACTGCCGACTGTAGAGAAAAGCTCGACACTCCAGGGAGTAATCGTTCTAGTAGTACTTCTTATATTGACCATTAGCTTTTGCAGGAAAGGGGTATTTGTAAGGGTACATGAGCTTCCCATCTGATCGGGTATGTTGACTGCAAGGAAAAACTTGGTGGCACTCGTATGTCTCCCGGAGGAGATAGACTAGTAGTCCTATGTGGACGTGCCATGAAAACCGAGTGGTGAGGCTAGTGTGTTAGGTGACTCTCCGGAGAGAGGTCACTCATTATCCCGGGGGAACACCAGCACATGCCATCTCCGGTCCAAGTTTGTGAAACTCACGCGGAGCCTAGAATAAGGTCCAAGTGTATCCGTAGAGGAGCGTCGTTTTCATAATTTTGCGGTCCTGAAGATGACTCCAAGTAATGATTTGGGCGATCGTCCGAGTGGACGGTGCTACACTTATAGATCTTCGGTGGACCGAGCATGTATGGTCAGAAGAATATTCCTGATGCGATCAATAGGTTGACCAAATGGGCGTAACCCACAGGGAGACATGGCCAACTGTCGTGCGTAGCCCCAGTGATGCTCGAAGGAGGTAAGCTTGCTACAGAGTGTGAGTAACTTAGTCGTTCCCGTGCTGGAGGTGTAGAGGTAAAGACATGTCCAACTGATGGTGACGCTCGAGGCGGCCGAGGTACAATGATGTGTACAACCGAGTGATGATGCGTAGGGTGGCCGAGTCATGATGTGCGAGGTGGTCGAATGATGAAGACGTGCACAACTGAGTAGCAACGCGCGGGGCGGCCGAGTGATGAAGATGTGCACAACCGAGTGGCGACGCGCGGGGCGGCCGAGTGATGAAGATGTGCACAACCGAGTGGTGACGCGCGGGGCGGCCGAGTGGTGAAGACGTGCACAACCGAGTGGTGACGCGCGGGGCGGCCGTGTGGAAGATTGCGTGTCCAGCCAAGTGGCTGAAATGGTCTTCGAAGGAGTTAGCGAGATGCTTTCGAAGCTGATGTAGCGATGAGGTCGGTGTAGTGTGGTTGCGACGCAACAAGACCGGCATGACAACTGAGTCTGAGTAGGAATTAAGATGGAGCGCAGAGCGTCTGGATGATTATAAAACTTGTCAAAGTGGCGGATCGAATGCACTTGTTGAAGTGAAGGATTTGACTGGTGATGAAGTACTCGACCACTCAGGAAAGTGTCATTCCAAATGAGATGCAGCCCCCGAGTGCGGAGTAGCCCCCGAGCGTACTACAGGCTTCGACAACGGACATGTCGGAATACAAGAAATATAGTTTTGAATGGATGATTTGCAATTCATCGAGTCGGACTCGGGTAAAGATGAGGAGGAGCTTCCGAGTGATGCTCGAAAGAGGCAAACTCGCAAAAGAGTGAAGTGTGAAGTTTAATTATGAAAGGGACTTATCATCTCATGCCCGACGAGGTCTATATCATTGATACGATGAAGAGAATTCCACAGAGGGGTTGGCCGGATGTGTTTGAAGTCAACAGAGTGACAAGGTCGGTGTTGTGGTGCGCTGGGACCGGTATGGTGACCGAGTCCAAGCAGCGATGAAGTTGGCGCAAAGGGCCGTCGAGTGACCGCGTAACTTGTGTAAAAAAGGGTACAAGCCAATGAAATTATTTCTCGAGGAAATTTGATGTGCGATAAATGATTTGTGTGAATAACACCAATAGACACCCGCTGGGAGTGCAAGGGGCTTGCTGGTTAACCAGCAAGAGTCTAAAAGAGCGAAGGATCCGTTCGAACTTGTTGAAGCGACGGATCCGACTGAACTCATTGGAATACTAGCTCAAATAAAACGGAAGTGTAGTGTTTCGACTGAGTTGCAGCCCTGGAGGACCGATGCAAACTCGAAATGAAGAACGACACCTGGTGTTCGTGAATGATGTATGCGAAAAAATGGAAGTTGGACTTGGGAGTCACATAACTAGTACTAAGCAAGTATGTGAAAATAAGCAACCGAGCGTAGAGGTACACTCGGTGGCGTGGCCTCCGAGTGAACGTGATGTGTGACTTACGAAATACTCGGGAAGACGAAAATAACATAATGTAAAATGACTTAGCTGTCTGAAGGCGCACGGGGCGGCCGAGTGAAGTAGACGCATCCCGCGGCGTAGCGACGCGTGGGGCGGCCGCATGGTGATGAGGTGACCAGCCGAGTAGCGACGCACGAGGCGGCCGAGTGGTGATCAGGTGACCAACCGATGGCGATGCGCGGGCCAGTCGAGTGGTGATGAGGTGACCAACCGATGGCAACGCGCGGGGCGGCCGAGTGGTTATGAGGTGACCAATCGAGTGGCGACGCGCGGGGCGGCCGAGTGGTTATGAGGTGACCAACCTATGGCGACGCGCGGGGCGGCCGAGTGGTTATGAGGTGACCAACCTGTGGCGACGTGTGGGCCGGCTGACTGGTTATGAGGTAACCAACCTGTGACGACGCGCGGGGCGGCCGAGTGGTTATGAGGTGACCAACCTATGGCGACGCGCGGGGCGGCCGAGTGGTTATGAGGTGACCAACCTGGGGCGACGCGCGGGGCGGCCGAGTGGTTATGAGGCGACCAACCGATGGCAACGCGCGGGACGGCCGAGTGGTTATGAGGTGACCAACCGATGGCAACGCGCGGGACGGCCGAGGGGTTAGGTGGTGGCCAACCGAGTGGCAGCAGGCGGCGAGTGGTTATGAAGTGACCAACCGATGGCAACGCGGGCGGCCGAAAGTGGTTATGAGGTGACCAACCGAGTGGCGGCAGGCGGCGAGTGGTGATGAGGTGACCAACCGAGTGGCGACGTGCGGGGAGGCCGAGTGGTTATGAGGTGACCAACCGATGGCGATGCGCGGGGCGGCCGAGTGGTGATGAGGTGACCAACCGAGTGGCGACGTGCGGGGCGGCCGAGTGGTTATTAGGTGACCAACCTGTATCGATGCGCGGGGCGGTCAGTGGTGTTTTTAAACTTAGGCGAGTACTGGACTGTATCTAAGCCCCCGAGTGGGAGGGTTGCTCTCCACTCGGCAGGATTTTTTTGAAACTTAGGCGAGTATCGATCTGTATCTAAGCCCCGAGTGGGAGGGTTGCTCTCCACTCGGCAGGATTTTTTGAAACTTAAGTAGTCTTGGACTGCAGCTAAGCCCCGAGTGGGAGGTTGCTCTCCACTCGGCAGGATTTTTTTTGAAACTTAGGTAGTCTTGGACTGCAGCTAAGCCCCAGTGGGAGGGTTGCTCTCCACTTTCGGTAGGATTTTTTTTGAAACTTAGGCGAGTCTTGGACTGCAGCTAAGCCCCGAGTGGGAGGGTTGCTCTCCACTCGGTAGGATTTTTGAAACTTAGGCGACCTCTTGGACTGCAGCTAAGCCCCGAGAGGGAGGTTGCTCTCCACTCGGTAGGATTTTTTGAAACTTAGGCGAGTACTGGACTGCAGCTAAGCCCACGAGTGGTAGGGTTGCTCTCCACTCGGTAGGATTTTTTAAACTTAGGCGAGACGGATTCGCAACTAAGTCACCCACTGGAGGATTTAGAGCATATAAAAAAGAATAACAATCATTTATGAGATTGTAAAAGCTGTGTCGCGGGGTGACCGAGTGGTGATGAGGTGACCAACCGATTAACGAGGCCCGGAGCGGTCGAGTGGTTATGAGGTGACCAACCAATTGGCGACGCGCGGGGCGGCCGAGTGAGGTAGACGCATCCCGCGGTGTGGCAACACACGTGGCGTCCGAGTGATGAAGATGCTTGCCGCGGAGTGACGATGCGCGGGGCGTCCGATTGATGTAGACGCGTCCCGCAGAGTGGCGACACACGGAGCATCCGAGTGACGTAGACGCGTCCCGCGGCGTGGCAACGCACGGGGCGTCCGAGTGATGAAGATGCTTGCCGCGGAGTTACGATGCGCGGGACGTCTGAGTGATGTAGACGCGTCCCGCAGAGTGGCGACACTCGGAGCGTCCGAGTGACGTAGACGCGTCCCGTGGAGTGGCGGCGCGTGGGGCGTCCGACAAAGTGAGAACACACGAATGATCAAGTGCCTGCACGTTAGTCGCCTGAACGTGTCCAAGAAAACGTTGCGTGCCCAAGTGTTGAGGTGACCAGTCGGGCTGGTTGTGTGTTGCATATGTCGAGTGTAGACTTGTACTTGTCCGAGCGTACCAGAGTACCGAGTCGGATTAGCGGAGCGGCTGGGCCGGCCTGAAGTCAACACAAGTTGTGTGTGCGCTGGAGGCTGGTGCGGGTGGCTGCGGAAAGAAATGAATCCACGCACCTTGTTTGAATGGCTGATTAATGAGGCAGCCAATTAATCCGGCGTTGAAGATTTCTTCTGTTTCCAAATTTTCCTGCATGCAGTTAATTGATGGAAGAAAAAGCCCACGTCCTGACCATGTAGGAGTACGCAGAATCTGCATGTAAGAGGCATTAATTAGCGCTAATTAAGCCGGAATTAAAACATGGAAGTTTCTGCATGTGATGCGGGTTGAAATTAGGAGAGTTGAGAAGGCAGCCCGGAGTCCGGAGAGCTCTGCTGCGGTGTAAACTGCCGGTCACGCCGGAATCTGACGGCAGCCGAGAGATGTCGATGAGGAGGATAAGCAGCTGGCTGTAGTCCAGGCGCGGGAGTCGCGGGCCGGCACAGCCAAGGGCGAGGCCGGTGCGAGCGATGTGGTCGTGTTTGACTGCTCGGGGGGCGGAGCCGTGCGCCGGTCGGAGTCGCACTTCGACACCCGCGGAGCCGAGCCGAGTGCCGGCAGCCAGGCCTCATCGTCCGAGAGCCGGGTCGACCGCCGGTCGCCGTCCTCCGCCGGCCGTGGAGCCAGGCCAAGCGTTAGCGGCTGTGCATGTGTGGGCGCTCAGCGACGACGTTCGCAGATGAGGCCAGAGATGATGACATGCGGACAGCAGCGCTTCATCATTCGGGAGCCGAGCCACCAATCGGTACAAAGGAAGGCATCCTTTTGTATGAGCTCATGTGCATACAGAAAAAGAACAAACCATAGTTAGATAATTGTAATGTTTGATGTAAAGAGGACGATTTGAGATGAGCAACTCCCTGATTCCTTTGTATGATGAGGAGTATTTTGTGAGATGGCCGGGACTCCATTAGTCAAAATTGGTGGCGGTGATTGTTTGCTCGGGAGATCATCCCAAGAAAGCTTGGGTTACCCGTAGAAATTAGTCCGTTGCCGACAATTGAAGAAAAAACCATCTGCATCATTGCTCGATAGACGCCATGCCCCAAGGTGGGCGCCAACTATCGTGGTTCTAAGTCTGACAGTAGAAACGGGGTAGGGTAAAGGAGCATGATCTATCGAGATGCATATGGGTGACACGGTGGTTTTAGCGAGTTCTGGTCTCTCACGATGGAGATAACAACCCTACGTATCGTGCTCCGGAGAGGTTTTGTTTTATCTTAATATGTATCCGGAGATTACAATGTGTGTGTGTGAGCGAGGAACGGATCCCCATGCCTGAGCTAAGTCCTGAGACTAATGGTGAAAAGAGAGAGAGGTGGAAGAAGCCCCTAAGTCTAGTGGTGGGGGTGGCTTATATAGAGTGCGCCACCCCCTCACCTCCTATGTTACAAAGTGGGGCATGAATGCCATAATGTCAGCCGACTACCAAGCCCTCACCATGAGAATGATGCCGACTGCTTTGTTGCCTGCTGGTCTTCGTATATCCGAGTGAGTCGAGCGGTCGAGTGGTGAACTGTCATCCGAGTGGATGGTATACTGCTTGGTCGAGTGGATCGTATGCTGCTTGAAATTTATCTGGACCCACGTGTTGTGTGGACCCCATGCTTTATGAAATTTCGACCCTTTGTGGGCCTACCTGTTATGTGTATCCCCAACAGAGGGCGCGCCAGGAGGAGTCCTACTCCCACCGGGAGTAGGACGCTCGCCCCCTTCCTAGTTGGAATAGGATTCGGGAGGGGGAAAGAGGAGGGAGAGAAGGAAGGGGGGCGCCACCCCCCTCTCCTTGTCCTATTCAGACTAGGGGGGAGGGGCGCGCGTCCCAGCCCTGGCCGCCTCTCCTCTTCTCCGTAAAGGCCCACTAAGGCCCATTCACTAGTAGAAAAAGGGCCTATTGTCCCGGTTGGTAAGGGCCTTTAGTCCCGGTTGGTGAACCGGGACTAAAGGGTCGGGTACTAATGCCTCCCCCCTTTAGTCCCGGTTCAATCCAGAACTGGGACTAAAGGCCGCGGCCACGTGAGCTCCACCTTTAGTCCCGGTTGGTAACACCAACCGGGACTAATGGAAATTTTATGAATTTTTTTTAAATTTTTTTTGAAATTTATTTTGAATAATTTTTTATTTTCAAATTTCTGAATTATTTTAACCCCTCATCACTGCTCAATTTATCCTCTTCTCTATTCACCCTCATCATTCCAAATCACCTAACTTCCCGAACGGTCACCCATCCTCCCACTCACCCAGCTGAGCACGCTTAACTTTCGGGTTCTATTCTCCCTTGTTTCCAAGTCTGCACTTGTTGTTTTCACGACAATAGTAAGATGTCAATCCTATTAACCCTCGTGAATTTTGCTTGAGCATGAATTGACACATTTCACTGTTTGAGTTTCAAACTATTGTTTTCAAAAACAATAATTATTTAGAAAACAATAGTTATTTTGAATAATTAGTTTGACCATAGTTTGACCACAGTTTGACTATAATTTGACCAGATTTGACCAAAATTCAAAATAACTGAACAAATTAGTTAGTAACACTAATATTCTAGAATAATTAGTTTGACCATGGTTTGACCACAGTTTGAAATTTTTTCGATTTTTTCCACTCTAGATATTAAAAGCCCCGTAACTTTTTTTCTGTTAGGTTTTTGAGGATTTTGAAAATGTTTAACGGGGTTTCCCCGTTAAAATTGGATGTAACTTTTCGAGTAGATGATTTTTCCTATAAAAACTTTTTCATCCGAGTTAGTATGCAAAAGTTATGCCCATATTTACAAATTCCAGAGAGATTTTGCAAATAAAGTCGAAATTCACATTTGCAAATTTTCCCAACAACTAGACCACATATCACATGGGAAACTTATTTTCTTTTATCTTTTTGACATTTCCATCATTTTCTTTTATTTTTTTAAAAACTGAAAAGGCGATCCACAGGGAGGTAGAGTTTGTAAATGGGACCTTTAGTACCGGCTCGTGGCACGAACCGGGACTAAAGGTCTCAACCCCATTAGTCCCGGTTCGTGCCTCAAACCGGGACTAAAGGTCGGCTCTTTAGTCCCGGTTTGAGGCATGAACCGGGACTAATGGGCATCGCACCCTTTAGTCCCGGTTTGAGGCACAAACCGGGACTAAAGGGCACAGGTGAACCGGGACTAATGCCTTAGCCGCACGAACCAGGATAAATGCTCACATTAGTCCCGGTTCTGGATTGAACCGGGACTAATGGGCTAAACTGGCCTGGACGAAAGCCCTGTTTTCTACTAGTGATTTACCTCCCGGGGGGTTCCGGTAACCTCCCAGTACTCCGGTAAAATCCCGACCATTTCGAGACTCCTCGTCATGTCCGCGATCACATCCGGGACTCCGAACAACCTTTGGTATATCAAAACATATAAACTCATAATATAACTGTCATCGTAACGTTAAGCGTGCGGACCGTACGGGTTCGAGAACTATGTAGACATGACCGAGACACGTCTCCGGTCAATAACCAATAGTGGAACCTGGATGCTCATATTGGCTCCCACATATTCTACGAAGATCTTTATCGGTCAGACCGCATAACAACATACGTTGTTCCCTTTGTCATCGGCATGTTACTTGCCCGAGAGATTCGATCGTCGGTATCTCAATACCTAGTTCAATCTCGTTATCGACAAGTCTCTTTACTCGTCTTGTAATACATCATCCATAACTAACTCATTAGTTGTAATGCTTGCAAGGCTTAAGTGATGTGCATTACCGAGAGGGCCCAGAGATACCTCTCCGACAATCGGAGTGACAAATCCTAATCTCCAAATACGCCAACCCAACAAGTACCTTTGGAGACACCTATAGAGCTCCTTTATAATCACCCAGTTACATTGTGACGTTTGGTAGCACACAAAGTGTTCCTCCGGTAAACGGGAGTTGCATAATCTCATAGTCATAGGAACATGTATAAGTCATGAAGAAAGCAATAGCAACATACTAAACGATCGTGCGCTAAGCTAATAGAATGAGTCATGTCAATCACATCATTCTCCTAATGATGTGATTCCGTTAATCAAATGACAACTCATGTTTATATGGCTAGGAAACATAACCATCTTTGATCGACGAGCTAGTCAAGTAGAGGCATACTAGTGACAATCTGTTTGTCTATGTATTCACACATGTATTATGTTTCCGATTAATACAATTCTAGCATGAATAATAAACATTTATCATGATATAAGGAAATAAATAATAACTTTATTATTGCCTCTAGGGCATATTTACTTCAGTCTCCCACTTGCACTAGAGTCAATAATCTCGATTACATAGTAATGATTCTAACACCCATGGAGCCTTGGTGCATATCATGTTTTGCTCGTGGAAGAGGCTTAGTCAACGGGTCTGGAACATTCAGATCCGTATGTATCTTGCAAATTTGTATGTCTCCCACCTGGACTAGATCCCGGATGGAATTGAAGCGTCTCTTGATGTGCTTAGTTCTCTTGTGAAATCTGGATTCCTTCACCAAGGCAATTGCACCAGTATTGTCACAAAAGATTTTCATTGGACCCGATGCACTAGGTATGACACCTAGATCGGATATGAACTCCTTCATCCAGACTCCTTCCTTTGCTGCTTTCGAAGCAGCTATGTACTCCGCTTCACACGTAGATCCAGCCATGACGCTTTGTTTAGAACTGCACCAACTGACAGCTGCACCGTTCAATGTAAACACGTATCCGGTTTGCGATTTAGAATCGTCCGGATCAGTGTCAAAGCTTGCATCAACGTAACCATTTACGATGAGCTCTTTGTCACCTCCATAAACGAGAAACATATCCTTAGTCCTTTTCAGGTATTTCAGGATGTTCTTGACCGCTGTCCAGTGATCCACTCCTGGATTACTTTGGTACCTCCCTGCTAGACTTATAGCAAGGCACACATCAGGTCTGGTACACAGCATTGCATACATGATAGAGCCTATGGCTGAAGCATAGGGACCATATTTCATCTTCTCTCTATCTTCTGCAGTTGTCGGGCATTGTGTCTTACTCAATTTCACACCTTGTAACACAGGCAAGAACCCTTTCTTTGCTTGATCCATTTTGAACTTCTTCCAAACTTTTCCCAGGTATGTGCTTTGTGAAAGTCCAATTAAGCGTCTTGATCTATCTCTATAGATCTTGATGCCCAATATGTAAGCAGCTTCACCGAGGTCTTTCATTGAAAAACTCTTATTCCATTATCCCTTTATGCTATCCAGAAATTCTGTATCATTTCCAATCAGCAATATGTCATCCACATATAATATCAGAAATGCTACAAAGCTCCCACTCACTTTCTTGTAAATACATGCTTCTCCAAAAGTCTGTACAAAACCAAATGCCTTGATCACACTATCAAAGCGTATATTCCAACTCCGAGAGGCTTGCACCAGTCCATAAATGGATCACTGGAGATTGCACACTTTGTTAGCTCCCTTTGGATCGATAAAACCTTCCGGTTGCATCATATACAACTCTTCTTCTAGAAATCCATTCAGGAATGTAGTTTTCACATCCATTTGCCAAATTTCATAATCATAAAATACGGCAATTGCTAACGTGATTCGGACAGACTTAAGCATCGCTATGGGTGATAAGGTCTCATCGTAGTCAGTCCCTTGAACTTGTCGAAAACCTTTCACAACAAGTCGAGCTTTGTAGACAGTAACATTACCGTCAGCGTCAGTCTTCTTCTTGAAGATCCATTTATTCTCAATTGCTTGCCGATCATCGGGCAAGTCAACCAAAGTCCACACTTTGTTCTCATACATGGATTCCATCTCAGATTTCATGGCCTCAAGCCATTTTGCGGAATCTGGGCTCAGCATTGCTTCTTCATAGTTCGTAGGTTCGTCATGGTCTAGTAACATAACTTCCAGAACAGGATTACCGTACCACTCTGGTGCGGAACTTACTCTGGTTAACCTACGAGGTTCAGTAACAACTTGATCTGAAGTTTCATGATCATCATCATTAACTTCCTCACTAATTGGTGTAGGTGTCGCAGAAAACGGTTTTTGCGATGAACTACTTTCCAATAAGGGAGTAGGTACAGTTACCTTTTCAAGTTCTACTTTCCTCCCACTCACTTTTTCCGAGAGAAACTCCTTCTTTAGAAAAACTCTGAATTTAGCAACAAAACTCTTGCCTTCGGATTTGTGATAGAAGGTGTACCCAACAGTCTCCTTTGGGTATCCTATGAAGACACATTTCTCCGATTTAGGTTCGAACTTATCAGGTTGAAGCTTTTTCACATAAGCATCGCAGCCCCAAACTTTAAGAAACGACAACTTTGGTTTCTTGCCAAACCATAGTTCATAAGGCGTCGTATCAACGGATTTTGATGGTGTCCTATTTAACATGAATGCAGCCGTCTCTAAAGTATAACCCCAAAACGATAGCGGTAAATCAGTAAGAGACATCATATATCGCACCATATCAAGTAAAGTACGATTACGACATTCAGACACACCATTACACTGTGGTGTTCCAGGTGGCGTGAGTTGCGAAACTATTCCGCATTGTTTCAAATGTAGACCAAACTCATAACTCAAATATTCTCCTCCACGATCAGATCGTAGAAATTTATTTTCTTGTTACGATGATTTTCAACTTCACTCTGAAATTCTTTGAACTTTTCCAAAGTTTCAGACTTATGTTTCATTAAGTAGATATACCCATATCTACTTAAATCATCTGTGAAGATGAGAAAATAATGATATCCGCCATGAGCCTCAACATTCATCGGACCACATACATCTGTATGTATGATTTCCAACAAATCTGTTGATCTCTCCATGGTTTCGGAGAACGGTGTTTTAGTCATCTTGCCCATGAGGCACGGTTCGCAAGTACCAAGTGATTCATAATCAAGTGGTTCCAAAAGTCCATCAGTATGGAGTTTCTTCATGCGCTTTACACCGATATGACCTAACCGGCAGTGCCACAAATAAGTTGCACTATCATTATCAACTCTGCATCTTTTGGCTTCAACATTATGAATATGTGTATCACTACTATCGAGATTCAATAAAAATAGACCACTCTTCAAAGGTGCATGACCATAAAAGATATTACTCATATAAATAGAACAACCATTGTTCTCTGATTTAAATGAATAACCGTCTCGCATCAAACAAGATCCAGATATAATGTTCATGCTCAACGCTGGCACCAAATAACAATTATTTAGGTCTAATATTAATCCCGAAGGTAGATGTAGAGGTAGCGTGCCGACAGCGATCACATCGACTTTGGAACCATTTCCCACGCGCATCGTCACCTCGTCCTTAGCCAATCTTCGCTTAATCCGTAGCCCCTGTTTCGAGTTGCAAATATTAGCAACAGAACCAATATCAAATACCTAGGTGCTACTGGGAGCATTAGTAAGGTACACATCAATAACATGTATATCACATATACATTTGTTAACCTTGCCATCCTTCTTATCCGCCAAATACTTGGGGCAGTTCCGCTTCCAGTGACCAGTCCGCTTGCAGTAGAAGCACTCAGTTTCAGGCTTAGGTCCAGACTTGGGTTTCTTTTCCCGAGCAGCAACTTGCTAGCTGTTCTTCTTGAAGTTCCCCTTCTTCTTCCCTTTGCCCTTTTTCTTGAAACTGGCGGTCTTATTGACCATCAAAACTTGATGCTCCTTCTTGATTTCTACCTCCGTGGCCTTTAGCATTGCGAAGAGCTCGGGAACCGTCTTATCCATCCCTTGCATGTTATAGTTCATCACGAAGCTCTTGTAGCTTGGTAGCAGTGATTGGAGAATTCTTTCAATGACGCTATCATCCAGAAGATTAACTCCCAGTTGAATCAAGTGATTATTATACCCAGACATTTTGAGTATATGCTCACTGACAGAACTATTCTCCTCCATCTTGCAGCTGTAGAACTTATTGGAGACTTCATATCTCTCAATCCGGGCATTTGCTTGAAATATTAACTTCAACTCCTGGAACATCTCATATGCTCCATGACGTTCAAAACGTCGTTGAAGTCCCGTATCTAAGCCGTAAAGCATGGCACACTGATCTATCGAGTAGTCATCAGCTTTGCTCTGCCAGACGTTCATAACATCTGGTGTTGCTCCTGCAGCAGGCCTGGCACCCAGCGGTGCTTCCAGGACGTAATTCTTCTGTGCAGCAATGAGGATAATCCTCAAGTTACAGACCAAATAAATTTAAGTCCAATTAATCATATTATTGAAGAACTCCCACTTAGATAGACATCCCTCTAATCCTCTAAGTGATCACGTGATCCAAATAAACTAAACCATATCCGATCATCACGTGAGATGGAGTAGTTTCAATGGTGAACATCACTATGTTGATCATATCTACTATATGATTCACGCTCGACCTTTCGGTCTCCGTGTTCCGAGGCCATATCTGTTATATGCTAGGCTCGTCAAGTTTAACCTGAGTATTCCGCGCGTGCAACTGTTTTGCACCCGTTGTATTTGAACGTAGAGCCTATCACACCCGATCATCATGTGGTGTCTCAGCATGAAGAACTTTCGCAACGGTGCATACTCAGTGAGAACACTTATACTTTGATAATTTAGTGAGGGATCATCTTATAATGCTACCGTCAATCATAGCAATATAAGATGCATAAAAGATAAACATCACATGCAGTCAATATAAGTGATATGATATGGCCATCATCATCTTGTGCTTGTGATCTCCATCTCCAAAGCACCGTCATGATCACCATCGTCACCGGCGTGACACCTTGATCTCCATTGTAGCATCGTTGTCGTCTCGCCAATCTTATGCTTCTACGACTATCGCTGCCGCTTAGTGATAAAGTAAAGCATTACAGGGCGATTGCATTGCATATAATAAAGCGACAACCATATGGCTTACGCGATTGCCGATAACTCGGTTACAAAACATGATCATCTCATACAATAAAATTTAGCATCATGTCTTGACCATATCACATCACAACATGCCCTGCGAAAACAAGCTAGACGTCCTCTACTTTGTTGTTGCAAGTTTTACGTGGCTGCTACGGGCTTAGCAAAAACCGTTCTTACCTACGCATCAAAACCACAATGATAGTTTGTCAAGATGGTGTTGTTTTAATCTTCGCAAGGACCGGGCGTAGCCACACTCGGTTCAACTAATGTGAGAGAGACAGACACCCGCCGGTCACCTTTAAGCAACGTGTGCTCGTGGCGGTGAAACCAGTCTCGCGTAAGCGTACGCGTAATGTCGGTCCGGGCCGCTTCATCTCACAATACCGCTGAACCAAAGTATGACATGCTGGTAAGCAGTATAACTTATATCGCCCACAACTCACTTGTGTTCTACTCGTGCATATGACATCTACGCAAAAAACCTGGCTCGGATGCCACTGTTGGGGAACGTAGTAATTTCAAAAATTTCCTACGCACACGCAAGATCATGGTGATGCATAGCAACGAGAGGGAAGAGTGTTGTCCACGTACCCTCGTAGACCGAAAGCGGAAGCGTTAGCACAACGCGGTTGATGTAGTCGTACGTCTTCACGATCCGACCGATCAAGTACCGAACGTACGACACCTCTGAGTTCAGCACACGTTCAGCCCGATGACGTCCCTCGAACTCCGATCCAGCCGAGTGTTGAGGGAGAGTTTCGTCAGCACGACGGCGTGGTGACGATGTTGATGTTTTACCAACGCAGGGCTTCGCCTAAGCACCGCTACAGTATTATCGAGGTGGACTATGGTGGAGGGGGGCACCGCACACGGTTGGGAGAGATGAACTGATCAACTTGTGTGTCTAGAGGTTCCCCCCTGGCCCCATATATAAAGGAGCAAGGGGGGGTGCGGCCGGCCAAGGGGAGGGCGCACCAGGAGAAGTCCTACTCCCACCGGGAGTAGGACTCCCCCCCTTTCCTAGTTGGAATATGATTCGCGAGGGGGAAAGAGGAGGGAGAGAAGGAGGGGGGGGGGGGCGCCGCCCCCCTCTCCTTGTCCTATTCGTACTAGGAGTTGGGGCGCGCGGCCCAGCCCTGGCCGCCTCTCCTCTTCTCCGTAAAAGCCCACTAAGGCCCATTTACCTCCCGGGGGGTTCCGGTAACCTCCCGGTACTCCGGTAAAATCCCGGTTTCACCCGGAACACTTCCGGTACCAAACATAGGCTTCCAATATATCAATCTTCACGTATCGACCATTTCGAGACTCCTCGTCATGTCCGTGATCACATTTGGGACTCCGAACAACCTTCGGTACATCAAAAGATATAAACTCATAATATAACTGTCATCGTAACGTTAAGCGTGCGGACCCTACGGGTTCGAGAACTATGTAGACATGACCGAGACACGTCTCCGGTCAATAACCAATAGTGGAACCTAGATGCTCATATTGGCTCCCACATATTCTACGAAGATCTTTATTAGTCAGACCGCATAACAACATACGTTGTTCCCTTTGTCATCGGTATGTTACTTGCCCGAGATTCGATCGTCGGTATCTCAATACCTAGTTCAATCTCGTTACCGGCAAGTCTCTTTACTCGTGCTGTAATACATCATCCCGCAAGTAACTCATTAGTTGCAATGCTTGCAAGGCTTAAGTGATGTGCATTACCGAGAGGGCCCAGAGATACCTCTCCGACAATCAGAGTGACAAATCCTAATCTCGAAATACGCCAACCCAACAAGTACCTTTGGAGACACCTGTAGAGCTCCTTTATAATCACCCAGTTACGTTGTGACGTTTGGTAGCACAGAAAGTGTTCCTCCGATGGCAGGAGTTGCATAATCTCATAGTCATAGGAACATGTATAAGTCATGAAGATAGCAATAGCAACATACTAAACGATCGTGTGCTAAGCTAACGGAATGAGTCATGTCAATCACATCATTCTCCTAATGATGTGATTCCGTTAATCAAATGACAACTCATTTCTATGGCTAGGAAACATAACCATCTTTGATCAACGAGCTAGTCAAGTAGAGGCATACTAGTGACAATCTGTTTGTTTATGTATTCACACATGTATTATGTTTCCGGTTAATACAATTCTGGCATGAATAATAAACATTTATCATGATATAGGGAAATAAATAATAACTTTATTATTGCCTCTAGAGCATATTTCCTTCAATTGCTAGCTTTGTGTGGAAAGGTCGACCAACTAAGTACATGCATGGTCGCAGTTAACCAAATCACTCGCGTATTGTTGTTTCCGACTGACTAACTAGCATGGCTATCGAAGAGAATTAATCAGAACCTGCATATGTATTTAGTTGTGTTCCATCATGTCACATTAAGGTACCATCCGGGTGCCCTACAGATTTTTGCCATTCCATATTTGTTGGTTTTTTTTTATTTCAATGACCACGCAGGAGTACAGGGTGGATACCGCCGGAGAGGAGAGTCTTTTCATAGGTAAATTCTGGAGGGTCTTTTCATAGGTAGATTCTCCGCTAATAAAGAAAAACATTTAAAAAAACAAGTGGTCTCTTTGTAAGGATGGTCTGAAAGGACGTCAGCTTATAGCCGTATGTGTAGGTGCTGATCCATCACCATGGGTAATCATCCTTGGTTTTTATGATCAATAATTTGGAGTTACTAATTACAAATTTTTCAGTGCCAAGCCAAAATGCATAAGGAACTCCGTTTCCATGCAGTGAAATCTGTGTTATCTCCTCACTAGACAACAACACATCATCGAGTATTGGCTTCTCACCTAACTCCATCTCGCCGCTTGTGCATCTTTAGCGACGTTGTCCCATTGCTGCTCACCATGTCACCGTCATTGTGCCACTGCGTATCCTCTCCTACAAAGGGAAGGAGGAACACTGGATCACATCTTGCCGTGTCATGTCCTGCCTCTACAACATTCCCATTCACTTCGTACACGACGAGCCTTCCATCTGCGGTGATGTGCCGCGACCCGGCTCCTTGACCCGACCAACTCTGATTCATGGAGTTGTGTAAAAAAAGAGTAGAAGTATGAGGAGAGGTGTATGGATCGGGTACGATTTATACACGGAAGCAAATACAAAACTAATTATCCTAGAAGTCATGGTCATAGAGTCTGATATCAATGAAGTTGCTGTTCTGGAGCGGAAAGAAGATGAGATGCTTAAGGTCCCTGAAGGTGGACATGCTAGAGGTGGTATAGAGGAACAATTACATCTAGGTAAAGTTATTATTTCAACAAAAGTGTTGCGTGAAGGACATTTTTATTGTCTGATGTCTGATGTCAGTGTAATATGCTTGGTCACTATGTATCTATCGCCCGATCTTCAACGTCGTACTGAAGTCGGACGACAAATATTGTGTGTATATCAGTGCATCCATAAAAACCTGACACTATCAATACATCCACCGACATTAGTTGACTCATTCATGCTTATTTCAAATTTTGTTTAGGGATACCACACTACAAAATATATTATTTGAACAAAAAGGATGTAGTAAATGAAAGTAGTTTAGTTTATTAAAATATCTTGGGTAATTATGACAATTGCAATATTATACCATGATGATTAGAATATAAGCACTATCTTGGTTTAAGACAGTAACGTGAAGCATCTAACTAACTGATAAACTGAGATAACATTTTAGTAATAGGTAAGAGAAAACTTACTAATTCTATGTGTGATAGTCTTACCTTGATTTAGTAGAAAATTTACACACATGTACATTGTACCTTCATGTATATCTGTATTTTTTTCAGAATTTTTGAACACATAAAAATATGTATTTTGAATTTTGCAAATGGAGGCCTTCATGGAGCTCGACCTCCAAAAGCAATTTTCGATGTAGAAACAACACATATATTCCAATGTTGATGTCCAATGTAATTAAAGTAACTTATATGTAGCTACATATGGTCTATTTATGATGCGAAATCTAACCAGTTTTTTCTTTTTAATAAATAACAGATTCATACAATATGCAAAACTCACATGCAATGATGCAATTTGGATCTCTATCTACGGCCATGAATGTCAAGGAACAAAGAAATAAAAGATATAGAGAGAAGTATGCACGGACGACCAATGAAGAAAAGCAGGAAAAATTGAAAAAGTGACGCCAAGCCTATCAGCAAAACAAAACAATTATGGATTCAACTCAATTGCAAAAAAATGCACACAAGGGATGATGAAATATGCATATATGGAGCTAGCACAAAAGACAAAATAGTGCGCAAGAGAAAGGCAGAAATATGCAAATATGCAATCGGAGCAAAAGAAAGCTAGAATAAGACCAATCACAGCTAACCGTGAATTGAAGCGCAACACACCATGCAAATAATCAATTGCAATGGAGAACCCAGCATATGTCGCAACAGAAGAGGAAGTTAAAACATCTATACGTCGAAGACTTCATGGTTAGCATACACACAATAGAAGCATATATGCATGCATGGTCGAAGAAGTATATGGCATTTTATTATGTAATCACTCTCATGTGTTTCTTCTCATGCTTTTCCTTATTTACACCGATTATATTGAGAGTGAAACTAATCAGATGCTTGATTTATTTTGTGTAATATTGGGATATATGTGCATGCTAATTTATCCCTCAAAAAATAATTACTCCTTCCGATGGTGTCTTGGATAAAAAAACCAATCTATATTTTTTTCTACTAATAAAGGAGGTGATATACTTGGTCCGTCCTAAAATTTTATGGCAAATCAAGAGTCAACCCGGAGTCCACTAAAATTGTTAGCATGTCGTCCTTTGTGACCAACCCCAGACCTACCCTCCAATCGTAAAGGTTCGCTGCAGCTAATCTAGTTCATGGCTCTTGTTTCAAAAGGATTTGCACAACTATTAAATAGTACCACCTTGCTCCCTTAGACCGAAGCCCGTCAATTTAAATATGGCTGCGAGTTAAAATTAATAAGCTGCATAGAGACCGATTCACACTCGTAGGGTGAGTGATCCAGTTTAGCCTTATTAGGAAATGAATGAACCATTGTATGGTTACATAGGAAAATATATTTAAAAAAGTCTCATGTTGGTGTTAAAAGAAGGAATGGACGGAAGTGCTCTGCATTCAAGGGTAGTACGGAGATTAAATCCCCTCAATCTATGAAAATATAAGTTGCGGCTAACAGGATCGCTAACCAATAATTATAAATAACAAACAGAGGCTAATTATGTTGAAACCGTAAGTAAGGAGCATACATAAGCGTTGACGACCCACCCAAGCCTAAATACAAAAATAGATGGTATCATAAGAGTGATGACCCACGCGAAAAAAACTAAAGCGGGTAAGTGGACCTACCATCTTGACCTCGGCAGCGAAATCAAGTTGCACAAATTGGTGCATGCATAAAGTTCTCAGGGAGTGTTTGGTTCCAAGGACCTTTTTGTGTTGGGACTAAAAAAAGTCCCTAGCAAACCAAACAGAGGGTACTTTTTTGGGACATTTTACTAAAAGTCCTTAGAAGCACCTCCTTAAGAGTCTTTTTCAAAAAGTCCTAGAGACTAGAAAAAGTCCTAGGACTAGAGAACCAAACACCACCTCAGTTGGAGTAGCATAGTCTCCAAGGGTGGTTGATGACCTTTGAGATTCGGTTTGAATAGCGAACTTTCCCTGCCCTTTCCTCAAGGGGTGACCCAGAGGATGCTTACTACGACAGAGGCTCTACCAACTCTTTGCAAGAGAATTCAATTCCAGTTTTCGTAACCAAACTTTAACAACCTAAGAGTGTGAGAGCGGCCACCAAGAGTGCTCGAGTAGCTGTCGAAGTTGCGAGGACCGCCCTAGCCGAGATCACGAAGATGTTTGGAGGTCAGGAGGGCTCATGACGGAGTTGAAATTTGCTTGTGAACTACTTGTGCACTGCCTTTACGTGATCTACATGATCGATGCTTGTGAACTTAATGTCTATGTTGCTATGACGGAGCTGAACTTTCGCTTTTGAACTACTTGTGCACCACCTTTATGTGATATGTACGATCGATGCTTATGAACGTAATATTTATGTTGCTATGAAGATTGTTATAGTTTATCTATCTTTAGAGATGAAGTGGTATGTGGTGTACTTGGGAAAATTCTAGTAGTCTACGATCCATGGGAGAAATGCAAGGAATAAGTGAATGGTTACAACGGCTATAAAGGATATAAGACTAAAAGCAGAGGATCATTACTCCAACTTCGTTCTCACAGAGAAGAGCAACCATGAATTTTGCAAGAACGTCTGGACGAGTGGTCGACTAAATAATTTGATCTTTATCCATTTCATTGTCATCATGGTGTTGTTGTTACCATGAGGTCGTATATGTATGTAACATGCAACATGACAGAGGCTTTGCTGAGAAGGTTGTGTACTTATTTATGATGATGTTATGTGAACTGTAATGTCATGCATACATCTATTGCAATGCATTGGGATTAGTATTATGGTAAAATGTGTTGCTGCTACTCTGGCATACATATATTGCAATGCATACATCTACAACATCTATTTTTAATGCCTCATATTTTACAAGTGGCGGGCAACTAAAAGTGCCACCCACTGATAGGACATATAGTTGTGGTGGGTGCCACGCAATGCCCGCCACAGTAACGACCATTCGCCACTACAGATATACTACTAGTGGAGCCCGCCACTAATGCCATGTGACTTGTGGCACCAGATGAGTTGTGGGCAACCCTGAGAGCCTCGTCCACCACAGGTAGGCATTTTTACAGTAGTGCTATGTTGTGCAACAAATCCTAATAAGCAGTGGCGGAGCTAGGGGGACGAGCAGGGGCCAGCCCCCTCCTCCACCCCAACCATCGACCGACACTCGTAACAGGTGTGCACAACGAGCGATAAATCACACGTACATGCATACTTTGGCCCCCCTATCTCTCATGTATGCAATAAGGAAATTCACAAAAACCCATAGAAAAAAAGCCCAGTAGCGTCGATATTACAGAGAAGCCTTTGATCTTATATCCTAGAGCTACCTAACTGCTTTCTCCAGTCCATGATTGGCGTTTACGCGCGTGAGATTAGGAGCAGTTGCCACCGCCGTCGTGTGTCCATGAGGCTGGTCGTAATGGGAGTATCATAAGGCTAGCCATAGTGGGAGTAAGTTAGGTAGTAACATAGCGTGCTCCAAGAAAATTTTTCTTATGTGGCATGTAGTTAATGAGGAGAGAGGTGTTTAGAGTAACATAATATGTTACTGTGTCGGGGAAACGAACACATATGGGATCACAGGAATCCCTCCTACGTTTAGAGCAGGTCTAGCAGTCAGCACAAGGAGTTTTTTACCCAGGTTCGGGCCGCAAAGATGTGTAATACCCTAGTCCTGCTTGTATGGATATATGTGTTCTTGAGCTTTTGAACTAGCTGCGGTGCGTTCCCGGTCCAAAAGTATGAATCCTCTCTCTGTACGCCTTGGGCCTCCTTTTATACGTAAAGGGGTTGCCACAGTGGCACACATGAGGTGGAAAGCAAGCTACAGTGTATGAGCTTATCACTCGGCACCGTAGGACAAACACATTTAATGTGTTGCCTACATGCCCTCTTACTTTATCAGGGACGGCAACAGAAGCCATCCTGTCTGTCGCCGTCCCTCCTCGCTTTGACACGCGTCCATGCTGACGAGGCATGCAATGCCATGCTGGCTAACTAGCTGTTGTGCTGGCGCAATGGTAAAGCCTCCACAAAGATCTGCATGCCGCCACGCAGGCGCCTGCTTAGTTGGCATACTGTACGTCACACTTGAGTGGTGGTGAGGTGGCAAATCCTTGCCAGGCGCGGGCCTGGCCGCGGCCCAGCGATCGTCCGTGGCAAGGCTTACCGGGGGCCTTGCTGTTGTCCCCGGCAAGGGTCTTGCCGGGGGTCTTCGCCTTCTGGTCCCACATGGACCCGCGGGCTATCAATCTCCATGAAGATCTGCATGCTATCATGCATGCGTTCCCAAATCTTGGTCATAACGTTGTCGATGGTGTCAGAACTCTCAGCCACAAGGGTGATGGGCTTGCTGGTGCTATGTAGGTTGCCCCGGCAAGGGTGTTGCCGGGGGAGGTCCAGCTCGCCTTCTGCTCCTTGTTCCTTGACTTGAGTATCTACCTTGGTAGTCTTCGTGTTTTATCTTCTGCTGCCCTGCCGGGCCCGCTCATAGGCGTGGCTACAACTACTTGTGCACAAGTAAGGGGTACAAAAGAGCCCGTAGTTTTGTACACCGACACGAGCCCCCGGGCCTGGGCCACACATGAGCGCAGGGCGTAGTTGGGCCAGGCCCAAAGCAGTGCGTGGGCACGTGTGGCAGAGACTTAACTTCTACGATTTCTTCGGCAGTTGCGCTTCCCCATGACCCGCGTTGAGTGCGTGACATGGGGGTCGTGCATGGGGCGGTCGCAGCACGCCTGCGTCACTTCACAGTTAATGGTAAAAAAGGGCAGCCCGCGCCTTCCCCATAAAAGAGGAATCTGCAGGGGCGCCTCTCATTTACCCTCTGCGCCCTTCCCCAATCTAGGAACCGCCGTTCCCCTTCTTCTTCTTTGAGAAAAAACTAGAGCTCTTGCTTCTTCTCGTCGTCGCAGCGTCTCCATTGCTTCTAGATCCCTTGCCTCTTCCTAGTCGTCATGGCGCCCAAGGCAAGCAAAGGCAAGGGTGCGGCCAAGGCCGTCGAGGGAAAAGAGGTGCCGGAGAACGAGCTGATGAAGCTGCAGAAGAAGCACGCCCTCTTCGCTTTGATGCTCGACGCGCTCACGCTCAGGGACCAGTTCCGAAGCCTGTGGGGGAGAGAGACGACGGGGCATCCTGCCACGCAGGTCATCCCCGCTCCCTTTGTCGAGCCCAGCCCGAATACTTATCCTTTCTTTATCGATTACTTCTCCTTCTACCTCTGCCCCCCTTTCTCAGATTTCTTTAATGATATCATGCACACCTACGACTTCCATCTCCTGGATTTTACGCCGAAAGTTGTGGCGTGCATGGCCCTCTTTGCCCACCTTCGTGAGGGCTTTGCCGGGGTGCAGTCCAACACGGCGCTCTTCCGTCATTATTTCCTTCCTCGCATCTAGCCGGGGGATGCCCTCTCTAGATGCATCGCTTGGATCCCAAGGGCTCTGAGCAAAGGCGCGTACCCGGAGGGAGCCCAGAGGGAGTGGTGGGACGAATGGCGGGGCCGGTGGTGCTGGATTGTAGAGGAGGACCCACGGCCGTTCTGCGAGGTACGTTAGAGTCCACCGTTCCATGGTCCACACTGAAGTGATCTCGACATCGATGACCAGATGCTCACGATTGCCACCACCAGGATTCATCGGTTTGCAGCGGCTGGGCTCACACTCGAGATGGTCGGGGCTGATTTCATCTGCCGTTGCATCGCCCTCTTCCACAATAAGGGGAGGTTGGCCTGGGATTACGAGAATGCGGATGATATCATGAGGCTTCGCCCTGGCCTGAATCATAACTTCACGGTGATACAACATGCACATGTTTTCCAGAGGCTTTTTCATCTCAGGGTCCATGAGACTGGCAAGGCCAGCAAGACCGGCAAGGCCGAAATCCATGCAGGTTGCCGGTGGGGGTGGTCCCATTGAGTAACAACTCCCGCCTGACCGCCATCATCGCCATGATGCCAGCGTTCAACGCGCACGGCCTTGATCCATCATGGGCCGAGCCAAAAGCAGAATTGGTGCAGGATTTCTTCGACAATTTGTCGGAGGGGACCATCCGCGAGGAGCCGCTGCTCATACGCCCCACCACTGACGACGAGTAGGTTGAGCACTTGAGCGTGAGAGTGTGTGTTTGTCATGTGGTGTACTGGTGTGTGCATGCATGCGTGCGTGTGTGCATGTGAGAGTTGCGTGCGTGCGTGGCTGCGTGTGTACGTGTGAGTGTTGCGTTCGTGCGTGGGTGCATGTGTTTGTGTGAGTGTCACGTGTATGCAATTCGTGTGCATGCGTGCATGTGTGTATAATCACCACACCAGCTCATGTGTGTTAAAAAGACGGCTCAGCATACTAATACAAGGCCACCTTGTCCGTTGTGCCCGCGGTCATGACTTCGAACCACCGTCAAAATATTTTTTTGTCGTTTGTTTTCATTCTTACTAGCAAGATGCCCGTGCGTTGAATGTAACATCAAGATGCATTTGTATGACTTGTTTATCTTGTGAGAGAAAAGGATGAACGAGGGAAGGCCTTATTTGCAAATGTGGAGAGGTGTGTGGGTACCTTTTTGCAAATTGCCATAGTTTCTTTCCTATCCGTCAGATATAAATCGGACGGCCTATATTGCAGGATGGCAGGCACACCATCATCACCAACTCTGTTTTTTATAAGAGTGTATTTTATGTATTTTATAAGAGTGTAGATGTAGAGTAGATACAAGTCGGCAATTGTGTGGGCACGATGGTAGTGAGGTAATGTGATGCAACACTAGAGGTGCCACGTGGAGCATTTAACTGGTCAACTAGTCATGTCATGAGCAAATACAGAGTTGTACGGTGAGCCCGTGGCTGTATAATAACCATTAAACATAAACGGTGACCGTAATGAGTGAATTATGAAGTCCAATGTATGTATCGTGCTTTCGCTTCAAATACAATGATCGTCATTGCATATATCGCGAGAGAAAGATGAAACACACGTGAATTTTCTGGGGGCTTACTTTTAGAGGACCCGGAGATAGTTTTGTGTGCATACGTGAAAGGCGTCTGAGGGGGTGTATGCGATGGAGAGAGATGCTCTTTGTTTCTCTTTATTAGGACTAACTTTGTATATAATATAAAAATATACAAATTCACAGTGCAGAATAAATATCATTGTGGGCACCATGCAATGCAAATTAGCGTTTGTACTCCTCCATATAACTTTGTAATGTTGTATATATGTAGAAACTCTAAAATAATTTTTTAGCCACACTTTATTCAAAAGGAATGTTGTATGCAAAATAAACGTGAAGAGAGGGCTCTTTAGATCAATGGGGTACGTGATGTAACATGTGTGAATGTGTAGTTGATGCATTTGGCGGGGCCTAGGGAGGTATGTGTGTGTATTACGTATTCGAGAGAGGAATGGATAGAGGGGCCGACGGGGGTGGGGGCATGGGAGAGATAGCACGAGAAATGAGGGTGGTCTAGAGAGAGAGACGAATATGACGTCACGACAAGAGATTCCATTCCCTTGAGTGTGTATATGCAAGGGGGGAGGGAATAGAGGCACCAGGAGAAATTTTCTGCGTGTGTGGTGTTTGTGTTGGTATGTGTGGGTGTGAGAAGATAATGAGACGTGGGGGCAGAGGGTGTGTCACCGCATGAGGTCCGGTGGGTCGAGGTGAGGCCCTTCGTTCAGTTCCGTCCTGCGCCACATTGGTCGGCCCATGACACATTTAGGAAGACCCATGGATGACTAGTCGTACAAGACAAAGATAGCAGAATTGTGAAGGACTCTGTGTCCACTGACAAAGCCGTCTAGGATTTGTAACCCTAGGTTCTCGGACTAAGGTAACCCTTTTATCTCTGATATTACTATTCATCCAACCTAACTTTAAGGGGCATCCTACAGAATGCTCTGCTAGAATCATACTCGTCGATTAGGAAGAGGGGTGTGAGACAATGCGTGAGAGACAGGCGTAAAGATAATGTGCGTACATGAGACATGTAGGCAAGTCCATGTATATAGAAAGGGTCAATGAGGATTGTGCGTATGTATGTTTGCGAGAGGAAGAGTGCTTGTGATAAAGGTTAGTGAAAATAGTTGTAAATGGTTACGAGAGGGAGGGAGGGTTATATCTAGAGCATGTGTGCGAGAAAGACACCTCGGGAGAGAGTGTGTGAGCATGCGTGAGAGACCACCGATGGAGAGTGAAACTACACGTAAAAGACTACTCTACACATTGATTAAAGATATAAATTGTATCTAAATATTAGGATGGGATCATGATATTTGCAATTCGCGTAAGGAGCAGTCATTGATCCATCAGACATCTAGATTCTATCGAATTTGAGCATGTCTATGTTATTATTCGACACAATTGATCCACATAGTTAGTATTTTGAACTCCAGACAATGCATCGCTTTAGAAATCGAATATAAACGTGAGTATAGTTCATGTGGTGTGTGTAAAGCACATTATACATACGAAAGTTACACAATGGACATTATAAATAGCTTCATATGAACTAGCATACATTTGAATTCAACTTAAGGTGGTTTAAAAAAATCGAATTCAACATGAAGTCCATTCAATTATTTGAATTTTATATCATGGCATTTGTAAACCATACCTAAATTATGGGGGCACCAATCTTTGCTCCGATTTTGTACATAATAGCATATGTAGTGGTGTACAAAATAGATTCAAATTTAGCTCCTCCATTCCAAAATAATCATAGTTCTAGGATTTTCAAATGTCAAAATTTCAAAAAGAAGCAGATAATTTAATGAGGTTTTCAAACATACAAGGTAAAATATAACGTTGTCTATTTAGGTCAATCCTCATAGTTCAAGAGTACTCTAAACATGAATGCTTGTGTTTCAAAATTTCAAACGAAGCGCCAAAGAGCCTCTACTACTTGAAACCGTGTGAGACCAATGTTTGGTAGTACAAGGAAATTACTTTTCTAATAACTCCGACCCGTGAAACCCGCCGGCCCGACGTCCAAAGGTCTAAACCGGGGTAGGTTTGTAGCTTCATCTAGACGCCACGCAACCGCATTTGAAAAACATTCATACACAATGGCCGCCTACGCACACATGCGCGCGGCCAAAATCGCTCCCGCCCACTATTTGGGACACCTGGGATTACCATCCTACCCCCGACCCGCAGTAGGTCCGAAATTTAAGTGGGGGGAAAAGTTTGTACTTTCCCCAAATTTCAAACAAGCGCGTCCCGTCTTTTGTTCTAAAAAGCCAAAAACAAGCGCGTCCCAGACCGAAACATGGTTCCCCCCCCCACCCGACTGATTCCCCATTCGTACTCCGTGGGCGCCAAAACTACCTCTCCACCAGTTGAAACCCGGCGTCCTCCGTCCGCCACCCCGTCCCACCCATCAACCGCCGCCCTCCTACATCACGCCGGAGCCGATACCCCGACATCGTCGTCCACCGCAAACTCAACCGCAACGCCCTCCACGGCTAGTAGTTGAAGCCGAGGCCGAGCCGTCCGTACCCAAGCCAGTTCAACCACGCCGTCCTGCGCCTCACCGCTGTCGCTCCAACTTCGCCACCCTCCACCGCACCAGAGTTGTTCCTGCTACGCCGTCCTTCGCCGCCTCGGATTTGCTTCCCCTCCGCCGACATACGGCCACGACAACACAGTCAACAATTTGGCCATGGGGTCGTCCAAGCTTGCACCCTCGAGAACATCAGTTTCCCCGGTAAAAAGAAGAAGATCGGTGCGACATGTGGAGGTGACCACACCGGCAACCGAAAAAGATACTCCTCTTCCCTTATTCGTGCAAATCTTACGTCTCTGCTTGCACGGTATTCATCCCACAGAAGACACTAGTTGACCGCCTCTTCTTGATACTAGATGTTCCTAGTAACTCGTGATGCACAAGGTTTCTCCTCATATACTATTTCACCTTAGCTGGAGGTCCGTCGCCCCCCTGAATTTCAATTTCTGGCCAGTTGATTCCCAATTAACGGAAGCATTCCCCAGCGTAACAGGCGCTAGTACGCCTATTACGCTGGGGAGCAGCGCCTTGGTGTTTATCTTAGGGGCGTGTGCGGCCTAGAGCTACTGGCGCCCGATCTGGAGGTCGACCAGGATTAAAGGGATGGCTTGGGGGCGCTGCCAAGCACGGCGGTGGTGTGAGGTCGATGGGAGCGCGGGGTGGCGGAGGCAGGGGTCTGGGCCGGTGGCTGCTGGCGGTTCGAGAAAGATTGTCAACAGTGACTGGCGGGAGGTAGACGAAGGCCATTTGCCCGTTCCTTATAGATCGGACGGTTCATTAAAAAAATCGACTGACCTATTTATTTTCAATCATCGTTATCTTAGATATGACCACATGTGGTGGTGTCTTTGGAGGAGTACACTGCATTTCCTGTGCTCATATATTACAAAATCATACGGAGTAGAATGTAATTTTGTTTGCCATGCAATGTTGTAGAGCTATCATATGTCTCCTGTCATTTATTTTTCAGCCACACCTGCTATACATTACTTTTACAGTGCACTAGTTCTGCACACACTTCACCCTTACTCTCACTATTGTGTTTTTATGCAAGGGTATTTTAGACTCTGCTGCCATGAGAGAAGCCAAAAAGAAAAGAGAGAAGTCGCTCCAGCTTCGTATGCTGGTAGGCAAGACACGTTACAACGCTATAAAGGGTGAAGTGTCAGCAGATGGAGACGGTAAACGTAGCTCTGGAGTTGATGACCTCGCTCGCAATGAGACACCATCCCAGGTGCTTGCTTTAACTTCGCGGTGCCATATGTGGTTGCATGTTCCATATGGTGTCTAGCTTGTATTCGAAAGGCCGAAGTTGGTAAGATAAGGAAATATATTTTTTACATGAACCACCATCCCGTGAGCACCGGAAGACAAATAGCTAGTCGGGGCCTTTGGTCGAGCCAGTGACAAGCCCAGCAAAGATAGGCATCACCTGGAAGCCAACTAAAAAGCTGCAATGGTGGCGAAACAGCCCGCCTCCCACCAGGCTCTCAGGCCCTAGATGATCATGCTCACCACTCCAGCCGGATGTCTAGCTTGTATTGCTTCCAATTTGGTTAAATTGCATCTGCTTTGCTTACACATTATACCTTTGAATATGACATGCATTTCTGTTTTTGGTACATACTAGTACATATGTGTATTAACCATGTTCTTACATCAAACAAATGTTCTTGTGTATCCCTCATCAATCACTTATGACGAGGTAGGCAGGCAAGGGGACTACTCCTCATTTAAAGAATGCAGCGTCGACCTCCGACATGATTCTCAAGAAACAGAAATGCTAGATGAAGATAGTGAACGTAGCTCTATAGTTGATCACAGCATTTCCCCTACACTAGCATCGCAGGTGCTTGCTCTAACTTGGCAGCGTGATATGTGGCTGCATGTTGCATATGTTGTCTATATTGTAATTCTTCCAATCTGGTTAAACTGCATGTGCTAGTCTTCTTAGCTTATACATTATACCTGTTAATGTGGCATGCCTTCCTGTATTTAGTACATTGTACATATGTCTATTAAGCATGTCCTTACATAAAACTATTGTTTTTTTGTATCCCGCATCAATCAACATGACGAGACACCTTTAGTATATGCAGTGCGATATTAGTTGCATCTTTCATATGATTTATAGCATGCGCTGCTTCTAATTTGCTGAAATTCCATTTATGATGGGACGCTTTTAACTTCGCAGAGTCATATTGGTTGCATCTTTCATGTGGTGTCTAGCTTGCATTGCTTCTTGTTTGCTGGAATGGCTTCTGCTTAGTTTACACAAACAGTTGTGAACATGCCATGGCGTCCTGTTTTTCATACATATTCCATCCTGGTATCATGTGTTTGCCTTACATCAAAGTAGTGATTGTCAGTATCATGCATGAATGAGTTCTGAAAAGAGAATTTTATTGCTTTTTCTTGTCGGTTTTACTTGACAATTCAAAATCATTAAAGCGTAAGGAAGTTAGCAAGGCAGCGGATAAAGGTGCTCCTTCCGAACGGAGGGCCTCTCTGATTTCTACTCCTCCACACCTCCAAGATGATTTCCAAGCAACACATGCATAGACACTCAACAAAGTTGTGTTTATGATGAGCATGTCTCCCCTAGTGCAGCATCACGGTGCTCCCTCTAACTTGGCAACCTTATATGTGGTTGCATGTTATGTGTGATGTCTAGCTTGTATTGCTTCTAATTTTGTTGAATTCCATCTGCTTACTTTACACATTATACTTGAATAAGACACGTGTTCCTGTTTCTAGAACATACAATATCTATCTATCACACCATGTTCTTACATCAAATTACTACTGTTGCGTAACCTGCAACAATCACTTATCATAAGACACGTTTGACTTTGGAGTGTGATATAGGTTACATCTCACATTCTTTTCTAGCTTGTACTACTAATTTGTTGAAATGGCACTTATGACGAGACAGTTTTAACTTAGTAGAGTGATATTCGTTGCATCTTTCATATGGTGTCTAGCTTTCATTGCTTCTAATTTGTTGAAATGCCTTCTCCTTAGTTTACACATCATAAGCTGTGAATATGCAATGCTGTGAATATGCAATGACACTAATGACGAGAGACCTCTAACATGATAGTGTGATGTTGTTTGCATCTTGCATATGATTTATTTCTTGTATTGCTTCACATTTGTTTAAACGCCATTTATGATGAGACACTGTTAACTTGGCAGAGCGATATTTGTAGCATCTTTCATATGGTGTCTACCTTCCATTGCATTGCTTCTAATTTGGTGAAATGTCTTCTTCTTAGTTTACACATCATAGTTCTGGTTATCTCTTCCATCCTGTTCTTCATACATATTACATCCTCCTATCATGTGGTTGTCTAACATCAAAGTTCGGTTAAATGCATCACGCATCAATTTGTTACGAAGAACTAAATTGTTATTCGTTTTTCTTGTCGGCTTGACTTAACATGGCACAGAGAAAGAGGAAGAAACATAGAATGGCAGGGAATGCGAAGCGGATGAATCCTGCAGATTCTGCTGGTACTGATGGTGCAATAGAAGGTTAAAGTCTAGCGGAAAATTCTACAAACACGGCATCCCATGCTACACGAGCTGCAAAAAGCCAAGCGAAACAAATAGCTGCCACCAAACAAGCGAGACAACCCTAGTTCTTGCAACACCTACCATAGTACTACGGTTGCACGACATACTGCATGCGTCAACTGAGCTAGCAAAGACGTTCCCAAGCTCCCTTGCCACCTGACACTACTTCCCATGCACTCTTGACACAAGACGAGTTGGCAATATCAGATGAACCTTGTGAGCTTCAACAACAAGAAGGTAGTTGCTGGAGTCAAGTTGCAGTTCCATGCTTCTTTATATGTAGTCTCACAGTTTGATGTACACTAACACTTCATATATTTGTTGTTGCACTAGCACCTAGGTGCAAGAGGAAACAAACATCAGGGATAATGCTCGATAGATTAACTAAATCTAGAGGAGGAAGAATGGAGATCCATTTTGAGGCAGGTTTAAAAAGGCCACGTGATGCTCTGAGTCAGCCAAGTTAGTATCGAGGCAGCGGTTGTCGTTAGGTGTCATGTACGAATCCTCCCAACATGGATTCAGTACAGGAATGACAAAGACGAAACCCAGTTCAACACCTTCCTCGACCATTTATCTGTAAGTATGGTTATGTATGGAAACTAGTAATATCGTCTTGCTCTGTCCCAAACTTTCTAGGTTGCTGATAATGAGATTCGCATAATTTTCAACAGATGAGGTTCAAGTTGGATAGCCAAGATGATGCAACTAGACAAGCTTGCACCCATGTTTTCAAGTCTGCTCTGCGACAGTATCGGTATAACTTGAGGAAAACTCACTTCGAAGGCAAGGCTAACGGTGAACTTTCCCAAACATCTCGATGGAAAATATATCGGATGAAGACTGGAGGGGCCTTGTTAAACACTGGTCTGATCCGAAATATCAGGTACATTATATATAGGTGATCAGATCACATGTTGAAGTCCTATTTACGCATGTGTCACACAAATCTATCTTCTTGTAGGTGAACTGCTCAAAGAACAAGGCCAACCGTACGAAAGTGAAATTCCAATGCATTTACGGTGATCTCGTAGCTATATTGCACACTGCGAGGCTCTTGTAATTAGCTGTTGTTTCACTCTTTTCGATGTACCATATTATCAGATCTATATTGACTTGTTCGAAATGCAGAGGAAAGCCCGCATAAGGACCAAAACGTACTGAACCAAATGATGTGGAAATCTTCAAGGACTGTCACACCAGCAAGAAAGAATGGCATGACTACACGGTCAAAGCTTGTTGTAAGTCCTTAATCCTCATGCCTCTTAACTACTACTTACTCTGACTTGTGCCATGAACTGCATGGTTTGCAGCCAATGTCTATTACTCTTTTCAATTTTATACACAATTATCTTAGCGTATCATTGCACCTTACAAGGTTTAAAGAGAGGAGTGATGTTCCTTTGATCTTGACCCGTAATCTAGTTACATCTTTGGACTTGCCCACACAACGTTACAATTGTCTGTTTATGCATTCTCAGTTGTTTTGTGATATGAATGATGTCATACTATGCTTACCGTATTATAAACTTCGTCTCTTTGTCCTTAGCCCTCAATACAATGTGAAGAAATAGACAATACATTAGCGATGGTACATGGTCATATGTTTGGAACCTGGTTTTATTATGTACTTTGCACTAAAATTCAACTAATATTTTACATGGGTTCACCAGAATAAGTTACGTATATAGACCAAAGCTATTTTGTTTGGTTTTTTGCCTCCTTAATATCTTCTATTACGGTACTACTAATGTAAAACCTTAACTTTCCAAAGTGAGCTATGGAAAAATGGTGGAACCGCCACCTTACGAAGGTGGCGAGGCAACTATAACCGCAATGTCGACTCTTGCTGCGTGGGGTGATACATGTCCACTAACGGTGCCAAAAGCATGTTCCTGTGTAACACTGGGTTGGTTGTTAAGGCAATATCATCCAAACTGCCTCATGATCAAGATATGCAAGCTCAAAGCAATGTTGTATCTGCGCTCCAGACACAAGTCCATTCCCTAACAGAGGCCCTTTGTGAAACAAGGAGAAACATTGCTCAATGTCATCAAGATATGCATGGTTTTGAAACCAGACTATCAGACATTTGCTATGTTGTTCAGAGCCTAGGGAAATGAAGGCGAGTGTTATTGTGCTCCATCAGACAATACAGCATGAAAACGTAACAGTCAGGTCAAATGAACTGAGCTTCTGAACTTCTGGTGGTGCATTTATATGCTAGACTGTTAAGTTTTATGCCAACCTTCCTTTTGTTATATAGTTGTAATTTGTTTTGGTGCGATACGAAAAAATTTCTTAACGTGCAGCCACCGGTTGAAGAAAATAGCAAGCCATTTTTGTATAGTGTAGGGTGTTCCCTATATTTACACTGGTGGCGATCTTTGATGGCGAGTGGATGTAATCTGTGCAATCGCCTTAATAGCCAACTGTTAGGTACGACCTTATTTATTTCCTAGTCTTCTTTTTCCCTGGTTTGCTAGTGGCCGCAACTACCATGGGCCATATACGGGACGTAGGATCCATGGGTCTCCTACGGGCCGTCGATAAATGGGCCGATAATCGGTGGACCTCGGGCCGTTGATAAATGGGCCTGTAATTGGTGGGCCTCGGGCCGTCGGATAAATGGGTCTACATGGGCCGCAATTGGGCGTAATTGGTATTGGCCCAGCATGGTAACGAGCCGTTAACAGGCTGTAGGACTGCAAAGGCTTAATTCTGTCACAGGCATAACGGGTCGTTAATGGGCCAAAATATAGGGGCCGGCTGGAAAGCGGCTGGCGGATTAACATGCGTAAACGGGCCGACTCTTACCATGGGCTGAATCTGGCCCGTTAGGGTAACAGGCCAGTAACGGGCCGACTCTTGCCATGGGCTGAAGTTGGCCCATTTGGGGAACATGCCAGTAACGGGCCGACTCTTGCCATGGGCCGAATTTGGCCCATTAGGGGAACAGGCCAGTAACGGGCCGGAAGTAATCGAGGGCCGAAAAGGAGCCCAAGAACGTATGGGCCGTCAATAGGCCGAAAGCTAACACGAGGTGGAAACGGGCCATGTAAATCATGGGCCGTTAAAGAAAATTACTGTTCATTATGTGCTCGAGTCACCGTGGGCCTGTAAGGGCCGAAAGATACGAAGGCCTCATATGGGCGGAAAGACGTCGTGGGCCATACATGGGCCGATAGTGAAATGGGCTAGTGTTATATTCGACGGCCCACATGACGTTGTTGGGCCGATTTCCTTTAGGGCCTAACGGGCCGTGAGTTAACGGGACGTAAAATGGGCTATTTGCGAAGAGACCGTTAACAGGCTTTTCATGGGCCAGCCCGTTAACTTTTGACCAAGTCTATGGGCCGGCTTTGTAAGCTAAATGAGCCAGTGGTGGGCCGTGGCATGTGTCGACATATCATAGGCGTCTATCTGACCCACTGACTAGCTGACACGTGTTTCGTCCGGCCAATACGAATTTTACACGTGGAAATTTCCCATTGGTCGGGGCTGTTAATGGGTTATCGGATCCAAAACCCAACCTGATAGCTTAACGGCGTTCCTTTACGGTGGATGCCACGTGTCGGTCACCCTTGATGAAAGCACTTCTGTGACGCGTGATTTATCGTCATGGAAGTGGACACTTCCGTGATGATAATTTTGGTAATGTCATGGAACACTTCTACGACAACACAGGTATGAATATCTTGATTCTGTCATAAAATCGTCATGGATGTACATGCATGACAAAAAACATGACCTACTGTGACAAACACGTATCATCACGGACGTGTATTTTTTTTGTAGTGAAGGGATGGCGAGCACCGCCGCCGGCGGTCCTACCTCGACAAGGGTGTTGCCAGGGAGGGAACCACTCCTCCTCATCCAACCACAGGTAAACCGTTGGCTCCTTGCCCTTTTGTCGCCCGGCAAGGGTCTTGCCAGGGGTCTTCGGCTTCTGGTCCCACGTGGACCCGCAGGCTATCAATCTTCATGAAGATCTGCATGCTATCATGCATGCGTTCCCAAATCTTGGTCTTAATGTTGTCGATGGTGTCAGAACTCTCAGCCTCAAGGGTGACGGGCTTGCTGGTGTTGTGTAGGTTGCTGTCGGTGTCAAAACCGGCGGATCTCGGGTAGGGGGTCCCGAACTGTGCGTCTAAGGCTAATGGTAATAGGAGGCGGGGGGACACAATGTTTACCCAGGTTCGGGCCCTCCCTATGGAGGTAATACCCTACTTCCTGCTTGATTGATCTTGATGAATATGAGTATTAAAAGAGTTGATCTACCATGAGATCGTAATGTGTAAACCCTAGAAGTCTAGCCTATGAGGTGATGATTGCTGTGGATGAACCCTAGAAGCCTAAACCCTCCGGTTTATATAGACACCGGAGGGGGCTAGGGTTGTACAAAGTCGGTTAAAGAGAAAGGAATCTACATATCCGAATCGCCAAGCTTGCCTTCCACGCCAAGGAGAGTCCCATCCGAACAGAGGAAGAAGTCTTCTATCTTGTATCTTCATAGTCCAACGGTCCGGCCAAAGTATATAGTCCGGCTATCCGAGGACCACTTAATCCGGGAATCCCTCAGTAGCCCCTGAACCAGGCTTCAATGACGATGAGTCCGGTGCGTAGATTGTCTTCGGCATTGCAAGGCGGGTTCCTCCTGCGAATACACCAACATAGCCTTCCGAACATAGAAAACATGTCCGTCTATGTAAAACAAGTACCACACGCAACTGTAGAGAGTATATATTTCATGAGTCCAATCCGCTGACAACTTTTTGTAACATGACATCATGCCACTGCCCGGTCATTATTCGAACCGTTTTTAGCATGCAGCTCCGTATTTAGAGGTGCGGTTTCATTGGCATGTCTTGTCAAAGCAGAGATCATGTCCCCTTATCATGGGATTCTCATTAATACGGGCATGGGTAACCCAACCGTGTCATCTGCACGGCACTCCGGGAATAGGCGGATTTTAAGGCGAGTTGGGAGGCGCATGACTTTTACTTTCTTTATAAAGGGATAAGGATTCATCCTCTTTCACCCACGCCTTCTCCTTCCTCTGCCCATCCATCCTCGAGCTCCAGCGCCCAAGCTATCGCCTTCTCCGCCAAAAAAAGCACTCCAATCATGTCCGGATTCGGAGCAGGAGGCAAGTGGATGGCCTCCTCCGTCAAGGATAAGGACATCAAGAAGCTCCGGGAGGCCGGGTACCTAGCCAAGGAAATCGCTCATCGACTTTCGGCCAAGGGACAAATCATCCCCACCCCAGAGCCCCAGGAGATAGTGGTGTTCCTCACACACTTCGTCCACAGGCTAGGATATCCCCTCCACCCGTTCGTCCGTCGACTAATGTTTTACTACGGGCTAGACTTCCATGATTTGGCCCCTAACTATATCCTCAACATCTTGGCATTTATTGTCATGTGTGAGGCCTTCCTCCGCATCCCACCTCAGTTCGGCCTACGGCTGAAGACCTTCAATTTGAAGCCGAAGGTGGTGAACGGCCGACAAGCAGAGTGCAGAGGCACCATGGTAGGCAAGATGCTCAATGTCACCTAGCCCGAAGGCTCCTTTGTATAGAGACTGTAAAAGGGTGGCAGTCGGGGTGGTTCTACATCACCGAGCCGCGCGGCACCAACTGGGCGGTGGCACCCGCATTCCGATCCGGAGTCCCGATGCGGCTCACCTCCTCGCAAGAGAAGGGCCTATTCTGGGGCTCTCCGGACGAGCTGACAGCGCTCCAGACGCGCGTCCAGAGCATGATAATCAAGAAAGTCAAGCTCGTTAACGTGATCCAGGTTATGCTCGTCCGCCGGATTCTTCCATGCCAATGCCGGACTTGCTATCTGTGGGAGTTTGATCCGGCCAAGCACCCGACCCTACTAGAGCTCTTTGGCACGACGCACGAAGATATCTGGAAGGTGCTCTTCAAGGCCAACGAGGTGCCGCCGGCCACAGACGAGGATCGTAGGCATGACCTAACTCACCCTGCTAATCCGGTAAGTTCTTTAATGTTTTCAAGGTATACCCTTTACTTGCATATTCGAGGAAGGAATCTAAGTCTCTCTATCAATTATTTCAGGACTAGACAGAGATAGCGGAGCGGATTAAATGTCCGGCTCCGCTGCCCGAAGACCCAGAAACCCCGCTTTTGACGAAGATGTCGTTTCCGGCGCCTTATGAGGTGCCGGAGAAGAAGGCCAAGGGGACCAGAAGTGGTCTCCGCTGCAAGGGTACTTCGGATGCGATGTCCGAAGACGCCGAGGCTCACTCCTCCATCGCCGAATAGGACGTGGAGGAGGAGGAAGAACAAGAAATCCATTCCCCCTGCAGGAGGGAGAAAGAAGAGGACGGCCACCACGCACCTGGAGGCCGAGGCGTCCAAGAAGGGGAAAGCTTCCCTTCCGGACAGCGCCGCAGCGGCCACCGACAGCAGCTGGGAGTGGAAACCCAGGGAGAAGCCCCTGGCCGAATCGTAAGTGTACGGACACGTGTTTGTATCCGGATTCTTTACTTCATTGTTTTCATGTGCCAAATCATGCATGTGCAGTCCGGCTCGGTCCAACCTCGAGTGGTCCTTATCTTCAGAGGATTCGCTGGACCAGCGGCAATGGACAGCGGGACCCTTCCATGGGCCACCTCTTCCTGGGACCTGGATAGCACCGAGAAGGCCATCGAAGGATCCCCAAAGACAGAGAGAATCCGGAGGCCGTCAGGGAGGCGCCGTAGGGTGAAGCCTCGGCTGGCGGACACATGGGGGAACAAACCCCCATCGATATTGACGATGGGGGCCGTATTCAATTTGGCCCACATCCGAATATAATTCTGGAAACCCATACAACTCCAGAATCAGGCGAGCATCCCCCTTCGAAGGAAAGGGGCGTGCCTATCCTGCCGGTGACCTTTGTCCAACCAGAGGCGTCAGACACTTTGCTGGAAGCGCTACGGGGCGCTTCCATTGTCTTGAGAGGATCCAGTCCACCAAAAGCGGACTGACCGAAGCCTGCACTAGCTTCTAATAGGCTTTGAGGTAAGTAATATAATTGTAAAAAGAATGTCACAGTATAGACAGTAACCCGTGATACTATGTCCGATGTTCGAAAAGAAAAGCCGAACAGAGAATCAAATAATTTTCGCAGGAGTCTAATCTGATATGTCTATGTGAATAAGCAGGCGTCGCTGCTGGCTGCGACCGCTCACACTGCAGAAGTTTCCAGATTGAAGCAGAATCTGGAGCGGGCCGAGGAAGAGCTCGACACGTGAAGAAGCAGCTGGAGGAAAGAAAAGGTATGTATTTAACCTTGTCTAAATTCAGGTTCTGACTGAAGTGTCATAATATTTGTTAGGGCAATGACCGAGGCAGAGGCTCTCAAGAGGTCGCTGGCCAAGGCCGAGGACAGGGCGGCTAAGGAAAAGGCCGCACATGAAAAGCATGAGGCTTGGGTTAGTGAGGTCCAGCAAGAGCTCTAGGATGCCGTCAAGAAGTACGAGTCCTTGGAGCGCGATTTTAAGGATCGAGAGTCCGAACTTGCCAAGGCACGCCAGAGCGCACAAGATGCCTGAGCCGAAGCCTAGAGCGCCCTCCAGGAAATCCAGGCGGCCAAGAAAATAGCGGCGGGTAAGGATTTTATAATGCAGAGCAAATATGTGAAGGAAAGGTTCCTCTAACTGACCCGTATTTGGAGCTCTCCAGGGGCGTTTGCGGATCTACCGCGCAGCGTATCAGACGCTACAGAGTTCTATCGAGCCAAAGAGGGGAGCTCTACAGAGAAGTTGTTTTGGTCTCAATACCTTGGACCAGAACACCCAGTGATCTTTAGCGATCAGCTGAAACAGCTGGTCGAGCTGCATAAGGCGGCCGAACTATCCATGAAGGACTTAATAATCCGGCTATGGCCTGCCGAGCCCATGCCCAGCAGCTACTTCGGACTCGTGAAGTGGCTTGTTAGTGCCTGCCCACGGCTTGAAGCCATCAAGCATTCGGTCTATATCGAAGGCGCGCGGATGGCCTTTGCCCGCGCTAAGATGCATTGGGCGAAGATGGACGCCATGAAGCTGATTACCGAGGGGCCGCCTGAGGGCATGGAGCACCACCGACCCGAACTGTATTTTGATAGTGTCCTGGAGGGATCCCGCCTTGTGGCGGAGCAATGTGCTAAGGATATCATATTCCCATGAACGCACTCATGTTATCCTGTCCTGTAATATGAATCAAGATCGTTATGTAATATAATGCTTGTTTATTTAAAATTTTACCTCTTGTGCGGCTGTTTATGAAATCTGAGAGTTGGCGGTCATCGGCTTACCTTTACGTAGATAGTATGGGGTGTTCGGGATAAATCTAAACACTCTTTACTCCAAATTTTGGTCCTTAAAGGAGGTGTTTAGCGCAATGAACAAGGCAATCAGACTATACGGCTTTATCACCCTCACTTAGCCATAGGAGTTTGACAACGAAAATTTTGGCGCAGCCCCTCGTGTTTGGAGGTCCGAACTTGGGGCGCTATACACGCCTAATCGGATAAAAACCGACTCATCACATAATGCGGGGAAAATCTCTAAGGATTTGAAACCTCTCGAACAACTGACCAGCTCTTGCCACATCATGACAGTCAGTTTTCGGCTTTCTCTACTGAGGTGCTCGTCTGGAAGAACCGGGACACAATCGCAGTAGTTCTCCCTTTACTACCCTAGACGATATAGCGGAACGTAAGGTAGTAAGCACAGGGGCCGGGTAACCCAATTGTTGGCCAAAGACATGATTAGGAGCTGATGCATATAATGTTATAAGTTCGGGGTGCCGAACTGTACTATTAAAGTGTTCAGACTTTATTGTCGTGTTATGGGGTATGATGAAGCACCTGGCGAATTAAGGCGTACCAGAGTGTACGGGCGCAATTGATAAGAATATATAAAGAAAAGGAAAAAGTCAAGTAATAAGCTGACGCTGCAAATATTGAGCCACAAATTATTTTCCATTGTAATTTGATTAATACGTCAAGACATACATGTACAAGTAATGCGATAAGCAAATAAGGCTATTTGACATGCCATGACCAAGGACGAGCTGCGTGCAGGTATTTAAAACAGGTATAACGATAATTAGCAGAGACCACCTGGGGATTCCCCTGTACATCAAAGCTCCTTGCCTTCTTGGTGTATCTGTCCCGTGATCGGTCCGATGATCAGGTTATCAGAAAAGCCTCGAGAAGAGAAAAACCTGAAAGAAAAAGAAAAAGTGAAGGTATGCAGGTCTAGGAGCGGTTGAGCCGCATTACGGACCACGGTCTAGCTGTATCTCCGTCCATGCCCATGGAATTTGTAAGTGTGTGGTTATGTCCGTGCGGCACAAATGTCACCGCTTGATTGGGACTGGGATGGAGGCAAAATTGCTAGTCAAGCTCTGGATGAGCTGGACTGTCCTACTGCAGAGTAGTTCAGACTCGCTTGATGGTGTCCGGGAGTTTTACTACCGAATTGAGGTTCTACCTAAAAAGGGTCCTCTGTACTTCTGCTGCAAGGGCCGCGATGTGCTCCTTAGTGCGGAGGGAGCGTTCCGTATTTCCGTTGACCGTTATGACACCACGTGGTCCGGGCATCTTGAGCTTGAGGTAGGCGTAGTGTGGCACCGCATTGAATCGAGCGAATGCGGTTCGTCCGAGCAGTGCATGATAGCCACTGCGGAAAGGGACGATATCGAAGATCAACTCTTCGCTTCAGAAATTATCCGGGGATCCGAAGACCACTTCCAGTGTGATTGAGCCCGTACAGCAGGCCTCTACACCTGGTATGACACCTTTAAAGGTGGTTTTTGTGGGCTTGATCCTTGAGGGATCGATACCCATTTTATGCACTTTATCCTGATAGAGCAGGTTCAGGGTACTGCCATCATCCATGAGGACTCGTGTAAGGTGGAATCCATCAATAACTGGGTCAAGGACCAGTGCGGCTGAACCGCCAAGACGGATACTGGTCGGATGGTCCCTGCGATCAAAGGTGACCGGAAAGGACGTCCATGGGTTGCACTTTGGGGCGAGTGGCTCCATCGCGTAGACGTCCTTGAGTGCACGCTTGCGCTCCCTCTTGGGGATATGGGTGGCGTATATAATGTTCACCGTTTTGACTTTGGGGGGGTGGATTTCTTCTGTCCCCATGTGTTTGGTGGTCGGGGTTCCTTGGCATCGCTATCACTTTGCGACTCCTTTTCCTTGCTCTCGGCATTTAACTTGCCGGTCTGTTTGAAGACCCAACACTCTCTGTTGGTGTGATTGGCTGGTTTATCAGGAGTGCCGTGGATTTGACATTTACTATCGAGTATGTGGTCCAAACTGGACGGGCCCGGATTATTTCTCTTAAATGGCTTCTTCCGCTGACCGGACTTAGAGCCACATAATCCGGCGTTGACTGTCGTGTCTTCGGTGTTGTCACCGTTGTTTTGATGCTTATGTCTATTGCTTCGGGGCTTGCCGTTGCTGTTTCTGGCTTTAGAAGTGCCAGGTTCGCTTGTATTGTTGTTGCTACGGGCTAGCCAGCTATCTTCGCCCGCACAGAAGCGGGTCGTGAGTGTCGTAAGGGCTGACATGGACTTCGGTTTTTCCTGGCCGAGGTGTCTGGCCAACCATTCATCGTGGATCTTGTGTTTGAAGGATGCTAGGGCTTCGGCATCCGGACAACCGACGATTTGATTCTTTTTAGTTAAGAACCTAGTCAAGAATTTCCTAGCTGACTCTCCGGGCTATTGAACTATGTGACTTAAGTCGTCGGCATCCGGAGATCGGACGTATGTGCCTTGAAAGTTGTCAAGGAAGGTGTCGTGGAATTAACACGTCAGATGTCCTAGCAGAAGGACTTAGTCATGGAGCCATCGCAATGAGATTAGCTTAAAGGGTTTAACCGGAACAAGGGACACTGGAGTTTTATACTAGTTTGGCCTGTTACGATCAAGGTAAAATCCTACGTGTAGTTGTGATGGGATTATTGGTGTCTCAATGATCAGGGAGCAAATACGCTTCGCCTGTGTCTCGAGTTGTTGTTTCTTGTCCCTGAACCGCCCTCGGGTCGTCCCTTTATATACACAGGTTGACGCCCGGCCGGTTCACAGAGTCCCGAGGCCGGATCATACAAGTGTCCGGCTCGGTCTCTTCCTTTCCCTGCCCTACAATACAAGTCAAACAACTATGGCGGTTTACAACTATGGGCCCTAATCCGCCTTTGGGCTATGGGCCTCTAAGCTTTAACGCTAGAGCACCATCTTCTTTATCTTCATGGGCTTCAATATGGATGAGCGTGAACCGGCCCCTCCTGGGCGGTTTACACTCAGTAGTTATATCCTCAACATTAGGCCCCAGAATGATTTGAACCTGTTCATGTCAATCTTCAAATACTTACAATATTCCCTGAACATCTTTCTTTGATCGTCATAAACCACCATAATATCTTCTCTCTGTAAACTTTGGCGAACCGCCATGACGTCATCTTCGGAAATGGTAATGAACCGCCATGACATCATCTCTATATAAAAAAGATTATAAAGATTCCCTTCATTTAATTATCTTCCGAAGATCGAGGCGACAGCTGCTCTCTCTGTTGCCGCTTCAGGATCCTCGATTCTCGCACCTGCCGTTTTATCCCCTTGCCTTTATAAATAAGACTGGAGGGTCCTTCCATTTTCCCCCCTTGCCTCTTTGCATCTTCTTCCTCCTCGCGACCTCGAAGAGCTCAAGCATTGCCGCTGCCGTCGACCCTTGAATCTGCATCAACCAGGCCGCTGCATCAACCTATTTGTACCAGATATCTTGCAACACTCCTCCGCCGCTCCATGGCCTTGGTAAGTACTCCCTTCCTCGGCTTATCAAATCTGCATTACGGTTCCTAAGTTCTTCGGTGTTCATCAGTATTCATTAGCGCTCATCTACTTTCCCCTAGCATCTCCTTGAATCTAGCTAAGCCGACAACTTCCTCTGGTGGCCGAAGCCGTAGTTTGAATCTGTCCATAATATCTCATTGTTCCTGGATAGATCCCATCTGGACAGTTAGTGTACTACCATCATCGTTTTTAGGGCTCAGAAAATTTTCTTTTCTAGGCCACGGTAGATCCAAAATTACAATGCCATCTTGTGAAAACTGTTTCTTCAACACTTAGTAAAATTTCAGATGTGCCTCTTCCGTTTGTAGGCGGTTTAACCTTTAGAAAATCACAACCTGCCAGGTACCATTCCGTTTTTGGCAGTTTATCCTTTAGAAAATCACAACCTGCCAGGTACCATTAGCCCTCACATAAACCGCCACTGCAACTTGAGCATCAATATCCGGTTTATAGTACATATACGTATTAAATCTACCGGTTTGTGCACATCAATCTTAAACCGTGAACCGGCTTTTGCACTTCCTTTACAGCTTGTCTTTCAAAAATGGCCAATCAATTCGCCTCCTGCAACTAGGTTCCTTCCCGGATCATAGAGCAACTCAATGGTTATGTTCCGACTGGCGCTTTGGCCAAGAAGGAAGTTTTTCATTGGCGGGTTCCTAGCTCTGAGTGCCCTCCTGAACCACAAGATGGAGAAGTAGTAGTATTTATGCTGCATCTAGACCGGGGATTTAGCCCTCCCGTATCAAAGTTTTCTGGGATGTACTTGCTAGCTTCCAACTCCTTCCACAAGATATTGGACCGAATCTGTGTCCAACATATGTAATTTCCAAGTATTCTGTGAAGTTTACCTTCAAGAAGAACCGAACATTGAGCTCTTTAGGGATTTCTTCCACTTAAACCGCCGAACTAAATTCTCTGACGGCCCCAACACTGAACTTGGTGGATTGTCAATTCAGAAAAGGAAAGAAGTTGATTTTCCTCATGCCAAACATCACAGCCACCCTAAAGATTGGAACCAAACATGGTTTTATTGTCAGAACTCTGCTCATGCTGAAGAAAACCCTATGGCGGGTTACCATGCTCACCGGCTCAGCAACGGCCATCCACTGCCTCAACGACTCACCACCAAAGAACGACAAACTTATGCACCTCAACTTGCGAAGCTCCGGGCTTTCCTAGCCAACGGCTTAACCAGCATTGACCTCGTTCGTTGCTGGGTTTCATGGGGTATCCTGCCCTTAAGCCGCCACACTAGGTTGATGCATGAATATACCGGTAACGTCAAGGACCCTCAAAGGCACCATGAGATAGAAATAACTGATGATGAAGTTACTGACGCTGTCAAGAAGATGCTGGATGAACCGATCGCTGAATGCAGCAAAACTGGGTTGCATCCCTTTAACACTTCCAACAAACCGCCAGCGGTAAAAACTTTATTCTTCTGCCTTTTTGATCCGTCTCCGCTTTAACACTATTTTGATAATCCTTTGTTTATTTTTACAGGCCAAAGACCCTTTCTGGAAAAGGAAGACTCAGGATAAGCCGCCAAAAACTCAGGACAAACCGGTGAGAACTGCTCGTGCCAAGAGCAAGGCCATCAAGAAGCCCGCCAAGAAGAAGATAGCCGAGTCCTCCGATCCGCCCGAAGACATTGATGATTCGGAACAAGAGGTAGAACTTGACTCCCTTGGCTCATTTTTCATACATCTTATTGACAACAGCCATTACCAGGATGATGTGGAAGCGAGCCGTGCTAACAATGTAGAGGTAATCTCCCTTTCCTCCAGTTCTGATCTTGTGCCAGTAAGAAAAATCCATCGCACAATCCGGAAAGTGAAGCATTCACATCCTTTCACTCCTTTGGATCCACAGCATCCTGAAGCTCGTCGCACAACCCGGCATAGTGGCCAACAGGTCACTTCTTCCGGTTTACCAGACACTCCAATCCGGAAGCGTCGTGCAGAGGTCACTTATAATTCTATCAAGTCTTATCCCTTGGCGGGTTACTTTCGATATCCTCTTAATCCGTTTGACTCAAATATCAGGCCACTTCCAACTCGTCTTCTGGAGGTTCATCAACCACGCAAATGCCTCCACTCAAGACCGTCCCAAGGTAAGTCTAATGTTAACTTTGTCTTCTTACATCGGCTTACCATGTTAATTCTCTGTGTGCCATTTTACAGTGCCAAAGCCCGATTGAGCAAGAAGGCAAAAAAAATGCTCCCACTGACGAGATTGAATCGGATAGGACCTCCGAAGGTGCTGGCGGAAATGTTGATATTGCCATAGATGATCCTGTGCCACAAGGTCAGGCCACCGATGCTGATCTGCCCGAAGTTAACCCGACGAGCCCTCATATTAGTCCACCAAGCCCGGAAGCTAGTCCTCCAAGTACGACTGTTGATTTGCCAAGTCCTGCCAAGGCCTCAGACAAACCGGTGGGCCCAAATGCGGCAACTGATGAAGTTGTGATTACTGGGTTTGGGCATACTTCTCCTGGTAATCCTGTCGCTTTGGCAAAGCACAATGCCAAAGTGGAATCTGCTGCTGAACAGAAAAGCAAGTGGAAAGTTGATGTGTCAAGCTATGCTCATCTCCCCGCTCAAGAGCTTCATTCTGGATACCTAAACCGCCTATACACCAGCCATGACTATGAGGCCGGTTTGGTCAACCTAATGAAGGTGCGTTATGAGGTAACTTCCAAAACACTTCATGAATTTTCCTTTGCACTATGTATATCTATTCCATTGTAGCCCCCAAGGGTTGGTTTATCTCTTCCAGATGAATCGGAACTTTAAAGAAAAAGACTTTCAACTGTGTAGCCCCCAAGGGCCGGTTTATCTTTTCAGATGATCCGGGACTTTGTGCTTCAAACCTGTCCTTTGTTAAAGTCCTTTACCTTTGAATTTTTGATCAATTATGCATTAGCCCCCAAGTGCCAAGATTAATACTTGTATTGAGCCTTGGAACTTTGAATGATAATCAAAGAAATCAATCCGCATTAGCCCCCAAGTGCCAAGTACATAACTTGTTATGTGCTTGGGACTTTGAGAAAAATCTTAACTTCTTTATCATCTGTCTTGTGCAGGCTGACTTGAATATCAAAGATTCCCAGATTGCTGATCTTCAAGCAAACATTAAATCTCAGCAAGTGGAAACCTCCAAGGCCACAGATGAATTGAAGGGCGCTTTGACCACCCTGGAACAATTGAAGGAGGACTTAAAAAGTGAGCGGGCGGATTGGGAAACAGAGAAGTCAGCGCTCTTAAAGTGGGTCGAGGATGCCGAAGCAGCACTTAAACCGATGGTGGAGCTAACTGGGCTGAAGCAGCAAGTCAATGCTATGACTTCAGCAATATTTGGTAAGTATCTTTCGTCAACTTCTTCCTTAAACATTGTTGCAGTTGCCGGTTTAACAGTAACTTCTTAAACCGTTTTGCAGGTAGCCGTGTTTCTCATTTAGGCTCGGACATGCGGATGAAATTGAAGGCAGCCTATACGTTGGTAGAAAAATTGTATACGGGTGCTCAGCGAGTTATCTGCGCTTCCTCCTTCAACAAACCGGCACCGATCCTGATCAAAGATATACTGGCCAAATTGTCGATGACCCCAGCTCAGATGGAAGAGGTAAAGCGATCTGCTGCAAGAGCTGGCGCTTTAACTGCACTGACACGAGCCAAAGCGTGGATTGATGACCTTGATCCGGTTGATATCGCAAAGGGCTATCCTGGTTAACAAGAGGACGGATCAGAGTTAGATAATGAAGCCCTCAAAGCCTTGACAAAGGAGATGCGTCCACTAGCAAGCCAATTGGCTGAGGAGGTCGACTTGTGTGTCTACCGGTCCAGCTACGATGCGGACGGAAAATGGGTTGACGCAGCTGTGAAGGAAGCTCAGAATTTAATCCCTCCAATCCGTAAGCACACCTACGCCCCTGACATTGAACCGTCCAACCTTATAAGCAACGAAGCTGTCTTTCAAGCCTTAACCAGGATTGATTGAACCGCCATGAGATGATCTGTCAACTTCACGTCAGCCTGGTGTTGAATCATAATCAGCCAGCTGGTTCGACTTTGATGTGTTGCAAGCAACAAACAATTATTCTTTTGGGAATCAAAGCGCCTTGTAATATGCTAGTTGAAATACTTTGATCTTCTGCCATTGTGCAGTGCTACGTAATACTGTAATCCGGCATGATGGTTACCAGACTTGCTTTATTTTCCTTGGTATTTCGTATAAACTCCCGTCTTCTGCATTTTAAACATTTAAACATGTCCTGGCGGTTTATCGCCGGACGGGTTATGATATCCAATACAGAACCAGAATCCTTAGAACCAAGGTTATAAAGTAATGAAGTATGAAATATATCATACATGTGATATTAAATCACTTTTCTTGGTTCACCAACTTGTTTAGTAAGGGTGATAACCCAAACTTTGAATATTGGAAAATTTCCACCACATTGTTGGTGCGTAATAATCCATGCCGGGTTACGATAAACACCGGATGAACCTCCTAGCGACGTATAGTCAATGCTAGACCTGATTAAGATATGTCGGTTCATAATTGATTATGTGCTAACAGCTTGATAACTGGAAGCCACACCGGGTTAAGAAACACCGGGTTGATGTAATGACATATAGTCTGGTCGGGTTAGTAAACACCAGTTTAACTTAGAACTTGATCAAAAAAGAGATAAAACTTTGCAAAAAGCAAAAGCGAATAAAACTTGTAGTCGAGGCTTTTCGAGGGCTGCCAGGCCCAAATACGAGGCTTTTCGTGGGCTGCCAGGCCGCTGAGTTGAACCATTTGACAAAGCCTTTTTAAGATGGGCCTCCAACTAACCAATCGTCGTTTTAACTTTGACAAGTTCAGGGTCTCAAGGAGAGTAACGTGCCAAACGTTCGGCGGGTCATGCCCGTACCTGGATAGGAGTGGCTTACTTGATGAAGGCAGGTTAACCCGGGGTTTTAGGTGAATACACTAGGCTTCCAAGCCGTGGGTCGATACCCAATTACAAGGGTCCTTCAAACTCTTTGTTACTTTACACAAAGAGCCCCCAAGTAACTTTGTGCTCAATGGGTGCCTATGTTTGAGTTGTGCTGTTAGCAACAATACTCTCTTTGGCCCCTTGGGTGTGAAGCTCCCAAGCTGTATTATGGCATGATAGTCGGTTTAATGGACAAAATAGGACATCGCTTTGTAAGCAGAAGCCCCCTTGTAACCAAGAAATATTGGAAGAAACGGGACCCTGCTTGTAGCAAGGGCGCCGGTTTATTATATTCATCATAATATATACATTGTCAAAATATGTACATAATGAGAGCCTATGACTTAGGTGTAGTAAGGCCGTAGAAGAGAGATATTCCATGGCCGACGAGTCTCCTCCTCTGATTTGCTTGAGTCTTTATGCTCGCGAAAGTCGATGAGGTAGTATGATCCGTTGTGCAGATTCTTGCTGACCACAAAGGGTCCTTCCCAAGGTGGGGATAACTTGTGCATATCGGTCTGATCCTGGATGAGCCGGAGCACTAAGTCGCGTTCTTGAAAGGTTCTTGTTCTAACACGGCGGCTGTGATAACACCACAGGTCTTGCTGATAAACCGCCGAACGAGCCAATGCCATGTCCCGTTTTTCGTCTAACAGGTCCAGTGCTTCTTGACGTGCTTGCTCGTTATCCGCTTCAACATAATTGGCAACCCGGGGCGAGTCATGACGAATATCACTAGGGAGGACCGCCTCTGCCCCGTAAACCATGAAAAAAGTTGTATAACCTGTAGATTGGTTTGGAGTGGTGTTTATGCTCCATAACACAGATGGTAACTCTTCCACCCAACAACCCGGCGTCCGCTTCAAGGGAACCATAAGCCGGGGCTTGATGCCCTTCAAAATCTCCTGATTGGCCCTCTCAGCTTGACCATTAGACTGGGGGTGAGCCACTGAGGCCACATCAAGCCGGATGTGCTCTCGTTGACAAAAGTCCTCCATCTCGTCTTTAAAGAGGTTCGTGCCATTATCTGTGATAATGATGTGTGGAAAACCGAAACGGAAAATCACCTTTTTGATGAATTGAACCGATGTGGCTACATCACACTTGCTTACGGGCTCCGCTTCAACCCATTTAGTAAACTTATCAACTTCCACCAACAGGTGGGTCTTCTTATCCTTGGATCGCTTGAAAGGCCCTACCATGTCAAGCCCCCAAGTAGCAAACGACCAGGTGATGGGAATCATCCGTAGCTCCTGAGCCGGAACATGAGCTCGTCGCGGAAATTTCTGACAATCGTCGCACCGCCTTACCAAGTCCTCAGCATCAGCATGAGCCGTCAACCAATAAAAGCCATGACGAAACGCTTTAGCAACCAAGGATTTTGAACCGGCGTGATGACCACAGTCTCCTTCATGGATTTCTCGAAGAATCTCATGGCCTTCTTCAGGAGAAACAAAGCGTTGGAACGTACCAGAAACACTACAACGGTGTAACTCGCCGTTGTGAACAATCATGGACTTGGATCGCTGGACTATCTGTTTGCCAAGTATGGAACCGTCCAATCCGGAATGATGTGTAAAGCAGCCACCAACTGTGCCTCCGGATCAGGAATAGCGAGGTCCTCCTCTGTAGGCAACTGAACTGACGGGTTGTGCAAGATATCCAAGAAGGTGTTGGGTGGCACCGGTTTAATCTGAGATCCCAGCCGGCTTAAAGCATCGGTTGCCTCATTTTTGCATCAATCAATGTGCTCCACTTGATAACCCTTGAAATGACCAGCAACAATATCCACTTCTCGTCGGTAAGCCGCCATGAGTGGATCCTTGGAATCCCAAGTACCTGAAACTTGATGGGCTACTAAATCCGAGTCTCCAAAGCATCATACTCGGCTTAAGTTAATTTCCTTAGCCACTCGAAGACCATGGAGTAAGGCTTCATACTCAGCTGCATTGTTAGTACAAGGGAACATTAAGCGAAGAACATAATGAATTTTATCACCTTGAGGGGAAGTAAGGACAACTCGTGCCCCCGAGCCCTCCAATTGCCTGGATCCGTCAAAGTGGATAGTCCAGTATGTACTGTCCGGTTTGTCCTCCGGTATCTGCAACTCTGTCCAATCATTGATGAAATCCACAAGGGCCTAAGATTTGATTGCTGTTCGAGGAATATACTTCAAACCGTGTGGTAAAAGCTCAAGAGCCCACTTAGCAACTCGTCCAGTTGCCTCCCTGTTCTGGATTATATCCCCCAAAGGAGCAGAACTGACCACTGTGATGGGATGGCCTTGAAAGTACTGCTTAAGCTTCCGACTTGCCATAAAAAACCCATACACCAGCTTCTGCCAATGCGGATATCTTTGCTTTTATTCAATAAGCACTTCGCTGATATAATAAACCGGCCTTTGAACCGGGTATTCTTTCCCAGCCTCCTTGAGTTCCACCACAATAGCCATGCTGACAGCCCGGGCATTATCAGCCACATATAACAATAGCGGCTCCTTATCAACTGGAGCAGCAAGAACTGGCGGTTCAACCAACTGCTTCTTCAAGTCCTCAAACGCCGCATCAGCAGCATCGGTCCAGACAAAACTGTCTGTCTTCTTCAACATTTGATACAAAGGGATCGCCTTTTCTCCCAACCTGCTGATAAACCGGCTCAAAGCCGCGATAGACCCGCCAAACGTTGAACATCATTGATACATGCCGGTTTAGCCAGGGATGTGATAGCTTTGATCTTTTCCGGATGGGCCTCAATGCCTCGGTTGGACACCAAAAAACCCAAGAGTTTGCCAGCCGGTACACCAAAGACACACTTAGCCGGATTGAGCATCGTTTTATAAACTCTCAGATTATCAAAGGTTTCTTGCAGATCAGCTATGAGTGTTTCTGCCTTCCTGAATTTCACCACAATATCATCCACATAGGCATGAACATTGCGTCCAATCTGAGTATGAAGACAATTCTGCACGCAACGCTGATAAGTTGTCTGGGCACTCTTGAGCCCAAAGGGCATAGACACATAACAGAAGGCTCCAAAGGGAGTAATGAACGTTGTCTTCTCCTGGTCCTTAACTGCCATCTTGATCTGATGATAACTAGAATATGTTGGGGAACGTAGTAATTTCTAAAATTTTCCTACGCACACACAGGACCATGGTGATGGCATAGCAACGAGAGGGGAGAGTGTTGTCTACGTACCCTCGTAGACCGTAAGCGGAAGCGATCACAACGTAGAGGAAGTAGTCGTACTTTCTCCTCGCGATCCTGCCGATCCCAGCGCCGTTACTCCGGCACCTCCGAGTCGATGATGACGTAGAGGAAGTAGTCGTCGTTCTCCTCACGATCCAACCGATCATGGCGCCGTTACTCCGGCGCCTCCGAGTTCTTGGCACACGTTCAGCTCGATGGCGCTCCACGGGCTTCGATCCAGCAAAGCTCCGGGAGGAGTTCCGTCGACCTGACGGCGTGGTGGCGATCTTGATGTTACACCGTCGCGGGGCTTCGCCTAAGCACCGCTACGATATGACCGAGGTGGAATATGGTGGAGGGGCACCGCGCAGCTAAGGAGCGATCTCAAGGATCAACTTGTGTGTCATGGGGTGCCCCTGCCCTTTGTATATAAAGGAGGGAAGGGGAGGGGCTGGCCGGCCAAGGCTTGGTGCGCCAGGGGTGTCCTACTCCTACTAGGAGTAGGATTCCCCCCCCCCAATCCTAGTCCAACTAGGTTTCCCCAAGAGGGAAGGGAGAGAGAGGGGGGGCGCCCCCTTCTCCTAGTCCTAATAGGACTAGGGAAGGGGGGAAGGTCTTGACCAGCACTTGGGCCCCTTCTCTCCTTTCCACTAAGGCCCATGTTGGCCCATTAGTATTAGGGGGTTCGGTAACCTCCGTGCTTTGGTAAAATTCCCAATTTCACCGGAACACTTCCGATGTCCAAACATAGACTTCCAATATATGAATCTTTATGTCTCGACCATTTCGAGACTCCTCGTCACGTCCGTGATCTCATCCGGGACTCGAACAACCTTCGGTACAGAAACATCATAACAACTCATAGTAAGCTTGTCATCGAAGCGTTAAGCGTGCGGACCCTACGGGTTCGAGAACTATGTAGACATGACCGAGACTCCTCTCCGGTCAATAACCAATAGCGGGACCTGGATGCCCATATTGGCTCCTACATATTCTACGAAGATCTTTATCGGTCGGAACCGCATAACAACATACGTTGTTCCCTTTGTCATCGGTATGTTACTTGCCCGAGATTCGATCGTCGGTATCCAATACCTAGTTCAATCTCGTTACCGGCAAGTCTCTTTACTCGTTCCGTAATACATCATCTCACAACTAACACATTAGTTGCAATGCTTGCAAGGCTTATGTGATGTGCATTACCGAGAGGGCTCAGAGATACCTCTCCGAGCAATCGGAGTGACAAATCCTAATCTCGAAATATGCCAACCCAACATGTACCTTCGGAGACACATAATGTACCTTTATAATCACCCGATTACGTTGTGACGTTTGGTAGCACCCAAAGTGTTCCTCAGGCAAACGGGAGTTGCATAATCTCATAGTCATAGGAACATGTATAAGTCATGAAGAAAAGCACTAGCAACAAACTATACGATCAGGTGCTATGCTAATGGAATGGGTCATGTCAATCAGATCATTCAACCAATGATGTGATCCCGTTAATCAAATAACAACTCCTTGTTTATGGTTAGGAAACATAACCATCTTTGATTAACGAGCTAGTCAAGTAGAGGCATACTAGTGACACTCTGTAGGTTTATGTATTCACACATGTATTATGTTTCCTGTTAATACAATTCTAGCATGAATAATAAACATTTATCATGAAATAAGGAAATAAATAATAACTTTATTATTGCCTCTAGGGCATATTTCCTTCAGTCTCCCACTTGCACTAGAGTCAATAATCTAGTTCACATCATCATGTGATTCAACACTAATATTCACATCTGTATGTGATTAACACCCATAGTTCACATCGTCATGTGACCAACACCCAAAGGGTTTACTAGAGTCAATAATCTAGTTCACATCGCTATGTGATTAACACCCAAAGAGTACTAAGGTGTGATCATGTTTTGTTTGTGAGAGAAGTTTAGTCAACGGGTCTGTCACATTCAGAGCCGTATGTATTTTGCAAATATTCTATGTCTACAATGCTCACTTGCGGGGCTACTCTAGCTAATTGCTCCCACTTACAATATGTATCCAGATTGAGACTTAGAGTCATCTGGATCTGTAAAAAGCTTGCATCGATGTAACTCTTTACGATGGGCTCTTTTATCACCTCCATAATCGAGAAATATTTCCTTAGTCCTTACTAAGGATGTTCTTGACCAATGTCCAGTGATCTACTCTTAGATCACTATTGTACTCCCTTGCCAAATTCAGAGCAAGGTATACAATAGGTCTGGTACATAGCATAGCATACTTTATAGAACCTATGGCTGAGGCATAGGGAATGACTTTCATTCTCTTTCTATCTTCTGCCGTGGTCGGGCTTTGAGTCTTACTCAATTTTACACCTTTGTAACACGTGCAAGAACTTTTCTTTGACTGTTCCATTTTGAACTACTTCAAAATCTTGACAAGGTATGTATTTATTGAAAAACTTATCAAGCGTCTTGATCCATCTCTATAGATCTTGATGCTCAATATGTAAGCAGCTTCACCGAGGTCTTTCATTGAAAAACTCCTTTCAAATACTCCTTTATGCTTTGCGAGAATAATTCTACATTATTTCCGATCAACAATATGTTATTCACATATACTTATCAGAAATGTTGTAGTGCTCCCACTCACTTGCTTGTAAATACAGGCTTCTCCAAAAGTCTGTATAAAACTATATGCTTTGATCACACTATCAAAGCGTTTATTCCAACTCTGAGATGCTTGCACCAGTCCATAGTTGGATCATTTGGAGCTTGCACATTTTGTTAGCTCCTTTAGGATTGACAAAACCTTTTGGTTGCATCATATACAACTCTTCTTTAATAAATCCATTAAAGAATGTTGTTTTTGACATCCATTTGCCAGATTTCATAAAATGTGGCAATTGCTAACATGATTCGGACAGATTTAAGCATCGCTACGGGTGAGAAAGTCTCATCGTAGTCAACCCCTTGAACTTGTCGAAAACCTTTTGCAACAAGTCGAGCTTTGTAGATAGTAACACTACTATCAGTGTCCGTCTTCCTCTTGAAGATCCATTTATTTAACATGGCTTGCTGATCATAGAGCAAGTCAATCAAAGTCCATACTTTGTTTCTCATACATGGATCCTATCTCAGATTTCATGGCCTCAAGCCATTTCGCGGAATCTGGGCTCATCATCGCTTCCTCATAGTTCGTGAGGTTCATCATGGTCTAGTAACATGACTTCCAGAACATGATTACCGTACCACTACAGTGCGGATCTTACTCTGGAAGACCTACGAGGTTTGGTAGCAACTTGATCTAAAGTTTCATGATCATCATCATTAACTTCCTCACTAATTGGTGTAGAAATCACTAGAACTGATTTACGTGATGAACTACTTTCCAATAAGGGAGAAGGTACAATTACCTCATCAAGTTCTACTTTCCTCTCACTCACTTCTTTCGAGAGAAACTTCTTCTCTAGAAAGGATCCACCTTAGCAACGAATAACTTGCCTTCGGATCTTGTGATAGAAGGTGTACCCAATAGTTACCTTTGGGTATTCTATGAAGACGCACTTCTCCGATTTGGGTTAGAGCTTATCGGTGAAAACTTTTTCACATAAGCATCACAACTCCAAACTTTAAGAAACGACAGCTTAGGTTTCTTTGTTAAACCATAGTTCATACGGTGTCGCCTCAACGGATTTAGATGGTGCCCTCTTAAGCGTGAATGCAGCTGTCTCTAATGCATAACCCCAAAAGCGATATTGGTAAATCGGTAAGAGACATCATTGATCGCACCATATCAAAATAAAAATCTGATTACGATGTTCGGACACACCATAACGTTGTGGTGTTCGGTGGCGTGAGCTGTGAAACTATTCCACTTTGTTTTAATTGAAGACCAAACTCAGAACTCAAATATTCATCTCCACGATCAGATCGCGAAACTTTATTTTCTTGTTACGATGATTTTCTACTTCACTCTGAAATTCTTTGAACTTTTCAACTATTTCAGACTTATGTTTCATCAAGAAGATATACGCATATCTGCTCAAATCATCTGTGAAGGTCAGAAAATAATGATACTTGCCACGAGCATCAACACTCATTGAATCGCATACATCGGTATGTATTATTTCCAATAAGTCAGTAGCTTGTTCCATTGTTCCGGAGAACGGAGTTTTAGTCATCTTGCCCAAAAGGCACGGTTCGCAAGCATCAAATGATTCAAAATCAAGTGATTCCAAAAGTCCATCAGCATGGATTTTTCTTCATGCGCTTTACACCAATATGACCTAAACGGCTGTGCCACAAATAAGTTGCACTATCATTATTAACTTTGCATCTTTTGGTTTCAATATTATGAATATGTGTATCACTATGATCGAGATCCAATGAACCATTTTCATTGGGTGTGTAACCATGTAAGGTTTTATTCATGTAAACAGAACAACAATTTATTCTCTTACTTAAATGAATAACCGTATTGCAATAAACATGATCAAATCATATTTATGCTCAACACCAAATAACACTTATTTAGGTTCCACACTAATCCCGAAAGTATAGGGAGTGTGCGATGATGATCATATCAATCTTGGAACTACTTCCAACACTCATCGTCACTTCTCCTTCAACTAGTTTCTGTTCATTACGCAACTCCGTTTCAAGTTACTAATCTTAGCAACCGAACAAGTATCAAATACTCGGGGCTACTATAAACACTAGTAAAGCACACATCAATAACCTGTATATCAAATATACCTTTGTTCACTTTGCCATCCTTCTTATCCGCCAAATACTTGGGGTAGTTCCGCTTCCGATGACCAGTTCCATTGCAGCAAAAGCACTTAGTCTCGGGCTTAGGTCCAGACTTGGGCTTCTTCACTCGAGCAACAACTTGCTTGCCGTTCTTCTTGAAGTTCCCTTCTTCCCTTTGCCCTTTTCCTTGAGACTAGTGGTCTTGTCAATCATCAACACTTGATGCTCTTTCTTGATTTCTACCTTCGTCGATTTCAACATCACGAAGAGCTCGGGAATCGTTTTCGTCATCCCTTGCATACTATAGTTCATCACGAAGTTCTACTAACTTAGTGATGGTGTCTAGAGAATTCTGTCAATCACTATCTTATCCGGAAGATTAACTCCCACTTGATTCAAGCGATTGAAGTACCCGGACAATCTGAGCACATGCTCACTAGTTGAGCGATTCTCCTCCATCTTTTAGCTTTAGAACTTTTGTTGGAGACTTCATATCTCTCAACTCGGGTATTTGCTGGAAATATTAACTTCAACTCCTGGAACATCTCATATGGTCCATGACGTTCAAAACGTCTTTGAAGTCCCGATTCTAAGCCGTTAAGCATGGTGCACTAAACTATCAAGTAGTCATCATATTGAGCTAGCCAAAGCGTTCATAACGCCCGCATCTGCTCCTGCAATAGGTCATCACCTAGCGGTGCATCAAGGACATAATTCTTACGTGCAGCAATGAGGATAAACCTCAGATCACGGATCCAATCCGCATCATTGCTACTAACATTTTTCAATACAATTTTCTCTAGGAACACATATAAAAACATAGGGAAGCAACAACGCGAGCTATTGATCTACAACATAATTTGCAAAATACTACCAGGACTAAGTTCATGATAAATTAAAGTTCAATTAATCATATTACTTAAGAACTCCCACTTAGATAGACATCTCTCTAATCCTCTAAGTGATCACGTGATCCAAATCAACTAAACCATGTCCGATCATCACGTGAGATGGAGTAGTTTCAATGGTGAACATCACTATGTTGATCATATCTACTATATGATTCACGCTCGACCTTTCGGTCTCGGTGTTCCGAGGTCATATCTTATATGCATAGCTCGTCAAGTATAACCTGAGTATTCGCGTGTGCAACTGTTTTGCACCCGTTGTATTTGAACGTAGAGCCTATCACACCCGATCATCACGTGGTGTCTCAAAGACGAAGAACTTTCGCATAGCGGTGCATACTCGGGGAGAACACTTCTTGATAATTAGTGAGAGATCATCTTATAATGCTACCGTCAATCAAGCAAAATAAGATGCATAAAGGATAAACATCACATGCAATCAATATAAGTGATATGATATGGTCATCATCATCTCGTGCTTGTGATCTCCATCTTCAAGCACCGTCATGATCACCATCGTCACCGGTAGCGACACCTTGATCTCCATCGTAGCATCGTTGTCGCCTCGCCAATCTTATGCTTCCACGACTATCACTACCGCTTAGTAATAAAGTAAAGCATTACATCGCGATTGCATTGCATACAATAAAGCGACAACCATATGGCTCCTGCCAGTTGCCGATAACTTCGGTTACAAAACATGATCATCTCATACAATAAAATATAGCATCACGTCTTGACCATATCACATCACAACATGCCCTGCAAAAACAAGTTAGACGTCCTCTACTTTGTTGTTGCAAGTTTTACGTGGCTGCTACGGGCTGAGCAAGAACCGTTCTTACCTACGCATCAAAACCACAACGATAGTTTGTCAAATAGACTCCGCTTTTAACCTTCTCAAGGACAGGGCGTAGCCACACTCGGTTCAACTAAAGTTGGAGAGACAGTCTTCCGCAAGCCATCTATGTGCAAAGCACGCCGAGGGAACCGGTCTCGCAGAAGCGTCTGGCGTAAGGTTGGTCCGGATCGTCTCGGCCCAACAATACCGCTGAACCAAAGTATGACATGCTTTGGTAGGCAGTATGACTTGTATCGTCCACAACTCACTTGTGTTCTACTGCGTGCATATGACATCTACGCATAAAACCAGGCTCGGATGCCACCTGTTGGGGAACGTAGTAATTTCTAAAATTTTCCCACGCACACGGGACCATGGTGATGGCATAGCAACGAGAGGGGAGAGTGTTGTCTCACGCCCTCGTGAGACCGTGAAGCGGAAGCGATCACAACGTAGAGGAAGTAGTCGTACTTTCTCCTCGCGATCCTGCCGATCCCAGCCGTTACTCCGGCACCTCCGAGTCGATGATGACGTAGAGGAAGTAGTCGACGTTCTCCTCACGATCCAACCGATCACAGCGCCCGTTACATTCGGCGCCTCCGAGTTCTTGGCACACGTTCAGCTCGATGGCGCTCCACGGGCTTCGATCCGGCAAAGCTCCGGGAGGGAGTTCCACAAGACGACGGCGTGCAGGACGATCTTGATGTTACACCGTCGCAGGGCTTCGCCTAAGCACCGCCACGATATGACCGAGGTGGAATATGGTGGAGGGGCACCGACACGGCTAAGGAACGATCTCAAGGATCAAATTGTGTGTCATGGGGTTCCCCCTGCCCGTGTTTATAAAGGAGGGAAGGGGAGGTGATGGCCGGCCAAGGCTTGGTTCGCCATGGGTGTACTACTCCTACTAGGATTAGGATTCCCCACCCCCAATCCTAGTCCAACTAGGTTTCCCCAAGAGGGAAGGGAGAGAGAGGGGCGCCTTCTCCTAGTCCTAATAGGACTAGGGAAGGGGAAGGTGCGACCAGCACTTGGGCCCCCTTCTCTCCTTTCCACTAAGGCCCATGTTGGCCCATTAGTATTCGGGGGTTCGGTAACCTCCCATTTCTGGTAAAATTCCCAATTTCACCCGGAACACTTCCGATGTCCAAACATAGACTTCCAATATATGAATCTTTATGTCTCGACCATTTCGAGACTCCTCGTCACGTCCGTGATCTCATCCGGGACTCGAACAACCTTCGTACAGAAACATCATAACAACTCATAGTAACCGCCATCGAAGCGTTAAGCGTGCGGACCCTACGGGTTCGAGAACTATGTAGACATGACCGAGACTCCTCTCCGGTCAATAACCAATAGCGGGACCTGGATGCCCATATTGGCTCCTACATATTCTACGAAGATCTTTATCGGTCGGACCGCATAACAACATACGTTGTTCCCTTTGTCATCGGTATGTTACTTGCCCGAGATTCGATCGTCGGTATCCAATACCTAGTTCAATCTCGTTACCGCAAGTCTCTTTACTCGTTCCGTAATACATCATCTCACAACTAACACATTAGTTGCAATGCTTGCAAGGCTTATGTGATGTGCATTACCGAGAGGGCCCAGAGATACCTCTCCAGGCAATCGGAGTGACAAATCCTAATCTCGAAATATGCCAACCCAACATGTACCTTCGGAGACACCTGTAATGTACCTTTATAATCACCCGATTCACGTTGTGACGTTTGGTAGCACCCAAAGTGTTCCTCGTGCAAACGGAGTTGCATAATCTCATAGTCATAGGAACATGTATAAGTCATGAAGAAAAGCACTAGCAACAAACTATACGATCAGGTGCTATGCTAATGGAATGGGTCATGTCAATCAGATCATTCAACCAATGATGTGATCCCGTTAATCAAATAACAACTCCTTGTTTATGGTTAGGAAACATAACCATCTTTGATTAACGAGCTAGTCAAGTAGAGGCATACTAGTGACACTCAGAGGTTTATGTATTCACACATGTATTATGTTTCCTGTTAATACAATTCTAGCATGAATAATAAACATTTATCATGAAATAAGGAAATAAATAATAACTTTATTATTGCCTCTAGGGCATATTTCCTTCAGAATACGCATCCAAGAAACTCAAACGCTCGCTACCCGCCGTACCATCAATGATTTGATCAATACGAGGGAGGGAAAAGGGATCAGCTGGGCAAGCTTTGTTAAAATCTGTGTAGTCCACACACATACGCCAAGTGCCATTTTTCTTAAGTATCAGCACCGGATTAGCCAACCACTCGGAGTGAAACACTTCCACGATAAACCCTATTGCCAATAGCCGGGCTAGCACTTCGCCAATGGCCTTGCGTCGCTCCTCATTAAAGTGGCGAAGAAACTGTTTGACCGGTTTGAACTTCGGATCAATATTAAGAGTGTGCTCAGCGAGTTCCCTCGGTACACCTGGCATGTCAGAAGGCTTCCATGCAAAGATGTCCCAGTTCTCATGGATGAACCCGATCAGCGCGCTTTCCTATTTCAGATCCAAGTTGATGCAGATACTGAATTGCTTGCATGAATCGCAAGGAAAAAAATCAATCAATTTAGTCTCATCAGCCGATTTAAACTTCAAAGCCGGATCATGCTCTGTAGTGGGCTTCTTTAGAGAAGTCATATCTACCGGATCAACATTGTCCTTATAAAACTTCAACTCCTCCGTTGAACAAACCGATTCAGCATAAACCGCATCACCTTCCTCACATTCCAGCGCAATCTTACGGCTACCATGAACTGTGATGGTCTCCTTATGACCCGGCATTTTGAGCTGTAGATAGACATAACATGGCCTCGCCACGAATTTAGCATAAATCGGTCGTCTGAACAAGGCATGGTACGGGCTTCTGATCTTGACCACTTCAAAGGTCACCGTCTCGGATCTTGAATCATGATCATCTCCAAAGACCACCTCCAGAGCTATCTTACCAACTGGATAAGCCGATTTACCAGGCACCACTCCATGAAAGACAGTGTTTGACGGTCTAAGGTTTTTATCTGTCAACCCCATTGGCCGGAAGGTTTCGTAATACAAGATATTGATACTGCTCCCTCCGTCCATGAGCACCTTAGTGAACTTATAACCTCCAACTTGCGGTGCAACCACCAAAGCTAGGTGGCCCCGATTGTCAACCCGGGCGGGTGATCCTCCCGACTCCAGACAATAGGCTGCTCAGACCAGCGTAGATAACGAGGCACTGCCGGTTCAACAGAGTTTACTGCCCTTTTATGAAGCTTCTGATCGCGCTTGCACAAACTAGTAGTGAAAACATGATACTGTCCACCATTTAACTGCTTCGGGTTGCTCTGATAACCCGACTGCTGCTGATTCCCCTGATTATTCTGCTGATTGTGACCACCCTGGTTGTTCTGATTGCCCTGATTATTCTGAAAGCCTGAGTTTGAACCGTCACCACCGTAACCCGACCCGTGAAATCCTGGACCGGAACCACCGGATGGACCCTGATCATACCGGAAGAGATCAGAGTTTTGGAATTCCCTCATGATGTGACAATCTTTCCAGAGGTGTGTGGCTGGAACCTCCTTCGTCCCGTGCTTTGGGCAGGGCTGGTTTAACAAGCGTTCCAGATTCATGCCTCCATCGTGCTGGGGCGGTTTACCCTTACGGCGCATATTACCCTGCATACTGGTGTTAGCCACAAAATCTGAATTGTCCGCCTTACGCTTACCATTGTTCCCGTGACTCGCCTGGCTATGTTGTCCCTTTGAACCGGCACTCTTCTTTCCCTTCTCCTGCTTTTCTTCATCAGAATCAGGGTCCTTGGTGTTATTGGAATCAGCATGTTTAACCAGAGCCGCCATGAGTGTTCCCATATCATTGCAGTGACGCTTGAGCCGTCCCAACTTCATCTTCAGTGACTTAAACCGGCAGTTGCCTTCCAAGGTCACGATTGCCGTGTCCGGATTGATGCGGCCCGACGAATGCAAAATTTCTGAAACCCGGTGCACCCAATGGGTTGTCGATTCATTCTCTCCATGGACACAAGCCGCCAGATCCACAATGGACATGGGCTGCTTGCACCTTGAAGTTTGCTATAAACTTGGTCTTCAACTCATCCCATGAACTGATCGAGTTAACAGGAAGGCTCTTCAACCAGGTACGAGTTGTTCCTTCTAACATCATGGTGAAGTACTTTGCACATGCCGCTTCATCCACATCTAGCATCTCCATTGCCATCTCATAACTTTCAACCCACGCCTCAGGGGGCTGATCAGCGGTATAGTTAGGTACTTTATGCGGACCCTTGAAATCCTTGGGCAACCGCACATTACGCAGAGCTAGGGTGATACACGGTACTCCCCAAGAGCTAAAATCCAAACCACGCTCAACTGATGCCGCTGGCTAAACCGGAGCGGGTTGATTCTGGTCCTGTGCATCCAACTGGGCAGCTAACTCTGCGTCACGCCATGCTCTGCCATTATTCACCACATCCTGAGCATTCAAACCGCCGTTCGCCGGATTAGGCCCCCGAGGGGCATCACGACGCCGTGCACTGCTTGACACGGCCAGTTTGTCCATGTGCCTGCTATAACTCTTGCTCGGTTTGAATGTATTCTGTCTCGGCTATAGGAGTAAGCCTGCCGCTGCACAATAGCGGTTTGAAGAAGATCCCTGACCCGCCACGTCTCAATCGCCGCTAGTGAGTCACCCTCCATCGGAATAGCTGCCAAACGCGATGCTGCAGCGATCATGTTATCCAAAGGGCTGGAGAAGTGACCCGGTGGCGTTGTTACATATTACGGCGGGTTGTCCGTCCGTCGAGGCGGGTCCATCATCCGTGGCTGATCCGGCGCCGCCCCTTGTGCCTCGGTCCGGTTTACTCCTGCCGGATTACTGGGCCCGGCTCCTGGCGTATTCAAGAGATTCATACCCTCGTAAATCTGCGGCAGACGAGACTGCTACTTCCTTCTCATTACGTCGTTCGACGCATTTTGATCCAACATAAGGCGGTAATTCTGCGCCTGGATCTGTTGTGATTAGGCATCCAAAGCGGCCCGCTCTTCAGCCATCCTGGCCTCCTCAGCCGCCAAGTCCGCCTTGGCCTAAGTTATCTGATCCTTTAACTTTGCCACATCCGCATTATACTGATGTTGAGTCTCCGGGGTGACCGCTGTGGTCATCAAGGTGGTTAAAGTATCCAACAAACCAGCAAGAACTTGAGCTGGCCGGCGCGCCAGGCCTCCTGCAGCGGCTGCTGATCCGGAGATCATTGCTGCTGTAGATGAAGACTACACGGTGGGATGCGTACCGGCCATGAAGACTGCAACCCGATTTCACGGTTCAAAGGTTCCCGGAATACTGTTGCCGTCGGAACCTCCCCCAAACCGGCCATCTTGCAACTAGTACAGTGACTCGGTTTCGCCAGTGGACGATTCACCATCCGAGTAGATGGCCGTCTCACCGTCAGATACCGGTTCAGATTCCGCACCATGGATGAACCCTACAAACGCACGCTTCATGGCAGGCTGAACCCGGGCGGGACTTGCACGCTGAGCCGTTTCGATGAGGTCGGTGAAGATGTCTGGCTCAGGGCCCGGTTCGCCGATCTTGCCGATGAAGACATGAATTCCGCCAAAGGGGACCCGGTATCCGCACTCGATTGAGCCGGCCTCGGGGCCCCGCCTGCGTCATCAATGTAGAGCTTGCCGCGATGACTCTTTCTCATCCGGCCAACCGCGTACCCTTTGAGTCATTCAAAGTTGCCCTTTAAGAACTCAAAACCATCATGCAATAGCCCCACGGTGGGCGCCAACTGTCGTGGAATTAACACGTCAGATGTCCTAGAAAAAGGACTTAGTCGTGGAGCCATCGCAACGAGATTAGCTTAAAGGGGTTTAACCGGAACAAGGGACATGGGAGTTTTATACTAGTTCGGCCCCTTACGATGAAGGTAAAAGCCTACGTCTAGTTGTGATGGGATTATTGGCGTCTCGATGATCAGCGAGCAAATACGCTTTGCCTGAGTCTCGAGTTGTTGTTTCTTGTCCCTGAACCGACGCCGGGTCGTCCCTTTATATACACGGATTGACGCCCAGCCAGTTCACAGAGTCCCGATGCCGGCTCATACAAGTGTCCGGCTCGGTCTCTTCCTTTCACTGCCTTACAATACAAGTCAAACAACTATGGCGGTTTACAACTATGGGCCCTAATCCGCCTTTGGGCTCTGGGCCTCTAAGCTTTATTGGTAGAGCGCCATCTTCTTTATCTTCATGGGCTTTAATATGGATGAGCGTGAACCGGCCCCTCCTGGGCGGTTTACACTCAGTAGTTATATCCTCAACAGAAGGCATGCTCCAAGTCCTCCCAGCTGCCAATGGAGTTTTCGGGCATATTGTTCAACCAGTACCTAGCTGGTCCTTTGAGTTTGAGCGGGAGGTACTTGATGGCGTGAAGATCATCACCGCAGGACATATCAATATGGAGAAGAAAGTCTTCAATCCATACCGCGGGGTCTGTTGTGCCATCATATGATTCGATGTTCACGGATTTAAACCCTTCTAGGCAATCATGTCCCATTACTTCGTCAGTGAAGCAAACAGGGTGTGCGGCGCCTCTATATCGGGCCAAGTCGTGACGTAGCTCGGATGGAGTTTGTCTGCGGTTTTTGGCCCGGATGTGGTTATGTTTGTCACGTTCGGCCGGATGGCCATCATCTCGCATCAGGGCACGCCCCTGTGATCCATAGATAGATCTTGTTTGATCTGCTCTGTTTTCCAAGTCATGCCACATGTCATGTGTGTATCCCCGAGCTATTGTGTTTCTGTCTGTTCGGCGAGGTAGTGCGGGCTGGTGTTCGGCTCGAGGTGCCGCTTTATCCTGGCCATGTGGTGTTCGGCGAGGTAGTCGCATTGTACCTTGGTAGGACGGGCTCCAGCGCCTCGTCATCGAACTGTGGTAACAGTTTGCGCTTCGGGTAGCTTTTGGTTGGGCGCTCGAGGCCATATTCCTCGGCTGCCAGGATATTAGTCCATCTTGATCAGCTTGAAGTTGTTGCTGCTTCTTTTTCATGCTCCTTGAAGCGGCAATTAGCCGGCGCTTAAAGCGCTCCTGCTCGACGAGCTCCTCAGGCACGATAAAGACTTCATCTCCGAGGCTCACTTCGTCCTCGGAGAGCGGAAGGTAATTACTGTTGTCGGCATCTTCATTCGTGGCCTGCTCGTCAGGGCCGACTTGCCCATCCTCCCGTTCCTCCTATTCGGAGGTTTTCTCAATGGGGTCTTCATTGTCTTCGGCACCGTCCAGAGTATTGTCTTCTTCTATGATGGTGTTGTTGTTTTTACTACGGCATGGCTTAGAGCGGCACCGCTGATGTCGGTGCTTTGGCTGTATCTCAAGAGGATTATCCTCGACTGGATTTTCATTGTCACCGTTGTTTTCTTTAGGTATATCCACCAGGTATATGTCGTACGAGGAGCTGGTCGTCCAATGCCCTGTGGGTGGTGGTTCCTGCTCCTCTCCGGCATCGTCGTCCATACTGTCGATGTGTTCGGAGTCGTAATCAAGCATGTCGGTTAAGTCATCGATAGTGGCTATAAAGTGGGTGGTGGGTGGGAAACGAAGTTCTTCGTCGTCCGCTTCCCATTCGAACCGGACATAGTTCGGCCGAGAGTCCCCTGAGAAGGAGAGGGATTTTAATGAGTTTAACACGTCGCCAAAAGGCGAGTGCTAGAAGATGTCCGCGGAGCTGAACTCCAAGACTGGCGCCCAATCAAGTTCGATGGAGGCATATGCGCACTGTCCGGAACCCATGGCCGGAGACGAGTCCGAGGTTCCGTTGACACAAGCCCAGCTCGATGTTGGGTATGTGCGCGGCTCGAGCCCCGCTGAGTCTACGTCCTCCGTGGCGGGGTTTAGCTTCCCGTCTTTGGACGATGCAGTCCGCTCCGGCTCTAGGGCCAGGGCGGTCACAGGCGCTATCTCCTGCGTGCGGCCAGATAACAGGTCTAGGTCATTGTCGGTGTCAAAACCGGCGGATCTCGGGTAGGGGGTCCCGAACTGTGCGTCTAGGCGGATGGTAACAGGAGACAAGGGACCCGATGTTTTACCCAGGTTCGGGCCCTCTCGATGGAGGTAAAACCCTACTCCTGCTTGGTTAATACTGATGATATGGCTAGTACAAGAGTAGATCTACCACGAGATCAGAGAGGCTAAACCCTAGAAGCTAGCCTATGGTATGGTTGTTGTTTGTCCTACGTACTAAAACCCTCCGGTTTATATAGACACCGGAGAGGGCTAGGGTTACACAGAGTCGGTTACAATGGGAGGAGATCTACATATCCGTATTGCCAAGCTTGCCTTCCACGCAAAGGAAAGTCCCATCCGGACACGGGACGAAGTCTTCAATCATGTATCTTCATAGTCCAGGAGTCCGGCCGAAGGTTATAGTACGGCTATCCGGACACCCCCTAATCCAGGACTCCCTCAGTAGCCCCTGAACCAGGCTTCAATGACGACGAGTCCGGCGCACAGATTATCTTCGGCATTGCAAGGCGGGTTCCTCCTCCGAATACTTCATAGAAGATTTTGAACACAAGGATAGTGTCCGCTCGCAAAATAAGTTCCACATACCACCGTAGAGAGAATAATATTTACAAAAATCCAATCTGGCCGACGTATTCCGCAGCATGACATCACCTGCAGCCAAGCCTTTATTCGAATCGTTTTTACTGTCCCACCTCAGCGCACTTAGGGAGGCGGTTTCCTTGGCACATCTTGTCGAAGCAGAGATCGTGTCCCCTTATTTCGGGATTCTCATTAATACGGGCGTGGGTAACCCATCCGTGCCATTAATTACGGCGTTTGGGAGATAAGCGAGTTGTACCAGGCTGGTGGGAGCAGATAGTTTCGTCCGCCCATATAAGGGGATAAGGATCCACCTTTTTCATCTACGCCTTCTTCCTCCTTTGCTTATCCATTTCACAAGACTCGAGCTCCAAATACCAAGTCCGCACTTCCCACCTCAACCTTCTCCAACCATGCCCGGATCGGGAGGCAGGTGGATGGCCTTCTCCGTCACGGAGGGGCACATCAAAAAGTTGAGGAAAGCCGGATACTTGTCCAACGACATTGCGCACCGGCTCCCAGGCGAGGGGCAGCTCATTCCCACCCCCAGGCCCCAAGAGAGGGTTGTGTTCCTCCCCCATTTCCTCCGTGGACTGGGCTTCCCACTCCACCCATTTGTCCGGGGGCTCATGTTCTATTACGGCCTGGATTTCCATGATCTGGCCACGAACTTCATCCTCGACATCTCGGTGTTTATCGTCGTGTGCAAGGCCTTCCTCCGCATCAAGCCCCACTTTGGCTTATGGCTGAAGACCTTCAATGTCAAGCCGAAGGTAGTGGGCGTCCAGCAAGCAGAGTTCGGAGGCGCCATGGTGGGCAAGATGCCCAACGTTATATGGCTCGAGGGCTCCTTCGTGGAAACCATCAAAGGGTGGCAATCGGGGTGGTTCTACATCAGCGGCCCTCGAATTCCAATCTAGCATCCCCACACAGCTCACCTCCTTGAAAGAGACGGGCCTGTCGTGGGGTAATTCGGAAGAGCTGACCGGACTCCAAACCTGCGTCCAAAACCTGGTGGACAAGAAGGTTAAACTTGTCAACGTAGTCCAGGTCATGCTCATCCGCCGGATCCTCCCGTGTCAACGACGGGCTTTTAACTTGTGGGAGTTCGACCCGGCCCAGCACCAAACTCTAACCAGGCTCTTCGACACAATGCACGAGGATGCCTGGAAGGTGCTATTCAAGGGCGCCGAGGTTCCCCCTCCCATTACCGAGGATCGTGAATTCTGCATGAAGTGCCAAGCCAGCGTAGTAAGCTTGTTCTACCCTTTACGGGATACTTGTTTTTCATAGTTTGACTCTATGCGGGATCTAAGCTCCCGTTCCTTTGACAGGGCTGGCAGAAGAAGACCGGACAGATCGACTGTCCGGCTCCTTTGATCAAGGCCCAGCAGATGCCCGCTGGCGAAGGCTGCTGGTCCGGCACCTTACGTGGTGCCGGAGAAGAAGGCCAAGAAGAAAGCCACGGGACTCGAAAGAGTTCCCGGCGCCTGTGGTGTCGGACTCATCGCCCGATGACTCGAGGCGGACTCCTCCCACGAAACGAGGAGGAGGAAGAGAGGTCTCTCCCGGGAGAGAAGAAAAGGAAGGCCGCCCCAACTGGGGGGGCGGAGGGTCCAAGAAGGGAAGGACCCTTCCTCCGGACTACTCCACCAACACCGACGAAGGCGAAGAGGAGTGGCCCACCAGGGCCAAGCCCCTGGCCAAATCGTAAGTATCCGGATACCAAAATAAATCATGGCATTCCTTTATCGCACAGTATCTTCTGACGCCGAATATAATGATGCAGTCCGCCCCGAGCCCAGGTCGGCATGTCGTCGAGCGGCTCCTTAAGCTCGTCGGATGTGAATAGCACTTCACTTCTGGCCGCCTCCTCCCCTCGCCCTGCGGATGATGCCGAGGTGGGGTCCCAAAAGGGTCCAAGCCAGGAGGAGGTGGTCCTGGAGGCGCCACAAGGCGACCTCCCGGACTCCCGGCATAAAGGGGACAAAACCCCCAAGGGCTCCAAGCCCGGCCCTGGGCCGGACACCGCACCGGAACCTTCAGCGGTTCTAGAGTCCGGCAGGTGGCCCCCTAGTAAGAAGGGCAAGCCTACGACGCCGGTGACCTCTGTCCAACCGGAGGCACCAGATAATTTGCTGGAGGTGCTTAACGGCACCTCCATCGACGAGGAGCACCGCACTATTATGAGTGCGGTGATCCAGAAGGTTCGGTCCGCCAAGAGCGAGCTGATCAAGTTCGTGCCAGCCTTCTAACAGGCTTTGAGGTATGTATTTAAGATATGTAAAAATATTACCGCATAGAGCGGTAGCCTGATGCTCGGTTTGGTGTTCGGAAAGAAAAGCCGAACTGAGGATCTAAAAGATATCTGTGAGAGTCTAACATAAGTATGTCGATATGGGAATGCAGGCTGCACTTCTTGACATCTGCCAGACCGCTGTGGAGGTCGATGCATTGAAGCAGAGACTCGAGCGGTCCGAGAACGAGCTCGGCCTTGCCAAGAAGCAGCTCGAGGACAAGGAAGGTAAGTTATACCTTATGTAAAATTATAAAAAAGATGTGGTTGCAAAAAAATGACAGGACCAACATGAGTATTACAGGGGCCACAACCAACATGGCGACCCTGAAGAAAGCGTTATCCAAGGCCGAAGACAATGCGGCCGTGGAGTGCACCGAGCGAGAAAAGCAGGAGGCGCGTGTGGCGGAGGTGCAGCAAGAGCTCCAGGCTCTCGTGGAAAAACACGAGAGTTTGGAGCTTGACTCAAAGACTCGAGAGTCCGAGCTCGCCTCGGCCCTTGAGAGCGCCAAATCTGCCAAGGCGAAGCCCAAAAAGCCCTCCAGAAATTGAGGCGATGAAGAAGATAGCGGCGGGTAAGGCATTCTTTATGCAAAGCAAGCACGTGAAAGTGAATTACTTGTTACTTACCCGAGTCCGGAGCTCTCCAGGAGCATTCGCAGATCTTCCCTGCGGTGTGTCCGATGCTGCCGCATTCTACCAGGCCGAGGAGGGGAGCTCGATGGAGAAGGTGTTCTGGTCCCAGTATGTTGAGGCCGGACACCCGGTGCCCTTGAGCGACCAACTGAAGCAGCTGGTCGAGCTCCATAAGGTGGCCAAACAGGCCATGAAGGGCCTTATAGTCCGGCTATGGCCTGGGGAGGTCATGCCTGGGAGCTACTTTGGGCTGGTGGTGGTGGCGGATGCCTGTCCACGGCTTGAAGTCATCAAGCACTCAGTATGCATCGAAGGCGCCCGTAGGGCCCTTGCCCGTGTTAAAGTGCACTGGGGCAAGATGGATGCTGTGAAGCTGGTGACAGATGGGCCACCTGAGGGCAAGGAGCATCGCAAGCCCGAGATGTATTATGAGGGCGTCCTGAAGGGTGCCCGCCGTATGGCGGATGAATGTTCCAAGGATGTAATTTTTGAGTAAACTCGCTCGTGTTATCCTATGCGCTGAAAACTTGTTCATATGCGCTAAGCAACGCTTTTTGAATTTAAAATATTACCTTCTGTGCGGCCGTTTATTAAATCTGAGAGATGGCGAGTCCTCAACCGCCCCCATGCCACGAGTCTTTGGGGTGTTCGGGATAAACCTGAGCGCTCTTGTTCCCATTCTTGGGTCCTTCGAGGGAGGCGCCTGACAGTGAACAAGGCAATCGGACTATAATGCTTTATCACTCTCACTTAGCCATAGAATTCTATAATTATAAATTTCGGCGGAGCCCCTAGTATTTGGAAGACCGAGTTCGGGGCGCTATCCACGCCTAGGCCGGACAAAGCCGGCTCCTCGCTCTAAGCGGCATAAGTCTTTAGGGACTCGAAACCTCTCAAACAGCGACCAGCTCTCGCCCTATCATGACGGTCAGTTTTAGCTTTCTCTACTGAGGTGCTTAACCTAGCTCAAACGGGGCACAATCGCAGTAGTTCTCCCAGCGCTACTGTAGCCGATATAACGGAACATAAGGTACCAAAACATGGGAGCCGGGCAAACCCAACTATTGACCCAAGACATGATTCGGAGCCGATGCATATAATGCTATAAGTTCAGGGTGCCGCACTTGTGAGAGTGTTCGGACTTCTCACACCATATTCTGGGGTACTTAAGCCCCTGGTGTATTGGCCGTACCAAAGTGTATGGTTGCGTAATGTCATAACTGAACATATTTACATAAAAAAGGAATGCAATAATAGACAAAATCTATGTATTGTTTATTCGAAAAGGTTGCGGTAAAAGTAGAATGATACAAATAGTGCGATAAGCAAGAGATGGGACTATTTGACATGTCCCCCTCCAGGGGCGAGCTGCGGGATGGTATGTAAGACAGGTATTTAGCTTGTTATAGAGACCACCTGGACATTCGACGTAGCTTTCTGCCTCCTTGGCTGTTGCATCATGTGTTCGGCGATTGTACTGCCGGAAAGGCCTTCCGGAGAGTGGAGTCCTGAAAGTAAGAAAAAAGAATGAAAAAATCGGGAGCCCCTAGTGCGGTTGAGCCGCATTTTGGGCATGCTGTGGTCGTGCCCCTCCCCCTATGCCCATGGTATTTCCAGAGCGTAATTATGTACGCTTAGTACTGGTTCCGTAATTTCGCGAGGGCTGGGGTTGGGGCCGCATTGCTACGCTTGCTCGGAACGTGCCAGGCGGTATTGTTGTAGGTTACTCTGGGCGCGCTTGACGGTGTCCGGACGTTTAATGGCCGGATTGGAGAATTGCCTTGAGAGGCTACTTTGTACTTCCGCCACGAGGGACGCCGTATGCTCCTCCATTCGGAGAGAGCGTTCGGTGTTTCCATTGACCGTAATGACTCCTCGAGGGCATGGCATCTTGAGCTTGAGATATGCGTAGTGCGGCACCGCAATTAACTTTGCAAATGCGGTTCGTCCGTGCAGTGCGTCATAGCCACTGCGGAACGGGACTATGTCGAAGATTAACTCCTCGCTTCGGAAATTATCCGGGGATCCAAAGACCACCTCAAGTGTAATCGAGCCTGTCTGATTGGCCTCTACACCTGGTATGACGCCTTTAAAGGTCGACTTTGTGGGTTAATCCTTGAGGGATCTATGCCCATTTTTCGCACTGTATCCTGATAAAGCAGGTTCAGGCTGCTGCCGCCGTCCATAAGGAATCTAGTGAGGTGAAATCCGTCAATGATTGGGTCTAGAACCAATGCGGCGAATACGCCATGGCGGATGCTAGTGGGGTGGTCCTTTCGATCAAAAGTGATTAGGCAGGAGGACCACGGGTTGAATTTTGGGCCGACTGGCTCCAATGCATATACGTCCCTGAGTGCACGCTTCCGCTCCCTTTTGGGGATGTGGGTTGCGTATATCATGTTCACCATCCGCACTTGTGGGGAAGCCCTTCATCCCCTATTGTTCGGGCGGTCGGGCTCTTCCTCGTCATCGCTATGCAGCCCCTTGTCGCTGCTTTCGGCATTTAACTTGCCTGCCTGCTTGAACACCCAACAATCCCTGTTGGTGTGATTGGCTGGTTTTTCGGGGGTGACGTGTATTTGGCACGAGCGATCTAGTATTCGGTCCAAACTGGACGGGCCCGGAGTATTTCTTTTAAATGGCTTTTTCCGCTGACCGGGTTTAGAGCCTCTGAATCCGGTATTAACTGCCGTATCCTCAGCTTTGTCGTCGTTAATGCGGCGCTTGTTCTTGTTCCGACGCGACCTGCCATTGCTTTCCTTGGTACCTGAATTACCAAGGCTCTTGGACATGTTATTATACGAGCTAGCCAGCTGTCTTCTCCAGCGCAAAAGCGGGTCATGAGTGTTGTGAGGGCTGCCATGGATTTCGGCTTTTCCTGTCCTAGGTGCCGGGCAAGCCACTCGTCGCGGATGTTATGTTTGAAGGCTGCAAGGGCCTGTGCGTCCGGACAGTCGACTATTTGATTTTTCTTGGTTAGGAACCGTGTCCAGGATTGTCTGGCCGATTCCTCTGGCTGCTGAATTATGTGGCTTAGGTCATCGGCGTCTGGTGGTCGCACATAGGTGCCCTGGAAATTGTCGAGGAATGCGGCTTCTAGGTCCTCCCAACAACCAATTGACTCTGCTGGCAAGCTGTTAAGCCAATGCCGAGCTGGTCCTTTAAGCTTGAGTGGGAGGTATTTGATGGCGTGTAGATCATCACCGCGGGCCATGTGGATATGAAGGAGATAATCCTCGATCCATACCGCAGGATCTGTTGTGCCATCGTATGATTCGATATTTACGGGTTGGAAACCCTCGGGGATTTGATGATCCATTACTTAATCTGTGAAGCAGTGGGTGTGCGGCGCCTCTGTACTGGGCTATATCACGACGTAGCTCAAATGAGCTTTGTCTACTGTGTTCGGCCTGGCCGGATTTGCCATATCCGCCGTGACGGTTATCGTCATGTGTCGTGGGGCGCCCACGCGATCCGTAGATCGATCTTGTTTCCCTTGCCTTGTCCTCCAATATATCTCGCACGTCTAGCGCGTTTCCCCGTGCCTTGGTATTTTTTGAGCGACGTCGGGGTGCGGCTTGAGTGGAGGGCGAGAGGCCTCTGTCATGACCATGAGGTGGCGGTCGGGCGTCGTCTTGCTGGTGATGTAGGTTTAGGTGCTTCATCCTCTAATCAGGGTAGCAGACTTCGCTTTGGGTAGCTCTTGGAGGGGCGTTCGAGTTCGTACTCTTCGGCCACAAGGACTTTAGTCCATCTGTCAGCGAGCAAGTCTAGGTCAGCTCTAAGATGTTGCTGTTTTTTCTTGAGGCTGCTCGTCGTGGCCATAAGCCTGCATTTGAAACGCTCTTGTTCGACGGGATCCTCAAGCACGACAAATTCATCGTCGTCGAGGCTTGCCTCATTTTCGGAGGGAGGCGTGTAATTATCGTCCTCTACCTCTTTGTCTGCCGCTCTCTCATGAGGGCTGGCTTCTACATCCTCCTGTGCTGAATTCTGCTGGAGGGGGTTGTCTTCGGCACTGTCCGGGGTGTTATTACCTCCCATGCCGGAATCGCCGTTTTTGCTTTGGCGGGATTTAGAGCGGCGCCGCTGACGCCGGCGCTTAGGCTGCTTTTTGTAGGGGTCATCCTCCGTTGTTCCATCGTCGTTCCCTTCTTTTGGGGTGTCCACCATGTATATGTCATACGACGAGGTGGCCTTCCAATGCCCTATAGGCGCTGGTTCTTGGTCGTCTCCTGCATCGGCATCCATACGGTCGATGTCTTCGGAGTCAAGTCGAGCATGTCGGTTAAGTCATCGGCAGTGGCTCTGAAGTGGGTGGTGGGTGGGCTTTGAATTTCTTCGTCGTCCGCATCCCAACCTTGCTGACCATAGTCCGGCCAGGGCTCTCCTGATAAAGAGAGAGACTTTAGTGAATTCAGAATGTCACCAAAGGGCGAGTGCTGAAAGATGTCCGCGACGGTGAACTCCATGATCGGCGCCCAATCGGATTCGACAAGGTGGGCGCTGGAGGGTTCGGTGTCCGGAGAGGAGTCCGGCACCTTGGAGTCACGGGCTTCGCAGAGGACACGGCTGGTGTTCAGCTCGATCGCCGTAGAGATTGGAGCGCCCGAGGCGTTGTCCAGCCACCCGTCCTCGATCGGCACCATCGGCTCCGAGCTAAGGGTCGGAGCAAACATGGGTGCGGCCTCCAGGGCACTGTTCGGCAGCAGAGCTAGATCATGCCCATCGTAACAGTGCGGCGCGCTCGGCTGTGGCTCGAACCCATCAAAGATCAAGTCTCCGAGGATGTTAGCCGTGTAGTTCAAACTTCCAAATCTAACCTGATGGCCAGGGGCGTAGCTTTCGATCTGCTCCAGATGGCTGCGAATTAATTGCCCGCATGCAAAGCCGCCCGAACACGAAGATCTGTCCGGGGAGAAAAGTCTCACCCTGGACCGCATCGTTGTTGATGATCGGAGGAGCCATCGGGCCTAAAGATGACGACACAGAGGAACTCTCAATGAAAGCACCAATGTCGGTGTCAAAACCGGCGGATCTCGGGTAGGGGGTCCCGAATTGTGCGTCTAGGCGGATGGTAATAGGAGACAAGGGACACGATGTTTTTACCCAGGTTCGGGCCCTCTCGATGGAGGTAAAACCCTACTCCTACTTGATTAATATTGATGATATGGGTAGTACAAGAGTAGATCTACCACGAGATCAGAGAGGCTAAACCCTAGAAGCTAGCCTATGGTATGATTGTTGTTCGTCCTACGGACTAAAACCCTCCGGTTTATATAGACATTGGAGAGGGCTAGGGTTACATAGAGTCGGTTACAACAGGAGGAGATCTACATATCCTTATCGCCAAGCTTGCCTTCCACGCCAAGGAAAGTCCCATCCGGACACGGGACGAAGTCTTCAATCTTGTATCTTCATAGTCCAGGAGTCCGGCCGAAGGTTATAGTCCGGCTATCTGGACACCCCCTAATCTAGGACTCCCTCAGTCATGTTCATCACGGTGGCCGGGGACAACCGTCATTGGTTCGAACCCATTGAAGATCAAATCTCCGCGGATATCAGCCACAAAAGTCAGGCTTCCAAATTTGACCTGGTGGCCAGGGGCGTAGCTATCGATCTACTCTAGATGGCCAAGCGAGTTGGCCCGCAGGCGACGCCACCGAATACGAAGATCTGACCAAGGAGAAAGATCTCCCCCTGGACTACGTTGTTTTATATGATTGACGGAGCCATCAAGCCTTCTGGTGACGATGCATCGGAACTCTCAATGAAAGCACCAATGTCGGTGTCAAAACCAGCGGACCTCGGGTAGGGGGTCCCGAGCTGTGCGTCTAAGGCTAATGGTAACAGGAGGCGGGGGACACAATGTTTACCCAGGTTCGGGCCCTCTCTATGGAGGTAATACCCTACTTCCTGCTTGATTGATCTTGATGAATATGAGTATTACAAGAGTTGATCTACCACAAGATCGTAATGGGTAAACCCTAGAAGTCTAGCCTATGAGGTTATGATTGTTGTGGCTGAACCCTAGAAGCCTAAACCCTCCGATTAATATAGACACCAGAGGGGGCTAGGGTTGTACAAACTCGGTTACAGAGAAAGGAATCTACATAGCCGAATCGCCAAGCTTTCCTTCCACGCCAAGGAGAGTCCCATCCGGACACGGGAAGAAGTCTTCTATCTTGTATCTTCATAGTCCAACAGTCCGGCCAAAGTATATAGTCCGGCTGTCCGAGGACCCCTTAATCCAGGACTCTCTCAGTTGCCCCGGCAAGGGTGTTCCTGGGGGAGGTCCAGCTCGCCTTCTGCTCCTTGTTCCTTGACTTGAGTATCTGCCTTGGTAGTCTTCGTGTTTTATCTTCTGCTGCCCTGCCGGGCCCGGCCATAGGCGTGGCTACAACTTCTCGTGCACAAGTAAGGGGTACAAAAGAGCCCGTACTTTTGTACACCGACATACTGTAACATAGCTCTTCCCGATAAAGGATGAGTCTACAAGTTAATTAAAGAAGTCATCCATGAAACTAGCACTGTGTTACTTAGCACTATGGAGATAGTAACTTAGACTAGTGTCATATGCATGACACTAGTATAAGTTACTCCCCACTATGACCAGCCTAAGTGGTTTCATGCATGCGAACTAGACTTTCTGGATGATATGGCACACAGTTAAATGAGCAAAGAGAGGATGTAGTATAATATCGAGATACTCTATGATATTAAATGTTGGACTACTTTGTGTCATGCATGGAAATTAATAAGGCAACCAAAGATACTAATTTATGATACTATGCATTACGGAAATAGTATCATGCACTAGTATCATATGAAGGGAATATGCCCTAGAGGCAATAATAAAGTTGTTATTTATATTTCCGTATATCATGATAAATGTTTATTATTCATGCTAGAATTGTACAAACCGGAAACTTAGTACATGTGTGAATACATAGACAAAACATAGTGTCCCTAGTATGCCTCTACTTCACTATCTCGTTAATCAGAGATGGTTATGTTTCCTAACCATAGACATGTGTTGTCATTTGATGAACGGGATCACATCATTAGGAGAATTATGTGATGGACAAGACCCATCCGTTAGCTTAGCATTATGATCATTATAGTTTCATTGCTACTGCTTTCTTCATGACTTATACATGTTCCTCACAATATGAGATTATGCAACACCCGAATACCGGAGGAACTCCTTGTGTGATATCAAATGTCATATCATAACTAGGTGATTATAAAGATGCTCAATAGGTGTCTCCGAAGCTGTTTGTTGGGTTGGCATAGATCGAGATTAGGATTTGTCACTCCGTGTATCATAGAGGTATCTCTGGGCCCTCTCAGTAATGCTCATCACTATAAGCCTTGCAAGCAATGTGACAAATGAGTTAGTTGCGGGATGAAGTATTACGTAACGAGTAAAGAGACTTGCCGATAACAAGATTGAACTAGGTATGATGATACCAACGATCGAATCTCGGGCAAGTAACATACTGATGACAAAGGGAACAACGTATATTGTTACACGATTTGACCGATAAAGATCTTCGTAGAATATGTAGGAGCCAATATGAGCATCCAGGTTCCGCTATTGGTTATTGATCGGAGATGTGTCTCGATCATGTCTACATAGTTCACGAACCCGTAGGGTCCGCATGCTTAATGTTCGATGACAATTTGTATTATGAGTTATGTGTTTTTGATGACCGAAGTTTGTTTGGAGTCCCCGATGAGATCACAGACGTGACGAGGAGTCTTGAAATGGTCGAGACATAAAGATTGATATATTGGAAGGTTATGTTCGGACAGCGCAAAGGTTTCAGAATGGTTCAGGCATTTTTCGGAGTACCGGGAGGTTACCGGAACCCCCGGGGGATTAATGGGCCTTCATGGGCCTTAGTGGAAGAGAGGAGGCAGCGGCTAGGAGGAGGCGCGTGCCCCCCTAGCCCAAACCGAATTGTACTAGGGGAAGGGACGCCCCCCCCCCCCCTTTCCTCTTTCTCCTCCACCTCTTTCCCTCTCTCCATCTCTTGGAAAACGAAGTGGACTCCAACTAGGATTGGGAATCCTAGTTGGACTCCCCCTATAGGCGCGTCCCTCCTTGGCCGGCCTCTGATACGTCTACGTCGTATCTATAATTTTTTATTGTTCCATGCCAATATTCTTCAACATTCATATACTTTTGGCAACTTTTTATACTATTTTTGGGACTAGCATATTGATCCAGTGCCCAGTGCCAGTTCTTGTTTGTTGCATGTTTTATGTTTCGCAGAAACCCAATATCAAACGGAATCCAAACGGGATAAAAGCAGACGGAGAATTATTTTGGAATATTTGGGATTTTACGGAGGAAGAATCAATGCGAAAGCGGTGCCCGAGGTGGCCCACGAGACACGGCGCGACCTCCCCCCTGGGCGCGCCTGGCACTCTCGTGGGCCACCCGTAAGGCGGTTGACGCTCTTCTTTTGCGGCAAGAAAGCTAATTTTATGAGAAAAATTTGGGTGAAAGATTCACCCCAATCGGAGTTACGGATCTCCGGATATAAAAGAAACGGTGAAGGGGAAGGATCAGGGGACGCAGAAACAGAGAGAGACAGAGAGATAGATCCACTCTCGGAGGGGCTCTCGCCCCTCCCACGCCATGGGAGCCAAGGACCAGAGGGGAAACCCTTCTCCCATCTAGGGAGGAGGTCAATAAGAAGAAGAAGAAGAAGGGGGGCCCTCTCCCCCTTGCTTCCGTTGGCATCGGAATGCTGCCGGGGGCCATCATCATTACCGCGATCTTCACCAACACCTCCATCACCTTCACCAACATCTCCATCACCTTCCCCCATCTATATCCAGCGGTCCACTCTCCTGCAACCCATTGTACCCTCTACTTGAACATGGTGCTTTATGCTTCATATTATTATCCAATGATGTGCTGCCATCCTATGATGTCTAAGTAGATTTTCGTTGTCCTAGCGGTGATTGATGAATTGCTATGATTGGTTTGAATTGCATGTTTTGTTATTGGTGTTGTCCTATTGTGCCCTCCGTGTTGTGCAAGCGTGAGGGATTCCCGTTGTAGGGTTTGCAATATGTTCATGATTTGCTTATGGTGGGTGGCGTGAGTGGCGAAGCACGCACTGAGTAAGTAGGTTGTTTGCGTATGGGATAGAGGGGACTTGATACTTTAATGCTATGGTTGGATTTTACCTTAATGATCTTTAGTAGTTGCGCATGCTTGCTAGAGTTCAAATCATAAGTGCATATGATCCAAGAAGAGAAAGTATGTTAGCTTATGCCTCTCCCTCAAATAGAATTGTAATGGTGATTACCGGTCTAATAAAGAAGTCAATTGCTTAGGGACAATTCCACAACTCCGACCACCACTTTTCCACACTCGCTATATTTACTTTATTGCTTCTTTATCTAAACAGCCCCTACTTTTTATTTATGTGTTCTTTATTATCTTGCAAACCTATCCAATAACACCTACAAAGTACTTCTAGTTTCATACTTGTTCTAGGTAAAGCGAACACTAAGTGTGCGTAGAGTCATATCAGTGGCAGATAGGACTTGAGAGAATATTTGTTCGACCTTTAGCTCCTCGTTGGGTTCGACACTCTTACTTATCGAAAGAGGCTACAACTATCCCGTATACTTGTGGGTCATCAAGAACTTTTTCTGGCGCCGCTGTCGGAGTCATAAGCGTGGGGTGAATATTCTCGTGTGTGCTTGTTTGCTTTATCACTAAGTAATTTTTATTTGTTGTTCTAAGTTGTTCTCTATCTTTAGTTATGGATATGGAACACAAAATACGAAAAAAATTAGGTTTACTTGCTACCCATGGAGATGGGGAACCTCCTAAAACCCTCGATGCTGGTTATGTGGAAAATATTACGTACTACTTTGATAATCCTGAGAAAACCCCATTCAATTATGTTATGGGAGACACATTGGATCAACGTGAATACTTTAGGGATTATCGCTTGACACAAAAACGGAAACTATTATGGGATCAAATTCATATATTACGTTGGTATGCTCGTCAACTATGCTTGGTACATGATTCTACTTGTTGCTCTAGGATGAAGGCTCCACACCTTGCCTTTTCATGCAAATTCAATGATAATAAAACCTTAGCTTATTATGCTAATGGTGTATATGATTACTATGATGTGGAACAAATAGAAGAATTTGTTGCTTTTGTGGGTGCTTATGAGATTTAATCTATGTTTAAAGCGTTTGACGATTTTGATGATTCAGTTTATAGACCAGAAAATTTTGCTATACTTAGATATTGCTATGAAAATTATGAATACAATTACAATATTAATGCATTTATTGAGAAAGTCTCCGCTGTCCAAGAAGAGACTAATATTTTGCAGGAAGCTAAGGAAGAAGAATTTGATGAAACTGTGAGCTCATTGGATGAAAAAGATGATGAGGAGAGAGAAGAACAAAAGGAGGAAGAGCGGATTGATCACCCGTGCCCACCTTCTAATGAGAGTAACTCTTCAACTCATACATTTTTTAATTCCCCTTCGTGCTTACCGAAGGATGATTGCTATGATGATTGCTATGATCCCGTTGATTCTCTTGAAATATCCCTTTTTGATGATGCTTGCTATGCTTGTGGCCAAGATGCCAATATGAATTATTCTTATGGAGATGAACTTGATATAGTTCCTTATGTTAAACATGAAATTGTTGCTATGCACCCACGCATGATAGTCCTATTATCTTTTTGAATTCTCCCGACTACACTATATAGTTTGCGCTTAGTAAGGATTATATTGATGGGTTGCCTTTTACCATTGCACATGATAATTTTGATGAATGTAATATGCATGTGCTTGCTGCTCCTACTTGCAATTATTATGAGAGAGGAACTATATATCCACCTCTCTATGTTTCCAATATGATAGAATTCCAAGAAATTTCTTATACTATGCATTGGCCTTTACTTGGTGTGAATAAATTGTTCTTTTATGACATGCCGATGCATAGGAAGAGAGTTAGACTTCGTTATTGCTTGATATATGTTACTTTGTGCTCACTACTAAATTACAAATCATTGTTAATTAAAATTGTCTTTGATATACCTTGGGATCCGGGTAGATCCATTACTTGAGCACTAAATGCCTAGCTTAATGGCTTTAAAGAAAGCGCTGCCAGGGAGACAACCCGGAAGTTTTAGAGAGTCATTTATTTCTGTTGAGTGCTTTTATATAGTCTAAAAACTAAAAAAATAAAGAGGGGAACCTAAAAACTTTTCAAAAAGGAAAGTGAAAGTGAGAAAGACAAGCATTGTTGAAGTGGGAGCTAGCCTTGAACTTTGTTCATGCTCACGGAAACTTTGTGAATCTTGATTACAGAAACTTCTCATCAGAAATAATTATCCCCTTGTATAATTCCATTGTATTATAAAAATAATGTGCCAAGGTTTGCCTTTAGGATGTTTACAATGCTTGTTGGTTTGTACGGTGCAGGACAGAAACTTTGGCTGTAGTGCGCGATTTTAAATTTTTAACTGGAACGTCAAATGGTTCTGATTCCTTTTGCACTGTATTTATGGACAACTTTTTTATTGTTCCTAATTTTGGTAGAATTTTTTGGGTAACATAAGTATGGTGAATGTTCAGATTTCTACAGACTATTCTGTTTTTGACAGATTCTGGTTTTGATGCATAGTTTGCTTGTTTTGATGAATCTATCAATTTATATCAGTGGATTAAGCCATGGAAAAGCTATTTACAGTATACACAATGAAAAAATAAAATATGAATTGGTTTTATACAGTACTTAGAGTAGTGATTAGCTTTATTATAATAACGGATCTTACCGAGTTTTCTGTTGAAGTTTTGTGTGGATGAAGTGTCTAATCAAGGATGTCTCGATATGAGGAAAAGGAAGAGAGGTAAGAGCTCAAGCTTGGGGATGCCCTAGGCACCCCGAGTAAATATTCAAGGAGACTCAAGCGTCTAAGCTTGGGGATGCCCCGGAAGGCATCCCCTCTTTCTTCAACAAGTATCGGTATGTTTTTGTATTCGTTTTGTTCATGCGATATGTGCAAGTCTTGGAGCGTCTTTTCCATTTAGTTTTCATTTTTATTTTATGCACCATGCTGGTATGAGATAGTCCTTGGTTGATTTATAGAATTCTCATTGCACTTCACTTAAATCTTTTGAGTGTGGCTTTATAGAATGCTTCATGTGCTTCACTTATATCATTTGAAGTTTGGATTGCCTGTTTCTCTTTATTTAGAAAACCGCCATTTGTAGAATGCTCTTTTGCTTCACTTATATTTGTTAGAGCGTGGGCATATCTTTTGTAGAAAGATTTAAACTCTCTTGCTTCACTTATATCTATTTAGAGAGATGACAGGAATTGGGCATTCACATGGTTAGTCATAAAATCCTACATAAACTTGTAGATCGCTGAATATGATATGTTTGATTCCTTGCAATAGTTTTGCGATATAAAGATGGTGATATTAGAGTCATGCTAGTGGGTGGTTGTGGATTGTAGAGACACTTGTGTTGAGGTTTGCAAGTCTTGTAGCATGCACGTATGGTTACCGTTGTGTGACAAATTTGAAACATGTGGTGTTTCTTTGATTGTCTTCCTTATGAGTGGCGGTCGGGGACGAGCGATGGTCTTTTCCTACCAATCTATCCCCCTAGGGGCATGCGTAGTAGTACTTTGCTTCGAGGGCTAATAAACTTTTGCAATAAGTATATTAGTTCTTTATGACTAATGTGAGTCCATAGATTATACACACTTTTACCTTTCCATCATTGCTAGCCTCTTCGGTACCGTGCATTGCCCTTTCTCACCTTGAGAGTTTGTGCAAACTTCGCCGGTGCATCCAAACCCCGTGATATGATAAGCTCTATCACACATAAGCCTCATTATATCTTCCTCAAAACAGCCACCATACCTACCTATCATGGCATTTCCATAGCCATTCCGAGATATATTGCCATGCAACTTCCATCATCATCATATACATGACTTGAGCATTTATTGTCATATTGCCTTGCATGATCGTAAGATAGCTAGCATGATGTTTTCATGGCTTGTCCATTTTTTGATGTCATTGCTACGCTAGATCATTGCACATCCCGGTACACTGCCGGAGGCATTCATATAGAGTCATATCCTTATTCTAGTATCGAGTTGTAATATTGAGTTGTAAGTAAATAAAAATGTGATGATCATCATTATAGAGCATTGCCCCATGAAAAAAAGAAAAAATAAAAAAGTACAGGCCAAAGAAGCCTAAATAAAAAAAGGGGGGCCAAAGAAGCCCACCGAAAAAAAGAAAAAAAGAAAAAAAAGAAAAGTGGCAATGTTACTATCCTTTTACCACACTTGTGCTTCAGAGTAGCACCATGTTCTTTGTATAGAGAGTCTCCTATGTTGTCACTTTCATATACTAGTGGGAATTTTTCATTATAGAACTTGGCTTGTATATTCCAATGATGGGCTTCCTCAAATGCCCTAGGTCTTCATGAGCAAGCAAGTTGGATGCACACCCACTTAGTTTCAGTTTGAGCTTTCATACACTTATAGCTCTTAGTGCATCCGTAGCATCGCAATCCCTACTCCTCGCATTGACATCAATTGATGGGCATCTCCATAGCCCGTTGATTAGCCGCGTCGATGTGAAAATTTCTCCCTTTTTTGTCTTCTCCATATAAACCTCCACCATCATATTCTATTCCACCTATAGTGCTATATCCATGGCTTGCGCTCATGTATTGCGTGAGGGTTGAAAAAGCTGAAGCGCGTTAAAAAGTATGAACCAATTGCTCGGCTTGTCATGGGGGTTGTGCATGATGGGAGCATTTTGTGTGACAAAAATGAAGCATGGCCAAACTATATGATTTTGTAGGGATAATCTTGCTTTGGCCTTGTTGTTTTGAAAAGACATGATTGCTTTATTGGTACGCTCGAAGTATTATGGTTTTCATGTCAAATGATAGACTATTGCTTTGAATCACTCGTGTCTTAATATTCATGCCATGATTAGATATATGATCAAGATTATGCTAGGTAGCATTCCACATCAAAAATCATCTTTTTTAATCATTTACCTACTCGAGGACGAGCAGGAATTAAGCTTGGGGATGCTGATACATCTCCGTCGTATCTATAATTATTGATTGTTACATGCCAATATTCTTCAACTTTCATATACTTTTGGCAACTTTTTATACTATTTTTGGGACTAACATATTGATCCAGTGCCAGTTCCTGTTTGTTGCATGTTTTATGTTTCGCAGAAACCCAATATCAAATAGAATCCAAACGGGATAAAAACAGATGGAGAATTATTTTGGAATATTTGGGATTTTCCGGAGGAAAAATCAACACGAAATGGTGCCCGAGGTGGGCACGACACAGCGGGGCGCGCCCTCCCCCCTGGGCACGCCTGGCACTCTCGTGGGCCACCCTTAAGGCGGTTGACGCTCTTCTTTTGCCGGAAGAAAGCTAATTTTATGAGAAAATCTGGGCGAAAGATTCACCCCAATCGGAGTTACGGATCTCAGGATATAAAAGAAATGGTGAAGGGGAATGATCAGGGAACGCAGAAACAGAGAGAGACAGAGAGATAGATCCAATCTCGGAGGGGCTCTTGCCCCTCCCACGCCATGGGAGCCAAGGACCAGAGGGGAAACCCTTCTCCCATCTAGGGAGGAGGTCAAGGAAGAAGAACAAGAAGGGGGGGCCCTCTCCCCCTTGCTTCCGGTGGCGCCGGAACGCCGCCGGGGGCCATCATCATCACCGTGATCTTAACCAACACCTCCATCATCTTCACCAACATCTCCATCACCTTCCCCCATCTATATCCAGCGGTCCACTCTCCCGCAACCCATTGTACCCTCTACTTGAACATGGTGCTTTATGCTTCATATTATTATCCAATGATGTGCTGCCATCCCTACACTACTAGAAAAACCACTACTAATGGCGCACCTAATTTGGCTATTAATGGCGCATCTGTGGTGCGCCATTAATAGCACGCCATTAGTAATTTTTACTAATGGCGCACCACCTGGTGCGCCATTAGTATATGCGAGGGTGCGCCATTAGTATGCCTCCTGTAAGCATGTATACCAGTGTGCTGGCATACTAATGGCGCACCACCTCACGGATGCGCCATTAGTAATCGCGGCATACTAATGGCGCACTACCCATGATGCGCCATGAGTAACCATGGCATACGAATGGCGCACGGACCAGTGATGCGCCATTAGTATGCATTGTCATACTAATGGCGCACTGTCATGTGATGCGCCATTAGTATGAATATTAGGTTTTTATTTTTTATTTTCTGTTTTTGCACAGGTTACAAAATGTATAATTTGACAAAATATAGACAGCACACATCAACAATAGATTCATCAGATACAATAGAAGATTAGTCTTTGAATACAATTCATCATATTAGTCTCCGAATACAATTCATCATATTAGTCTCCGAATTGAAAAGACCGAACAAAGATAGAACATTATATTACAAGTCTCGAGACCGCGAGTAGCGAGTTTGTCTTCACATTACAAGTCGATATCGATCATCTAAACTACCATCACATATAAGAGAGTTGCGGTCATCACAATGAGCATCATCACGATGAAACTCGTCTTCATCCGGTTCCTCCAACGCTCCCTCCCCTCTCCCGCTAGATAGCGGGCGTATCTAGATTCGGCCTCGGCCCTAGTGGTGTACCCTTTGTAACTGTTACCGCTGAATCGGTGAACCTGTCTCCGACACTCCTCCGAGTCATCGTAGACTCCGGGAACCTTACCCTTGTACACGACATACGACGGCATCGCTATGCACTAGCCAAACGTAAACGTTAGTACCAATTCACAGACAATACATAAGCAATATATAAGTATGCAACAGAGCGATCGGAAGAGAAAAGCAAGACATTAATAGCATCGATTACATCTAAGTTGAACGACTCTAAAACCAAAGAGACATACTACAAGTTCATTAAAGTTTAATTACAACATGAGCCAATCGATGTTTGAGAACTAGACAACTCGACTCAAGGGACGGGCGTGGATGAAGCCGCCGTCTATCGTGGGAGTCATGAAAGAACGGGCGTTGTCATCCTGCATTTGTAGCATTGTGTCGATGTCACCGTTGGACGGTTGATTTCGAGGTAGAACTGCCCCGAGGTACGGCGACATATTGATGGATGATTTCCGCAAACTCCATTGGATGCGAAAGAATTCTTGTCGGAGGTCCGCGTCTGGATTGCCAACACGCTCGCGGCCCAGTCTTGGAGTTTACTCGGTGGCGAAGTTGATGATGGTCCCGCACGATCGCCCGCATGTGATGGATGGCGTAGTAGGCACCCTTCCGACCGCCAGCGGCTGCTTGACGCAGCGTAACGTCAGATTGTGGGAGAACACGTGCTTGCCGTACTTACGAATAGGCCCGGTGAAGGTGCCTCCAGATTTGGCGAGCCGGGAGAACATCATCAAGAACCTTCTTGACATTTGCGTAGTCTACGTTCAATCGACGGTCCGGTCGAAATATGTGGCCATGGAATATTTGGGGCTTAGGAGGATGAGCGTGCAACGTGTGTCATCGCAGAAAACATGGAATGTTAAAAGAAAACGATCGAAATGTAAGAATTCATATGTTACGGGCGGTTGAGGGAGGACTTACTCGGGAAAGTAAGGCACGAGGAAGTTATCCTTATCTTGGTTTGCGAATGACGCCTTCGAGGTAAGAACTCGCGAGTTGCCGGTCCCCAGCGCTGCCCAAGATCTTGGCACGCATGTAGAAGGGGTCAACTATCACGATGTCCGGGGTCTTGTCGCGAATGATCCGCATCTCCATACTCAACGAAAATAGTCGAACGAAGGTGTAGTGCAGCGGATGAAGGTTCAACATAGCGTGGATGTCATCAAAACGCAGGACGATCATACGCCCGATGGAGTTATCCACAAAGCCCTTGCCCTCTGGCACCTTGGCCGTGAAAACTGGGTATGCCACATCCTTCTCCCTGAGACGCAGCTTCTCCAAAGAAAGAACAACATCATGCAGACTCCGCATAGCACCGGTTGCAGCATTGAGCATATTTGTCGGTAGCATCGCCCTACCCGCCACATGCACCCTCCTCGAGATATCCTGCGGTGAAGGTGGCCCGTCCCCGAGCACGGATCGTACTCGGTGCCGGGCTGGCTCGCACCCTTCTTAGTCTTTCTTTTGTGTGCCTTCTTCTTCTCCTGTAATGGGACCGAGTTTTGCTCACAGACCGCCTTCTTGAGTGTGTTGGGGCTGATAATATTTCGCACCTCGCCTATCTCGAGGCTCGGTGAAGTCGGCAGTGAGGCGTCTCTGAGAGCTGAACGCCAGACGGTGCTGTTGCAACTTGGCTTCTCCAGCGATACGAGCTAGATCGCACACGTCTTTTGTTGGGTTTGGTTCTTGAGAAGGAGGCCCCATGAAGTCGCCATCGCACCCATGCTCGGCAAAATCTTGATCGACGTTGCCAAATGTATCATAGTAAATGCGTCGTCGTTGTTTTGATCCTATGCCATATGCATGTTTGGATCGATGGCATAGGGATGTCCGCACCGTTACGGCGGTCTTGCCATGGGGCCGACTTGGCGCCGCACGATCGGGCGGTGTTGTCTTTGGGGTGGTGTCCCCGCCCCAAACGAATCTGGCTCTTCGCCAAAGCAGGGCCAGCTCAGGTAGGTGCCGAGGGTCATCACGTCATCATCGTCGGCCCCGACGGGTCGATTCGGAGGTAACAAGTCGTCGCAGCTCGGCAGCACCGAACCAGTTGAACCCTAAACAAGTTGGGTGGCATCCGGATACCGTGGAACAAGGGTTGCCGGTTGAACGATTTTGCCCTTGGCGACATCGACCAACTCGTTGTTCAGTGCAGGAGAGTGCACGGAACGTCGGCGGCGCCCTGCGAAAACATGTAGGGCGTCAGGGATGCCCAGTCAAAGGCAAGGATATGAAGTCCTCGGCCGAGAGAGGCTTAATTAGTTACCGTGATGATGGCGTCGAGCTCGGCTAATGTAGAGGCACCGCCAACGGCGGGCGTGCAGTTGACGGAGGGGCCGCTTGATGCAGAGGTGCCTACCGGCGTACACCCGGGTGCATTAAGCTCCCGTGCCGGCGTCGGAGACACCAATGCCGCCTCCGCCGGAGGCACCAATGGCCCCGCCATCACATTATGCGAGTTGCTGGCCGTGAAGCTAGGAATCGGGCGGCCCTGTTGGCGCCCGCAATCCACGACTCAACCCGAGATCAAGGTAGGCACAAGGGCGGTGATCGTCGCTCGAGTCGTTGTTCCACTTGCTCTTGGACAATCTCCGAATCCGCGCCACCTGTGCCTTGAGTTCTTGAACCTCTCGCGCCTGGCTTTCCGAGCTGGTCTTTTTCTCCTTCCGCACACCAGCGGTATAGTATGACCCCCATTTTGTCGACAATCCTTTGCCGGCCACACGACCAGCTGACGTCGGCTTACTGAGCTTATCCTTGTTCTTCATTACATTCAACCCCCTATTTAGATTGGTGTACAAAGGGTTGCTCTGAGTCGACCCCTCGCTACTGCTTTGATCGCTGCGGAAGGAATGTGAACCATTTAGAAATTCGGCTTCATTAATTAGAATGCAACCATATGGAGCTAATTACGCTGGGGTGTATTCCTTACGAGAACAAGCTGAAGCTGCCCGGTCTTCGGATCCGTGGTAAGCTCCTTTGTTTTCGGGTCCTTCTTGTACCGGGCCACGACAAAGTTCTGGTCTGCTTGTCACCGTATGTATCGAAGAGGGGCGGTAGGCCTTGCTCGGCATGCTCCGCCTCCTCCTTGTCCCATATAGGCTCCGCCACTCTGTAATCACGGGATCGAGTGTGTGTTCCCCTATGTTCAGCTCCGCATTTGTTTCCCCACTCACTTGATTGGGAGCTTGCGGTGCTCGAGCAATTGATCTTGAAGTCGTTGTAGTCATCTTCGGTGATCGAAGGATTTTTCTCCTTGATCTTGATAACTCTCACCTTTCTCGATCATTCTCTTCACATTGCTTTTCCAAGTAGACAGGGCCTTGCTCATCTTCGTGAGGGCAGCATTGTTCACTTTATTCCCTTTGAGGCTTGTGTTTTGAAATTCAGCGGGAACTTGTATCGTTCGTGCAGCTTCGTGAAGAGGAGGTTGCGCAAATTCCCTCGGTCGGGATGCCTCGGGTTCTCGGTGTTGATCGAGACAAAGGTTCGGAGAATGCACCCGAGCTGAAGCGAGTACCCCTTGACTATTCGTTCGGGCATCGTTGGATTCCGTTGGAGTCCACTTGATAACTTCCTCCTTGAGGGTGCGGAGCACGATCGGGCGCCGGTCCTTCCGTTGCCTCTTCGGTTGGCTGCCATCCGTGCGCGCCGCCATCATCGATGGTGGCATCCTCGGCGGCACCATCAATGGTGGCATCGGTGGGGTCATCCTCGGCGGTACCATCGGTGGTCTCAGGATCGGTGGGGAAGGCGGCGGCCTCATACAAGTGAGGTTGTTCCTCCATCTCTGGGACAGCTCGAGAATGCCTTGCCGCCGAACCCCGGCCTCATCGTTGTGGGCCATGTTTCTCTCTAAATAGAAACAAAGTTTGGTCAAAAGTTGGTTATTGTCAAGGAACAAGATCATGGTCTCATCATTTAGGGTTTGTCGACACCGAGGCATCCTAAAATCTAAGCTTTTATCATTGAGGGTTTTTCGACGCCGAGGCACCCTAAAAGCCTAAGCTTTCATCATTTCGGTTTTTATCGACACCGAGGCACCCTAAAAGCCATGCATTAGTCACAAGTACGCCGGGGCAGTTGATCCTACTTAATTAACTACTAAGATACAGGCCCATGCATTAGTCACAAGTACCCCATATGTCCTATTTTTAGCAAAGTCATGCTAAAATTCACGGAAAATTTCAGCATGACCTTTGCTGAAAATAGGACATATGGAGTACCCAATTTGCCGAACGGAAGTTAATCGACATTCCGCAAACTCAAGGGCCTCTCGGGTACCTGCAAAATCATTATCCCAGGTGGACATGGATGCAATGTCACATGTCACATGGATCCCACACCCACGTGAGCTGGTGAAGCTTCATGGCAGAATATCATATACAAGCGAATTTTGTTCACATTTATATAGCAACAAATATTTATACACTCATATAGCAGCACTAAGTATATTGCACTTAGAAGAAGACTTGCTTTTACATCCCACCCAACTTAACAATCTAGTAGAGTTGTTAGTAAGATCCTAGCTCTCTCTTTTCTTAGAAATAATAAATCGCCAAGCAGGAATGAAAAGATTATTTGATTGAAGAAACCACCATGGCAGCAAATAACTGAACCTTCACTCTGTTTTAACTGAAAATATATTTGAAAAAAAAAACTTTTACACGTGTGAAAATCTTCTCTACATATGAGAAAATAGATATAACTTGGGTCGCCATGTATCTGTGCCATTGATCATCAAAACTAAATCAATATAAGAAAATATGGTGAAAACTAAATCAGACAAGATATTTGAAAACATGAATTAGTGCGCCATTATCCTAAAAATGGCAGTCAAGATATGCATGGACGCTCATTTTCAAAGATTGTAGCCGATGCTTTCTTGTCTACTTAATGACAACATTAACACTTGAGGGCTCAAGAATTAAATTGTCGGTTTCTTTAGGCATTAGCAACGACCAAACCAGCAATTAGCATACATTCTACAGCACAAAATCTTCATCTATTTAGGCGAAAGATCTAATGTGATTACTAGCTTCCTAGGCATGGTAAGAACTCTGTCATATCATACACAGTAATCAATTTCCATAGCCCGTCCTTGGTTCATGTAAGTCTGAATCTAGTCGAACTACCCCTCTGCAAGCTTCAGCATAGTCTCCAAGGTTTATCTCAGTTCTCATATCACAAGTGTGACAAAAGTGGATACAAATTGCACAACAATCGCAAAATAAAATTCAGCTACAATCCCCACATCTGAAACACTTCTTGCTCTTACCACAGAACTTTGAATGTTCACGGAGATAAACATTGATGGGTCCTGAAAAATGTACATATTTTTAATCCCTACAAAGGCAAGGAAACTATAATTGCAAAATGAATTGCTGGACTGGGAATTAATACTCATCAATGGGCATTACTGTAATTTTTGTTTTAACTGAACATATGGTATTGTTAATCTTGCCAATCATCAGCTGTTGACATTTGGAGTTTTTATGCAAAAGTGTTCTTCTTTTTCTTTTGGACTGAAATGAGTGTGTCATCAATCACAAGTATCTTTCATGAGTTTTAGCAGAGGAATACTGACTCATCGATCTCAACAGAATGATAAATATCCACTAGAGACAATAGGGGTGGGCATCTCATATTTTAAATGACTGTAGTAATGACTTTGCTTTTACGGATGGAAAAGGTTGTCCATTTTAGATTGGCGATACAGACCTAAGAATCTTAGATATGGACGCAAACAACAATTCCTTTTTTCCATTGAACATCCTGACCGGTGATGTAAATATATTTTTATATCAATTGGGTCACCCTGACCGAAAATTCTGACTACGCCACTGTCTCTAGCATATCTTCACTCAACGGCTTTAATACCTATAATCCACAAGGATATCAAGTCGGTTAATATACTTTTGGATGATACTCTAATAGCTAAGGCAGCAGACTTTGGATCATCAAGGTACATTTCATTAGACAAATCAGGTTTAACAACAATGGCGCAAGGTACATTAGAATTATTGGATCCTATGTACTTCTACACCGGCAACTCACAAAGAAAAGTGATATTTACAGCTTTGACGTTATGCTCATAGAACTGATGACTAAAAAGAAGTCGTTTTCCTATATGGATTCTGAAGGCGATGGCCTTGTGGCACATTTTGCCACCATGTTTGCTGAAGCAGGCAATTTGTTATAGAAATAAATAAATGTAATTTTGTGATGAGATACTTAAATATGCAAGCACTGAATAGCAGAAATGATAAAACTAATTCATGTCATCTCCATTGATTTAGTTTTGAGGGGGGAGGAGGAGGAGGAGGAGGGGAGCTCACGGGGTGGTGGTGCTCCGGCGACGGTGGTGTGGACGGGCGGGTCGAGGTGGGGCAGCGCGCCGGGCGGGTCGAGGCGGCGCTGGGCGGCGGGGCAGCATCGAGGCGGAGTCGGGGCGGCGTCCGGGCGGCGGGTCGCTGCCGAGGCGGCGCTGGGCGGCGGGTCGCGCCGAGGCGGCGCGCTGGGCGGGCGGGCGGGGTCAGCCGAGGCGGCGCTGGGCGGTGTGGTCGCGACGAGGCGGCGCTGGGCGGGCCCCGGGCGGCGGGTCGCAGGCGGCGGGCAACGCCGAGGTGGCGGGACGGTGGCCGAGGGATGCGGGGCGAGGGAGAGGGAAGGCGAGGAGAGGGCGAGGAGGGAGAGGGCGAGGGCGAGGGCGAGGGTCAGGCAGCGGCGGCGGGCGCGTTGGATCGAGAGGGAGAGGGAATCAGGGGAGAGGGGAGGGGGATCGGGCGAAGGGGAGAGGGCAGGGGGATCGGGCATTACTAATGGCGCACCTCACCGTGGTGCGCCATTAGCATGTCCACTAATGGCGCACCTCACCGTGGTGCGCCATTAGTATTTTTTTATTTCAACTCGAGCCAAAAGGTTATGTACTACAGTAACCTATCCACGTCAAGCCCACTCTACTAGCTCGACTGGTCACCGCCAGTTCTCACACCGGGAGGTCCCGGTTCGACTCCCAGGCTCCACAAATTTTTTTAGCATTTAAAAAGCTGTTTGATACTTATTTATGTTTAAATATGTTCAAACTTGTTTAAATAATAACAGTAATATTTTTTATAAGACAGTAGCATTTAAAAAGCTGTTTGATACTTATTTTTTTTTATAAGACGGTGCGCGGGGTGCGGGGGGTCGGCGACGGCGGTTGAGTAGGGGAATCGAGGGTGCGGGGGGTCGGTGGCGGCAGCGGCGAGGGGGACCGGATCTGGCGAGGTGGGATAGCGATCGAGATGGAGGGGGATCGAGATCGAGTGTCCATGAAATTTAAAAATATTCATGATAGTTCAAAAATTGCCCATGAAATACAATCGAGAAATGAAGGCTACGATTTAAATACAATCGATCTTAGCAAGCAATCTGATCACAATCTTATAGCCCTTCTTTTTCGCAAATGGAGTTCTTACGTGGAGCAGACGTCCTTTAGGTAGGGTGGTCCTGCTTCTTCTTGTGGTGTATGCTGCTACTTCATCATCGTCGTCATGTTCGATCCTCGGTCGCCGTACTTGTCGAAGTCTTGCTCATTGGCTACTCCATCCATTCCGATGATCTTCCTTTTGCCTCTCCTCACGACAACACGACTGGGCTTTGGCGGGTCGGTAATGAAGAAGCATTGGTCCACTTGGGAAGCCAGTACCCATGGCTCATTTTTCGCGGTGACATTTGCGCCCGCGGTCTTGGATTTGGCTTCGGGTATAACCATGGTGGTGAAATACCGGTCTTCTTTTATGACGTTCTTGGCCCATCTGACACGGAACATCGGGACCTTCTCTCCAGCGTAGCTCAGCTCCCAGATCTCCTCGATCCTTCCGTAGTATCTGTCCTTGTCGTTACGGTGTAGGATTCCATCGTTACCCGGAGTTCGATAACCATCGCTCTTCATGTCCTTGGCCTCGGTGTAGAATGTGTAGCCGTTGATATCGTGCGCCTCATAGGTCATCGAGGTTGTGCTCGGCGCCCTATGACAAGGCGAATATGAGTTGTTCTTCCGCGGAAGAATCCTCATGTAAAGGGTACGGCGAAGCTTCTGCTTGAACCAACGCATGAAACATGAGTTGTGCTCTTTGAGTGTATCTCCGTCCGTCCTCTGTTGGCCTCGGTCATTGTACGTCTTTTTAATAAAGGTTTTGTGCTCTACCACCCAATGATCGACCACGTCTATGTGTTGTAGCGCGACTAGGTTTGCTCTTTCAAAGTCGGTAGTCGACCCTCGAAGTCGACATGCATTTCGGCGACCCTCACGGTGACCCCATCCAGCGAGCCTACCGAGGTGCTCGTTGACGGGCAGACCAACGGGGTTCTCGATGCCTAGATAATTCGTGCGATGGGAGATGCACTCTTCGGTCGAAAAGCCCCGGCTATGCTTCCTTACGGGCGTGACATGTTGCGAACGTATCCTTTGATGACACCATTCATCCTTTCGAACGGCATCATGCTGTGCAGGAACGTCGGCCCGAGTTGGATGATATCCTCCACTATATGGACCAGCAGATGCACCATAACGTCGAAGAATGCGGGCGGGAAGTACATCTCAAGCTCGCATAGTATCACCACAATCTCTTCCTGTAGCCTTCTGAGTTGCCTCACGCCAATCGACTTCCGAGATGACGTCGAAGAAGTTGCATAGGCCAAATAGCGTTTACCTGACGTGCGCGTCCATGATCCCACGGATTGCAACCGGAAGTATCTGCGTCATCGACGCGTGGCGGTCGTGAGACTTCATCCCGCTGAACTTCTGCTTCGCTGGGTCTAGGTATCTGCTTATCTTCCCAGCGTAACCGTAAGGAAGTTTTACTCCTAGGAGGCAGGTGAAAAACTGCTCGATCTCCTCCTGACTTAGAGTGAAGCACGCGGGAGGGTAGTCATTTCCGGTCTTCTTGGCCTTTTTGCCTTTGCGACGACTTTCTGTGTTCTGCTTCGCCTCATCATCATCATCATCATCATCATCATCATCATCATCATCATCATCATCATCATCATCATCATCATCATCATCATCATATATAGCGTGAAGCTCCGCACGATGCCCATTGATTTCAAGTCTGCCTTGCTTTCGCCCATCTTTGGTCCTCTCTCGCATGTTGACCAGGGTACCAAGCAGACTCTCGCACACGTTCTTCGTGATATGCATGACATCAAGGCTGTGAGGCACACGGTGGATCTTCCAAGACGGCAAGTCCCGTAAAACAGACCTCGTTTTCCATACCTTCAGCAGCCGCTCTGGCGCCTTTCGCTTCTTTCCGACTCTGGCGCCTTTTGCTTCTTTCGGCGGCAAGGCAGTCTATCCAATTTTTCAACAGCTTGTCTATTTCCTCGCCGCTCCTCGTGCAGGCGTTTTCGGGTTCGGTTTCACCATCGAACAGATCCTTGCGTTTCCTCCACGGGTCATCGTCGCGAAGCCACCTTCGATGTCCCATGAACACGGTTTTCGAAGACCCGGGATCTCTATTTAGCTAGCGATACGTTGTGTCATCCATGCACCTTACGCATCCAGAAAATCCGTGGACTACCTGCCCCGCGAGATATCCGTAACCGAGATAGTCGTGCACCGTCGTGAGCAGTGCGGCTCTCATAGGGAAATATTCTTTCTGCGGCGTCCCCACGTATTGGTGGCGTTTTCCACAGCGTGTCAAGCTCCTCTTTCAGCAGCCCCAGATACAGATTGATGTCGTTCCCTGGTTGTTTCGGCCCTTCAATTAGCATACTCATGTGAATGTACTTCCTCTTCATGCACAACCAGGGGGAAGGTTGTACATCCACACAAACACAGGCCAGGTGCTATGTGTGCTTCTCACGGCTGCCAAACGGATTGACTCCATCGGTGCTCGCGCCAAAGACGATGTTCCTTGGATCGTTCCCAAATTCGAGTCTTGAAGTTCAACGCTTGCCACTGGCTCGCATCCTTAGGGTGACTCAGCATCTTGTCTTTTTTATCTATCTCCGGATCATTTGCGTCATCTTCCCGCTTCTTCTCCTCCCTATCCGCGTGCCAACACAGGAGCTTTCCTACCTTAGGGTCCGCGAAATAGCGCTGCACACGAGGAGTGATCGGAAAGTACCACACCACTTTTCGAGGAGCTTTCTTCCTCTTCTTGTATTGAGTGACGCCGCACACCGGACATATGGTAGACTCCGCGTGCTCGTCCCGATAAATGATGCAATTGTTCATGCACACATGATATTTCACGTGCGGTAAATCGAGAGGACACACGATTTTCTTCGCCTCCTCCAAACTGGTCGGGCACTTGTTCCCCTTGGGAAGACGTCGTGCCGTAATGACATGTTCTCGTCGAAGCATCGCCGGTCATTTTGTGTTTTACCTTCATCTCCGTGAGCCATGAGCGTTACTTTCAAAGCGGGTATCCTCGGGCCTGCATCCTTCATACAATGGAGTAACCGCGTCTAACTCAAGTTGATCCATCTTGGCTTTCTCTCGGGCGGCAGCTCTTGCGTTATCCGTCTGCTTGAGAAGCAGCTCTTGAATGAGGGTCCTGCACCCAGCCCATCGATGGTCCAGCGTAAATGCGCTCCGCCCGGCATCATCATCTTCATGATCATGCCCGTCGCCTGCTCCGCATCTTCCTCATCATCATGTCCTGCATCTTCTACATGATGACTGTGTACAACATCACGCCGTGATCATCTCCTCGGGATTCTTCGTCTTCTCGCCCGCCCGAGCCGCGGTGGTTGTCTTGCTGCCCTTCCTCATTTCTTTCCCGGCCCGTATGGACGACTTCGTAGTCATCTTCATCACCTTGCCACCGATAGCCATCCATGAAACCACGCAACAGCAGCTGGTCCCGCACCTGCCCGGAATCCGGGTCCGCAATAAGGCTCTTGACTTGCATCTTCGACACGGACATCTTATCTCCGTCTCGTTCTTTTGAAGCATCTCGGCCTTCGGACCTCAAAAACCTATTCACGATGCCTTCGGTCATCGTGCGGACCATGGTCGTCAAGGGTAGAGCAAAAGCGATATTTTAGAACCAAACAAAATTTGGCATGACTTTCCCTAAAAATAGGACCAAAAGAATGCTTAATGCCAAAATTCTCGCCAAACGGAAATGAATCAACATTCCGCAAAATATTGGCAACTATCGCATTTCAAATACGGTACACCTCCAAACACAAACACATATGCAACACCACAAACATATGCAACACCACGAACATACATAGATCTAGCTAGGCCGTAAAAAGTGCATGTGCACATTGCTGTAGGGAGAACAACCTAAATATAGCTTCCCCCTTACTTACCTATTAAAACAAGGTAATTTAACCACTTAATTTGAATGAATCTATGGTGGAAATGAGGTGAAAAAGAGGAGGCACACGAGACAAGGAGGAGGTGGAGAGAATGAAGTGGGGAGAAAGTGAGTGTGTGGGTAGGAGAGGCTGTCCCAAATATCTTGTTGCTGCCCACTTACTAATGGCGCACCTCTTGCATGGTGCGCCATTAGTAGTTACAACTACTAATGGCGCACCTAAGGAGGATGTGCCATTAGTATGTTTGGATAGGCGCACTAGTTCAAAAAAAATTCTATACTAATGGCGCACCCACAGCCTGGTGCGCCATTAGTATTTATAACTACTAATGGCGCACTTGGGCAGGATGCGCCATTAGTAAGTTCGGATAGGCGCACTAGTTCAAAAAAAATTCTATACTAATGGCGCACCCACTGCGTGCGCCATTAGTAGTTACAACTACTAATGGCGCACTCGGGCAGGATGCGCCATTAGTATGTTTGGATAGGCGCACTAGTTCAAAAAAATCTATACTAATGGCGCACCATCGCTGGTGCGCCATTAGTAGTTACAACTACTAATGGCGCACTTGGGCAGGATGCGCCATTAGTATGTTTGGACAAGCGCACTAGTTAAAAAATTTGATACTAATGGCGCACCTTTGCCAGTGCGCCATTAGTAGTTTAAACTCTAATGGCGCATCAGATTGTGGTGCGCCATTAGTATATACTAATGGCGCACCAGCTTTCCGGTGCGCCATTAGTGTCAATCCCATCTATAGCCCTTTTTCTAGTAGTGCTATGATGTCTGAGTAGATTTTCGTTGTCCTAGCGGTGATTGATGAATTGCTATGATTGGTTTGAATTGCATGTTTTGTTATTGGTGCTGTCCTATTGTGCCCTCCGTGTCGCGCAAGCGTGAGGGATTCCCGCTGTAGGGTTTGCAATATGTTCATGATTTGCTTATGGTGGGTGGCGTGAGTGACAGAAGCACAGACCCGAGTAAGTAGGTTGTTTGCGTAATGGATAAAGGGGACTTGATACTTTAATGGTATGGTTGGATTTTACCTTAATGATCTTTAGTAGTTGCGGATGCTTGCTATAGTTCCAATCATAAGTGCATATGATCCAAGAAGAGAAAGTATGCTAGCTTATGCCTCTCCCTCAAATAGAATTGTAATGGTGATTACCGTTCTAGTAAAGTAGTCAATGGCTTAGGGACAATTCCACAACTCCTATCACCACTTTTCCACACTCGCTATATTTAATTTATTGCGTCTTTATCTAAACAGCCCCTACTTTTTATTTACGTGTTCTTTATTATCTTGCAAACCTATCCAACAACACCTACAAAGTACTTGTAGTTTCATACTTGTTCTAGGTAAAGCAAACACTAAGCGTGCGTAGAGTCGTATCATTGGCAGATAGGACTTGAGAGAATATTTGTTCTACCATTAGCTCCTCGTTCGGTTCGACACTCTTACTTATCGAAAGAGGCTACAACTATCCCGTATACTTGCGCATCATCAGCCTCCTCCTCCTCCCTCCTTTATATACGGGGGCAGGGGGGCACCCCAAAGCACAACAATTATTCTCTTAGCCGTGTGCGGTGCCCCCCTCCACAATTTAACAACTCGGATGTATCGTCGTAGTGCTTAGGCGAAGCCCTCCGCCGGTAACATCATCAACACCGTCGCCACTCCGGCGTGCTGACGGAACTCTCCCTCGTCTTGAACTGAATCAAGAGCTCGAGGAACGTCATCGTGCTGAACATCTGCTGAACACGGAGGTGCCGTACATTCGGTACTTGGATCGGTTGGATCGTGAAGACGTTCGACTACATCAACCGCATTACTAAACGCTTCCACTTTCGGTCTATGAGGATACGTGGACACACTCTCCCATCTCGTTGCTATGCATCTCCTGGATAGATCTTGCGTGATCGTCGGAATTTTTTTGAATTACAACGTTCCCCAACAGTGGCATTCGAGCCAGGTCTATGCATAGATGTTTTATGCATGAGTAGAACACAAAGAGTTGTGGGCGATAATAGTCATAATGCTTACCACCAACGTCTTACTTTGATTCGGCGGTATTGTTGGATGAAGGGGCCCGGACCGACATTACATGACCGCATTCATGAGACTGGTTCTACCGACGTGCTTTTGCACATAGGTGGCTGGCGGGTGCCTGTTTCTCCAACTTTAGTTGAATTGAGTTTGACTACGGCCGGTCCTTGTTGATGGTCAAAATAGAAATCATTGTGGTTTTGATGCGTATCTAAGAACGGTACTTGCTAGAAGCCCGTAGCAGCCATGTAAAACTTGCAACAACAAAGTAGAGGATGTCTAACTTATTTTTGCAGGGCTTGTTGTGATGTGATATGGTCAAGACATGATGTGACATAATTTGTTGTATGAGATGATCATGTTTTGTAACAGAGTTATCGGCAACTGGAAGGAGCCATATGGTTGTCGCTTTATTGTATGAAATGCAATCGCCATGTAATTGCCTTACTTTATCACTAAGTGGTAGCAATAGTCATAGTAGCAATAGTTGGCGAGACGACAACGATGCTACGATGGAGATCAAGGTGTCAAGCCGGTGACTATGGAGATCATGACGATGCTTCGGTGATGGAGATCATGAGCACAAGATGATGATGGCCATATCATGTCACGTATTTTGATTGCATGTGATGATTATCTTTTTATGCATCTTATTTTTCTTAGTATGGCGGTAGCATTATAAGATGACCCCTTACTAAATTTAAAGGTTTAAGTGTTCTCCCTGAGTATGCACCATTGCTACAGTTTGTCGTGTCAAGACACCACGTGATAATCGGGTGTGATAAGCTCTATGTTCACATACAACAGGTGCAAGCCAGTTTTGCACGTGCAGAATACTCGGGTTAAACTTGACGAGCCTAGCATATGCAGATATGGCCTCGAAACACTGAGAACAAAAGGTCAAACATGAATCATATAGTCGATATGATCAACATAGTGATGTTCACCATTGAAAACTACTCCATCTCACGTGATGATCGGACATGGGTTAGTTGATTCGGATCACGTGATCATTTAGATGACTAGAGGGATGTCTATCTAAGTGGGAGTTCTTAAGTAATATGATTAATTGAACTTTAATTTATCATGAACTTAGTCCTGATAGTTTTTGCATGTCTATGTTGTTGTAGATCAATGGCTCGTGTTATCGTTCCCTTGAATTTTAAAGCGTTCCTAGAGAAAGCTAAGTTGAAAGATGATGGTAGCAATTACATGGACTGGGTCTGTAACTTGAGGATTATCCTCATTGCTACATAGAAGATTACGGCATGGAAGCACCGCTAGAAGAATTACGCCCTTGAAGCACCGCTAGGTGCTAGGCCTGCTGCAGACGCAATTGCGGACGTTGTGAACATCTGGCAGAGCAAAGCTGATGCCTACTCAATAGTTCAGTGTGCCATGCTTTACGGCTTAGAATCAGGACTTCAAAGACATTTTGAACGTCATGGAGCATATGAGATGTTCCAAGAGTTTGATATTTCAAGAAAATGCCCAAGTTGAGAGATATGAAGTCTCCAACAAGTTCTATAGCTGCAAAATGGAGGAGAATAGTTACAAGGTGAACACATACTCAGAATGTCTGGGTACCATAACCACTTGACTCAGCTGGGAGTTAATCTTCCTGATGATAGTGTCATTGACAGAGTTCTTCAATCACTGCCACCAAGCTATAAAGGCGTCGTGATGAACTATAATATGCAAGGGATGACGAAAACGATTCCCGAGCTCTTCGAAAAGCTAAAGGCTGCGGAGGTAGAAATCAAAAAGGAGCATCAAGTGTTGATGGTCAACAAGACCACTAGTTTCAAGAAAAAGGGCAAAGGGAAGAAGGGGAACTTCAAGAAGAATAGCAAGCAAGTTGCTACTCCCGAGAAGAAGCCCAAGTCTGGACCTAAGCCCGAAACTGAGTGCTTCTACTGCAAAGGGACTGGTCACTGGAAGCGGAACTGCCCCAAGTATTTGGCGGATAAGAAGGATGGCGAAGTGAAAGGTAGATTTGATATACATGTTATTGATGTGTACCTTACTAATGCTCGTAGTAGTGTTTGCGTATTTGATAATTATTCTGTTGCTCATATTTATAACTCGAAATAGGGGCTACGGATTAAATGAAGATTGGCTAAGGACGAGGTGACAATGCACGTCAGGAATGGGTCCAAGGTCAATGTGATCGTTGTCCGCACGCTACCTCTACATCTACCTTCGGGATTAGTTTTAGACCTGAATAATTGTTATTTGGTGTCAGCGTTGAGCATGAACATTATATCTGGATCTTATTTGATGCGAGACGGTTATTCATTTAAATCAGAGAATAATGGTTGTTCTATTTTTATGAGTAACTAGCAAACATGCCTGTGCGTTGCAACGGGAGAAAAAAATATAAGCACATGAAGTATGGCCATCTTAACCATTGATGGAAGTGCTATAAGGTGAGCTGATTTTGGGCGAATCTGTGTGAACTCAATTCTTTCCACACTATGGATCCCAAGAGTCCATATGCTCATTTATTGAACAGTAATGTCATAAGCATATGCCAATTTGTGCAACTTGTTGTGCACTCTAGTGAAAATATTATTATGACAAACTAATGAATAAAAAATATCAATTTATTTTCTAAAAATAGGACAAACAAATAAAGATTTGAGCACAAATATTATTTATCCATCATCTATCAACTTTGAGAAAAAAACAAAATGAGGCTATAGTACACAATGATTGGAGAGGATAGCACAAACATGACGTGGCGTGTCACTATGTTTGGCCTGACTTGAGGGGGGCGGTAGATCGATCCTAAATTCATTGCTCCCCCATATTGTATTTTTTCACCTGTATTATTTCCTCACTGCACCACCTTCCCATTCCTCAACGGCAGATGCCTGCGTCATAGCATGAGAGATAGGGAGGTAGGGTTGCATCTCACCAACACTATAGAACCCGAGTTGATGGCCGGCGTTTCTGGGTACGGTGCAAAACCCTAGTAACTATGTATAGTCTTCCCGCAAAAGAAACTATGTATAGTCGATTCACCTCTATCTAAGATTATGGTATTTTCATACTTGTGCTTTGGCAAAATAAGAACCCAACAACAACCTTTCGGTAGACGCTACATCTCCCAATTCATCAAGCCCTAGCAGAACAAAAGTACAAAGGCTCCCGTCAACAAAATATATTTTTAATAGAAATTTTGTTTTATCAAGGATCTATGTTTACTTTTCTTACGTGTATCATTGGAAGTTCATACTGACGCTAGATTTGTTAATTCAACATAATGATATGATTGATTTTGCACTACTCTCCTAATCTTATTAATTGTTGGCACTAAAAGACAAAGCATTGTGTAGTCACTCATCATGCACCACGCCTTGAAAACATTGAAGGTTAGCGGTATGAACTTTAACTTTAAGAGGGCAAATTCTCACAACAAATGCAGGTTTGGCCCCTTATGCCAAAGCTACTATGGTGACCTTGTGGAACAGAGCCTACCGTAATCAAGAGACGACACAAAATCATCAACATTGCCGTGGAGGGAAGTTTAGCCTCCCGATGTCCCATACCCCTGCCAGAGGTCTCTCACGGATGGTTGACTTGACATGGCACTGCCGTTACATACTCTGGAAGGATCTGCAGATATATACCAAAAGGCATCAAGTACATAAACAAAAAGTAAGTATAAGAAGAATGCATGCTGATGATCTGCTGTAAGACGCACACCAAGGTTTATCAGCCGCTCATACATCATGAAAGTGTTAGCGTTGAGTAGCAAACCATATTACAATATGTGTATTTATATTAAATAAATATGAACACGTATCACATAATTTTAATATGTCATTGGTTCCTGGGCCACAACATAATCCCAAATACGCAACCTTTAATCAGGCCCCAAATTTCAATTTAAGTCCCACGCAAAATTTAATTAGTTTGGTCTCACTCCCACAACTTAATTTCACTTCATGTATGTATGATTTCTTCCAAATGTGCTCATTGTTTCTCGTATGCCCACTTCGGATCCATGCGTCCCAAATACGCAACCTTTAATCAAAGGCCTTTCTCAGGCTGTTGTGGCTCTCGTTGTTCCATGGATAATTTCTTCCGGGTGTGCTCATTGTGCAGCCTTTAGTTCTTCAAACCGTGTTGGCTCATTGCGCAGCCTTTAATCGGTTTTTTTCTCATGAGATAAATCAGTTCAACGCTTCACCCTCTGCTTAGCAATTCCCAAGATGGCTTGTTGATGCCCTGGGCAACTTGGGAACGTATATAAGTTGGTGATATTGAACATAAAAAAGCAAGGTGGGACTATTTAAGGGAGGAACGTGGTCTGTGTTATTGTAGCCTATACCTAGGAAACAATCCAGCTTGTACGTATGAATTTCCCTAAGAAAGGCTGTACATACAGATTCCTTGGCTTGTTCCTGACAGAAACAGGTTACACATTGCAGCTCTTTACCTGTGCCCCGCTTTGCTACATCGTCTTCTTCCCGGAGCTTCTTCCGGTACAACGCCGGCCGTCTGCGCGTCCTCCCGCCATCTCGAGTCACAATCGACCTCGTACTACTCCAGATGAACCCCTACGGCGAAGCTCTGCTCCTCTCCATCTCTCTCTCCAGTCTCATTTGTCCACATAGCCGTCGATCCGCGCGGCCTAGGTTGCCGCCATGAACACCCATGGCCACGAGCTCTAGTTCAGCCGCTCCTTGCTGCTGCTGCACTTCCACGCGCTCACCTGCGCACCCATGCGCCTAACGCTATGCCACGCGCGTCCCTAAGACACTCAGGCAAACCCCAACAGTTCGCTGTTGTCCGTTGAGCATGGAGCACAACGGAGGCCATGCCTTGTGTTTGATTCTCGTAAATCCGTTGGATCGTATTTAAAATGCAGAGTTGCACTTTGTTCACAAACACATGCATAGCCCGTTGGTTTGCCTGACTCGTTTGCAAACCCTATTTGCATTTTATTTCTGCCGTTACATCGACACCTGGCTCCCAGCAATCCTTTTGACCCCCCCCCCCCCCTTATGTCCTTTTGCTGGCCAGCACCGGGAGGCCCAATGTGGCCCATAAAATCCAGATAGCACAGCACCACAAAAGCCTAGGAGTTTGTACGAGCGCAAAACACATTTTTCATAATTAGTACCACCCCGGATATATAGCAATAAGAAATCTAATAAAAAATAATAGGTGAACGGATGAAAAAATTAGTGAAACGCACCTTGCTTTATTAGTAGGTATAGATATAGATATCTTTTATGGTCATGCACCCTTGTTAAGTGGTCTATTTTTATTGAATATCGATCGTGTAGATACAAATGTTCATAATATTGAAGGCAGAAGATGCAAAGTTCATAATGATAATGCAACTTATTTGTGGCACTACCGTGTGAGTCATATTGGTGTAAAGCGCATGAAGAAACTTCATGCAGATGGGCTTTTGGAATCACTTGATTATGTCCTTTTGCTGGCCAGCACCGGGATGTAACGCCCTCGATGCGGCTATATCTCCCACGTGTCGAGGCACGACTTAGAGGCATAACCGCATTGAAAGCAATGTTGCAAGTGAGGTAATCTTCACACAACCCATGTAATAAATAAAGGAAAGAGATACATAGTTGGCTTACAGTCGCCACTTCACACAATACATAAATAAACATCCATCATTCAGAGTACACTCAAAGTCCGACTACGGAACCAAAATAAAAGAAGATACCCCAAATGCTACACAGATCCCCGATCGTCCCAACTGGGCACCACTACTGATCATCTGGAAAAGACACATAGTAACGACCACGTTCCTCGTCGAACTCCCACTTGAGCTCGGGTTGCGTCACACCTGACCGGCATCGTCGGCACCTGCAACTGTTTTGGTAGAATCTGTGAGTCACGGGGACTCAGCAATCTTACACCCGCGAGATCAAGACTATTTAAGCTTATAGGAAGGACAGAGTTGTAAGGTGGAGCTGCAGCAAGCGACTAGCATATATGGTGGCTACTTCGCAAAAGAGAGCGAGAAGAGAAGCAAAGCACGGACGTGAAACTAATAGCGATCAAGAAGTGATCCTGAACTACTTACGTCAGGCATAACTCCAACACCGTGTTCACTTCCCGGACTCCGCCGAGAAGAGACCATCACGGTTACACACGCGGTTGATGTGTATTTTATTTGAGGTCAACTTCGGGTTTTCTACAACCGGACATTAACAAATTCCCATCTGCCTCATAACCGCGGGCACGGCTTTGAAAGATATTACCCTGCAGGGTGTCCCAACTTAGCCCATTATAAGCTCTCACGGTCAACGAAGGATATTCCTTCTACCGGAAGACCCGATCAATCTCGGAATCCCGGACTACAAGACATTTCGACAGCAATAAAACAAGACCAGCAAAGCCGCCCGATTGTGCCGACAAATCCCGATAGGAGCTGCACATATCTCGTTCTCGGGGCACACCGGATGAGCCAGACGTCGGGTTGGCATAAACCCTGATTGCCCAAAGGCGCGGACATCGCTCAAGTTGGACCAGCACTCGAAGGAGAACTGGCCCGGGGGTTAAAATAAAGATGACCCTCGGGCTCGCAAAAACCCGGGGGAAAAAGGCTTAGGTGGCAAATGGTAAAACCAATGTTGGGCCTTGCTGGACGAGTCTTATTCAAAGCGAACTATCAAGGGGGTCCCATAAATCACCCAACCGTGTAAGAAACGCGAAATCAAGGAACATAACACCGGTATGATGGAAACTAGGGTGGCAAGAGTGGAACAAAACACCAGGCATAAGGCCGAGCCTTCCACCCTTTACCAAGTATATAGATGTATTAATTATAGCAGATATATATTGTGATATCCCCAACAAGTAAACATGTTCCAACAAGGAACAACATCTCCATGTTCCAACAAGGAAACAAACTTCAACTTCACCTGCAACTAGCAACGCTATAAGAGGGGATGAGCAAAGCGGTAACATAGCTAATCAACGGTTTGCTAGGAAAGGATGGTTAGGGGCTGACATGGCAATATGGGTGGCATCATATAGCAAGTGGTAGGCATCGCAGCATAGGCATAGCAAAGAAGCGAGCAACTAGCATAGCAAAGATAGAAGTGATTTCGAGGGTATGGTCATCTTGCCTGCAATGTTCTCAGAGTTGTCGAAAGCTTGATCCTCGTAAGCGTTCTCAACCGGTTCCTCGATCACGTACTCGTCTCCCGGCTCTACCCAAAGCAACAACACAAATAAAGGAACCACAATAAATCACGGTGCAATGCACAATCATCATGGTGCAAAACATGGCATGATATGCGGGATGTGATATGCAATGTGTATGTGCGCTCCGAAAGGAAAATGATGAACCAGGCATCAACTTGGCAAACCAAGTATGCCACTGGAAAGATAAGATGATTTCGGTTGAAATCGATATAAAGATCACCGGAATCGGATGCACGGTTTGCAAATGACAAGCAAAACAAGAATGGCACAAATCTGCCATTAACAGCATGATACCACTTAGCAAGCAATAATAAATTAAGCTACTACACCCAAACGTACCAACAAAGCACATGGCAGTGATCTACACAAGATGCTTGACAAAAGATGAGCACTGAGCTTCGGCCAAATCACATCATAACAGGTTCAAACAAGCATGGCAAAAGTGCACAAAATATCAGGCTGGACATGGCAAAAACAGCATCAGGTTGCAACGTTCAGAGCAAGGAAACTACATGCTACAGGAACTCAAAGCATAGAACAAAAGTCCCTTACCGACCATAAGCCAAAAAGGATCAGAAAATATAGTAACACCCATGTCAATATTGAACGTTTCGTTAACAGATTCAGCAACATGGCATGTCAAAAACTGATAACAAGTAGGCATGTTTACAAGCTCAATGCACTCACTACAGAGCCTTAAATGATAAACTAAGCATACATACATCAAGAAGACATGGCATAGAAGACATACATGGCAATAACAATAACATAGCATACATGGATCAACCACAACAACCTTGGCAAAATTGCATAACATGTAAACAATCTGCCAGGAAACATTTGATAGCAAAAGTAGAGCTCGATTGACTCAATCTATTGTACTCCATAATTGCAAACAAGGACATGGATGGATAGAGCAATACATGGTTAACAAAACATCCTTACTGAAGTATCTCAAAATATGCATGGATCTCTCGGTAGCATCAAGTTAACATGGCATCAAAATATCAGCAAAAAAAAGCTGAAAACAGCAACATCAGGACACCTACTTTGCATGCTTGTGCTAGTCACCACCTAGATCACAAAACTACATGGCATACACCCCTGGAAAGATGGCATGGCATATTACAAAACACATGTAGGACTCAAATTCATAGGGTGCACACATCAATCATAGCAAAAATTACAAAAGTGCAAGTTCTGTTAAGAAACAGAAACTAACGTCACGTAGCCCTCTTCTAACTGCATTTCGGACATCAAGATGAGCTCAAACGAAAATGATGCAATGAGATAAAATGATCTACTCTTCGAGTCGAACATTTTTATATATTATACGCGCAAAATGGAGCTATAGACGCAAAGTTATGCTACGATGAAAATACCACAAAATATTAACAGGATGCAAAATACTTGGAAGAAATTGAGGGGGGAAGAAAGTCAACGCGCTGAGATCCGATCGGGATCCGGCCCGATCGGGCGACGGCGGCGGCGGCTCGCCGGATCCGCGGCGGGTACGGCGGCCGGAAGGAGCCGGAGGAGGAGCGCGGCGGCCGGAGATGGGACGGCGGCGGGACGGCGGGTCGGAGGGAGGCCGGGTGGCGGTGGCGGCGCCGGGCGGCGGCGGAGCTGCCGGAGGAGGCGGCGGCGGGGCCGGCCGGAGCGGGAGCGGGCTCGGGCGCTCCCGCGGGCGAGCGGCGGCGGCGATTTCGTCCGGCGGCGGCGGACGTGTCCGTACGGGCGCGGGATGAATTTTAGGGTTTCGGCGGAAGAAGACCCGGATTTGGACGGGGGAGGTGTTTAAATAGGCATAAAGGGAGCTAGGAGAGTCCAAATGAGGTGTAGTTTTCGCCCACACGATCGTGATCGAACGACGGAGAGCATAGAAGTGACTTAGATGGGTTATTGGGCTGTTTTGGAGGGGTGTTGGGCTGCAACTTAAAAGAGGCCTTTGCGAGTGCGGTTAACCGTTGGAGTACCAAACGAGCTCCAAATGACCGAAACTTGACCGGTGGTCTACGGGTGGTATACCAAGGCCACTAGACAAGCCTCGGTCCATTCCGAGAAGGTTTAGTACCCGCACACGGAAAACGTAAAAGGGCCGCCGGGGAGATAGGAGTGTCGGATTGCAAAAGCGGACAACGGGGAAAATGCTCGGAATCATGAGACGAACACGTAAGCAAATGCGATGCACATGATGACATGAAGTAAAATGCATGACATGGACAAAATGCAAAATGAAGAAAAACCCAACCACGGAGGGAATATCATATCGCAATGCCGAAAATGGCAAGAGTTGGAGTTACAAATATGGAAAGTTACATCCGGGGTGTTACAACACTCCACCACTACAAGAGGATCTCGTCCCGAGATCTAGGACTGAAAGAACTCCGGATATTCGAACGGAGGTGATCCTCGCGCTCCTGGTGGCTTCTCGGTCGGAATGTTGTGACCACTTCAAATTCAGGAATTTGATTGACTTGTTGCGAGTCTTGCGCTCGGTTTCTTCAAGAATAGCAACGGTGTGCTCATGATAAGAGAGATCTTCTTGGAGGTCAATTTCTTCGAAGTTGATAGTGCGCTCAGGAGTCTTGAAGCACTTGCGAAGCTGTGACACGTGAAACACATCGTGCACGTTTGCAAAGTTGGATGGAAGCTCAAGTTGATAGGCGAGATCGCCTCTTTTGCCAATGATCTTGAAAGGACCCACGTATCTAGGAGCAAGCTTCCCTTTGATACCGGGTTGACGAGTGCCTTTCATTGGAGAGACGCGGAGGTAGACATGGTCTCCGATTTCAAAAGCCACATCACGGTGCTTATCATCATAATAGCTCTTCCGGGCGCGATTGCGGCTTTTGAGATTCTCACGAATGACTTGGCACATTTCTTCCGCTTACGTGATCAAGTCATTGCCAAGAAGTTGGCGTTCACTGTCTCGCACCAATTGAGAGGAGTACGGCACTTTCGCCATAGAGAATTTCGAATGGGGCCTTGCTGAACTCGCTTGGAAGCTGTTGTTGTAGGAGAACTCGGCATATGGAAGACAATCTTCCCACTTCATACCGAAGAAATGACACAAGCCCTGAGCATATCTTCAAGGATTTGATTGACTCGCTCGACTTGGCCACTTGTTTGAGGATGGAAAGCTGTGCTGAAACGAATGTTAGTGCCCATGGCCTTCTGAAAAGAATCCCAGAACTTGGAGGTAAAGATGCTGCCACGGTCTGAAGAGATCACTTGTGGAATGCCGTGCAAGGAGACAATCCTGGAGGTGTATAGCTCTGCCAACTGAGCTGCTGTGATAGATTCTTTGATAGGAAGAAAATGAGCCACTTTAGTCAGCTTGTCAATGACAACGAAGATAGCATCATTTCCACGCTTGGACTTAGGAAAACCAGTCACGAAGTCCATTTCAATATGATCAAACTTCCATTACGGAATAGCAAGAGGTTGGAGGAGACCAGCTGGTCTTTGGTGTTACTCGCTTTCACTCTTCTGCAGACATCACACTCATTCACGAATTGAGCAATTTCTCGCTTCATTCGAGTCCACCAATATGACTGCTTGAGGTCCTGGTACATCTTCGTACTTCCAGGATGAATGGATAGAAGCGAATTGTGAGCCTCGTTCATAATGACTTTTCGTAGATCACCCTTAGGAACCACAATCCGGTCCTCAAAGAAAAGAGTATCTTTGTCATCAACGTGGAAGCACTTGTACTTGGAAATGCCCTTGTCGATACCACGTTTCACCTTTTTCACCATGGTATCCAGAAGTTGAGCCTCACGAATCTGATCTTCCAAAGTAGGAGAGACTATGAGGTTGGCAAGAAAGCCTTGAGGAACAACTTGAAGATTCAGCTATGGAAAGCTTCACAGAGATCCGGTGAAAGGGCTTGAGGATTAGACTGCTGCGATAAGCCTTCCTGCTCAAAGCATCTGCAAAGACATTGGCCTTGCCCGGAGTATTTTCAATACTTGGGTTGTACTCTTGAATCATTTCGACCCATCGAGTCTGCCTGAGGTTGAGGTTGGGCTGAGTGAAAATGTACTTGAGACTCTTGTGATCGGTGAAAATGTCCACTTTCCTTCCCAACAAGAGATGTCTCCACGTTATCAATGCATGGACAATTGCCGCCAACTCAAGATCGTGAGTGGGGTAGTTCTTTTCGTTGGGCTTCAACTGGCGAGAGGTATAAGCCACAACTCTCTTCTCTTGCATTAACACAAAGACCGAGACCTTGAAGAGAAGCATCACGAAAAAACTTCAAATGGCTTGGATTCATCAGAGGAGTCAAGACAGAGCTGTGACGAGTTTCTCTTTGAGAGTATTGAAAGCAACATCACAATCGGGGAGACGGACATACTTCACATGCTTACGGAGGAGGTTGGAGAGAGGCTTTGCAATCTTGGAGAAGTTCTCAACGAATCTTCGCAATAGCTTGCAAGACCAAGAAAATCATGGAGCTGCTTGACATTACGAGGAGGTTCCCAATTCACAATTGCGGACACCTTCTGGGATTAACAGCGATGCCCTTGGCGGAGATGATATGACCAAGATAAAGCACTTCATCGAGCCAAAATTCACATTTGGAGAACTTCGCATAGAATTGATACTCTCGAGCTTGTCTAGCACCAATCGCAAATGTTTGGCATGATCCTTCTTATTCTTGGAGAAGACCAAAATATCATCAAGATAGACCAAGACGAATTCATTGGTATAGGGGTTGAAAATGAAGTTCATCATCCGAGAGAATGTTGGAGGAGCATTGACGAGGCCGAAAGACATGACAGTATATTCATAAGAACCAAAGCTTGTTCTGAATGCTGTCTTGGGAATATCTTGTTCACGAATGCTAATCTGATGATAACCCATACGAAGGTCAAGCTTGGAGAACACTTTAGCACCTTTGAGTTGCTCGAAAAGCTCATTGATGTTGGGAAGTGGATACTTGTTCTTGATTGTCTTCTTATTCAATGGACGGTAATCGACGCAAAGTCGGTCCGTGCCATCCTTCTTCCGGACAAAAGAACACCACAACCCCAAGGAGATGAACTCGGTCCGATCAAACCTGACGCTCTTGTTCATCGAGCTGCTTCTTCAATTCCTTCAGCTCATTAGGTCCAAGCTTGTATGGACGCTTGCAAACGGGTTCAGTGCCAGGCTCAAGATCAATAACGAACTCAACTGGCCGGTGAGGAGGCATTCCTGGAAGCTCTTCTGGAAAGACATCTTGGTACTCACAAGCGATTTGGAATCGAGAGATAGCATCCAATTTGCCCTTCTCATTGAGAGAAAACAACCGAATGGTTTCATCACGAAGCGGCATAGATGATCACATCATTAGAAGAGTGAGTCAATTGAATTTCCTGGCAGCACAATCAAGTTGAGCTTTGTGCCGAGAAAGCCGAGTCCATCCCGAGAATAAGATCAATATCCGAGTCACCAAGAACAATTGGTTTAGCCAGAAATCTATAATCGCCCATCTTGATAGAAACATCCGGAACCATGGAGCTTGCATGCATGAATTTACCCGAGAGACAACCGATAATGGTTTAGGCAAATCTTGAAAAACCAACTCATGCTTAGATGCAAAAGGTCTTGAAATGAAAGAATGCGATGCACCAAAGATCAAATAAGACTTTTGCAGGAATATCATTAGCGGAAGATTACCCATTATCACATCGAAGATTCCTCCGCTTGAGCTGCATTCATCATATTCACCTTGGCAGACTTGGGATTATGCTTGACCACTGCATTGCCGGAAGATTTCACAGAGGAGGAGGCGGAAGGCGCCTTTGGTTGAAGCATTTGTTCGCATAGTGACCTTTCACGACATTTGTTGCAAGTCACCTCGTAGAGCGGACGGTGGTAAGGAGCACTTGACCTTGGAGCTTGAGAATTAGACTTGTTCTCGATAGCGAGGGTTGGGTGGGTGGGAAGATCCACGGCCACCTGAGTTCTTCTGGCGATAAGGCCGACGGAACGGAGGAGGAGGAAGGTAAAACTTCGCCGCTTAGCTGCCACTTGAGAGGAAGAAGAAGACTGAACTTCATCCCCGATTCTCTTCTTAGAAGCCTCACATTTGAGCTGGGCAGCTTCTTGCTTGAGTGCCATGTTGTAGAAATCATCATACTTATCTGGCTCAAAAGCACAAGAGCTAATTGCAGATCTTCTCTCGGACCACCTCTGAATTGATAGATCATACTCTTTTCATCGTGAACGTCTTGCTTAGCAAAACGCAGCGAGCTCGGAACTGGATATTGTATTGATAGACAGACATGTTGCCCTGCTTGAGATTGCGGAACTCCTCACGCTTGCTCTCAACAACACTTTCGGAATGTGGTGAGCTCTGAAATCTCGGCGGAACTCATCCTGTAATGACACGACCTCCTCTGGAATCTTTGTATTGGTACCACTCAGCAGCTTGATCCTTGAGTTGAAACGATGCAAACTTGACAAAGTCCTCGGTCTCGACATTGCTACAATCAAAATGCTTGCAGATGTCCACAAGCCAATCGTCGGCGTCTGTGGCCTCGACTACGTAAACCGAAAGACTTCGGCTGATTAGCGAGGAACAGATTGAGAGTAGCAAAGTGCGGCTGATTGTTGCCTTGACCTTGATTGCCTTGATTGCCTTGCCCTTGAGTACGCTCTTGCAAGAGCTGCAAAATCATCTGAGCATTGGCATTGGTGGCTGCCATGATAGCTTGCCAGGCCTCCGGAGGCGGAGGTGGAGGTGGAGGTTCTGATCGATCCCCATCATTGCGATCCGGATTCAGGCGTTGGCGGAGCCATCCTGAAGAGGGTGACATCCGTTAGCACTTTGATAGACAGATAGACAAGTTGAATCAACGGATAGAAATTGCAACATATAGTCTTCACAATAAACATTCGAACAAGAATGAACGAATGAATTCCAAAGTTAATCGTCACACATCCATTAAGGTGAGAAGCCACTTAGATAAAGGATATGGAAACAACATCTGTCTTAGAAACAAATCGAATATCACAACTGAAAACAAAAGATTGGCTTCTAGAATGAGCCGGAACAAACACATGATAGAGATTTCGCCCAAAGTGTTCGTGGTGGGGCCCACACGGCACGACGATATAGCCGTCATGAATGACAAACAAGACGTCCCCGAATCAGCATAGCCAAGGATTCTTTAAGACGCCCATGACCAATCAGAATCGGCCAAGTGAATGGGCGGACCACTAGACGTTGAACCCCAATCTCAAATCATACATCCATCGGAAAGATATCCTGTAAGCTACTAGAATTCCCACCTATAAACTCCGAAACTTTCTGGTTATGCAATCTACTGTTGGGGATACAGGGACACAAAATATATCACCCAAACTAACAATACCTAGATCCGGTGTATCCATCCGTCAACACATAACCAAGAAATCCTCGAAATCGTGGTACCTCGACCTTGAAAAACATCCGTTATACAAGTCATGGCAATACTCCACTTTTCGCCTCGATCTTTGGGCTATCGGGGTTATCTCACCAACAATCGCACAAAAGAGATTTCGATGTCAAGAAAACTCAGGTATTCCAGAATCAGCAACGATAAAATTGTGACGACAACACCTCGGAGCTCAACTCCCGGACACCGCCACAACCCCTAAATGTCGAGGCACCAAGAACAATGTTCTCGTCACAAAACCATCGGAACGATTCCAAGATACCCACGTGATCCTAAAAAAAAAATTAGTGAAAATTGAGGAGAGAAGAGTCAAAACTCTACGTCAGGATACCTCACCAGAGCGACAAAGGGACTGGGAAGTAAAAAGAATCCTACTCTCCGATATATATAATCCTAAGACTCAAAACATTTTTCCATTCTAGACTCAACAACGCCAAAGAAACAATCAAGTAGGGGCTCCTAAGTCGGGAAGGCTCGATTACCAACTTGTAACGCCTCGATGCGGCTATATCTCCCACGTGTCGAGGCACGGCTTAGAGGCATAACCGCATTGAAAGCAATGTCGCAAGTGAGGTAATCTTCACACAACCCATGTAATAAATAAAGGAAAGAGATACATAGTTGGCTTACGATGCCACTTCACACAGTACATAAATAAACATCCATCATTCAGAGTACACTCAAGGTCCGACTACGGAACCAAAATAAAAGAAGATACCCCAAATGCTACACAGATCCCCGATCGTCCCAACTGGGCACCACTACTTATCATCTGGAAAAGACACATAGTAACGACCACGTTCCTCGTCGAACTCCCACTTGAGCTCAGTTGCGTCACCTGCACTGGCATCGTCGGCACCTGCAACTATTTTGGTAGAATCTGTGAGTCACGGGACTCAACAATCTCACACCATGAGATCAAGACTATTTAAGCTTATAGGAAGGACAGAGTTGTAAGGTGGAGCTGCAGCAAGCGACTAGCATATATGGTGGCTACTTCGAAAAGAGAGCGAGAAGAGAAGCAAAGCACGGACGTGAAACTAATAGCGATCAAGAAGTGATCCTGAACTACTTACGTCGGGCATAACTCCAACACCGTGTTCACTTCCGGACTCACGAGAAGAGACCATCACGGTTACACACGCCGTTGATGTGTATTATATTTGAGGTCAACTTTGGGTTTTCTACAACCGGACATTAACAAATTCCCATCTGCCTCATAACCGGGCACGGCTTTCGAAAGATATTACCCTGCAGGGGTGTCCCAACTTAGCCCATTATAAGCTCTCACGGTCAACGAAGGATATTCCTTCTACCGGGAAGACCCGATCAATCTCGGAATCCCGGACTACAAGACATTTCGACAGCAATAAAACAAGACCAGCAAAGCCGCCCGATTGTGCCGACAAATCCCGATAGGAGCTGCACATATCTCGTTCTCGGGGCACACCGGATGAGCCAGACGTCGGGTTGGCATAAACCCTGATTGCCCAAAGGGCGCCGGACATCGCTCAAGTTGGACCAGCACCTCGAAGGAGAACTGGCCCGGGTTAAAATAAAGATGACCCTCGGGCTCATGAAACCCGGGGAAAAAGGCTTAGGTGGCAAATGGTAAAACCAATGTTGGGCCTTCTTTGGACTAGTCTTATTCAAAGCGAACTGTCAAAGGGGTCCCATAAATCACCCAACCGTGTAAGGAACGCGAAATCAAGGAACATAACACCGGTATGACGGAAACTAGGGTGGCAAGAGTGGAACAAAACACCAGGCATAAGGCCGAGCCTTCCACCCTTTACCAAGTATATAGATGTATTAATTATAGCAGATATATATTGTGATATCCCCAACAAGTAAACATGTTCCAACAAGGAACAACATCTCCATGTTCCAACAAGGAAACAAACTTCAACTTCACCTGCAACTAGCAACGCTTATAAGAGGGCTGAGCAAAGCGGTAACATAGCCAATCAACGGTTTGCTAGGAAAGGATGGTTAGGGGCTGACATGGCAATATGGGTGGCATGATATAGCAAGTGGTAGGCATCGCAGCATAGGCATAGCAAAAGAGCGAGCAATTAGCATAGCAAAGATAGAAGTGATTTCGAGGGTATGGTCATCTTGCCTGCAATGTTCTCAGAGTTGTCGAAAGCTTGATCCTCGTAAGCGTTCTCAACCGGTTCCTCGATCACATACTCGTCTCCCGGCTCTACCCAAAGCAACAACACAAACAAAGGAACCACAATAAATCATGCTGCAATGCACAATCATCATGGTGCAAAACATGGCATGATTTGCGGGATGTGATATGCAATGTGTATGTGCGCTCCGAAAGGAAAATGATGAACCAGGCATCAACTTGGCAAACCAAGTATGCCACTGGAAAGATGAGATGATTTCGGTTGAAATCGATATAAAGATCACCGGAATCGGATGCACGGTTTGCAAATGACAAGCAAAACAAGAATGGCACAAATCTGCCATTAACAGCATGATGCTACTTAGCAAGCAACAATAAATTAAGCTACTTCACCCAAACGTACCAACAAAGCACATGGCAGTGATCTACACAAGATGCTTGACATGAGCACTGAGCTTCGGCTAAATCACATCATAACAGGTTCAAACAAGCATGGCAAAAGTGCACAAAATATCAGGCTGGACATGGCAAAAACAGCATCAGGTTGCAACGTTCAGAGCAAGAAAACTACATGCTACAGGAACTTAAAATAGCCAAACAAGACACGGCGTGAATCTACTCAAAGCATAGAACAAAAGTCCCTTACTGACCATAAGCCAACAAGGATAATAAAATATAGTAACACCCATGTCAATATTGAAAGTTTCGTTAACAGATTCAGCAACATGGCATGTCAAAAACTGATAACAAGTAGGCATGTTTACAAGCTCAATGCACTCACTACAGAGCCTTAAATGATAAACTAAGCATACATACATCAAGAAGACATGGCATAGAAGACATACATGGCAATAACAATAACATAGCATACATGGATCAACCACAACAACCATGGAAAAATTGAATAACATGTAAACAATCTGCCAGGAAACATTTGATAGCAAAAGTAGAGCTCGATTGACTCAAGCTATGGTACTCCATAATTGCAAACAAGGACATGGATGGATAGATAAATACATGGTTAACAAAACATCCTTACTGAAGTATCTCAAAATATGCATGGATCGCTCGGTAGCATCAAGTTAACATGGCATCAAAATATCAGCAAAACAGAGCTGAAAAACAGCAACATCAGGACACCTACTTTGCATGCTTGTGCTAGTCACCACATAGATCAAAAAAATACATGGCATACACCCCTGGAAAAATGGCATGGCATATTACAAAACACATGTAGGACTCAAATTCATTGGGTGCACACATCAATCATAGAAAAAATAACAAAAGTGCAAGTTCTGTTAAGAAACAGAAACTAACGTCACATAGCCCTCTTCTAACAGCATTTCGGGCATCAAGATGAGCTCAAATGAAAATGATGCAATGAGATGAAATGATCTACTCGTCGAGCCGAACATTTTAATATATTATACGCGCAAAATGGAGCTATAGATGCAAAGTTATGCTACGGCGAAAATGCCACAAAATATTAACAGGATGCAAAATAGAAGAAATTGAGGGGGGAAGAAAGTCAACGCGCTGAGATCCGATCGGGATCCGGCCCGATCGGGCGACGGCGGCGGCGGCTCGCCGGATCCGCGGCGGGGACGGCGGCCGGAAGGAGCCGGAGGAGGGCGCCGCGGCCGGAGATGGGGCAGCGCTGGCGGCGGGACGGCGGCGTCGGAGGAGTGAGGCCGGGCGGTGGCGGCTGGTGGCGGCGCTGGCGGCGCCGGGCGGGCGGCGTGGCCGGGCGGGCGGCGGGCCGGGCCGAGCGGAGCGGGCTCAGGCGCCCAGCGGGAGCGGTTGCGGCGATTCGTCCGGCGGGCGCGGACGTGTCCGTACGGGCGCGGGATGAATTTTAGGGTTTCGGCGGAAGAAGACCCGGATTTGGACGGGGAAGGTGTTTAAATAGGCATAGAGGGAGCTAAGAGAGTCCAAATGAGGTGTACTTTTCGCCCACACGATCGTGATCGAACGACGGAGAGCATAGAAGTGACTTAGATGGGTTATTGGGCTGTTTTGGAGGGGTGTTGGGCTGCAACTTAAAAGAGGCCTTTGCGAGAGTGCGGTTAACCGTTGGAGTACCAAACGAGCTCCAAATGACCCGAAACTTGACCGGTGGTCTACTGTGGTATACCAAGGCCACTAGACAAACCTCGGTCCATTCCAGAAGGTTTAGTACCCGCACACGGAAAAAGCGTAAAAGGGGCCGCCGGGAGATAGGAGTGTCGGATTGCAAAACGGACAACGGGGAAAATGCTCGGAATCATGAGATGAACACGTAAGCAAATGCGATGCACATGATGACATGAAGTAAAATGCATGACATGGACAAAATGCAAAATGAAGAAAAACCCAAGCACGGAGGGAATATCATATCACAATGCCGAAAATGGCAAGAGTTGGAGTTACAAATATGGAAAGTTACATCCGGGGTGTTACACGGGAGGCCCAATGTTGCCCATAAAATCCAGATAGCATAGCACCACAAAAGCCTAGGAGTTTGTACGAGCGCAAAACACATTTTTCATAATTAGTACCACCCCGGATATATAGCAATAAGAAATCTAATAAAAAATAATAGGTGAACGGATGAAAATATTAGTGAAACGCACCTTGCTTTATTAGTAGGTATAGATATAGATATCTTTTATGGTCATGCACCCTTGTTAAGTGGTCTATTTTTATTGAATATCGATCGTGGAGATACACATGTTCATAATATTGAAGCCAGAAGATGCAAAGTTCATAATGATAATGCAACTTATTTGTGGCACTACCGTTTGAGTCATATTGGTGTAAAGCGCATGAAGAAACTCCATGCTGATGGGCTTTTGGAATCACTTGATTATGAATCACTTGGTGCTTGCGAATTGTGCCTCATAGGCAAGATGACTAAAACTCCGTTCTCCGGAACAATGGACTTACCTTCACAGATGTATGCGCTCCAATGAGTGTTGAGGCTCGTGGCGAGTATCGTTATTCTCTTACCTTCACAGATGATTTGAGTAGATATGGGTATATCTACTTAATGAAGCATAAGTCTGAAATATTCGAAAAGTTCAAAGAATTTCAGAGTGAAGTGGAAAATCATCGTAACAAGAAAATAAAGTTTCTACGATCTGACTGTGGAGGCGAATATTCGAGTTACGAGTTTGGTCTTCATTTGAAACAATGTGGAATAGTTTCGCAACTCACGCCACCTGGAACAACACAGCGTAATAGTGTGTCCAAACGTCGTAACCGTACTTTATTAGATATGGTGCAATCTATGATGTCTCTTACTGACTTACCGCTGTCGTTTTGGGGTTATGCTTTAGAGATGGCTGCATTCACATTAAATAGGCACCATCAAAATCCATTGAGACGGCCTTGTGAACTGTGGTTTGGCAAGACACCAAAGTTGTCGTTTCTTAAATTTTGGGGTTGTGATGCTTATGTGAAAAATCTTCAACCTGATAAGCTCGAACCCAAATCGGAGAAGTGCGTCTTCATAGGATACCCAAAGGAAACTGTTGGGTACACCTTCTATCATAGATCTGAAGGCAAGATATTCGTTGTTAAGAATGGATCCTTTCTAGAGAAAGAGTTTCTCTCGAAAGAAGTGAGTGGGAGGAAAGTAGAACTTGATGAGGTAATTGTACCTTCTCCCAAATTGGAAAGTAGTTCATCACATAAATCAGTTCCAGTGATTCCTACACCAATTAGTGAGGAAGCTAATGATGATGATCATGAAACTTCAGATCAAGTTACTACCGAACCTCGTAGGTCTTCCAGAGTACGGTCCGCACCAGAGTGGTATGGTAATCATGTTCTGGAAGTCATGTTACTAGACCATGATGAGCCTACGAACTATGAGGAAGTGATGATGAGCCCAGATTCCGCGAAATATCTTGAGTCCATGAAATCTGAGATGGGATCCATGTATGAGAACAAAGTATGGACTTTGGTGGACTTGTCGATGATCGGCAAGCCATAGAAAATAAATGGATCTTCAAGAAGAAGACCGACGCTGACGGTAATGTTACTGTCTGCAAAGCTCGACTTGTTGCGAAAGGTTTTCGACAAGTTCAAGGAGTTGACTACGATGAGACATTCTTACCCGTAGCGATGCTTAAGTCTGTCCGAATCATGTTAGCAATTGCCGCATTTTATGATTATGAAATTTGGCAGATGGATGTCAAAACTGCATTCCTTAATGGATTTCTTGAAGAAGAGTTTTATATGATGCAGCTAGAAGGTATTGTCAATCCAAAGGGTGCTAACAAAGTGTGCAAGCTCCAGCGATCCATTTATGGAGTGGTGCAAGCCTCTCGGAGTTGGAATAAACGTTTTGATAGTGTGATCAAAGCATATGATTTTATACAGACTTTTGGAGAAGCCTGTATTTACAAGAAAGTGAGTGGGAGAACCGTAGCATTTATAATATTATATGTGGATGACATATTGTTGATTGGAAATGATATAGAATTTCTGGATAGCATAAAATGATACTTGAACAAGAGTTTTTCAATCAAAGACCTCGGTGAAGCTGCTTACATATTGGGCATCAAGATATATATAGATAGATCAAGACGCTTAATTGGACATTCACAAAGCACATATATACCTTGATAAAGTTTTGAAGAAGTTCAAAATGGATCAGTCAAAGAAGGGGTTCTTGCCTGTCTTACAAGGTGTGAAATTGAGTCAGACTCAATGCCCGACCACTTCAGAAGATAGAGAGAAAATGAAAGTCATTCCCTATGCCTCAACCATAGGTTCTATCATGTATGCAATGTTGTGTACCAGACCTGATGTGTGCCTTGTTATAAGTATAGCAGGGAGGTATCAAAGTAATCCAGGAGTGGAGCACTAGACAGCGGTCAAGAACATCCTGAAATACCTGAAAAGGACTAAGGGTATGTTTCTCGTTTATGAAGGTGACATAGAGCTCGTCGTAAATGGTTACATCGATGCAAGCTTTAACACTGATCCAGATGACTCTAAGTCGCAATCCGGATACATATTTTCATTGAATGGTGGAGCTGTCAGTTGGTGCAATTCCAAGCAAGCGTCGTGGCGGGATCTATGTGTGAAGCAGAGTATATAACTGCTTCAGAAGCAGCAAATGAAGTCGCAATCCGGACACATATTTTCATTGAATGGTGGAGCTGTCAGTTGGTGCAATTCCAAGCAAGCGTCGTGGCGGGATCTATGTGTGAAGCAGAGTACATAACTGCTTCAGAAGCAGCAAATGAAGGAGTCTGGATGAAGGAGTTCATATCAGATCTAGGTGTAATACCTAGTGCATCGGGTCCAATGAAAACCTTTTGTGACAATACTGGTGCAATTTCCTTGGCAAAGGAATCCAGATTTCATAAGAGAACCAAACACATCAAGAGACGCTGCAATTCCATCTGGCATCAAGTCGTGGAGGGAGACATGGAAATTTGCAAAATACATACGGATCTGAATGTTGCAGACCCGTTGACTAAGCCTCTTCCACGAGCAAACCATGATCAGCACCAAGACTCCATGGGTGTTAGAATCATTACTATGTAATCTAGATTATTGACTCTAGTGCAAGTGGGAGATGTATGAAATATGCCCTAGAGGCAATAATAAAGTTGTTATTTATATTTCCTTATATCATGATAAATGTTTATTATTCATGCTAGAATTGTATTAACCGGAAACTTAGTACATGTGTGAATACATAGACAAAACATAGTGCCCCTAGTATGTCTCTACTTGACTAGCACGTTAATCAAAGATGGTTATGTTTCCTAACCATAGACATGTGTTGTCATTTGATGAACGGGATCACATCATTAGGAGAATGATGTGATGGACAAGACCCATCCACTACTAGGGAAAACCCTAGTAGTAGCGCGGGTTTTGAGGCTAGCAGCAGCGCGGGTGGCCGCGCTACTAATAGGGCGCTACAGCTAACTTATAGTAGTAGCGCGGTCCATACCCGCGCTACTACTGTTGATGATATCAGCAGCGCTTTTTATGAACGCGCTACTATTACTTAGCTGTAGCGATTTCATGATCCTCGCCATCGCTATATCTTTCATCATTTTCCCTCGCACTTTTCCCTTTCGGTTTCCTTTCAGATACTAGATACTAGGTACTGCTAGTAGATATCAAATTCATAAACCATTACTGGGTAGTACTCCCTTCGTTCCAAATTACTCGTCGTGGTTTTAGTTCAAACCACGACGAGTAATTTGGAACGAAGGGAGTACTAGATAACAATTTCATGCATAGTCAACATGCATCCTCAAGCAGTACAAGGTCATATCAACGGCGATCATCATATGTAGTTCTAGATGATATCAACGACGATCATCATATGTAGTTCTAGATGATATAGCCACACACACATATGTAGCTCTAGATGATATAGCCACACACACATATGTAGTTCTAGATGATATCGAAGACAATCATCATCCTCAAGCTGGGCGGTTGGTGTTCTGATAGTAATTAGGATGGCCTGTCCAACACGAAGATTCTTGCCATCGAGGAATTTCTTCCACCCAACCGAGTTTAAGTGTGTGCGACCGTCCGTGTCCACGCGGTAAGTACAGGTTTTGACGGAGCCCCTTGCAGTAAGGCGTAGTCCAGCCGAGGCTTCTTCATCAGGCTCGATACCATAACTCACAGATATGCTCTTTGCCAATTTCTGAATAAGAAAAACATATCAGTTAATAAATAGCCTCGCAAATAAGTACATATGGATTATCTACACTATTAATAGTTTCCTTAGATTCTGCACTAATAAGCATGTGATCGAACTCTACACTAAAACATATCATCGACTAGATTCCACACAACATACCATATCATTGGACTATACACTAAGTATTTCATCGGATAATTTGCATTTGTAAGTATAACATACCATATCATGTCGATCAACCATGGTATTTGTCAGGCGGGTCACGAATGGCACCCCGACAAAGTCAGCACGTGGCGGAATTATGTCCCACAGGTTGGACACCTCCTCCTCGCTCAGCCTTGTTCCTTGAGCTACGATGGCTTCATGAAGTGGGTCCTCATCATCTTCATCGAGTGGGTCCTCATTATCTTCATCACCTTCATCATCTTCGTCATCTTCCACCAGGTTGAGATAAATGGCAGACAGCTTGGGTCTTTCTGCTCTGAAGGAGAAGCTGATCAACTCACCACCAGTAAGACGCATGCGAGCGACGAAACAGGCCCATCCATCTCCTCCAATATGTGACATATTGCGTCCTTTCTCGGCCTCCATAGTGTACGACCCCTAGGAGCCTCAAATGTCACAGTGTCTCCTGTCAGCTTGTTGAATTTCAACCTCACATTGCATGGGACGATCTGTGTAAAATAAGCAAAATGACACAATGCAGTAATGCCACCACTAAAAATAAAATAGTTATTACATTTCATCTAATTTCTTACCACCGCATGACTAAAACTCGGCTGGAAGTAGATGCCGAACAGCTTGCCAGTTGCAAGGCTGCTGGTGCACCTTGACTTGCACAGTCGACATAGTGGTGGTGGTGGTGGCGCCATTTTTCCTAAAGCAATATGAGCAAAGGATTAACGATCCACTTCACAGGAAAGAAAACAGTAGCATGTGATATTTTTGGTTCTTCCGCGAGAAGCAATTTGATGGACAATTATAATCCTAAGATCTAGTAACATATTAGATGACAAGGTACCACCTACATTTTGCCAAGAAGTAACTTATTAAAAAAAACAAAAGCAACTACGTACCTATCCATGTACAGAAAAAATAACAATAAAATGGTGCATACTAAATCAACTAAATGAACTAGCCTACTAAATCAAAATGTTCTAAATCAACTAAATGAACTAGCCTACTAAATCAACTAAATCAAAATGTTATAAATCAACTAAATCAACTAGCCTACTAAATCAACTAAATCAAAATGTTCTAAATCAACTAAATCAACTATCCTACTAAATCAACTAAGTCATATCAACTAAATCAAAATGTTGCATATGAACTAGCCTACTAAATCAAAATGTAGCAGGCAGGAGGGAGAAGGAGGGGCGACTCGGGGAGGGAGAAGAGAGTAGGACGGAGGAGGAAGGCGGAGCGAGGAGGGGCCAGCCGGCGGCCAGTGGAGGGAGGACGGAGGAGGAAGGCGGAGCGAGGAGGGGCCGGCTAGCGGCGAGTGGAGAGGGAAGACGGAGGAGGAGGCCGGTACTGAGTCCAGGAAGGAGGAGGAGGTGACGGCGGCGCAGAGGAGGAGCGATGGGGGAGGACCGGCGCGGGGGATTGAGAGGGGATCCGGTGAGTGTGTGACTGTGAGTGGATCGGATAGACGAGATGGGGGTGGGAGATGGAATGGCTTAGCAGTAGCGCGCTATAGAGAAAGACGCTATTGCTAACCTACCTAGCAGCAGTGCCTTTCACAAAGAAGCGCTACTGCTATGTGTCAGCATGTAAAAATAGACTTAGTTCAATGTATCAAAAATACATTGATCATCAACGATCTTTTTATGTACAATCTAATTTGTCAATATGAGTCCTCACCGGTTTAGGAACAGGTGAAGACTCATATTGCGGCCACAAATTCTACACACAGAGTTCAATGAAGACCAAGTGCTTGTCAAAGTTTGAGAAGTAACATATTTAAGGTGGTAGAAACTCTCTTCACGGAGCGAGGTGGGACTAAATTTTTGTAGTAAACGTAGCAGTAGCGCTTATTGGTGAAATGCGCTGCTACTATGCTACGTAGAAGTAGCGCCCGTCGTTATAACGCATTGCTGCTATAACTAGCCTCGTGGCGGCCTCGTGGGAAATATAGTAGTAGCGCGTCATTGAGCGGGCGCGCTACTGCTATATTTATTTCAGCAGTGAGTTATTCTTGAGCTCGTTGCTGCTAATTAGCAGCAGCGCCTTATTTTAAAGCGCGCTGCTGATAAGATTTTGTGTATAGGCTTTTCCCTAGTAGTGATCCGTTAGCTTAGCATTATGATCGTTATAGTTTCATTGCTACTGCTTTCTTCATGACTTATACATGTTCCTCAGACTATGAGATTATGCAACTCCTGAATACTGGAGGAACACCTTGTGTGCTATCAAACGTCACAACATAACTGGGTGATTATAAAAATGCTCTACAGGTGTCTCCGAAGGTGTTTGTTGGGTTGGCATAGATCGAGATTAGGATTTGTCACTCCGTGTATCGAAGAGGTATCTCTGGGCCCTCTTGGTAATGCTCATCACTATAAGCCTTGCAAGCAATGTGACTAATGAATTAGTTGCGGGATGAAGTATTACAGAACGAGTAAAGAGACTTGCCGGTAACGAGATTGAACTAGGTATGATGATACCAACGATCGAATCTCGGGCAAGTAACATACCGATGACAAAGGGAACAACGTATGTGTTGGGGAACGTTGCAGAAAATAAAAAAATTCTACGCTTTCACCAAGATCAATCTATGAGTTCATCTAGCAACAAGAGAAAGGAGTGCATCTACATGCCCTTGTAGATCGCGAGCGGAAGCGTTCAAGAGAACAGGGTTGAGGGAGTCGTACTCGTCGTGATCCAAATCACCAATGATCCTAGTGCTGAACGGACAGCACCTCCGCGTTCAACACACGTACGGTTGAGGAAGACGTCTCCTCCTTCTTGATCCAGCAAGGGGGGAGGAGCGATTGACGGAGATCCAGCAGCACGACGGCGTGGTGGTGGATGCAGCAGTGATCTCGGCAGAGCTTCGCCGAGCTTCTACGGGAGGGAGAGGTGTAGCAAGGGGGAAGGGAGGTGCCTATGGCATGGGTGCAGCTACCCTCCCTCCCCCCCCCCTTTATATAGGCCCCCTAGGGGGGCAGCCCTAGGAGATGAGATCTCCAAGGGGGGGTGGCGGCCAAGGGGGAGGCTTGCCCCCCAAGGCAAGTGGAGGCGCCCCCCACCCTAGGGTTTCCAACCCTAGGCGCAGGGGGAGCCCAAGGGGGGGCGCACCAGCCCACCAGTGGCTGGTTCCCCTCCCCACTTCAGCCCATGGGGGTCTCCGGGATAGGTGGCCCCAACCGGTGGACCCCCGGGACCCTTCCGGTGGTCTCGGTACAATACCGGTGACCCCCGAAACTTTCCCGATGACCGAAACTGCACTTCCTATATATAATTCTTCACCTCTGGACCATTCCGTAACTCCTCGTGACGTCCGGGATCTCATCCGGGACTCCGAACAACTTTCGGGTTACTACATACTCATATCTTTACAACCCTAGTGTCACCGAACCTTAAGTGTGTAGACCGTACGGGTTCGGGAGACATGCAGACATGACCGAGATGCCTCTCTGGTCAATAACGAACAGCGGGATCTGGATACCCATTTTGGCTCCCACATGCTCCTTGATGATCTCATCGGATGAACCACGATGTCGAGGATTCAATCAATCCCATATACAATTCCCTTTGTCAATCGGTATGTTACTTGCCCGAGATTCGATCGTCGGTATCCCAATACCTCGTTCAATCTCGTTACCGGCAAGTCACTTTACTCGTACCGTAATGCATGATCCCGTGACTAGACACTTGGTCACTTTGAGCTCATTATGATGATGCATTACCGAGTGGGCCCAGAGATACCTCTCCGTCATACGGAGTGACAAATCCCAGTCTCGATCCGTGTCAACCCAACAGAAACTTTCAGAGATACCTGTAGTATACCTTTATAGTCACCCGGTTACGTTGTGACGTTTGGTACACCCAGAGCACTCCTACGGCATCCGGGAGTTACATGATCTCATGGTCTAAGGAAAAAATACGACATTGGAAAAGCTCTAGCAAACGAACTACACGATCTTGTGCTATGCTTAGGATTGGGTCTTGTCCATCACATCATTCTCCTAATGATGTGATCTCGTTATCAATGACATCCAATGTCCATAGTCAGGAAACCATGACTATCTGTTGATCAACGGGCTAGTCAACTAGAGGCTCACTAGGGACATATTGTGGTCTAAGTATTCACATGTATTACGATTTCCAGATAACACAATTATAGCATGAATAAAAGACAATTATCATGAACAAGGAAATATAATAATAATCCTTTTATTATTGCCTCTAGGGCATATCTCCAACAGTCTCCCACTTGCACTAGAGTCAATAATCTAGTTACATTGTGATGAATCGAACACCCATAGAGTTCTGGTGTTGATCATGTTTTGCTCGCGGAAGAGGTTTAGTCAGCGGATCTGCGATATTCAGATCCATATGTACTTTGCAAATATCTATGTCTGCATCTTGAACATTTTCACGGATGGAGTTGAAACGATGCTTGATGTGCCTGGTCTTCTTGTGAAACCTGGGCTCCTTGGCAAGGGCAATAGCTCCAGTGTTGTCACAGAAGAGAGTGATCGGCCCCGACGCATTGGGTATGACTCCTAGGTCGGTGATGAACTCCTTCATCCATATTGCTTCATGTGCTGCCTCCGAGGCTGCCATGTACTCCGCTTCACATGTAGATCCCGCCACGACGCTCTTCTTGCAAATCGCACCAGCCATCGCTCCACGATTCAACATATACACGTATCCGGTTTGTGACTTAGAGTCATCCAGATCTGTGTCGAAGCTAGCATCGACGTAACCCTTTCTGACGAGCTCTTCGTCACCTCCATAAACGAAACATGTCCTTTGTCCTTTTCAGGTACTTCAGGATATTCTTGACCGCTGTCCAGTGTTCCTTGCCGGGATTACTTTAGTACCTTCCTACCAAACTTACGGCAAGGTTTACATCAGGTCTGGTACACAGCATGGCATACATAATAGATCCTATGGCTGAGGCATAGGGGATGACACTCATCTCTTCTTTATCTTCTGCCGTGGTCGGGCATTGAGCCGAGCTCAATCTCACACCTTGCAATACAGGCAAGAACGCTTTCTTGGACTGATCCATATTGAACTTCTTCAATATCTTATCAAGGTATGTGCTTTGTGAAAGACCTACGAGGCGTCTCGATCTATCCCTATAGATCTTGATGCCTAATATGTAAGCAGCTTCTCCAAGGTCCTTCATTGAAAAACACTTATTCAAGTAGGCCTTAATGCTGTCCAAGAGTTCTATATCATTTCCCATCAAGAGTATGTCATCTACATATAATATGAGAAATGCTACAGTGCTCCCACTCACTTTCTTGTAAATGCAGGCTTCTCCATAAGTCTGCATAAACCCAAACGCTTTGATCATCTCATCAAAGCGAATGTTCCAATTCCGAGATGCTTGCACCAGTCCATAAATGGATCGCTGGAGCTTGCATACCTTGTTAGCATTCTTAGGGTCGACAAAACCTTCCGGCTGCATCATATACAGTTCTTCCTTAAGATAGCCGTTAAGGAATGCCGCTTTTGACGCCCATCTGCCATATCTCATAATCGTAGTATGCGGCAATTGCTAACATGATTCGGACGGACTTCAGCTTCGCTACGGGAGAGAAAGTCTCATCGTAGTCAACCCCTTGAACTTGCCGATAACCCTTAGCGACAAGTCGAGCTTTATAGATGGTAACATTACCATCCGCGTCCGTCTTCTTCTTAAAGATCCATTTGTTTTCTATCGCTCGCCGATCATCGGGCAAGTCTGTCAAAGTCCATACTTTGTTTTGATACATGGATTCTATCTCGGATTGCATGGCTTCAAGCCATGTTGGAATCTGGGCAAGCCATCGCTTCTTCATAGTTCGAAGGTTCACCGTTGTCTAACAACATGATTTCCAGGACAGGGTTGCCATACCACTCTGGCGTGGAACGTGTCCTTGTAGATCTACGAAGTTCAGTAGCAACTTGATCCGAAGTACCTTGATCATCATCATTAATTTCCTCTCCGATTCGGTGTAGGCACCACAGAACATTTTCCTGAGCTGCACTACTTTCCGGTTCAAGAGGTAGTACTTTATCAAGTTCTACTTTCCTCCCACTTACTCCTTTCGAGAGAAACTCTTTTTCCGTAGAAGGATCCGTTCTTGGCAACAAAGATCTTGCCTTGAATCTGAGGTAGAAGGTATACCCAATGGTTTCCTTAGGGTATCCTATGAAGACACATTTTTCCGACTTGGGTTCGAGCTTTCAGGTTGAAGTTTCTTGACATAAGCATCGCATCCCCAAACTTTTAGAAACGACAGCTTAGGTTTCTTCCCAAACCATAATTCATACGGTGTCGTCTCAATGGATTTAGACGGAGCCCTATTTAAAGTGAATGTAGTTGTCTCTAGTGCGTATCCCCAAAATGATAGCGGTAAATCGGTAAGCGACATCATAGATCGCACCATATCCAATAGAGTGCGATTACGACGTTCGGACACACCGTTACGCTGAGGTGTTCCAGGCGGCGTGAGTTGTGAAATGCTTCCACATTTCCTTAAGTGCGTACCAAATTCGTGAGTTAAATATTCACCTCCACGATCTGATCGTATGAACTTTATCTTTCGGTCACATTGATTCTCTACCTCATTCTGAAATTCCTTGAACTTTTCAAAGGTCTCAGACTTGTGTTTCATCAAGTAGACACACCCATATCTACTCAAGTCGTCAGTGAGAGTGAAAACATAACGATATCCTCCGCGAGCCTCAACGCTCATTGGACCGCATTTTACATCAAGATGTATGATTTCCAATAAGTTGGTTGCTCGCTCCATTGTTCCGGAGAACGGAGTCTTGGTCATTTTGCCCATGAGGCATGGTTCGCATGTGTCAAATGATTCATAATCGAGAGACTCTAAAAGTCCATCAGCATGGAGCTTCTTCATGCGCTTGACACCAATGTGACCAAGGCGGTAGTGCCACAAGTATGTGGGACTATCGTTATCAACTTACATCTTTTGGTATTCACACTATGAATATGTGTAACATCACATTCGAGATTCATTAAGAATAAACCATTGACCATCGGGGCATGACCATAAAACATATCTCTCATATAAATAGAACAACCATTATTCTCGGATTTAAATGAGTAGCCATCTCGTATTAAACAAGATCCAGATACAATGTTCATGCTCAAACTTGGCACTAAATAACAATTATTGAGGTTTAAAGCTAATCCCATAGGTAAATGTAGAGGTAGCGTGCCGACGGCGATCACGTCGACCTTGGAACCATTCTCGACGCCAAGATCGTCACCTCGTCCTTCGCCAGTCTCCACTTATTCCGCAGCTCCTGCTTTGAGTTACAAATATGAGCAACGGCACCGGTATCAAATACCCAGGAGCTACTACGAGCACTAGTAAGGTACACATCAATTACATGTATATCACATATACCTTTAGTGTTGCCGGCCTTCTTGTCCGCTAAGTATTTGGGGCAGTTCCGCTTCCAGTGACCCTTCCCTTTGCAATAAAAGCACTCAGTCTCATGCTTGGGTCCATTCTTTGACTTCTTCCCGGCAACTGGCTTACCGGGCGCGGCAACATCCTTGCCGTCCTTCTTGAAGTTCTTCTTACCCTTGCCTTTCTTGAAATTGGTGGTTTTATTGAACATCAACACTTGATGTTCCTTTTTGATTTCTACCTCACGACTTCAAAGATTGAAAATACTTCAGGAATAGTTTTCACCATCCCCTGCATATTGTAGTTCATCACAAAGCTCTTGTAGCTCGGTGGGAGCGACTAAAGGATTTTGTCAATGACCGCCCCGTCCGGGAGGTTAATATCCAGCTGGAACAGGCGGTTGTGCAACCCAGACATTTTGAGTATGTGCTCACTGACAGAACTATTTTCCTCCATCTTACAACTATAGAATTTGTCGGAGACTTCATATCTCTCGACCCGGGCGTGAGCTTGGAAAACCATTTTCAGCTCCTCGAACATCTCATATGCTCCGTGTTGCTCAAAACGCTTTTGGAGCCCCGATTCTAAGCTGTAAAGCATGCCGCACTGAACGAGGGAGTAATCATCAGCACGTGACTACCAAGCGTTCATAACGTCTTGGTTCTCTGGGATGGGTGCTTCACCTAGCCGTCCTTCTTGGACATATGCTTTCTTGGCAGCTATGAGGATGATCCTCAGGTTCCGGACCCAGTCCGTATAGTTGTTGCCATCATCTTTCATCTTGGTTTTCTCTAGGAACGCGTTGAAGTTCATGTTGACATGAGCGTTGGCCATTTGATCTACAAGACATTTTTGCAAAGATTTTAGACTAAGTTCATGATAATTAAGTTCATCTAATCAAATTATTTAATGAACTCCCACTCAGATTAGACATTCCTCTAGTCATCTAAGTGTTACATGATCCGAGTCGACTAGGCCGTGTCCGATCATCACGTGAGACGGACTAGTCATCATCGGTGAACATCTCCATGTTGATCGTATCTTCCATACGACTCATGTTCGACCTTTCGGTCTCTATGTTCCGAGGCCATGTCCGTACATGCTAGGCTCGTCAAGTTAACCTAAGTGTTTTGCATGTGTAAATCTGTCTTACACCCGTTGTATGTGAACGTTAGAATCTATCACACCCGATCATCACGTGGTGCTTCGAAACAATGAACTGTCGCAATGGCGCATAGTTAGGGGGAACACTTTCTTGAAATTATAATGAGGGATCATCTTATTTACTACCGTTGTTCTAAGTAAACAAGATGCAAAAACATGATAAACATCACATGCAATCAAATAGTAGTGACATGATATGGCCAATATCATATGATAGCTCCTTTGATCTCCATCTTCGGGGCTCCATGATCATCATGATCTCCATCATCATGATCTCCATCATCGTGTCTCCATGAAGTTGCTCGCCAACTATTACTTCTACTACTATAGCTAACGGTTTAGCAATAAAGTAAAGTAATTACATGGTGTTAAATCATTGACACGCAGGTCATACAATAATTAAGACAAATCCTATGGCTCCTGCCGGTTGTCATACTCATCGACATGCAAGTCGTGATTCCTATTACATGAACATGATCTCATACATCACAATATATCATTCATCATTCATCACAACTTTTGGCCATATCACATCACAAAGCAATTGCTGCAAAAACAAGTTAGACGTCCTCTAATTGTTGTTGCATCTTTTACGTGGCTGCAATAGGGTTCTAGCAAGAACGCTTTTCTTACCTACGAAAAAAGCCACAACGTGATTTGTCAACTTCTATTTACCCTTCATAAGGACCCTTTTCATCTAATCCGCTCCAACTAAAGTGGGAGAGACAAACACCCGCTAGCCACCTTATGCAACTAGTGCATGTCAGTCGGTGGAACCTGTCTCCCGTAAGCGTACGTGTAAGGTCGGTCTGGTCCTCTTCATCCCATAATACCGCTGAAGAAAAATAAGACTAGTAGTGGCAAGAAAGTTCACAACATCTACACCCACAGCAGATTTGTGTTCTACTCGTGCAAAGAGAACTACGCATAGACCTAGCTCATGATGCCACTGTTGGGGAACGTTGCAGAAAATAAAAAATTTCTACGCTTTCACCAAGATCAATATATGAGTTCATCTAGCAACGAGAGAAAGGAGTGCATCTACATACCCTTGTAGATCGCGAGCGGAAGCGTTCAAGAGAACGGGGTTGAGGGAGTCGTACTCGTCGTGATCCAAATCACCGATGATCCTAGTGCTGAACGTACAGCACCTCCGCGTTCAACACACGTACGGTTGAGGAAGAAGTCTCCTCCTTCTTGATCCAGCAAGGGGGGAGGAGCGGTTGACGGAGATCCAGCAGCACGACGGCGTGGTGGTGGATGCAACAGTGATCTCGGCAGAGCTTCGCCGAGCTTCTACGAGAGGGAGAGGTGTAGCAAGGGGGAAGGGAGGCGCCTATGGAATGGGTGCGGCTGCCCTCCCTCCCCCCCCCCTTATATAGGCCCCCTAGGGACGCCGGCCCTAGGAGAAGAGATCTCCAAGGGGGGGCGGCGGCCAAGGGGGAGGCTTGCCCCCAAGGCAGTGGAGGCGCTTCACCCTAGGGTTTCCAACCCTAGGCGTAGGGAGCCTGGGGCGCACCAGCCCACCAGGCTGGTTCCTCCCCACTTCAGCCCACGGGCCCTCCGGATAGGTGGCCCCACCGGTGGACCTCGGGACCCTTCCGTGGTCTGTACAATACCGGTGACCCCCGAAACTTTCCCGATGGCCGAAACTTCACTTCCTATATATAATTCTTCACCTCCGGACCATTCCGGAACTCCTCATGACTTCCGAGATCTCAGCCGGGACTCCGAACAACTTTCGGGTTACTGCATACTCATATCTCTACAACCCTAGCGTCACCGAACCTTAAGTGTGTAGGCGCTACGGGTTCGGGAGACATGCAGACTTGACCGAGACGCCTCTCCGGTCAATAACCAACAGCGGGATCTGGATACTCATGTTGGCTCCCACATGCTCCTCGATGATCTCATCGGATGAACCACGTTGTCGAGGATTCAATCAATCTCGTATACAATTCCCTTTGTCAATCGGTATGTTTCTTGCCCGAGATTCGATCGTCGGTATCCCAATACCTCGTTCAATCTCGTTACCGGCAAGTCACTTTACTGCATCAGTAATGCATGATCCCGTGACCAGACACTTGGTCACTTTGAGCTCATTATGATGATGCATTACCGAAAGTGGACCCAGAGATACCTCTCCGTCATACGGAGTGACAAATCCCAGTCTCGATCCGTGTCAACCCAACAGATACTTTCGGAGATACCCGTAGTATACCTTTATAGTCACCCAGTTACGTTGTGACGTTTGGTACACCCAAAACACTCCTACGGTATCCGGTTGTTACACGATCTCATGGTCTAAGGAAAAAATACTTGACATTGGAAAAGCTCTAGCAAACGAACTACACGATCTTGTGCTATGCTTAGGATTGGGTCTTGTCCATCACATCATTCTCCTAATGATGTGATCTCGTTATCAATGACATCCAATGTCCATAGTCAGGAAACCATGACTATCTGTTGATCAACGGGCTAGTCAACTAGAGGCTCACTAGGGACATATTGTGGTCTAAGTATTCACACATGTATTATGATTTCTGGATAAAACAATTATAGCATGAATAAAAGACAATTATCATGAACAAGGAAATATAATAATAATCCTTTTATTATTGCCTCTAGGGCATATTTCCAACAGTATGTTGTGATGCGGTTATGGAGGAGCCAATATGAGCATCCAGGTTCCGCTATCTGTTATTGATCGGAGATGTGCCTCGATCATGTCTACATAGTTCTCGGCCCGTAGGGCCCGCACGCTTAATGTTCGATGACGATTTGTATTATGAGTTATGTGTTTTTGATGACCGAAGTTTGTTCGGAGCCCCGGATGAGATCACGGACATGACGAGGAGTCTCGAAATGGTCGAGACATAAAGGTTGATATATTGTAAGGTTATGGTCGGACATCGGAAAGGTTTCGGAATGGTTCGGGCATTTTTCGGAGTACTGGGAGGTTAACGGAAACCCCCGGGGGATTAATGGGCCTTCATGGGCCTTAGTGGAAGAGAGGAGGCAGTGGCCAGGAGGAGGCGCGCGCCCCCCTAGCCCAAACCGAATTGGACTAGGGGAGCCCCCCCCCCCCTTACCTCTTTCTCCTCCACCTCTTTCCCTATCTCCCTCTCTTGGAAAAGGAAGGGGACTCCATCCAACTAGGATTGGGAATCCTAGTTGGACACCCCCTATAGGCGCGCCCCTCCTTGGCCGGCCTCCTCCTCCTCCCTCCTTTATATACAGGGGCAGGGGGCACCCCAAAGCACAACAATTATTCTCTTAGCCGTGTGCGGTGCCCCCTCCACAGTTTAACACCTCGGTCATATCGTCGTAGTGCTTAGGCGAAGCCCTGCGCCAGTAACATTATCAACATCATCGCCACGCCGTCGTGCTGACGGAACTCTCCCTCGTCCTCAACTGGATCAATAGCTCGAGGGACGTCATCGTGTTGAACGTGTGCTGAACAAAGAGGTGTCGTACGTTCAGTACTTGGATCGGTTGGAACGTGAAGATGTTCGACTGCATCAACCGCGTTACTAAATGCTTCCGCTTTCGGTCTATGAGGGTACGTGGACACACTCTCCCGTCTCATTGCTATGCATCTCCTAGATAGATCTTGCGTGATCGTAGGATCTTTTTTGAATTACTACGTTCACCAACATCATATGCATGATATATAGGACACCTTTTCCGTACTCTTGGGAGTATGTACTCCCGTCCTTAATGGATAAGGTATGGCAGATGAGGGGAAGATACCTCTTAGCCGTGACTAACAAACCGTGCTAATTAGTGGAATGTTCTAACTAATTCCATTGCATGCATGGCTACTCCCTAGAAGGTAGGAACCGCTCATATGTTATCCAAAGGTTTAGCAAGTTGAGTAGAGTTGACGTGCTCACTTGCTTTTCGTGTCATGCATGCCGTACATATCATATGTGGCTGTGTAGAACTGTAGATTCTACTAGCTTGCAGTATATGTACTGTTGTTTTGAAATTTGATTTACATACTTTTCGGCCAGGCAACTAGAACTGGAGTGAGTATATACTTCTTTCTCCCTGCAAAATAGAGAGTATATATACTTCGTTTCAATTAAAAGGTTGATATACTGCTTTTAGAACAGATTGGAAAGTATATACTACCTCATAAAAGAGTATATACCACTTTATATTGATAAAAAATATATACAGATTGCAACCTTGGGGTGTGAATTTTTTTTAACACATGTGTATCTTTTTTTAGCCAGGTGGCTCGGAACGAACAAGTATGTGTTTACTCTTTTTTGGCGAAACTACGAGTACACTCCTTTTATACAAAGTTTACAGGTATATCCAATTATTTCAAGAAAAAAAATGTCCATCTGAGATCCAAGTGAATTTATTGATGCTATATACCAATTTTTCTTTTTGAGTACATCAAGTGAAATGACGGATGGTATATACTGATTTTCCTTTATGGAGTACATATACTTCATCTAAATGAAGTAGTATATACCGTCCAATTCAAAAAGTTATACACTTCCAAAAAAGGAGTAGTATGTGCATGTATTGGATCACGCCTGTGTGGATCATCAGCCATGCATGAAGTATTTTAGCCCACCGGAGCTTCATGTTGAAACCTTGGCCACCAACCCATCTGCCATGCACCACACCCTGACTGCCATGAGAGTTCTAATGGAAACACGTTCAGAACATTGTTGGACATCTTCATGTGTTTTGTCGTCTAACCATCGTCGGCTCGTCGCCAGCATGACGTCTCCGTCGTCCACCACTGGTCGCATGGCATCTCTCCTGTGAAAAGCCTTCTCGCTGAGACAACGCTCATCTCTGACATGGAGTAGCCCTGCTGCAAGATTTCTCGAGTGCGATCTGTAACAAGTTGGACAAAAAGGATATGAATTCAAAGAATTGACAAGAGCACATACAACCTCCGCGCACCACGACCACTAATCCACGTAGTGTAACAACATGCAAGAAACGAATCAACTCATTGCTCATTGAGATGGATCCCTGAGCATGCTGCCGGTCGAGGCGCACGCTGCCGAGTCTCGTCTATGCCATCGGAGATCATGTTGGTGAGCGCCATGGACGAGTAGCGCCGGTCGCCGGATCAGGCGCACGTTGCCAGATCTCATCGAGGCCGTCGGAGATCGGTTTGCTGAGCACCATGGACGAGTAGCCGCCGCCCGCCGGATGAGTTGCAAGCTGCCAGCTCTCGTGGACGCCGTCGTAGATCGTGTTGGTGAGCACCGTGTACAAGTAGCCGCCGGCCGGATATTAATAGCTGGGCAAACGATGTGCAGCAAGAATCCCTTAGTTTGTGGAACTAATTTTCAAAGTTAACCTTATCCATTCGAATGGGACTTGGACGTACTTAATTATCTATACAAGGGATTCACGTCCAAGTAGCCGCCGCCGGCGTATATATATATATATATATATATATATATATATATATATATATATATATGAGTTGCAAGCTGCCAGCTCTCGTGGACGCCGTCGTAGATCGTGTTGGTGAGCACTGTGTACAAGTAGCCGCCGGCCGGATATTAATAGCTGGGCAAACGATGTGCAGCAAGAATCCCTTAGTTTGTGGAACTAATATATATATATATATATATATATATATATATATATATATATATATATATATATATATATATATATATAATAGCTTATTCTACACCCCAGTAACAGCACATACAAAATACAGTAACACACTATGTAAAATATAGTAATTTTTATAAAAATATAGTAAATTACAAATTTAGATGATAAAAAATATTCTTCAAATTACTATATTTTGTACACCGTTTTATTAGATTTTGTACATAGCGTTATTAGGGGTGTAGAATAAGCTATTCTACACTCAAACTTAGAATAGCGTTACATATATATATAGGGTAACGCTATTCTAAGCGTGAGTGTAGAATAACTTATTCTACACCCTTAGTAATGCTATGTATAAAATCTAGTAAAACAGTGTATAAAATGTAGTAATTCTGAAATAATTTTTTTTACTATCCAAGTTTTTAATTTCCTACATCGTAAAAAAAATTACTGTATTTTGTATGCTACGTTACTATATTTTCTATAGAGTATTACTACGAGTGTAGAATAAGCTATTCTACACTCACGCTTAGTTTAGCGTTAATATATATATATATATATATATATATATATATGAGACATTCCCCATCACGACAACACTGATTGGCGCAAGTCTACCTTTGATCTCTCTTCTCTGCCGCGGACAATCTGATTCATGTGGCGAGTCAGCAACACAACCTACACCTACTTCAATGCTCCAGCCACCGAACTAGCAGGTTCCCTGAAAACGAAGTAGCAGGTTAACATATCACACTATAATATCTCTCCCATTCTCATCTCATACAGTGTTGAAATTATAATCAGATTTTTAGTTTTATGTTTTGTGATTTGAGATGCTATCAAGAATTCATATCTTGTTCGTGTCCTAAAAATTATCATGATGCAAATTATCTTCTACGAGTTCCTATTTTGTGATCCAAAAAGAAATTAAAAAAATCTATGACGAGCTTATACATTATAGCTAATTCTGGAATTGAAATTCCTGAACTTTGAAGAGAAAAGGCGCTGCTAAAGACCATTCAGATTAATTCGTTTTTGAGTTCTCAACATAATGAATTTATTAATGAGGCTCGTGTGCAAGTTCTCAATCTTGTTCTCGATAATTATGTTTTTGCACTGGATTTTTCCTCTACCTGGCTTGGCCCCCCACTTACCCAAATCCTGGCTCCGCCCCTACTAATAAGAGTCATCAGTGGTGTACTCCTATGCTAGCTAGACAGAATGAGGAGCAAAATAAGAATGAAAGAAAAGACAAACGGTCTCACGTTGAACAAAATCGAAAACTCACCCTAAGCATGCAAACCTGAACCTAAGCATCTGAATATTGTTCATGTTGTAACCCTGTAACTACAAGAACGACAATGCCAAGGAGGCGGAGATACAAGAGAAATCAACATCGTCGATTCGGAAGTGAGCCAGAAGGAGGTGGAGATACATAATACAAGAGAAATTAATGAAAGAAAGCCCTAGTCGTCAACCTTGGCCGGACTCAGATGACATAGAGGCCGCGACAACAGTTCTAGCCTGCAAAAATGGAGAAAATGGCAGGGCGGGGGATCCCATTTCGGCGGCTTCTATGGCGGACTAATTGGTAGCTCCTACTGTCCTACATCGATGGCGTCCCTGTCGGTGTCAAAACCGGCGGATCTCGGGTAGGGGTCCCGAACTGTGCGTCTAGACGGATGGTAACAGGAGACAAGGGACACGATGTTTTACCCAGGTTCGGGCCCTCTTGATGTAGGTAAAACCCTACGTCCTGCTTGATTAATATTGATGATGTGTGTTACAAGAGTGGATCTACCACGAGATCAAAGAGGCTAAACCCTAGAAGCTAGCCTATGCTATGATTGTTGTTCGTCCTATGGACTACAGCCATCCGGTTTATATAGACACCGGAGAGGGCTAGGGTTACACAAAGTCGGTTACAAAGGTAGGAGATCCACATATCCGTATCGCCAAGCTTGCCTTCCACGCCAAGGAAAGTCCCATCCAGACACGGGACGAAGTCTTCAATCTTGTATCTTCATAGTCTTGGAGTCCGGCCGATGATAATAGTTCGGCTATCCGGACACCCCCTAGTCCGAAACTCCCTCAGTAGCCCCTGAACCAGGCTTCAATGACGACGAGTCCGGCGCGCATGTTGTCTTCGGCATTGCAAGGCGGATTCTTCCTCTGAATAATTTATAGAAGATTGTGAACACCAGGATAGTGTCCGGCTCTGCAAAGATAAATTCCACGTACCACCGTAGAGAGAATAATATTACACAAGTTCAATCTGCTGACGTATTTAGTGGCGTGACGTCATGCCATTACCAAGCCTTTACTCGTTTTTATTGTTCCACCTCCGTGCGTTTAGCGAGGCGGTTTCCTTGGCACGTCTTGTCGAAGCAGAGATCGTGTTCCCCTTATTCCGGGATTCCCATCAATACGGACGTGGGTAACCCAACCGCGCCATTGATTGTGATGCTTGGGAGATAAGCGAGTTTTACCAGGCCGGTGGGGACACATGTTTTTGTCCACCCATATAAGGGGATAAAGATCCAACCCTTTTACCTGCGCCTTCTTCCTCCTTGGCTTATCCATTTCCGCGACCTCGAGCTCCAGTGCCCAAGTCCGCACTTCTCACCTCAACCTTCTCCAACTATGTCCGGAGCGGGAGGCAAGTGGATGGCCTCCTCCGTCACGGAGGGGCAGATCCAGAAGTTGCGCGACGCCGGGTATTTGTCCAGCAACATCGCGCATCGGCTCCCCGACGAAGGAGAGCTCGTCCCCAACCCCAGGCCCCATGAGAGGGTAGTATTTCTTCCCCATTTCCTCCGCGGACTGGGCTTCCCGCTTCATCCCTTTGTTCGGGGGCTCATGTTCTACTACGGCCTAGATTTCCATGATCTGGTCCCGAATTTCATCCTCAATATCTCGGCGTTTATCGTCGTGTGCGAGGCATTCCTCTGCATCCAGCCCCACTTCGCTTAGGCTCAAGACCTTGATGTCAAGCCGAAGGTTGTGAAGGGCAGCCAAGCGGAGTGCGGAGGCGCCATGGTGGGCAGGATGTCCCATGTTACGTGGCTGGAGGGCACTTTCGTGGAAACCATCAAGGGGTGGCAATCGGGGTGGTTCTACATCACCGAGCCGCGTGACCCTGATTGGGCAGCAGCCCCCGAATTCAGATCTGGCATCCCTACACGGCTCACCTCCTGGAAAGAGAGTGGCTGGATTTGGGGGGATTCGGAGGAGCCGATCGGACTCAAGCCTATATCCGGAAGCTGGTGGACAAGAAGCTCAAGCTTGTCAACGTAGTCCAGTCATGCTCATCCGCCGGATTCTCCCGTGCCACCGACGGGCTTCAACATGTGGGAGTTTGATCCGGCGCAGCACTGCACTCGAGCGGCTCTTCAACACTCCGCACGAAGATGTCCGGAAGGTGCTTTGTTCAAGGGCGCTGAAGCTCCCGCATCCGCCATCAAGATCGCGGATTCCGCTCGCAGCAAGGCCCAGTGACGAGGTAAGTGATTTCACCACTTGTTTTCCATAGTTTGGCTCTATGCGGGATCTAAACTCCCTTTACCTTTGACAGAATGGTGGCGAAGGCCGAACGGACTATCTGTCCGGCCCCATTGCCAGAGGACCCAGCGGACGCCCGCCTAATGGGGTTGCTGGCTCCGGCACCCCATGTGGTGCCGGAGAAGAAGGCCAAGAAGACGGCCACGGGGTCTCGGAAGAGTTCCCGTTTTCAGGTGCTATCGGATGATGAATCCGAGGCCGTCTCCTCCCACCAAGGCGAGGAGGAGAAGAAGAAAGCCTCTTCCCAATGAAGGAGGGAAGAAGGAAGGCCTCCCCAACAAGGGAGGCCGAAGGGTCCAAGAAGGGAAAAACTCTTCCCCGGACTGCTCCGCCAACGCCAGTGACGACGACGAGGACTGGCCTCCAAGGGCCAAGCCCCTGGCGAGATCGTAAGTATCCGGACTCCCGAATAACTTCAAGGTTTTTTTCTTTTCGCCACATAATGTCTTTCTAATGCCGCATACAACCCTGCAGTCCGCCCAAGGATGATCTTCCCGCTTGCCGAAGGGTCCTTGGGTGCGTCGGATATGGATTCCTTCCGACTGCCTCCACCCCTGCGTCTTGGACGACGCTGGAGGTGGGTTCCCAGAAAGGACCCACCAGGAGGAGGAGGCCCCGGAGGTGTCACAGGACACCTCCCGGACTGTGCACGGACTCAGCCCCGGAGGCCACGGTGGCTCGAGTCCGGCGGCGACCCTTCGTGAAGAAGGGCAAGACCGCTACGCCGGCTGCCTCTGTCCAACCGGAGGTGCCGGATAATTTGCAGGAGGCGCTCGGCGCCTCCATCGAAGAGGAACACCGCGCTGTTATGAGTGCGGTGATTCAGAAGGTTCAGCTCGCCAAGAGCGGGCTGACCGAAGCCTGCAGCAGCCTTCTAACAGGCTTTGAGGTAAGAATTTCGATATATGTAAAATGGTACCGCATAGACAGTAGCCCCTGATACTCGGTTCGGTGTTCGGAAAGAAAAGCTGGACTGAGGATCTTTAGAAAGATAAACGCAGGAGTCATAAAAAATATGTCAATATGGGATTGCGGTAGGTTGCTGCTTGACCTCCGCCAGACCGATCATGCGGAGGTCAATACTTTGAAGGAAAACCTCGAAGCGGTCCGAGAACGAAGCTCGGCCATGCCAATAAGCAGCTCGAGAAAAAGAAGGTGAGTAATACCTTATGAAAATTGTACCTTACAGAAAAGGATTTGGTTGCAAGAAAAATGACAAGGATAACGTGGGTATTGTAGGGGCCACTAACGAGGTGGCGACCACAGAAGGAGGCGGTGGCATGCCAAACGTAATGCGGCCGCGGAGCGCACCGAGCGAGAGAAGCAGGAGGCGCGGGTCGCGGAGGTACAGCAAGAGCTCCAGGATCTCGCGAAAAAACATGAGAGCTTGGAGCGTGACTCGAAGAGCTTAGATCTTGGAGCGTGATCTCGTGAAAAACGGCTCTTGAGAGTGCCAAAGCCGCTAAGGCAGAAGCCTACAAGGCCCTCCAGGAGGTTGAGGCGGTGAAGAAAATAGCAGCGGGTAAGGCATTTTTCATGCAAAGTAAGCATGTGAGTGTTAATTACCTGTTGCTTACCCGAATTCGGAGCTCTCCAGGAGCGTTCGCAGATCTTCCTCGCAGCGTGCCGATGCTGCCGCATTCTACCGGGCCGAGGAGGGGAGCTCGACGGAGAAGGTCTTGTGGTCTCAGTATGCTGAGGCCGGACATCCGGTGCCCCTTAGCGACCAGCTGAAGCAGCTGGTCGAGCTCCACAAGGCGGCCGAACAGGCCATGAAGGGCCTCATAGTTCGGTTGTGGCCTAAGGAGGCCATGCCTGGGAGCTACTTCGGCCTGGTGCGGCGGCTGATGGATGCGTGCCCGTGGGTAGAAGTCATCAAGCATTCCGCTTGTATTGAGGGTGCCCGTCAGGCCCTTGCCCGCGCAAAGGTGCACTGGGGCAAGATGGATGCCTGTAAGCTCGTGGACGGACCCGCCACCAGAGGGCAAGGAGCATCGCACGCCCGAGATGTATTATAAGAGTGTCTTGAAGGGCGCCCAGACTATTGCGGGTGAGTGCTCCAAAGATGTAATATTTGAATAGACTCGCATTTTGTTATCCTGCGCTGAAAACTTAGTTCATATGCGCTAAGCAAGGCTTGTTAATTTAAAATATTACCTTACATGCGGCTGTTTATCAAATCTGAGAGATGGCAAGTCGTCGGCTTCAGCCCCCATGCCACGAGTCTTTGGGGTGTTCGGGATAAACTTGAGCGCTCTTGTTCCCATTTTTGGGTCCATCTAGGGAGGCGCTCAACACAGCGAACAAGGCAACCGGACTTATAATGCTTGAACACTCTCACATAGCCATAGAATTCTATAATTTTAAATTTCGGCGAAGCCCCTAGAATTCGGAAGGCCGAATTTGGGGCGCTATCCACGCCTTGGCCGGACAGTATCCGGCTCCTCGCTCTAAGCGGCATAAGTCTTTAAGGACTCGCAAAAAACCTCTTGAACAGCGACCGGCTCTCGCCTCATCATGACGGTCAGTTTTAGCTTTCTCCACTGAGGCGTTAACCCAGCTCAACTGGGGCGGAATCGCAGTGGTTCTCCCAGTGCTACCTTAGCCGATATAACTGAACGTAAGGTACCAAAACATGGGAGTCGGGCAAACCCAACTATTGACCCAAGACATGATTCGGAGCCGATGCATATAGTGCTATAAGTTCGGGGTGCCGCACTTGTGTAAGTGTTCGGACTCATCATACCATAATGCGGGAAACATAAGCCCCTGGTGTATATTAGCCGTACCAAAGTGTACGGATGCAACATGCCGTGAATGAACATATGTATGAAAAAGAAATGCAATTATAAGCAAAAAGGTGCTGCATTGTTTTATTCAATAAGTGCAGCTACGAATGCAGAACGATACAAATAGTGCGATAAGCAAGGTATGGGACTGTCAAACATGTCCCCCTCCAGGGGTAGGCTGCAGATTGGTGTATAAAAATGCTCGGAATGGAGACCATCTGTATATTCGTGTAGCCTTTATCCTTCCCTGGCTGTTGCATCGTGAGTTCGGTAGGTCTGCTGCCGGACAGGGCCTTTGACAAACGGAGTCCTGTGGGTAAAAAGTAAAAGGTAAAAAGAAAAGAAAAAGGAACGACACACTTGAGAGCCCCTGGTGTGGTTGAGCCGCAGTCTGGGTTTATCGTGGCCGTGCCCCTCTCCCCATGCCCATGGTATCTTCAGAGCGTAATGGTGTACGCGAAGGACCTGCTTTGACGTTTCGCAGGAGCTGGGGTTGGGGCCGCACTGCTACGCGTGCTCGGAACGTGCCAGGTGGTCTTCTTGTAAGTTATTCCGGGCGCGCTTAGCTGTGTCCGGCCGCTTAACGGCCGGACTCGAGAATTGCCTTAAAAGGCTACATTGCACTTCTGCTGCGAGAGCCGCTATATGTACCTCCGTGCGGAGAGAACGTTCAGTGTTTCCGTTGACCGTGATGACTCCTCGAGGGCCTGGCATCTTGATCTTGAGGTATGCGTAGTGCGGCACCGCGTTGAACTTTGCAAACGCGGTACGTCCGAGCAAGGCATGATAGCCGCCATGAACGGGACTATGTCAAGATTAACTCCTCACTTCGGAAGTTATCCGGGATCCGAAGACCACTTCCAGTGTAATTGAGCCTGTACAATTGGCTTCTACACCTGGTATGACGCCTTTAAAGGTCGTTTTGGTAGGTTTAATCCTTGAGGGGTCTATGCCCATTTTGCGCACTGTATCCTGGTAAAGCAGGTTCAGGCTGCTGCCGCCGTCCATCAGGACTCTGGTTAGGTGAAATCCATCGACGATTGGGTCTAAGACCAGTGCGGCGAATCCGCCGTGGCGGATGCTGGTGGGGTGGTCCCTTCGGTCAAAAGTGATCGGGCAGGAGGACCATGGATTGAACTTCGGGGCAACTGGCTCCATCACGTAGACATCCCTGAGTGCACGCTTCCGCTCCCTTTTGGGTATGTGCGATGCGTATATCATGTTCACCGTCCGCACTGTGGGGAAACCCTTCATCCTCTATTGTTCGGGCGGTTGGGTCTCGTCCTCGTCATCGCTATGCAGCCCCTTGTCATTTTTTTTTCGGCAATTAACTTGCCTGCCTTAAATACCCAACAGTCCCTGTTGGTGTGGTTAGCTGGCTTTTCGAGGTTGCCGTGTATCTGGCACAAGCGGTCGAGTATTCGGTCCAAATTGGACGGACCCGGAGTAGTTCTTTTGAATGGCTTTTTCCACTGACCATGTTTAGAGCCTCTGAATCCGGCATTGATTGTCGTATCCTCAATATTGTCGCCGTTAATGCGGCGCTTTGTTTTGTTACGACGCTGCCTGCCATTTCGGTCCTTGAAGTCCGGACTGCCAGAATTTTTGCCGAGGTTGTTGTTGCGTGCTAGCACTGTCCTCACCCGTGAAGCGGGTCATGAGTGATGTGAGGGCTGCCATGGATTTCGGCTTTTCCTGTCCTAGGTGCCGGGCAAGCCACTCGTCGCGGATGTTATGCTTGAAGGCCGCGAGGGCCTCCACATCCGGACAGTCGACGATTTGGTTTTTCTTGGTTAAGAACCGTGTCCAGAATTGTCTGGCCGATTCATCTGGCTGCTGAATTATGTGGCTTAGGTCATCAGCGTCTGGTGGTCGCACATAAGTGCCCTGGAAGTTATCGAGGAATGCGGCTTCCAGGTCCTCCCAGCTCCCAATTGACTCTGCTGTCAAGCTGTTGAGCCAATGCCGGGCTGGTCCTTTAAGTTTGAGGGGGAGGTATTTGATGGCGTGAAGATCGTCACCGCGGGCCATCTGGATGTGAAGGAGATAGTCTTCGATCCAAACCGCGGGGTCTGTTGTGCCATCATAGGATTCAATATTGACGGGTTTAAACCCTTCGGGATTTGATGATCCATTACTTCGATGCATGAAGCATAGTGGGTGAGCGCGCCTGCATCGGGCGATATCACGATGGAGCTCGAAAGAGCTTTGTCTGCATTTTGTTCGCCCGGCCGGACTTATCAGGTCCGCACGACGGTTGTCGCCACGCACTGCGTAGGCGCCCACGCGATCCATAGATCGATCTTGATTGTCTTGCCTTGTCCTCCAATATATCTCGCGGGTCCGGAGCGTTCCCCTGTGGTCGTGTGCTTTTTGAGCAATGCCGGGGTACGGTTCTAGTGAAGGGCCTAGAGGCCTCCCTGTCGCGACCATCGGGTGGTCGGTCAGCCGTATTGTCTCCTGGTGATGCGGGTTCGTAAGCCTCCTCCTCTAATCGGGGGAGCAGCTTGCGTTTAGGGTAGCTTTTGGAGGGGCGTTCGAGCTCATGCTCTTCCGCCGCGAGGACTTCAGTCCATCTGTCGGCTAGCAGATCTGATCAGCTCTAAGCTGTTGTCGCTTTTTCTTGAGGCTGTTCGCCGTGGCTATAAGCCCGCGTCTAAAACGCTCTTGTTCGACGAGATCCTCGTGCACGATTTAATTCATCGTCGCCGAGGCTTGCTTGCCTCCCGGAGGGAGGCATATAATCCTCTACCTCTTCTTCGCCGCCTCTCGTGAGGGCTGGCGTCTCCATCCTCCCCGCTACCGGATCTTGCTGGAGTGGATTGTCTTGTGACCTTTGTCCGGTGTATTGTTATCTCCGGTGCCGGAATCTTCATTCTTGCTGTGGCGGGATTTAGAGCGGCGCCGCTGACGCCGGCGCTTGGGCTGTTTCTTGGAGGGGTCATCCTCCTCTTTTCCTTCGCCATTCCCATCCTTTGGGATATCCACCATGTATATGGCATATGATGAGGTGGCTTTCCAGTGCCCGGTTGGCGCTGGTTCTTGTTCGTCTCCGGCATCGTCGTCCATACCGTCGATGTCTTCGGAGTCGTAGTCTAGCATGTCGGTTAGATCGTCGACAGCGGCTACCAAGTGGGTGGTGGGTGGGCTTTGAATTTCTTCGTCGTCCGCATCCCAACCGTCCTGACCGCAGTCCGGCCAGGGCTCTCCTGATAACGAGAGGTACTTTAGCGAACTCAAGATGTCGCCAAAAGGTGAGAGTTGAAAGATGTCCGCTGCGGTGAACTCCATGACCGGCGCCCAATCGGATTCGATCGGAGGGGGCACGGGAGGTTCGGAGTCCGGCAAGGAGTCCGGCACCTCGGATTCGCGAGCTTTATGAGGGACAAGATCAGTGTTCGGCTCTATCGCCATAGAGGTTGCAGCCCCCGAGGCGGTGTCTAGCCATCCGCCCCCGATCTGCGCAGCCGGCTCCAAATTGAAGATCGGAGCGGGTTCGAGTGCGGCCTACAGGGTACTGTCTGGCTGCAGAGCTAAATCATGCTCGCCGTGATAAAGGCGGCACGCCGGCTGTGGCTCGACTCCATCGAGGATCAAGTCCCCGCGGATGTCAGCCGTGAAGTTCAAACTTCCAAATCTGACTGACGCCAGGGCGTAGCTTCGATCTGCTCCAGATGGCTGCTTAATCGGCCCGCAGCAGTGAAGCCGCCGAATACGAAGACCTGTCCGGGAGAAAAGTCTCACCTGGACTGCTTCGTTGATGATGGTCGAAGAAGCCATCGAGCCTATCGGTGACGCATACGGAGGAACTCTCAATGAAAGCACCAATGTCGGTGTCAAACCGGCGGATCTCGGGTAGGGGGTCCTGAATCGCAAGGCCTAGGCGGATGGTAACAGGAGACAAGGGACACAATGTTTTACCTGTGTTCGGGCCCTCTTGATGGAGGTAAAACCCTACGTCCTGCTTGATTAATATTGATGATGTGTGTTACAAGAGTGGATCTACCACGAGATCAAAGAGGCTAAACCCTAGAAGCTAGCCGATGGTATGATTGTTGTTTGTCCTATGGACTACAGCCATCTGGTTTATATAGACACCGGAGAGGGCTAGGGTTACACAAAGTCGGTTACAAAGGTAGGAGATCCACATATCCGTATCGCCAAGCTTGCCTTCCACGCCAAGGAAAGTCCCATCCGGACACGGGACGAAGTCTTCAATCTTGTATCTTCATAGTCTTGGAGTCCGGCCGATGATAATAGTTCGGCTATCCGGACACCCCCTAGTCCGGAACTCCCTCGGTCCCCAACGCTGCTGGCGATGTGCCACCGCGTGTGCGAACATCTGATCGGATAGAGGATAAGTGGATGGTGTGACGCGATTTTGTTGCAACGATTGGGGAGGCGGTGTCGTCCGGGCACGACATGTCTCCTGCTTGACGGTGGGATGCAAGGAGGCAGCCGGGCGCGGCACATATCCCGCTTCGATGGTGAGGGAGGAGGCAGGGCACGGGGATGCGGGGCGGGTTGGGGCGTGTGAGAGGAGGCATGGGAGGTTGTTTTCAGGGGCAACTAGAGGTACATGGACAGGGGCAGACGTGCATCTTGGAAGGTACACTTGTTAATTGAGAAGGCATTGATCGAGGGAGCGGTTTGGGTTTGAGGGGTAGGACATGCGTGTGGTAGTCTCCTCGGGCAGAACATTTAATCTATGGCATTGGTTTATCTATAGACCCTTGATCTAATATGGACTGTCAGATGTGATTTAGTTGAATCGATCCGACGTCTAGTCTTGTGGACACTTTTTGGTCGACATAGGGTAATTTAAGTTTGCTCTTTTATTAGTACTAGAAAAAAAGCCCGTGTGTTGCAATGGAAGAAAACGATACCACTTACCTGCAAACCAATAATCATGAGTCAAGATCCCACTATGTCCATGTTCTTTACTTTAACATGACATCTCATCTTTGTTGGCATTTGTCCGTCGTCCCATTCTCTCATACGATGATCATAGTGCTTATAAAAATACAACGCGTTTGAATGCGGTTAATCGTAAGTCGTTTCTCTCTTGGCACAAGATGAGATTCTTTTCCCCTGCTAAGTTTCTTTCTTCTCCAATTTTGTTTGTCGAGGTGTTTCTTTGCAATCCAGATTGGTGCCGGTGCAAAAGAAACATAGATCGTGCGCTATTGATTAAGGTTGCACCGTAAATAGCATCTTTAAAATGGTTAAAATTTAAAATAACATCAGATTCAGATTCTACACATTTTTAAATCAAATTTCATATATAACATGTTAAAACTGAAGGGTTCAAAAGATATGGATATTTCAAAAAAAACATTTGTTCTAGGTGGATTGCAGGTTAATTACCATAAATGGCATGGTGTTTCCTGTAAAAACGCAAAAACGATTCTTTTGTCACTTAAAAGTGAACTGCGGGTTAATTGCATGAAGTATAGGGTGTTTTCTATAAATAAAAAAGATTTGAATCGCCACTTGAAATAGGACTGCATGTTGATTCTTTGAAACTTAAGGGGTTTTTCTATAAACCTAACGTATAGATAAGTAGAGATTCAGTACATGGCATGCCCGTGTAGGCTTCAAGAGGAACATAACAGAATAAAACAAAGTTTAAAAAACTAAAATTGACAATACGATTGTACGTAGATCTGTTCAATTATCAAACAACTTAAAACTCTACATTATTGATATTTTCAAGCCAATATGATATTATCAATAGGCACTACCGCACAATTACATGCAGGGAGGCCTAGACTTGAACCCAGCACAAGGCTGCTAGCCAACTGGCCGGCGCTCAGTTCTTGACAATGTTCATTTATTATCAGCAATAATTTGATTGGTTTGAAGTGACTAACCATACTGGGAGTAACTTTAGGGCATCTCCAATGGTTGTAAGATAGTTGTTGGTAAACTTTGCCACATAGAATTTTTGATGATGTGTCATACAATAAATGAGGGAAGAGAGGAAGGTTGTATGTACATGAACCAACACCCCTTGCACAAGCTTCAATGTAAAATGAGAGAGCACCTTATTTATTATCTTACACCCTATTGGGCAAACTAGATACAATTTATTGGAGTTGTTGTATGTTAAGGTGTTGGTTGATGACATGGCATATTTTACCAACAAGCTAGCATACAAACTGTTGGAGATGCCCTTAGCAGTAACATCGAGTCCAACTCCACATCAATGTAATATAAGTCTATAACCTAATAAATGAAGCTTTGCATGGCACCACACTTATGTTACTACACATTATGAAGATAGTAACATAGTCTAGGGATATGTTTGTGTTACTAGTGTATGTTACTCTCCACTGTGGCTAGTCAGCCATTCATGCAAGGTTTTGTTTAATTTTAGCCACAAGCTAGATTTTTTTTTTTTTTGGGGTGTTGGCTACAAGCCAGATGTTCATGACTAAAATTGGAAGTGTCTAGTCAATAGTTGATCACTGGATTACTAATATTTGTGCTTTAGTGCAAGTAAATTTTGACATGCATGTGACCAAATGGTTCATATCAACTTGAACGTGAAGAACTAATGTTTCCATGCCAGACTTTAGACTAAACATACAGTATGACATATTCCCTCCGTATAGAAATATAAGAGCGTTAGTTTACAGAGGGGGTACTATGATATCTTGGAGGGGGTACTATGATATCTTGGAAGTTGGAACCATTGATGGTCGTTTGCTACAGTTGTAAACTAATGCTAATTTTGAAGTTTAAAGCCAATGTCCTTCGCAAAGCACATTAAAGGGTAAAATGGTTTGTCAACGATGTTCAGAATAGTCAAAAGTAAAACCTAAAATTTGACAATATGGGCAGCTATTTTTTTTTTGTCTTGCAAATTATATTGACTTCGGAGTTCAAAATCTGGCAGCTCTAGTAAATCCTCGATGATATCAGTTGGATTCGAGAACAGATTCAGCCTTGCATTGTCTTTGCAGAAGAAGACTTGCATTCTTGAGCTCCAAAACAAAACCCTTTCTATATAGAACCTCTCGTGCTTTGCCTTCTCCTCCTCATAAAAGGCTGCAAACTCAGCTTCCGAGACCGGTTCATCATCATCATCGGAACTGTCCACCTCGGAGTCCGCTCCTGCAACCTTGATGGCCTGCTCTGTAGTCACTGAGTCGGCAAGGACAGTATCTTCCTCGTTGTGCCCGTGAGCCGGCACCTTCATTTTGGTGGAGCAGATTGTGCTCTGGGTTGTGCGCTGCTTGAGCTGAAACTCCTTGCCGGCGAAAGCCACCGCAGCCGCCGTGCTTGTGGTGGTGCACGGCTTCAGCGAGAAGCCATCCAGGTTCTTGCTGCACGGCTTCAGGGCATCATCCTCCTTCTCCTCCGCGCCACGTCTGGCGCCGACGCACGGCTTCAGCGAGAGAGGCTCCTCCTTTCCGGCCATCGGCGATATGTGGAACGGCCGCGACGAGGGGTTTCGGCGTCGGGTTGGGCGGATTCGCTAGGATTTGTGGATCTGGTGGAGACGGCGGTGTCCTCTCGTTGTATATAGAGGTGGAGCCGAGGGGAGCCCTAGCGTGCTTCGCGCGCTCAATTGCCGAATCGGCACGGAGTCCGGCCCGTCTTTTGTTTGTTTGTTTGTTTTTTTATTTTTTATTTTTTTGAGAAGATGAAAATCCGGTCCGTCTTAGTTACTCCGCCTACTCCCTCCGGTGAGCGACGGCGGGTGGGGGGCTGGTTTTGGGCCCTTGCCGACGCCGACGAGGACTAGGGGGATGAGGAGGCGGATGCGGCGCTGCCATCTCCGCCTACATCGACGCCCTCCGATTTGTTGTGTGAGTTCTTGAGTGCAGGTTATGATGAAGATGAGGTCGCCTCCACCGTCGACAAGGTCTTGCCCCTCGAAGATCCGACTAGGTTCGGGCTTCATGCGGGAGAGACCAAGGAGATGTTGCGCCGGGTGGTACACTGGGGAACGGCGGCGACGGCGATCCGGCCGTGGAAGGGCCCCTTGCCTAAGGTACGTCTACCGAACTTAACTGTTTTCGATCTGATTCGGCCGGAATCATGGACTACGGTGACAAGGAGAAAGAGTGCTCGCCGGGCAGGGCCCCGATCGGCGCCGGTGGTGACCACGGCATCGCCGCCGGCGGTCACGGCGATCCGGATCAGGGCGGCTCGCCAAGAGCGTTTGAATTCGCTCCTGGGCCGAGATGAGTTGCGTAATGTTGTTGGGCCGGTGAGTTTTAGTGGGCCAGGGTCCATTGGGTATGAGGCCCAGTAGGAACCGGTACTGCTTGATAACAAGGGAGTCGAGGCATGCACGTTCAAATCGACGTTGCCGTCTCCATCATCGCGCCCTAGGGTTTTTGTTCGTCGGACTCCGTGACTTCGCTCCGCGGGGATCGGCTAGGCTCGCTGCATCCTACCGCTCGGTGCCATGGTGGGGCGTGGTGGAGCTCCGCCGCCCGGAAAGAAGCCGGCTGCGCCTGGCGGGGGTGAGCCGCGCTGGTGGGGCGCCGCCGCCGGCTCCGGGCAGCGGTCGGGGCGTTGTGCCCGTGCCGGTGACTGGCGCTGGGCGTGGCGGCGTGATTTATGCTGCGGGCCGTGGAGTTGGCGTCTCCGGTGGGGCGCCCAATGCTGCGGCGGGTCGCGGCGCTGGCGGGCTCACTAGTAGAAAAAGGGGCTATCGTCCACCCCGGTTTAGCCCATTAGTCCCGGTTCAATCCAGAACCGGGACTAATGTAGAAAAAGGCATTAGTCCCGGTTCACCTGTGCCCTTTAGTCCCGGTTTGTGCCTCAAACCGGGACTAAAGGGTGCGATGCCCATTAGTCCCGGTTCAAGCCTCAAACCGGGACTAAAGAGTAGACCTTTAGTCCCGGTTTGAGGCACGAGCCGACTAATGGTTGAGACTTAGTCCCGGTTCGGTACCACGAACCGGTACTAAAGGTCCTATTTTCAAACTCTCCCCTGGATCGCCTTTTCAATTTTAAAAAAATAAAAGAAAATGATGGAAATGTCAAAAAATAAAAGAAAATAAGTTTCCCATGTGATATGTGGTCTAGTTATTGGGAAAATTTGCAAATGTGAATTTCGACTTTATTTGCAAAATCTCTCCGAAAGTTGTAAATATGGGCATAACTTTTGCATACTAACTCGGATGAAAAAGTTTTTATATGAAAATCATCTACTCGAAAAGTTACATCCAAATTTAACCGGGGGAACCCCGTTAAACATTTTCAAAATCCTCAAAAACCTAACAGAAAAAAGTTACGGGGCTTTTAATATCTAGAATGGAAAAAATCGAAAAAATTTCAAACTGTGGTCAAACCATGGTCAAACTGATTATTCTAGAATATTAGTGTTACTAAATAATATATTCAGTTATTTTGAATTTTGGTCAAATCTGGTCAACCTGTGGTCAAACTATGGTCAAACTATGGTCAAAACATGGTCAAACCATGGTCAAACTAATTATTCTAGAATATTAGTGTTACTAAATAATTTGTTCAGTTATTTTGAATTTTGGTCAAATCTGGTCAAACTGTGGTCAAACTGTGGTCAAACTATGGTCAAACTAATTATTTAAAATAACTATTGTTTTCTAAATAATTATTGTTTTTGAAAACAATAGTTTGAAACTCAAACAGTGAAATGTGTCAATTCATGCTCAAGCAAAATTCCTGAGGGTTAATAGGATTGGCATCTTACTATTGTTAGGAAAACAACAAGTGCAGACTTGGAAACGAGGGAGAATAGAACCCGGAAGTTAAGCGTGCTCAGCTGGGGAGTGGGAGGATGGGTGACCGTTCGGGAAGTTAGGTGATTTGGAGCGATGAGGGTGATTAGAGAAGAGGATAAATTGAGCAGTGATGAGGGGTGCTGATTAGTGATTAGGGATTAAAATAATTCAGAAATTTGAAAATAAAAAATTATTCAAGAAAAATTCAAACAAAAATTTCAATAAAAATTCAAAAAAAAATCATAAAATTTCCATTAGTCCCACATGGCCGCGGCCTTTAGTCCCGGTTCTGGATTGAACCGGGACTAAAGGGGGGAGGTATTAGTACCGACCCTTTAGTCCCGGTTCACCAACCGGGACTAAAGGCCCTTACCAACCGGGACAACAGGCCCTTTTTCTACTAGTGGCTGCCCGCTGCTCGGCCACCGGCACCGGGTCCGGTGGTCGTGCCTTCGGTTGGACGTGGAGGGCCGGTCCTCGGGTCTCGTCCGGTGGCACCCGGCATAGCTGGGGGGGGGGCGCTGCGGGCCGCGGTGCCGCGCCACCCAGGCCACCTGCGCCGAGGAGTCAGGGGGTGACGACGGGCACGCAGCCTCGGCCGGCCCCGCCACCTCATTTCGTTGCCCGACCGCCTCAGAATCGGGTTGTGCCGGTGTTGTCGCAGGCACCGCCGCCGCAAAACAACGCAGTTGGTGGTGCTTCAGCTACGCCCCGGGGTCAATGGGGGGATGACGGTTATAATGCCTATGGAGCTGGTCAGCACCGGGGTTCTTCGTCCACGTGTGGAGGTCGTGGATATGCTTGGCAGAGCCACGGTTCGGCAGAGAGGCCGTTTTTGGGTCCTACCGGTGGTTTTGTCAAGGGGGCATCTGGCCCGGGATATCGGCAACGGGGTGGTTTCCGCGGTCATCGTGGTGGTCGTGGCGGTCGAGGTGGCTGGTACCGCCCACGACAACCTCCTCCGACCGTGGATGTCGAGCAGACGACTGTTGGCGGGACTACCGAGGAGCCGGTGTTGACCGGTCAGGCTATGGAGGTTGTGACGGCTCTCGCTAATGTTCAGATTCCTGAGAATGAGACTATGGGTGATGTGTCCGTGGAAGTGTCGAACATTGCAGATTCAGATAGGGCATCCAAGTGGGCGCGCAAGAAGGAGAAAATGCTATGCTATCGTTGTGGCGACAAGGGTCATTTTATTGCTGGGTGTGTGGCTGTGTTATGTGACACTTGTGGTAAGCCGACACATGATTCGGGGGAATGCCCGCTTCTGCAAGATCAGGCACCGTTTCTTATGATGTATGGAGTGTATTATGCTGAACTCACGTTTTTTGAATCTCCTAATGAGAGGGAGGTTCCTGATGAGGCCCAGAGCATGACTACAGGGATTGTCAAGGTGACCAGAGGAGAGGTCTCCGAGACCCAGATTGTGCAGAGGCTCCGGGAGTTAGCCCCTGGGGACTTCCAGTGGGAGCTCGTCAGTCTCGCGGATAAGATGTTTAGTGTTGAGTTCCCTTCGGTGGAGGATCTGCAAAGGCTTCTGAATTTTGGGATGTGCAAAGTGTCGGGTACAGATTGCATCCTCGAGTTCCATGAGTGGAAGCAGGTGGAGCCTCAGGGCAAGCCACTTACTCAGGCGTGGTTGCGTTTCTCCGGGGCCCCCTCGAAGCCAATGCAGGATGCTAGGGTCGTGGCTAGCTTGGGCATTATGGTGGGGAAGCTTGAGCGTTTGGATATGGCTTTTACCTGAGCTCACGGGATTGCTCGTTTACTGGTTAGTATTTTGGACATTGAGTATGTGCCTGAGGTCGTCAAGTGGACTTATCGAGGCAAGATTTATAACCTTCTGATTGAGTTTGAGGATGAGACCCTGTTGGCCGAGGCGGCTAACGGGACTGGCGTGGATATGCACGAGGGAGATGACAGCACGGGTGCGAAGGAGACTTCGGTCGATGATACGGGACGACAGTTGTCCAAGGGACCGGGGTCCGTATCTACGATGACCGAGGATGGGGCGGTCCCACCATCCTCGACGCCTACGACGACTCCGAGATTTGGGTCCTTCGAGGTTGCTTCTGCACCACCGAGGTTGTGGAGTGATCGAGTGGAGTAGGATGAGGCTTTTGAGCTCGCATTACCGGCTTTGGTTTTTGAGGATGCTGTGAGTCCTGCTCCTGGGATTTCGACGGTCTCGGTCAGGGGAGAGGAGGAGGTGCGTAGGAAGGTGGCCAGTACCTCACGTGCTCAGCACAGTGTCTCTCCTCAGGTCGTGGTTCCGGTGTTGGAGGCTTTGTCTTCGGGAGGGGTCCTGGGGCAGGCGGTCTCGGCTCTCTCTTCTCCTGTCGAGGTGCAGGTGCTGCCGGGGGCGGTACAGCCTTCTATAGGGGACTCGGGGCAGGTGGCACCTGTGTCCTTCTCTCCTCCAGTGCTGGACGAGGCCTCGGCGGTGACGGTCTTACCTTTGGGAGGGGGCCCGAACCAGGTGGCCTCGGATCCCCCTTCTCCCGTCGCGTTGTCCGCTCTACAGGTCGCGGCATCGCCGTCGAGAGGGGGCTCGGGGAAGGTGGCCTCGGAGCCCTACTCTCCTGGGGCGCCTATGGTGGCCGCCCCTCCAGTGCTGGGGGGAGTTCGGGCAGGTGGCCCATGCACTCCCTTCCCCCGGTGCGCTGCCGTCTCCGCCCTGTGGGGCGTGACCGACGTCTCCGGCGCTGGCGAGTGCCTCACCGCGTCCTGGCATTACCGCTGGGGCGTCCGTGGAGGCTGACCAGCTTCGTGTTTGGGGTGAGGCAGGAGGCCACAACTCGAGCAGGATCTCTCGGGAGGAGGTCATTGCGTTTGGAGGGATTCCAGATCCGATTTCTGAAGGACGATGGTTGAGCTACCATCTCCAGAATCATCCAGAGGTGGACGACATTCAGCAGCGGTGCACCATGAGGGCGGCCAAACTTCGTGACGTTGAGGTCACATTACTAGGGAAAAGCCTATACACATAGGTATAGCAGTAGCGCTGGTTAAAATAGGGCGCTACGGCTAATTTGTAGTAGCGCGTTCATGGAAAGCGCGCTATAGCTCAAACATTAGCAGTAGCACGTGTTCAGAAACAAGCGCTACCACTATAATTCCCACGGCTTAGCCGATAGGCTACACATAGTAGTAGCGATCCATATAGAACCGCGCTACCGCTACTTCCTTTGTAGCAGCGCGTTTTCTTCTAAACTCGCTACTGCTAAAGGATATAAAATTAAATGGAAAGCAAATAGAAAGGTAATTGAAAATGAAAGAAATAGAATAAGGTGAAAGGAAAAAATAAAATGTGAAGAAAAAATAAATGAAAAAGGGAAAAAGAGAAAGGAGTAGCGATGGCGTGTATACCGTAAGCAGCTGTAGCTAACGTAGCAAAGATGGCGCTTTAACGCTGCCATCGCTACTTCTGAATTAACCACCTGCCGGCTCAAAATTTTGCTAAGTCCTCCATTCCCCCCCTTTCCCCTACTCCTCTGTCGCCGCCGCCCGAGCCTCCCCTCACCGCCGCCGCCCGCCCTCAACCTCAGCGTCGCCGCCCACCGCCGCTCTCGACCTCACCGTCGCTGCCCTTGACCTCACCGCCGCCGCCGTCATCCTCACCGCCGCCGCCTGAGCCCACCCAACACCACCGCCTCCCGATCCCGAGCCCGCCCTCACCGCCCTACCTCTCTGTCGCCAAGCACCTCCCCGCCACCGTCTCTCCCCTCTCTGTAAGCCCCCCACACCTCCCCCACCACCTTTCTCCCTGCTTAATTAGTTAGTACTAGATGTTTTTTAGTAGTAGTAGATGTTAATTTAGGGTTCATAGATAATGATTTTTAGTAGTTGAACTAGTTTAGTTTTAGTTGAACTAGTTTAGTTTTAGTTGAACTAGTTTAGTTTTAGTTGAACTAGTTTAGTAAGTAAATTAATAAACTAGTTGAACTAGTTGAATTAATAGAACTAATGTATTTTTAGTAAGTAAATTAATAAACTAGTTGAACTAGTTTAGTTTTAGTTGAACTAGTTTAGTAAGTAAATTAATATAACTAGTTGAACTACTTTATTTTTAGAAAGAACTAGTTTTTTTCTTTTTATAGTAAGTTTATATTTAGTAAGAACTAGTTGAATTAACAGAACTAGTTGAACATGTCATATTTTTGTTATTTTTTTAGTTTAAGCAATTATTCGGGATGTAATAACTTATAGGGTTTTTGCTTTTGCAGAAATCAAGGAGCCCCTCCATCATCCCCGCCGTCGTCCCCGTCACCGACCCCTCCGACCTCGAGGTGAGACCTGCCAAATCTCCATGTATATCTTGTGTTGCTCATATAGGATATGTGGTTGCCCAAGTGGCCGATCATGTTCAGGTTACACCTCCGAGTGGCCTATGTTTTGCCGGAGTGTTGATTAATTTCCATTCCGGCAAATTTCAGGCGCTCGATATGTCCTTTTTTAGCAAAGGTCATGCCGGATTTTTCTGTGAATTCTAGCATGACTTGTGCTAGAATATGTACAAGTTTGATCTTTGAATTATGAACGTAGGAAATGTCGTACTCGGACGACGACAGTCTCCCGGGGGAGTGCAGCTGGTTCCACGATGATCGAGGTATGTGCGACAGGTTCGTTGAGCTGGACGAAGATCGGCGCTTCAGCATTAAGCTCGAGGAGACATTCGATGTTGAAACTATACGCAACAATGACAAGTGTTTTTTTGTAATTAAGCATGACTTCAACTATTTCAACGTCTAATTTTCATCTTTTACAATTCGACTATCTTATCCCATGCCATGCAAGACGCTATGTCTTAGAGAGGATGGGTTTTGAAGACCATGAAAATTTTGAAACAAAGAAAATACACCTAAGGACCCATCATGATATGGATTTTGAAGTAAATCTGTGCAATGCTCAGAGCATAACCCATTTTGGTTGCCAAAATTGGGAAGCACTTTGCAAAATGTATGGTTTTTATGAGGGTATGATTGTCACCATGGATCTTGGTGATCGACATTGAGCAAGACAATATGGACATTTGGGTCCTTGTTGATACGCTCGATTCTACCGCAATGTGAGTTTCTCAAACATAGTTATTAACTAATTTATATTGTTTATTTCAAAATAGTTGACAGCTTATTCCAATTGACAACTTATTTTGATTCTTCAAAGAATGTGCGGAAGATGGTAGACAAAACTCACTACACTAATGGCTCCGAATTAACTTATAAGGAGAAAAGTCATCTGATCGCTTATTGTACTTATCTTGAGAATTACAATACCTATTATCGAACTCCTCCAAATTATGGTGAATACGTGCCACTAATGCACGTGTTGAACCACGGTAACTTCTATGGAGATACCATGGTAAGATTTTTTACTATTACGACATCCGTGCATCTTTTGCATACTTCTAAAACTTGTACATCATTGCTAACTACGAAGTTATTACTATGTTTTTCAACAGAAAATCCCGATGGATTGTGTGCCTCATCTGATGTATCTGAATGGTCTCCTTAGAGTTCTGAACATACTACCAGGTCAATCTAGGGAGCTCACCTGTCCATATCGGATTTCTAAAACCGGTGAACACATGCTCAAAAAAGAATGGAAAAATGTTTGGACATTCGCAAGGAGGTTCTTGGAAGTAACATTAAGCGAAAGGCAAGAATTGGAGACAAGCCAATCTCCATTCTTCATAATGGAGAGTCAAGGGCTATCTTGTTTTTTGCTATTTTACCTTAGAGAATGTAGTAGGTCCTATGAGGTTGTCACAGCCCTAGAGTTTGTTTGTAACTTGTGGCATTGCATCCATGCATCATGTTTAAATTTATTTGAAAGTTGAAATGGGGATGTTGAAACCCTAGCACCAAATGAATTCAACTAGGTTCGAACTTAAAACTTTTCAATGAACCCAAAATGCCCTTCATAAATGCTCACCATCTTTGGTCACAGCTAAACCCTCCGCCAAAAATGGTTTCATATTTTTGGAGGCTATTCGGATTTTGAATTAAATCATAAGTATTTGACTTTGGACATTTAAATTCTATAAAATATTTTAAATGTCCAAATAATCTTGAAAGCATTTGAGGGCTATTGGAAATAGTTTCAAAAGTGCCCACAATTATTTTCAGGATTTTACAAAATGAATTAGTATTTTTACTAATTCAAAACAGAGAAATAAAATAGAAAACAGAAAACAAATAAGTAAGAGAGAGAGAGAAAGCCACTGGGCCACTCACCTGGACCTACCTGGCAGCCCACCTAGCTGGCCCAGCTGGTGGCCTAGCCCACCAGGGCCCATGCCAGTCATCCTCTACCTCTGCCAGTAGGCAGAGGAGGGAGACAGCGCACGCGCGCGCCGTGGCGACACGCCACCTCCCTGCCTGCATGCGTCCCTCGCCACCGCGACGCCTGAAATGCCTCCCCGTCCTCCCCTCGACCCCTGGACATCGCACTTTCCCCTCTCCGCTTCTCTCTCGCCGTTCCCCACCACAGCCGAGTGCGCTCGCCGCCGCCGACCGCCGCAGCCGTGGCCACCGCCTTCCCCGCGCCTCTCCGACGTGTTCCCGTGCTCCGCCCTGACATCCTCTTCCTCCTCACTGAGTCGTGCGACGCCGGAAGCCCTAGAACGCTGCCAACGCCGTCTTCTTCAACCTCGGTCCGCCGAGATTGCCGGTGACCGCACACCGTCACCAACCCTTCCCCGAGCCCACCGAAGCGCTCTACGCGGACTGCCAGAGCCATTGGCCTCCCCCATCCTCTTCTTTTCTTTCCCCGTGCGTCGTAGCGACTGCACCGCACTAACCCGCGCGCGCTGCCGCCGGGCTCGTCGCCGGCGAAGCCCCGATGACCATTTCGTCACGGGCGTGCACCCGTTGTGCTTGTCGCGACCCGTAGAGCACCCCCAGCACCTCAGCCCACTCGTTTGTGAGCAGCAGCACCGATCCAGACCGCACCTGAGCTCCGGATGCCGCTCACGAGCTCGCCGTCGTCGGTTCCAGCCACCACAGGCCCGGCCACCACCGTCGTTCGACGCGCGCCAGCGAGGGCTCTCCAACGAGCCCAAGCACACCTCAAACCGAGCCCTGTGGGCGATTCCCGAGCACCTCCGCCGCGTCTGTCCATGGCCGGCGGCCTAACTCCGGCGAAAACGCCATTAGGCACTAACCTAATGACCCCCTGGGTCCATGACAGGTGGGGCCAGCTCCTGTTAAGTTTTGGATTAGTTTAAATCTAAGCCTAATCAGCACAGTGACATGGAATGTGGGACCCATGGATCAGGTTTGACCCCGGTCAGCTGTGTTGACCTGATGACGTCATCTTGACGTCATGCTGACGCTGTAACTATTTTCTGAAATTTGAATAAATCTGAAAAGGTTTAGAAAATTCCAGAAAATAGTTAAAACTTCTAAAATTCATATAAATTCAACCGTAACTCAGAATGAGATAAATTATATATGAAAAATGATCAAAAAAATTCATTCTATCCATCTATACCATTTTCATGCATGTTAGAACAACTTATATGTGCTGTTTCGCACAAATCATATAAATGGCATTTAAATATCCACATATGGAGTTTGAATTTGAATCTTGTATTCAAACCAACTTCATTTAACTTGCTGCTAGATGCATTAGCTCAATCAACAGCATATTGCCATGTCACATTCATGCATCATATTGCTGCATTGCATTGATTGTGTTCTTTCTTGTTTGTCGGTTATCCCCCGGTAGACGACGTTTCGACGACGTGTTCGATGACACCGATGGAGAACTATACTATCTTCGGATGTGTCAGGCAAGCAAAACCCCCTTGTTCATTCCGATACAATCCCACTCTCTCGCTCCTGCTCTCTTTTACTGCATTAGGACAACAACGATTCATATGTTACTTGCTGCGGTAGTTGAACCCCTTTATCCTCTGCATGACCTGTCATTGCCACAGTAAATAGATGAAACCCACTAGCATGAGTAGGAGTTGTTTGAGCTCTGTTGTGCCTTCTCATTCATGCTTGTTTGTCGTGCCTGCTATTGCTTAGAGTTGTGTCAGGTCTGATTCATCGAGGATGAATTGGAGGTGCGTGAACATATCCTACTGTGTGAGAGCTAAGTGTGTGAACACGATTTGGTAAAGGTAGCGGTGAGAGGCCATGTAGGAGTACATGGTGGGTTGTCTCATTGAAACCGTCCCTCGTGAACTGAGTTCTGTGTTTGTGATCCATGAACAGTTACTACCACACATTGGGTTCCGGTAACTCGACCCCTCTCGACTTATTAATCAACTTGATCTCTGGCCCGGGAGTTGCAACTAGTTTCTGGTGTTTGTAGGTAGTGTTAGTAGTCTACCGAGTGGCACCCGGTACAGGTGGGCTTGGGACAGACTAGGCACCATGGCACGGTGTACCAAGCGTAGATCCATCCGTCGAGATGGGCTTGGGAACCCTACACACATCGTTTGGGGCCGTGAGTGACACCCCGGCCGGATCTCCTTGCGGATGGAACCCGAATAGGCGATAAACCTGGACAAGAGACTTGTGTGGTTAGTCAGGTCGTGGCCGACTCCCTTGCCAGGCTTCCGCTTGAAGGTTGCCGAGATACACGACGTGTACATGGTGGTAAGTGGCGAGAGCGTGTGTGAAGAAGTACACCCCTGCAGGGTTATAAATGATCTATTCGAATAGTCGTGTCCGCGGTAAAGGACTTCTGGGTTGCCTATATCAGTTCATAGACAAGTGAAAATGGATACTCTAAAATGCGCAAGATAATCGTGAGTGCTATGGATGGCGTCCTCGTAGGAAGACGGGAGCGGATCCATAGTGGTGTATTGATATGGTGAATATGTGGACTCGTGTGCGCCACCTCAAAAGAGGTACTTGCAGTCGTAGTTCAGGATAGCCACCGAGTCAAAGCTGGCTTGCTGCAGTCAAACTCCACCACCCCCTTTGTTGACAATGATGCATATGTAGTTAGTTCGATGTAAGTCTTGATGAGTACATTTGTACTCACGCTTGCTTATTTTATGTTTTGCGAGAGAGATGTCGGTCTAGCTAGTAGTTCCGCGTGGACTTGACGCTTAGCTTGTTACCTCAGCTACGATCTTGTGCCCTCGGCAGATCTCGGTAGATAGTCGGGCTTCTCAGCCTTTTTCATTCGCAGATGTCTCAGACTCAGACATGTTAAGCTTCCGCTTGTGCTTGTTGCTTGTATGTTTCAGTATGTTGGGTCATGAGACCCATGTTTGTACTATCTCGCTCCTCGGAGCCTAATGAATAAATATTTGAGTCGTAGAGTTATGTTGTGATGACATGTTGTATTTACACATATTGAGCATATTGTGTGTATGTTTGAAATGCTTGGTATGTGTGGGATTCGACAATCTAGTTGATTATCCTTGGCAGCCTCTCTTATGGGGAAATGTAGTCTAGTGCTTCCTTGAGCCATAGTAGTCCGCCATGACCCGGTTCACCGGAGTCCTGCTAGCCCAAAGACTACCGCTCGTGACACTTGACTGGCCGGGCATGTGTTTCACTGCCGTTCCTATGTTCATCTCTTCGGGAAATGTCACGCGGTGACATTCGAGTCATGCCTAGCCTGCTACAGCCCGGGTTCCCAGAGTCCTGTTAGCCCAAAGGTTACAGCCCGGATTCACACGCTGGCGACCGACATGATCGATGTGATTCATGTATGCCTGTCCCCATGGGTTAGTGCCGCTTTGGGTTCACGACTAGCCATGTCGGCCCGGTTCTCTGTCATATGGATGCTAGCGACACTATCATATACGTGAGCCGAAAGGCGCAAACGGTCCCGGCTATGGTAAGGCGACACCCGTGGGAATACCGTGCGTGAGGCCGCAAAGTGATATGAGGTGTTACCGGCTAGATCGACGTGACTTGGAATCGGGTCCTGACAGCTTTGGTATCAGAGCCTAACTTCCTGTAGGATTACCAAGCCAAACTGGTCGAAGTTGAGTCTAGAAATGCTTTAGTTATGGAAGGGAATTTATTGTGGAAGGGAATGTAAGGCTCTTTTTACTCCTTATACCTCATGGCCTTCTGATCTGAGTCATCCTCTGCTCTTCTACGGGGATTAAGAACTAGGCTGCTCATCTATCTATCAGGATGACGTGTTACTAATCCTTAGACTTTTAAGATTGTTGGTTTCAAGCCTCAGTTCAGTTCCTACTATTTCTATATGTTAATTGTTGATCTCGGGACCTCGATATGATGTTATTGAGTGGTTATGCCACCATTTTGCATGATGTCTCAAATCATTTGAGCATTTACAGTCATTATGTTGTCCGAGTCATCCCAGGTTTCTAAACTATCTGATGCATTTGCAAATCCCTTCCTCCCGTTCCTGATGTCCTTTTGGGCCAGATTAAGCACACTAATCGGTGAGTTGAGGTACCCTATTGCCTCGACATATATGTTGGAGTTATTATTATGACCCTAGGTGTCCAGAGTACCACTTAGTAATCCAGCCATGCTTTGTGTTCCTAGTGATGATTCTGGCCACCATTCTCGAAAGCATCCCGTGATGCCATTTAGTAGTAGGTATTCTATTCCTGGGTTCTTGAACCCGAGATTCACCCTACTTACCTCGTGTTGATAGTGTTTTCTAGTTCCTTTAGGATATTAGTAACCTTTGCATTAGTCCTCGAGGTCCGTGGTATTCCCTTCTTCCAAATACCATGGACCATTTTGGTAGAAGTTCTCTTGAACCGAAAGATCACAACAAGAGTGCTCTCAATGAGTTTCCTATCCTATGTTGTGAATCTTCCAGTTCTACCTTTCTGCATGGGTTATCCGGAAGAAATATGTTGAACTTGTTCGACATGCTAGTCTATGCATCCACAACTCAGAAAATCGTATGTTCCTTTGAGTTGACCCTCTTTAGTTGTTTTCTGGCCTCCATCTGTCAATTGATAATCAAGAGTATGCGTGCATTCGTTCATCGATGCCTATTATTCTTGTGGTCTGTCAAGCCATTCTATTCTGGAATGACTAGGAGAAACAAACTCCAGTACCTTGTCCGTTTCTAGGATTGGGTCAAAGCGATTGTATTCCGCAGATCAAATGCCAATCCAGCTTTTGATTCCGTTCTACTCAAAGTATTACCATCTTATGTCAAGAATGTCATGAGAATTGCACCAACTCTTATGAATTCTTGTTGCAGTGATACCTCTCGCCATCATTGCTCATTCCCCGGTTCCGTGTTGTCATAACCGGAATGCTGGCAAGTGAGTCGTGATGTGTGAAATCAATACTTCTAGCAACCATGTTGCTTAGTAGTAAACGGACAATAGTTTCACTCTTAGCGTGTTGGTTTTTGAATCATCATTTTAAGATAGACTGTGCTACCTAGTCCTTATTTCCGGTGCACTCTCAATCAATGAGTTAGGATTGTGTCAATCCCTCACTCTGTTGACCATATCATCTTGCCCTGAAAAGCAAGGTTGTTCTTGAGCTTAGTAACATATTGGTGGTTCGTGATTTTCCGAATATCTTCTCGGAAGTATTACCAGGCTGTCCCCTGACTGTTATGTTGAGCTCGTGATCAAATTGGTTTTCCTCTAAACCAGCCATTCTCCAAGAATCTGTCTTGGATACCCCTGAGCTAGTTGGTTAAGCTAAACAACAACTTGGAGAGTTGGAAGATAAAGCTTTGCCTAACTTAGTTCATCTCTAAGGGATATCTTCTGTACGTGTGTGTGTTGAAGAAAGATGATATCTTCATTGATTGATTCTCGTGATCAGTTGTCGGTGCTATTATCTTATCCAACCCTTGATTTGAGTATGGGCTATCGTCAAATCAAATCAGAACCAATGATGTTCGTAGTGTTGTCTTACTCGTGGTTGATCCCTTGAGCATACACCATTATATCTTTTGGGTCTGACCAATGCTATCACCGTGTTCACATGATGGTGGAAGTCCAGTGATATGGAAATTTCGATGAGTTGCTATTGAGCCCATCAGTAGCATTTTGTCCCCCTCCCCCCCATGATTCATGTTGAACATCAACCTAGTGTTGGAAACTTTTGTAAGCATTGCCTTCATGGTCCGTTCATGAGGTATATGTTTTGGTGAAAGAAGTGATTTTCTCTTATTCACGTGCATTTGGTGCAAGTTGCCGCCGTGAGTTCGAGGAAGATTGTTTTGTTTCCTATGGTACCATCCCAAGTCAATCATGCACGTGCGAAGTGCTCAATGGTTTGATAGGTTGGCCGCCTCCACTCCATATGTGTTCCTACCACACCAAGCCACTGACTGATTTGCTCAAGGAGAAGGAGTCCCTTCATAAGAGCTAATCCGGACTTATGGAAAGACTTCGATATCCTCGATGATGGTTCCCCCACCTGAACTTGGTAGTGTTTAATATAAGACTACTACGTGGGCCATGCTTACCGGGACAGCGTGTTCACATGTTTGTAGCAGAACCCGCTCATGTTTTGGAGCTTACTACCATAGTCCATCCCCCGAGAATCTCGCAACATCATCTCGTCGATTTGTGTTGCAACTTTTCCTTTTCAGACATGCTGTCTGAAATGTCCTGTTACCAACCAGATCTGAATCTTAGGCAGATATGATGGTTGAAACATTCCCAGCATTTGCGTTATGTTCCCAGCTTGCACCCCAGCAATTGTTGTCCAAGATCATCTTCCAAAGTGGACTTACCATGGGTCCCATCCATTTCCGATGATAAGCAAAATCATCCATTGCGTTGTCTTCGACAAGGTAGTCCACATCATCCATTCTAGCCGAGTGTGCCATTCTTTCAACCCCTTCCAACGATCGATTGTGATTACCTCAGGCTGGTATAAAGAGTTTCAATGATCTCGTATCAAAGTAATTCTTTTTGCCACTTAAGGAATAGTTCCTCGAGTCACCTTTCCCAAAGTGCCCTGCTACGGATCATGGCAATTATTTCCTCGCCACCTTGACACCATCCACCATCTTTCTAAGCGTGGGATTGTTGCCCACGAAATCAAACCCCGTCGCTTGTTCTTCCATCCTTCTCGATGTGTTTCGTGTCTCAGCTCGAGAGATATTTCAATGTCTCACTCGATGAGTGATCCTGAGTTGTTCGATCTTCGAGAAGATCGATCCCTCTAGAGTATTCCCTTTCCTCTCATTGTCATGTTAGTTGGAGTTCTCAGAGCAAGACATCGAGACAAGGATGGTGATCGTGTCAACGTTCTTATGAAGTGCAAAGTGCAACTTGGATCATGGAGATCGTGTTAGCTTGTGTCCCTCTGCCTTCTTACCTCACGACCTGAATCTTGGGATGAGATTCTTGTTTAGTAGGGGTGAGCTGTCACAGCCCTAGAGTTTGTTTGTAACTTGTGGCATTGCATCCATGCATCATGTTTAAATTTATTTGAAAGTTGAAATGGGAATGTTGAAACCCTAGCACCAAATGAATTCAACTAGGTTCAAACTTAAAACTTTTCAATGAACCCAAAATGCCCTTCATAAATGCTCACCATCTTTGGTCCTGGCTAAACCCTCTGCCAAAAATGGTTTCATATTTTTGGAGGCTATTCTGGATTTTTGAATTAAATCATAAGTATTTGAATTTGGACATTTAAATTCTATAAAATATTTTAAATGTCCAAATAATCTTGAAAGCATTTGAGGGCTATTGGAAATAGTTTCAAAAGTGCCCACAATTATTTTCAGGATTTTACAAAATGAATTAGTATTTTTACTAATTCAAAACAGAGAAATAAAATAGAAAACAGAAAACAAATAAGTAAGAGAAAGAGAGAAAGCCACTGGGCCACTCACCTGGACCTACCTGGCAGCCCACCTAGCTGGCCCAGCTGGTTGCCTAGCCCACCAGGGCCCATGCCAGTCATCCTCTACCTCTGCCAGTGGGCAGAGGAGGGAGATAGAGCACGCGCGCGCCATGGCGACACGCCACCTCCCTGCCTGCCTGCGTCCCTCGTCACCGCGACGCCTGAACCGCCTCCCCGTCCTCACCTCGGCCCCTGGACATCGCACTTTCCCCTCTCCGCTTCTCTCTCGCCGTTCCCCACCACAGCCAGGCGCGCCGCCGCGCCGACCGCCCGCAGCCGTAGCTACCGCCTTCCAGCGCCTCTCAAGCGTGTTCCCGTGCTCCGCCCTGACCTCCTCTTCCTCCTCACCGAGCCATGCGACACCGGAAGCCCTAGAACGCTGCCAACGCCGTCTTCTTCAACCTCGGTCCGCCGAGATCGCCGGTGACCACACGCCGTCACCAACCCTTCCCCGAGCCCACCGAGCGTCTCTACGTGACCGGCCGTGGAGCCAATCGACCTCCCCATCCTCTTCTTTTCTTTCCCTGCGGCGTCAGAGCGATCGTGACCGCACTCACCAAGACGCGCCGCCGGCTCGTCGCCGGCGAAGCCCGGTGACCATTTGGTCACGGGCGTGCACCCGTTGTGCTTGTCGCGACCCGTAGAGCACCCCCTGCACCTCAGCTCGCTTGTTTGTGAGCAGCAGCACCAATCCAGCACCGCACTGAAGCTCGGCTGCCGCCACGAAGCTCATTGTTGCCGGTTTGCGGCCACCATAGGCCCGGCCACCACTGCTGCTCGACGCTGCTGGCCAGCGAGGGCTCTCCAACGAGCCCAAGCACACCTCAAACCGAGCCCTCGTGGGCGATTCCCGAGCACCTCCGCCAAGGCGTCATCCATGGCCGGCGGCCTAACTCGCGAAAACGCCATTAGGCACTAACCTAATGACCCTCGGTCCATGACAGTGGGGCCAGCCTCGTTAAGTTTTGGATTAGTTTAAATCTAAGCCTAATCAAAGACAAAGGACATGGAATGTGGGACCCACGGCTCAGGTTTGACCCCGATCAGCTGTGTTGACCTGATGACGCTATCTTGACGTCATGTCGACGTCAGTAACTATTTTCTGCAATTTGAATAAATCAGAAAAGGTTTAGAAAATTCCAGAAAATAGTTAAAACTTCTAAAATTCATATAAATTCAACCGTAGCTCAGAATGAGATAAATTATATATGAAAAATGATCAGAAAAATCCAATCTATCCATCTGTACCATTTCCACGCATGTTAGAACAACTTATAGCTGCTGTTTAGCACAAATCGTATAAATGGCATTTAAATATCCACATATGGAGTTTGAATTTGAATCTTGTATTCAAACCAACTTCATTTAACTTGCTGCTAGATGCATTAGCTCAATCAACAGCATATTGCCATGTCACATTCATGCATCATATTGCTGCATTGCATTGATTGTGTTCTTTCTTGTTTGCCGGTTATCCCCTCCCGGTAGACGACGTTCCGACGACGTGTTCGATGACACCGATGGAGAACTATAGTATCTTTGGATGTGTCAGGCAAGCAAAACCCCCTTGTTCATTCCGATACAATCCCACTCTCTCGTTCCTGCTCTCTTTTACTGCATTAGGACAACAACGATTCATCTGTTACTTGCTGCGGTAGTTGAACCCCTTTATCCTCTGCATGACCTGTCATTGCCACAGTAAATAGATGAAACCCACTAGCATGAGTAGGAGTTGTTTGAGCCCTGTTGTGCCTACTCATTCATGCTTGTTTGTCGTGCCTGCTATTGCTTAGAGTTGTGTCAGGTCTGATTCATCGGGGATGTATTGGAGGTGCGTGAACATGTCCTACTGTGTGATAGCTAAGTGTGTGAACATGATTTGGTAAAGGTAGCGGTGAGAGGCCATGTAGGAGTACATGGTGGGTTGTCTCATTCAAACCATCCTCAGGAACTGAGTTCTGTGTTTGTGATCCATGAACTGTTACTACCACACATTGGGTTCCGGTAACTCGACCCCTCTCGACTTATTAATCAACTTGATCTCTGTCCAGGAGTTGCAACTAGTTTACGGTGTTTGTAGGTAGTGTTAGTAGTTCATCGAGTGGCACCTGAATGCAGTGGGCTTGGGATGATTAGGCACCGTGGCACGGTGTACCAAGCGTAGATCCATCCATCGAGATGGGCTTGGGAACCCCGCACACATCGTTTGGGCTCGTGGAGCGACACCGGCCGGATCTCCTTGCGGATGGAACCCGAATAGGCGATAAACCTGGACTAGAGACTTGTGTGGTTAGTCAGGTCGTGGCCGACTCCCTCGCCAAAGCTTCCGCTTGAAGGTTGCCGAGATACACGATGTGTACATGGTGGTAAGTGGCGAGAGCGTGTGTGAAGAAGTACACTCGTGGTGGGTTATAAATGATCTATTCGAATAGCCGCGTCCACGGTAAAGGACTTCTGGGTTGCCTATATCAGTTCATAGACAAGTGAAAGTGGATACTCTAAAACTCGCAAGATAGCGTGAGTGCTATGGATGGCGTCCTCAGAGGGAAGACGGGAGCGGATCCATAGTGGTGTATTGATATGGTGAATATGTGGACTCGTAGCGCCACCTCAAAAGAGATATTTGCAGATGAAGTTCAGGATAGCCACCGAGTCAAAGCTGGCTTGCTGCAGTCAAACTCCACCACCCCCTTTGTTGATAATGATGCATATGTAGTTAGTTCTGATGTAAGTCTTGATGAGTACATTTGTACTCACGTTTGCTTATTTTATGTTTTGCAGAGAGATGTCAGTCTCGCTAGTAGTTCCGCGTGAACTTCGACGTTTAGCTTGTTACCTCAGATACGATCTTGTGCCTCGGCAGATCTGGTAGATAGTCGCTTCTCAGCCTTTTTCATTTGTAGATGTCTGTACTCGAGACATGTTAAGCTTCCGCTTGTGCTTGTTGCTTGTATGTTTCGTATGTTGGGTCATGAGACCCATGTTTTCAATATCTCGCCTCCTGAGCCTAATGAATAAATATTTGAGTCAGAGAGTTATGTTGTGATGCCATGTTGTATTTACACATATTGAGCATATTGTGTGTATGTTTGAAATGCTTGGTATGTGTGGGATCCGACAATCTAGTTGTTTATCCTTGGCAGCCTCTCTTATGGGGAAATGTAGTCTAGTGCTTCCTTGAGCCATAGTAGGCCGCTACAGCCCGGTTCACCGGAGTCCTGCTAGCCCAGCACTACTGCTCAGGACACTTGACTGACCGGCATGTGTTTCACTTCGTTCCTATGTCTGTCCCTTCGGGAAAATGTCACGAGGTGACATCCGGAGTCCTGCCTAGCCTGCTACAGCCCGGGTTCCTCAAGTCCTCATAGCCCAAATGCTACAGCCCGGATTCACATCTTTGAATCGACATGCTCGATGTGATTCATGTATGCCTGTCCCCATGGGTTAGTGCCACTTTAGGTTCACGACTAGCCATGTCGGCCCGAGTTCTCTGTCATATGGATGCTAGCGACACTATCATATACGTGAGCCAAAAGGCGCAAACGGTCCCTGCTATGGTAAGGCGACACCCATGGGAATACCGTGCGTGAGGCCGCAAAGTGATATGAGGTGTTACCGGCTAGATCGATGTGACTTGGAATCGGGGTCCTGACAGAGGTACAATATGTTTATTATGTGGTACAATGTGTTAGAATTGATGATGAGGAGTACTTGTGATTACGACTAGTGACCAATTTGCTATGTGATGTCATTGATGAAAACGATGATCTTGAGGAGGTGTTATATGACAATGATGTATTATGATGATAAGTTGTTAATGATATGATGATGATGATGACATTTATTATATCATTGGGTGAACGAACCGCGGATTAGTTTCAAGTGGATGGACATCCACTTGAAACTAGTCCACGGTTCTTTCACCCCGTGATGTAATAACTCATTATGATGTAAAAACAATCTCTAAATTCCTGTTGTATGAAAACTTGTGTAAAGGTGTATGAATACAACATGAAATAAAAAGAAATAAAATACGAAATAATAGTAGTAGCGCGGGAAGGGAGAAGCGCTACTACTAATTACCAGTAGCGCTCCTCCGGGAAGCGCTACTACTAAGTCGACTTTTGCAGTAGCGTGGGTTGAGGCATGCTACTACTAAGCTTTAGTCAGAAGGCCAGTACTAGTAGCGCCTCCAGCCCAAGGCCATCGATAGGGCCTAAAACCCAAGACCGCTGCTAGGATTTTCCCTAGTAGTGTCACTACTGGTATGTCGGTCAATACCTCTAAATCCATTTTGCATTTTTCTAATGATGAGATTGTTGATAATGCAAATCAATTAGGAGTTTCACTAGGTAATAATGTTAGTGAAATTTCAAATTATGTTAATGATCTCCTGGATTTAGAGGCTGAGCGGGCTTTAGAGATGATTCGCAACTTAGCAGCGGTTAAGCTCATGAGTGATTTTGAGTTTGATGCGTTGGGGGTCAGGGTGCTCGATAATTTTTGTGCGGATCTTATTCCTCCCATGCCTGAGTTGGAGGAGGAGGATGATACATCTAAGAATGTTGTGGCTAGACCTTCTGAGACTAGTTGTGAGGACCGGTTGCATAGTCAAAATATCACTAAACGCAAGTGGAAGCGGAAGGTATACCCGGTGTCCGCAGTGCGTAGGAGTGCTAGGATCCGTACGGCTAAAAAATTCCATGATGAATTATGAAAGGAATCTTTTGGAATAGCAGAGGTCTAAAAGACCTGGCTAAAAGAAGGTTTCTTGCAGAGGCGTCTCTCGAGCATAGATTAGATTTTATCGCTTTATCTAAACCTGGTAAAGATAATTTTGCACCACAATTTCTAAATACTTTGTCGGAGGTATTGATTTTGACCGGCACTGTTCGCCATCGAGAGGGAGATCGGTGGGATCTTACTCGGAGTTCGGCGCGATTCGCTCGAGGTTTGAAGTGTGGTAATGGGAGATTTTGCAGTCAAGTTTCGGGTACGGTCGAAGGCCGATGGGTTCAATTGGGCTTTGGTGGCGGTATATGGTGCCGCACAGCCCGAACTCAAGCCTGAGTTCTTAGCTGATCTGGTTAGGATTTGCGGCTCTGAGCAGCTTCCTATCCTGGTGGGGGGGGGTGATTTCAACATCATTAGAAGGCGTGAGGAGAAGAACAATGATAACTTTTACGGCAGATGGGCATTCATGTTTAATACTATCATTGAAAGCTTGGATGTGAGAGAGATTGAGCTCTCGGGAAGAAAATTCACTTGGGCTAATGCGATGCCAAATCTGATGTTTGAAAAGTTGGACCGAGTGTTGGCTAGCGTCGAATGGGAACAGAAGTTTCCCTTTGTAACAGTTCAGGCTCTTTCCCATGGAATTTCTGACCACACGCCATTATTTGTTGACTCTGGTGAGGCCACCCACTTGGGAAACAAAAATTCGTTCTCTTTTGAGCTTGCTTGGTTTGAGCGAGACGGCTTCTTTGATCTCGTAGCCAGAGAGTGGGCTAAGGATACCGGAGGTAAGACTGCGCTTGAGCGCTGGCAGAATAAGATCAGGCATTTCAGAAGTTTTCTACGTGGGTGGGCTAAGCATGTTAGTGGGATTTATAAGGTCGAAAAGGAACGGCTCCTTACCCTTATTCAGTCCTTAGATGTAAAAGCAGAAACCACAGTTCTGCCAGCCTCGGAGCTTCATGCCAAGCTTGACGCGGAGATGAGACTGAAAGAGCTTCTTTGAGAGGAGAAATTGAAGTGGGCGTTGCGGGCCAAGGTCCGGCGAGTAGTCCATGGGAACGCAAACACTCAATTATTTCACATGATCGCTATTGGTAAACACAGAAAGAAGAGGATCTTTCAGCTTGAATAAGATGAAGGAACGATTTTAGGACAGGAAAACCTAAAATTATACATTACCGAATATTACAAGCAGCTGTTTGGACCCCCAGAGGATAACTGTGTGTTTCTGGATGAGTCCAGGATTGAGGATGTTCCTCAACTAACAGAAGTGGAGAACGATTTTGGCGACTCCTTTTACTGAGAAAGAAGTGTTTGAAAAATAATAAGGATCCCGGCCCGGATGGATTTCCGGCTGAGTTTTATAAGAAGTGTTTGCATATTATTAAGGGGGTATGTTGCCTTTGTTCAATGATCTCTTCTCTAGGCAGCTTCAGCCTTTTCAACTGAATTTTGGAACGATAACCCTTCTTCCTAAGAAAACAGAGGATGTGAGAATTGAGCAATTCAGGCCAATCTGTCTTATTAATGTTAGTTTCAAAATTTTCACCAAGTTCGGGACTAATAGGCTCACACAGATCGCGCATGTTGTGGTGCAGCCTACCCAAAACTTTCATGCCGGACAGGAACATCCTTGAAGGGGTTGTGGTCCTTCATGAAACGCTCCATGAGATTCACACGAAAAAGCTAGATGGAGTTGTTTTCAAGGTGGATTTCGAGAAAGCGTATGGCAAGGTCAAATGGTCTTTCCTTCAGCAGGCCTTACGTATGGAGGGTTTTGATGAAGCTTGGCGACGCCAGGTAGAATCTTTCACGCAAAAAGGGAGTGTTGGAATTAAAGTTAATGATGACATAGGTCATTATTTCCAGACACACAAGGGCCTGAGACAAGGTGATCCAATGTCTCCTATTCTGTTCAACATTGTGGTTGACATGTTGGCAATTCTGATAGGAAGGGCAAAGGAAGCCGGTCAGGTGGGTGGCTTGGTGCCTCATCTAGTTGATGGAGGTGTGTCCATCCTGCAGTACGCTGATGATACAATCATCTTTATGGAGCACGACTTGGCAAAAGCGAGAAATATGAAGCTGGTGCTTATTTGAACAATTGACCGGATTTAAGATCAATTTTCATAAAAGCGAGTTTTTCTGCTTTGGTAGAGCCAATGAGGAACAAGAGGCTTATAGGCAATTGTTTGGATGCTAATTGGGGGTGTTACCTTTCACATAATTAGGTATACCCATTCACCATCGTAAGCTGGCAAATAGAGAATGGAAGAGCATCGAAGACCGGTTTGAGAAGAAACTCATTTGCTGGAAGGGCAAACTCATGTCATATGGAGGCCGACTGATCCTTATTAATTCGGTGCTCACGAGTATGCCTATGTTTCTCTTATCTTTCTTCGAAGTCCCAGTTGGTGTTAGGAAAAGGCTGGACTTCTATCGATCCCGGTTCTTCCGGCAGAGTCATGAACTAAAGAGAAAATACCGACTCGCCAAATGGGATATCATCTGTCGACCAAAGGACCAGAGGGGCCTTGGTATCTAGAATCTTGAAGTCAAAAACAGATGTCTTCTCAGTAAGTGGTTGTACAAACTTTCAGTTGAAACTGAGGCCACGTGGGCGCAGATTCTACATAGTAAGTATCTGCAGTCCAAGACGTTGTCCCACACGACAGTGAGACCGATAGACTCACCGTTTTGGAAGGGGCTTATGAGAGTCAAAGTTGCCTTCTTTAATAGAACAAAGTTTATAGTCGGTAATGGTAACACCACTCGCTTCTGGGAGGATACTTGGCTTGGTGAAACGCCGTTGGCGCTTCAGTATCCGTCCCTGTATCGTATTGTTCAACGACGTGATGCTCTTGTTGCCACGATTTTGCGGCCCATTCCCCTTAATATTCAGTTTAGGAGGGCGCTTTTGGGCGACCGTGGGAAGCATAGCATCATTTGGTGAGTAGACTGATGGAGGTTCAGCTATCTCATCAGCCCGATCAGTTGTGTTGGAAGCTTACTAGGTCTGGAGAGTTCAAAGTTAAGTCGATGTATATCGATGTCATTAACTCTAGTGTAATCCCTAGTTCCAAAGAGGTTTGGAAAGTCAAAGTTCCTTTGAAAATTAAAGTGTTTATATGGTTTGTACATAAACAAGTCATTCTAACAAAGGATAATTTGGTTAAGCGCAACTGGACAGGATCTACTAGGTGTAGTTTTTGTGATCGGGACGAAACCATCAAGCACCTATTCTTTGATTACCCATTGGCAAAGGTTTTGTGGCACATGGTGCATATTGCCTTTAACATTACTTCTACGAATTCGGTCAGTACATTATTTGGAACGTGGCTTGTTGGGATAGAGTCCGAAACAGCTAGACACATTCGTGTAGGAGTATGTGCTTTGTTGTGTGCAATTTGGAGTTGCAGAAATGATTTGGCTTTTAACAGAAGAACGAATATTCATTTTTTGTAGGTTTTATTCCGAGCTACTGCGCTGATCCATATGTCGTCCTTACTCACTCCGACGGAGGCCAGGGAGCGTTTGGTTACTGGATCTGTCCAGTGGGAGATGGTAGCGCGGGATATCTTCAACCGGTTTGGATGGCGGTCATGTAATAGGATAGGCAATTAGTTTACCTATCTTTGTTTTGCCAGCCGGTTGTGGCTTCTGGACCTTGTGTTTTTGGTGTTGTGGCTCTTTGTGAGCTTGCCGTTATTTTTGTTTTCATACTATACGACCTTGTTGAACACCTTTATTTATCTATTTATGTGGCCATATGCATCGTTCTGATGCAGAGGCCGGGGAGCCCCCCCTTTTCGAAAAAAAAACAAATTCATCGCCCCACTCACCTACACAAACAGTCGACCACTATATTAGAGAATGGCATTGAAATCGGTTCTCTTTCAAAAAAATGGCGTGCTACCCAAATACACATTCCACATACCGGTGGAGATCATTGATGATAAAAAATATTTCTATAGCTATATATTCTCGCCAATAGTCATGACTATATATGGCAATAGGGCCTCGTCCCTCCATCCTCAAAGAGAGAGGCCATGTCAGGGCACTCCCAATGCACAATATCTTTAGCACCTCTTGAATAAACACAATACCACTTGTGTTATAGAATTGTGATATTAACTCATGTGCATCTACAAGATGTTCGCGACATAATAAAATTGAGATCCATTCATACTTGAACAAGGATTAGTTTTAAGCTACATATCAAAACATTCTAGTGTCCTAGCACCTACAACCTAATGCAGACATGCACAATGAAACTTATACTAACCTCTTCCCTGGGTCATGCTTTATGTAATGCCGCTGAAAAGATTCAACGTCCAAAGCATGAATGGTAGATACACTCTAAGTCTGCGGGAATCACAAGGATAGCTTATGATCAGGACCATGATCGGTAGAAAAGGGGCCATTTGTCCCGGTTCATACGGGCCTTTTGTCCCGGTTGCTGAACCGGGACTAAAGGGTCAGCATTAATGCCCTCGTTTTAGTCCCGGTTCTTACACGAACCGGGACAGATGGGCCTCCACGTGGCTTGATGCGCCGAGCTCAGTAGGGAGGCCTTTGGTCCCGGTTGGTGGCACCAACCGTACCAAAAGGCATCCACGCCACAAGATTTCAGGGCTGGGGTTTTTGTTTTTTTTTTGAAACGGGGGAGGGGGGGTTGGGGGTTTTGGGGGGTTAATTTAGGTGTTTCATATATTGTGTTAGTTAGCTAATTAATAGGGAGAAGTGTCCTCTCTTATCCCTGTGCTTGGTCGACGCTATGTACTATACATAGAGAGGCCGTCGACACGCTAGCTAGTAAGAAAATGAAGGAAACCATTAAGTACAGAAGTTCGTCATGCATACCGAGAGAACTGATCGATCGACCTCTCCTTCTCCGAGACATTGGTAGAACAACAAGTTCTCGTATTATCTATCCGACTCTACTGGCTACATACATGTACAATATGTAAGATCTCTTGCAATCCCCTAGCATTTGAAATCAACTTCCACATGGTATTCTCCGGCTTTATTGATGATGTGGTCAAGAAAGAATCCCGCCAATTCCTCTTGAATTGCTTTCATGCGATCTTGTGGTAGGAGTTCATTCCGCATCTGCCACGCCTAATTTGAAGAAGGGGTTAATACATATATATGAATGAAACTCAACAGAAATGATGGTGTAATAAAATGAAATTGTGAATATTATTGCTTACGCACTTCATATTGTCTTTTAGAGTAGCCCCGCTTATTTTTCAAAGTCACGCTATAGATGAGCTCGCACACGTAGTATCCACAGAAATCATTCCCTTGTTCCTGCCACAAGCACTTTACGAGAAATAGAGGTCAATCAAACTGATAATGAAGCATTATAAATGGCATTGATGAAAGTATAGCTATAGAATCAACGGGAGATGCCCGCAACTAGCTAGCCAAGAGTACTTACTTTCGGGTATGTATATCGCAGCTCCTTCGGCAGTCCGGAGCTTCATGGTGAACTGTTTCCAAACCCTGCAAGACAAAGAAAATAATTATTATTACTTGAGACAACAGGAAATGAACAAAAGGTTGCCGATATATGGTGCGATAATGATCGATTGAACTTACTTGTTGAGTATTTTAGTCATGTCCGCATAGCTTTCGGGATCTTTTTGTCTCGAGTCTAAGACGGTTACTAGTCCCTGCTCAAGCTTAATCTCCAGAAGAACATAGTGGTAGCTGCGCACGCATGCATAACTCATCAATTACATTACTATAACCTCGCTCGAGTAATAAGGGAAACCGAATATGCACACGACAGTAACACTCACTTGAAGTTGTAAGGAAAGAGTATGGTATCTTTGTTTATATTTTTGATCAACGATTGTAGCAAGTTGGCCTCAGCCTCTTCGGCGTGTTTTTTAACCTAAATTTCATCTATGATATTTGTGTTAATGAACCCAATATCATACATTTCTTGTTTTCTGCACTCGACGATCTTCAATCTGCATAATATAGTGAGGATAATTAATTATAAATACATGCAATGAAAGAGCCGAGCTATATATAGAGACTTAAGACAGAAATAGTACTTACAGACAGTAGCAAAAGACCGTTAATTTATCGACGTCTGAGGGAGTCCTGGATTAGGGGGTGTCCGGATAGCCGGACTATAGCCTTCGGTCAGACTCCTGGACTATGAAGATACAAGATTGAAGACTTCGTCCCGTGTCCGGATGGGACTTTCCTTGGCGTGGAAGGCAAGCTTGGCGATACGGATATGTAGATCTCCTACCATTGTAACCGACTGCGGTAACCCTAACCCTATTCGGTGCCTATATAAACCGGAGGGTTTTAGTCCGTGAGGACGAACAACAATCATACCATAGGCTAGCTTCTCGGTTTAGCCTCTCTGATCTCGTGGTAGATCTACTTTTGTACTACCCATATCATCAATATTAATCAAGCAGGAGTAGGGTTTTACCTCCATCGAGAGGGCCCGAACCTGGGTAAAAACATCATGTCCCTTGTCTCCTGTTACCATCCGCCTAGATGCACAGTTCGGGACGCCCTACCCGAGATCCGCCGGTTTTGACACAGACATTGGTGCTTTCATTGAGAGTTCCTCTGTGTCGTCGTCTTTAGGCCCGATGGCTCCTCCGATCATCAACAACGATGCGCCTGTAGAGACTTTTCTCCCGGACAGATCTTCAGATTCGGCGGCTTTGCACCGCGGGCCAATTCGCTGGCCATCCGGAGCAGATTAAAAGCTACGCCTCGCCATCAGGTCAGATTTGGAAGTTTGAACTACACGGCTGACATCCGCGGGACTTGATCTTCGACGGGTTCGAGCCGCAGCTGCCGCCGCCAAGACCGTCACGAGGGGCATGATCTAGCTCCTCCGCCGAACAAAGGTCCCGAGGCGCACTGTAGTCAGCTCCGACCTTTAGCTCCGGAGCCGATCACCGATCGAGGACGGGTGGCTGGACACCGCCTCGGGGGCTGCAATCTCTACGGCGATTGAGCCGTACACCTACCCCGTCCTTTGCGAAGCTCGTGACTCCAAGGCACCGGACTCCTCTCCGGACTCCGAGCCTTCCGCGCATCTGCCAATCGAATCCGATTGAGCGCCGATAATGGAATTCACTGTTGTGAACATCTTTTAGCACTCGCCCTTTGGCGACATTCTGAACTAAAGTCTCTCTCTTTGTCAGGAGAGCCCTGGCCGGATTATGGTCAGGAAGGTTGGGATGCGGACGACGAAGAAAATCAAAGCCCACCCACCACCCACTTCGTAGCCACTGTCGATGATTTAACCGACATACTACATTTCGACTCAGAAGACATCAACGGTATGGACGACGATGAAGGAGACGATTAAGAACCAGCGCCCATTGTATAATCGGAAGGCCACCTCGTCATATGACATATACATGGTGGACATCCCAAAAGATGGGAATGGAAATGGAATAGCGGAGGATGACCCCTCCAAGAAACAGCCTAAGCGTCAGCGTCAGCGGTGCCGCTCTAAATCCCGCCATAGCAAAAACGGTGATTCCGGCACGGGAGACAATAACACCTCGGACAGTGCCGAAGACAACCCCCTCCAGCAGGATTCAGCGTAGGAGGATGGAGAAGCCAGCCCTCATGAGACAGCGGCAGAAAGAGAGGTAGAGGACGATAATTACATGCCTCCCTCCAAAGATGAGGCAAGCCTCAACGGCAACGAATTCGTCGTGCCTGAGGATCCCGTCGAACAAGAGCGTTTCAAACGCAGTCTCATGGCCACGGCAAGCAGCCTCAAGAAAAAGCAGCAACAGCTTAGAGCTGACCAAGATTTGCTAGCTGACAGATGGACAGAAGTCCTTGCGGCCGAAGAGTATGAACTCGAGCGCCACTCCAAGAGCTACCCAAGACACAGGTTGCTACCCCGATTAGAGGAGGAAGCACCCAAACCTACATCACCAGTGCATGATATATTGACCGCCACCTCGTGGTCGCGACAAAGAGGCCTCTCGGCCCTCAACTCAAGCCGCACTCGCCGCTCAAAAAAAAATACAAAGGCGCTGGGAAATGCGCCGCACTGCAAGATATATTGGAGGACAAGGCAAGGCATAAGATCGATCTATGGATCGCATGGGCGCCCACAACACGTGGCGATTTACAACTGGCCACGCCGGATATGGCAACTCAGGCCGGGCGAACACAAGAGACAAAGCTCATTTGAGCTGCGCCGTGATATAGCCTAACATGTAGGCGCCAAGACACCCACTATGCTTCACGGATGAAGTGATGGATCATCAAATCCTTGTGGGTTTCAAACCCGTAAACATTGAATCATACAATGGCACAACAGATCATGTGGTTTGGATCGAGGACTATCTCCTTCACATCCACATGGCCTGCGGTGATGATCTACACGCCATCAAATACCTCCCACTCAAGCTTAAAGGACCAGCCCGGCATTGGCTTAACAGCTTGCCAGCAGAGTCAATTGGTTGTTGGGAAGACCTGGAAGCCGCATTCCTCGACAATTTCCAGGGCATATATGTGCAACCACCAGACTCCGATGACCTAAGCCACATAATTCAGCAGCCAGAGGAATCGTCCAGACAATTCTGAACACGGTTCCTAACCAAGAAAAATCAAATTGTCGATTGTCCGGATGCCGAGGCCCTTGCAGTCTTCAAACACAACATCCGCGACGAGTGGCTTGCCCGGCACCTAGGACAGGAAAAGCCGAAATCCATGGCAGCCCTCACAACACTCATGACCCGCTTTTGCGCGGGAGAGGACAGCTGGCTAGCTCGTAGTAACAACATGACCAAGAGCCCTGGTAATTCACAACAAGCACAAGCGCCGCATTAACAGCGATAATGTTGAGGATACGGCAGTCAATGCCGGATTCAGAGGCTCTAAACCTGGTCAGCGGAAAAAGCCATTTAAAAGAAATACTCCGGGCCCGTCCAATTTGGACCGAATACTCGATCGCTCGTGCCAGATACATGGCACCCCCGAAAAGCCAGCCAATCACACCAACAGGGATTGTTGGGTGTTCAAGAAGGCAGGCAAGTTAAATGCCAAAAACAATGACAAGGGGCTGCATAGCGATGACGAGGAGGAGCCCCGGCCGCCGAACAATTGAGGACAGAAGGGCTTCCCCCCACAAGTGCGGACGGTGAACATGATATACGCAACCCACATACCCAAAAGGGAGCGGAAGCGTGCACTAAGGGACGTATATGCGATGGAGCCAGTCGCTCCAAAGTTCAACCCGTGGTCTTCCTACCCGATCACTTTTGATCTAAGGGACCACCCCACTAGCATCCGCCATGGCGGATTCGCCGCATTGGTTCTAGACCCAATCATTGACGGATTTCACCTCACTAGAGTCCTAATGGATGGTGGCAGCAGCCTGAACCTGCTTTATCATGATACAATGTGCAAAATGGGCATAGACCCATCAAGGATTAAACCCACGAAGACGACCTTCAAAGGCGTCATACCAGGTGTAGAGGCCAACTGTACAGGCTCAGTTACACTTGAAGTGGTCTTCGGATCCCCGGATAACTTCCAGAGTGAGGAGTTAATCTTCAACATAGTTTCGTTCCGCATCGGCTATCATGCACTGCTCGGATGAACCGCATTTGCAAAGTTCAATGCGGTGCCGCACTATGCAAATCTCAAGCTCAAGATTCCAGGTCCTTGAGGAGTTATTACGGTCAATGGAAACACCGAACGCTCTCTCCGGACGGAGGAGCATATGGCGGCCCTCGCGGCGGAAGTACAAAGCAGCCTCTTAAGGCAATTCTCGAGTCCGGCTATTAAACGTCCGGACACCGACAAGAGCGCCCGAAGTAACATACAACAAGACCGCTTAGCATCGCTCCGGAAAGCACGCATAGCAATGCGGCCCAAGCCCCAGCCGCCAAGCCCTCGGTACATAATTACGCCCGAAATACCATGGGCATAGGGGAAGGCACGACCACAAAGATGTCCAGAATGCGGCTCAACCGCACCAGGGGCTCCCGATTGTGTCATTTCTTTTTTTCCTTTCTTTTTACTTTCAGGACTCCGTTCTCACGAAGCCCTGTCCGGCATTAGAATCGCCGAACACACGATGCAACAGCCAGGGAAGCAGAAAGCTACGTCGAGTGTCGAGGTGGTCTCTATTACGAGCAATATATCTGTTTTACACACCATCCCGCGGCTTACCCCTGGAGGGAGACATGTTAAAAAGTCCCGTCCCTTACTTATCGCACTATTTGTATCGTTCTGCTCTTACTGCAGCCCTTTTGAAATAAACAATATATAGCTTCTGCCTATTATTGATTTCACCTTTTTTATATATATGTTCATTTATGACATTGTACAACTGTACACTTTGGTACGGACAATACACCAGGGGCTTAAGTACCCCATAACATGGTGTGATAAGTCCGAACACTTTCACAAGTGCGGCACCCCGAACTTATAGCATTATATGCATCAGCTCCGAATCATGTCTTGGGTCAATAGTTGGGTTTGCCTGCTCCCATGTTTTGGTACCTTACGTTCCATTATATCGGCTAAGGTAGCGCTGGCGTAATCCACCGCGATTGTGCCTGCTTGAGCTGGGTTAAGCACCTCTTGGAGAAAGCTAAAACTGACTGGCCATGATAGGGCGAGAGCCGGTCGCTGTTCGAGAGGTTTTCGAGTCCCTAAAGACTTATGCCGCTTAGAGCGAGGAGTCGGCATTGCACGGCCCAGCGTGGATAGCGCCTCGAACTCGGTCTTCCGGTCACTGGGGCTTCACGAAATTTAAAATTATAGAATTCTATGGCTAAGTGAGAGTGTTCAAGCATTATAGTCCGGTGGCCTTGTTCGCTATGCTGAGCGCCTCCCTCAAGGACCCAAGAATGGGAACAAGAGCGCTCAAGTTCATCCCGCACACCCCAGCACTAGTGGCATGGGGAAATTTGACGACTCGCCATCTCTCAAATTTAATACACGGCCGCATTAAGGTAATATTTTAAATTCAACGGTGTTGCTTAGCGCATATGAACAAGTTTTCAGCAGACAGGATAACAAATGCGAGACTACTCAAAAATTATATCTTTGGAGCATTCATCCGCTTATAAGGCAGGCACCCTTCAGATGCCCTCATAATACATTTCAGGCTTGCGATGCTCCTTCTTCGATGGTGGTCCGTCCTTCACAAGCTTCTCGGCCCATCTTGTCCCAAAGGCACCTTAGCAAGGGCAAGGGCCCTACGGGCGCCATCGATGCAGATGGAGCGCTTGATGACTTCAACCCATGGACAGGCATCCACCAGCCGCCTCACCAGCCCGAAGTAGCTCCCAGGCATGGCTTCATTAGGCCACAGCCGAACTATGAGGCCCCTCATGGCCTGTTCGGCCACCTTATGGAGCTCGACCAGCTGCTTCAGCTGGTCGCTATGGGCATCGGGTCTCCGGTCTCAAAGACATCGAGACCGTAACACCTTCTCCGTCGAGCTCCCTCCTCGGCTCGGTAGAATGCGGCAAAGATCAGCCATATCAAGGGCAGATCTGCGAATGCTCCTGGAGAGCTCCGGATTCGGGTAAGTAACAGATAATTCACTTTCACATACTTTCTTTGCATATAGAATGCCTTACCCGCCGCTATCTTCTTCATCGCCTCAATCTCCTGGAGGGCTTTTTGGGCCTCGGCCTTAGCGGCCTTGGCGCTCTCAAGGGCCGTGGCGAGCTCGGACTCCCGAGTCTTTGAGTCACGCTCCAAACTCTCGTGTTTTTCCACGAGAGCCTGGAGCTTTTGCCGCACCTCCGCCACCAGCGCCTCCTGCTTCTCTCCCTCGGTACGCTCCGCGGCCGCATTGCTTTTGGCCTTGGACACTGCCTCCTTCAGGGTCGCCACCTCGTTCATGGCCCCTGCAATATTCACGTTATTCCTGTCATTTTTTTGCAAACACATCTTTTAAATACTCCCATAAGGTATTACTTACCTTCCTTGTCCTCGAGCTGCTTTTTGGCAAGTCCGAGCTCGTTCTCGGACTGCTCGAGGCTCTGCTTCAATGCACCAACCTCCGCAGTCAGTGTGGCAGAGGTCAGCAGCGCAGCCTGCATTCCCATATTGACATACTTATGTTAGACTCTTGCGTATATCTTTTTAGATCCTTAATTCGGCTTTTTCTTTCCGAACACCAAACTGAGCATCAGGGGCTACTGTCTATACGGTAATATTTTTACATATCTTAAGTACATACCTCAAAGCCTGTTAGAAGGTCGGCATTAAGCCACCAGCCCGCTCTTGGCGGACTGAACCTTCTGGATCACCACACTCATAACAGTGTGGTGCTCCTCGTTGATGGAAGCGCCATTAAGCGCCTCCATCAAATCATCCGATGCCTCCGGTTGGACGGAGGTCACCGGCGTCGCAGTCTTGCCCTTCTTACGAAGGGGTCGCCTGTCGGACTCCGGAACCACTGAAGGTTCCGGTACGGAGTCCAGCGCAGGGCCGGACTTGAAGCCCTTTGGGGTTTTATCCCCTTTGAGCCCGGATTCCGGGAGGTCGCCTTGCGGCGCCTCCATAGCCACCTCCTCCTGGCTGGGCCCCTTTTGGGACTCCACCCGGCGTCATCCGCGGCGGGAGGAGACGAGGCGGTCGGAAGTGAGGTGCTATTCACCTCCGACGAATCCAGGGAGCCGCTCGACGAATCGTCGAGCCCATCCTTGGGCGGGCTGCATGCTTATGTCCGGCGTTATAGGATGTTGTGCGACAAATTAAACGCCATGAGTTAGTCTAGTGTCTAGACACTTACGATTTCGCCAGGGGCTTGGTCCTTGGAGCCAACCCCTCTTCGCCGTCGTCGGCATTGGCGGTGTAATCCGGAGGAAGGGTCCTTCCCTTCTTGGACCCTTCGGCCTCCCCGGTTGGGCGGCCTTCCTTTTCTTCTCTCCCCCCGCTGGGGGAGAGGCCTCTTTTTCCTCCTCGTCTTGGCGGGAGGAGTCCGCCTCGGCGTCATCGGACGATGAGTCCGACAGCACTGGGCGCCGGAACTCCTTCGAGTTCCCGTGGCCTTCTTCTTGGCCTTTTTTTCCGGCACCACGTGAGGCGCCGGAACCAGCAGCCCCATCAATCGGGCGTCCGCTGGGTCTTCTGGCAAGGGAGCCGGACAGTCGATCTGTCCGGACGTCTTCAGCCAGTCCTGTCAAAGGTGAGGGAGTTTTAGATCCCGCATAGAGTCAAATCTATGAAAAAAGAGTCCCGTAAAGGGTAAAATAACTTACCTCGCTAGCTTGATATCATGAGCTGAATCCATGATCTTCCGTCATGGATGCGGGAGCTTCGCGCCTTGAACAGCACCTTCCGTGCATCTTCGCACGTAGTGTCAAAGAGCCGCTCAAGGTTGTTCGTGATGTGCCGGATCAAACTCCCACAAATTGAAGGCCCGTTGCTGGCATGGGAGAATCCGGCGGATGAGCGTCACCTGGATTACGTTGACAAGCTTCAGATTCTTGTCCACTAGGTTTCGGATGCAGGTTTGGAGTCCGGCCAGCTCTTCCGAATTACCCCACGTCAGGCCCGTCTCTTTCCATGAGGTGAGCCGTGTGGGGAAGCCAGATCGGAATTCGGGGGCCGCCGCCCATTGAGAGTCGCATGCTCGGTGATATAGAACCACCCTGATTGCCACCCCTTTATGGTCTCCACAAAGGAGCCCTCGAGCCATAGGACGTTGGCCATCCTGCCCACCATGGCACCTCCAAGACTCCTTGGCGGCCGCCACTACCTTTGGCTTAACATTGAAGGTCTTCAGCCATAAGTCGAAGTGGGGCTGGATGCAGAGGAAGGCCTCGCACACGATTTATAAACGCCGAGATGTTGAGGATGAAATTCAGGCCAGTTCATGGAAATCTAAGCCGTAGTAGAACATGAGCCCCGGACGAATGGGTGAAGTGGAAACCCTAGTCCGCTGGAGGAAGGGGAGGAACACCACCCTCTCATGGGGCCTGGGGTGGGGATGAGCTGCCCTTGTTGGGGAGCCTATGCGCGATGTCGCCGGACAAGTATCCGGCCTTCCACAGCTTTTTGATGTGCCCCTCCGTGACGGAGGAGGCCATCCACTTGCCTCCCGCTCCGGACATAGTTGGAGAAGGTTGAGGTGGGATGTGCGGACTTGGGCGCTGGAGCTCGAGTGCGCAGAAATGGATAAGCAAAGGAGGAAGAAGGTGTGTGTGAAGAAGCAGATCCTTATCCCCTTATATGGACGGACAAAGCTATGCGTCCCCACCGGCCTGATAAAACTCGCTTATCTCCCAAGCGTCGTAATCAATGGCGCGGTTGGGTTACCCACGCCCGTATTGATGAGAATCCCGGAATAAGGGGACACGATCTCTGCATTGACAAGACGTGCCAAGGAAACCGCCTCGCTAAACGACCGAGGTGGGACAGTGAAAACGATTCAATAAAGGCTTGGCCGTGGTGTGATGTCACGCCATGGAATACGCCGCCAGATTGAACTTGTGTAAATATGATTCTCTACGGTGGTATGTGGAACTTATTTTGCAGAGCCGGACACTATCCTTGTGTTCAAAATCTTCTATGAAGTATTCGGAGAAGGAACCCGCCTTGCAATGCCGAAGACAATATGCGCGCCGGACTCGTCGTCATTGAAGCCTGGTTCAGGGGCTACTGAGGGAGTCCTGGATTAGGGGGTGTCCGGATAGCCGGACTATAACCTTCGGCCGGACTCCTGGACTATGAAGATACAAGATTGAAGAATTCGTCCCGTGTCCGGATGGGACTTTTCTTGGCGTGGAAGGCAAGCTTGGCGATACGGATATGTAGATCTCCTACCATTGTAACCGACTCAGGTAACCCTAACCCTATTCGGTGCCTATATAAACCGGAGGGTTTTAGTCCGAGGGATCTAACAACGATCATACCATAGGCTAGCTTCTCGGGTTTAGCCTCTCTGATCTCGTGGTAGATCTACTCTTGTACTACCCATATAATCAATATTAATCAAGAAGGAGTAGGGTTTTACCTCCATCGAGAGGGTCCGAACCTGGGTAAAAACATCGTGTCCCTTGTCCCCTGTTACCATCCGCCTAGAAGCACAGTTCGGGACCCCCTACCCGAGATCCGCCGGTTTTGACACCGACAACGGCCTTTTGATTGAAGAACTCGAAGAACTCCTCAAATGGAACAGGCAACATATCAGTTCCAACGAGGTCGTGCTCCTCTTTAATTCTCAGATACAAAGTATTCGTCCCCTGCACTCTCTCGCAGGTTTTCATGTACCAATTATGGAATCTTCGCATCATCGTTGTTAGAAATTTTTCATCTTTGAAGAGAGGCTTCCCGTACTCGTATCTGTGTTCATCCACCTCCATGAAATCAGGAAGTTGATCGTCAGGCAGGTAATCTGCAAGATTTCCATAAGCGGCCACCGTCCCCGGAGCATTAGCGACGATGTCACCGCTAGACACATTGAGCGGGGGGCACGATTGATTTGCTTGTTCGCCGAGCTGGGAAATTTTTTCAAGAATCGCCGTTCTTTTGACCTTTGATGTCCGACAAGATTTCACGACCTCCCGCCTCTGGCTATACTGCTAGACGCCGGAGCAGACGGAGCGGCTGCGGCGTGTGTCTTCTTTTGTGCTTGCTTACGAGGCGGAGGAGAAGGACTATGACGCGCCGGAGCAGCCGGGGCGGCAGCGGGTCTCTTCCGCCCTTGCTGGTGAGGCGGAGAAGGAGGAGGCTGCTGGCTGCTCGGGCGCGCCGGCGCAGGCGGAGTGCCGCCACGCGTCGGAGAAGGAGGCCGACTGCCTTGATCGTCACTCGTCGGAGGAGGAGGCGGAGTGCCCTGACTCGCCGCAGGAGGAGGAGGAGGCGTCCAGTTCGGAAGCTTGATGAACTCCTTCCGCCATAGGCATGGAGTCTTCAGAGCATAACCCAGCCGAGTCTCCCCTTCACCGGTAGGGTGGTCAAGCTGGAGGTCCTCAAATCCCTCCGTTATTTTGTCCACTGACACCCTAGCATATCCTTCTGGAATCGGACGACAGTGAAAAGTTGCGCCGGGTTCAGAAGGTCGAACTTGGCCGACAACCGCTTGACTTTTAAGTTCTTCAATTGCGCCATAAGGTGGCAATTTTGAGACTCCGTGATAAAATCCACGGGGTAGCTAGCAGGAGCTGCCAAGACATGCTCTGGCTCCAGCTGAAGCAGCTCGGTGGAAGCCACGCTGCTTCTCCGCTGAGATGGCGGGGTAGCTTCAGGGGAAGCTTCGGCAGGTCGTTTGCTGCGATCTGCTTCTCGTTCCTCTAGCCCTGTCTGGAACGTACGTCCCTTGCTGCGCTGTATTGATATAGTGCCGAAGCCTCTTGACTGGTATTTTCAGTTGCTCGTCCGTCCAATGGCACTTCCCTGATACAGGGTCCAAGGTTCTGCCAGCCCCGAAGAACCAAGTCCGGCAACGGTCTGGCCAGTTCATTGTCTCTGGTTCGATCCCTTTATGAAGCAGATCATTCTTAGCCTTGGCCCACTTAGGCCGGACTTTGAGGTAGCCACCTGACCCCGTGCGATGGTGAAACTGCTTCTTCGCAGCATTTTGCTTGTTTGTCACCGACATCTTCTTACTCTTGTCGAATGTCGTGTGGGCCACAAATGCGGGCCAGTGATCTCTGATCTTCTCATATTTGCCGATGAATTCTGGTGTCTCTTCTTTGTCGACAAACTTTTTCAGCTCTTTCCTCCACCTCCTGAATAGGCCTGCCATCTTCTTAAGAGCAAAAGACTTGATTAATTGCTTTGTAACTGGCTTCTCCGGATCCTCCTCTCGCGGTAGGGTGAAATTTGCCTTCAGCTCAGTCCAAAGATCATCTTTCTGCATATCATTGACATAATACACCTCACGGTCTTCGTTCTTAGGCTTATACCATTGGTGGATGCTGATTGGGATCTTGTCTCTAACAAGAAGCCCGCACTGAGCAGCAAATGCGTTCTTTGTCCGGATGGGTTCAATCGGTTCGCCGTCAGCGATTGCTGTGGATCTCAAACCTTTCATCCGAGCTCAACTTTTTCTTCGGGCCTCGTCTCCTTACCGAAGTTGTGCTCGATCTAAGGGCTAGAAAAAAGAAGAAAGACGAGAGTTAATTAATATGTGTACATATACCAAAACAATGAATGCATCAATTAGCTAGTCAGCACAGGCTTAACTAATATATATACCTGGCCAGACTCGGTTCGGTCACCAGAGCCGTCATCACGGTCTCCTTCTTGCACCGTCATTGGGTCACCGGAGCCATCATAATCATGTCTTTCCTCCTCCATTCTTCGATCACCGTAGCCTGCTTCTTCACCATGTTCTTCCAGACCATCATTGTCGTTAAGATACGACAAGATTATGTCCCCCAACACCTCTTCTGCTTCCTCGTCTCGTATGTGCTCCATTGTTTCTGCAAATATTACAACATGGCAATTATTACACAAACATGACAGCACGTGGATATATTAGTGGCAAACGTAGACCGAGCTTATTCCGGGTTTGGGGTGGCCTCGAGAGATTTTGTCGGGTAGGGGCGCGGCGGGAGGGGGTAGGAGACCCACATCGTTTTTTCTAGGGTTTGGGTGTCCTCGAGAGTTTTGGTATAAGTTATCACAGTCGAGAGGGGGTAATATCGACAACGAAGACATACATACACGGGAAAATAATGTTATCGGGGAGGGGGTATATCGACCACCCCCCCCCCCCACGTGTTGAAGTTATCGGGAGGGGGTTATATCGACAAGACAACATACGTACATGGGAAAATAATATTATCGGGGAGGGGGTATATCGACCCCCTCCCTCGTGTTGAAGTTATCGGGAGGGGGTATATCGACCTCCCCCCACGTGTTGAAGTTATCGGGAGTTTATATCGACAGGACATACGTACATGGGAAAATAATATTATCGAGGAGGGGGTATATCGACGCCCCCCCCCCCTCGTGTTGAAGTTATCGGGAGGGGTATATGAATGACAGCAGACCCGATAAAACATAAGAAAACAAAGAAGAAATAAAAGAGGAGAAGAAGAAAGGAATAGAGGAGAAGATCGAAGAAAAAAAAAGAGGAGAAGAAGAAAGGAATACAGGAGAAGAACAAAAAATAGAAAAAATTTCTATTTTTTCTTCTTCTCCTCTATTCCTTTCTTCTTCTCCTCTTCCTTTTCTTCCTCGCCTCTTCTTCTCCTCTTCCTTTCCTTCCTCTCATCTTCTTCTCCTTTTTCCTCTTCTTATTTTCCTTTTTCCTCTCCTAAATATATAAAACTTTTCTAAAAATGAAACTAACCTAAAATGTACTAAATCAGAGAACATATATAGATAATCATTTTCTAAATATATAAATCTAACTTTTGCGTATATGAACATATATACACAGAGAATATAAAAACATATATACATTTTCTTAAAAAGCAAAATACAAATCATCATATATATGGAAAAAAATCTGAAAAGAAGCAATATACACAATACATATACTCATATATATATATATGTATATATATATATAATCTGAAAAAAACAAGCATGTGATATAAGAAAAAAAACAGGGGAGGGGCGCCGGCCGGACCAACGGAGGGGCAGGGGCGCGGGTTCGGCGGCGAGGACGGCAGCGGGGCAGGGGGCGCGCGTTCGGTGGCGAGGACAGCGACAGGGCAGGGGCGACGGCCAACGAGGAAGGGGCGAGGGGCGACGGGCGACGACGGGCGGGCTGGGCATGACGCCGGGCAGGTGGCAGGGTGGCGGCGGCGACGGGCGAGGGCACGGGCGACGGCGAGCGGGCGGCGACGGCGACCTCGGGCGGCTAGGGGAGGCGATGGCGACGTCGGGGCAGGGGCCGGCGTCGAGCGCAGCAGCCTGGCGGCGTTGGAGAGAAGAATGGCGGGTGGGGGAAAATTTCCCAAGTGTTTGATTATATAGGAAAGGCTTTGGTCCCGGTTTGTGCCACAAACCGGTACCAATGCAACCCTTTAGTCCCGGTTGGTGCCACCAACTGGGACCAAAGGCCTCTTTTCAGCAGCCCAAAGGGCGGGAAACGGCGGTTTTGGTCAAGCAGGCACCAACCGACTAAAGATTGGTCCCGTTTGTGCCACAAACCGGTACCACTGCGCCCCTTTCGTCCCGGTTGGTGCCACCAATCGGGACCAAAGGCCTTGCACTGGCGCGGTGCGGTGGGATGTTTAGTCCCACCTCGCTAGCCGAGAGGGCTCGACAGTGGTTTATAAGCACTGCTGCGCTGACCACTTCGAGCTCCTCTCAAATGCAGGTTTACGGGCCTAAAGTAACTTATATGCCTGTGGGCCTACTGGGCCTCCTGCGGGCCTGAATCCTGACCCATGGTAGGGTTTCTAGTCGTATTCATGCCGTGGGGGCCCAGTAGGAGGCACTTTTTTGTTTTTTTTGTTTTCTTTACTTATTGTTGCTATTTTTATTTTTTTCCAGTTTTTTTTGTTTTGTTTTCTGTATTATTTATTTTCTTTTGTTTTTTTCTTTATTTTTTAATTCTTTTTGCTTTTAGTTTTAGAAAAATTATAAACTTCCTGTTAGTGCCATTACTTTTCAAATTTGAAAACACTTTTTTGTTTTTTGTTTTCTTTCTTGCTTTATTTATTTTATTTTGTTTCTACTTACAAAAAAATACTTATTGTTGCTATTTTTATTTTGTTTTCAGTTTTTTTGTTTTGTTTTCTGCATTATTTATTTTCTTTTGTTTTTTGCTTTATTTTTTAATTATTTTTGCTTTTAGGTTAGCAAAATTATAAACTTTGTGTTAGTGCCATTAGTTTTAGAAAAATTATAAACTTTCTGTTAGTGCCATTAGTTTTCAAATTTGAATAGTTAAAATTTGAATTATTTGAAATTTGTGAGAATCACAAGTTTGTGATTAACTTTACTAAAAAAATGAACATAGATGCGCCTATATAGAAAATTCAACCTAAATTCATAGTTGACAAGGAGCGAATCGGGATTAATGATATTACGAGGGCCGAACCATAAGACATTAAAGCATTTCAACCCGCAGAAAAGTCCCTATGGTTTAAGCTATTCAACCCGCAATCCATGTAACAAGTCAACCGAAACGGTAAGACCAGAAGAAAAAAAAGAACGCAGCCTCCCAATCCCGTCTCCACCTCCGGCAGGCGCGCCGCCGCTTCGCCGCAGCACCGGATTTCCGCTGGGACGTGGTGCCCCGAGTGGAAGGGAGTGCCGCATCATGAAGTCTCGCTGGCGGGCTGCGCGCCCTCGAGCGGGCCGGAGGGGGGCGTGGCTGCTCGATGCAGAATGAAGGCGGCGGCCGGAGCACGGCGAGGCGGCCGGAGATTGCAGGGACAGATTCGTGCGGCAGTGGCTGGCAAGGCGGATCCGAAGGCGTTCGGCGAGACGGGGTTCGGCTGGTGACGAGGAGGAAGGCCGAGCGCGGCTTCCGGGAGGATCCATAGCATCCGCGGCTCCTGGACAGCAAGGAAACACGGAGGTGAGGGAGAGAAGAAGGGAGAAAGGAGGGGCGGTGCGGCGACCTAGGCCGGAGCTCACTGGTGACGGACAACGGCGGACGGGCGCCACTGCTGTTGCCTCCCTGGTATTCCTCCTCTCACCTCTTCCGCCTTAACGACATCTGCTACATCGCCAAAGCCTCGGCCGCACATCACCAGCATCTCCGGCAATCAGAGGAGATCCAGTCAGGCTACAAAATTTCTTGTATGGTGGTAGGGAAACATCGCCATTAGTTTGAATGATTTACCAGCTAGAAGGACTTCACAGAATTTTGCCAACATCATTGATATCAATTTATTGGATCAATTGAGTGGTGACACTCTAGGAGAGTCAAGTAATGTAATATAATCTCTCTCTCTCTCTCTCTCTCTCTCTCTCTCTCTCTCTCTCTCTCCTAAAGTGTGCTCAATCTTCTAACATGGATACTGCACATGTACGAGCTACAGGCCACTGTTGTTTATCATATGAACTGTAGATGTAGTGATTCCGAAGTTTGTACCATGTCCTAAATTTCTTTATTTTAGCAGTGGTGATAATACTAATACATTGTGTTATCTAAAAATGTTGTCGACCTTAGATCGGGAAAATAGAATAAAAAGGCCAATTAGAGAATTGTTAGAATTGTGGATTGAATGTCAGTGATTTTTGTTTCTTTTTTGCAATTGAATGTTAGTGATGTTATATTTGTGTGGGAGCTTGGCGAAAGATTACATGCAAAGTATACAAGTGAAAAACATAATTATTTAGATGAGCTATTACTAGAGTAGATATACTTTTTTTGGCTGAAGTTAACACAGTCAAAATACTTCCGCCCGGCAACCTGTGGCAAGAAACATGGATGTAAGCCTATTCAGAAGCGTTGTAGCTCCAGCTTCCTTGGAGTAGGTGCACCATTTACGACGCGTTGGTCAGCTTCTGTCGGTGTCAAAACCGGCGGATCTCGGGTAGGGGGTCCCGAACTGTGCGTCTAGGAGGATGGTAACAGGACACAAGGGACATGATGTTTTTACCCAGGTTCGGGCCCTCTCGATGGAGGTAATACCCTACTCCTGCTTGATTAATATTGATGATATGGGTAGTACAAGAGTAGATCTACCACGAGATCAAGGAGGCTAAACCCTAGAAGCTAGCCTATGGTATGATTGTTGTTCGTCCTATGGACTAAAACCCTCCGGTTTATATAGACCGGACAGGTTAGGGTTACACAGAGTCGGTTACAATGGTAGGAGATCTACATATCTGTATCGCCAAGATTGCCTTCCACGCCAAGGAAAGTCCCATCCGAACATGGTACGAAGTCTTCAATCTTGTATCTTCATAGTCTTGGAGTCCGGCCGCGATGATAGTCCGGCTATCCGGACACCCCCTAGTCCAGGACTCCCTCAGTAGACCCTGATCCAGGCTTCAATGACGACGAGTCCGGCGCGCATATTGTCTTCGGCATTGCAAGGCGGGTTCCTCCTCCGAATACTTCATAGAAGGTTTTGAACACCAGGATAGTGTCCGGCTCTGCAAAACAAGTTCCACATACCACCGTAGAGAGCATAACTTTTGCACAGATCTGCTGACGTATTCTGTGGCGTGACATCACACCACGGCCAGGCCTTTATATGAATTGTTTTTTTACTGTTCCACCTTAGCGCGTTTAGCGAGGCGGTTTCCTTGGCATGTCTTATCAAAGCATAGATCGTGCCCCCTTATTCCGGTATTCTCATCAATACGGACGTGGGTAACCCAACCGTGCCCGTTGGCACGCCCCCTCTATCAAAGGCGAGTCCTAATCGACCACGGGGTGGGCTCTTGGTATTCAACCTCTTTATAATGAGACCAAGGCCCTCTTCTTTTACACCCTCCATCGAGTTCGCCTCGTGCTTCGAGTTCCAACACCCAAAGCTTCAAATTCCGGCGCTTCGGACCTTCGACGATGTCCGATTCCGACCAGCACGGTCGCTGGATGCCTTCCTCCGTCACAGAGGAAGATGTGCTAAAGCTGTGAGACGTCGGGTATCTAACCGGCGAGATCTCACGTAGGCTGCCTGCTCCAGGGCAGGTCATTCCCACTCCTGAGCCCGGCGAGAACGTGGTATGCGTGTCCCACTTCCTTCGGGGTTTAGGCTTCCCGACGGATCCCTTTGTGCGGGGGCTCATGTTTTATTATGGGCTTGATTTCCATGACTTGAATCCGGAGTCCATCCTCCATATCTCGTCATTCATTGTCATATGTGAGGCCTTCCTCCATATTACCCCTCACTTTGGATTGTGGCTCAAGACCTTCAAGGTGGAGCCAAAGATGATCGAGGGGCAGCAAGCAGAGTGCGGAGGGGCGGTCATAAGCAATGTGCTGATGCTCCGTGGCCCGAGGGCTCTTTTCAAAAGGAGCTTGGTTTGTGGCAACAGGAGTGGTTTTATATTACCGCTCCCAGGGGCACCAAATGGGCGGCGCTTCCCGCCTTTCGCTCAGGTCCACCACAGCGGCTGGCGTCATGGGTCAACAAGGGACTCGACTGGGGGTCGTCCAAAGACGTTCCTTTGCTGCAGGGCCGTATTCGAGACCTCCAAGAAAGAGAGATCAATCTGGTTGCAGTGGCGCAAGTTATGTTGATCCGGCGCCTCCTGCCCTGCAAACGTCGCCCCCTCCGCCTATAGGAATTTAATACGGAGGGACCACGAGCTCTCCAACATTTTATGGGCACGACGCCCGTGGAGATGTATAAACTGTTCTTCGGATCACAAGAGAAGTGTCCGGACCTGACTGAGGATGCAGGACTAAGCTGCAATCGCCCAGATACTCAAGTAAGTAGTCATGTAACCGGACAAGTTGTTCATTCATTTATCATATATACATGCCCTTTAAAGGAGTCGTTTCTTGAACAGGAGTGGATAGCCAAGGCAAAGTTAATAAGGTGTCCGGCTCCCCTCCCAGAGAACACGCCGGATCCCATGCTGGCTAAGATGTTGAAGGCCGCGCCTTTTAAAGAATGCGACGGGAGCGGGGAGGCAACTGCCTCCATGAAGGAGGTCTTTGAGGAGGGAGGGATCAAAAATCCCACCCTCCAAGGAGAGAGGAGGACCGCTTCGGAAGATCTGGAGGTCAAGGCCTCGAAGAGGGGAAAAGGATCTTCGTCAGAGAGTCCGGCGCTCGGAAGTAACCCAGCCGCACTATTTCCCCAAAGGGATCAGCCCTCCAGCGAGCCGTAAGTAAAAAGTAGGGGTCTTATAAATAAGGAACATCCCTGTATTTATTTCTAAAGATAACCGAAATTGTACCTTGTAGTTCGGATCTCAGCCCTTCTCAGCAGAGCTCGTCTTCGGGGGATCTTCTTCCGGAGACGATGGAGAGCGAAACGCCTCCACCTGTCGCACCCTCATGCGAGGCGGACGGCCCTGAGGTGTCGCCGCGGAGGGTTCCCCCAAGTCCGGCGGGGCCGGAAGGTCCGGCGCCAAGTGGTGTGCGGTCGGAGGAGCTGAAGGATCTGCTCGGGCGAGCGCCTATATCAGAAGATTACCGTGCTCTAATGGGTACGGTAATTGAAAGAATCGCATCCGCGGAGAGCGGATTGCATGAAGCCGTCAGAAGCTTACTGACGGGGTTCGAGGTATGCAAAAATGATGTACCTTCTGACAGTTATGCATATAAAATGCGCCTGTATAGATAGTAGCCCCGAGACTCGGTATGTTGTCAAAATTGACAGCGTGTCGAGGATCAAAATCTCAGATTATAACATATCGCCGCTCCTAAACAGGTGGCGGGCGTCCGTGGCCAGCCGGACTCGATGAATATGCCGAACTAAAGCGGCAGCTTGACGAGGCGGATGCGGACATCGTGACCTTTGGTCAATAAACGGTTCGACGGGTCACAAGGTATGCGACTTCTATGCGGACACCTGGTAAGGGAGCTTGACGCCCATGTCTTACTATTAGTATGCTTAATGCAGATGGTGCCGCTGCTGTGGAAGAGCTGCGGGCGGAACTCGCCCGAGCAAAAGAGCAAGCCAGAACTAGTAATGCGGCCGCCTTAAGGGCGGTCGAAGAGCTAAAAGCCGAGCGGGCTGCTCACTGCCGAAGCAAAGAGGAAATGGCCGATATGGCCAGAAAGTTGAAGGATACTGCCGATCACTGCGAGGTTCTTGAAAAAGAACGTCGAGCGGAGCAAGAGGGCCTGAAAAAGGCCACCGTCGAGTCCAAGGATGCCCGTTCGGCTTTGAGAGCTGCCAAGGAGGAGCTGAGTCAGGCCGGGGCAATTGCGGCTGGAAAACCGTTTCTGCTGCGGAGGAAATATACAGATCCAAAGTATGCTCCATTGGAAAATTTGTGGAGTTTGGAGGATGCTTATCTGGATTTAGCGGCGAGCGCTGCGTGAAGGAAATATGCCCTAGAGGCAATAATAAAGTTATTATTTATTTCCTTATATCATGATAAATGTTTATTATTCATGCTAGAATTGTATTAACAGGAAACATAATACATGTGTGAATATATAGACAAACAAAGTGTCACTAGTATGCCTCTACTAGACTAGCTTGTTAATCAAAGATGGTTATGTTTCCTAACCATAGACAAAGGAGTTGTCATTTGATTAACAAGGTCACATCATTGGTTGAATGATCTGATTGACATGACCCATTCCATTAGCTTAGCACCCGATCGCTTAGTATGTTGCTATTGCTTTTATCCATGACTTATGCATGTTCCTATAACTATGAGAATATGCAACTCCGTTACCGGAGGAACACTTTGGGTACTACCAAACGTCACAACGTAACTGGGTGATTATAAAGGAGTACTACAGTGTCTCCAAAGGCAGATGTTGGGTTGGCGTATTCGAGATTAGGATTTGTCACTCCGATTGTCGGAGAGGTATCTCTGGGCCCTCTCGGTAATACACATCACTAAGCCTTGCAAGCATTACAACTAATGAGTTAGCTGTGAGATGATGTATTACGGAACGAGTAAAGAGACTTGCCAAGAACGAGATTGAACTAGGTATTGGATACCGACGATCGAATCTCGGGCAAGTAACATACCGATGACAAAGGGAACAACGATGTTGTTATGCGGTTTGACCGATAAAGATCTTCGTAGAATATGTAGGAGCCAATATGGACATCCAGGTCCCGCTATTGGTTATTGACCGAGAATAGTTCTAGGTCATGTCTACATAGTTCTCGAACCCGTAGGGTCCGCACGCTTAAGGTTTCGATGGCGGTTATATTACGAGTTTATGAGTTTTGATGTACCGAAGGAGTTCGAGTCCCGGATGAGATCGGGGACATGACGAGGAGTCTCGAAATGGTCGAGACGTAAAGATCGATATATTGGACGACTATATTCGGACATCGAAAAGGTTCCGAGTGATTCGGGTATTTTTCGGAGTACCGGAGAGTTACGGGAATACGTATTGGGACTTATTGGGCCATACGGGAAAGAAGGAAAAGGGCCTCAAGGGTGGCCGCACCCCTCCACTTGGTCTGGTCCGAATTGGACTAGGGAAGGCGCCTCTTCCTTCCTTCTCCTTTTCCCTTCCCTTTCCTTCTCTCCTACTCCTACTACATGGAAGGTTTCCTAGTTGGACTAGGAAAGGGGGAATCCTACTCCCGGTGGGAGTAGGACTCCCCTAGGGCGCGCCATAGAGAGGGCCGGCCCTCCCCTCCTCCACTCCTTTATATACGGGGGCAGGGAGCACCCCATGAACACACAAGTTGATCTACGGATCGTTCCTTAGCCGTGTGCGGTGCCCCCCTCCACCATATTCCACTTCGGTCATATCATCGCGGAGCTTAGGCGAAGCCCTGCGCCGGAGAAGTCATATCGTCATGAGCTTAGGGCGAAGCCCTGCGTCGGTGGAGCATCATCATCGCCACCACGCCTGCGCGGTCGACGGAACTCATCCCGACACTTTGCTGGATCGGAGTCCGGGATCGCCATCGAGCTGAACGTGTGCGTAACTCGGAGGTGCCGTACGTTCGGTACTTGGATAGGTCGGATCGTGAAGACGTACGACTACATCAACCGCGTTGTTACAACGCTTCCGCTTTCGGTCTACGAGGGTATGTAGACAACACTCTCCCCTCTCGTTGCTATGCATCACCATGATCTTGGCGTGTGCGAGGGAAAATTTTGAAATTACTACGTTCCCCTACGGTGGCATCCGAGCCTGGTTTTATGCGTTGATGTTATATGCACGAGTAGAACACAAGTGAGTTGTGGGCGATACAAGTCATACTGCCTACCAGCATGTCATACTTTGGTTCAGCGGTATTGTGAGATGAAGCGGCCCGGACCGACATTACGCGTACGCTTACGCGAGACTGGTTTCACCGTCACGAGCACTCGTGCTTAAAGGTGGCTGGCGGGTGTCTGTCTCTCTCACTTTAGTTGAACTGAGTGTGGCTACGCCCGGTCCTTGAGAAGGTTAAAACGGAGTCTATTTGACGAAGTATCGTTGTGGTCTTGATGCGTGGGTGAGATTGGTTCTTGCTTAAGCCCGTAGCAGCCACGTAAAATTTGCAACAACAAAGTAGAGGACGTCTAACTTGTTTTTGCAGGGCATGTTGTGATGTGATATGGTCAAGACGTGATGCTATATTTTATTGTATGAGATGATCATGTTTTGTAACCGAAGTTATCGGCAACTGGCTGGAGCCATATGGTTGTCGCTTTATTGTATGAAATGCAACGCCCTGTAATTGCTTTACTTTATCTCTAAGCGGTAGCGATAGTCGAGAAGCAATAGATGGCGAAACGACAACGATGCTACGATGGAGATCAAGGTGTCGCTACCGGTAACGATGGTGATCACGACGGTGCTTGAGATGGAGATCACAAGCACGAGATGATGATGGCCATATCATATCACTTATATTGATTGCATGTGATGTTTATCCTTTATGCATCTTATTTTGCTTTGATTGACGGTAGCATTATAAGATGATCTCTCACTAAAATTATCAAGAAGTGTTCTCCTGAGTATGCACCGTTGCGAAAGTTCTTCATGCCGAGACACCACGTGATGATCGGGTGTGATAGGCTCTACGCTCAAATACAACGGGTGCAAAACAGTTGCGCACGCAGAATACTCAGGTTAAACTTGACGAGCCTAGCATATAACAGATATGGCCTCGGAACACGGAGACCGAAAGGTCGAGCGTGAATCATATAGTAGATATGATCAACATAAGATGCTCACCATTGAAAACTACTCCATCTCACGTGATGATCGGTTATGGTTTAGTTGATTTGGATCACGTGATCACTTAGATGACTAGAGAGATGTCTATCTAAGTGGGAGTTCTTAAGTAATATGATTAATTGAACTTTAATTTATCATGAACTTAGTCCTGGTAGTATTTTGCAAATTATGTTGTAGATCAATAGCTCGCGTTGTTGCTTCCCTATGTTTTTATATGTGTTCCTAGAGAAAATTGTATTGAAAAATGTTAGTAGCAATGATGCGGATTGGATCCGTGATCTGAGGTTTATCCTCATTGCTGCCTGTAAGAATTATGTCCTTAATGCACCGCTAGGTGACAGACCTATTGCAGGAGCAAATGTAGACGTTATGAACGTTTGGCTAGCTCAATATGATGACTACTTGATAGTTTAGTGCACCATACTTAACAGCTTAGAATCGGGACTTCAAAGACGTTTTGAACGTCATGGACCATATGAGATGTTCCAGGAATTGAAGTTAATATTTCAAGCAAATACCCGAGTTGAGAGATATGAAATCTCCAACAAGTTCTATAGCTAAAAGATGGAAGAGAATCGCTCAACTAGTGAGCATGTTCTCAGATTGTCCGGGTACTTCAATCGCTTGAATCAAGTGGGAGTTAATCTTCCAGATAAGATAGTGATTGATGTAATTCTCTAGTCACCAACACTAAGTTACTAGAACTTCGTGATGAACTATAGTATGCAAGGGATGACGAAAACGATTCCCGAGCTTTTCGTGATGTTGAAATCGACGAAGGTAGAAATCAAGAAAGAGCATCAAGTGTTGATGATTGACAAGACCACTAGTCTCAAGGAAAAGGGCAAAGGGAAGAAGGGGAACTTCAAGAAGAACGGCAAGCAAGTTGCTGCTCGAGTGAAGAAACCCAAGTCTGGACCTAAGCATGAGACTAAGTGCTTTTGCTGCAATGGAACTGGTCACTAGAAGCGGAACTACCCCAAGTATTTGGCGGATAAGAAGGATGGCAAAGTGAACAAAGGTATATTTGAGATACAGATTATTGATGTGTATTTTACTAGTGTTCGTAGCAACCCCTCGGTATTTGATACTGGTTCAGTTGCTAAGAGTAATAACTTGAAACGGGAGTTGCAGAATGAACAGAAACTAGTTGAAGGGGAAGTGAAGATGAGTGTTGGAAGTAGTTCCAAGATTGATATGATCATCATCGCACACTCCCTATACTTTCGGGATTAGTATGGAACCTAAATAAGTGTTATTTGGTGTTGAGCATAAGTATGATTTGATCATGTTTATTGCAATACGGTTATTCATTTAAGTAAGAGAATAAATTGTTGTTCTGCTTACATGAATAAAACCTTATATGGTTACACACCCAATGAAAATGATTCATTGGATCTCGATCATAGTGATACACATATTCATAATATTGAAACCAAAAGATGCAAAGTTAATAATGATAGTGCAACTTATTTGTGGCAATCGCCGTTTAGGTCATATTGGTGTAAAGCGCATGAAGAAAACTCCATGCCGATGGACTTTTGGAATCACTTGATTATGAATCATTTGATGCTTGCGAACCGTGTCGTTTGGGCAAGATGACTAAAACTCCGTTCTTGAACAATGGAACGAAGCTATCGACTTGTTGGAAATAATACATACCAATGTATGCGATCCAATGAGTGTTGATGCCCGTGGCAAGTATCATTATTTTCTGACCTTCACAGATGATTTGAGCAGATATGAGTATATCTTCTTGATGAAACATAAGTCTGAAATAGTTGAAAAGTTCAAAGAATTTCAGAGTGAAGTGCAAAATCATCGTAACAAGAAAATAAAGTTTCTACGATATGATCGCAGAGGTAAAATATTTGAGTTTCTGAGTTTGGTCTTCAATTAAAACAATGTGAAATAGTTTCACAAATTCATGCCACCGAACACCACAGCATAATGGTGTGTCCGAACATCATAACCGTACTTTGTTGGATGTAGTGCAACTATGATGTTTCTTACCGATTTACCGTTATAGTTTTGGGGCTATGCATTAGAGACAGCTGCATTCACGTTAAAAAGGGCACCATCTAAATCCGTTGAGATGACACCGTATGAACTATGGTTTAGCAAAGAAACCTAAGCTGTCGTTTCTTAAAAGTTTGGAGTTGTGATGCTTATGTGAAAAAGTTTTCACCGATAAGCTCGAACCCAAATCGGAGACGTCGTCTTCATAGAATACCCAAAGGTAACTATTGGGTACACCTTCTATCACAGATCCGAAGGCAAGTTATTCGTTGCTAAGATGGATCCTTTCTAGAGAAGAGGTTTCTCTCGAAAGAAGTGAGTGGGAGGAAAGTAGAACTTGATGAGGTAATTGTACCTTCTCCCTTATTGGAAAGTAGTTCATCACGTAAATCAGTTCCGTGATTCCTACACCAATTAGTGAGGAAGTTAATGATGATGATCATGAAACTTCAGATCAAGTTGCTACCAAACCTCGTTGGTCTTCTAGAGTAAGATCCGCACTGTGAGTGGTACGGTAATCATATTCGGAAGTCATGTTACTAGACCATGATGAACCTACGAACTATGAGGAAGCGATGATGAGCCCAGATTCATGAAATGGCTTGAGGCCATGAAATCTGAGATAGGATCCATGTATGAGAACAAAGTATGGACTTTGATGGATTTGCCCGATGATCGGCAAACCATAGAAAATAAATGGATCTTCAAGAGGAAGACGGACGCTGATAGTAGTGTTACTGTCTACAAAGCTAGAATTGTCGCAAAAGGTTTTCGACAAGTTCAAGATGTTGACTACGATGAGAGTTTCTCACTCGTATCTATGCTTAAGTCTGTCCGAATCATGTTAGCAATTGCCGCATTTTATGAAATCTGGCAAATGGATAAACAAAACTGCATTCCTTAATGGATTTATTAAAGAAGAGTTGTATATGATGCAACCAGAAGGTTTTGTAAATCCTAAAGGTGCTAACAAAAATATGCAAGCTCCAGTGATCCATCTATGGATTTGGTGCAAGCATCTCAGAGTTGGAATACATGCTTTGATAAGTTGATCATAGCATATAGTTTTATCTGACTTGCGGTGAAGCCTGTAATTACTAGAAAGTGAGTGGGAGCACTACAGCATTTCTGATAAGTATATGTGAATGACTTATTGTAGATCGGAAATAATGTAGAATTATTCTGCAAAGCATAAAGGAGTGTTTGAAAGGAGTTTTTCAAAGAAAGACCTCGGTGAAGCTGCTTACATATTGAGCATCAAGATCTATAGAGATAGATCAAGACGCTTGATAAGTTTTTTCAATGAGTACATACCTTGACAAGATTTTGAAGTAGTTCAAAATGGAACAGTCAAAGAAAGAGTTCTTGCCTGTGTTACAAGGTGTGAAATTGAGTAAGACTCAAAACCCGACCACGGCAGAAGATAGAAAGAGAATGAAAGTCATTCCCTATGCCTTGGCCATAGGTTCTATAAAGTATGCCAAGCTGTGTACCAGATCTATTGTATACCCTACAATCGAGTTTGGCAAGGAGTACAATAGTGATCTAGGAGTAGATCATCGGACAATGATCAAAATTATCCTTAGTGGAATAAGGATATGTTTCTCGATTATGGAAGTGACAAAAGGTTCGTCGTAAAGGGTTACGTCGATGCAAGCTTTGACACCAATCTGGATGACTCTAAGTCTCGATCTAGATACATATTGAAAGTGGGAGCAATTAGCTAGAGTAGCTCCGTGCAGAGCATTGTAGACATAGAAAATTGCAAAATACATAACGGACCTGAATATGAAAGACCCGTTGACTAAGATTCTCTCACAAGCAAAACATGATCACACCTTAGTACTCTTTGGGTGTTAATCACATAGCGATGTGAACTAGATTACTGAATCTAGTAAACCCTTTGGGTGTTGGTCACATGGCGATGTGAACTATGGGTGTTAATCACATGATGATGTGAACTATCGATGTTAATCACATGGTGATGTGATCTAGATTATTGACTCTAGTGCAAGTGGGAGACTGAAGGAAATATGCCCTAGAGGCAATAATAAAGTTATTATTTATTTCCTTATATCATGATAAATGTTTATTATTCATGCTAGAATTGTATTAACAGGAAACATAATACATGTGTGAATATATAGACAAACAAAGTGTCACTAGTATGCCTCTACTAGACTAGCTTGTTAATCAAAGATGGTTATGTTTCCTAACCATAGACAAAGGAGTTGTCATTTGATTAACAAGGTCACATCATTGGTTGAATGATCTGATTGACATGACCCATTCCATTAGCTTAGCACCCGATCGTTTAGTATGTTGCTATTGCTTTTATCCATGACTTATGCATGTTCCTATAACTATGAGAATATGCAACTCCCGTTACGGAGGAACACTTTGGGTACTACCAAACGTCACAACGTAATTGGGTGATTATAAAGGAGTACTACAGGTGTCTCCAAAGGCAGATGTTGGGTTGGCGATTTCGAGATTAGGATTTGTCACTCCGATTGTCGGAGAGGTATCTCTGGGCCCTCTCGGTAATACACATCACTAAGCCTTGCAAGCATTACAACTAATGAGTTAGCTGTGAGATGATGTATTACGGAACGAGTAAAGAGACTTGCCAAGCGAGATTGAACTAGGTATTGGATACCGACGATCGAATCTCGGGCAAGTAACATACCGATGACAAAGGGAACAACGTATGTTGTTATGCGGTTTGACCGATAAAGATCTTCGTAGAATATGTAGGAGCCAATATGGACATCCAGGTCCCGCTATTGGTTATTGACCGAGAATAGTTCTAGGTCATGTCTACATAGTTCTCGAACCCGTAGGGTCCGCACGCTTAAGGTTTCGATGATGCTTATATTATGAGTTTATGAGTTTTGATGTACCAAAGGAGTTCGGAGTCCCGGATGAGATCGGGGACATGACGAGGAGTCTCGAAATGGTCGAGGCGTAAAGATCGATATATTGGACGACTATATTCGGACATCGAAAAGGTTCAGTGATTCGGGTATTTTTGAGTACCGGAGAGTTACGGGAATACGTATTGGGCCTTATTGGGCCATACGGGAAAGAAGGAAAAGGGCCTCAAGGGTGGCCGCACCCTTCCCTTGGTCTGGTCCGAATTGGACTAGGGAAGGCGCCCTTCCTTCCTTCTCCTTTTCCCTTCCTTTCCTTCTCTCCTACTCCTACTACATGGAAGGTTTCCTAGTTGGACTAGGAAAGGGGAATCCTACTCGGTGGGAGTAGGACTCCCCTAAGGCGCGCCATAGAGAGGGCCGGCCCTCCCTCCTCCACTCCTTTATATCACGGGGCAGGAGCACCCCATGACACACAAGTTGATCTACGGATCGTTCCTTAGCCGTGTGCGGTGCCCCCCTCCACCATATTCCACTTCGGTCATATCGTCGCGGAGCTTAGGCGAAGCCCTGCGCCGGTAGAGTCATATCGTCGTGGAGCTTAGGCGAAGCCCTGCGCCGGTGGAGCATCATCATCGTCACCACGCCGTCGTGCTGACGGAACTCATCCCCGACGCTTTGCTGGATCGGAGTCCGGGGATCGTCATCGAGCTGAACGTGTGCAGAACTCGGAGGTGCCGTACGTTCGGTACTTGGATCGGTCGGATCGTGAAGACGTACGACTACATCAACCGCGTTGTTACAACGCTTCCGCTTTCGGTCTACGAGGGTATGTAGACAACACTCTCCCCTCTCGTTGCTATGCATCACCATGATCTTGCGTGTGCGTAGGAAAATTTTTGAAATTACTACGTTCCCCTACACTGCGGACGCGATTGAGCACTTCCGAGGCCAAAAGGGGCACAGAAGGGAAGAGCTATATTGGTCGCAATTGCATAGTCCGGAGCGTCTTCTTCCGTTGACCGATCGGTTGGCCGAATGGGCCGAGCTGAATCGACTATCCGGACTTGCCATAAAGCATGTCATGATTCATTTGTGGTCGGGCGGACCCCAGCCGAAGAGTTATTTTGGTTTAGTGCATCAGTTCCTTGGTGCAGTACCGCGTATCGATGCAATAAAGCGGTCGGCATGTATTGAGGGAGCGCGGATGGCTCTGGCCCGTGTCAAGACATACTGGGCAGATATGAAGGCCACCGACGTTGCATCCCAAGATTCGGACGGAAGCCGAGTACCTGCCGAGCACTACTTTGAAGAAGTCCTGCAGGGTGCTCGTTTAATAGAGACGCAGTGCTCGAAGGATGTTATGTTTAAATGACATGTATGATTTGTGAAAGCAATGTTTCAATATAATATAAGAGCTTTTTATACTTGTGCGTTCAAGTAATAAACTACTCCTTGTGCGGCCGTTTATGTAGATGTATATATAACTTTGAAAGATGGCAGTCCTTGGCTTCAGCCCCACGCACATAGTGCGGGGTGTTTGCAAAAAGCGCTTTGTCACACTTAATCCAACGTCTTGGTCCTGTTAAGGAGGTGATAGCGTAGCAAACTAGGCCACCGGACTATAATGCTTTATCACTTTCACTTAGCCATAGGAGTTCGAGGGTGGGGCTACTATATAGCCCCTGGGGGCACCGCACTCTCCCGAATTCGGGGTGCGTATGTGCCTGATCGAAAACCGGTCCTTCGTTAATGCGTAGGAATTCTAAACATTCCGATTAGTCATCGAGTGGTTGACCAGTCTCTCGCTATATCATGACAGTCAGTTTTGGCTTTCTCTCTTGAGGTGCTCGCCCGGCGAACCGGGGGCTGTCATGATAGTTCTCCCGGTGCCGCGTTAGCCGATAAAAGCGGGCGTAAGGCAGCAAAACACAGGAGCTGGGCAAACCCAACATTTGACCAAAGACATGATTCGGAGCTGATGCATATAAGGCCTAACTCGAGACGCTGAATACTCCCTAAGGTATTCGGTCTTTATAGAAACGGGCAGAATAATGCCCTAAGCCCCTGGTGTCCAGGTACGCACAAAAATTCTGGTGCGGCCAATGCCAAAACGCCAGCCTCCTCCTCGGTTATAGTAAGGAACCGGGGGATGTATATCAACAAGAGACAGTAAAAAAGGTTTACGCAGGGTCTTAATCTGAAAAGAATCCTTGCAATGGGTCCCTACTGCACGTCTGCGCATGTGTCTCCGTTGTGCCGTATCCTGGACGGGTATAGCATGTTGTTCATCTGTAAAAGAGAGGAACTTAGTTTAAAAAGAAAATATCGTGTGAAAGATGTACTTTATATTAAATAAACAGAGTACGAGTTGAGGAAGTGGATAAGATTGAGCTTTATTGTCTCTTGTGACACATGCAGCCCCTTGTATAGGGGTATGCCGCTAGTAGGCGCCGGACTCGTCTAGCCGTGTCCGGGGTTTGAATGACCAATTCAGGTTCTTTGACTAGCGAAGCTGGATAGGTGTGGGGTTGTCAAGGCGGTCTCCCGTTCCTCCGTGCTCAAATAACACTTAATACTCCCTTTTAATGAGATGATGCCGCGTGGACCGGGCATTTTAAGTGTGAGCGATGCATAATGCGGTATTGCGTTAAAGCGGGTGAAAGCTTCGCGTCCCAATAGTGCTTGATGGCTACTTTTGAACGGGGCGACATGGAAGATTAACCTTTCGCGACGAAAGTTGTCGGATGAACCGAACACAACTTCTAGTAGTATGGAGCCCGTACAATGGGCATATAGGCCTGGCATTACTCCTTTAAAGGAGGTGTTGCTACGGCGAATTTTGGTTGGGTTTATCCCCATCTTGCGGATTGTGTCCTAATATATCAGGTTTATGTCACTGCCGCCATCCATGAGGACTTGTGTAAATTGGAATCCGTTGATTATAGGATCCAATATTAAGGCAGTCCATCCTGCGTTCCGGATACTTTCGGAATAGTCCTGATGGTCGAAGGTAATTGGTTTTGACAACCCGATTAATGCGGTAGCGTTTTAGTGGGCGCCGCTCTGTTTTCCCTTTGATCACGTGAAGTGAGTTTACTGTTTTAACCTCTTGTGGGAAATCCTTTTGTTTTCCGGGGCTCTGCTTGTGGTGCTCGTCATCATCTTCACTTGGTGTGTCGAGCCCCTTGTGTTCGGCGTTGAGTCTGCCGGACTGTTTGAAGACCCAACAATTTCTGTGGGTATGGTTTGCAGGCCTCCCGGGAGTACTGTGGATTTGACATATCTTGTCCAAGATTTTGTTGAAGTTGGATAGCTCATCGCTATTGTCCTTAAGGGGCAGTTTTTTGTTGTTCTGTCGTGAGCTTTTGAATCCGGCCTTGACCGCCGCGCTCTTTGGACCGTTCCCTTTAATCCGGGGCTGGTCCTTGTTGCGCCGTGGTTTCCCGTTTCCATCCCTGACTTCGGATGTACTTGGATCGCTGGTGCTGCATCTTGCTAGCCAGCTATCCTCTCCCGCGCAAAAGCGGGTCATGAGGCTTGTTAATGCGGCCATTGTTCTTGGCTTTTCTTGGCCGAGATGTCTGGCGAGCCATTCGTCTCGGACGTTGTATTTGAAGGCTGCTAAGGCTTCGGCGTCCGGACAGTCGACTATTTGGTTATTTTTAATAAGGAACATGTTCCAGAATTTCCGGGCTGACTCTCCGGGCTGTTGAGTTATGTGACTTAAATAAATGCGCATCCGGAGGGCGGACATAGGTCCTTGAAAATTTGCCCAAACGCATCCTTGAGCTCTTCCCAGCTTAGATGGTATTTTCGGGAGGCTTTTAAGCCAATGCCGAGTTGGCCCTTTGAGTTTGAGGGTAAGTATTTTATGGCGTGGAGATCATCTCCTCTAGCCATGTGTATGTGGAGGATGTAATCCTCAATCCAGACTCCAGGGTCTGTTGTTCCGTCGTATGCCTCCATGTTTACGGGTTTGAATCCCGCTGGAAATTCGTGATCCAGCACCTCATCGGTGAAACATAGGAGGTGTGCGGCGCCCCTATATTTGGGTGTGCTGTGATGTTCGGATTTTTTGCCTGTTGCATTGCTTTGAAGAGCTTGCTTTCTTGGCCCATAGATGGACCTAACTGGGCCATCCTTTTGCTGTGAATCCTTATGCGGATCGCATACCAGCTTGTGTGCGGCGCCGTTTGCCGCTCTCTTTTTGCCGTGGGGTCGTCCATCCGACCGGGTGGCCTTCTTATTTTTTGATTGTGGGGGCTCTAAGGCCTCCTCGTCGAATTCGGGCAGTAGCTTTCTTTTTGGGTAGCTCTTTGTTCGGCGACTGTCGCCGTATTTGTCTGCGGTGTTGAATACTTTGCTCCATCTGATCCTGAGTGCATCTTCCGCTGTTTTGAGCTTCGCTTTTTTCAGGCTACGCGCAGTGGCGATGAGCCTTTTCTGGAGGTTATCTTGCTCCAACAATTTGTCCGGCGTGAGATCGTCCGGACTGTTGTCTTTGCCGGGGACGGGTTGTTTATCCAAGTTGTCTTGTTTAGACGATTGCTCGATAGCGTGTTCGTCGTCCACCGGGTTCGCCCTGCTTTATGGCTGGGTCTCTGTTGAGGCCGGACTCGGTCCGGCGTTTACGTTGCCGTTTTGACTGCTTTTCGAGGGATTTATCCTTCGTAGCATCCCGTTGTTCCTCGTCTTCATTTCCTTTAGGTGTATCCACCATGTATACATCATGGGATGAGGTGGTTGTCCAGCATCCTGTAGGTGCTGGTTCATTGTTGTCTCCTACATCGTCGTCCATACCGTCGATGTCTTCGGAGTCGAAATCAAGCACGTCGTGTAAGCTTTCGACGGTGGCTACGAAGTGGGTGGTGGGTGGGCGTTAAATTTCTTCGTCGTCCGCATCCCAACCCTCCTGACCGTAGTCCGGCCAGGGCTCTCCGGATAAAGAGAGAGACTTTAGTGAATTCAGGATGTCACCAAAGGGTGAGTGCTGAAAGATGTCCGCGGCAGTGAACTCCATAACCGGTGCCCAATCGGATTCGATTGGCGGGCTGGAGGGTTCGGAGTCCGGAGAGGAGTCCGGCACCTGAGTCGAGGTCTTCGCAAAGGACAGGGATAGAGTTCGGCTCAATCGCCGTAGAGATCGTAGCCCCCGAGGCGGTGTCCAACCACTCGTCCTCGATCGGGGAATCCGGCTCCGGATTGAGGGCCGGAGCGGATGCTGGTGCGGCCTCTAGGGCACTGTTCGGCTTCAGAGCTAGATGCCCATCGAGACAGTGCGGCACGCTAGGCTGTGGCTCGAATCCGTCGAAGATCAAGTCTCCGCGGATATCGGCCGTATAGTTCAAACTTTCAAATCTGACCTGATGGCCAGGGGCGTAGCTTTCGATCTGCTCCAGATGGCCAAGCGAATTGGCTCGCAGTGCAAAGCCGCCGAATACGAAGATCTGTCCGGGGAGAAAAGTCTCACCATGGACCGCATCGTTGTTGATGATCGAAGGAGCCATCGGGCCTATCGGTGACGACACAGAGGAACTCTCAATGAAAGCACCAATGTCGGTGTCAAAACCGGTGGATCTCGGGTAGGGGGTCCCGAACTGTGCGTCTAGGCGGATGGTAACAGGAGACAAGGGACACAATGTTTTTACCCAGGTTCGGGCCCTCTCGATGGAGGTAATACCCTACTCCTGCTTAATTAATATTGATGATATGGGTAGTACAAGAGTAGATCTACCACGAGATCAAGGAGGCTAAACCCTAGAAGCTAGCCTATGGTATGATTGTTGTTCGTCCTATGGTATGATTGTTGTTCGTCCTATGGACTAAAACCCTCTGGTTTATATAGACACCGGACAGGTTAGGGTTACACAGAGTCGGTTACAATGGTAGGAGATCTGCATATCCGTATCGCCAAGCTTGCCTTCCATGCCAAGGAAAGTCCCATCCGGACACGGGACGAAGTCTTCAATCTTGTATCTTCATAGTCTTGGATTCCGGCCGCGATGATAGTCCGGCTATCCGGACACCCCCTAGTCCAGGACTCCCTCAGCTTCCATGGGCTGAGGGGTTGCCACAAACAGAACAAAGGCAGACGACGGGGAGGTGGTCTACGTCGGGGTAGAGGGCGACACTGGAAATAAGGCAATCGGTGTGGAAGAGGGCGTCGCTGGGGAGGTCAGCGAGAGGAGAGGGAGGCAATGTTGGATAGCACGACGAATAAAGGAAGGGGAGGGCTAGCGAGTGGGTGGTGCCGAGCTTGTTAGAAGGAGACACCGCGACAAGCCTCCGCTTCGCATAATTGGCGAAGCACAGATTTGAGGAGATCTGAACAGTCTCTAAACTAAAATTCTCTTGGACATCAATATATCAAACTAAAACAATACTGATGGATGTGTCTATCCTATCTATGGTTGAATATAATTTGATTGGTCTTAGTATCACCTCATGCTATCCATGCATTTCTGCTTGACCTTAAATATTGGTGCTCTCTTAAATATTGTTTGCACGAGGTATTGTTGTTATCTTAAGTATCATGATGAAAAATGTTTGCTTATTCAAAAAATGTTTGAAATTTTGAAAAAAAAATTCAGGAAATCAGAGATTGTTCATGATTTTTTAAAAATTTTGTGTATTAAAAAATGTTAATGAAATTGAACAAAATTTTTCCAATTAAAAAATGAATGGAAAAATATTAAAAACAATGTTCGTCCATTCAAGAAATGTTCGCCGATCCAAGATAATCGTTCAAAAAATGTTCACAATTTTTATAAAATGTATGCAAACAGTATAAAATGTTCATGAATTCAATAAATGTTGCTGATTTTAGAAATATTGGATAATTTGTAAAAGTGTTCACGAATTTGAAAAAGATCACGATTTCAAATATGCTCACGAGTTTAAAAATATATTCATGATTTCACGAAATGAGAGTGATAGTGTATCTCAGCAGCAAAATGTGATCATGGCCATTGAAGATTATGAATTTTTTTTCTTCCAACGCACGGGCCCTTTTGCTAGTAAAATGAAAAGGACATAATAAGCTACTCGCTTCAATCCAAAACAAACGCAGGACAGTTATTGTGGATAGGAAGGATTACTCATTATCGTCTCCACAAAATGGAAAAGAGCAATGGTGGATAAACTCCAATTTACCAACTGCTTCCAAACCCGACACCTAGGTAGCCAGATTGGCAGCCAGCTCCTTGAGGAGAGAGGGGCAGCTCCTCATCAGATGCTCAAAGCCATCGCTGGCTGTGAGTGCTTTGAAATTGCCGAGAGACGCAAGGAACTTGAAGCATGCGTCCTTGAGCGCCCCACAGCCTTGCTGCTCGGCCAGCGCCAATATGGTCGCCGCCGTGCTCGTGTTGATGTAGCTGCGCAGCGTGTCCTCACACATCAACTTCAGCCTCCCCAGGTTGAATCTGTCCGCCACCACAAGCAAATGCTGAGCCATCACCGCCGCGTCTCCCGCGTCTATATGCGGCAACGAGTCGGTGTAAACAAAGTGCAGCATTGCCTTGAATACTTTAGCTTCGATGCCGTCCAACCGGACGCTGGCGTCCGTCTTCTCCTTCATCGTACCGAGGAGCTCGGCCTTGAAGACCGAGGAGGCAAGGACCGAGCTGCGAGCATGCACCTGTGTGCGGGGAACTTCTCGTCCCCAACCTCGAACGTGACATCCGCCCCGTCGCCGCTGGAGAGGAGCTGGCCGAGATGCTGGAGCACGTCAGGCGGTGGCACGATGACGGAGGCCGGGATGGTTTCCGTGAAGATCTCCTTTGCCATGGTAATGACACACCTGAGAGTGAAGACGTCATCCTTCAGGCAATCAGCTGATTCCTCCAGTTCTTTTTTCTTGATGAACTGCCAGAAACCATAGGATCCACTTTGTTTGGAGAAGGTGCATGTGTTGCTGGTTTTGCTGTACGCTGACACGGGGTTCCCATCCTGGTCGAGCAAACTGATCTCGAACTGCACGTTTATTGTGTTGACGTCGGCGGGGTCGAGGCAGAGGCAGATTGATATCCAGTCAGGGCAGCCGGAGGAGCCGTCGGGGTAGTACTGAAGACGCCAGAGACGGCCTACAACTCGGACGTGATGCAGGAACCGTTGCCGAGCCCCTTGGCCCCGGAGTAGCCGTCTATCTTGAGATCGTGCGAGCAGGAGACGGGCACTGCCCGCGCGACAATGGCCGACGCGCTCCGTGTTGGATGCTTGCCGCCGCTGGATGACGACGAAGAAGAGTTGGCCATGGCAAACCGAGGGTGGCGTGGAGGGGTGGGGGTTCTCCTGGAGAAGCGAGATCGGTTGATCTTGGCAGATCGGGCGAGAGAGATTTATGTAGGGAAAGCGAGCCAAGAAGTGTGAAGCGCAGAAGCGGCCGGATGAGAATGAATCCCAGGAGCCAAGCAGCAGCGCGTGGTGCTGCCACCCAATACTAATCGGTCAGAGTAATGAAGGAAAAAGAGGAGGAGGCGAGCGGGCGTGCCTCGATCGCGTTTCCGATGAGATAGTAACTGCGTGGCCTGCCGCTTCTTCGTTTTCCCTCCATGTCAGACCTGAAGGCGGGAGCGACGAGAAAGGCAAATTTTCATGGACGTAGGCCGTAGCTAGCACTATCCGTGGAGATGAAATTGTCATCCATCAATTCCCTCCTTTTCAGTTTATAGGGCTTATCTCAAAATTTTAGTTTTTTCATTTTATAAAGTTCAATTTGATTGTTTCCCGTCACTAGTAAGTATGCACATGCAATGCACGACTGATTATCATGTTATTTTATATCCTAATTAAACATCTTGACGCCAGTGTTTCCAAGCATGGAGTGACATTTTTTTTTCTAACTGCATCTGATACCATGTAGGATGGACACCACAAAAATCAAACCAAGAAAAGCAACATAGAAAGAAGTCTTACAAAGATACAAACTCATACTTCACAAGATAGCCAAGGCAGCCGGGCCGAGGTGTAAGGTGGATGTGCTTCTTCAGCCGCCTTCAATAACCCAGTCGCACTCATTTGCTAGATATACTTAGCCACACTGGAAGATACAAATACATGGACTAAAGGGGCTACAACAGATAGGAAATAATCACCTGGGTGAGTCGGCTCATAGCTTATGATGGTATGGCCGGCTGCAAACGAGTCGAACTCGAGCGAGTTGGAGTTGGCTCAGCTCAACTCATATGAAAATTTGAGCAAGCTCAAACTAAGTGAAGCTCATGATCGAGCTGTAGAACATGACTCGTGCTCAGCTTGTAACGATCTCGAGCTAATTTCGAGCTAAATGATATGGTAAAAATTATAAATCTATGGACGAAAAACAAAAAATTAAGATGAATATGTTGTGAACCATTGCCAAAAATATAGGATATTTAACACATAGTCGACCATGTGCCATAATTAGGCCTAAATCTTCTCTGCACTTAATTAAGTTCTCATGTTCGTTGGTAAATAAAATGGAGAAAAATTATGGACAACATATATGGTAATAAATTATCTTATTTCCATTTAATATATGGCATGATCATTTAACATAATGATATTATGTCGAGCTATCGAGCTAAAATCGAGCGAGCCAACATTGGCTCAAGATCGGCTGCTTTTTCGGTCGAGCTACATAAAGTGTTCAAACTTAGCTTGTTTCTTTTCGAGTCGATCTCGAGTCGAGTCAAAAAACGAGTCGATCTCGAGCGGCTCACGAGGCTCGAGCTTTTCTTGCAGCCCTAGGTATGGGCATTAGTTAATGACAATCTAAATATTCGATAGCAGGAAAGAGGAGGTACAAAATATATTAAGATGCGGTCAATGAGCTGATACCTGCGTTTCAGGAAACGGTAATATTCTTGGGCTGCTGCACTCTTTATTGATGGTGCCTAAAAAATCAAGGTAATACAAAAATCACAGTAGAGATATACGTTGCTCTCTGCCTAAGCCTGCTAGGGATGATGTATGCAACATATTTCATATAGGGAAGCGGAAAATGGTAGAAAACGCCCACGTAAATCTTGAACAAAAAGATGTTGCCTATTCCCGCAAAAAAAAAATGTTGCCTACATAGAATGTTTTGCATGGCAAATCCAATACGTAAACTGCAAGCAAACAATGAAATTAGTTTGATAATAATATCAAATTTGTATCCGGTCACCAAAATGTACAAAGAAAATCAAACGCTTATGAACAATGGTCATCGTTCAACTGAGTCTCATACTGCATGGGCGCTCGCCTCGGAAAGAAGATTAGCAGCAAGAAAGGACCGAAGGTGCAGCTATGTCATTGTGTGAGAGAAAAATATTAGAGAGAGACAGAAAAAATGTATCTAGAGGTTGCATTCGTATTCAACTGGTTTTGGGGTGGATTATTGCTACGCGTGTTTCAGAACATGAATGGTTGCGCCATCCCTTCTCCATTGGATGCATGCAGCTGATCACCAGCACTAACAGATGATTGACGATGGAGGCCGCCCGCCGGCGAGGGGAGGAGCACCTACCCACAAACAACAGGAACGAAACGGCAGAATTGACAGCCAACGACATCGATACATCGGGGGACAACCGTGACCCTGTAATTTTAGCACTCCTCCAGTCAAGTTTATTAGTCTATTTGTGATCCTCAGATAATCCGGGAATACAAACCGTCCGCGTAATTGATCATCCCTCAATCACATGCATCCGCCTCGCTCTTTCCTAGTACTACTCAAAATCTTATTATTTCTTTTAATACGCCAGTGCATGGCCCATGCGTTAATTATCTCTTCTCTCCATCTAATCATTTCTCTTTTTTGCGTGATATGTAATCATCCCTTTTAATTTGTCATTAATACCTAAGCAGACCGAATCAATCCATGATAACGCCGCTGCATGCAGGCCACAAATCACGCGAATCAATTTATTCCTTGGTTGCGGACGCGGTGGTTTTGGCCTGGTGGAGTACGGTCAGCCTAGTTAAATTGCTAAGCGTACATCAGATCGCGATTAGATTAGTGATGACTGTCAGATTGAGTCGTCCGGGCTTAATCATGTGGTGGTAATGTGTCCATAGACGTTTGCTTGGGTGTGCGTAGAAAAGATAATGTTGGATTGTTTATTAGTAGTAGAGATGCTGCCACCCAATACTAATCGGTCAGAGTAATGAAGGAAAAAGAGGAGGAGGCGAGCGGGCGTGCCTCGATCGCGTTTCCGATGAGATAGTAACTGCGTGGCCTGCCGCTTCTTCGTTTTCCTCCATGTCAGACCTGAAGGCGGGAGCGACGAGAAAGGCAAATTTTCATGGACGTAGGCCGTAGCTAGCACTATCCGTGGAGATGAAATTGTCATCCATCAATTCCCTCCTTTTCAGTTTATAGGGCTTATCTCAAAATTTTAGTTTTTTCATTTTATAAAGTTCAATTTGATTGTTTCCCGTCACTAGTAAGTATGCACATGCAATGCACGACTGATTATCATGTTATTTTATATCCTAATTAAACATCTTGACGCCAGTGTTTCCAAGCATGGAGTGACATTTTTTTCCTAACTGCATCTGATACCATGTAGGATGGACACCACAAAAATCAAACCAAGAAAAGCAACATAGAAAGAAGTCTTACAAAGATACAAACTCATACTTCACAAGATAGCCAAGGCAGCCGGGCCGAGGTGTAAGGTGGATGTGCTTCTTCAGCCGCCTTCAATAACCCAGTCGCACTCATTTGCTAGATATACTTAGCCACACTGGAAGATACAAATACATGGACTAAAGGGGCTACAACAGATAGGAAATAATCACCTGGGTGAGTCGGCTCATAGCTTATGATGGTATGGCCGGCTGCAAACGAGTCGAACTTCGAGCGAGTTGGAGTTGGCTCAGCTCAACTCATATGAAAATTTGAGCAAGCTCAAACTAAGTGAAGCTCATGATCGAGCTGTAGAACATGACTCGTGCTCAGCTTGTAACGATCTCGAGCTAATTTCGAGCTAAATGATATGGTAAAAATTATAAATCTATGGACGAAAAACAAAAAATTAAGATGAATATGTTGTGAACCATTGCCAAAAATATAGGATATTTAACACATAGTAGACCATGTGCCATAATTAGGCCTAAATCTTCTCTGCACTTAATTAAGTTCTCATGTTCGTTGGTAAATAAAATGGAGAAAAATTATGGACAACATATATGGTAATAAATTATCTTATTTCCATTTAATATATGGCATGATCATTTAACATAATGATATTATGTCGAGCTATCGAGCTAAAATCGAGCGAGCCAACATTGGCTCAAGATCGCCTGCTTTTTCGGTCGAGCTACATAAAGTGTTCAAACTTAGCTTGTTTCTTTTCGAGTCGATCTCGAGTCGAGTCAAAAAACGAGTCGATCTCGAGCGGCTCACGAGGCTCGAGCTTTTCTTGCAGCCCTAGGTATGGGCATTAGTTAATGACAATCTAAATATTCGATAGCAGGAAAGAGGAGGTACAAAATATATTAAGATGCGGTCAATGAGCTGATACCTGCGTTTCAGGAAACGGTAATATTCTTGGGCTGCTGCACTCTTTATTGATGGTGCCTAAAAAATCAAGGTAATACAAAAATCACAGTAGAGATATACGTTGCTCTCTGCCTAAGCCTGCTAGGGATGATGTATGCAACATATTTCATATAGGGAAGCGGAAAATGGTAGAAAACGCCCACGTAAATCTTGAACAAAAAGATGTTGCCTATTCCCGCAAAAAAAAATGTTGCCTACATAGAATGTTTTGCATGGCAAATCCAATACGTAAACTGCAAGCAAACAATGAAATTAGTTTGATAATAATATCAAATTTGTATCCAGTCACCAAAATGTACAAAGAAAATCAAACGCTTATGAACAATGGTCATCGTTCAACTGAGTCTCATACTGCATGGGCGCCGCCGGAAAGAAGATTAGCAGCAAGAAAGGACCGAAGGTGCAGCTATGTCATTGTGTGAGAGAAAAATATTAGAGAGAGACAGAAAAATGTATCTAGAGGTTGCATTCGTATTCAACTGGTTTTGGGGTGGATTATTGCTACGCGTGTTTCAGAACATGAATGGTTGCGCCATCCCTTCTCCATTGGATGCATGCAGCTGATCACCAGCACTAACAGATGATTGACGATGGAGGCCGCCCGCCGGCGAGGGGAGGAGCACCTACCCACAAACAACAGGAACGAAACGGCAGAATTGACAGCCAACGACATCGATACATCGGGGGACAACCGTGACCCTGTAATTTTAGCACTCCTCCAGTCAAGTTTATTAGTCTATTTGTGATCCTCAGATAATCCGGGAATACAAACCGTCCGCGTAATTGATCATCCCTCAATCACATGCATCCGCCTCGCTCTTTCCTAGTACTACTCAAAATCTTATTATTTCTTTTAATACGCCAGTGCATGGCCCATGCGTTAATTATCTCTTCTCTCCATCTAATCATTTCTCTTTTTTGCGTGATATGTAATCATCCCTTTTAATTTGTCATTAATACCTAAGCAGACCGAATCAATCCATGATAACGCCGCTGCATGCAGGCCACAAATCACGCGAATCAATTTATTCCTTGGTTGCGGACGCGGTGGTTTTTGGCCTGGTGGAGTACGGTCAGCCTAGTTAAATTGCTAAGCGTACATCAGATCGCGATTAGATTAGTGATGACTGACAGATTGAGTCGTCCGGGCTTAATCATGTGGTGGTAATGTGTCCATAGACGTTTGCTTGGGTGTGCGTAGAAAAGATAATGTTGGATTGTTTATTAGTAGTAGAGATGCTGCCACCCAATACTAATCGGTCAGAGTAATGAAGGAAAAGAGGAGGAGGCGAGCGGGCGTGCCTCGATCGGCGTTCCGATGAGATAGTAACTGCGTGGCCTGCCGCTTCTTCGCTTTCCCTCCATGTCAGACCTGAAGGCGGAGCGACGAGAAAGGCAAATTTTCATGGGCGTAGGGCCGTAGCTAGCACTATCCGTGGAGATGAAATTGTCATCCATCAATTCCCTCCTTTTCAGTTTATAGGGCTTATCTCAAAATTTTAGTTTTTTCATTTTATAAAGTTCAATTTGATTGTTCCCCGTCACTAGTAAGTATGCACATGCAATGCACGACTGATTATCATGTTATTTTATATCCTAATTAAACATCTTGACGCCAGTGTTTCCAAGCATGGAGTGACATTTTTTTTTCCTAACTGCATCTGATACCATGTAGGATGGACACCACAAAAATCAAACCAAGAAAAGCAACATAGAAAGAAGTCTTACAAAGATACAAACTCATACTTCACAAGATAGCCAAGGCAGCCGGGCCGAGGTGTAAGGTGGATGTGCTTCTTCAGCCGCCTTCAATAACCCAGTCGCACTCATTTGCTAGATATACTTAGCCACACTGGAAGATACAAATACATGGACTAAAGGGGCTACAACAGATAGGAAATAATCACCTGGGTGAGTCGGCTCATAGCTTATGATGGTATGGCCGGCTGCAAACGAGTCGAACTCGAGCGAGTTGGAGTTGGCTCAGCTCAACTCATATGAAAATTTGAGCAAGCTCAAACTAAGTGAAGCTCATGATCGAGCTGTAGAACATGACTCGTGCTCAGCTTGTAACGATCTCGAGCTAATTTCGAGCTAAATGATATGGTAAAATTATAAATCTATGGACTAAAAACAAAAAATTAAGATGAATATGTTGTGAACCATTGCCAAAAATATAGGATATTTAACACATAGTCGACCATGTGCCATAATTAGGCCTAAATCTTCTCTGCACTTAATTAAGTTCTCATGTTCGTTGGTAAATAAAATGGAGAAAAATTATGGACAACATATATGGTAATAAATTATCTTATTTCCATTTAATATATGGCATGATCATTTAACATAATGATATTATGTCGAGCTATCGAGCTAAAATCGAGCGAGCCAACATTGGCTCAAGATCGGCTCGTTTTTCGGTCGAGCTACATAAAGTGTTCAAACTTAGCTTGTTTCTTTTCGAGTCGATCTCGAGTCGAGTCAAAAAACGAGTCGATCTCGAGCGGCTCACGAGGCTCGAGCTTTTCTTGCAGCCCTAGGTATGGGCATTAGTTAATGACAATCTAAATATTCGATAGCAGGAAAGAGGAGGTACAAAATATATTAAGATGCGGTCAATGAGCTGATACCTGCGTTTCAGGAAACGGTAATATTCTTGGGCTGCTGCACTCTTTATTGATGGTGCCTAAAAATCAAGGTAATACAAAAATCACAGTAGAGATATACGTTGCTCTCTGCCTAAGCCTGCTAGGGATGATGTATGCAACATATTTCATATAGGGAAGCGGAAAATGGTAGAAAACGCATACGTAAATCTTGAACAAAAAGATGTTGCCTATTCCCGCAAAAAAAAATGTTGCCTACATAGAATGTTTTGCATGGCAAATCCAATACGTAAACTGCAAGCAAACAATGAAATTAGTTTGATAATAATATCAAATTTGTATCCAGTCACCAAAATGTACAAAGAAAATCAAACGCTTATGAACAATGGTCATCGTTCAACTGAGTCTCATACTGCATGGGCGCTCGCCTCGGAAAGAAGATTAGCAGCAAGAAAGGACCGAAGGTGCAGCTATGTCATTGTGTGAGAGAAAAATATTAGAGAGAGACAGAAAAAATGTATCTAGAGGTTGCATTCGTATTCAACTGGTTTTGGGTGGATTATTGCTACGGCGTGTTTCAAAACATGAATGGTTGCGCCATCCCTTCTCCATTGGATGCATGCAGCTGATCACCAGCACTAACAGATGATTGACGATGGAGGCCGCCCGGCGAGGGGAGGAGCACCTACCCACAAACAACAGGAACGAAACGGCAGAATTGACAGCCAACGACATCGATACATCGGGGGACAACCGTGACCCTGTAATTTTAGCACTCCTCCAGTCAAGTTTATTAGTCTATTTGTGATCCTCAGATAATCCGGGAATACAAACCGTCCGCGTAATTGATCATCCCTCAATCACATGCATCCGCCTCGCTCTTTCCTAGTACTACTCAAAATCTTATTATTTCTTTTAATACGCCAGTGCATGGCCCATGCGTTAATTATCTCTTCTCTCCATCTAATCATTTCTCTTTTTTGCGTGATATGTAATCATCCCTTTTAATTTGTCATTAATACCTAAGCAGACCGAATCAATCCATGATAACGCCGCTGCATGCAGGCCACAAATCACGCGAATCAATTTATTCCTTGGTTGCGGACGCGGTGGTTTTTGGCCTGGTGGAGTACGGTCAGCCTAGTTAAATTGCTAAGCGTACATCAGATCGCGATTAGATTAGTGATGACTGTCAGATTGAGTCGTCCGGGCTTAATCATGTGGTGGTAATGTGTCCATAGACGTTTGCTTGGGTGTGCGTAGAAAAGATAATGTTGGATTGTTTATTAGTAGTAGAGATGCTGCCACCCAATACTAATCGGTCAGAGTAATGAAGGAAAAAGAGGAGGAGGCGAGCGGGCGTGCCTCGATCGCGTTTCCGATGAGATAGTAACTGCGTGGCCTGCCGCTTCTTCGTTTTCCCTCCATGTCAGACCTGAAGGCGGGAGCGACGAGAAAGGCAAATTTTCATGGACGTAGGCCGTAGCTAGCACTATCCGTGGAGATGAAATTGTCATCCATCAATTCCCTCCTTTTCAGTTTATAGGGCTTATCTCAAAATTTTAGTTTTTCATTTTATAAAGTTCAATTTGATTGTTTCACGTCACTAGTAAGTATGCACATGCAATGCACGACTGATTATCATGTTATTTTATATCCTAATTAAACATCTTGACGCCAGTGTTTCCAAGCATGGAGTGACATTTTTTTTTCCTAACTGCATCTGATACCATGTAGGATGGACACCACAAAAATCAAACTACAAAAAGTATTCCACCACTCACCATCTACCTTGGTTGGTGAGATTTTTGAATTGAGCCTTATAAACTGAAAAGAAGGGAGTACTACTCCATATAGTGGGGGTAACCACTGAAACTTTGCTCACATATAGTAATTATTAGTAGTAGTAATACAAAAATATACCACTATAGTATAGAAAGTTACACAAGATACAGATTTGCCACTTCAGTCAAGTGACCGTCAGTAGTGACCGTCCAGTGGTCGTTGAAAAGAAGTTTTGTCTATAGTTTTGGTTTCTTGCCTGATGATATGCTGGTTTTGGAATGAATTATTCAGTGATTTGAGAAATGATGGGTGAAATTACTATAACACGAGTTGAGTTTTGAAAAGTATTACTCTATTATTTTGGTCATCACTACCTTTTTTCTATATGGCATTCAAACGGATTTTTCACACATTTCCAAAAAAAATGATGGAAAAGGGACGGCAACAAATATAAGTTGTTGTGTATATGGATGTAATCCAAGCGTAAATTTATGGGTACTCGGCATATAAGTGTGTAAACCGAGTATCAAAAGAAAAAACATGGCAAAAAAGTGACCTCGGCCGGGCGGAACAAAAACAAAGATCGGCTTATAGGAAATGCTTGGCATATACCACAAAAAAAATCTCGGCATAGATAGCCATCTCGACAAAGTTTCTTGCCACGTGGCCATCATGGAAGTGGTTGACGGCTTTGTGACAGTGTAGTCTATAACCGGAGTGTGGCCACATAAAGCTTATCTTATATTATATAGTTATTTCATTTAAGAAAAGGTAAACAAAAGCCGATCGAGTATGCGATATACGATAATCGGCTTACGCTTTGCATATTTTTTTCAAAACTATTTATTAATGCAAAAATGACTCTTAATTTTTTTTCTTGCATTTATGTTTACTTATTGCATTCCGAAATGACTTTCCGGGTGTACTTTATGACAAGTAAGTGGTTAATTACACCCGTTTTGTAACATCACATATTTACATGCGTGGAAATGACATGAACAAACATATGGAACCATAAAAAGCTATAACCAGTTTATTCCAGAGTCTAGAGGTTAAGACTTCTTATCAAACTTGCAAGTTAAGAACTAAGAGTTCGAGTGTCAATACTAAACGAGTCACCCTATAAATTCAATATTACAAAATATAATTCACAAAAACTCAAAGACATTCAGACTATCTAGATTTGGTTAAATCCCATCATGGTGTAGGCATTCCTAACATATTATGGGGTGAACCTATGTTTTGTGGCCTCATACATATATCGACAACTTCTTAACTTGCCTACTTCAAACAACAGTAGCACTAAGTTCATATCAGATCTTGTAGTTTACACTAAGAAAATTACAACTGTGACCAAGTTAACAACATGGTCATGTTATGAATTCATGCCATACACTAAATTATGGCTATGACAAGTGGAATCAATTTAATTATATTTTGAATGCCCAACAAGTAGAAAACCGAATATATACCCACATTATAAGTTTTTAGTTGTTTGCTAACAACGCTAGGGTTTACAGTCTGCCTCTTCAACTTTGGTGGCCTGCTCTTTGGTCTCATCAATGGTTGAGTCGGCCAGAACTATCTTCCACCTCGTGTCAGTCGCTCGACACCTTCCTTTTGGTGGAGCAGAGTTTCAACAAACACTCCTGCTCGACGGTGGTGCCCTCCATGCTTGGCTGCGACGAGGAATTTCCGCATCGGGTTGGGCAGAGTCGCTAGATATTTGTGGGTGCTTGTGTTGCATGAAGGCGGAATTGGGGAGGAGGGCGGTGTCGTCTCGTTGTTATAAAGCTGGAGAGGAGGGGAGCCCTAGCGTGCTTCGCGGGCTCAATTGCCGACTCGGCACGGCGTCTCGTCCATGGGCCAACAGACCACTTCCACTTTCCCGTTTTCTATTCCAACAAAGGAGAGCATTACAAGAAATATGTCAACTTGTGACCTTGACTATTGGTCACTGAAAGGTCATTGCTTTTTTCATTTGCGACCTTTTTTTGACCAAAAACAGAAGGTCAAAAGCTGGCGTTCGTAAACTGAAATTAACGACCTTCTCTGTGAGAAGGTCGTAGACGTTTACGACCAAAATATGCCTATTGTTTTGTTTTGGTCACTAGCAGCCTCCCCAGGCCACGTAGGCATCCGACGTGGCAATCTGATGTGGCACAAGAATCAGCCCGGTCCAATTCGATTTTCTACATGGGCCTAGCCCAACAATTCGGCCTTTTAATGTATTTTTTCCTATTAATTTGGTTGACTACATGGGCCAAGCCCACATTTTAGCCTTTTATCTTTTTTTTCAAATGAGTCCAGCCCAATGTTATCCAGGTTTTTCTTTCATGGGCCTTGGCCTTTCCACATTCATTTATTTTTGTTTTACTTTTTTACCCAAAATATTTGTCCAATATAATTGATCCTTAGCCTCTTTAAGGTCCAACTCCAGGCCATTTAAAGAAAAATTTCAAACCAGTTTGAATAACAATATGAATCAAGTTACCACGAATTAGCTGAATATTACGGAAATATCTCAGAACACACATTCTACAAATTTCCATCACATATGTACAGATTCAAGCAACCTACAACTTGTTGTAGTCAAGCATTCAGGTGCTGGAATACTCTAGAACAGGAAGAATATATAGAACAAGCCTATCTAGTGCTTCACGGCGAGAAAACATTGTAATCTGCTTCTTCAAGTACTGCTTCTTCCTTTTGCAAAAGATCTGGACATTCAAAAGAGAACAAAAAGTATGTCACTGATAGAAGAAATATTACACGGATACTTTTAATATAAAAACTAAAGACACACCAGTATTTATCATTCTACTTATTATTATTTTAACAAGCTCATTCTACTTATCTGGAATAGGCATATTCATCAAAACAGGGAATTGAATTGGCACATGTGACAAACTTAGCAAGAAATAAGCATTGATTGTTTCACATACACGACAAGGTTTAAAAATGATCATTCAAAGTTACAGCAGATCAAAGTTCCATTTGAGTATAAGGAACAATACTCATATTCAACCAATAAGCAACTATGTCAAAATTAATTCAGATTTACTAATGTGTGTGTCAAATGATACATGTAATAGGACAGTGGCGTTAATACTAATCAGGTTACTCAATCATAAGGCATGTGAGCAGGATTGATGAATATGGCATGAAAAACCAGTAATGTGAAACTGGACATACAGGAAGAACACAAACAAAGTAAAATTGTTTAAGAAAGGGCAAATGGGCAACTTTGACACATCAGGGTCAGTATATTTCCTTGGAAATATACTCACAGCCCTGCAAATAACAATGTGCATCAAACAAGAAACCACCAGAGATAAAGCATCTAGAGAAACCGAATATGGTGTCCACTTTATGCTACAGCATCATCAGGATTAAAACAACATATGGATATTCAGTGCTGGATTAGACCATATATAGTACCACTACAACAAAATAGGATGCCGTATGCGGCTGTGCACCATCTTACTTTGGTCTCTGGTCCAGATGTCAATGGCTGCAGTTGCTTCTCTGGTCCAGATGTGTCTTCCTCTCCATACAAACCAATTTCACAAACTGCTGGACCATTCTTTGCCATAAAATATTCTTTGTTGTGGCCTGCTTTTAACTTGAAGCAGCTACATTTTTAGATGGAGAGGAATGAAGTTAGGTAAGCGATAAAAAGCATCTACCAAAAAAGTTGATCTCCACAAACTTAGCAAGTGGATAACAGCCACTATTCGTATTTTAATCCAGGAATCTTGAGGCTACCAGATCAGAGCCAAGCCAAAACGGATGCTTCCCCTCACACTAATAGCATATCATTATTATTGATCAATTCATGCTAGTATCGACATGGTAGAAAGAAAGAAAACTACCTCTGGATTGATGTCCTCGGGCTCAGGAATGTACTCCTTGTCATCCCCGTCTTCTGGCTGCAATCACAAAAGACATCAGCCTCTGGCACTTTAAAAGAGCAAGCAAAAAAAATATAAGCAAACTCCACAATGTACAATAGTAGTTCTACCAGTAGCAATAAAATCCAAGTTTCCTACTAATAGCTATCTGATGTCCAAGTTTCCTACTGATGTACTACTGAACGATACTATGTAATTTCCTTTGGTAGTTCACCATTGAACTCTATTTTATTAAGCCCAGGAACTCCACACCAGCCCTGTCAATCCTAACAGTGTGAGTTCGTCAAGCAGGTTGCAGAACAAGAGGCTATATTCAGTTAACAAGCATGTGAATTTAGTATCTTCAGTGCGTGCCCTGCACCGTCAAATCCAAGCTGCGGTCTACCTATTTAGAAGTCGGGTAACACACGAGTGCTATCCAACAACACCACTTCAAACTAAAAAAAAGGCATCACTTGCAACCAAATTATCTCTAGCATCACAAAAATCAGACCAAGTCCCTCCATCCATGCTCGCATGCCATGGAGACTGAAGGATTAAACTTAGCAATAAGAAGAAGAAAGTGAAACCACGCACCCTCTTGGTCTGCAGCAAGCTCCTCCTCCCGTCGATGTCGATCCAAAGGTCTGGCCTGGAATACGCTGTCTGCTCAAGCACCAAGAGAAGAGAAAGAAACCATCGTAATCCGCTTCAAGAAGCAAAATACTAGTACAGCACAATAGTTGGGACTGGGAGAACCGGAGCACGCACTGCATACTGCATGTGGAGGGCGATGCGGAGGCGAGCCTAGCTGTGACGGCGGCAGGGAGGAGGAAGCGGGGGAAGGGCACGAGCGAGGCGGGACTGACCTATGATGCAGCAGCCGCCGCCGATGGTCGCTGGTGGCAGGAGTGGCGCCGCGCCCGTGGGTCTTCCTCCGCGGCTCTGCGATGCAAAGCAAGCGGAAGGAGAAGCCCGCTGCTGGAACGCACGCACGGAGGGGAAGGTCGTCGCCGGAGAAGGAGTAGAGTGAGGAAGCCCGCCTCGCTCGCCGCCCTCGTGGTCGGATCCGGCGCGGTAGACGCCGCCGCCTTGGTTCGTGGAGGTTCATGGAGGCCCTTGACGGCGGGTGAGGGAGGTCGCTTACTCGGGAGATCGATTGATGGCGACGGCGCCTGGACGGAGAAGTGAGGGGAACTGGGTGGCGGCGGCGATGTGGGAGACGAGGGGGAGCGCGTGAGGTGGATCTGGAGCGCTAGGGTTCGACGGAGCGTTGTGGGGAAGGAGGGGCGGCGACGGGGGGGCCGTCATCGTCGATCTGGATGAGGAGGTGCGGATCCGGCGATGTGGGGGCGGTGAGGTTGCGGCAGTGGGTGAGGAGAGGACTGGATCAGGAGGGGGGCGGCGGCGGCGCGGAGATGGGTGGAAGGGATCGATCTGAGCTAGGGTTTGGTCTGCGGGTAGGGGGTATCTCTTTTTGTTTTCTTTTTTTATTTTTTCTGTAGAAAGATGGATGGATGGATGTGGGATGCAGAGATGGATGGATGGATGGATGGACGCCATGTCATCAATCCGTGGGAAGTGTTCTGATTGGTTCGGAAAATCAATGGTTTTAAATAGTTTTGAACTATTAAAAATAGAGGGAATTTGTGAAGTAGCTATCAAAAATATTTTTCAAAAGGGCACCACACAAATTTTCACTAGAGTTAGACCACATTTTATGGATAAGGACCCATTTGTATGCATTTACGATCTTTCTAGATATTTTATTCATTTTCCGAGTGGCAACAATGGGTTTTTTTGTGAAGAACCTACCAAATATTTGTTGCAAAATTGGACTCCATCAATTTTCTAAAATACTACTTCATATTTAATATACAATTGACCAAATGGTTGGGTGTCAAAAGCTTTGATCCACCTCTCGTGAAAAAAACAAATTTCTGCCGGTTCAGTAGGAAACGGGTCAAATTTGAACTGTAGCTGCCTCATAGTTTGCTCTTTATTTTTTCCAAAAATCATTTCTAGGTACATAAGTATCTATTTAATCAGAGAAACACCAAAAAAATTCCAAGATTCAACTACTAGCTAGGAACGGTCATTCCCGCCGTTTTGACCGCATTTTAAAACGGGCATAAAAAATTAAAAAAAAATCAAACAATTGGGATACATTCGCATTGTGTCATATATGTGGCCAAGTTCCCAGGAAAAATAACAAACTTGTAATACGGCAATTATTTTAAAAAAGTGTTCTCAGAAACGAGCTATCACGTATGGAGATCAATGGCTTTCAAGCCAAATGATCAATCTTATGGCCACATTCATGGCATAGTTTGTTCAAATGATCTCATATTGTGCACAAGGGTGCATATTGGAATGTCAAACAATGTTGCCTAAGGAAGTTTCCATTTTCTTTGGACGAACAAACCATTTTCCATTTTCCGAGTGGCAAAAATGGTTTTTTTTGTGAAGAACCTACCAAATATTTGTTGCAAAATTGGACTCCATCAATTTTCTAAAATACTACTTCATATTTAATATACAATTGACCAAATGGTTGGGTGTAAAAAGCTTTGATCCACCTCTCGTGAAAAAAACAAATTTCCGCCGGTTCAGTTGGAAACGGGTCAAATTTGAACTGTAGCTGCCTCATAGTTTGCTTTTTATTTTTTCCAAAAATCATTTCTAGGTACATAAGTATCTAATCAGAGAAACACCAAAAAATCCAAGATTCAACCACTAGCTAGGAACGGTCATTCCCGCAGTTTTGACCGCATTTTAAAACGGGCATAAAAAATTCAAAAAAATCAAAAAATTGGGAAACCTTCGCATTGTGTCATTATATGTGGCCAAGTTCCCAGGAAAAATAACAAACTTGTAATACGGCAATTATTTTAAAAAAGTGTTCTCAGAAACGAGCTATCACGTATGGAGATCAATGGCTTTCAAGCGAAATGATCAATCTTATGGCCACATTCATGGCATAGTTTGTTCAAATGATCTCATATTGTGCACAAGGGTGCATATTGGAATGGCAAACAATGTTGCCTAAGGAAGTTTCCATTTTCTTTGGATGAAAAAACCATTTTCAATTTTCCGAGTGGCAAAAATGGTTTTTTTTAAGAACCTACCAAATATTTGTTGCAAAATTGGACTCCATAAATTTTCTAAAATACTAATTCATATTTAATATACAATTGACCAAATGGTTGGGTGTCAAAACCTTTGATCCACCTCTCGTGAAAAAAACAAATTTCCGCCGGTTCAGTTGGAAACGGGTCAAATTTGAACTGTAGCTGCCTCATAGTTTGCTCTTTATTTTTTCCAAAAATCATTTATAGTTACATAAGTACCTATTTAATCAGAGAAACACCAAAAAAATTCCAAGATTCAACCACTAGCTAGGAACGGTCAAACCCGCCGTTTTGACCGCATTTTGGAACGGGCATAAAAAATTAAAAAAAATCAAAAAATTGGGAAACCTTCGCATTGTGTCATTATATGTGGCCAAGTTCCCAGGAAAAATAACAAACTCGTAATACGGCAATTATTTACAAAAAGTGTTCTCAGAAACGAGTTATCACGTATGGCGATCAATGGCTTTCAAGCCAAATGATCAATCTTATGGCCACATTCATGGCATAGTTTGTTCAAATGATCTCATATTGTGCACAAGGGTGCATATTGGAATGGCAAACAATGTTTCCTAAGGAAGTTTCCATTTTCTTTGGACGAAAAAACCATTTTCCATTTTTCGAGTGCCCAAAAGGAGGTTTTTTTATGAAGGACCTCCCAAATATTTGTTGCAAAATTGGACCAAATCAATTTTCTAAAATACTAGGACATATTTAGTTCACAATTGACAAAATGGTTGGGTGTAGAAAGTTTTGATCCACCTCTCGTGAAAAAGACAAATTTCCGCCGATTCAGTTGGAAGCGGGTCAAATTTGAACTACAGCTGCCTCATACTTTGCTATTTATTTTTTCCAAAAATCATTTATAGTTACATAAGTACCTATTTAATCATAAATACATGGTTTGGTGGCGATACGTCGAGGTTTGGGCGGTGGCCGAGGCCCCCAACTCTAGAGCGCTTAAACTCGCATGCCCGGCGTGTGGTCACCGCGTGACCGTGGCGTTGCCATGTGTTCTGGGCAGCGTAGGCATGTCTAGTGGGTTAGGCACTCCCAAGGTAGGTGCTAGGAAGAAAATTACAACATAAGATTCTCACGAGGAGACCGATCGATGCTCAAACATGAATTAGCAGCCTAGTGTTTGATTAGCGGTACGGGAAATGTACATGGCTAATGGGCGTGAGTTTTGGCTGAGGATGATCAGTTACTAAGAAGACCGTCTTCACAAATTTTCAGCTCAAAAGGAGGAGCCTAGGTGGTACTTGCTTTGCAAACTACCACACTGGACATAAATACGAATGTTGAAGCTCGGCTCAAAATAATGAATTGATTGAGATGGCATTTGGTGGAGGATGGTTATTTGGGCATAGGAAAGCACTGTAGAAAATGGATACTATTTGGACATGCCAAAGTGGTACTTCCTTCACAAACTGTTGTTGTGAACAGGAAAATGAATATTTTTGAATTATTTTAGACTAGGTAAGGAAGGTTTTTACATATTTGACTAAGATATGACCTAAAGAATTTTTGAGATTCTTTTGGGAATTTTGGGAATGACAGAAATATAGGTCGCTTCACAACCTAGGGCAAAAACTGCCACATGGACATGACACATAGGCAAAACTGATGAAGTGGCGCCTAGTCATAGCAACCCACCACAATTTACAAGGCTATGACCATCTATATTGGTCGTTAACAATTAGAAATAAGGCAGCGGACTAGCGCTGTTTGCTTTATGACCATTTCATGTAAGGAAATTACGACCTTCCTGACCAAAATGGTCGCAATGGTTTAGGGTTTGGAGCCCCCCGAACAGCTTTTGACCAATTGGTCTGAAATGGTCATAGATCTATGACCATTTCTTCCAGGGTCACTGACAGAAGGTCACTAGTTGACATATTTCTTGTAGTGGAGGATATGGCCCGACTGCGGAGCTCAGTTTTGTTTGATTTGGATAGCAAGGCCGGCCAACCTCTTCGTTTTCAACTCCTTCCGGTGGCAGTTAAAAAAACTTAGATTAAAAAATTAAAAAGTTCTCAAAAAAGTTTCTAAAAAAACTTCCCTTAGAATGGAATGTTCTCTTTCTTATTTGCCAGTACATAAATGGAAAGTTCTCAAAAACATATAAATGGAAAACAGACATTTTTATTGCAGCTCATCTCATTCCCGATGAGTTGGTGTTGAGTTTGTAACCGTTCCCTGTTTAAGATCATTTTAATTGTTTCAGGATTTTTCATGCCCCTTACGAATTCGTCATCCCCACTCACCTACACAAACGGTCGACCATTATATTAGAGAATGGCATCAAAATAGATTCTTTCAACAAATGGTGTGCTACCCAAATACAAATTCTACATACCAGTGGAGATCAGCTATGCTAAAAATATTTTCATACCTATATATTCTCACCAATAGTCGTGACTACATATGGCAATAGGGCCTTGTCCCTCCATCCTCAAAGAGAGAGTACCCCTGTCAAGGCACTCCCAATACAATGTATCTTCAGCTATATCATATATATTAAATATATTTTTAGATACAACTTCTTCAATGGATTATATTTTAGAGTTGTATCTAAAATTAGTCTCATTTAATATGCTTCATGAGAGACAAAGCATTAGTTTTCTTGATTTGGATGCTAAAAACTATATCTACATTAAGATGTAATACTATGGGCATGTTTGGCTGCCATTCACACTTTGCCACACTTTTGTGCCACAAAGTGTGACAAATTTAGGCAAATGTTTGGTTGCAGCCACACTTGTGGCATGCCACACTTTTGTCACATACCTTACTTGTCATAGACTCAGTTGCTAGCCAACTTTTGCCACAAGTGTGGTGACCAATTTGGCCACCATAAAAACTGTGTCATGCCACACTTGTTGCATAAAAGTGTGACAAAGTGTGGATGTCAACCAAACATGCCCCATAGTAATATAGAATAATACTCTCTTTCCTCATCACATATGGTGTGCCATACTTTTACCTAGATGACATGCTTTAGTACACATTAGAGCATTGACAATGGAATTTTTTAGCGCACCTCATTATCAATGGGAAAATGTCACTCAAATTGAGCATGGTGAGGTTAAGGCCGCCCTTCTCCCAATACACATGTTCTCATGTGTTTTCACACTATGAGTACACGAGACAAGGAAGGTTACATCAAGACTAATTGCGGATGCATGCTCCATAAGGCGACGTTTACATAACAAATTACATAGAATCGTCAACAAACCCCTAATCCACTCCTCGTGTACGGGGAAGTAATTGGGAAGCGTATTGTGGTAGTGGTATTAACATGATGGTGCTCCTAGTACTCCCAAGCCTAAAAAATCCAACATAACTTAATCTCTTATCTTTTCCTTCCCCTACTTAAAAAGAAATTATTATTCTCATTTTGCTCCCCTTTGTCACGCCGTCTCCCACACCTTTTCATCGCAAGTCAGCTTCATTTTTCATTGACCCTCCCTACTACCCCCACTCGGTTTTACACATAAAAAGGGTTTTACCACTTCCTGGCAAAAAAGAGCTTTACTACCGCTCGAGATGCCATCTATCGAACATGTCACTACAATATCATCCTGGCATGATCTCGACACATGTTGTGCATGTAAGATTAATGATCGCACGGTTTGAAGGCGAGTTGTGCAGTAACGCTTCGTTTGTCCACGCGTGGTCAATTCTGAAGAAAAAACCTGAAAATTGTATCACCGGAAGATCATTCCATGCAGATCTGTCCACACTTTTGAATGACCACATCGTTGTTGTGTGAGGTTACCGCACAAAGAAGTTCCTGGCTGCGGGGGTATGTAAGGGTGATTCCCTCACCAATAGAATGGTGCCAACTCAAAGCTGTGTGACCATCAAAGATATGATATATTACCTCTGTCCCAAATTTCTTGCCTTAGATTTTTCTAGATATGGATGTATCTAACACTAAAATGTGTATAGATACATCCTTATCTAAACAAATTCAAGACAAGTAATTCAGAAACAGAGGGGGTATCTAGACAAAATATTTTTCGAATTACTATATTTTATACAACGTTTTACTAGATTTTGTATATAGACTTACTAGGGGTGTAGGATGAACTATTTTACGCTCACACTTACAATGGAGTTACCTATATATATATATATATATATATATATATATATATATATATATATATATATATATATATATATATATATATATATATATATATATATATATATATATATATATATATATATATATATAGGACATGCTAGCTCAATTTTTTCAATGGATCAACCTCTCTCACATTAACTATCTTTTTAATATTTATAAAAATATTTGATTTTTTAATCATTACTTCCAAGAAACTAGTTTTAATAATTTTAAAAACTGATATCACTCATTTAAAAAACATAGTTTTTTCAAAAAAATACGTTCATCATTTAACGAAACTGATCTCAGTAATTTAATAAATTGATTTCAATTTTGAAACAACTGATTTCAGTATTTCAAAAAACTGATTTCAGGATTTTCAAATAAACAAATTTTAACTCTCTAAAAAAATTCAGTTAATTGAAAAACTAATTTCACTAAATTGAAAAAAAATCATTTTTCAGTTGTTTCAAAAAAATCATCTCTTTCAAATAACTGATTTGAATAATTTTAAATTTTGATTTCAACTCATTCAAAAACCAATGTTCAATTATTTCAAAAATTGATTGCACACATAAAAAACTGATTGTACATATATTTCACTTCTAAAAGAGTGAATTAAGAAACAATGACACAAATAATTTAAAGTTTTTAAAAAGTGCTTTCACCTTTTTCAATTTTAGATTTCACAAAAGAGTGAAACTGATCATTTTAAAAGAGTGACATAAATATTTTTTAAACAGGTCTTGTGTCGCACCGCCCGGTGCTTGCCATGAGAGGGATCATGAGGTGTGGCAATATCAGAGGGAGTGGTGGCGAGAGAAGAGGGAAGGTGAGGGGTACTTTGTCGGTCAGCCTTTCCATCTCTCATCGTCGATCGTGGAGTAACTCCTGCTATTGTATTTTTTTAATGCTATTAGTATAATTTTTACATGTATGTGAGTTTTATTTTGACATGACTAGCAAGATGCCCGTGCATTGCACAAAACATTAAGATGCATATTTTTTATAAAACACCTGTCGTGATTGACCCATGCGGGAGTAATCCCATGTGTAAAAACTAATGATATCCCGAGAAAGAGGAGAGATAAGGTGAGGAGGAGTGGGGCGTGGTGGTGATTGGTGGTCGGACTGAGCGGAGGCATGGGGATGGACGACGCCGGTAGCGTCCACCAAGCCCTCAACAATGTAGTTGTGGGAGATAAGGATGAACGAGTGAATGCCTTAATTGCAAATGTGGAGAGAGGTGCGGGTATCTTTTTGCAAAATTGACATAGTTTGCTTTCTATCCGTCAGATATAGATCGGACAATCTATATTGCACGATGGCAGGCACACCATCATCACCAACTCAATTTTTTATAAAAGTAGAGACATGGGTGACCAAGCGATCAGCTTGGTAAGCTACCTACAAAAATTTGCAATAAAAAAGAGACACGGGTGCGTATAGTTGCTCGCTTGCAAGGCAAGAACGTAGCACAACTTTTTTTTCTATAAATTTTTTTTGAGAAGATTTTTTTTTCTATAAAAAAACGAACGACGTTAAGCAGCCTGGGCCGTGTTTCGTTGGGCCTGGACCTGCAGCCTACGCCGCGGCTTTCAGCCCACTCGCGGAACAATACCTCTCCTGCGCTACTGTTCTCCACTCGCTGCGGCGCCAGATCCGCTCCAGATCAACGCCATCGCACGGCCCATCGAAACCCTCTCCAGCCGCCGCCGCCTTTCCTCCCTCCTTCCAAAGCGGCGAGTCCTTTATACCCCACCACAATCTAACAATCCCTCGCAGGCCATTCCTGGAATGGTACAGTACAATCTACAGGAGATCGCCAGCAGGCACCGCCGGCGACCGGGCACGACGACGAGGAGGGGATGAAGGCATCTCATTAGCGCATCGGTGGCTCCGTGGTGCCGTGACACGCGGCGGAGCGGGGGGAGGCACGGCACTGCCGCACTGGCCATGGCCGCTAGGGTAAGATGCCGCACTGGCCATGGCCGCTAGGGTAAGATGGCCGCTGTACTACTTTTAGTCCCACATCGACAGTTTAGGTGCGGTTGTGCGGAGGCGGTGTTTTTGAACCCGAGCACACGTGCGCTCTATATCTGAGCGGTTGAGCAGCGTCTCGGGATATGCTGCAGTAAAGCGCTGTGTGAGATACGCGAGCCTCTGTAAGTATTGAAAACGAAGAAATACACCTGAGCTATGGGCCAGGACAGAGACGGAGGAACGTCGGTCGTGGACGGCAGGAAGATGAGCCGTGGCTCAACTCATCGGGCTCCTTCCCGATCCGTGGATCAGGATGCGTGCTTTCCGTCAACTCGAGTCCTACCTATAGATCCACTGAGTGGGTGCTGTGGAGGCGACACCGCCGCCCGATTCAGGAAATCTATTGCCCGCGATGGAATTCCGGAATTCCTTCTGCAGCTGATTAGAAGGTAAGAAAAGTTCATGAATCTGGAGCGGTGAAAATTGGTGTTGCCTTTGGTCTTGATTTGCTTCCCGCTTGTGTTCTTGTGCTTTTACAGGTCCCCTTTGGTGAAGGAGGTGGATGGAAGTCCTCCCTTCACGGATCTAATGAATAAAGGGGGGCGGTGTCTTTCAGGGCAGCGGAAGAGCCGCCGGCGGCATCCTTGAGGCCAGAGGTGTGGATCTGTCAGAAACAGGCAGGCGTGGATGGAAAACGGTAGAGCTTGGCCCAGTTGTTTGAGCTAGTGGAGGTGCCGTTGCCGTAGGGCACGTATGGGAGCGTCGATGGGCGGATCTGCATGGCGACTGGACTGGCGGCGATGTCCGGATATGGGCGAATCTGTACTGCGGCTGAGGCGGCAGCAGTGAGAAGAGACAGCTCGCCTCCAACTTTTGAGCTCTCCACGGGGAAGATGAATCCCCAGGCTCCTGGTTGGAATAAGAGGTGAGTCGAACTGAATTTAAAACTTGTTCTCTGATGTTTTGATGCTATGTTCTGTGAAGAATTTCGGTAAATGTACGTGATAGGAAGAACTGAATTTTAAAAGACAAAGAAAATTGAATGTGCTATGAAGAATTTCAGTAAACGTATTTTCAGGCTGTGTGTGGCCATGGAGTGTTGGTTGAATTTTTGGTGTGGTAGTAATCCATGTTATGATATGAATTAGTGTACAGAGTGGATGTTATTACTCGATATTGTTATCTACTATTTAGGCTTCATGTGAGTTACTCCCTCTGTCCCAAAATATAAGAACGTTTTTAACACTACACTAGTGTCAAAAACATTCTTATATTATGGGATGGAGGGAGTAGTATTTTCTGAACTGCAATTAGATGAGCAGTGAAACAATTTGTTTGGCATAACTCAATTGTAAAGTCCTGTGAGGTTGAATTGCTGCCGCTGGTCCTAGCAGGGCACCTTGCCGAACCCGCGCTAGCGCCTTTCAGAAGGCAGTAAATGTATGTGATATGAAGAAACTGGATTTTTAAAAATAAGGGGAAACTGAATGTGCTATGAATAATTTCAGTAAACATATTTTCAGGCTGTGTGTGGCCGTGCAGTGTTGGTTGAATTTTTGGTGTGGAAGTAAACCATGTTATAATATGACTTAGTGTGAGGAGTGGATGTTCCTAGTGGTTAATGTAATATAATTAGGTTTCGATGAGTTAGTTTTCACGAAACGCAACTAGATGAGCAGTCATTTGTGAATTCCTGTCAGGTTGAGAATTGGCGGCGCTGGTCCTAGCAGTCGCGTAAGCGCATTTGAGAAATGGTCCACATGGTGTCCTACGAGGTAAAAAATGCTAGACGGAGGTAATGAGTTTGAATACGAATGCGGGCAGTTTGAACACAAACATGCCATCGGTAAAACAAGAAGAAGGTGCTGAAGATGGTGATGTGGCTGTGCAAAAGGTTGAGCCGATAGATCACGTGCATCTAGATGGTCAGTTGCTCGGCAACTTGCAGTAGAGCTGGATATGGAATGTGAGTAGATGATTTTTTTTACTGATTTCCTACATGTAGTAGCAGCTTATAATTGTAACCTTATTTTTTGTGTTCTTTTTTGCAGTTGAGATGGAGATAGCATCCCATGCACCGGCTGTGAATGTCAATACGGGTTTTGTTCACCAGGTTGTTCACATCTCTGACGATGAAAGCAACGATGAAGTTGATATGGAAGAATGGTCTGATGATCCTGAGCATGCAAAGCTGGTTGAGACCGCTAGAAAGCTAAGGGAGCAAGAGAAGGAAGATGAAGATGTCTCGAAGAAATATCAAGAAATGTATGATAAAAATAATGGGCCGAGAGAAGAAGATCAGGAGGTTGCAATGATGTATCAAAAACTGTATGATCAAAATTGTAAGTTGGGGTGAAGGCAAATATGGGGTGATGCAAAACATAATGGTCATGTGTTGGGCATGACTGAACTCAGGAATTTGCGTTTTGCTGCAGCAACTGAAGCTGAGATCGCCAGTGTGACAGCAAACTGAAACCTTACTCAGGAGGTCGAACCAGCAGGTCGAGAACAAAGCCTCGTGGAGGGTGGTTGTAGAGGTATGATAGTAAACAAAGTACATTATATATTGATTGTATCATGGATGGCATGCATTAAAAAATTCAAGTAAAAACAGTACCCCAATTGTGAATTATGCTTATACTAATTCAGCTGTTCTGTTCAATTGTAGATGCAACTATTCATGTTGGTCAAAATGGCAATGAGAGATCTCGTCGCTGGCAGGCAAGTATCGAGGTTAGACGGACTAAAAAAATTTCATACATTGAAATCCAATTAGAAACATGAGCTTTTTGAAATGCAGTTTGAAAATTCACTAAAAACAACTTTGCTTTGAAGGAAGGGTGTACATTGGTGGTTCTTCCTCGGCAGGGAGCATCCCCAGACTAGAAATGAACAGGATTGCAGGGCTAGGAGTAAGTCTAGTTTAGACATTTTCTATGAGATAGACACTCCGCCCACCCGAGCTCACATGAGCTCGGGATTAGAACATCACTTTCGCATAAGTATTTAGGACATGGCTGTTCTGATCTTGAGCTCACGTGAGCTCGGGTGAACAGTAAAATCAAAAGAAAATGAAAAAAAAATCATTTTTTTGTATGAAACGTGCCAATAATTTCCATAGCTTGCGAAATTTCAACACCAAATGACATTCGTGGAAACTCTGTAAAAAAACAAAGTCGATGCTCTAAAATGTTATTTTCAAATGCATTTTGGAGCATCGAATTTGTTTCTTACCAGAGTTTCCACGAATGTCATCTGGTGTTGAAATTTTGCAAGCTGTTAAAATATTTGTCAATGTTTCACACAAAAAAAATAGAATTTTTGGAATTTGTTTCATTTTTTTTGTTCACCCAAGCTCACATGAGCTCAGAATTAGAACGTCACTTTCGCGTAAGCTGGCGATCCTTTTGCGCTTCCATCTAATGTGGGTGGTATCACAAGCAGGGTATCTAGCCGCATGTCGAGGAATTTAAGGTTGGAAGTAGGGGACGTGAGGCTTGACGTGAAAGGGGAGATGGGCGATAAGTTTCCAAGGAATGTTGGGCTTAAACACGATGAACCTAATGCTAGGAACGTGCTTCATTTCTACAACAGGATGCTGCGCTGCACAAGATCGGACCTTGACAAGTAAGTATATTTGTAAGGCTTGTGCTTGTCTTAAATAGATGTACGGCCACACAAGGGCATAACAAATGAATCTGGGCTTAATTGTTCACAGGAAATGCTACATGTGCCGCTTGGTGCTTGATCTAGGTGCCGCTGGGAAAGTGCTGGTCCTGGCGAGATCTCTGGTGCAAAGACGAAGCTGGATGCACGGGCTGAGGGTGCTGCAATCCATGCAGCTGCGTTAGGCAGGCCATGGCGATTAAGCTCCGGCGGTACGTGTCGTTGGATATCATGAATCCACAAAGTCCAGCCTGCTATCATGGGACAACACAGGGTAAGTCTAGTGGCGGAAAGCAATAAAATTTGTGGGCGGATCGGAAATCCGTTGGTGCTCCCGGGAGCGCGCGCTCCTATTCATAAATTTTTGTAAATGTCAAAAAAAATAAATTATGTGTTATTTGCCACATCCAAATGCTACATACAAATTTATAGGCAAAAAGACTGAACATTTTGGGTACCCCAAAATGTCAACCTAAATTTATTTTTTCACCGTCGAAACACTGATTCTCCGTTTCACATGAAAATTTTCAAGGATGCTTGTGACACTAACACAAACTTCTACAACAAAATTTAGAATTTTTTGAGAACATTTACTATTTATTTTTTGTTTACTATTTACGCGGGAGTGTGCGCTTCCGGGTGCCAAAACGTCATTCTCGTGCGTGGATCTGAAATCTTACATCTTTGTTGACACACTTGTAGAACCTGACTCCGGCCCTGGAGACGAAGGCGACGACCTTGCCGCCACACTCCGGACAAGGGATGAGCGGGAGAATCTCCAGTGCTGCGAGGAAGAAGCTGAGGAAGTCATGGCCACCGATATGGTTTCTCTGCGCCACGGTTGGAGAGAAGGATTTAGAGGATGAAGGGGTGGCTGGTGACCTGCAGTAAATACAATAGGTGGTGTTGACGGACGCCGTTAGTGCCAGCATGGCTGAGCCGTGGCCCAATATTGCACGACCGACTGAGCCGGTTGGGACAGGATGGTGACCGTGCCATTTATTGTGGGAGTATGTGGGCCTAGGCCTAGAAATAGGATAGATATACTATTCGGAATACGGATGACAGTACACGGGACAGTGGGAATCTTTATGGCAGTGAACGAGGTGGATATAGAGTGCATATGAGCTCGAGCTTATAATACTCCCTCCGTCTAGGTGAGTAAGTCATCTTAGGTTGTGCATCGTGACCAAGGAGGAGGAGAAAACGAGAGAACTTAATGTTCATTGCATGCAATGAACTAATCACTGCATGTCGTGTTTGATAGTCTCAAATCATTAAAAGCATGCACACCACACATCTCTTATTGGTTGATATGTCAAGAAACAAGAAACGAGGTAGAATTTAATGCACCGCGCCTTAGGGGTTGTTTGGATAGATAGAATATATAGAACGCATTCTTCACAAATCAGAAAAACCGTTTACCCGACTAAAATCTTGTTTGTGTACCCTAACTAATACGTGGATATACAGAATGCGGTTCCTGGAAATCCAGAATTTCAGGGTTGTGGAAAAACGACAATTAGTGGTTTTTCCAAAAACACGTTTCGCAAGTACTTGATCGTAACTGATTTTCTCACGGTGCGCTCGTTTCTCACGGCCCACTCCTTCCTCTACTCACGGGAGACATCGTTATCCAAACAAGAAATTAGAGAAGTCAGCTTTAGCTTTTTTTTACCCCAAACGTGATTGTACATAAACTGATTATCCATAGGAAAACTAGCAAAACGGATTTTACCAAAAATCTCCTAAAAACAAGTTTTTGATAAGCGCATGGCTAATCATCGATATCCAAACAAGCACTTAGTGTTTTGGGATTATTTAGTTTTCGTAAAATGACTTACACACCTAGACGAAGGGAGTAGCACTTTCGCGGTTCTGCAGGTTTATAATGGTCGGCCTCGGCAAGGCTATCATCAGTAGCAGAGGCAGAAGTCTTGTAGTATGCGGTAGTGGTGTATGATAGGGTGTGTACTGGGTATAAAATGTTGTTTCGGTTGTGTACACCTGCAACATTCATCTTTATATTTTTACAATCCTGCTAGGTTTATGACTTTTTTTGTTCTATGTTTTGCATGATGATGGATCGTGATATCTCTCCCTAATATATATATATATCCCTATCCCTAATAATAAGAAAGTACGGATTGACTTCGTGGGTTCACCGTCACAATACGCTTCTTTCCGTCAATTTGCGCTTTCAGTTTTTTCGCTCGGAGCAGCCAAAAATTAGACGCTTGTGTGAGTTTCGAACTCACAGCCTCCCATGTGGGAGAGAAGTCCGCAACCAGTTGAGCCAGCATTGCCTGTCTGTTGCAAAACAAGGGTCTTTACCTAATAGTCCGTAATTAAGAGAATAATGCGGGGAGGAACGCGCTTTGTGTATGGCTGGGGAAATTAAGAGGAATTGATCCCTAAGTAAAAGGGATTGATTTGGTGAGAGTCGTCCGTCTGGATTTGTGCCTCCGATGTGTTACCATGAAAGCATCACCACAGGGATCGCAGCTGCCAGGACAGGTACATACATGACCAGCAGCGACCGGTGACCGACCTCCCCGAAGCGAGGTTCGCCGCGTATGGGCGGGATGAGGATTAGATTGGTATTCTTGATTTTGTTTATGGCAGTGAAAAAGGGACGTCCAAAAAGAGAAGAAGAGGGATGCCCGTGCTTTGCATGGCTCTATGTAATTAGAGATTTACAAACGAGAGAAGAAAGCGTGGGGAGACTTATGCCCCACATTGGGACGACCATAGGAGAGCCAGCATAGCATTTGGCGCATTATAAAAGAACGGAAATACAAGAATGTTTTTTCTGCAACCAAATTTACATTTTTTTCTTCGAAAAAGTATCCGATTGATCGAACGTCATTGCTGTGACCAGAATAGTACATGACACTGCAAGCGTGGTCGATGCTGCTGCAAGCGGGACGCGGCGCTCCTAAGCCAAACGACCTATATATGCATCTAGCGGAAGCACGCCAATGCAACACCAGTTGCCGGCTTGCCGCTATTCTTTTTCACTAGAAAAGTTGGACTGCCTGTGTTGCAAAGCCGACTATGCATACCCTACAAAGACGGTTGGTGGTATTTTAAGTCGGAAGGACGAGCCGACTATGCATACCTACAAAGACGGTTGGTGGTATTTTAAGTCAGAAGGACGACGTAGCAAAACCGACCACATGAACACGGCAAAGACGACCGACATTGATGTGAAGTCAGACACATATCGTTGCAAGGTCAATTTGTGTTACAGCAAATTGTATGTTGTCCAATGCTATCATATCATGCATGTGGATATTTTGATGTACACGTTAATTTTCTCTCCCGTTGCAACGCACGGGCCCTTTTACTAATCTATCCGTAATAATAAAGCACGAATTGACTCCATGGATTCACCGTCACAATACGCTTTTTCTTGTCAATTTACGCTTTCAGTTTGAATTTAAAACATATATGCGAGGTGGTACTAATTCAAAGAACACGTGGCAAAATTCGTTCGTCAAATTTGGAACGCACAGGCGTGCTTCTGGGCTCATCCGCCACCCTTTTCCCCCTTGGGCCTGAGCCCGCTGCAGTGTGGCCCAAGAAAATCAGGAGATAAAAAGAAAGGCTACACTTGTGGATTGAACCCTGAACCTACTTGCTTTCACAACTCATACGATCCACCAGGCTAGGCCACAGTTGTATGTACGAATGTGGATTCTTTGTTTTGTTAAATAATCCCAGCTAGCTGGTTTGATGGGCCAACGCTCTGTCGCTTCCGCTCGCGCCAGATTGGGCCTCAGCCCATGCTAGAGAAAACCCCCATCGTTGACTGCTCCCCCCTGAAGCGCTTTCCTACTGCAACTCTCGCTTAGAGTCAATCTCTGAATCCCCCGATGCCTACCCTAATCTCTCTCATTAATAGGACACCTGAGAGATCTGCACTTACCGCTTTGCCTCGGCCGGCGCCGGACGCGGACGCCCTTCACCGACGTGATCTTCGATATCTCGCGAAACCAACACCGGATAGCTCGCGTGTGCGACTGCCCCCGTTCGTTCTTTCGTTCTCCCCGTACTAACCTCGGGCGGCGAGGGAAAGCGCATTGGTGGAGGGTTCACCGGCAGCTGGAAGCATGGAACCACGACAACGATGTGTGCGTCCGAAGGCTGGGAAGGTGGCGAAGTGCGGTGGAGGTAGGGAGGTTGTTTGGGAACCGCGGCGATGACGAGGGCTAGGTGTCCGGGCGAGGTATTGTGGGGTGTGGGAGGTTTGAGATGGATCAAAGCGATTGGCCGAAGTTTGCTCTCATCTGCTACTCATCATTAGCACCTGCCCCGTCTTCACAATCACCAGCATATCCGTCGTGTCATGTCCGTGGAAACGCTCGCATCTGTCTCCGCTAGCTCCTCGGCCGGCCGCCGCCGATCAGATACACGAGAGGCTCTCACCGCGAGCTGTTCATAAGGGAGCAGGAGCAGGTGGTGTTGTACATACAGATACAGGGTGTATAGGAGCGTTGGGAGCGTCCAGGTCAAGAGCATGACTACGTTTCGAGCCACCGTGGGCAAGCAGACAAGCCGCTGGATGGATATGTGTCTTCCGGCCGGAAGGAATCAATTTATGCAGAGCTAGCTTGTGATCTGGCGGAATCAATCAGAAAGTGTGCACCTCTCCTCTACAATAATGTGGTAGGTAGAAAATTAGTTCACCGATGCAGAAACTCTCGTGATATGTTTCATCTGAAGCCATGATAGGAGTGCAGGACCATCTAACGCAGAGCTAACAAATTGTCCACCGACGCGGAAACTTCATCAATGTAGTACAGTGTGTGTGCATTCACATTTCACAGTGCGTACTTGTGCTCATATATCAGCATGTGTAGACAAATACACAGCTGTGTAAAAAAATTTGTGAGTTTGCCATGGAAGAGTGATTTCATGTTGTTGAGGTAAACTCAAATAAGTCTTAGATGGAAACTATGTATATGGAATAGAGAAAATGATGCAAGTTTATCTAGAGCTTGGGTGTCTAATCCACTAAACTTAATTGTAAAACTGGGACTAAACTTACTATTTCCGCACTCCTTATGTTACATAGTGGAGAATCAAGATATTTGTTCATATGTTGGATTGTTCGTACAATCTTCGTGTGGTCCTTTTCTTTTGTTAGATTATATTATGCAGACTTCCATGATACATAAATTGTCGTTGCTTCAAATGAACTACTCACTACTTACTACTACTTAGATACTGAGCTCACCATCAAAATCACAACTCGATGAGGTTCTGAATTAATTTAAGCTATAGTGGGCATGCCTTTTATGCCACATGCATCAAAATACTAATTAATGCTTATAGCTGAAAAGTAGAAGGTAAAAGGTAATAAATTTATCTCCTTTAAATGGATTGTTGTTTGTACTTAATGAACATAGTTCTAGATGTTCCCTAATAGTGAAATCATAGGTGCATATTCTTCTTAAATCTGAAACATATGTGATCTTAAATTGCTTTGCATAATCTAGAATTTAGTTCTTGTCCTCAGTTTGTACTTTGCCATTTTTGTGAGAACAAGAGGTATTTTTTAACTATATACTCACATATATTGGAGATAAGCATGGGACTGTCAAAGTTGTCATGGAAAATGGTGGGTTACTCATTTGAGTAGTTCTTTTAAACCGGTATTAATGATGGTGCATGCATCAAGTCTAGATGACACAAGGATGGTGCCCACCATCATTATAAGTTCGTCAATACATGTGGATGAAGGAAAGGGCTCACAAAAGTGGTGCTCTAAGTGTTATTAGCAAGCTCATCACCTTATGTTTCATCACATTCGTCGTGAATAGGCGGAGAACTTGACCACCATCGAAGATAGTGACGAGGAAAAGCAGCAATGCTGATGGTGCATTAGGGACATGCGATGATTTATTTTCCGTTGCAAAGCACGGGCTCTTTTGCTAGTCTCTCCCTATAATTTTTTTTAATAATAAAGTACGGATTGGGTTTCTGGGTTCACCGTCGCGGCATTTTTATAAAACAGTCCTTGTGCTTTTTATAATTGAACCCGCAGTTCTGATGATTAGGTCGACCCGAACCGGTACGAGAAAGAGAAAAGAAGAAAAGAAACGTACACATGACCCAGACTCCCGATCCCCTTGCAGCTGTCATCGCCGCCCGACCACGGAGTCCTGGCCGCCGGCTCCCCGGAGATTTCCGCCTCCCTAAAAGTCCAGATCTCCAGTCCAGCGCGCCGCCACCTCCTGCCCCGCACGCCTCACCACGCGCCTCCGGTCCGCCCCCCGTAGCCGCACGCCGTGTAACATCTCAAAATTCTAAATTTTGGAATGTTATATTAGATAAATAACTATGCTTGTTGTCTGATTGTTTGTTTGATTGATTGGGTGAAATTGAGTGGAATTTGAAACTTTTGAAAGTTGGATGAGAGGGAATAAAATGACTTTCCCAAAACTATCCCCTTTGCCCTTTTTGGATCTCAATGAATTCAATTCCATTCCAACACCAAAACCCTAGAGTGAAGATGAAATGACTTCTTCCATTTGAAATGAAAAGGGTTTTGAAAAGATTTGAATTTCATTTGAGAGTATTTCAAATTCAAAGCTTTATGCAACTCAATGATTTTCATGAGGGAATATAAAATGACTTCTTCAATTATATGAAATATGAGTTGGAAGTTAAAAAGAATCAAATTGAAAGTCATTTGAAGGTATTTTGAAACTCCCCTTTCAAATTTGGAATTATTTGGATTTTATTCAAAATTATTTTTCTCCTAAAAATAAATAAATGGAAATATGGGTAAAATGATTCCCTACAATGGAAAATTAGGATAAAATAAAATTGAAGTCATTTTGTAATTTTTAAAATTACTTTTATTTGATTATATTAGAGAATAAACAATACGTGTTTTATATGAATTTTTGTGTATTTTATTTGAACTTGAAAAATAGTTCATGTTGTAGGAAATCTTTTTCTGATCATTTTGATATATATATGTCCTATATTTATATTTTATATATTTTTCTCTCTCTCTTTATTTCAAAAAAAAAGAAAGAAAAGGACCCCGGGCACAAGCTGTGCTAACTGCCCAAATTAGCCGAGGCGGCCACCACTGGCGCTAGCCAGCGCCCACCGCGCCACCCAACTGCCCGACCGACCTCGCCGAAAGCCTCCTGCGTCGGTTGACCGAGCAACGTTCCTCACTCACTGACGGTGGACCCCACCCGTCTTCTTCCTCCCCACGCCACACCTGGCGCCGCCACGGAAACCCCGCGATCCCGGGTTCTCCTCCCGATCCTCCCGATCCGCCTCGCCCAAGTCCCCCTATTTATACCTCCCCGCCTGCTTTCCCTTCGCCTCACCCGACGCCTCCCTCCGCAAACCTCGCCGGAGCCCGAGTGCGCCGCCGCCATTAGCCTCAAGACCGACCGCCTGGCCACCTCGACCTCGCCTAACTCCACCACCGAAGTTCCTCGCCAAGACCCGCTGGAGGTCCTCACGACGCCTGACCCTCGAGTCGCCGAACCATCGCCGCTCGAGCCGCCACTGCCGACGACCCAGAAGTCACGAGTCCACCTCGCCGTTAGATCTAGAGCCTACGGCTTAGATTAGATCCTCAAGGGGTATGTTTTATTTTAAAAAGCCGGTTTAAGTTACGGTTTATTTTGTTTAGTTAGGATTTTATTTAAACCGGCCGATTCGTTTTAAACCCTAGGGCGTAGTTTAGTTATTTAACGCCGAAGCATTATATAGGCCCATTAGCCCGTTTTTCTTTATTTTTCATTTTCTGTTTTAGCAGAATAGTTTCAGATTTGAAAAATTCATATCTTTTATTCTACTTAGTATTTTTAAGTGATTTTTTTTGTTGGTTTGCAAATTTATTGTAGTTTCTGTAGAAAGTATGTTTAGTCATGTTAAAATTATTTAGAATTGCTTTATTTTAGATTTAGACAGAATAGTAAATCTGCTATAAAGTGAGTTAGGAAAATTATTTTTTAGTGATTCTTTTTGTCACAACTTTGTTTTGATATTACCTAACCGTAGGAATTTATTTGGGCATTTTAGGATTAATAAAAAAATAGTTTTAATCAGAATCATGTTTTAACTAGCTACTATTTTCCTATTGTTTTAATTAGCAGATAATTTTATTTCTACTATGTGATAGTTTATTCTTGATTAGTTTCTGTAACTTTAGAGCATGAACTTTTATTTATAATAAATAAAACTTTTATTTTATTTTCTTACTAGAATTTGCTTTAGGCCTAATAGGAGTTTTATAATAGATTTTAAGGTGATTCTTTTTGCTCCTAGTTGCTTGATGAATTCTTTTCTGTTAATTAGCAAAAACCCATGCTTAGGTTCTGTTAAGAAAAGTTTTAGTTGTGTAAAACTATTTCTTAGTTGATACTTGATGTGGTGAAAACCTTAAATTGTTTTCTCCGAGTTTTTCTTCGGTAGTTTTGTTGTGTAGTTTTCCTTTGTTTTTATTTGGTGTCCCTTGATTTGCATTTTTTTGTTGGTTTTATTATGAGTGTTAGAATTGTTTGCTAGGATGTTTGCTTATATGAATGCTATGACTATATAGATTTTCAACGGAGTGACGAATAGTTCTACCAAGTCATTATTCGAGAGTGTTGTTATCTTCATCAACTTACTGTGCAAGTTCACTTTGACCATGCTTTCATACCTATGTTTTATTGCATTTAGTGGCATCTTTGCAACCACCCCTCAGTAGTGTTATTGAATCCTTGTAGTTGAGTAGTATGCATGAGGTAGGAACCCATCACCCTGTTACCAAGCCCGGGACGTTATTTATTTTAATGCTACGCTATAGTAGACGGGGTTGGTATGAGTGCTCGAGAGTGGTGTGAAGAAGGAGGACTCTGCGTCAATGATGACAACTCCATGATGGCATCTGCAAGGACTGCATTTTCAAGGCCTCAAGACTTCAAGACTCAAGACAAGAATTCAATACACACTCTTTGGGTGAAGGATGGTTGACGGGCACCTGGAGAAACCAGTGGTTGGCGGGATGCATGGAGAAGCTCCATGACATCTTGCGGAAAGCTTCACCCAGACTCAAAGAGATGGAAGAATACTTCATGCCCGGAAGCTTAACTGTGCAACCGCAAGTCAATATGGGCTCTGGCTTGGTTGACCTTAGTTGTGACTCTGGCTGGGACGGTGCTAGCAGATGTAGAACTACGGTAGGATTGGATGGGCACCGGACAGTGGTCAGAGGAACTCTTCGAAGACCATGTTTGGTCATCTTGTTCTCAAACACCACGAAGTGCGAGAGCGTAAAGAGAGGGATCGAATCTTGCGGGTAAAGTGTACAAACCTCTGCAGAGGGTTAAAACCTAATCGATTAGCCGTGTCCCGATTACGGACAATTTGAGCATCTGGACTTGGATCTATCTCGGAACTCTCAACACCGGATTGATAACTTAATTGTGGGCAACATATGATGATTTTGGGCTATGAGACATCGGTTGGCGGAACCGTGTCATGATAGAAAACTCCATAGTACAGACTTCATTTATTCCTTTGATGTAGGGAAAATAAATCAGCTTTTACGCAAAACAAAACTCAGACACAGAGCCACAAAGCCATATTGCATATAGTATAGTTTTATCATCTGTTTTCTCATGTTGTGATCTTGCCGGTACATTCAATGTACTGACCTACACGGCTGCAACGTATCATGTTGCAGATATTTTCTTCCGACGAGTAAGAGTACGGTACAGGGTTACGGTCTACACTCAACCTGCCGATGGCGTTGATGGGACTCCACACCCGTTTGATTGTTTCCGCTGAGTATTATGAGGTATATATCAGTTTTACGTTATTTATACATGTGATTGCACTTTGATATATACATTGATGTACTGTGTGTGCCAGCATACTGATCCAGGGATGGCACAGATACACAGAGGCTTGACCGTCTGAGGTCGGGTCGCTACACGCCGTCAGTCCCCCGCCCCCTGTCCCAGCACGCCGCCGGACCGCCTACCGTCACCGGCTCTTCCCACCCCCGAGGTCACATCTCTTCTGGAGATCCTCTCCAACCCGTAGTTCCTCGCAGAGGACACCCGCTCACACCGGCGTGTTAAGAGGAGGTAGGTCGCCCCTCCTTGCGGACGCATGTACGAGGGTCTCACGCTGCCGCCGGCAGCGGCAACTGCAGCGGACCACGTGCTCCAGCGTAGTCAGGGGAAGGCAGCGGCTCCGACTCCAATGGCGGCCTTGGCAGAAGCATGAAGGGGTCACACTGGGCGGCACTGCGGCAGGTGATAGGGTGATGGGTTTCGTGGTAAGATCGTCTATTGGTGGATTCCATCTGGATTGGAGCAGCGCAACAGGAATAGGATCAGGGGGTGGTGGTGGTCCAGGACGTGGGAACAGGGAGATGAGAGATAGTTGTGAGCACGAGGTCATTGCCGGCTGAATCGAATCGAAGCGCTCCGTCCATCTCTATTGGCCTTGGACGAACAAGGCGATAAGGTACAGGACGAACATGAGGATATAAGGTTCGTAGTTGGTGCATGTGATTTTTGTCTAATGGTGATATGAAATAATCCTATGAACATGTGGTAACCTGCTCCTTGTATGCTTCAGGATGGGAGATCAACATATTGTTGTTTTCTCTGGTGAATGTGAAGTTCCGGTCTATCTAAAAAGCAGCTAATGTCTAGCAATCTGCAGCAAGAACTCTATCTACTCATCTGGTCCAACTTACACCCATGGAATTCTCCATCCACAGCTCTCTGTTCGTGAAAGCAATTGCTAAATGTGTATGGTAAGAGTGGTCCCGTACATGCATTCCATTGGCTACTAAATTAATTAATTTCCTGCGAATTACAATAGAATTTAATTAGGAGGGCAAGTAATTATTGTTAATAACTACTTGGTTTATTTTTGTAGGCGTGATTGTAGTCTTAGATCTTTGTAGTATTTTGTAATGTGGCTTAGATGTGTTGTCTGAATTTAGATATTAGCTTTGATGTCTGAATATATACATTTTGCAGATCTCCTGTCCTTACTGAAGTTAAAGTTCTAAAATAAATCTTCAGAAACAATGATGTTATGTCTGAAACCTATCTGAGTAGTGAGCCAAATTAACAATTATTTTCTCTGTTCTTAATCAGTACATAACACCTGTTTTCTCAGTTGTCAACTTAAGATTCGACCACTATGAGCAGCATTGCAGCAGTCGACCAGAGGCTTCCAGTTTTTCATTTGAATGTGCTAGAGAGATGTTTCTTTGCTTCATTTTCATTTTAATGTGCTGATGAAGAGTTGAAGCTGGAAGAAGCCCAACCGTCAAATAATCCTGAAGACTAATCCTGAAGACCTATGGATTTGTCTCCGAAGTGTTGAGCTTAGTAAGAGATGACATAAAATGTGAGCTTTCATCCGACAAAGTTGTGCTGGTGTCTGGTTGCAAAACATGTTTCCTATTACCACCGCCCCTAGCAGCTCACATTTGTTTCGTAATATCTGTAGCAATTTCTCTAAATCCATTTTTTATATGGCCTGATGATTCATTATTAAATGCCACGCATGCTGTATGCCTTCAGAATGAGGTGTTTCATGTGGAAGGCCAAAGGATCCTTCAGTTTGCTTTCTCAATGTTTGACTAAACATTTCATTCATGTTCAACAGACCTTACGAGCAATCAATGGAGGCACTGCGTGAGCTAGCTTCCTTGTGGCCGGATTGATAGAGGCACTGCATGAGTAACCGAGCCACTGATGTAGGTCAGCGCCGGCTCCATTGCACATGGCAGCCGCCACCACATCTGCCGTCTCCGCATCCGAACAGCTGCTGCTTTGTGAGCCGCCTCATCTAGCGAGGACGCTGCTGCCGCCGCTGCTTCTGAGGACGCAGGAGCCGCCTCATCCGGTGAAGACTAGCCGCTGTTCCACAGTGAGGCTGCCGCTGGCGCCGTTGTTTCCGCACTTATCGCAGGTTTTTGCCGGCCCCTAAATTTTAGCCTCTGCTTATCATGGTTATTACTTGTCCTTCCTCTGCAGAATTGAGCGCATATTTTTTTATTATAGTATAGCCTTTGAATTCCTGCTTGCATATTACTTGAAACATAGTTAAATTGTGTATATTTAGCAGCTTTTCTTCTCACAGGCAATTGTGCTTAACTCTGGTTACACTTCTGTATGGCTGCAAAATTCAAGCAATTGTATACATACATACTTTGGTCACAATATGATCATCGAATACAATATGACACTTCCCGCTAAATTTCTTCAGCTGTAAATCTGAGACTGTACTTCTCTTTATGTAATTAAGTCTAGATTACTGGATCTTATGCAAATGCCTTTTTTTGTTCCTTAATCAGTCCGCCTGTGGAGCTCCACAGACAGACGTTGGTTGTGTTCGATGATAGAGCTACCTGCGTTGGCTGTGTTGCCGGGTAGGCTGACTGTTTTTGTTAGTTCTGAAATGCACTGATGCTAATATATATAAATATATAACGCTACTACTGGGAGCTGCTGTTTATTTATAGACAACTCCTGAATTTAGTATGTCTATATTTTTTGACCTACTTTTGTTCTTGTTACTCATTAAAAAATTAGTTTTCTTGCTCAAAATCATCTTACAATGTTTCATGTTATCACAGATCATGGCAAGGAATAAATTTTACTTGAACCAAAATCATATCCTACCAACTTATTTGGTGCATATTATCATTTAGCAGTACGCTGGTTGTGCCTTCCTATGATAAATGGAGATCTTAGATGTACTGTTGTTCCGTCAGGCATTGGACCTCTCAATGGCTGACCATGAAAGATATGTGTAGCTCTAATTTTCTCCATATGTTTCTGTTTTCAAGGATAATTCGCACTCCTTTTGGAATTACCATCTGTAAACATGTTTGGAATTATCATCTACTCCCTCCGTTCGGAATTACTTGTCGCAGAAATGGATGTATCTAGACGTATTTTAATTCTAGATACATCCATTTCCGAGACAAGTAATTCCGAACAGAGGGAGTATGTAGATATGTGCAGATTCCAATCTCTTCATATTTACATCAAAGAGTTTGTTTTTCGAATGCTCGTCATGTATACTAAACTACCTGCCCCCTCCTTCTCCTGTCACATGTGTTGTTCACTTGCCATCATTGAGCTCCATAAAACACGACTACAGGGTGTAGAATACTTGCCACTTAGTTAACGTTGTAGACATGTAACACTATAATGTTATGAATTCGACTACATCCAAACGAACTTATCTTGCTTCCAAGAAGAGTAAAATCATCTTTAATAATTTCCTGTACTTTGCTAATATTCATGTTTCTTAACATGTTTGGAATGTAGTTTCCCCCAAAATGCAGTATTTACCTTCCATTTGGAGCATAGGGTGCAATTTTTATCAGTTGCTGTCTGAAAACCCACTTCCCTGGTAAAAACGCTATCCACCTTTAAATATACTCCCTCCATAAAAAAAAATTAAGCTTTAGGAGGGAGTATACAAGTTCTCTGATACGGTAGTCGTGGGAAAATACTATATTTTAGGTTTACATTGTACATGATTTGAGTGACCAGAAATGTGACTTTCTTTTTTGTTTCTTTTCAGTTTTCAGCTCCTAGATGTGAAGGCAAGGATGTACTTGAGCAATATGAGAAGACCCAGTTCCATTATCTCAGAAGCCAGAAGTCTCCCATTTACTGACTTTGGTACTATTTTTTAAAAGAATGGTCAATCCGCTATCAGCACCACGATTATGTGTCAACTGTAGATTCTTAATTGCTTAGAATTATTTTATTTGTTTGATTCCTTCTGTTGATATTTATTCAACAAAAAAATATTTTCAAGATTGGTCCGTGTGAGGATCGAACATGTGAATGGATGTGGCATCAAGCTAAGTCTGTTGATACCTTGCTCGCCTTTTTTTGCTTTGAAGAATTAATCTCTATCTTTGCTCATTATCTTCTAATTTCATTTTCATCTTAGTTGATAGAATATTGTGTCCTCATTTACATGTTTATATGCCCGTCGAGATCTCAAGACGTTGTCTATCTTCTATGTCAGCAAAATGTCCATGGTGGTTGGGCTCTGGATTCAAAGAGGTCCACAGTCCACCTAAAGATAGAGAAAACAATGTTGGCAAGGTGGGTTATGACTTACTTTCTGATTGTTGTTTGTGAGAAAATATCACCTCTGTCTGTCTCTCTGAATTATCATTGGTCATTGCGACAAGGGTGATTCATAGTTGTAGGTTGTATCATGGTCTAATATGGCAGGTCCCACAAAGAAAACATACAAGGTTAGTAGCTTCTACTCCCTCTGTCCGGAAATGCTTGTCCTAGAAATGAATAAAATGGATGTATCTATAACTAAAATAAGTCTAGATACAACCATTCCTAAGACAAGTATTTCCGGACGGAGGGAGTACAACTGAAACATACTAAGGTTTTTCATGCAACTGCATGGTTCCTATTATTTGTCTATTATAATTAATGAAACAATAATGTCAATGTCCCTCAAATTGTAGGGAGTTGTTTAGTTCAGATGTGCACGGGAATGGGCTCACTGGGATATTGGTAGGAGGTGAATCTTGTGGTCATGAGCCTGGACATCACGCTGGTGCCCTTCCTAAGGAGGTGCGTCCGTGCGCTGTGCTTGGATGACGAATTGAGATGAGGCTGGGTGGCTGCTCGCCTCTCTGAATCACGGATACGAAACTTGGTGGCTGTTCACCTAATGGAGATCGAAAATGGCGTTGAGTTATTTTATGGGCTAATCGTTGTGAGTGCCAACGATTTCGTTTTGACCATATAGGACCAGCCTATGTCATTGCCGGTAGCAACGATATAACAACCTAAACATCGCTGATATCAAATACTCATCTGTTCCTAAATATACACTGGTGGAAAAACAGGCTTCCGTCCAGCCCCATAAGTCGCGAATCTGTAGGAACCGCGACTAATGGGACCTTTAGTCGCGGTTCTGGAGGTGAACCGCGACCAAAGGCCTGGGCCCCGGGCGCTCGGTGGCCAGCTGGTGCACGTGAGGGGCTTTAGTCGCGGTTGGCCAGGACAACCGCGACTAAAGGCCTTCGGGCACCTTTAGTCCCGGTTTGCCAGGCCAACCGCAACTAAAGCCCCTCCCTATATATACCCATCCGCAGCCAACACTTAGCCATTTGGAGCCATTCTCTTCACAAGTGGGTGTAGGTTTGCTTTTGGTTCCTCTTATGCACATAAGGTGTTTGATGAAATGCCCCAAGAGCATGAAACAAACATGACATGAAGTGTTGGAGCCACACTCTTGATCATGATTAGCAACTTGATGAACCTTTGATGTGTCAATATGCATGTGTGTAGTTCATTGTTTAATTTATATTGTTTGTAGCTAGTTAGTTTAACAAATGCATGATGGTTAATTATATATTTTATATTATAATAATGCAGATGAATCGGCAATGGATGTACGGTAACCGACTCTCCGGCGAGTTCACTACGGGTTTGAAAGATTTCCTCGTAGTGGCTAATGCGAACAAGCGGGGGTTTTGTTATCTGTCCATGTGTTATCTGTAAGAATGAGAAGGGTTACTCTTCCTCAAGAGTTGTTCACATGCATCTGCTTGAAGGGTTTCATGCCAAGCTATAATTGTTGGACCAAGCATGGAGAAAGAGGGGTTATAATGGAAGAAGATGAAGAAGGGGATGATTTCATCGATGAAAGCTATCTTGCTCATTTCGGTGATACTTTCATGGAGGATGCTGAAGGTGAAGGGGAAGGTGAAGAAGAGGCACGTGATGATCCGTTGATGATCTTGGTTGGACCATTGCTGATGCACGGAGACGCTGCGAAACTGAAAAGGAGAGGGAGAATTTGGATCGCATGTTAGAGGATCACAGAAAGGCGCTGTACCCCGGATGCGATGATGGTCTGAAAAAGCTGGGCTGCACACTGGATTTGCTGAAATGGAAGGCAGAGGCAGGTGTAGCTGACTCGGCATTTGAAAAATTGCTGAAAATGTTGAAGAATATGTTCCCAAAGGATAACGAGTTGCCCGCCAAAGACGCACTGAAGCAAAGAAGGTTGTGCGCCCTCTAGGTTTAGAGGTTACGAAGATACATGCATGCATCAACGATCGCATCCTCTACCGCGGTGAATACGAGAATTTGAATGAATGCCGGTATGCACCGCATTGCGTTATAAGATCAGAGGCGATGACCCCGGTGACGATGTTGAGGGCCGAAACCCAGGAAGAGGGTTCCGCCAAGGTGATGTGGTATGCTCCTATAATACCACGGTTGAAACGTCTGTTCAGGAACAACGAGCATGCCAAGTCGTAGCGATGGCACCAAGAGGACCGTAAGTCGGACGGGGAGTTGAGACACACCGCAGATGGAACGCATAATGGAGAAAGATCGACAGATGGTTCAAAGATTTTGCACCGACGCAAGGAACATAAGATTTGCTCTAAATGCGGATGGCATGAATCCTTTTGGCGGCGAGCTCCAGCCATAGCACCTGGCCCGTGACTCTATGCATCTACAACCTTCCTCCTTGGTTGTGCATGAAGCGGAAGTTCATTATGATGCCAGTGCTCATCCAAGGTCCGAAGCAACCCGGCAACGACATCGATGTGTACCTAAGGCCATTAGTTGATGAACTTTTACAGGCTGTGGGGTGGTGTCCGTGTGTGGGATGAGCACAAACAAGAGGAATTTGACCTCTGGCGTTGCTTTTCGTAACCATCAACGGTTGGCCTGCTCTTAGTAACCTTCGGGACTGTCAAATAAGGGATACAATGCATGCACGCACCGCTTACATGAGACTGAAAGTGTACATTTGCCAAATTGTAAGAAGAACGTGTACCTTGGGCATCGTCGATTTCTTCCAAAATTCATCCAAAGAAGAAAGAAAGGCAAGCATTACAACGGCAAGGCAGATCACCGGCGAAGCTGCGGAACGCTTGGTGCCGAGGTATTTGATATGGTCAAGGATTTGAAAGTCATCTTTGGAAAGGGTCTGGCGGACAATCAGTTCGAAGGAGGTGGCGACGGCACGCAGCCATGTGGAAGAAGAAATCTATATTACGGGAGCTAGAATATTGGAAAGTCCTAGATGTCCGCTCTGCAATCGGCGTGATGCACGTTACGAAGAATATTTGCGTGAACCTCCTAAGCTTCTTGGGCGTGTATGGGAAGACAAATGATACAAAGGAAGCACGCCAGACCGCAACGTTTGAAAGACCACGATGACCGGCATCCGGAATGGTTTCAAGGTCGTGCCAGCTACGCTCGACCAAAGAAGAGAAGGTCATCTTTTGAATGCTGAAAGCGGTATGAAGGTTCCGTCTGGATTCTCGTCCAATATAAAGGGAATAATAAACATGGCGGAGAAAAAGTTCCAAAACCTGAAGTCTCACGGCTGCCACGTGATTATGACGCAATTGCTTCCGATTGCTTTGAGGGCTCCTGCGGAAAATGTTCGAGTAGCCATTGTGAAGCTATGTGCATTCCTCAATGCAATCTCTCGAAGGTAATCAATCCAGAAGTTCTACCACGGTTGCTGAGCGATGTGATCCAATGTCTTGTCGATTTGAGTTGGTGTTCCCGCCATCCTTCTTCAATATTATGACGCACCTCCTGGTTCACCTAGTCGAAGAGATTTTCGTTCTCGGTCCTGTATTTCTACACAATATGTTCCCCTTCGAGAGGTTCATGGGAGTATTAAAGAAATATGTTCGTAACCGTGCTAGGCGGAAGGAAGCATCGCCAAGGGCTATGGAAATGAGGAGGTAATTGAGTTTTGTGTTGACTTTGTTCCCGACCTTAAGCCGATTGGTCTTCCTCGATCGCGGCACGAGGGGAGACTAAGTGGAAAAGGCACGATCGGAATGAAATCAACGATATGTATGAATGACCATTCTCCGATCAAGCACACCACCTTGTCTTGACCAATTCCAGCTTGGTGGCTCCGTGCATTTTGAGAAACACAAGACTATTTTACGTTCGACAACCCGGGAAGCGAATCCTGGATTAGGAAGGCCCACATGGAGACTTTCGGCAGTTGGTTGAGAAAACATTTAATGAATGACAATGATGTTGTAGATCAGCTGTACATGTTGGCCAAGACACCATCTTCGACTATAACGACTTTCCAAGGGTACGAGATAAATGGGAATACATTTTACACGATCGCCCAAGATAAAAGAGCACCAACCAAAACAGTGGTGTCCGCTTTGATGCAGCAACCGAGAATGGGCAAGAGGTCACATATTATGGTTACATAGAGGAGATATGGGAACTTGACTATGGACCCTCCTTTAAGGTCCCTTTGTTCCGTGCAAATGGTTCAAGCTAACAGGAGGTGGGGTAAAGGTGGACCAGCAATACGGAATGACAATGGTGGATTTCAACAATCTTGGTTACCTTGACGAACCATTCGTCCTAGCGAAAGATGTCGCTCAGGTTTTCTATGTGAAGGACATGAGTAGCAAACCGAGGAAAGCGGAAAGATAAGAAAAGCGATCAGTACATCATGCGATGATCCAAAGCGCCACATTGTTCTTCAGGGAAAAGAAACATCGTGGGAGTGGAGGACAAAGACAGGACATGTCGAGAAGATTATAATATGTTTGCTGAAATTCCGCCTTCAAAGTGAACACCGACCCAAGCATTAAGTTAAATGATGAGGATGCTCCATGGATACGGCACAATCGTAAGCAAGCAGGGACACAAGGGAAGAAATGACGTGTAATAATTTATTGTACCAAACTTTGTTGAATGGATCATGTTAATTTGAAAACTAAAATAGCAACAATAAGTATTTTGTTGTAAGTAGAAACAAAATAAAATAAATAAAGCAACAAAGAAAACAAAAAAAGTGTTTTCAAATTTGAAAACTAATGGCACTAACAGAAAGTTTATAATTTTTCTAAAACTAAAAGCAAAAAAGAATTAAAAAATAAAGCAAAAAACAACAAAAAATAAATAATAATGCAGAAAACTAAAATAGCAACAATAAGTATTTTGTTGTAAGTAGAAACAAAATAAAATAAATAAAGCAACAAAGAAAACAAAAAAGTGTTTTCAAATTTGAAAACTAATGGCACTAACAGAAAGTTTATAATTTTTCTAAAACTAAAAGCAAAAAGAATTAAAAAATAAAGCAAAAACAACAAAAAATAAATAATAATGCAGAAAACTAAAATAGCAACAATAAGTATTTTGTTGTAAGTAGAAACAAAATAAAATAAATAAAGCAACAAAGAAAACAAAAAAAGTGTTTTCAAATTTGAAAACTAATGGCACTAACAGAAAGTTTATAATTTTCTAAAACTAAAAGCAAAAAAGAATTAAAAAATAAAGCAAAAAACAACAAAAATAAATAATAATGCAGAAAACTAAAATAGCAACAATAAGTATTTTGTTGTAAGTAGAAACAAAATAAAATAAATAAAGCAACAAAGAAAACAAAAAAGTGTTTTCAAATTTGAAAACTAATGGCACTAACAGAAAGTTTATAATTTTCTAAAACTAAAAGCAAAAAGAATTAAAAATAAAGCAAAAATAGTGCCCCCTCTAGGACCCCACGGCCCGAATACGACTAGAAACCCTACATGGGCCAGATTCAGGCCCGCAGAGGCCAAGTAGGCCCACAGGCACATAGCTAGTAACAGAGTAGGCCGAAGCTGCGGTTGAGAGGAGCTCGAGAGGGTGGGCGCGGCGCTTATAAACCACTCTCGAGCTCTCTCAACTAGCGAGGTGGGACTAAACATTTGGTAGAAGACACAAGGCCTTTAGTCGCGGTTGGCCACGAGGACCGCGACTAAAAGGTACCCTTTAGTCATGGTCGCCTTCCCAACCGCGACCAAAGGGGGGATCGCAAAAAACCGCCAAACCCCTTTAGTCGCTTGGGCGGGCGACCAGCGACTAAAGGTACCTTTAGTCGCGGTCCTCGTGGCCAACCGCGACTAAAGGGTGGGCTATATTCGAGCCCTCGGCGCGCCGCCGTTCTCGTCTTCTCCGATTCCAGCGCTTTGTTAAATGGCGCCCTCGGCCTTGCCGCCCGTCGCCCTGCGCCCTCGGCGCCGCCGCCGTCGCCCTCGCCCTCGGCGCCCGCCCGTCGCCGTCGCCCTCGACCTCGCCGCCGTCGCCCTCGCCCTGTAACCCTCGCCCGGCCCGGTTTCGCGCCTGACCCTAGCCCGGCCCAGCCCTAACCGCCCGCCTGCATGGCGGCGCGCCGCTCTCTGCATAAGCGGCGCAGCGTCGCAACTCCAGCAGCGCCGTCGATCGCCGTCCTTGCGTCCGGTTGCCAGCGCGTGGCGCGCTTCGTCCCTTAGCGGTGGCGCCCTGCGCCCGCCCGTAAGCCCGGCGCCCGAAATAGGCCTGTGCCTATGAGAGAGGTCCCACCCCCAAAAGCTGTGTTGATATAAAAAGAATAATAAAAATATATTAGTTAATTAATTAATTAATTAATTAACTTAAATTGTTGAGTTTAATTAACCTAATTAAAACTGTTATGTTAACACTAGTAGCAATTTAATCTTTATTCTCGAATTAGTTTTAATTACAATATATCAATAAAACTTTAGAAAATCATAGAAAATAAACCGTAGCTCGGATCGAAAAACTTTGTACATGAAAGTTGCTCAGAACGACGAGACGAATCCGGTTACGCAGACCGTTAAATCGCCACACACCCCTAACCTATCGAACCTGCAAACTTTCCTCTCCGGTTCATCTGTCTGGCAGACGTCGGAACCGGAAAACTTTCGGATGTTTCCCCCTTCGCGGTATCGCCTAGCGCTGCGTTAGAACACGTCTAGCTCTGTCTCATTGACCTGTTATGCACTTGCCTTCTATGTATTTAGAATTTTATAAGAGGCGGCGAGGGTTATACATGTGTGTTGTCCTCGCCTCCCTCTCCGTGACGCCGCTGTCTGCCGCCTGCCTCGCGCTCATCATGACACCCTCTCCCACCCTTCCTCGGCCCCTCCTTTTGCCACCGCCTTTCGCCACCGCCACCGCCACCGCCCCTTCTTCACTTAATTAATTTGTTTTTACTACATGTTTTCAGGATCGACATAATGGCGGACGATAGAGCTGACCCGATTATGGACAACTATGATCCGGAGGGTGAAGCACATATGTTCGGCATCATAAACGGCGATATTCAATATGTGCCGACCGGAGAAGAAGAAGATGATATCTCTTCTTATCTGAACCTTGACGGTGAAGATGAAGGGCGCGGTCAAGAAGAAGATGTCAAGAAAGCGTCGATAAACGCATTTATCTTCAAATGGAAGTAGCAACCACCTCCGCCGAGGTATATATATACATTGAGCCTGGTGATACAAATTAACAAACTGATTTGAATAAATATGTGTGTACTAACGGCGACTCTCTTTCTTATTTTAGCCCTCGGCGGATCGTCGAAACAATCGAGTGCGTCGTCAAAGCGTGGGCGCAACCAAGACGATGAAACAAGGAGAAACATGCACCATCGAGGTTGTCGACGGTGCAACCGCAGGTCACCGGAGCCCCGCAAGAACGCCATCAAGTTTGTCAGACCAATGCGGAGCCATTGTTAGAGACAACGTCTCGATCACCGCCCAGGAGTGGAATGAGCCAAAGAAGGCACGAATTGATGGTTTCACTTTTGTCGATAAGAGAACAAAAAAGATTGCTTCAAGAAGCTTATGGAACATTTCGTTCTACCTCCGGAATACAACAAATTCGATGAGGAGGGTAACAAGATTGAGGAAAACAAGGAGAGGAGGAGGCTAGTCAAACAGTTCGCTCTTCATAAGATGTCCGACGCATTCCGGAAATTCAAGCAAAATCTAGCCCGTGACTTTGTCAAGCAGAACAAGACTCCGGATTTCAAAGGACAATATGAGAAACTGAAACATGATTGGCCAGAATTTGTGAAGCAAAAGAAATCGGAGCAGTTCATTGAAATATCGAAAAAAATAAGGAAAATGCGGCTAAGAAGGAGTACAATCATGTTATGGGGCCAGGAGGGTATCGCATTTTGGTGCCTAGGTTGGAGAAGATGGAGAACGAGATGAGGGCGCGAGGAATCCGTCCTGTGCGGAGGGATGGGACCCAAGGGCCAAAAGCTGGTGGTACGGGCATGGGGAACGCCGAACCCGGAGACAGGGGAGTGTGTTTACGGGGCAAATTAATTAAACCCACCCAAGCCCTTATTGGCGCAATGAAGGATGCTCAAGAGGGAAGATCAAGTTCAACAGAGAACGGCTACTGACAAAAGCCCTCGGGAATCCACGAACACGGAGGACGTGTACGAGGCATGGGGCACATTCCGTGGAAAGTAGGGTTCCCCAGACGATGACCCGTGCAGTTCTGAAGCCGTAAGAGAAAGATGGATCGGGAATCGATGTTGTGGCGCGGTTGGCATCGGAAATGGATGTGATGAAGAAAACCATGAGTGTCTTGGTAGCCGAAGAGATGCAGCTCGGGTGCAGCATGAAGATCATCCAGCGGATCTCGGAAGCCAGCAGCGGAGAAGCAGCGTGGCTTCCACGGAGGCCCCACCGCTGGTGCAGATGCACCGACGATCGAAATTACTGCACCGGAGCCTCCGGTGGTCGAAATACTGCACCGGAGCCTCCGGTGGTCGAAATTACTGCACCGGAGCCTCCTCGCTACCCGTGGGCGATATAAAGGAGATGAAAGAATGTCATCTGTATTATCCTATCGGGAACATGTCCATGAAGGTAGCCATCGGCAGTGCTTTACCATGTTTACCGAGCACTCCACCACAACAACCCCATTCAAGATGGCTATGCTCGTGTCACGGTGGAGGACATAGTCCAAGGGTTTGAGGACACGGAGATTGACATTGCTACACAGAAGGGAGAAAAGACTTGGAGATGTCAAGCGCCATTTCATTCTATGGCAAAAGAAGTTTATCAAGTTTCAGGCGAGGCGCCAAGGACAACAAGTCCACCCCCTACGGTGGTGGTGGTGGCGGTGGTGGTGGTGGCGGTTCACCTACACCTCCGTCACGTCGGCCAGCGCCGCCCGATCCACAACGTCCGGCGGGTGATCAGCCGCCGCCCCGATCCTCGTCCGGCGGGTGATCGACGCCGCCCCAATCCACCTCCGACAAAGAAGCGAAGCAGTCCTGGATTATTAACCCGGACCCTTATGTACCTAAGACCACAAAGGTACCGGAGCCATCATCAAGCCTCTCCCACAAGGCCTTGGGAACGTAGTGCCGAGGAAGTCGACGCTGACGCGGCTGCTCATTATGAGAAATGGAAGGCGGACTGCAAGAAGAAAAGAGAGCCCGAGCCCAAGCCAAGATATTCTCGATGAGCAAAAGAAGTGGGCTAAGTCATTTTTGAGCACACCGTCCCAAGTCATGAAGAATCTGCTGACGACTATGCACGTGAACTTCGCAGGCAGGCACTCATGTTCAAGGAGAACAAAGAGCGGAGAAGGCCGAAAGTAAAAAGCGGGAAACAAGTTGCCCAGCTTGGGGAACAAAGTAAACAATCGATTGCCCGCTTATAGTGGAAGCCCGGATGCCCCGATATCATACAAGCTGCGACAAAGACATGGATTGACTGTAACGAAAAGTGCGGAGAACAAGCGGCCAGCTTAGGTATTACTCTTCGTGAACTGTTAGGCCTTGATGAGGCGCCGATGCAGGGATGTAGTAATTACATATGTCAAGAAAGGGCCTCTAGTCGAGCTGCGCAGAAAATGATCTACGACCAAATGAAAGGTCTGCTGAATTGGTACAAGGGTTACATAAAAATAAAAACGCCAAAGAATATATTTATGCGGAAGTTAGACATGAGCATCACTTCAAACATTACTATGTAACAATTGCACCGAGTGAATTGTTCCAGCTTTTCAATCTGCCTTGAGCTCGACAAATCTATCATCGGTTGCTACGTTACGTAAGTGATTTATTAATTTCTACCCCATCTCGTTCATATTGCCTGCACTATATATATGTCCTAACTATATTGTTGTGTCCGCTATTATACATGCAGAATGAAGATTAAGGAATGCGAGTAAGGAACATCCATGATGTTGGGTTCATTGACCCACACATCGTTAATGGATATGTGTTGGAGCGTCACCCCACCGACGTGGAGGCAGACCTGTGGCAGTTTCTTACAAAGCAGGAACTCAAAAGTGATATTCTATTTCCTTACCATTTTGGGTGAGTGTTTCTGTCTTGAGCACATTAATTCTCTTTTGTTTACTCCATGCATGGTATGTGGCGGCTAATCGATGAGTTATGCATGACGTCTTGTGCATGTATCGTGTCCGCAGGTTCCACCGGATTCTGCTAGTAATTAAAGTTAACACCTCGTAATGTCTCGCCCACGACTCTCTGAATATGGATCCAAAGCTTTGGGCCGACATGAGAAGAATGCTGCAGAAGTAATTATTTTCATTCATTTGCGCTCTATATCGATCGGCCTATTTCGTTCATTTCCTAATATCAAGTAACTAATAACTCTCTTGTTCACTTAATTTTCTTTGCCTCGTAGGGTTTGGAGACGGTTCGTAGATACAAAGGTCGGTGAATTCAAAAAGAGCTAGAATTCAAAATGGTAAAGCCTAAGAATGCTGGGGATATTCAGCCACCGAAGACCAATCTATGTGGATACTATGTTCAGGAGAGGATCCGGAGATACACCTCTGAGCGGGCTGCCCGAGTGATACCAATGCTCAGAGGAATAACCTCCGGATGATGCTTAGTGTAGAAGCTCGCTCCGACCACTTCAAGAGGAACTAGCTGGATGGTTGAGCAGGAAGTCCTCCATCCTAAAGGAGAACACTATTACGAGGACGTAGAACTTTATATGGATTAAATCATGTATGGAAACTTGTTCAAAATTGTATATGGTCATCCGATGATATTGAATATATATTGTATATTCCTCTTGAATTCTTTTTGGTTCTAATTTCAAATTTATTTGAGATTGTACATTCATATGCAAATTTATTTGATATTGAATATATATGTAAGTAGAAACAAAATAAAATAAATAAAGCAACAAAGAAAACAAAAAAGTGTTTTCAAATTTGAAAACTAATGGCACTAACAGAAAGTTTATAATTTTTCTAAAACTAAAAGCAAAAGAATTAAAAATAAAGCAAAAACAACAAAAAATAAATAATAATGCAGAAAACAAAACAAAAAACTGGAAAAAATAGTGCCCCTACGGACCCCCACGGCCTGAATACGACTAGAAACCCTACATGGGCCAGATTCAGGCCCGCAGGAGGCCAAGTAGGCCCACAGCACATAGCTAGTAACAGTAGGCCGAAGCCTGCGGTTGAGAGGAGCTCGAGAGGGTGGGCGCAGCGGCGCTTATAAACCACTCTCGAGCTCTCTCAACTAGCAAGGTGGGACTAAACATTTAGGCGCTGGGCAGCCTAAGGTCTTTAGTCGGTGGGCAGGCGACCAGCGACTAAAGGTCCTCCGCCTGACGGCCGCCTGGCGCCCACGTGACGGGCCTTTAGTCGCGGGTCCTTAAGCAGCCAGCGACTAAAGGGGGGGCTTTAGTCGCTTATTTGGTCATGCGTTGCGAACGCGACTAATGGCTGTTGCGAACCGCGACCGAAGGCCTTTTTTCCACCAGTGATACGTCATTTTAGACATTTCAAATGGACTACAATATATCGGATGTATGTAGACATATTTTAGAGTGTAGATTCACTTATTTTGCTTCGTATGTAGTCATTTGTTAGTCTTTAAAAAGACTTATATTTAGGAACGGAAGAAATACAAAGTAATACTTCTGGAATTTTTGAACTCAAGGTTATATAATTAAGTTTTCTATAAAAAGTGTTGATATTCATAAATTTCAATAGAAAACAACATCAGTTAGTTTCATCTTGATTATATTTATAGAATCCAGCCTTGTCCCTCAAAAAAAAATCCAGCCTTGTTCGACTCACCGACACCCGCTAGCGATGCACAAGGAGAGCTTGGAGTCTGGCTCTTGCTCCATAGTGAAGGGCACAACTATACCTCGCATGTGTTCCACTTGATTGCTTGTTTTATTTGTTTCATTTTGGTGCCTCACATTTCCTGTAAATGTCCAAATCAGAAAACAAGCCAACTTCCTTCCTAGTTGCAGCACGTGTTTCTACTATGTTATCTTTCCCAAATCTAATATATATCTCTGAATTTATGTTTATATCATGCTTGCAACGCGAATCAGCTGGTTAGATTTCATATCTTTCCCTTTACCCATTGGATGATAGTGAGTACTGAGTACTATATTCAATCGAGCATATGGAGGATATGGGGGTTGCACGGGCTGAGCAGTGTGAATAAGCAACACATAATATGGTACTGCTCAAAACATGTACGTTTGGAAATTATTTTTTTGTTCTTAAATCTCTATAGGATTTTTGTCTGAATAATTGAAAGTAATTGCTTGGACTACTTTGATTCTCTGAAAATTTTGGTGAGAATTCAGATGGATGGCTTCTCGCATAGAACTTAGATTTGAGATACTATGGAAAAGTTTAATTTTATAACAAGAGATGTGCTTTTATCAGGTTTACTTATGATGTATTCATCTAGAAAGAGCATCTTGGTATCAGGAAAGAAAATCATCAGAAGAAGCTATTGACCACGAGGATTTGTGCAGTGACCTTCACTTGACCTGTAAGTAGGAGACAATGAAGTAAAAATGTCTCACATTAAAAATGCAGTATGCTTATGATCACGATGAACTCAGGGATAGATCTATCTAACTTGCAGGTCATTCTTGCGACTCTATGATTAGCTGCAGTTGTGAATGGCTGCTGAGTAAAAAAGGCCTTGGGGTGTAGAGAAGGATTTTGAGATATGCACAACAAATATTTTGCTACTTTGGCATTTTGTAGGTAGATATAAATAAAGTTAGTTCTAGTGTGATACTCTCAGTTTTTTCCAGGGTATGCTATTCTGAAAGGCTGGTGAATTTATATTTAAACAGGATAAATTATGATCTATTCCTGTATCTTGAACCAATGACCTCCAGTCTATCAAGATGGCTGGTGAGTAAAGCATGTCATGTGTTTGATGATGTGTTTCCATAGACATAGTATTTGCAGGATTTTAATCTGTTGATTATTATGCTCTCACTCTAATGTATACATTACATAGATTTCAGACATCCATAACCATTTTTTGGCCATTTAACAAGTTTGAATATTTATCTCTGCGATTCTGTTTATTTAAATGTTATTACCATTTAGGCCATGCCATTTTTCTTGCAGGTATTGACAAAACCATGAAATTCTTTATTGAGATCCTTTCAAATTGGTGCTGAACTAGACAAATCTGACGCTAACCAAGTTACCTATAGATGGGGTATTCCATCTTATGTGGGTTAGCACTAAGAAATTAACTTAACGTATTCAACTTTTATTAGTATAATTGGGTTGGATTATATCACTGGGCTTTTTTGTGTGTGTGTATATCAGAAACATCAGATCTTTGATGTGGTGGTCACCCTTTATTTCCAAACTTCTAGCATTTGATTCGGTGTAATCCGGAGACAACTGAGTGTAGCCAAACTTAAGTTGTGGCTTTGGAAGTATTTTTTATTGTGTGTGTATCAGACACATCAGATCTTTGATGTGGTGGTCACCCTTTGTTTCCAAACTTCTGGCATTTGATTCAGTTTAACCCAGAGACAACTGAGGGTAGCCATCATAATATGAGATGTCAAAATAAGAGCTTGCAGTGTATAATTGTTCAGACTATGAATCAACTGACTAAACTAAACATCATTTAAAAATGGAAACTGTGTTGTATTTGGTACGCATAGTTGAAACATGCCACATGTTTAGTTTTTTACTTGCTGTTTTCGGCTTTTGCAAGTTTGTTTTCTCTTCTTTCTTTTAGCCTTGGGCCATCAGTACATCGAGTAGTTTGATTTTGTTGGCTTTGACTGTTGCACCTATTAAGCTATTCAAGCTTTTGTTGCTCACCAGTCATGTACTTCTGCACTTATCATGAGTGAATTGTTTGTTTCTTCTGATAGAGTTAAATAATTGATGCTTTCCTCCCAAGGCAGCCTGTCAGTTTGTGGAGATTAATACAAAACGTTGTGATATTGACAATAAGTTAGTCAACGAAATAGTGTGTTCTGCTCTCATAGCCCACTTGACTGCATCCATCAGATTATGCTCAGTACTGCATTCTGCTCTTTCATCAATGGAAAGTAAAAGGGATACATAAACTTAAATCTTGCAAATACGAGGACATGTTTATGTACCATTCTTTTTATATCGTTTCTATCAATATATTCCAGATTAGACATGTTTATACTTGGCCACTTAATTACCTATGTTTCCAATTGCATTTTACATTAGACATGATCTGGTAATGTCCGGAGTATGTAGCCCAAGATGATGGTGCTGCTCTAATCAAAGGACTGGAGGGATTCTCTTGATAGAAGCTCAGTAGATAATAAAGAACATAAATAGGTTTGCAATTTTTCCTGTGTGCCAAGAACTATGGAAAACCATATCCATTTGTTTTTTATAGACATGTTTATCAACTGAATATGTGATTCTCAGTTTTGGGTGGTCATTTCTGCCTCTATAAATCCTTTGATGCAGCGCTGCTCCTATGGTTGCTTCTGTCGATCATCACAACCATGAGCACAAGTTTTGTGCCTACCTTTTGTGGTTAGCAATTCCCTAATTCCAGTGATTAGGTGTGGTTTGCATTTTATTTTTGTTGATGAACTAATATTTGAGTTGTCATTACATGGTTAGCTTCATGCTTTAGTTTTTTCAGCTATTCTGTGTAGCGACCCAACCCAAATGGATCGTAATCTCTGTGCTTAAGTGTCATCCCTGGATCGGTATGCTGACACACACAGTACTCGAGGAATTATAACAGAGTTCAATCACACATTTTATTACATCGAGGTCCTCAAAAGAGTATTTATTACAATAATATGGCCAAAGGCCATCTAAATAAAAATAACTGCGGAAGCTTCAAGGGTAAATGAGTCCATCCAACTCCACGGCAAACTGAGTGCAGAACAACGACCTATCGCACCTTTAATCCTCGTCGGAAAAGTCTGCAACATGAGACGTTGCAGCCGTGTAGGTCAGCACATGGAATATGCTGGCGATTTCACACCTTATAGAATAATAATAATAATAAAAACTATCTCTATATGCAAATTTAGCTGGTGGAGGCTCTAAGTTAATTTTTTGCATAAAGCCAATTTTACCCTACAACAAAGGAATAAATTTTTATTAACTACTAAATTAAAATGCCATTATTGAGAAGGTCCCTCCAACTCAATCCCAAAATTCCCAAGTTATTAGTAACCCAATAATTTGATTTAAAAGAGTGATGAGATCAACCAATAATTCACTTCTAGATACTCAAGTTGTCCATAACCGAGGACACGGCTAAACATGATTAGTTTGTACACTCTGCAGAGGTTTGCGCATTTTTCCCCACAAGACTCGACCACCTCCATGATCGGAAGATCGAGACGTAGCCTTTCAGAAGCGTTTGCCCTTAACCCTGGGTAGACCGGTACACCTACTTTCCCCTACATCAGCTAGTCTACCACGGAAAGAGGTCACACAACTTACTCAACCATGCCAGAGCCCATAATGGCTTGTGGCTGCACACGGAAGTTTCTAGGCATGAAATATCTTATGATCCCTTTGAGCCTGGGTGGCGGACCTAGGGTAATCACACGGGTACTCCGGGATTCCCCTTGGGCAAGCACTGGTTACTCCAGGTGCCCCAAAAAATCCACCCAGATGTGTATTAAAGTTGCCACCTTATGTTGTCCCAAAATTATTATCTCTCGCAACTTGCATGGATCACTCAAACCAATCCCCGTCTACGAGCAGGGCTAAGCAACATATGACACATGAACTACATAGTATATCCACATGTTCCCAATCCTATTCGTGCAATCCTTGAGGGTTGAACTAATGCATAGTAAAAACTGGGTATTAAAAAATTATGGTCAAAGTGTGAACTTGCCTTGCTGACGTTCGTTGAACTGTAAAGATTCATAGTAGCAAGCTTCGCACTCCGGATGATCTAGCATAAGCAAGCAATAATATACATAAGCATACAAGCAAAGATCCAAAAAGAAAACAAATGAAAGACTTCGAAAAACTCCAAAACACCCAAATAAAGTTTCTGTACAGAACGTAATTTTTATAGTAGCAAAAAATATGTGTGTTTGGGTTTAACAGAAAGTACACGTTCTGAGCTTCGATTTGCAAAAGAATCACCTAAAACGGAGATTCTGAAACTCGAGATCTGACCTAGCTAAGTTTGAATTCAGATATGTTTGAATTCAAATTTTAAATTTTCCAAAAATATTTTTCGTTTGGTTCTCTGGATAGAGGGGATTTTTATGAACTAGTAGGAAAAAGAATCAACTAAATCGGATCAATAGACTAAAAGATATACAAGAAACAAGAATTGGTATAGAATCTGAGATTGAAAAAAATACTGGAAAAAGAGAAAAATTTGGCCTGGGTGTTCACCGGACTTGTCGCCGGCGACGAGGAAGAAGGCGGCTCTGGTGTGTTTCGGCGAAGGACGCGTGCCGGACGGTGTAGAGGACGATGAGTTGAACCACTTGCACAAGTTATGGTGGTAGATTGCTTCCTGTACACACGGTGAGAGGTCGCCGGAATTCGCGAACTCCGGCGAGCAATTGGAGAGGTTAGAGAGAGGGAAAAACTCCAGAAGGAGAGGGCTTCGGACGAGGGGCGAGAGGGCTACCAGGGGTGCTTTATATAGGGCTTGGGGAGGTCCAGAGTTGGGTGGGGCGAGATGTGTTAATGGCTGCAGTTTCAAGCGCTCATGGTGGCCATTAGAGAGGGAATTAAGGCGCACTAGTGAAGGGGAAGGGGTAGAGGAAGGCGAGAGGGTTCTGTTCAGAGCGGCTTTGGAGCGAGGGAGAGGAAGGGAGGGGTGGGGAGCTGGGTGGAGATGTGTTGCGTGCGTGCTCTCTGTACATGAATGCTCAAGGAAGAAGATGAAGCAGAATGGGTCGTGGGAAGGCTGGGCCTACTGTGTTGCGTTTTTTTTTAAACGTTGTTTTTTAACAGAAGCAATGAAATACCGAAAATACAAATAAAAATAATTAGCCTAAAAATCCCAGAAAATTCCACATAATTATATGGTCTTATATATGACCTTGTGAACATTTATCCGACCTAAAATGGAAGTTTTCAAGAATAAACTTTTTGCTAAACTAATAAAATAAATTGCAAATAAAACTCAACAAATATATTTTGGTTCCAAATTCAATTTACAACATTTTCCTTCTTTTTTTTTGAAAAAGTCCTTTTATCTTCTCTCTTTTTTTGAAATAATGGAAATGAGTATATTTTTTTGAAACCAAATTTGATCCAAACTCCCAACTTCGAAAAAAATTCAAAATTGGTTTTTAGGGAAACTTCCAACTCTCTCTTTTGGTCCTTGAGTTGCTCAAAGTTCCTTGGATAAAAAAATTAAATAAAACAAATGGGGCAAAAATGCATAAATCATGGATGCATATGAATGATCTATTTATAAACATCTAAATTGAAAATTGGGATGTTACAAACCTAACCCCCTTAAGATGAATCTCGCTCTCGAGATTCGGGTTATTAGCAAAAGGTGTGGGTGGTCTTGTCGGAGATCTTCTTCTCGCTCCTGTGTGGCTTCTTCTTGGTATGATGACTCCATTGAACCTTGCGTAACTTGATGACCTTCTTTGCGGGTAACCACCTTGCGATCTCGAGAATCTTGACGGGCTTCTCCTCATAGGTCAGATCACTACCCAACTGTATGGCCTCCATTGGCACTGTATCTCTTAGAGGAATATCGGCCATCTCTGCTTGGCACTTCTTCAACTGGGAAACGTGAAACACATCATGAACTCCTGACAAGGCTCGGGTAATTCCAACTTGTAGGCAACTTCACCCATGCGTCCTAAAACTTGGTACGGCCCCATAAATCGTGGTTCTAACTTTCCTTTGACTCAAAATCGTTTAACTCCTTGAAGTGGCGACACACGCAGATATGCTCTATCTCCGACTTCATAGGTTACCTCCTTGCGTTTAGTATCGGCATAACTCTTACATGCGGATTGGGCTATTTTGAGTCTGTCACGGATCAATTTGACTTTCTCCTCTGAATCTCTAATTAAATCTGGTCTGAATAATTCTCCAACTTCATCCCACATCAATGGTGTCCTGCACCTCCTTCCATACAAAGCTTCGAAAGGGGCCATTTTCAAACTAGCTTGATAGCTGTTGTTATATGAGAACTCTACATAAGGCAAATTATCATCCCAACTAGATCCATAATCTAGCTCACAAGCTCTCAACATGTCCTACAGAATCTGATTGACTCTCTCGGTCTGCCCATCTGTCTGCGGATGAAAAGTTGTATGAACTCCAGCCTGGTACCCAAAGTTTCATGTAACTGATGCCAAAACTTTGAGGTAACTTGTGTTCCTCTATCTGATACGATGGTCCTCGGAACTCCATGCAGACATACAATCCTGGTCATGTATATCTTGGCTAACTTAGCACTTGTATATGTGGTTTTCACGGGGATGAAGTGAGCTACCTTAGTCAAGCGATCAACCACTACCCAAATAGAATCATAGCCTGATCGGGTCCTGGGTAATCCTGTAATGAAGTCCATGCCAAGCTTGTCCCACTTCCATTCTGGTATCGTCAAAGGCTGAAGTAATCATGCTGGTTTCTGGTGCTCTACCTTAACCCTCTGACATACATCACATACTGCAACATACTCGGCAATATCCTTCTTCATACCTGTCCACCAGAAACTTTCCTTCAAGTCCAAATACATCTTGGTGTTGCCCAGGTGTGTTGAATAAGGCGAATCATGAGCCTCCTGAAGAATTAATTTCCTGATCTCTGGGTCATTTGGCACGTAAATGCGCTGCTCAAACCATAAGGTTCCATGTTCATCCTCACGAAATCCTTCTGCCTTTCCTTGGTTCATCCTTCCCTTTATCTCCGCAATACCTTTGTCTAACTTCTGGGCTTCTCGGATCTTTCCCAACAAAGTGGATTGAATTTCCATTGCGGCAACAAAACCTCGTGGTACTATCTCCAATCGAAGATCTTTGAGATCATCAATTAACTCCTGAGGTAATCCTCTTGCTGTGAGGGTATTGACATAGCTCTTGCGGCTCAATGCATCTGCCACAACTTTGGCCTTTCCTGGGTGATAGTGCAATTTCATGTCATAATCCTTTATGAGCTCCAACCATTTTCTCTACCTGAGGTTCAACTCCTTCTGGGTGAAGATGTATTTCAAACTCTTGTGATCCGTGTAAACATCACACCTATTTCCAATAACAAAATGTCTCCAGGTCTTGAGTGCGTGCACTACGGCTGCTAACTCCAAATCATGTGTGGCATAATTCCGCTCATGAGGTCGAAGTTGACGTGAGGCCTATGAAACAACTCTTCCTTCTTGCATAAGAACACCTCCAAGTCCCTGACAAGAAGCGTCGCAATATACTTGGAAATCCTTGCGTATATTCGGAAGAATTAGCACTGGGGTTGTGACCAAACGTTTCTTCAGCTCCTGGACACTGGCCTCACATTTGTCGGTCCAAACAAACTTAGTGTCTTTCTTCAATAACTCCGTCATGGGCTTCGCGATCTTGGAGAAATTCTCAATAAACCTCCTATAATATCCCGCGAGTCCAAGAAAACTGCGAATCTCTCCGACTGAGGTGGTTGCCTTCCATTCGGTGACGGCTTCAACCTTGGAGGGGTCTACTGCTATTCCTTCTCCTGATATAACATGTCCGAGAAATCCGACTTCCTTCAACCAGAATTCGCACTTGCTGAACTTTGTGTATAATTGATGTTCCCTGAGCTTCTCTAGAACCAAGCGCAAATGTTCCTTGTGTTCTTCTTCATTCTTCGAGTAAATCAATATGTCATCAATGAATACCACAATAAACTTATCCAAGAACTCCATGAATACCTTATTCATCATACTCATAAAATAGGCAGGGGCATTAGTCAAACCAAAAGACATGACCGTGTACTCATAAAGTTTGTATCTCGTGGTAAAAGCTGTCTTGGGTATATCCTGTTCTCGAATCTTCAGCTGGTGATATCCTGATCGAAGATCGATCTTGGAGAAAACTTTTGCTCCTTGTAGGTGGTCAAACAAATCATTGATCATTGGTAGAGGGTACTTGTTCTTAATCGTCACCTCGTTTAGCGCACGATAATCTATAACCATTCTCAAGGTTCCATCCTTCTTCTCAACTAGAAGCACTGGGGCTCCCCAAGGTGATGAACTCGGTCGAATGTAACCTTTCTCCTATAATTCCTTAATTTGCTTCTTAATTTCCTCCAGATCAGTTGTGGGCATCCAGTACAGTTTAGAGTGGATGAGAAATTAGAATAGAATAAGGGCCCAATGAGAGAAATCACTACCCATATGCTTATGATACCAAGAAAATTTCAAATCAAGCAATTCACACAGATCACATCACACAAGCAAAAACCTAAAGGTAAGGTCTATCCACAAGAGATATGATCTCTTCATACTACCACAATCATTCGCTGGACTCAACTTGGTAGTGGTGGTCTGAAGTAAATCTTCTCAAATCAATGTAAACTCTAGCTTCTTCTTCTTCGTCGATGATGTCTTCATAGGTCATGGTCTCATCGGACTGAGCAACTTGGTGATGGGGTTCAACTACTATTTTATTGAAGTGGAGAAGAGATAGAAATGAATAGAGAAGAGTATAGACCAACGGATATTTAAGGAAGTCGTAAAATAGAGTTTTCTTCCTGTGGTTTTCCATTTCCTAGTGGTCGCGTCCTACAGTCAGCGTGTGCTCTGATAACATCTTGTAGCGATCCAACCCTAATGGATCGTAATCTCTGTGCTTAAGTGTCATCCCTGGATCGGTATGCTGACACACACAGTACTCAAGGAATTATAACAGAGTTCAATCACACATTTTATTACATCGAGGTCCTCAAAAGAGTATTTATTACAATAATATGGTCAAAGGCCATCTAAAATAAAATAACATGGAAGCTTCAAGGGTAAATGAGTCCATCCAACTCCACGGCAAACCGAAAAGTGTAACAACGACCTATCGCACCTTTAACCCTCGTCGGAAAAGTCTGCAACATGAGACGCTGCAGCCGTGTAGGTCAGCACATGGAATATGCTGGTGATTTCACACCTTAGAATAATAATAATAATAATAAACTATCTCTATATGCAAATTTAGCTGGTGGAGGCTCTAAGTTAAATTTTTGCATAAAGCCAAATTTACCCTACAACAAAGGAATAAATTTTTATTAAGTACTAAAATAAAATGCCATTATTGAGAAGGTCCCTCCAACTCAATCCCAAAATTCCCAAGTTATTAGTAACCCAATAATTTGATTTAAAAGAGTGATGAGATCAACCAATAATTCACTTCTAGATACTCAAGTTGTCCATAACCGAGGACACGGCTAAACATGATTATTTTGTACACTCTGCAGAGGTTTGCGCACTTTTCCCCATAAGACTCGACCACCTCCATGATCGGAAGATCGAGACATAGCCTTTCAGAAGCGTTTGCCCTTAACCCTGGGTAGACCGGTACACCTACTTTTCCCTACATCAGCTAGTCTACCACGGAAAGAGGTCACACAACTTACTCAACCATGCCAGAGCCCATAATGGCTTGTGGCTGCACACGGAAGTTTCTAGGCATGAAATATCTTATGATCCCTTTGAGCCTGGGTGGCGGACCTAGGGTAATCACACTGCGGGTACTCGGGATTCCCTTGGGCAAGCTTGGTTACTCAGGTGCCCCAAAAAATCCACCCAGATGTGTATTAAAGTTGCCACCTTATGTTGTCCCAAAATTATTATCTCTCGCAACTTGCATGGATCACTCAAACCAATCCCCGTCTACGAGCATGGCTAAGCAACATATGACATAAGGAAAATTCCCAGGGTGATCAAAGGTCATAGGTTCCTACCACATGAACTACATAGTATATCCACATGTTCCCAATCCTATTCGTGCAATCTTTGAGGTTAAACTAATGCATAGTAAAAACTGGGTATTAAAAATTATGGTCAAAGTGTGAACTTGCCTTTACGGCGCTCGTTGAACGTAAAGATTAGAGTAGTAGCAAGCTCAGACTCCGGATGATCTAAGCGTAAGCAAGCAATAACATACATAAGCATACAAGCAAAGATCCAAAAAGAAAACAAATGAAAGACTTCGAAAAACTCCAAAACATCCAAATAAAGTTTCTGTACAGAACGTAATTTTTATAGTAGCAAAAAATATGTGTGTTTGGGTTTAAGAGAAAGTACACATTACGAGCTTCGATTCGCAAAAAGAATCGCCTAAAACGGAGTAACGAAACTCGAGATACGGCCTAACGAAGTTTGAATTCAGATCTGTTTAAATTCAAATTTTCAAATTTTCAAAAATATGTTTCGTTAGGTTCTCTGGATAGAGGGGATTTTTATGAACTAGTAGGAAAAAGAATCAACTAAATCGGATCAATAGACTAAAAGATATACAAGAAACAAGAATTGGTATAGAATCTGAGATTGAAAAAAATACTGGAAAAAGAGAAAAATTTGGCCTGGGTGTTCACCGGACTTGTCGCCGGCGACGAGGAAGAAGGCGGCTCCGGTGTGTTTCGGCGAAGGACGCGTGCGGGACGGTGTAGAGGACGATGAGTTGAACCACTTGCACAAGTTATGGTGGTAGATTGCTTCATGTACACACGGTGAGAGGTCGCCGGAATTCGCGAATTCCGGCGAGCAATTGGAGAGGTTAGAGAGAGGGAAAAACTCCAGAAGGAGAGGGCTTCGGACGAGGGGAGAGAGGGCTACCAGGGGTGCTTTATATAGGGCTTGGGGAGGTCCAGAGTTGGGTGGGGCGAGATGTGTTAATGGCTGCAGTTTCAAGCGCTTATGGTGGCCATTAGAGAGGGAATTAAGGCGCACTAGTGAAGGGGAAGGGGTAGAGGAAGGCGAGGGGGTTCCGTTCAGAGCGACTTTGGAGCGAGGGAGAAGAAGGGAGGGGTGTGGCGCTGGGTGGAGATGTGTTGCGTGCGTGCTCTATGTACATGAACGCTCAAGGAAGAAGATGAAGCAGAATGGGTCGTGGGAAGGCTGGGCCTACTGGGCTGCGTTTTTTTAAACGTTGTTTTTTTAACAGAAGCAATGAAATACCGAAAATACAAATAAAAAAATTAGCCTAAAAATCCCAGAAAATTCCACATAATTATATGGTCTTATATATGACCTTGTGAACATTTATCCGGCCTAAAATGCAAGTTTTCAAAAATAAACTTTTTGCTAAACTAATAAAATAAATTGCAAATAAAACTCAACAAATATATTTTGGTTCCAAATTCAATTTCCAATATTTTCCTTCTATTTTTTTTGAAGAAGTCCTTTTATCTTCTCTCTTTTTTTTTGAAATAATAGAAATGAATATTTTTTTTGAAACCAAATTTGATCCAAACTCCCAACTTCAAAAAAAATTCAAAATTGGTTTTTAGGAAAACTTCCAACTCTCTCTTTTGGTCCTTGAGTTGCTCAAAGTTCCTTGGATAAAAAAAATCAAATAAAACAAATGGGGCAAAAATGCATAAATCATGGATGCATATGAATGATCTATTTATAAACATCTAAATTGAAAATTGGGATGTTACATTCTGTTACCTACCGAAGTTTTAGTTTGTTAACAACGAAACCTTTTTTTTTTAAACGGAGGCAAAAGTTTTGCCTCATCGACTAAATAAGCAGAAGAGAGTTGCTTGGTTAATTAGGGAAAACCGAGCGAAAACCCTCACAACCGCTGAGCGGCACACATAAGATACCCCACACACACCACTTCAACGAGGGTCTCGTCGAGACAGCACGCAAGCGTCATCGTCATCACTCCTCCCCTAGAGGCGTCATCGCCATCCCTACACTCTGAGCAAACGACTCTGACTTCGCCGCATGCGATCGTCGACTCAACCCACACCAAAGTGGACGCGTGAAGCTACATGAAGATCTGCGCCAAATCTCAGCCACCTGCAGCCAGACAGCGCAGCTCCGACTCTGACGGAGAACTCTGAAGAACAGAACCAGGCATGGCTGACGCCACGGGAGATCGCCGAGCGGGCACCTGCAGCCGGTCATCGTATACCACAGGGCCCCGCCACCGCAGCTTCGACTCCACAAAGAACAAACAACCCGAGGCAAAACCGCGGACACGCCGGAGAAGAGCCGACTATCGCAACCATTGTCGCGTTGCCGACATCGCTTCCCACCGTCATCGCCGTTACAGGAGCCCGGTCGCCACAACCGCCGCCATCCACGGGTCCCGCCCACCGATGCGGGCTCCCAAGACGAAGCCCCAAGAGGGAAAAGCAGCGCCAAGGCGCCGCCATCGTCCGATCACAGATCAAGGGTTTCCCGAGAGGCCGAGATGGCCGGATCCGTGCGAGAGGAGCGGCAACAAAACAGCGATGCCTCCAGGGAAGGTCAACGACGGCCACACCGCCGCCATCATCGGGTCACGCAGACAAGACCGGACAGGTTTTCACCCAAGCTCCCACACCACCTCGCCACACATCATCCCGCACCGCACCGCCGAGCCCACCAACCACCACCACCATCGGAGCCGCCTAACGGCGTAAACAAAGATCACCCATACCGGGCGCTCTTCACCGACAACCCGGGCCCCCGACCGCACATCACCAGGGCGTCCTCGTGACGTCCTGTCGTGCCCCTCGCGGCCGAAGCCGCCACCCGAGCCCGCCCCCGCACCACAGGGCCACAGGCGCCGCAGACGTCGCGGCCAGATCGCGCCGGCCGCGCCACCACTGGCGCCAGAAGCAGCAAGACCCACGAGACGCCACCTGGGCCGACCGCCGGCCACCATCTGCCGACGGCCAACGCCGCCGCCGACCCGAAGCTCGGCCCTCAGATCCACCGCGAAGTCAACGCCTCGAGCGCGGCGAGAACCAACATTAACGCCGCCGCCACCTTCCCGGGCGGCGCGGCGGCCTCCTCGGGGTGGCGAAGGCGAGGGAGGGGGACTCGACCTGTGACGGGGTTCCGTGTCGCCAGAGGAGGCGACGCAGTGGGGGCATCTGAAACCTTTAATCTGCACAATATATACAACCCAGCTTCTCTCGATGTAACAAAAATGGAGATGCACATAATAGGAAATTTCAAATTTTCCATATTTTGTTGCAGATTTATTTCATAGATGAACTAGAGTTCTGTTGTTTTGCTAATATTGTCATGTCGTGGAAGTTCGTTCTGGTTAATTACCTAGAGCTGCAGTTTCAACAATCTTGAGGTTCGCTGTTCACAATCTTGAAATGGTTATAAAAATGAGACCATTTACTGTTCACAGTCTTGAGGTTTGTAATCTGAAATAACTTCAAAGTAAGAAGCAATCTTATAAACAAAGAGTGACCTCCACCAATTTCTAGTCTATGAACTGAAGCTTCCTATGCTGTTTTCATCATATTGCTTGATCATCCTTTTTGTAAAAGATCCAAACTGTGTGTATAATCATTTATAGTAGATCAGATAGCGCAAAAAAAAGTGCATTCATTGAAAGTTTATGAATGCATTTAATCTTTACTTGGGCTTGTGCCTTAAAATTGCAGCTCAGATTTCACTTTGGGCAGTATGCCTGTAACACAGAAGAATTATGTTTGTCTATATCCTAGGGAATCTTTTCACCTAAAAGTACTTATGCAGCTTGGTTGTTTCAGTAGCTAGATACAATTATGACCTGCGAACATGTAATTTGAGAAACAACTACTCCCTCTGTTCACTATTATAAGATGTTCTAACTTTTTCCTGATTCGGATGTATATATATGCATTTTAGTATGTTTGTTCACTCATTTCTGTCTGTATGTAGTTCATATTAAAATATTCAAAACATATTATATTTGTGAACATAGTACTTGACGAGAGTAGACGAGAGTGCTTGACTGAGGGTATGGTAAACATATTCCCTATTGGTTCTGTCAGAATGCATTTTTATTTTAGAGATGCAGATTTTATCATAAGGTATTCCAGGTCTTGGACTTGGAAATAGCTAGATATGAGTTTTATTTCATTTCCGATGTTAACTCTTCTGTGTACCTAAACCATTTTCTTCTGTATAAACTGTTATATAAGTTTCGTATCGAGTGTTCAGATGTAGTATTGTGGTAATAACATAGTAACACCAAAATTGAAATGATACTTCATTTTGGTTAGGGCAGTACTAGGCGCCGGTGCGCCGGCCCAAATTTGGGCCGGTCGTATCCTGTACGTCTGACTAAAACTCTTTTAACCGTCAGATTCTGGACACTTTCGTCCCCACCACGCCGTTCTCTACTCTGCAAATCACGCGAGCGCCATGGACGAGCTACTTGACCCGCCGGATCTCCGCCGCTAGTCGGATCTCCACCGCTCGCCGCCTCTCTCCGCAGCTCCAATTTGTCATCGCTGCACACCCTCCTCATCTCCCGTCGTTTCAGCACCACCCCCTGACGGATGCATCTTTGCCAAACGTCGGACGCAGCAACTCGCGCTGGCTCCGCCCATCACAGCACAACGTCGACGCTGCAGTCGACCTGCACCACCTGATTCCACCAAAAAACACATCTCAGCCCAAAAAAGAACTCCGGTGGGTAGTTGCAGCAAAACCAAAAATTGGTTCCAACAGAAAAACAAAGGTTTCCAGCAAATCAACTTGAGCACCTAGCAAACCCAGTAATTTGCTTGAAGCAAATTAAATCACGATTCCAGCAAATATTAATATGATTCCAGCAAAAATGCGTCGCCGCCTCCTGATCGTAGCAAATAATCTCAAGCAACAAGAAACTCGTCGCAGCAAAATCATTTGCCGGCTCCAGCAAAAAAAAGATCCGGTTCCAGCAAAAAATGACCTGGTTCCAGCAAAGAAGATGAATTAAGCTGAGCAAAAGCTGGAACCGATGATTCGAAAAGCTGGAACCGGTGATTGAAAAAGATTCAATCAGATGAAAAAAAGCTACAACCATTGGTTTTGAATTGACAGTAAAAATCCAGAAAAGCTACAACCGGCTGAATAAAAAGCTACAGCCGGTGATTTGGTAAGCTGGAACCGGTGATTTGGAATATTTTTTTGCAAAAATCACATCTATTTGGACCAAAGCTGGATCTAAAAGTGATTAAAAAAAGATTCAACCGGTTAAGCAGAAAGCTGCAACCAGCTATTCAAAAAGCTACAACCGTGTGGGCAAATCGAAAATAGAAAAAAATCTTCCACCGGTGGCATGGGAAGATTTTAATTGAAGCCGGGGATCACCGGAGCTGCACGGACATGGAACGGCAGCCAACGGTGACTTGCAGCCCGCAGCAAAAAGTCTCCACTGCTGCCGAGGGCGCAGCATCACCGGAGAGCGCGCGATGGATCTCCAGTCCTCTTCGAGCCGCCTGATCTAGCTGCGCGCGGTGGTCATCGATGTGTGGAAAGAGAGAATAGATCGAGGAGGAAGCAGTGCAGGGCAAGAAAAATGAATGGAAGCGAAGCATCCACGAATGGATAAGGCGAGGTGCTGATGGTTGGTCAGCCACGCGTCCCACCACGCAAGGAAGATGGCGTACAGGATAACCATACGATGAAAAGAGATCGCACGGGTCGCGTGCGACCGGCCGAAGCGTTCGGCCCGCCGAACGCAAGCGTTTTCCTTTTGGTTATGTTATTGTATAGACTGCACGTCAAGAAAGACCACCATTTCATAGCATCAAACTGCAATTGCTTTTGCTCTTGTCTGGACACATATGTAATGACTTTATTCACCCCATATGCTCTACTTGTTCGTGTCAAGTGATTCTTGTTAAATCATACTTGTGCATTGAAGAATTAGCGTCCCAGGGGAGGAACATGATTAAAGATACAAGTGTATGTTTCAGAGATATTTGAGTGTTTCGACTATGTTTCCACTCCAGGGACTCCAGGGTCCAACCATGTTTATGGAGGCGGTGAAGATACGGACAACAATGTGTTTGTGTTTAAAAAGAACAGTACACTCATGGATAATTCTTATTAGTCCGAACCAGTTAACACGCCTTTGTTATACTCCTGCTGCTGCTTAATTCGTAGTATTTTTTAAGCGCAGGTTTGTGAATTATTGTCTTCCTATTGCTATTTCATAGTGAACATGTGGTTTCATGAAAGGAAGCTCAGTATGCAACTCTCATGCAGTAGTACTTTAACAGTTCTCTGTGATTAGACTGGTTTTCAAACGAGCATCTGTTTCCCTGTATAACAATCCATACTAGTAGCAGTTTGCAACTAAACTTGAGTTTGCAAGCTGAACAGGCTTGTACTTAGTACAGAAGAAGTGGAAGCCAAAAGCTAGAAAAAGGCTACTGTACTTTTTATTTTGTTATTGTGATGTAAGCATTGCTGATGCATCCTTTTCTTCTTCTTCCAATTCCAGTGGATATATCCAACCCCCAGATCAGCTGGAGGCAGATTTCAAATGGATTCAAGTTAAGAAGCCAAGAGGTGCGCAGGAACATGTAGTCATCGCTAGGTTGGCATGTGGTTGCCTTGTAAATTTCTTCCTTGTAATAACTTGGCTTGTACTAGTGCTACTACTTTATGCCAATCTTGTGTCTAAACTGGAGTATAAGCAAAAGTTTTGATTTTATTTTTTTTACAAAACATTCACCTGTCGTATGAGCCACTACAGAGTTATTTGGTGTGTCAAAATAGCCGTACACAGTAGATGTTTTCCCTTGCAAAATAAAGAGGAAAATATGTTTTTCCCTAAAAAACCGAGAAAAATACTACTGTATCGCTACATTATATAAGCTCCCTGGATTGTAAGCGCTGTGAACCCTCCGGGTTGGGAGGGTCAAGTGACCGCGTCTCTTAATTTCCTTTAGGAGAACCACTTAATTTTTCTTAGAAAAACCATGGTCACTTAGTGGGTGAGTAGGATTTTTTTTTTGGACAACCATCCAACTATATGTGTCCAGCACTTGATGGGTTAAGTGTCAGTTACTTCCTGAACTAAAACTATGACTTTTATTTTAGATCAGATGGACTGTTTTGTTGTGAGAAAAAAGGTAACATGTTGTTTATGTACATCTGATAAAAGGGAAATTAATGATGCGGCCAACTATATATCCACATCTGCCAAAGTGATGTACCATCGCACAACCGCACGGGCATCGTCAGCTTGGCCCATTGTCTCCTCCTTTTTGTCATACCACTACACGGGCGCCTTTGGTCAACCAGCACGCCGCATGCCCCGCCCATCTATTCATCCTTCTCCCAGACTCTCATGTGGTACGCCCAGCCCATCACCTGCCCCTCTGCGTCGCCAGTCCATCACCGCGTCGCACGCCCCACCCATCTCTCCAGCTTTCTCCCTTCTCTTGTGGTGGTGCGCCCAGCCCATCACGGCCTCCTCCGCACCACACGGTTGCACAGGCGCCCGGCCCAAGCCGCCTCCTCCGCACCACAAGGATGAACGGGCTTTGTCTATCCACCACTGCGCCGCACACCCTGTCCATCACTCCATCTTTCTCCCCTTCTTTTGTGTGGTCATTAACGTCCAACGACAACGACAATCGGGGCCTGGAGGAGCTGGCAATGAGGGTAGGCCGCCACAGCTAGCAACAGGGCTTGACAGGGACAACTGTCGTCATTAGAACTTGGTCGCTTTCATCAACACATCATGGTCCACAAGGTATGCAGTAAAACTCTCGGTACCTCCTTCCTTTCCCTTTGCATCCATTCTTTGGTAGCCTGATTCAAATTCAATCTCATTCACTCCAGGAATAAACAAGTAGGAGATTATACCGGGATTTTATCTCACTGTGTAAGGTTTCAATCTGAAAGTCTCATGCTTCACTGCTTGAGTATCATGTCCGTACTTGTGAATAAACAACCTCCGGCAGTTTATAAATGGCATGCTTTATGCTCCCTCTGTTCCACAATGCAATGATTATTAGTTTTTTCAAAAATCAAAGATGTCCATGTTTGACCAAGTTTCTAGAATAAACGATCAATATCTAAAGTACTAAATAAATAAACTATAAAAGTACACGTGGATGTTAATTTTTTTAAAACTTGGTCAAACATTGTTACGCTTGACTTTTTAAAACAAAGTATGTACTATATTTTAAAACGGAGGAAGTATTAATTAGCATATGGTTCCACATGTAAGGAGCACGGTCTCTAACTGAACTTAATTGACACTAAAACAATAAGACAAGATGAGAACGAAGTTTTTTGTGAAGATAATCTGCCTAATTGTCATCGGGTCGCTGATGTACACAGCTGATCGGGCCTTAATGCATCAGTGATGTTACATTCAAATGAAAGCTGAGATCAATCACTTATACTATTATATATCTTGATCCTTGCATTTCCGTCTCTTCCTCTGAAAGGCCACTATAAACATGCTTCATTTCCTTTCCTGTTGTTGGTCAGTGCAAAGCATTGCTTTTATTTCAAATGGGTTCCTTCTATTTTGTTTCTAACTACGCATCTGAATGATCAATATTGAAAACCAAGAAGCCATATACTTTACTGCAGTGCTGTAGATTCCAAGTATTTCTCACTTCCACTACCCTTTTACCGTTATTGCAGACCATGATTGTTGGTGTTTTGTACTATTTGCTGTGACCAAGGTAAGTTATGAAATATTGGTTGGTCAATCATAGAGCTGTATGATTGTTGTGTAGATGAATACTACAATCAGAAGCCTCAGTTACTTATATCATATTTTTTAATTAGTTTTGGAGATGAATATTATCATGTCCATCCAGTACTATAGTTTAACCCTGCAGGCCCGGGACATGTATGACGCCAAGCACTATTTTGGATATATTTTTAGTAGTGATGCTAACATACCATTTAACAGTAGTTGTAAAAGAACTGAGCAATATCCTACCAAGTAAATGAGGATGTGTCTTAGCATCTGGACATATCCTACAATGCAATAAAGGGTGTTCTCACGTTAGAATTATGGAAGCCAAAATACAGAAGGCTCATGAGCTGAACAACGACCCCCGACCGCAAATAGAGCAGTAAGGAATCTATTCGTGAATTAGCTATCAAACAAATAAACGGTAGAAAGGTAGAACGGTGCAGCAAGGCGCGCGTATGCTTCTAGTCAGGTAGAGGCCATTAGAAACGCCTTGGCCATGGTGCAACCCCAGCATCACACACCTGTCCTAAGTATCACTAAGAAATCGTTGCAGGATCCCACACTCGCTGGAGCGAGCTAGGTGAAGCCGAAATTCAGTGTACACGAGACAAACAAAGCTTTTTGGAGAGCGGGAATAACTCAGAAGTAGCACTCATTCCCTACGGTGAGATCCCAAGACCTCCCTCCGCCTTGGAGCTCCAGGCCGTCCTTCATGCAAAAAAAGCATCGCTCTGAAGCCATGGCGCAGCGCCGCATTGGCCAAGACGAGCGCGCCCATGGCATAACTTACTTAGGTTGCTCTAGAGCAGGAAGGTTTTTGAAATGAGCGGACCGTTGGGTGCTCGGGATGGCGACTGCGCGGGCGCCGCGGAGCGGGGGCCTGGAGCTGCCTCGCCGGCGGGGTGGACGCTGGTGCGCCGGGGCGCGGGTGCCTCTCCGGCGCACGGGCCGGCCGTCCGCTCCACGACGACGGGGGCTGGGACAGGGGTCCGTCGCAACCGCTTCTGGGCGCTGGAGGACGACGCCTCGGACGACGACGAGGAGGTGGAGACGGAGGAGTCACGGCTGCGGGCGGTGCCGGACGGCCCGTCGGTCGGCGATTTTGTGGCTTTCGCGGCGGAGGCGATTGGTCTGCGTGCGGGACGGGACCGGCGTTTCGCCCCGGGAGGCCGCAGGTCGAGGGCGACGAGCTCTCGCATCTGGCGGCCGGAGCGGACTGCGAGCACGGGTTCGGGGTCCGCGTCTGGTGCGGCTCGGAGGATTCGGGCCATGACGGCGGCGGGCTTGGCGGCGTCGGGCGGCGAGGTGCTGGCAGGGGAGGACTGGCCCTGCTTGCCGGCGCCTTCTTCCCCTGCGGCGACGGCGGCGGCGGAGGGACGCGTGCTGGCCGCGCGGTCGCCCTCATTGGCGCCTAGGGTTGCCACGGTTGGACCGGGCCATGTTTCTGGGCCTGGGCCGGCTCGGGCCCAGGTGTCGGTTACGCCTGTACCCGAGGGTGCGGTGCACGGCACGGCCTATGGACCGATCAGGCACACGCAGCCACAGTTGGCCCCTCGGCCCTTGCTGCCTCAGCCTGCCCCGCGGCCCGTCTCCGGCTATATATGGCTGAGGCGGGGTTGCCTGGATCCCCATTTAGGGTTTCCAGCAGCCACCAGAGAGGTGCGGCGCCTCGCTCACTCCGCCCGGACCATCCAAATCTCACCTCCCCTCCCCCTCTCCACAAGTCTTTCGCGATGGCGGTGATGGGTGACCGGCGTGTAGAGAAGCGGCCGATGGATATCTCGTACCACAAGGCGGATCGGTGTCGGGAGCGCGAGTTGCGGGACAAGGCCAAGCGGTCGATGCATGAGCGCATGGGCGGCCGTGATGCTCGAGAGGAGCGCGGTGTGTTCCATGACCAGGAAGGGCGCGAGGGGGATTGGGGTCCTCCTCCCCCTTGGTGGATCCAGCAGCAAGAGCGCAAGAGGAAGAAGAAGGCGAGCCAGAGGCGCAGGGAGCTTGAAAGGAAGCCCATGGAGCACCCGCCTTTGTGGGGGCACGGTGACCCGCTGGCTAAGAAGCCTCGGGCGCTCGCAGAACCTCTGGCGATGACGCTGCCCTTCTTGTCCAAGGGAACGGCCGAGGAGCCCATCCCTGTGGAGGAGGCCCCTGACGTCGAGTGCTTCAAGTGCGGGTGCCTGGGCCACTTTCAATCCAAGTGTAAGTTCAAGCCCCTTTGTGTTCTCTGCAAGGAAGAAGGTCACGCTTCCGCCCACTGCCCGACGCGGGGCCGTCAACTGCATCTGCAGATCATGGGCAGCGCCATTTCCGGGGAAGGCTTTTTCCGCCTCAAGTTTGATGACGAAGACGAGACCGAAGCTCCTATTGATGCCCGAATCAAGAACGCGACCATCCTCTCCGCGGAACCAGGGAAGCTCAACCTCCGCATCCTCAAACAGGAGCTAGAGCACATGGTGACTGGTGATTGGGATTGTTCCTTTCCATTAATGACATCACTGCGCGGGTGCGGGACATGCTGCACGAGGAGGTTCATCCTATGGTCATGCCAGAGACATGGGTTCGGCTCCATGGCATACCAAAGAAACACCAACGAGAGGACCGCATCAAGGAAGGGTTCCGGATGCTGGGTCGGCCGATTGTGGTCGACGAGCTTTCCCTAATCACGTTGGGACCTGTGCGGATGAAGCTCGCATGCAAAGCCCCGGAGAAGCTCAGTGGAGTTGTGGAAGTGTGGTTCAATCATGAGGGCTACCAGATCAAGGTCGAGCGCGAGATCCTTCCCAAACGGGGTGGTGAGCGGGCGGTGCACGACACCGGGCCCTCCAACCCTCCACCCAAGGATTCTGATCTGGCTAAGGGTTCGCGGCCATCGGGCTACTCCAAGCCGGGCAGGGCCGAACCAGGCAATGAATAGCAGGGTGGCGAGGGTTCCCCTGGTGCTGCTGTGGACCAGGACACCAAGATGCTTGATATGGGGGAGGACCAAGATGACAACATTCAGGACACATCCATCGATACAGAAACCTGGGACAAGTTGGGCGCGCTGTCGGCTGATGCTGGCGCCATTGTGGTGGCGACTCAGGACACAGCGGTGAGTGTGCCAACGCTGGCCCGGTCCCTCGAGCTGTCCTTCAACGAATACGGGTCCAACCTCTCGGCCCAGATTCCAGAGTTAGATGCTCAGCACGGAGTGGTTGGGGCCGCCTCTGTCGCTCTTCCCCGTTCCTCCTCTCCCGTGGCTTTGGGGACGGACTCCGGCTGTGTGGTGAACGAGAGTTGCGACCTGACGCCTGCTCCGCGGCGTGGATCCAGTGGCTCAGGTCGCCAGCCCAAGAAGACGGCGGGGCGGAAGCCGGCCAACAAGCACACGATGCCCGTGGCGGCGGTGGCGACGACTGAGCTCGGCGGTGATTTGGGGGCGGCGCTGGGGGCGACAGGAGTGGGCAGCAAGGCCAGGCGCTCCAAGGCGACTCCGGTGGTGCAGAGGGCTCCAAGAGTTCGGGCCAAGGCCAAGTTGGGGGAACTGTCATCTGATACGTCTCCGTCGTATCTGAAGGAAATATGCCCTAGAGGCAATAATAAAGTTATTATTTATTTCCTTATATCATGATAAATGTTTATTATTCATGCTAGAATTGTATTAACCGGAAACATAATGCATGTGTGAATACATAGACAAACAGAGTGTCACTAGTATGCCTCTACTTGACTAGCTCGTTAATCAAAGATGGTTATGTTTCCTAACCATAGACATGAGTTGTCATTTGATTAACGGGATCACATCATTAGGAGAATGATCTGATTGACATGACCCATTCCGTTAGCCTAGCACTTGATCGTTTAGTATGTTGCTATTGCTTTCTTCATGACTTATACATGTTCCTGTAACTATGAGATTATGCAACTCCGTTTACGGAGGAACACTTTGGTGCTACCAAACGTCACAACGAATCGGGTGATTATAAAGGAGTACTACAGGTGTCTCCAAAGGTACATGTTGGGTTGGTGTATTTCGAGATTAGGTTTTGTCACTCCGATTGTCGGAGAGGTATCTCTGGGCCCTCTCGGTAATGCACATCACTATAAGCCTTGCAAGCAATGTAGCTAATGAGTTAGTTACGGAATGATGCATTACGTAACGAGTAAAGAGACTTGCCGGTAACGAGATTGAACTAGGTATTGGATACCGACGATCAAATCTCGGGCAAGTAACATACCGATGACAAAGGGAACAAAGTATGTTGTTATGCGGTTTGACCGATAAAGATCTTCGTAGAATATGTAGGAGCCAATATGGGCATCCAGGTTCCGCTATTGGTTATTGACCAAGAATAGTTCTAGGTCATGTCTACATAGTTCTCGAACCCGTAGGGTCCGCACGCTTAAGGTTTCGATGCGGTTATATTATGAGTTTATGAGTTTTGATGTACCGAAGGAGTTCGAGTCCGGATGAGATCGGGGACATGACGAGGAGTCTCGAAATGGTCGAGACGTAATGATCGATATATTGACGACTATATTCGGAGTTCGGAAAGGTTCGAATGATTCGGTATTTTTGAGTACCGGAGAGTTACGGAATTCGGGGAGAAGTATTGGGCCTTATTGGGCCTGGGAAAGAGAGAGAGGATGCCTAGGGCAGGTTGCGCGCCCCCTTTGCCCTAGTCCGAATTGGGCTAAGGGAGGCCGCACCTCCTTCCTTCCCTTCTCTTTTCCTCTTCCTAGTCTCCTACTCCTAATACATGGAAGGATCCTAGTTGGACTAGGAAAGGGGAATCCTACTCGATGGGAGTAGGACTCCCCTATGGCGCCTCCTCCCTAGGCCGGCCTCCTCCTCCCTCCCTCCTTTATATCTGAGGCGAGGGCACCCCATGAACACACAAGTTGATCTACGGATCGTTCCTTAGGCCGTGTGCGGTGCCCCCTCCACCATATTCCACTTGGTCATATCGTCGCGGAGGTTAGGCGAAGCCTGCGCGGAGAAGTCATATCGTCGCGGAGCTTAGGCGAAGCCCTGCGCCGGTGGAGCATCATCATCGTCACCACGCCTCGTGCTGACGGAACTCATCCCCGACGCTTTGCTGGATCGGAGCCCGGGGATCGTCATCGAAGCTGAGCGTGTCTTTGAACACGGAGGTGCCGTCACGTTCGGTACTTGGATCGGTCGGATCGTGAAGGCGATACGACTACATCAACCGCGTTGTTATAACGCTTCGCTTTCGGTCTCACGAGGGTACGTGACAGACACTCTTCCCTCTCGTTGCTATGCCATCACCATGGTCCCGTGTGCGTAGGGAAAATTTTGAAATTACTACGTTCCCCAACGGTGGCATCCGAGCCTGGTTTTATGCGTTGATGTCATATGCACGAGTAGAACACAAGTGAGTTGTGGGCGATACAAGTCATACCGCCTACCAAAGCATGTCATACTTTGGTTCAGCGGTATTGTGAGATGAAGCGGCCCGGACCGACATTACGCAGACGCTTACGCGAGACTGGTTTCACCGTTCTGAGCACTCGTGCTTAAAGGTGACTGGCGGGTGTCTGTCTCTCTCACTTTAGTTGAACCGAGTGTGGCTACGCCCGGTCCTTGAGAAGGTTAAAACGGAGTCTATTTGACGAAGTATCGTTGTGGTTTTGATGCGTAGGTAAGAATTGGTTCTTGCTTAAGCCCGTAGCAGCCACGTAAAATTTGCAACAACAAAGTAGAGGACGTCTAACTTGTTTTTGCAGGGCATGTTGTGATGTGATATGGTCAAGACGTAATGCTATATTTTATTGTATGAGATGATCATGTTTTGTAACCGAAGTTATCGGCAACTGGCTGGAGCCATATGGTTGTCGCTTTATTGTATGAAATGCAAACGCCCTGTAATTGCTTTACTTTATCACTAAGCGGTAGCGATAGTCGTAGAAGCAATAGATGGCGTAGCGACAATGATGCTACGATGGAGATCAAGGTGTCGCGCCGGTGACGGTGGTGATCACGACGGTGCTTCGGAGATGGAGATCACAAGCACAAGATGATGATGGCCATATCATATCACTTATATTGATTGCATGTGATGTTTATCCTTTATGCATCTTATTTTGCTTTGATTGACGGTAGCATTTTAAGATGATCTCTCACTAAAATTATCAAGTAGTGTTCTCCACGAGTATGCACCGTTGCCAAAGTTCGTCGTGCCGAGACACCACGTGATGATCGGGTGTGATAAGCTCTACGTCCATCTACAACAGGTGCAAGCCAGTTTTGCACACGCAGAATACTCAGGTTATACTTGACGAGCCTAGCATATGCAGATATGGCCTCGGAACACGGAGACCGAAAGGTCGAGCGTGAATCATATAGTAGATATGATCAACATAAGATGTTCACCATTGAAAACTACTCCATCTCACGTGATGATCGGTTATGGTTTAGTTGATTTGGATCACGTGATCACTTAGATGACTAGAGAGATGTCTGTCTAAGTGGGAGTTCTTAAGTAATATGATTAATTGAACTTAAATTTATCATGAACTTAGTCTGGTAGTATTTTGCAAATTATGTTGTAGATCAATAGCTCGCGTTGTTGCTTCCCTATGTTTTTATATGTGTTCCTAGAGAAAATTGTATTGAAAAATGTTAGTAGCAATGATGCGGATTGGATCCGTGATCTGAGGTTTATCCTCATTGCTGCACGTAAGAATTATGTCCTTAATGCACCGCTAGGTGACGGACCTATTGCAGGAGCAAATGTAGGCGTTATGAACGTTTGGCTAGCTCAATATGATGACTACTTGATAGTTTAGTGCACCATACTTAACAGCTTAGAATCGGGACTTCAAAGACGTTTTGAACGTCATGGACCATATGAGATGTTCCAAGAATTGAAGTTAATATTTCAAGCAAATACCCGAGTTGAGAGATATGAAATCTCCAACAAGTTCTATAGCTAAAAGATGGAAGAGAATCGCTCAACTAGTGAGCATGTTCTCAGATTATGCAGGTACTTCAATCGCTTGAATCAAGTGGGAGTTAATCTTCCAGATAAGATAGTGATTGACAGAATTCTCTAGTCACCAACACTAAGTTACTAGAACTTCGTGATGAACTATAGTATGCAAGGGATGACGAAAACAATTCCCGAGCTCTTCGTGATGTTGAAATCGTGAAGGTAGAAATCAAGAAAGAGCATCAAGTGTTGATGATTGACAAGACCACTAGTCTCAAGGAAAAGGGCAAAGGGAAGAAGGGGAACTTCAAGAAGAACGGCAAGCAAGTTGCTGCTCGACTGAAGAAGCCCAAGTCTGGAACTAAGCCTGAGACTAAGTGCTTTTGCTGCAATGGAACTGGTCACTAGAAGCGGAACTACCCCAAGTATTTGGCGGATAAGAAGGATGGCAAAGTGAACAAAGGTATATTTGGGATACAAATTATTGATGTGTATTTTACTAGTGTTCGTAGCAACCCTCGGTATTTGATACTGGTTCGGTTGCTAAGAGTAGTAACTTGAAACGGAGTTGCAGAATGAATGTAAACTAGTTGAAGGGAAGTGAAGATGAGTGTTGGAAGTAGTTCCAAGATTGATATGATCATCATCGCACACTCCCTATACTTTCGGGATTAGTATGGAACCTAAATAAGTGTTATTTGGTGTTGAGCATAAGTATGATTTGATCATGTTTATTGCAATACGCTTATTCATTTAAGTAAAAGAATAAATTGTTGTTACATTTACATGAATAAAACCTTATATGGTTACACACCCAATGAAAATGATTCATTGGATCTCGATCATAGTGATACACATATTCATAATATTGAAACCAAAAGATGCAAAGTTAATAATGATAGTGCAACTTATTTGTGGCACTTGCCGTTTAGGTCATATTGGTGTAAAGCGCATGAAGAAAACTCCATCTTGATGGACTTTTGGAATCACTTGATTATGAATCATTTGATGCTTGCGAACCGTGCCGTTTGGGCAAGATGACTAAAACTCCGTTCTCCGGAACAATGGAACAAACTCTTGACTTATTGGAAATAATACATACCGATGTATGCGATCCAATGAGTGTTGATGCTCGTGGCAAGTATCGTTATTTTCTGACTTACACAAGATGAAATGAGCAGATAGCCTAAAATCTACTTGATGAAACATAAGACAGAAATAGTTGAAAGGTTCAAAGAATTTCAGAGTGAAGTGGAAAAATCATCGTAACAAGAAAATAAAGTTTCTGCGATCTAATCGCAAAGACGAATAATTGAGTTCTGAGTTTGGTCTTCAATTAAAATAATGTGGAATAGTTTCACAGCTCACCACAGAACACCACAATGTTATGGTGTGTCCGAACGTCGTAATTGCACTTTATTTGATATGGTGCGATCTATGATGTCTCTTATCGGTTTGCCACTATCATTTCGGGTTATGCATTAGAGACAGCTGCATTCACGTTTAATAGGGCACCATCTAAATCCGTTGAGACGACACCATATGAACTATGGTTTAACGATGAAACATAAGTCGTTTCTTAAAAGTTTGGAGTTGTGATGCTTATGTGAAAAAGTTTTCACTGATAAGCTCAAACCCAAATCGGAGAAGTGCGTCTTCATAGAATACCCAAAGGTAACTATTGGGTACACCTTCTATCACAGATCCGAAGGCAAGTTTTTCATTGCTAAGATGGATCCTTTCTAGAGAAGAAGTATCTCTCGAAAGAAGTGAGTGGGAGGAAAGTAGAACTTGATGAGGTAATTATACCTTCTCCCTTATTGGAAAGTAGTTCATCACGTAAATCAGTTCGATGATTCCTACACCAATTAGTGAGGAAGTTAATGATGATGATCATGAAACTTCAGATCAAGTTGCTACCAAACCTCGTAGGTCTTCGAGTAAGATCCGCACTGCAGTAGTACGGTAATCATGTTCGGAAGTCATGTTACTAGACCATGATGAACCTACGAACTATGAGGAAGCGATGATGAGCCCAGATTCATGAAATGGCTTGAGGCCATAAAATCGAGATATGATCCATGTATGAGAACAAAAGTATGGACTTTGATTGACTTGCTCGATGATCAGCAAGCCATGTTAAATAAATGGATCTTCAAGAGGAAGACGGACACTGATAGTAGTGTTACTATCTACAAAGCTCGACTTGTCACAAAAGGTTTTCGACAAGTTCAAGGTGTTGACTACAATAAGATTTTCTCAACTGTAGCGATGCTTAAGTCTGTCCGAATCATGTTAGCAATTGCCACATTTTATGAAATCGGCAAATGGATGTCAAAACTACATTCTTTAATGGATTTATTAAAGAAGAGTTGTATATGATGCAACCAGAAGGTTTTGTCAATCCTAAAGGAGCTAACAAAATGTGCAAGCTCAAGCGATCCATCAATGGACTGGTGCAATCATCTCGGAGTTGTAATATACGCTTTGATGTGTTGATCAAATCATATGATTTTATGCTGAGACTTTTGGAAAGGCCTGTATTTACAAGAAAGTGAGTGGGAGCACTACAGCCTTTACGATAAAGTATATGTGAATGACATATTGTTGATCGGAAATAATGTAGAATTATTACGCAAAGCATAAAGGAGTGTTTGAAAGGAGTTTTTCAAAGAAAGACCTCGGTGAAGCTGCTTACATATTGAGCATCAAGATCTATAGAGATAGATCAAGACGCTTGATAAGTTTTTTCAATGAATACATACCTTGACAAGATTTTGAAGTAGTTCAAAATGGAACAGTCAAAGAAAGAGTTCTTACTGTGTTACAAGGTGTGAGATTGAGTAAGACTCAAAACCCGACCACGGCAGAAGATAGAAAGAGAATGAAAGTCATTCCCTATGCATCAGCCATAGGTTCTATAAAGTATGTCATGTTGTGTACCGGATCTATTGCATACCCTACCACTAAGCTTGGCAAGGGAGTGCAATAGTGATCTAGGAGTAGATCAATGGACAGCGGTCAAAATTATCCTTAGTAGAATAAGGATGTGTTTCTCGATTATGGAAGTGAAAAAGGTTCGTCGTAAAGGGTTACGTCGATGCAAGTTTTAAACACTAATCTAGATGACTCGAGTCTCAATCTAGATACATATTGAAAGTGGGAGCAATTAGCTAGAGTAGCTCCGTGCGAGCATTGTAGACATAGAAATTTGCAAAATACATACGGATCTGAATATGGCGGACCGTTGACTAAACTTCTCTCACAAACAAAACATGATCACACCTTAGTACTCTTTGGGTGTTAATCACATAGCGATGTGAGCTAGATTACTGACTCTAGTAAACCCTTTGGGTGTTGGTCACATGTCGATGTGAACTATGGGTGTTAACCACATATAGATGTGAACTATTGATGTTAAATCACATGGCTATGTGAACTAGATTATTGACTCTAGTGCAAGTGGGAGACTGAAGGAAATATGCCCTAGAGGCAATAATAAAGTTATTATTTATTTCCTTATATCATGATAAATGTTTATTATTCATGCTAGAATTGTATTAACCGGAAACATAATGCATGTGTGAATACATAGACAAGCAGTGTCACTAGTATGCCTCTACTTGACTAGCTCGTTAATCAAAGATGGTTATGTTTCCTAACCATAGACATGAGTTGTCATTTGATTAACGGGATCACATCATTAGGAGAATGATCTGATTGACATGACCCATTCCGTTAGCCTAGCACTTGATCGTTTAGTATGTTGCTATTGCTTTCTTCATGACTTATACATGTTCCTGTAACTATGAGATTATGCAACTCCGTTTACCGGAGGAACACTTTGGTGCTACCAAACGTCACAACGTAACTGGGTGATTATAAAGGAGTACTACAGGTGTCTCCAAAGGTACATGTTGGGTTGGTGTATTTCGAGATTAGGTTTTGTCACTCCGATTGTCGGAGAGGTATCTCCGGCCCTCTCGGTAATGCACATCACTATAAGCCTTGCAAGCAATGTAGCTAATGAGTTAGTTACGGAATGATGCATTACGTAACGAGTAAAGAGACTTGCCGGTAACGAGATTGAACTAGGTATTGGATACCGACGATCAAATCTCGGGCAAGTAACATACCGATGACAAAGGGAACAAAGTATGTTGTTATGCGGTTTGACCGATAAAGATCTTCAGAGAATATGTAGGAGCCAATATGGGCATCCAGGTTCCGCTATTGGTTATTGACCAAGAATAGTTCTAGGTCATGTCTACATAGTTCTCGAACCCGTAGGGTCCGCACGCTTAAGGTTTCGATGACAGTTATATTATGAGTTTATGAGTTTTGATGTACCGAAGGAGTTCGGAGTCCCGGATGAGATCGGGGACATGACGAGGAGTCTCGAAATGGTCGAGACGTAAAGATCGATATATTGGACGACTATATTCGGAGTTCGGAAAGGTTCGAATGATTCGGGTATTTTTGGAGTACCGGAGAGTTACGGGAATTCGCCGGGAGAAGTATTGGGCCTTATTGGGCCCTGCGGGAAAGAGAGAGAGGATGCCTAGGGCAGGTTGCGCGCCCCTTTGCCCTAGTCCGAATTGGCTAAGGGAGGGGCCGCACCCTCCTTCCTTCCCTTCTCTTTTCCTCTTCCTAGTCTCCTACTCCTAATACATGGAAGGATCCCTAGTTGGACTAGGAAAGGGGAATCCTACTCCCGATGGGAGTAGGACTCCCCTATGGCGCCTCCTCCCTAGGCCGGCCTCCTCCTCCCTCCCTCCTTTATATACGGGGCAGGGGCACCCCATGAACACACAAGTTGATCTACGGATCGTTCCTTAGCTGCAGCGGTGCCCCTCCACCATATTCCACTTCGGTCATATCGTCGCGGAGGTTAGGCGAAGCCTGCGCCGGAGAAGTCATATCGTCAGCGAGCTTAGGCGAAGCCCCGCGTCGGTGGAGCATCATCATCGTCCACCACGCCGTCAGGCCGACGGAACTCATCCCCGACGCTTTCTGGATCGGAGCCGGGGATCGTCATCGAGCTGAACGTGTCTTTGAACACGGAGGTGCCGTCACGCTCGGTACTTGGATCGGTCGGATCGTGAAGACGTACGACTACATCAACCGCGTTGTTATAACGCTTCCGCTTTCGGTCTACGAGGGTACGTGGACAGACACTCTTCCCTCTCGTTGCTATGCCATCACCATGGTCCTGTGTGTGCGTATGAAAATTTTGAAATTACTACGTTCCCCAACAGTATCTACTTTTCCAAACACTTTTTCCCTTGTTTTGGACTCTAACTTGCATGATTTGAATGGAACTAACCCGGACTGACGCTGTTTTCAACAGACTTTCCATGGTGTTATTTATGTGCAGAAACAAAAGTTCTCGGAATGACCTGAAACTCCACGGAACATATTTTTGGAAAATATTTAAAATACTGGAAGCAAAATCCACATCATGGGGCCCACACCCTGTCCACGAGGGTGGGGGCGCGCCCCCTGCTCATGGGCCCCCTGACGCTCCACCGACCTCAACTCCAACTCCATATATTCACTTTCGGGGAGAAAAAAATCAGAGAGAAGGATTCATCGCGTTTTACGATACGGAGCCGCCGCCAAGCCCTAAAACCTCTCGGGAGGGCTGATCTGGAGTCCGTTCGGGGCTCCGGAGAGGGGAATTCGTCGCCGTCATCATCGTCAACCATCCTCCATCATCAATTTCAAGATGCTCACCGCCGTGCGTGAGTAATTTCATCGTAGGCTTGTTGGACGGTGATGGGTTGGATGAGATTTATCATGTAATCGAGTTAGTTTTGTTAGGGTTTGATCTCTAGTGTCCACTATGTTCTGAGATTGATGTTGCTATGACTTTACTATGCTTAATGCTTGTCACTAGGGTCCGAGTGCCATGATTTCAGATCTGAACCTATTATGTTTTCATGAATATATATGAGTTCTTGAGCCTATCTTGCAAGTCTATAGTCACCTACTATGTGTTATGATCCGGCAACCCCGAAGTGACAATAATCGAGACCACTCCCGGTGATGACCATAGTTTGAGGAGTTCATGTATTCACCATGTGTTAATGCTTTGGTCCGGTACTCTATTAAAAGGAGGCCTTAATATCCCTTAGTTTCCATTAGGACCCCGCTGCCACGGGAGGGTTGGACAAAAGATGTCATGCAAGTTCTTTTCCATAAGCACGTATGACTATATTCTGAATACATGCCTACAATACATTGATGAATTGGAGCTAGTCTGTGTCACCCTATGTTATGACTGTTACATGATGAACCGCATCCGGCGTAATTCTCCATCACCGATCCAATGCCTACGAGCTTTTCACATATTGTTCTTCGCTTATTTACTTCTTCGTTGCTACTGTTACAATCATTACAAAACCCAAAAATATTACTTTTGTTACTATTACCGTTGCTTCCATACTACTTTGCTACTAAATACTTTGCTGCAGATACTAAGTTATCCAGGTGTGGTTGAATTGACAACTCAACTGCTAATACTTGAGAATATTCTTTGGCTCCCCTTGTGTCGAATCAATAAATTTGGGTTGAATACTCTACCCTCGAAAACTGTTGCGATCCCCACTTGTGGGTTATCATCATCCATGGAGAGCGCCAAGCTTCGCCTCGCAGACAAGAACATGGAATCCATAGGTAACCCCTTGCCCTCTTTCTGTATTCTGAACGCTTTCTCGGATGAACACCTTGCGAGTATTTTAGACGATAGCAGAATCAGTGCCCCTCACAGTGATATTATCTCGCTCGTGCGCGCTCAGGAAGAGATAGGAATGCGTTGGCCATCGTACCAGTAGAGGCTGGGGACGAGGGCGTGCCCGTCGAAGTGACACAAGCTAGGGAAGCTGGTGTCCTTCCTTCTTCTAGACGGGTTCCGGCCAGGAAGAGAGTGGCGAAGGCGGTGACCTCCAGGGGAGTGCGCCTCCGTAATATAATCATTTAGATGCGAGACATGTTCTGGAACATCCATGGTTGTGGCCACGGCGGCCGTCGTACTCAACTCAAGGAGCGCATGGCCAAAGAACGTATCGATGTGGTCGCGCTCCAGGAAACGATTAAAACTGACTTTACTTACAGAGAGCTTCTTGCCTACGATCCCGTGCAGCGTTTTGATTGGCATTGGGTGCCCTCCGTGGGTCACTCTGGTGGTATTTTGATGGGTGATACGTCTCCAACGTATCTATAACTTTTGATTGCTCCATGCTACTTTATCTACTGTTTTGGACTATATTGGGCTTTATTTTCCACTTTTATATTATTTTTGGGACTAACCTATTAACCGGAGGCCCAAATTGTAATTGCTGTTTTTTGCCTATTTAGTGTTTCAAGAAACATAATATCAAACGGAGTCCAAACGGAATGAAACCTTGAACGTGATTTTCTCACGAACGTGATCCATGGACTTGGACCCTACTCCAAGGAACAAAGAGGCGGTCACGAGGGTGGGGGCGCCCCCGCCTCGTGGGCCCCTGTTGCTCCACCGACGTACTCCTTCCTCATATATATACCTACTGCCCCAAACGATCGAAACAGGAGCCAAAAACCTAATTCCACCGCCGCAACTTCCTGTATCCACGAGATCCCATCTTGGGGCCTGTTCCGGAGCTCCGCCGGAGGGGGCATCCACCACGGAGGGCTTCTACATCATCACCATAGCCCCTTCGATGAAGTGCGAGTAGTTTACTTTAGACCTTCGGGTCCATAGCTAGTAGCTAGATGGCTTCTCCTCTCTTTTTGGATCTCAACACAATGTTCTCCCCCTCTCTCGTGGAGATCTATTCGATGTAATCTTATTTTTGCGGTGTGTTTGTTGAGACTGATGAATTGTGGGTTTATGATCCAGATTATCTATGAATAATATTTGATTCGTCTCTGAATTCTTTTTTATGTATGATTGAGTTATCTTTGCAAGTCTCTATGAATTATCCGTTTGGTTTGGCCAACTAGATTGGTAGTTCTTACAATGGGAGAAGTGCTTAGCTTTGGGTTCAATCTTGCGGTGTCCTTACCCAAAGGATGTAAAGGGTTGCAAGGCACGTATTGTATTGTTGCCATCGAGGATAACAAGATGGGGTATTTATCATATTGCATGAATTTATTCCTCTACATCATGTCATCTTGCTTAAGGCGTTACTCTGTTTTTAACTTAATACTCTAGATGCATGCTGGATAGCGGTCGATGAGTGGAGTAATAGTAGTAGATGCAGAATCGTTTCGGTCTACTTGTCTCGGACGTGATGCCTATATACATGATCATACCTAGATATACTCATAACTATGCTCAATTCTGTCAATTGCTCAACAGTAATTTGTTTACCCACCGTAGAATACCTATGCTCTTGAGAGAAGCCACTAGTGAAACCTATGGCCCCCGGGTCTATTCTCATCATGTCAATCTCCATCACTTTAATACTTGCTTTGTTTTTACTTTGCCTTTTACTTTTCACTTTGCATCTATATATCAAAAATACCAAAAATATTATCTATCATCTCTATCAGGTCTCACTCTCGTAAGTGACCGTGAAGGGATTGACAACCCCTAATCGCGTTGGTTGCGAGGAGCTATCGTTTTGTGTAGGTACGAGGGTGCGTGGCCTCCTACTGGATTGATACCTTGGTTCTCAAAAACTGAGGGAAATACTTACGCTACTTTGCTGCATCATCCTCTCCTCTTTGGGGATGCTCAAGAGGTAGCAAGAAGAATTTCTGGCGCCGTTGCCGGGGAGGCTCACGCAAGAGCAAGTCAAGACATACCAAGTACACATCACAATCCCTATCTCTCGCATTACATTATTTGCCATTTGCCTCTCGTTTTCCTCTCCCCGCCTTCACCCTTGCCGTTTTATTCTCCCTCTCTTTCCCAATCTCCTCCTCTTTTTCCTGTTGCCTTTTCCTCATCCGCTTGTTTGCTCGTTTGGTTGAAATAGTTGAGTATTTATTCCTAAACAAAGAAGCCAATATCTATGGATCCTCATCCGCTTGCCAATCTTTTTAAGATATCCAGTTATGATGAACCAATTCCTAGTGATTTGGATGCACTAGATTATCTTTATAAGGTTTTGCCTGGAATCCGTGAAGTGACTCACGATATATCTTTGAATAAAAAGCATGATTAAAATGATTTTATGATAAATTCTTTTGATGTCAATTGTGCTAATAAGATGCAAAACCCTAAGCTTGGGGATGCTAGTTTTGCTATGTCTACTACTTGCTGCAATGATCATGATTGGGATGATTCTTCTTATGATCTTGAAAATTTATTTAAGCCCCGTGATGAATATGAGATTGATAATATTGTTTGCAATAATATTGAAAGTGGGTTCAGAGGAGTGTCAACTTTAGATCCCACATATTTGGAGAATGTTCAATCTTATGAAATTTTTGATAAAAGTGGGCTTGGATAAATCATGACTTTAGTTAATGATAATCCCACTATTTTGGAAGAGTGTCAACTTCGCATGCATGTGGATCGTGTTGAGAATATGTTATGTGATAGCTATATTGTTGAATTTTCTTATGATCCTACATGTAATTATTATGAGAGAGGAAAATATGGTTATAGAAATTTTCATGTTACTAAATTACCTCTCGTTATGTTGAGATTGCTATTGTTCCTTTCCGCTTCCTTGCATATGTTAGTTTTTGCTTGATACGATAATTTGTTTGCCTATAATATGCCTATGCATAGGAAGTATGTTAGACTTAAGTGTGTTTGTCACATGTTTTATGATGCTCTCTTTGTGCCTCAATTCTTGTCTTTCTTGTGAGCATCATTGAAATCTCAATGCCTAGCTAAAAAGGCTTTAAAGAAAAGCGCTTGTTGGGAAATAACCCAATATTTTTCCTTGCTGCTTAGTAATAAATAATCCATCTAGCCTCTGTTTAGATGTGATTTTATGTTTTAATTAGTGTTTGTGCCAAGCTAGACCTATTGGATCTTCTTGGATGATAGTTATTTGATCTTGCTGTAATTTCCAGAAACTTTGCGCTCAGTGCCCGAATTGTTAAAAATCACCAGAACGTGATAAAATACTGATTCCAATTGCTGCTGATCAATAAACAAATTGTATAGGTCGTATAAGTTTTGGTAGATTTTTTTGAGTTCCAGAAGTTTGCGTTAGTTACAGATTACTACAGACTGTTCTGTTTTTGACAGATTCTTTTTTTCGTGTGTTGTTTGCTTATTTTGATGAATCTATGGATAATAAAATAGTTTACAATCCATAGAGAAGTTGGAATACAGTAGGTTTAACACCAATATAAATAAAGAATGAGTTCATTACATTACCTTAAAGTAGTCTTTTGTTTTCTTTTATCTAACGGAGCTCACGAGATTTCTATTGAGTTTTGTGTTGTGAAGTTTTCAAGTTTTGGGTAAATTCTTTTGGTGGATTATGGAACAAGGAGTGACAAGAGCCTAAGCTTGGGGATGCCCATGGGAACCCCAAGATAATCGAAGGACACCAAAAAGTAAAAGCTTGGGGATGCCCCGGAAGGCATCCCCTCTTTCGTCTACTTCCATCGGTAATTTACTTGGAGCTATATTTTTATTCACCAACATGATATGTGTTTTGTTTGGAGCGTCTTGTATTATTTGCGTATTTGCTTGTTAGTTTACCACAATCATCCTTGATGTACACACCTTTTGAGAGAGCCATACCTAAATTGGAATTTGATAGAATACTCTATGTGCTTCACTTATATCTTTTGAGCTTGATAGTTTTGCTCATAGTGCTTCACTTATATCTTTTGAGCGTGATAATTTTTGCTCTAGTGCTTCACTTAGATCTTTTAGAGCACGGTGGTGGATTTGTTTTAAATAAACTATTGATCTCTCATGCTTCACTTATATTATTTTGAGAGTCGTTAATAGCATGGTAATTTGCTTAATGTTAATATACTTGGTATTCAAGATATGTGAAACTTTTTTTTGAGTGCGTTGAATACTAAGAAAAGTTTGATGCTTGATAATTGTTTTGAGATATGAAGAAGGTGATATTAGAGTCATGCTAGTTGAGTAGTTGTGAATTTAAAGAATACTTGTGTTGAAGTTTGTGATTCTCGTAGCATGCATGTATGGTGAACCGTTATGTGATGAACTCGGAGCATGATTTATTTATTGATTGTCTTCCTTATGAGTGGCGGTCGGGGACGAGCGATGGTCTTTTCCTACCAATCTATCCCCCTAGGAGCATGCGCGTAATACTTTGCTTTGATAACTTCTAGATTTTTGCAATAAGTATATGAGTTATTTATGACTAATGTTGAGTCCATGGATTATACACACTTTTTCCCATCCTTCCACCATTGCTAGCCTCTCTAATACCGCACACTTTTCGCGGTATCATACACCCACCATATATTTTCCTCAAAACAGCCACCATACCTACCTATCATGGCATTTCCATAGCCATTCCGAGATATATTGCGATGCAACTTTCCACCGTTCCGTTTATTATGACGCGCTCCATCATTGTCATATTGCTGGCATGATCATGTAGTTGACATCGTATTTGTGGCAAAGCCACCATTCATAACTCTTTCATACATGTCACTCTTGATTCATTGCATATCCCGGTACACCGCCGGAGGCATTCATATAGAGTCATACTTTGTTCTAAGAATCGAGTTGTAATTGTTGAGTTGTAAGAAAAATAAAAGTGTGATGATCATCATTATTAGAGCATTGTCCTAATTGAGGAAAGGATGATGGAGACTATGATTCCCCCACAAGTCGGGATGAGACTCCGGACGAAAAAAAAAGAAGCGGCCATAAAAAAAAGAAAAGGCCCAAATAAAAAAATGAGAGAAAAAGAGAGAAGGGACAATGTTACTATCCTTTTACCACACTTGTGCTTCAAAGTAGCACCATGATCTTCATGATAGAGAGTCTCTCATTTTGTCACTTTCATATACTAGTGGGAATTTTTCATTATAGAACTTGGCTTGTATATTCCAATGATGGGCTTCCTCAAATGCCCTAGGTCTTCGTGAGCAAGCGAGTTGGATGCACACCCACTTAGTTTCTTTTGTTGAGCTTTCATATACTTATAGCTCTAGTGCATCCGTTGCATGGCAATCCCTACTCACTCACATTGATATCTATTGATGGGCATCTCCATAGCCCGTTGATACACCTAGTTGATGTGAGACTATCTTCCCTCCTTTTGTCTTCTCCACAACCACCATTCTATTCCACATATAGTGCTATATCCATGGCTCACGCTCATGTATTGCGTGAAGATTGAAAAAGTTTTGAAAATGATAAAGTATGAAACAATTGCTTGGCTTGTCATGGGGGTTGTGCATGATTTAAATATTTTGTGTGGGGAAGATGGAGCATAGCTAGACTATATGATTTTGTAGGCATAACTTTCTTTGGCCATGTTATTTTGAGAAGACATAATTGCTTAGTTAGTATGCTTGAAGTATTATTATTTTTATGTCAATATGAACTTTTGTATTGAATCTTTCGGATCTGAATATTCATACCACAATTAAGAAGATTTACATTGAAATTATGCCAAAGTATCACTTGCATCAAAAATTCTCTTTTTATCATTTACCTACTCGAGGACGAGCAGGAATTAAGCTTGGGGATGCCTGATACGTCTCCAACGTATCTATAATTTTTGATTGCTTCATGCTACTTTATCTACTGTTTTGGACTATATTGGGCTTTATTTTCCACTTTTATATTATTTTTGGGACTAACCTATTAACCGGAGGCCCAACCTGTAATTGCTGTTTTTGCCTATTTCAGGTGTTTCAAGAAACAGAATATCAAACGGAGTCCAAACGGAATGAAACCTTGAAACGTGATTTTCTCACGAACGTGATCAGGGACTTGGACCCTACTCCAAGGAACAAAGAGGCGGTCACGAGGGTGGGGCGCCCCTAGGGCGCGCCGCCTCAAGGGCCCCCTGTTGCTCCACCGACGCATTCTTCCTCCTATATATACCTACGTACCCCCAAACAATCGTAACAGGAGCCAAAACCTAATTCCACCGCCGCAACTTCCTGTATACATGAGATCCCATCTTGGGGCCTGTTAGGAGTTCACGGAGGGGGCATCCACCACGGAGGGCTTCTACATCATCATCATAGCCCCTTCGATGAAGTGTGAGTAGTTTACTTCAGACCTTGGTCCGTAGCTAGTAGCTAGATGGCTTCTTCTCTCTTTTGGATCTCAATACAATGTTCTCCCCCTCTCTCATGGAGATCTATTCGATGCAATCTTCTTTTTGCGGTGTGTTTGTTGAGACCGATGAATTGTGGGTTTATGATCCAGATTATCTATGAATAATATTTGATTCTTCTCTGAATTCTTTTATGTATGATTGATTTATCTTTGCAAGTCTCTTCGAATTATCCATTTGGTTTGGCCAACTAGATTGGTAGTTCTTGCAATGGGAGAAGTGCTTAGCTTTGGGTTCAATCTTGCGGTGTCCTTACCAAAGGATGTAAAGGGTTGCAAGGCGCGTATTGTATTGTTGCCATCGAGGATAACAAGATGGGGTATTTATCATATTGCATGAATTTATTCCTCTACATCATGTCATCTTGCTTAAGGCGTTACTCATTTTTTTAACTTAATACTCTAGATGCATGCTTTGGATAGCGGTCGATGAGTGGAGTAATAGTAGTAGATGCAGAATCGTTTCGGTCTACTTGTCTCGGACGTGATGCCTATATACATGATCATACCTAGATATACTCATAACTATGCTCAATTCTGTCAATTGCTCAACGTTAATTTGTTCACCCACCATAGAATACTTATGCTCTTGAGAGAAGCTACTTGTGAAACCTATGGCCCCCGGGTCTATTCTCATCATATCAATCTCCATCACTTTAATACTTGCTTTGTTTTTACTTTGCCTTTTACTTTTCACTTTGCATCTATATATCAAAAATACCAAAAATATTATCTATCATCTCTATCAGATCTCACTCTCGTAAGTGACGGTGAAGGGATTGACAACCCCTAATCGCGTTGGTTGTGAGGAGCTATCGTTTTGTGTAGGTACGAGGGACTTGTGCGTGGCCTCCTACTGGATTTATACCTTGGTTCTCAAAAACCGAGGGAAATACTTACGCTACTTTGCTGCATCATCCTCTCCTCTTCGGGGAAATCCAACGCAGTGCTCGAGAGGTAGCAATGGGATGTAATCGTGATGTGTGTGATGTATTGCAATGGGCTGTTGGTGTATTCTTTCTGTCTGCTACCATTAAACACCGTGTCTTAGGTTTGTCATGGGTCATAGCTTGCGTCTATGGACCAGCTGATCACTCCCTATCGGATGCCTTCCTGCTTGAACTGACAAATTCGGTAGGGGCCAAACGGGCTAACAACCTGCCTGTGGTTGTTGGCGGGGATTTTAACTTGATCTGCTCAGGGACGGACAAGAATAATGCTAATATTGACTAGACTAGGGTTTCCTTGTTCAATAACGCCATTGCGGCGGCAGCACTGCGCAAAGCGGCGCGAACGGAGCCCGATACACCTGGACTAATAAACAGTCGCAACCGGTCCGTACCGTGTTGGACCGGGTTTTCTTTACGCCCGAGTGGGAGGTTCTTTTCCCCTTGTGTTCGCTCGTCGCAGAAACGCGCATCGGCTCGGACCATGTGCCGTTGATTTTTTCCTCAGGGAAGGACTCCATTCGTCGTAGCCCTAGATTCTACTTCAAAACGGCATGGTTCGAATCGGAGGGATTTGCCCAAATGGTGGTAGATCGATGGGGTTTGATTTACGCCCAACTGGGGCCAGCAGAGTGTTGGAACGTGACATCGGGCAAGCTACGTGCGTTCCTTCGTGGGTGGGGAGCCAACCACGGTAGTGAATCCAAGAGGGAGTGTGCTAGAATTGTGGAGGAAATCTCTTTGTTAGATGCGGAGGCAGACCGACGTCCTTTTTCGAAAGGAGAGTGGGCTCATAGGTATGCCTTGGAAAACCAAGTCATCACAATTATGTGTGCTGAGGAGGAATATTGGCGACGTAGAGGCGGTGTCAAGTGGGTAACGAAAGGAGACGCAAACACCGGCTACTTCCACGCTTATGCTAACGGGAGAAAATGGAAATGCTCCATTTTGCGCCTTCAATCCGATCACGGTCTCCTGTTAACTCAGGAGCAAATAGAGGCCCACATCTATGAGTTTTTCATAGGCCTTTTGGGGACGGCCGACGAAACACTCCTTAGTTTGCGCGACGATCTGTGGGATCAAGCAGACCGGGTATCTCAGGAGGAGAATGACGGGCTTGCGCTGTCTTTCCTGCCTGAAGAGATAGACAAGGCCTTGACTGACATGAAAACGGACACGGCGCCCGGGCCAGATGGATGGCCTGTCGAGTTTTTCAAGAAGTTTTGGCCTTGCCTAAAGCATCTATTTTACGATATTGTTAACAGCTTTCCGTTGGGCACAGTTGACTTTTCTCGCCTTAATTACGAAGCTATTAGCTTAATTCCCAAGGTGAAAGGGGCGGACAACATCAAGCTTTTTAGACCGATCACCCTGATCAACGTGCCTTTTAAAATCTGTGCGAAGGCCTATGCCTCGCGCTTGGCACCGATCGCCCAACGTGTGATTAGCTCTAGTCAGACAGGCTTCCTAAAACACCGTAACATCCTTGAGGGACCGATCGTGCTGCAAGAAATAGTGCACGAGTTAAAATATACCAAGGCACATGGCATGCTTCTTAAATTAGACTTCGAGAAAGCATGTGATCGCGTGAACTGGGAGTTTGTGCGAGAGGTCTTCCTCAAAAAGGGTTTTGAGGCGGGATTTGTGCACCGCATCATGCATCTCATGTGTAGTGGGCACATGGCTGTCACTATCAATGGCACAATGGGCAGGTTCTTCCACAACAAACATGGTCTCCGGCAGGGAGACCCGAGCTCTCCACAGATTTTCAACTTTGTTGCAGATGCCTTGGCAGCCATGATTCACAAAGCGCGAGCTGCGGGTCACATTAAAGGGCTCATCCCCCATCTAATCCCTGGTGGGGTCACTCATTTGCAATACGCTGATGATATGATGCTTATGTTCGAGCCCGACGACCATAGTATAGCAACGATCAAGTTATTACTGCTCGCTTTTGAGATCTTGTCGGGGCTTAAGATCAATTCCTGAAGAGTGAAGTTATCACCATTGGGATGGCTGATCTTGAAAGCTCCCGGATAGCCAATCTCCTTAATTGTATGCTTGGGAGCTTCCCGATTAAGTACCTTGGCCTTCCGATATCGACCAAGAAACTTACCGTAGCTGAATGGGAGCCACTATATGGCAAAGTCGCCAACCGGGTGAGCCCTTGGAGGGGCAGGTTTATGTCCTCGGCTGCACGGTTGATCCTCACTAATTCGAGCCTATCCTCTCTCCCACTCTTCACAATGGGGATGTTCCTTCTCGCGGACGGGGTTCATGCTAGACTCGATACCCCACGCTCTCAGTTTTTTGGGAAGGAACCAGGACCAAATGTAAATACCACTTGGTGAAATGGGCTGCGGTCTGCAGACCTAAAAAATTCGGTGGCTTGGGTATTATGAACTCTAAGCTAATGAATGTAGCCTTGCTCACTAAGTGGTGGTGGCGCCTTGCCCAAAACGAGCGGGACTCTGGGCGGACATTCTACAGGCCAAATACTTCCCGGACAGAAATTTGTTCAAGGCAAAAACCAGTGGCTACGCCTTTTGGAATGGGATCCAAGCGGTGTGGCCGGCTTTCTCTTTGGGGGCTCAGTTCTATGTCATTGATGGCAAGTCCATACGGTTTTGGCTCGATAGTTGGTGGGGCCAAGAACCATTGTGGCAATCACATCCGGAGCTATACAGATTGGCCACGGACACCAACATTATGGTGGCCGACGCTCTTAGAGTCCACCCGCCAGCGATTTCCTTCATTAGGGCACTAGAGGCTGCGGAGTCCGATAGGTGGGATGCGCTGGTGGCTGACATTGTAAGTCGAAATCATAGTCTTGGAGCAGACACTATCGCGTGGAAACTTACCTCCTCCAAGAAATTTTTGGTCAAGTCCCTTTATGACAAATTGACCGAGGACACATCGATAGACATAGCTAGGGGTTATGGAAGGCCGATATCCCTCTCAAAATCAAGATATTTATGTGGCAAATGTTCCGCAACCGCTTACCGACCTCGGATAACGTGGCCAAACATAACGGGCCGGCGGATGGAACTTGCACCATTTGCGGTTTAGGGGAAAACGCAAATCATGTGTTCTTCGGGTGTGCGCTCGCTAGATTTGCATGGAGTGCGGTTAGGGATGCTTTCAAAAAAAAACTGGAACCCACGGTCTAGTGATGACCTACTTGCATCGCTTTTGGCGCAAAGAGGGGCCAATGCAATGATAGTATGGAGATGTGTTGGGGCGTTGCTTTGGTCGCTTTGGTCGGTTCGGGACAAAATTACGATTGAACACAAGTTTCCGGCTCACCCAGCTGATATTATATTCAAATGTCACATTTTTCTTCAGGCTTGGGCGCCGTTGGGGAAGACGCGTGACGCGGAGGGCATGAACGAGATCATGGAGAAGATTAAGATGACTATGGTGAAGGTGCGCCAAGGTGAGATGACAGCCTGAGGCTTTTGCGCTGTTATCTAGCTGCTGTTTCGCTTTTGTGATCATGAACTACTTGTCGCTTTATCTTAGCTTATTCTGGGCCTGGAGCCCGATGACTTAATGTTTTCTCGGTTTGTAAGGTTTAAGACTTTGTATGGATGCTGCCTGATGGCTTTATTAATTTAAAGCCGGACGCTTCTAGCGTCTACGTTTCAAAAAAAACTTACTTAGGTTTAGCCCACTATTCACGCGAAAGGCCTCAGCCCAACACATTTAGAGGATAACAAAGTAAGAATAGCATGCTAAAATAAGAAACGGAGAGGCTACTAAAATACACTCTATACATTTCTATATATTTATAGCTAATATAAATAACTATACACACTAAAAATCTCTGTTAAGATACTTGTCACATATTACGTACATTCTAGAGCTCTCTATAAAGGTATTTAAGAATACTGAAATAATTGTGAAAACAGATACAAAATAACACATCTAATGGTAAATATCAATTACTCATGCTATTTGCCATTATTGTGTTTTTCAAGATTTAATTGAGATTCAATTTAACCACACATTTCTGAAGTTTAAGGGAGAAAAGAACCTTTTGCTCTGAAATGCAATTTAATTGGACTACCTAATACTCCCTCCGTCTGAAAATACTTGTCATCAAAATAGACAAGAAGAGATGTATCTAGAACTAAAATACATCTAGATACATCCCCTTTTATTCATTTTGATGACAAGTATTTCCGGACGGAGGGAGTATTTCCTAAGACGTACGTGACATGCATTATCAAATAACATTGTAAATTGAGCAGCGTTATGTTGTTATTTGTGATAAATATAGTAGAAATGTACTCCCACCGTCCCAAAATGTTAGATCATTTTTTACACTAGCGAGTACTAATTAAGATTTGTGTTGATGTGATAAATCCAAAGTAAGAAAAAATGTTTGGTATAAATAAATAAACCGTCTAGTGGCAATACACGCCTCCCCCGTCCCCCTTTCGCGAAGCCAACCCATCAAAGCCCTAGCCGCCACACGAGCTTCCCCTCCCCTCCCCTTCCCCCATCGCGATGTCATGGCCGATGTGGTGCCTGGCCGCCGGCAGTGGCGAACCCCATGGTGGTTGAGGAGCTCCCTCCCGACCACAACATTCTGATCGAAGAAGAACACGACATCATCGCGCTCATGGAGAACACCAACAGGGCAGATCTACCAACTGAACGAAAGGTTCCTTCCAGGGCTCCTGAAATTGTAAGTTCCCATCACCCTATCACAAACAACATCGCTATAGAGATTTTGGGTTACTTGTGCGATCTAGGGTTCCTAGGATAGGGTTTGTAGTCAACGATCTGGGTTCCATGGGATAGGGTTCAAGGAATGATTGGTGACGCTCTGGGCTCCAATGTGTAGGGTTCCAAGGGATAAGGTTGTAGAAATGATTGTCCAACTCATATCTGGTGACGCACTGGGCTTCAAGGTGTAGGGTTCCAAGCGACAGGGTTGTAGGGATGATTGTCAAATTCATATCTGGTGACACTCTGGGCTTCAAGGTGTAGGGGTTGTAGGAATGATTGTCAAATGCATAGCCGTGGACTATCTAGGTTCCAAAGTGTAGTGGTTGTGGGAACGGATGTCAAATCAGTGGCGGAGCTAGTACCCGGCGACCCGGGGCAGCTGCCCGGGCTCCTAGCCCAGCAGCACTTGATAGTGACTAATAAACCACGTCCTAATTAGCAGAGTTTGGCGTTATTTGCCCGGGAAAAAAGTTCCTAGGTGGCTGAGCCTTGCACAACGTAGAGGCCTAGGCCCATTTAATTAATACATTTATGGAGTACGTTGTAGGCCTAGCCCAATACTCGTGGCTCTACGCCCGCACGTCTGCGTGTAAAGGCTTAATAAAATCGCCAGGGGCTAGTGAAACCCTTGACGCCTTCTCGCCTCCTGCTCCTCCCGCCGCGATCGACCGTGACGGTTCAGTTCGTTCGACAGCAGCGGCAGATCGCCGGGCAATCCACGGAAGGACGGCAGTCCACGGCGCCTCCTCCTAGCAGTTTGTGGCTTGTCTTCCAAATTCTAATTAGGATAGGAATTGAGGTGAGTTTAGGGCTTAGTCTTGTGCAGCTGCAGGCACACGCATGAGTAATTTGGGGATTCTAATTTCGACATGTAATTTGCAATGACATGAGTAATTAAAGATTCTATCACCCCGAGCAGGTTGATTGAAGGAATATCGATCTCTACTTGGCACAAGTATTGTCACTTTTGTTGTCGACACATCTAACCTAACCATTGTTAGTTAGTTCATTCAATCATTCCAAATCATCCAACTTTAATCTTATGTTATTAATTTCAGATATGAGGAGGTTTTTGGTTCCTAGAGCAAGCATTGAGAATGCAAGTGCTGTGCAGCCGGAATCAGAACAAGACCCTCCTATTCATGTTGCTAACAATAGTGAGTTTAATCCGGACGAAATTCAATCTGATCCCGCACTAAGAAAACAAATTGCTGAATATGCACCACAAATTCAGGACCAAGTAAGGAGGGCATACATATTAAAGGGTCGAACCAAACCAGAATTAGAATTTCGCCGATCGGATTCAAGAGCATTTTCTAAGTCATGGTATGAAAAGTATAACTGGATAGAATATAGCGAGTCCGAGGATGCAGCTTTTTGTTTCTATTGTTTCTTGTTCAAGCAACCTGGAAGGGCTGAACACTTTGGGTTTGAAGTCTTCACCAAAACAGGTTTTAGGGACTGGAAACATGCATATAGACCCTTACCTGAGCATGTAGGTGGTCTGAATAGTGGTCACAACAATTGTGTTCGGCATTATGATGATTTCAAAAATCAAAGACAAAGCGTGTCAACCAAATTCGCTCGTGGAAGATTATATAAGATTCGCTTGACTTCTTCTCTAGAGTGTGTAAGGTATCTCATAGCACAAGGTTTGTCATTCCGTGGCCAGTGGCGGAGCTAGAAAAAATTAGGAGCCGGGGCGGACTGCAAACTGTCTAAAAGAACCGGCTAAGTGCAACCGAATAATTAGATACAAATTATACAACTATAAGGCACTAAACTGGAGACTGTTAAATTCGGAATAGTTTCAAAGTCAAACAATCGATATTGTATTGTTCATACACATAATTTTAATAAAAACTAGAATTAAATACGACAACTAATATCTCAATAAATGATAGTACTCGCGAAACAATACTTGATATCCAAATGTCCGACCAAGCACCCAAAAAGAGACCCTGCAATTGAAAAATGTAAGAATTAGTAGTCTATAGTGGAGTTGTAAAAACGTATTCACATGGGAAATGAAACATACCAACTAATGATGCCTCGGTAAAATCCCTTTTCGAGCCTTCATGGCCTGAAACCTTCGAGTGATAACTTCATCGTCGAGTGATTTAAATATTTCACGTTCAGTGTAGCATATCATCAAGTGATTAAACCAATCATCATTGATCGTGCTGCGCAGTTTAGACTTGGTAATTTTCATTGCCAAGGAAGCTCTCTCAACAGATGCAGTGGACACCGGCAGTAGCAAAGCTAACTCAATGAGCTTGTAAACCAATGGAAAGACCAAATGTTTCTCTGTTTCAACCATTTTTGTAGCTAAACTTTCAACATCTTTGCAAGTAGAAAATGCAGCATGATTTCTCAAATGAAGAACAAAAGTCTCAAGTTGGTCCCTCAATATTGTACGATCACTATTTGAGAAATCGGCACTATATATTTCAGCTAGCCGAGAAAGCTTCTGTACATCAAACTTGGAGAAAGAATTCTTGGGATCAAGACACGAGAAACATGCAATTACCTCTTGGTTTGAGTCACTGAAGCGATGATTCATCTCAACACATATTTTGTCAATAACGACATAGAAAATCTCAGCCCTGTAATAATGAAGATTAGTGATAGTCCTTCCCTCTAGCCTCGAGCGACCTCGAACTGGTATTTCATCATCCATATTTGGCACTGGAATACCTTTGGAATTGCAGAATTGTTTGACCTCATCAAAAATACTCTCCCAACCACTATCTCTCATGGTAGCCAATCGGAGTTTAACATCATGAATTAATTCCAAGGCAAGCACAATATTTGTATCCCTTCTTTGCAAAAGTTGTGAGAGCTCATTTGTTATACCAAACAACTTTAGCATAAACTTCAAAACAAGAGCAAATTTGAAGCACTCCATTTTTTCTATGCAACCTGCAGCATGGCTCGGATTACGCCCATTTGCGTCAACCGTGCTAAGAACTTTTATTACAGAGGCCCACATTTGGTCCAAGCGAAGCAAAGTTTTATGATGTGAACCCCATCTAGTATCTCCAGGTCTAGCAAGACTAGTCTGTTGATTCAAGCCTCTTCCTGTAGATATCTCACCCCTCTCAAGCCTTTCCAAAATATCATTGTGAGATTCTTCCACCAACACTTCCATCTTCTTGCAAGATGAAGTTGCTGTGGTCACAATCAATGATATGTACTCAAAAAAATCATGAATATATGAGCAAGAAGAACTAGCAACGGCAACCACAACCAACTGTAATCTATGGGCAAAGCAATGGACGTAGAAAGCATGAGGGTTTTCGTCAAGAATTTTTCTTTGCAAACCGTTAAATTCACCTCTCATGTTTGAAGCACCTTCATATCCTTGCCCTCGTAGCCTTGAAATTGATAATTTGTAATGATCAAGAAGCTTTACAAGAGTTAACTTCAGTGACTCGGATGTAGTATCTTTGGTGTGGTGCAGACATAGAAATCGTTCCACAACCTTCCCTTCATTCACATACCTACAAAAAATTAGAATGAATAGATAAATCATGGATGAACGAAGAATTGAAGTAAATAAAGAACCCAAAAAATAAAAGATAGTTACTAACCTCAACATTACTGCCATTTGTTCTTTCACCGATATATCGCGTGACTCATCAATATGAACAGAGAACTTTTTATCACCAAGCTCCCCCATAATCACTTTGGTGACTTCTTCTGCACAACACCTTGCAAGGTCCTTTCGTATTTCACCGGAAGTCATCTTGCAGTTTTCTCCACCATGATCAAAAGCATCTCTTACTTCTTCATTGCTATCCTTTAACCAATCTATCATCTCTAGAAAGTTTCCCTTGTTCAATGAAGTAGTAGACTCATCATGGCCACGCTGATCAGGTTACAGATCAGGTTAGGCAAGCACTACTTGAAGTGATTCTGTCACCTTTACAATATGTTTTGCTATATGGTGCCACGCTGATGGAAGAAATGGTACCGACCTGGGGGCAGGAGCGATGTGGGACCGTGGGCACAGGGGGGCTGGAAAGTCCTGCCCGCTCGGAGGAGGTAACCTCCAAGGCGGCATACATTTTTCCCACCAAATCACAAAATAGCGGCCAAGTCGGGCAAGAGGCCACCACAGCCCCTCCGGCTGGGGACATCTCGGAAGGTCCGGAGCCCGACGAGCCTCCTAGAGTACGCAAAGCGCCTATAGAACCTATTTTCTTTTCTCCATTGCGTACCCGAGACGACCTAATAGAAATTCCCTGCAGCCCGGGGGAGAGCAGCGCCACCCCAACCACAGGCCCTCTCAGGGATCCGGCAGATGGAGGGAAACCTTCCAAAAGCCAGTCTTGTTCACTAGCTGAAACAGATGCAAGGCGAGACCAAGCTTTTGGGGTGAACCTGTGTGATTTGGAAACCCTCAAAAGGGAAAATACCTATGAAGAGGTACGACAGAAGTATCCATCATCCGACGATGACGCTCGAAAGGCGGTTATCGAACTTCTTGATAAAAATGAGCCTTTCGGTGCAAAGTTGCTAACACACTTTAAGCAAAGCGCCCCTATGAGAGCTCTGGGGCCAGATGCCTACCACCGTGATTTATCAAAAAGGATAAAACAAATCATGAGATGCGAGGGAAAGGACCCCGCATCTCTTAGAGACCTTATTGATCTAAAATTTAATTTGGAGGATCCTCAAAGAATGAAGGAGATTCTCACTCGATATTTCGATAAGCATAAAAGATAACCTATTTGTTGTTATGGTCGATTAGGGGGTGCGGAAATAGCTAGAACTGAATGCAGAAAGTATGGAAAAACATCTTGTAATGTATTTAACCAGAAAATGGATTATGCTCCTGCGGAAGTATCTACTCTTAACGAAATTTCAGGTGTCAAAGTGCGGATCTCATATAGTCAAAATAAGAAGGGACGTGCTATATCCGAAACGTACAAAATATAGTAAATATTTTAAATGCAGATGTAGTAGGGGTCGCGAACCGGATGGTACACAACTTGGTTTTGGAAGATATGGCAGCAAAAGTTGTAGAGCTGGTCATCTTTCATGTCGAGCCATTGAAGCAGCGCGTCGGGCTACAATCGGACAATTCCATCGTGCTATGAGCAGACAATTCCGAAGAAAATGTAAGATATGGTTAAGAGTTCTCGCAGATCTTCCTATTACGGGGAAACCCGCAGAAGTTCGAATGGGAAGAGGAAAAGGAAATCCGACGGATTGGATTGCTCGTGTGTCCACGGGACAAATCCCATTTGAAATGGATGGTGTGAGTTTGTCAAATGCTCGACAAGCCGCTAGATTAGCGGCGCATAAACCATGTTTGTCAACCAAGTTTGTTCAGTGGTCGTAACGTAATTGGTTAGTGGGGAAAAACCGGGCCGGGACTCAGAAGAATTTGGCGAAGTGTTTGTTCCTGAACGAGGGAAGTGGAAAGACAAAGAGGGATAGGGAGCTCGCCTCCTTCTTTTTTGTAATGGCCGAAATTGTATGACAACCCTTCTTGTTCCAGGCATACGACCCTGAGACGTGACGGTGTGACTTTTCCGGCCCAGTAAAGTGACAGTTATATAAATAAGAATAAGAAAGAGAAGTGTGATGTTGTCGTGTTGTCAACAATCAAATTATCGTAAATAGATAGTACGGTTGCGTTGTTTCTATTTCTGTTCGTACTCTGATTGCTGTGGCTGCAGCTCGATCTTGGAAAATCTCTCGAATGGATGTCAAAAATGCTTTCCTTCATGGTGATCTACATGAGTTTTTTCTATATGCAGCCACCTCTGGGTACTGAAGTTCCTAATGGTCATGTTTGTCGCCTTTGAAAGGCCCTCTATGGGAAAAAAGCAACCACCTCGTGCTTGGTTTGAGCGGTTCAACTATGTGGTTCAAGCTGCTGGTTTCTCTTCTAGTGAGAATGACCCTGCACTTTTCACTCATACATCTGACCGCGGTCGCATTCCTTGCTCCTTCTCTATGTTGATGATATGTTTATCACACGGAGATGATCAAGTACATTGCTTTTGTGAAGAAAAAGTTGAGTGAGCAATTCAAGATGTCACATTGATTTTCTCTCGCTTATTTTCCGGGAATTGAGGCTGATCAAACTAATGATGGTTACTATCTCTCTCAGCATCGCTTATACTCAGGATTTGATCTCACGCTCGTGTCTTCTTGATACACACACTTCCGCTACACCCATGGAGATCCATCTCCAATTGCGCCTAGTAATGGTACTCCTCTTGAGGGATACCACTCGCTATCGTCATCTTGTAGAAAGCCTTGTGTACCTCATCGTGGACCCGCCTGACATTGCTCATGCAGTCCACATTGTCACCAGTTTTTCAGTGGTTACTTGAGGGAGATGCAAATACTTCATTCTTTCATAGTGCTGCCAATGGAAGACACATAAAATGTAATATTGCTTCTTTGGAACATGAAGGAAATGTTATACAAGATGAGAAAGAGTTGCAAAAACACATTTCTAGTTACTATAAGAGACTATTTGGTTCAGAGGACAGGGGGGACATATCTCTTGGTGGAAGCCCCTTGGTCAACAGAGCACATGCTATCAGAACTAGACAATGAAGAGTTGAATAAGCCTTTCGCTATGGAGGAAATAGAGTTAGTAGTTAAAGAGATGAAAACCAATACAGCTCCTGGCCCAGATGGCTTACCAGTAATCTTTTAGAAACATTTTGGGAGATGGTTAAAGAGATGGTCAAAAGAATGCTTGATAGCCTGCATGCTGAGGAGTTGCAACTTATAAGACTTAATTATGGGATGGTTACTCTGATTCCTAAAACGAAAGATGCTGCAGCTATCAAGCAATATCGACCAATATGTTTATATTATGTTTGTTACAAAATTGTGACTAAAGTACTGACAAATAGGATTGAGAGAGAGTTGCAGATAAGGTGGTGAGTAACAGTCAGACGACATTTATGAAAAACGGAAATATTTTAGATGGGGTGGTCACTATCCATGAGGTGTTTCATGAGCTTAGGAGGACTAAACAAGAGGGGGTCATACTAAAGCTAGACTTTGAAAAAGCATATGACAGGGTGAATTGGGATTTTCTACAAGAGGTTTTGCTTAAAAAGGGTTTTCTTTAGTGAGAAGTGGAGAGGTTGGATTAAACAAGTGGTAGAAGGAGGTGCAATGAGTATCAATATTAATGGAGAGGTTGGCCCATATTTTAAGAGCTACAAAGGATTTTTTTTCCAGGGTGATCTCACCTCTTCTTTTGAATTTGGTGATGGTCACAGAAAAGGGGGTCACTCAAGTTTTCGACATTCTTTGTCCGTCCAGATCGCGGTGGACTGCTCTAGATTGTAGAGGAACGAATTTCAGGCTACTTTAGATGGGGTGGGCTGCACCCATTCTCGGTACGTACAAGGTGGGCACCCATTCTCGGTTAAGATGGGAAATCCTATAGGGGTAGAAATGCTACATGAAAAAAATCCGCTCTTGCTATATTAGGAATTGAAAGTAAGTCAACTCCTTCCTCTTAGAGCAACTTGTCGCAGCTATGACTACTCTTTCTATTTGAATTGAATGTCAGCGAATCACTTGTTTCACTAATGTGACTAGTCTTGACTGCAGGTTTTTTCTTTCTATAGAGAAGTGACTGCGTTAGAGATGCTTATTAAAGGTTTGCTTGGTGGCTTCCTTGCTTGACAGGCTTTCCTTGTTGATTGGCTTGGTCTGCTAGTTCCCGGAAATCACTTCCTCTAAGTCTTAAGTAGCAGAACCTACTATTTCTTCAAAGAATGTAGCATACCTAAGAAATGATTTCTCTAACGAGTCAAATCCGTTGTGAAATAAGGAAATGCGCGGATCGCTTCTTCTACCCTTCTCTTATTTGCATTTCCTGCTTACTATTGAAAGAAAAGCTGTTACCGCTGCATATCTCATTTTTCCTCTAATTCGAGCGAGTAAAGGCGCAACTTCCTCATCTTTGCTTTATAGTTTGATATAATATAGAATTGGATTTTGCTTTCCTTTAAGGAGCTCTAGCTATCTTGCTGATCCACCACTTCATACTATTAATGAAAGCTCTTTCACCCTGCGCTGGGTAATCCTCATCGAGCCTACTCAAGCAATCTCCCATTAGCCGCTCTTTACTTTATAGTCAAGAGATTTTAAACTCCTTATTTAGGCTAGCTACTTTGCTGATTAACAATATTATCGCATTGGAGCTGTGACAGTTATGTAAACTACTTCTCTAGCAAGCAATGAATCTGAGGTCAAAGCCGATGAGTACGCCGGATGTTGCATTTTCACAGTGAGGGAAGGTTGGCTTGACAGGCTTCGTTCTGGATGTTTTAATCTCTTCTCATGGTCTTTGTTCGCTTTATTATTCCGTTGTGAGAATGGCTAGGACTGTGGATCCACATGCCCCCCCCCCCCTCTAGTTAGTACTTTTCGAGTAGCGCAAGGCTTCTTCGTTGGCAAATAAACGAGTTAATGAACTAATTTCCTAATATGACGTAAACTTGAATTAGCATTGATCAAGTCCATGAGCTCATAGAAGGAGTTCTTCACGTGAGAAAGTCCACGGCTTAGCTTAATTCAATAAAAAAGAAAGTATCCAATCGACTTTAGGAGCGCCATATGTTTCTCTCAAACGGTAAAGTGAGGCTCGCTATAAGGGTCATAGCTAGTTCAGGATTGGTAGGAAAGTAATACAAATGATTGTAATATGACAACCCCTGTGGAGCTAGCCTTTGTGTTAAGATTAAAAGAAGAGCCCTCTTTTCATACGACTCGGTGATTCCATTGCTCTATCCGGTCGCAAGATTCGATCACAGTCTGACGAGCACGAGATGGGTTGGGGACTCGAAATGAGCTATGCTCCAAGAATTGACCCTGAACTACCTTTTGCCCGCCTTTTCTTGTAGAATCCATTCCCCTCTTTTATATATTTAGAATGCTTTTAGGGCTGGTGGAATGAGGCCGAACCCATCAATATCGCTAAACCGGGAGAGTTGCTTGTGTTGGGTTCAAAGTTTCGCTCTACCAAGGCAAGACATAATATAATATAATATAATATAATATAATATAATATAATATAATATAATATAATACAATATAATATAATATAATATAATATAATATAATATAATATGCATCCAGCTTTAGCTGAATATCGTGAGTGTTCAGCGAAGTATGCTAGCCATTGGCCTTACGTTCAGGACACTCCTTTACATCTTTGCGATGTTTGGTTATAAGAGAATGTTGCTCTTCGTAAAACGCCAGATAGTGGCCTTCGTCGATGGGACAAACGCTCCAGTGTATGCGTTACAAGGCAACTAGCATTTTGTCATAGAAGTTCGTGAAAGAATGTTCTTGTTTTTCGTTGGAAAAACCAACGCTGACGTCAAGATCAGTCTCCTTTCCTTTCTCTTTTCAAGAGCAGAGCTGAAAAAGATGGACAACAACGATCGCGTAATATCAATTTATCGGCCTCGTCATCGAAAGCGGCTTCCAATTGCTCGGAAATTCTAAGCTATATGGGGGACTTTGATGGTGAGCAAAAAGAATTGATCAAGAAATTGGTAAACTTTCGCATAATCGATGGTAAAAGAACGAGAGTTCGTTCTATTGTTTATAAAACTTTTCACCACCTAGCTCGAACTGAACGCGATGTAATAAAAACTTATGGTTGACGTCGTAGATAATATAAAGCCAATATGCGAAGTGGTCAAAGTAGGAGTCGCAGGTACTATTTATGATGTTCCTGGGATTGTAGCCAGGGATCATCAACAAACCTTAGCTATTCGTTGGATCCTTGGAGCAACTTTCAAACGACGTATAAGCTACAAGATAAGCTTAGAGAAATGTTCATTTGCTAAGATACTGGATGCTTACCAAAAGAGGGGAATTTCACGTAAGAGAAGGGAGAATCTTCATGGACTGGCTTCCACCAATCGGAGTTTAGCGCATTTCAGATGGTGGTAAAGTGATACCACATAAGGAGCTCTTCCTCATTCACCATACTCAACAAAAGTAAGAAATGTTTGACCGGATCCTTTTTTCATCTTCATATAGAAAGAAAATCGGCCTTCCTCATACTCCCCCTTCATTCATAGAGTTGGAGGAATCCACAAGAGGCCTGCCTGCTCATAATTGCATAAATGAACCATTCTTTTATGAAAACTCTTGTTCCAACCTCACCTCGTGTCGAATGAATACGAAATGGGGATCAATCAAATCAATAAGCCATGAATGAAGAAGTAGTGGGCCTTTCGCCTTATTTCGCTTTGACTCGTGGAGCTGAGAAATCTACTTCAAAGAGAGGGAAAGAGTGCTAGTCCGAAAGAACAAGCAAGGGATGAGCGCGGGAGCAAAATCTGTTGCGCCCACGCCGCATACATTTTCTTGCCGGGTAATTTCTCGTAAAGTTTTGTGTTGTTGATTCCTATTCCTAGGTGTTGTGCTTTTTCCCTATGCCGCCTATTGGTACTAGTGGAGTAGGATTGGCACATGTAATACGTAACCTATAGGTGGTGTAACCTTTCGCTCAATACTCAAATCTACAATTGAAGCATATGAGGCTGCATCAATCGAGGATACACGACATAAGGAATTGTTAGATCTCCAAACTGAACTTCGCCTTCACCAAGCGTGGGTTTTCACTGGTCCTAACTAACGGTTGGCAAGCGATCCCCTATTCTGCATCCCGAAGATCAGACGGCCCAGAGGCGGAGCGGTCATTCAAGCATACTCAGCTTGAGTTTTTCAGTCAATCAATAGATTGTGCAGTTTCTTAGTCTTTTGGTCGACGTCTTCGTGACTTATAGAAAGGCTTTCTTTCTTTTACAAGATCATGGAAGCTTCAGAAACCATCCGAGATCTTCTGGAAACAAGAAATGTTGCATCAAAGGGTTCAGTCGTCATATCATAGTGAAATCGAGTTTCTTGATTTAGTCGATATCAAATTCCCAACTTAGAAATTCGAAAGGACTAAGATTCTACTTCTTCCTCAAATACTAGGAATGTGGATTCAAGTATGATATCACTATTACACAGATCTGAAGAAAACGAATTGAACAAGTTTGATGGCTGGAAGAAGATAGGAAATATTCAAACATGTATTGCATTTCATCGATCTCACCCTTTGTTCAGTGCCGCATAAGTACTGACTTCTTGAGCAGAATACGGTACCGGTCATGAAGTCTTCGCCCTTCTCAAGTCAAGTGCGGTTTAAATCCGTTGAGCAAGAAGCCAGTGATCCCACAACATCAAAGTGATACATATGACATATTGGAAATTAGGCTCGGTTTGTAGCTGTGAATATAGTAATGCACTTATTTATTGATAAATATGTTCTTTCAAGTAGAGCATACTGGTAGAAAGGACGTATGGAGCTGGGAAGAGGATTATACTTTATCGGTTACATGGACTTAGAGACCAATTATAGAAAGAAGACAAGAGTCGAGTGAGTTTTATGGATCTAGTTTATGAGAAGCTTAACTAGAAAAGCAACGGAAGGAATAGAAGAATGAAATACGTAAATAGGGGAAGGGCGGTAGCATTTTCAAATGCTAGTTTGAGTGAGACAGCTTCGTTCTGCCCCCACTTTTAGGTTGTTCTTCCATTCTGCCTTTGTCTTGCTCTAAGCTACCTGACTTCCTTCCTTTGTTCTTCCATTCTACTTTGTATGATTCTGATCATCAGTTCTTATCGATCCCATTTGAAGGACAAATCCTGATGTTGGTAAAATATACGAGTTGATCAAGGCCAAGGACAATGAAGCAGCCATGAAAAGATTGAAGAACGAGGTATGATGATTACTTCGAACTACTTTCTGTTCTTCATGCAAATGACCGTATTTTCCATCTGCAATACAGGTAGAAGATACTGAGTTGTTCAGATGTTTATAGGAAATCCATGGGAAAAACTACCACAGCTTTGTATTAAGCAAGCAGGTTCCAGTCGTTGCCTACATTGGCATTGCTCCTGAGTTAGCCAAAGAGATCGCGGAAGAAGTGGATGTTATCGCAAACTCTGCAGCAAATACCACTTTTGATGAGAGGTTCGTGAAGCTATACTAGTCTTGCACCAAGGATTGCTTCCATTACTAAATGTGTAAGTTCACATTCCATAGCAATAAAAGTATTGCAACTTGCGGTATGATGTAGCACTAGACATCAACACCGTGGGGCCATTCCGGATAATGAGTTTCACGGAGCGGTTTCAAGATCAAGCTCTTGTTGCAAGTATCAACAGGTCGTAATGCCAAATAAGAGTTTCTTGTGGTCGAAATCAAATGGTAACCTGTTTCTATTAATCTCAAAAGCTTACAAACAAGCTTTAGCAAGATGTTTGCATGTCATGTTTTTGGCCAAACAGCATATGTGAATGGGCAGAGGCAAGGTTTGATACTAGAGAAGGCATTTTGCTTAGGGGATACCATAACAAAGGGGATAGGTTCCTCAGATTTTTCGGCACATCAGAATACCGTTTTGGATATCGAGGCTGAGATCAAGTTGGCTTTTGACTCCAGAAGGCATTTTTCTACCTCTGCTTCTGTTACTCAAGAAATGAAAGAGTTAGGTAGTCGAGGTATTCTAGTATTTCCCTATTACTTTCTCATGTCTGTAGATACGAATACACACATGAAGTATTTGATTTATGCAATTTATTTATTCATAGGGCCAAACTCTATGGTTGGCAAGACACTTATGTGTTCACAAAGGCCATGGGCGAGATGGTCATCAACTGCATGCGAGGAGAGATACCGGTGGTAACAATCAGGCCAAGTGTCATAGAGAGCACATGGGGGGATCGACTAACCAACTGGATTCGAAGCCACCTGTCGTAATAGTACCTGCGGGTTTTTTCTGTGGAGCCTTCAAATGCAATAGCTAGCTGCCCAACGGCCAATGCCACAGGAAAATCTCCATTTTCCAACTTATACAACTCTTTGGGGTCCAAAGATACTCGCCATTGCAACTTAATAAATAGGACCATGGGATCGCCTAGTTTTTTTTGAATTGGAACACCTTGCATTCCAAAAATCACTATGGACCAGCCAAATCGGCGGTCACCGCATCGGATACAACTCTAGGGAGGTTTACCGACCACACGTGGTAGCCGGCATTGTCTTCCCGCCTACCAATAGCCGCAAGTTCATGGGCAGGAACATTACACATGCGAGGGCAGAAGGAGACATTTCACTCAATAAAACCAAGATGGAGGAGGTATTTGATCTCACGGAACAGGGCGCCCAGGGTGGACCGGTCTAGAGATGTCGTTGTTGCAGCTTGCTGGATCCCGATGCAGTCCGTCTCGAAAATGATACGTCCCATGCCATTCTCTTCAGCCAGCTTAATTGCATGCATCAGGGCACACGCTTCCGCATCCAGGGCGCTACTGCTCTAAACCACACGCCTTCCACATCTTCTTCACTTCCTTGCAACGAAGGAACAGGTGGCCTCCGTCTTCCTGTAGCCGGTGGCATATCACATCGTCTGCCTTTCACCTGACGCTGATTCGCTCCACATTCCTCAAAAGAGGACGGCTGTTATGGGCCAGTCTCCACATAAAGTGATGTATCTTCCCGAGACATCGCACCTTCCACAGCTGCTGCCACATTCTTCTGTCCTCCTCTCCCCCGGATGAGCTTTCCCCATGCGGTGGTCGTTGTCTCCGGAGCATGTCAAGATAAACCCCGTATGCCGATCTTACCGAGAACATACCCTTGTTGTCAAATTGCCAAGCCACAAAATCCTCATGGTGCTCAAAAATTGGGATCTTTAGGATTACTTTTGCATCCACCGTGACCGAAAGTTTGTTGCACTAGCTGCTCATCCTGTGTGTGAGAATCCGGGTCAATGAGTTTCGAGACTTTTGTCAACAAAGTTGCCCCCCGAAAGGAGCGCGGGAAACGTACTGGCCCCGACGGTAGCCACAAATCATGCCATATGTGTATCTTCTTCCCGTCGCCCACTCTCCAAACCATACCCTTCTTGACCACTTGGATTCCTTGCAAGATACTACGCCAAACATAGCTAATTCCCGGTGTTGGCACCGCCGACAGAAGATCCCCACTAGGGTAGTACTTGGCGCAGCAGGACACGGGCGCAGAGGGAGTCGAGGAGCTTGCAGGCGCCAGACTTGACGTGCTAGCATGGCGATGTTGAAAGCGTGAAGATCCCGAAATCCAAGACTGCCTTGCTCTTTTGGCAAAGTCATTCTCTCCCAACCCACCAAGTGGTGCTTATGTTCATCATCTTGGTTCTCCCACCAGAAGCGGCATATCATAGTGCAAATGTCATCGCAGAGGCCCTTCATTAGGTCAAAACAAGCCATGGCATAGGTGGGAATAGCTTGGGCCACCGTTTTGATCAAAATCTCCTTTCCCTTCTTTGACAGCAACCTTATCTTATACCCTTGGAGTAGCTCCCAAATTTTGTCCCGGATGTATTCAAAGCACACCTGGCGTGATCTGCCCACATAGCTAGGAAGACCTAGGTATTTCCCATGGAATCCTTCTCCTCTAAGGCCCAATACGTGGAGCAAAGCTTGTTTCTTTTGGCCCGGCGTGTTCTTGCTGAATTGTATCGCAGATTTGTCCCTATTGATCGTTTGGCCCGAACCCCTTTCATAAACCTCCAAAATCTCGTTGACAGTGGTCATACTTTCCTCCGTGGCCTCTAGAAGCAGCAGCGAATCGTCCGCAAAAAGGAAGTGGGTTAACGACGGGGCATTAGGTGCGATCCTTATACCCCGAATGCGCCCCATCCCCTCCGCACGATTGATCAATGAAGATAGCCCTTCTGCGCATATTAGGAACAGGTACGGGGAGGCGGGGTATCCCTGCCTCAAACCGCGGCCTGGAATCACCGTATCTGTGCAGCCCTCACTGATTTTGAAACGGTACCGAACCGTGCTCATGCACTTGCAGACCAGGGCCACAAACTCCGGTGCAAAACCTAGCTGGATCATGATTTTCTCCATGAACGCCCACTCCACTCGGTCATACGCCTTACTCATATCAAGTTTCAAAGCTGCAAAATGCGTGGAACCCGTTCTCTTTCGCTTCAAAAAGTGGGTCATTTCATATGCCAAGATTGTATTGTTCGAAATGAGCCTGCCCGGTACAAAAGCACTTTAGTTGGGGGATATTATTTCGCACAAGATACTCTTCAGCCGGTTGGCGAGCACCTTGGAAACCAGCTTGTACACGACGTTACAGAGGCTAATCGGGCATAAATCCTTCAAACTCTCTGGGTTTTTAACCTTTGGGATCGGCACCACCAGTGTGTTGTTCCATCCCTCAGGTATACTGCCGCCTTGTAACACGTGCCAAACCTCGCATACAACATCCTCCCCAATCAAATGACAATAGTGTTTGTAGAAGATGGACGGGAGGCCATCACTACTAGGAAAACGCTTATAGATAGAAGTTTACCAGTAGCGTTTGTTTGTGACCCAACGCTACTAGTACTTAGTAGTAGCTGGCGCCGTAAAGAGCGCCATCGGTATATTTTAGCAGCAGCGCTTGTTATCAAACCCACGCCATCGCTAAGTGTAACACACCACAATATCGATCACAAAATATTAGCAGCGCTTGTCGCCCAACCAACGCCATCGTTAGTTTTTGATCTATAGCGCTTGTTGATATAAACACGCCATTGTTATTTTTCTATCTATAAAATTTTACCAAAGAGCGTGTTATTTTGGACCGCGCTATAGGTAGTGCACCACCAGTAGTAGATATTTTGCAAGCTGCCATAGCAGTAGCATGCATGGTAGACCCACGCCATCGCTATGCCCGCTAGCCACCTACCACCTTTCCCTCCTTCCTCCCCTTTCTTCTTCCTCCCCTTCCCTTTCTCCCCTTTCCTTGCACCTTGCTTGTTCCAATGCTCCCCTCGACCACCCCTCCATTAGAGCCCTCCCTTCCCTCTTCTTTGCCTTTCCATCACCCCCCTCTTCTTTGCCCCTCCACCACACCCCTCTTCTTTGCCCTCCACCACCCCCTCCATTAATGCCCTCCTTCCCCCTCTTCTTTGCCCTCCACCACCCCCTCCATTAATGCCCTCCTTCCCCCTCTTCTTTGCCCTCCACCACCCCTTCCATTAATGCCTTCCCTCTTGTCCTCTCCCTCTCCTCCCACTCTCTCCCTCTCCGCCTCTCCCTCCATTAATGCCCTCCTCCCCTCTTCTTTGCCCTCCACCACCCCCTTCCATTAATGCCTTCCCTCTTCTCCTCTCCCTCCCCTCCCCTCTTCTCTTCTCCTCTCCCTCTCCTCCCACTCTCTCCCTGGATAGCTAGCTAGTTAGAGCTATATATCTATAGAGCTACTAGGTAATTAAGAAGAAAGGTGCTCGATATCCCTCTCGACACATAGGTGAGCAAAAAAAGGTGTTCGTGTGGATAGGACCGAAACTATATATATATGGGTGATATGAGAATATATATACCGAATTGTGTGTGGCATAATTTGAGTTGCCTACATTGTGTATTTGATGAAATAATGTGGGTGACATTAGTTGCCTATGTTTTGCCGAAATGTCGATTCAATTCCGTTTCGGTGAATTTCGGGCATGCAAACTCAATATGTCCTATGTTTAGGGAAGGTCATGCTTAATTTTTGTATGAATTTGATCCATGCATGCATATATACGTGGTTATAATATTCGCTTACGCGCAGTGATCATGAAGGTCAATGGAAGGATGGTGGAAAGATACCGCAATCCGCTGTGGATGACATGTATGAAAAAAGATTGAGGATGTTTTATGTCCGTGTCGAAAATGCAAAGGAATAGTCGTGCTCGACCCTTTGAGGGTGGTAAATTCAAGGCGCACCTGCTCATGCATGGTTTCATGCATGGCCATACTCGGTGGATAAGTGAAGAAGAAGAAGATGATGATGATGATGATGATGATGATGAGGACGTCGACATGCCAAGAAATAACGACATGGGGCCACCAGACGAAGAGATGACCGATTATGTGCCTGAAGAGGAAGACGGCCTCGGAAATGTCGATGCCGAAGAGGTAGTTCAAGGCGGAGAAGACGCGGACACGCCACCGTATTCTTCGCTACTAAGTTCAGCCATGCGGGACCCGCATGTTCGAGACCTGCTTCGCAAGAAGACGACTAGCGACAGAGCTGCGTCTAGAGAGGAGGCCAAACTGGCGCAATTGGAGGTAGACTCGATGACTCCTTTGTATGATGGTTGCAATAATCCCGAGGTGACCCGCTTGAGTTTCACACTAGAACTTCTAAAGATGAAGGCAAAAAACAAATGGACAGATACAAGCCTAGATGAGCTTCTGAAGTACCTAAAGAAGGTTTTTCCCTTGGAAGCCTGTGTCCTACTAGTGTCGAGGAGGCAAAGAAAATCGTGTGCCCTCTTGATCTACCACATATTAGATATCACGCATGCATCAATGATTGCATCATATATCGGAACGAGCACGCGGAAAACACCATCTGTCCAAAGTGCAATGCTTCACGATATAAAAAGGCTGGAAAGAAAGCTCCACAGAAAGTTGTATGGTACTTTCCGATCAATCCGCGTCTACAGCGGTATTTCGTAGATCCTAAGGAAGCAAAGCTTATGCGCTGGCTGATGCGTCCATTTTGCATCATGCTTTTATATCGATATCTATTGCATTATGGGCTGTTATTTCACGTTATGTCACATTACTTATGGCTATTCTGTCTTATTTTACAAGGTTTACATGAAGAGGGAGAATGCCTACTGGAATTTCGGCCGAAAATTAAGGAGCAAATATTGGAGACCTATTCTGCAACTCCAAAAGTCCCAAACTCCACGGAATATCTTAAAATAAATAAAGAAAAATCATCGCCAAAGATGAAGGCCGGGGGGCCCACACCACTGCTCACGAGGTGGGGCGCCACAGGCGCGCCCCTACCTCGTGGGCCCCCTGGTGGCTCTCCGATGCCCATCTTCTCCTATATGAAGTCTTCGATGAGAAAAAACATAAGGCAACCTTCGGACGAGACTCCGCCACCACGAGGCGGAACCTTGGCGGAACCAATCTAGGGCTCCCATGAGCTGTTCGCCGGGGACACTTCTCCGGAGGGGAAATCATCTTCATCATCATCACCAACGCTCCTCTCATCGGGAGAGGGCAATCTCCATCAACATCTTCACCAGCACCATCTCATCTCCAAACGCTAGTTCATATCTTGTATCCAATTCTTGTCTCCAAGTCCGGGATTGGTGCTAGTAGGTTGCTAGTAGTGTTGATTACTCCTTGTAGTTGATGCTAGTTGGTTTACTTGGTGGAAGATCATATGTTCAGATCCTTTATGCATATTATTACCCCTCTGATTATGAACATGAATATGCTTTGTGAGTAGTTACGTTTGTTCCTGAGGACATGGGAGCAGTCTTGCTATTAGTAGTCATGTGAATTTGGTATTCGTTCTATATTTTGATGAGATGTATGTTGTCTAGCCTCTAGTGGTGTTATGTGAACATCGACTACATAACACTTCACCATTATTTGGGCCTAGATGAAGGCATTGGGAAGTAATAAGTAGATGATGGGTTGCTAGAGTGACAGAAGCTTAAACCCTAGTTTATGCGTTGATTCGTAAGGGGCTGATTTGGATCCATATGTTTCATGCTATGGTTAGGTTTACCTTAATACTTTTGTTATAGTTGCGGATGCTTGAAATAGAGGTTAATCATAAGTGTGATGTTTGTTCAAGTAAGAACATCACCCAAGTACCGGTCCACCCACATATCAAATTATCAAAGTACCGAACACGAATAATATGAACGTGATGAAAACTAGCTTGAAGATAATCCCATGTGTCCTCGGGAGTGCTTTTCCTATTATAAGAGTTTGTCCAGGCTTGTACTTTTCTACAAAAAGGATTGGGCCACCTTGCTGCACTTTATTTACTCTTGTTACTTGTTGCTCGTTACAATTTATCTTGTCACAAAACTATCTGTTACCACTTATTTCAGTACTTGCAGAGAATACCTTGCTGAAAACCGCTTATCATTTCCTTCTGCTTCCTCGTTGGGTTCGACACTCTTACTTATCGAAAGGACTACGATAGATCCCTTTATACTTGTGGGTCATCAAGACTCTTTTAAAGCGCCGTTGCTGTGGAGTGTAGCGCCTTTGGTAAGTGGAATTTGGTAAGGAAAAAATTATATAGTGTGCTGAAATTTTACGTCACTTGTTACTATGGAAAGCAATTCTCCGAGGGGCTTGTTCGGTATCTTCACCCCGTCCAAGAGAGCAAAGAGTTGCTCCTCAACCTACTGAACCTATTGAAAATGAAACTCCTTTTGAAGTTCCTTCGGTATGATGGAAAAACTGGCTAATACTTTACAGGAGATGGAACAAAGCATCCCGATGAACATCTACTCTATGTGGATGAAGTTTGTGGATTATTTAAGCTTGCGGTATACCCGATGATGTTGTTAAGAAGAAGGTCTTCCCTTTATCTTTGAAGGAAGACGCATTGACATGGTATAGGCTATGTGATGATACGAGATCATGGAACTATAAAAGATTGAAATTGGAATTTCATCAAAAGTATTACCCTATGCATCTTGTTCATCGTGATCGCAGTTATATATATAATTTTTGGCCTCGCGAAGGAGAAAGAATCGCTCAAGCTTGGTGGAGGCTTAAATCAATGTTATATTCATGCCCTAATCATGAGCTCTCAAGAGTGACAATTCTTCGGAATTTTTATGCTCGGCTTTCTGATAACAATCGCACCATGCTCGATACTTCTTGTGCTGGCTCTTTTATGATGAAGACTATTGAATTTAAATGGAATTTATTGGATAGAATTAAACGCAACTCTGAATATTGGGACCTCGATGAAGGTAAGGAATCAGGTATGACGCCTAAGTTTGATTGTGTTAAATCTTTTATGGATACCCATTTTTTCCGTAAGTTTAGCACTAAATATGGACTTGACTCTGAGATAGTAGCTTCTTTCTGTGAATCTTTTGCTACTTATGTTGATCTCCCTAAGGAGAAGTGGTTTAAATATCATCCTCCCATAGAAGTAAAAGTAGTTGCACCTATTAAAGTTGAAGAAAATACTGTCACTTATAATGATCATATTGTTCCTACCTCTTATGTTGAGAAACCACCTTCCCTGTTAGAGTAAAGTACCATGCTAAAGCTTCAACTGTTGTTCATAAAACCAATATTAGAACTTATACACCTCCTGAGCAAGTCAAAGTAGAACCTAATATTGCTATTGTTAAAGATCTCTTGTCTGATAATATTGATGGGCATGTTATTCAATTCTGTGGTGAAACTGCTAGAATTGCTAAACCGTGTGCTAAAGATAAACATAGACCTGTGGTAGGCGTGCCTGTTATTTCTGTTAAAATGGGAGATCATTGTTATCATGGCTTATGTGATATGGGTGCTAGTGCTAGTGTTATACCCATTGACTTATATAAAGAATGTATGCATGATATTGTACCTGCTGAGTTAGAAGATATTGATGTTACAATTAAACTTGCCAATAGAGATACTATATCTGCAATGGGAATTGTTAGAGATGTTGAAGTCTTGTGTGGAAAAACCAAATATCCCACTGATTTTCTTGTTCTTGGTTCTCCAAAAGATAGCTTTTGTCCCATTATATTTGGTAGACCCTTCTTGAATACTGTTAATGCTAGGATAGATTGCAAAAAGAATGTTGTTACTATTGGCTTGGATGATATGGTTCATGAGTTTAATTTCTCTAAATTTAGTAAACAACATCGTGAGGAAGAATTGCCTAGTAAGGATGAAATTATTGGTCTTGCTTCTATTGCCATACCTCCTAGTGATCCTTTAGAACACTATTTGCTAGACCATGAAAATGATGTGTTCATGAATGAAAGAAGGGAAATAGATGAAGTTTTCTTTAAACAAGAACCTATTCTGCAACACAATTTGCCTGTTGAAATCCTAGGGGATCCTCCTCCCCCCAAGGGTGATCCTGTGTTTGAGCTTAAACCGTTGCCTGGTAATCTTAAATATGCTTATCTTGATGAAAAGAAAATATATCCTGTTATTATTAGTGCTAACCTTTCAGAGCATGAAGAAGAAAGATTATTGAAAACTCTGAAGAAGCACCGTGTCTCTATTGGATATACTCTTGATGATCTTAAGGGCATTAGTCCCACTCTATGTAAGCATAAAATAAATTTGGAAGAAGATGCCAAACCAGTTCGTGATCCTCAACGATGTTTGAATCCTAAAATGAAAGAAGTGGTAAGAAAAGAAATACTCAAGCTTCTGGAGGCAGGTATAATTTATCCCGTTGCTGATAGTCAGTGGGTAAGTCACATCGATTGTGTCCCTAAGAAGGGAGGTATTCTTGTTGTCCCTAATGATAAAGATGAATTGATTCCGCAAAGAATTATCACAGGTTATAGGATGGTAATTGATTTCCGCAAATTAAATAAAGCTACTAAGAAAGATCATTACTCCTTACCTTTTATTGATCAAATGCTAGAAATATTATGCAAACATACACATTATTGCTTTCTATATGGTTATTCTGGTTTCTCTCAAATAATTGTCAGCTAAAGATCAATCAAAGACTACTTTTACATGCCCTTTTGGTACTTTTGCTTATAGACGTATGCCTTTTGGTTTATGTAATGCACCTGCTACCTTTCAAAGATGCATGATGGCTATATTCTCTGATTTTTGTGAAAAGATTTGTGAGGTTTCCATGGACGAATTTTCCGTCTATGGTTCCTCTTTTGATGATTGCTTGATCAATCTTGATCGAGTTTTGCAGAGATGTGAAGAAACTAATCTTGTCTTGAATTGGGAAAAGTGCCACTTTATGGTTAATGAAGGTATTGTCTTGGGGCACAAAGTTTCCGAAAGAGGTATTGAAGTTGATAAAGCCAAAGTTGATGCTATTGAAAAGATGCCATGTCCCAAGGACATCAAAGGTATAAGAAGTTTCCTTGGTCACGCCTGGTTTTATAGGAGGTTCATTAAGGACTTCTCAAAAATTTCTCGGCCTCTGACTAATTTATTACAAAAAGATGTACCATTTGTCTTTGATGATGATTGTGTAGAAGCATTTGAAATACTTAAGAAAGCATTAGTCTCTGCACCTATTGTTCAACCACCTGATTGGAATTTACCCTTTGAAATTATGTGTGATGCTAGTGATTATGTTGTAGGTGCTGTTCTAGGGTCAAAGAGTTGATAAGAAATTAAATGTTATCCATTATGCTAGTAAGACTCTAGACAATGCTCAAAGAAATTATGCTACTACCGAAAAGGAACTTTTAGCAGTCATATTTGCTTGTAATAAATTCAGACCCTATATTGTTGATTCTAAAGTAACTATTCACACTGATCATGCTGCTATTAAATATCTTATGGAAAAGAAATATGCTAAACCTAGACTTATTAGATGGGTTCTCTTGCTGCAAGAATTTGATTTGCATATTGTTGATAGAAAAGGAGCTGAGAACCCCGCTGCGCATAACTTATCTAGGTTAGAGAATGTTCTTGATGACCCACTACCTATTGATGATAGCTTTCCTGATGAACAATTAAATGTCACAAGCACTTCTCGTAGCACTCCATGGTATGTTGATTATGCTAATTATATTGTTGCTAAATTTATACCACCTAGCTTCACATACCAACAAAAGAAAAAGTTCTTTTATGATTTGCGACATTACTTTTGGGATGACCCACATCTTTATAAAGAAGGAGTAGATGGTGTTATTAGACGTTGTGTGCCTGAGCATGAACATGAACATATCCTACGCAAGTGTCACTCCGAAGCTTATGGAGGACACCACGCTGGAGATAGAACTGCACATAAGGTATTGCAATCCGGGTTTTATTGGCCCACTCTCTTCAAAGACGCCCGTAAGTTTGTTTTGTCTTGCGATGAATGTCAAAGAATTGGTAATATTAGTAGACGTCAAGAAATGCCTATGAATTATTCACTTGTTATTGAACCATTTGATGTTTTGGGCTTTGATTATATGGGACATTTTCCTGCCTCTAATGGATATACACATATTTTAGTTGCTGTTGATTATGTTACTAAGTGGGTAGAAGCTATTCCAACTAGTAGTGCTGATCACAATACCTCTATTAAAATGCTTAAAGAATTTATTTTTCTGAGGTTTGGAGTCCCTAGATATTTAATGACTGATGGTGGTTCACACTTTATTCATGATGCTTTCCGTAAAATGCTTGCTAAATACTCCCTCCGTTCCTTGATATAGGGTGTATAGTTTTTCGTGAAAAGTTCATATTATAAGGTGTATCCCTTTAGTTGACACTTTTACCCCTCCATTAGCTACAGCCCACGCATGACCTTCCTAGAAAAAAGATGGCAAATCCCCATCTCAGATATGCATGTTGTGCATGTGATGTAGGTTTGTTTGGAAAGAGAAGATTACATCGCATCGCTGTCCTTTTATTGTGGATATTGTGGGATTTGTCAGGCTAAATAAGGAAGTAAACTGCCTGGGATAGAGAGGATCGTGATTTTCCTATTTTTCTCTCTAGTCACGTGTTTGCAGCAGGGGCTTTTACGTCCAAAACTAACGAAATCTCCCCTCCCAGCCCGTGCGTTAACATTCGTGCAAGAAAACTATACACCCTATATCAAGGAACGGAGGGAGTATGACGTTAAGCATAGAATTGCATCTCCTTATCACCCACAGTCTAGTGGTCAAGTAGAATTGAGTAATAGAGAGCTCAAATTAATTTTGCAAAAGACTGTTAATAGGTCTAGAAAGAATTGGTCCAAGAAACTTGATGATGCATTATGGGCCTATAGAACTGCATATAAGAATCCTATGGGTATGTCTCCGTATAAAATGGTTTATGGAAAAGCATGTCATTTACCTCTCGAACTAGAACATAAGGCATATTGGGCTATTAAAGAGCTCAACTATGATTTCAAACTTGCCGGTGAGAAGAGGTTATTCGATATTAGCTCACTTGATGAATGGAGAACCCAAGCTTATGAAAATGCCAAGTTATTTAAAGAAGAAGTTAAAAGATGGCATGACAAAAGGATACAAAAGCGTGAGTTTAATGTAGGTGATTATGTATTTCTATACAACTCTCGTTTAAGATTTTTTGCAGGAAAACTTCTCTCTAAATGGGAAGGTCCCTACGTTATCGAGGAGGTCTATTGTTCCGGTGCCATAAAAATCAACAACTTCGAAGGCACAAACCCAAAGGTGGTGAACGGTCAAAGAATCAAACATTATATCTCAGGTAATCCCATAAATGTTGAAACCAATATTATTGAAACCGTAACCCCGGAGGAATACATAAGGGACACTTTCCAGACCGTTTCAGACTCCGAAAAGGAATAGGTATGTGGTACCGTAAGTAAACCGACTCAAAAACAATTTTTAAGGCAATATTTCTCCGTTTTGGAATATTTAGAAAAATAGAAAAATAAGTGGCAGTCCGGGAAGGACACGAGGCCTCCACGAGAGTGGTGGGCGCGCCCCCTACCTCGTGAGCACCTCGTGTGCCCTCCGGACTCTGTTTTCTTGCACGATACGTATTTTGGTTGGTAAAAATTCATTATATATTCTCCCGAAGGTTTTGACTCCCGTATCACGCAAATATCCCTTGTTCTTGTTTCGAGCTGTTTTTCTGACAGATCTAGATCATCATGACGTCCCCAAGTGCTTCCAAGGACAAGTTCTTCGAGAAGGTGATCAACCCTTACCTCGCTGGAGGTGCTGCGACACCCTCAAACCATAGAGATGCGTGATGGGTTGCTGCACATCCGCGATGTTGAGGGACCAAAGGGAACCGGAAGCGTGGAGGCGAGGCTCGAAGCAATGGAGCAACAAGTTTTCAAGTGCCAGGGGATGGTGGAGCGTGGAATCAACACTAGCCACAAGTTGCTCGCGGAGTTCACCAACAACTACAAGCTGGATCAAGAACACCGAGGAGGCCATCTTCAAGCTACATGAGAAGATCGAGCACCTCCAAGCCCAAATCTATGATCTGCAAAATCAAAGCTGTAGTATGAATATAGATTCAAAAGGATGAGTTTGGCTGCAGATTTGAGGATTCCGGAGACTCGATCATCCTTCTATGATGGTGAGCCTATGCCATGGAAGGTGGACGACAAGCCTGCATCATCAACAACACCTCCACCTTCACCGACCAAGAAGGAGATATAATCACATGGGTATGGGCACTCCCCTTGGCAACTGCCAAGCTTGGGGGAGGTGCCCCGGTATCGTATCACCATCAAAACTCCTATCTTTACCATTTTTCTTAGTTCGATCCTATTAGTAGTATCTTGATTTAGTAGAATAAATTCATGGCATGATCTAGTTTTGAAGTTTTGCTTTATGATCTCTCTATGTAATCAAGTCCGTGAGCTATATATAATAAAGATTAGTGTTGAGTCAAGGGCTTGATTATTTTGCCATGATCTTGGGTGGATAATAGAAAGAAAAAGAATAAAAAGAAACAAGGAGTTCATATTGATCTTATTGAAAGTAATGACTTCACATAGAAAGAGTATGATGATTAAAAGTTGTTGGGAGTTGGCAAATATAGCTTTGGTCATCGTTGCAATTAATAGGAAGTAATAAAGAAAGAGAGGTTTCACATATAGATATATTATCATTGACATCTTTTATGATTGGGAGCACTCATTAAAATGCGACATGTTAAAGAGTTGATGTTGGACAAGGAAGACAACATAATGAGTTATGTTTTCTTGTATCTGAGATAAAGTATGTTGTCATGGATCCTCTAACATGTTGAGCTTGCCTTTCCCCCTCATGCTAGCCAAATTCTCAGCACAAAGTAGAGATACTACTTGTGCTTCCAAATACCCCTAAACCAGTTTAGCCATGAGAGTCCACCATATCTACCTATGGATTGAGTAAGATCCTTCAAGTAAGTTGTCATCGGTGCAAGCAATAAAAATTGCTCTCTAAATATGCATGACTTATTAGTGCAGAGAAAATAAGCTTTGTACGAACTTGTCGTGGAAGTAATAAAAGCGACGGACTGCATAATAAAGTTCCACATACAAGGGGAAATATAAAGTGACGTTCTTTTGCATTAAGATTTTGTGCATCCAACCATAAAAGCGCATGGCAACCTCTGCTTCCCTCTGCGAAGGGCCTATCTTTTATTATTATCTTCTACCTTATGCAAGAGTCACGGTGATCTTCACCTTTCCTTTTTCATTTTATCCTTTGGCAAGCCTAGTATGTTGGGAAGAACATGATATACATATCTAGTTGGATGTAGGGGAGCATGAATTATTATTGTTGACATTAACCTTGAGGTAAAAAGTTGTGGGGCAAAACTATAAGCCCCTATCTTTCTATGTGTCCGATTAAAACTCTGTAACCACAAATATTGCGTGAGTGCTAGCAATTATGAAGGACTAAGTGATAGTTGAGTATGTGGACTTGCTTTTAAGCTCTGACATAGACTCTTTCAGATGTTATGATAAATTGAAATTGCTTCAATGACTGAGGTTATAATTTGTTGGTGCCCAATAAGGTTTCGGATTCATACTTTTGCTTTGTGAAAAGATCATCACTTGAACATAAGTAATCATATGACAAAAATCTATATATGTTGCTGTTATGAGATTAATCATGATGCCTTCATGTCCGTATTTTATTTTTATCGACGCCTCTACCTCTAAACATGAGGTCATATTTATTGTTATCGGCTTTTCGCTTGAGGACAAGCAAGGTCTAAGCTTGGGGGAGTTGATACGTCCATTTTGCATCATGCTTTTATATCGATATCTATTGCATTATGGGCTGTTATTTCACGTTATGTCACATTACTTATGGCTATTATCTCTTATTTTACAAGTTTTACATGAAGAGGGAGAATGGCGGCAGCTGGAATTCTGGGCTGGAAAAGGAGAAAATATTGGAGACCTATTATGTGCAACTCCAAAAGTCCTAAAACTCCACAGAATATCTTAAAATAAATAAAGAAAAATCATCGCCAAAGATGAAGGCCAGGGGGCCACACCCTGCTCATGAGGGCGGGGGGCGCGCCCCCCTACGTCGTGGGCCCCCTGGTTGCTCTCTGATGCCCATTTTCTCCTATATGAAGTATTTCGATGAGAAAAAAACATAAGGCAATCTTTCGGTACGAGACTCTGCCGCGACAAGGCGGAACCTTGGCGGAACCAATCTAGGGCTCCGGCGGAGCTGTTCTGCCGGGGACACTTCCCTCCGGGAGGGGGAAATCATCGTCATCATCATCACCAACGCTCCTCTCATCGGGAGAGGGCAATCTCCATCAACATCTTCACCAGCACCATCTTATCTCCAAACCCTAGTTCATCTCTTGTATCCAAGTCCAGGATTGGTGCTAGTAGGTTGCTAGTAGTGTTGATTACTCCTTGTAGTTGATGCTAGTTGGTTTACTTGGTGGAAGATCATATGTTCAGATCCTTTATGCATATTATTACCCCTCTGATTATGAACATGAATATGCTTTGTGAGTTGTTACATTTGTTCCTGAGGACACGGGAGAAGTCTTGCTATTAGTAGTCATGTGAATTTGGTATTCGTTTGATATTTTGATGAGATGTATGTTGTCTAGCCTCTAGTGGTGTTATGTGAACGTCGACTACATAACACTTCATCATTATTTGGGCCTAGAGGAAGGCATTGGGTAGTAATAAGTAGATGATGGGTTGCTAGATTTACAGAAGCTTAAACCCTAGTTTATGTGTTGCTTCGTAAGGGGCTGATTTGGATCCATGTGCTTCATGCTATGGTTAGGTTTACCTTAATACTTTTGTTGTAGTTGCGGATGCTTGCAATAGAGGTTAATCATAAGTAGGATGTTTGTTCAAGTAAGAACAGCACCCAAGTACCGGTCCACCCACATATCAAATTATCAAAGTACCGAACGCGAATCATATGAACGTGATGAAAACTAGCTTGACGATAATCCCATGTGTCCTCGGGAGCGCTTTTCCTATTATAAGAGTTTGTCCAGGCTTGTCCTTTACTACAAAAAGGATTGGGCCACCTTGCTGCACTTTATTTACTCTTGTTACTTGTTGCTCGTTACAATTTATCTTGTCACAAAACTATCTGTTACCACTTATTTCAGTACATGCAGAGAATACCATGCTGAAAACCACTTATCATTTCCTTCTACTCCTCGTTGGGTTCGACACTCTTAATTATCGAAAGGATTGCGACAGATCCCCTATACTGTTGGGTCATCACTGGCACGCGGAGAGGGTGAAGCCAGATGACGGAGATGAACCGAAGCTGAGACACCTCGCAGATGCTAGCCAGTGGAGAGCATTAAATGCTGAATTTGAATTTTTTGCAAATGATCCAAGGAACATCGTGCTTGGCGCTAGTAGTGATGGCATGAATCCATTTGGCAACCAGAACACCAATCATAGCACATGGCCCGTGTTTGTATGGATGTACAACCTCCCCTGGTTATGCATGAAGGAAAAATACATACACATGGCTATGCTTATTCAAGGGCCGAGACAACCGGAAATGATATAAATCTGTATCTTGGGTTCTTGAAAGAGGAGTTAGACCTTATGGACAACGTCGGCCAAGACATGGGATGCAAGCAAAGGAGAGTATTTCTACATGAGAGCCGCGCTGATCACGACGGTGCAGGACTATCTCGGTTACGGCTATCTCTCCGGCTAGGTGTGCCACGGATATTGCGGATGCACGAGGTGCATGAATGATACAACTTCTCTGCAGCTATCGAAAGATGGCGGGTCTTTGAAAATCGTGTACATGGGGCATCAAAGATGGCTCGAGAAGGATGACCCATGGAGAAAGCGTGGAGATCTATTCAATGGTAAGGCTGAGCATCAAGGTCCTCCACGTAAGCGTAGCAGTGCACAAATATATGAGTTATTGAAGAACTGGGAAGAGTGCCCCTCGCCGGGAAAGACGAAGAAAAAGGCGCGGAGCCCTGCTGAAGATATGGAAGACGAGATCTGTTTTACGGGACTTGGAATCTGGCCCATACTCGACACGCCTCATAGCCTTGATCAAATGCATATCACAAAAAATATCCTTGAGAGTTTTCTTGGGACATTGATGAACATGCCGGAGAGGACCAAGGATGGGCCGAAGGCAAGAAAAGACTTGGAATTTTTTAAAATAATGAAAGATCTTCAAATGCCCGGTAAAAGGTCGTCAGAGGAGACGGAGACGGAGATGGAGACGGAAGATAGGGGCAAAAAAGTAAACAAGAAGGAGGAACAATATTGCCCCCCCCCCCTCTTGCTTCACCTTAGATCTGAAGGAGGTCGATCAATTGTTCAAGTGCCTTGCCAGAATCAAAGTTAGTTCTAGATACTGTGGGAAGATAAGCAGATATCTGGACACTAAGAAAAAAAGGTTCAGTTGGATGAAGTCTCACGACTGTCATGTGATGATGACCTTGATTACTCCGGTTGCACTTAGAGGGATTATGGACACACATGTGCGTGAGACGCTTCTTGACCTATGCCACTTTTTTGATGCTATCTCTCGAAAGTCGATCAGTGTGAAGCAACTCCATAGGTTACAGGAAGAGATCGTTGTCATACTGAATGAGCTAGAGATGTACTTCCCGCCCGCGTTCTTTGATGTCATGGTGCATCTATGTGTCCACATCGTGGACGACATCATCGACCTAGGGCCGACATTCCTGCATAGCATGATGCCGTTCGAGAGGATGAATGGGGTAATCAAAGGATTCGTTCGTAACATGTCCCGTCTAGATGGAAGCATAGCCCAGGGATATCTGACCAAAGAGTGCATCTCTTTCTGTGTGAGTTATCTGACCAAAGACCCTGTTGTTGGTTTGCCCGTCAACAAGCTTTGTGGAAGGCTCGAAGGCGAAGGTCACACCAACGGTCATAGGGATGTGAATGTGTTACACTCGGGCCGACAAAACGACCTTGATAGGGCAAACTTAGTAGTGCTACAACACCTAGATGTGCTAGAAGATTTCGTGACACTGCACAAAGAGACCATCGCAAAGAAGTACCGTGACCGTGGGGTGCACAGGACGGACGCTGAAGTTATTAGAGAGCACAACTCCACTTTCTTGCGTTGGTTCAAAGAGCGAGTTCGCTAATCCCGGACGAGGGTTGTTCGAACGGAACACTCATATACGCCTTAGCACATGGCCCCTCGACCAACCTCGCGACTTATCAAGCATACGATATCAACGGATACACATTCTACACGGAGGAGAAAGATAAAACAGTGATGACCAAAACTCAGGGGTGACGATGGAAGCCATGACTGGGAATGTAATTGAAAGATATTACGGAAGGGTCGAAGAGATATGGGAGCTTAACTACTCTGGATTGCATAACGCGACGATGTTCCGTTCCAGATGGGCTAAAAATGTACACACAGAAAACCGACATTTCACTACCATGTATATACCCGAGTCCGATGATAGCGGTACCTTCAACGCCATCGCCAAAAATGAGCCATGGGTACATGCTAGACACGTGACACAATGTTTCTTCATAACTGATCCGATCAATCCCAGTCGTGTTGTCGTGAGGAGAAGCAAAAGGAGCATCGCCGGAATGGATGGAGTCGCCAACGAGGAAGACTATGACCAGTACGGTGATCCGATGAGGGAAGATGATGTTGATGATGACGAAACATATGTCAAAAGAAGAACGAAGACTACATTACCTACGAAAGATCGTAATCCCTAGAGAAGGAAAAGTCACGACCATGGGCTCAATTATTCGACAATGAACAAAAGAGGGAAGAACATCAGTCTGAAGCGTCGTCGTGGTCCAAGCTGACAAACTAATCCCAAAGTTTGTGTGTGTCTAGCTATTTTGTATACCGCCGATAGCGGTCAAATGATGTAAGATATATATTATACTAATTATTATCCGGAGGGTAACAGTGGTATTGCTCAAACGACAAACCAAATTATACCCCTAAGTTTGTGGAATATGAAAAGAACAAGAAAAATAAAAGGAAAAAGAAAAGGAAAAACGAAAAAGGAAAGGAATAATAAAAGTAAAAAGAGAAATAAAAATAAAATAAAAAAGAAGGAAGTTTGTGGAATATGAAAAAGAAAAATAAAAATAAAAAAATAAAAAGAAAAAGTTAGCAGTAGCGCGTTTTCGCTAGGACAACGCTATAGCTAAGAAAAAGAAAAATAAAAAAAGAAGAAGAAAAAGTTAGCAGTGGCGCGTTTTTGCTAGGGTAGCGCTATAGCTAAGAAAAAGAAAAATAAAAAAAATTAAATATAAATATAAAAAGAAAAAGTTAGCAGTAGCGCGTTTTTGCTAGAGCAGCGCTATAGCTAAGCTAGCTATAGCGCGTTTTGCCAAGACGCGCTATAGCTATGTTGCGTATACAGAGCCACTGCACCCATCTCTTTCCTTTGTCTCACTCTCGCTCGATACGATCGATACCCTTTCTCTGTGCCGCCTCCCCCACGACGCCAAGACCAGACCCTAACACCGTGCCACCACGCCGCCCGTTGCTGACGCTGACGCCCGACACTCCCTCCCCCCGTGCCGCCCCGTCCCCATAGGTCCACCCGCCGGCCCGACCCCTCCCCCCGTGCCGGCCCTCTCCCCCGAGTTCTCCCCTCCACCGGTCGGTGCCCCTCCCCCGACCAGGCCCTCCACAGGCCGGTGCCCCTCCTTCCCTCTCTCTCTCTCTCTCTCTCTCTCTCTCTCTCTCTCTCTCTCTCTCTCTCTCTCTCTCTCTCTCTCTCTCTTACCGGTCGTACGTGTTCTCTGCAGCAGGTTTGGCTCCTCCGGAAGCAAGGTGCTCGGCAAGGAGGAGAAGGACGCCGGGCGCAAGGTGCTTGGCTCCTCTGGCAGCAAGGTGCATCCCTCTCCCGCCCCCCGCTACCTCAAAATCTGGATGCCATCATCATCAATATTGCATCTTCTGTACATATTGCATCTTCTACCCTTGCTTCATTTTGCTTCATTACACTTGCTATGTTCCTCTTAAGAAATGCTACTGTTAAATCCTCTTAAGGAATGCTACTGTTAAATCCTATTAAGAAATTCTAAAGTAGCATCACTAGTTAACTTCTTGCACTGACTGCCTTATGATCACATTTTAATTAGTGCTCTGCTCTAGGTGTGGGGCTTAATCACTCACTCATCAGATGGGTCCAAGCTAACTGTAGCTAGCTAGGTCTCTGCTAGCTCTGCTCATTAAGCCACAAAGGAAGTACATTAGTGTTATATTTGTAGATTTGTACAGTTCAAGTGACTCTGACTCCTTAGTCTAGGTTTGATTATGACTTGAAGTTTACTTGCATTGTCCATGACAGTGACATAACTAGTGGCTGTGTGGTACCTAGATTGGCCAAAGACAAGTGTGGATGATCATGCTGCTTTGATTATGACTGCTCTGTTGCTACCACGACAGCGATAAATTTGGTTGTTGATTCATTTCCGATTATAGTACCTATGTTTTGCGGAAATGTTGATTCATTTCCATTCCGGCAAATTTCAGGCGCTCTATATGCACTTTCTAGCAAAGGTCATGCGAAATTTTCCATGAATTTCGGCATGACTTGTGCTAGAAAGTTGGACATATCGAGTGCTTGAGATTTGTCGCGACGGGAATGAAACGACATTTCTGGCAAAACAAAGGTCGTCACTTTTTTTATCATTATTCACTATATTATATGAAGCTCGATAATTAAACGCATTTACGACATTGAACCCTAGGAAACATGACCGACACCGATGAGGCGGAGGTTCTCACTCCCAATTAGGTCGAGCACACGCCTACCTCGACTTTTTGGCGGATCAGAGAGACAGAAGCTGGGTGTCCGACGGATGATGACGACGGTGGTGGCGCTGGCCGATAATCGATGCCACCGATTTACACCGCATCGAGATCGAGCTGATGATGTTCCTAACTACAGCACGAAAGGTGGGACCTCCCAAGCCGGTGAGGGAAAGAAGGAAAAGAGGACATGACACCTAAATGAGCTCGGCACCGGAAGACTGGTGGTCACGGCGGTGCACCCTGGCGAGTTCGAGCCAATAGAGCCGCGAGAAGTGGCAGCGTGTTACGGCAACCAACTAGCATGCATCCTACGGGATACCGCTAACATCAACACCACAAAAATACGGAAGAATGATCAGTTGAAGAAGCTGCTTCTAACTAGGTTGCACGCAAGATTCCTGTTCCCCGGTCGGAATGACGATGTCGACCCATGGGATGATGAGGGCATGAAAAAAATCAACAACAAGGCCCTACGGAAGTTCAGCAACGCATTGAGAGCTTGGAAAACTAGGGTGAAAAGGGCGATTCAAGTAGACCATGAAACCTACGCCGAGATTGTTGCAGACAATCCGAAAATTACGATAGAGGACTTTGAAAGGTTCAAGGAGAGTTGCAATGAAGAAGCTGCCAAGGCCAGGTCGGAGAGAGACAAGCAGCTGCAGGCAAAGAACATGGGGAACCACCGCCTTGGAAGTCGTGGTTACACGGGAAAGATGCCCGTGTGGGCTAAGGAGGACGCAGAACATGAATGTCAGGGGATCCTGCACCCATTGGCTGAGTTCACCGACCGCAGGAGCACGACTTCATCAGGCCCGATTCTCGTGGGACCCCAAGAAAAGATTTTTTTCACCGACGGGCCGACTAGGAAATTCATGAGATTACTGGTAATTATCCTTTTTACCACCTTATGTATTAGGTTCTGATCAACGAAGTCTACTACATTCTAGTCGCACTCGTAAATGATTCAAGGCCCATTTTGCAGAGAGAGCAACACAAGCTTGCGGCCGAGAGCGACTCGTCGACTCAGTCGTCGGTGAAGTACAAGTGGGACACTCCTTTCAACCGGGCCATGACCATAATGATGGGACACCCGCCCGGCCAGCGGCCGCAATATGGACGTGTGCATGGCGCCGGAGATGGGGCCACTTGGAAGTACTATTATAGCGAGCACCCCGAGGCCAAAAGACATAGAAAGAAGTTCAGTCAAGTGTGACTATCGACGAGAAGGTGGCGCGGGCGATGGAGAAAGCAAAAGCTGAGACCAAAGCTGAGATAATCGCTGCCTGTAGATCTGATTTCGTGGATGCCTTTACAACCTTGATTCCAACAGTGGTCACATGGGTGCAACAAAATCCAAATGCGCCACCAAGTGAATTTCCCATGCCCAGCTTCACCGGGAGCAACTCAATGAACATCGCACCCATACCGTACCTAGTATGGAAACCGCACCCGCACCTCCTCCAGCACCTGCTCCTGCGCCCAGCTCTCACAGCAGCCCTAGCTCCGTCTCTGGCTTGAATGTCAGGCCGTCGACAATGGCTGAGCTCGACGCCCTCATGGTAAATATGCGTCATCGCACCTTCATCAACTCAACTAATTAATTAATCTTCAGTTGCCGTTCTTTTTGGATCTCTGACGCCGCACGTATATGTCTTTGTAGGCCGACTCCACTCCGTGCACCCTCCTTTACAACATGAAGGGCGGGTTAGTGGATGTGGGGAAGGGTACTATAGTGAAGCCTAAGGATCGATTGTTTCACCGCCGCAGATGCTGATAACGCCTTTAAGGGTCTCCGTGGCGAGTGTGAAAGCAGACTACGAGGGTCTCCTCGTCCGATACAAACCGATGGAGAGGATGACGAGACCCCCACGCAGCTTGGCCAATGCAAAAATTGGCCGATCCTATGGCCGAAAAATCTTCTTCGTGTCGAGGTGGCCGGGAGCACACGAACGGAACCTCATGAAGGTATGACCACAACACCACCTACACAAGTACAACCATCATTTGTGCTGCTTGCTGAGATCGAGAGACGTGAGGAAGGAGGGCCAACCGTTCCGCCGGCAGATGATGCCATCTGCCCCATGGAAGAGGATAGGGATCATGACATGGAGGATGCCGACGATGACTCTAACTAGTACTTCAATACTGCCTTTGACAACGAAGTAATAACGAGTCAACCATATGAATATGAGATGCATGTACCAGAGCCGGAACGTCCTCGGGAGTGCAAGAAGTCTTTGTTCATGCAATCCTCGCAGGACACGCCTCGGATGCCGGCTCCACCCAAGCTCAACTACTTAGGCAGAGTCGTCCAACGCTGAGCCGCAACACTAGGGGTGGTGCTCGTGAGGGTCCGACAGACCCACCAAAGACCTCAAATTTCACCAAGAAGAAGCAGAGGACGAGACCGGCGACAAGGAAATCCAATAAAGCTGGCAATGTTGGTTCTAGCAACCAGCAGCCTTCGACCAAGGTTGACCATGTACCGATGAAACATGCGCCATTAATCCATGTCGCGGGAGAGCCAATGCTACCGGCGAATGCACTAGCTGCCATAGAAGGGGATCTCAGAAGACTCCATGACCATGTGCTTTCGACAGAGAGAAGCCTCCTAGCCTCGGATGATCTAGGATACCCACTTTATATGGTTCATGTGCCGAGAAGTTGCAAGATGTATGTCCACACATGCCCATGGACCTCTTCTTCCTGAGGTTTGATTACATCTTCCAGATGTTTCAAATGAGGACACTCGATTTTACCTTCGTCCGCCTGTATGCGCTGCACATGAACTATATCGTCAGGAGAGAGCAAGTCACCGGTCTTAGGTCGCGGACCCATACTACATGCATGAGGGCTTCTTGTCAGTCAACGACGCCAACCGTCATTATGCGAGTCAGTACATCGAAGAATTCTTGGTCAGCAATAATGACAAAGAAACGATTCTCCTACCTTATCATCCTGTAAGTCATCCGCGGATAGCACTATAACACATACATCCTTTCGTGCATTTCAATAGTTACTTTGCATGCATGGAGGCTAAACTTGATCGTGTATTTTGCGCAGTGGGGGGTGTCGTGCCGTTCTCATTGTTCTTTACCCGCGTTACTCCCGCGCTCTATATTTGGACCCGTCGAAGAACATACAGAAGAAAGATTACACACACATAAAGTATGTTACGGACAGAGCTATCCTGGGCTTCAGCATGCGGGGTGGCTACATCCAACACAAAAAAACAAATAAGGTCGGGCTTTGTTTCACCCACAAGACTGACTTCTATTGCATCCAGCAACCGGCAAGAAGTGAGAATGATGGATTCGACGTCATCCATATAATGATGGAGTACAGAAGGGATGTGCAATCACTTTGCATGAAATCTTCATCCGATACCCATATCCAGAGATGGGCCGAAGACTTTGGAGCCGTGCCGGATAATCGACTTCGAAATGATTTCTACCGGATCCAACAGGAAATTGCGTCCATCGTCATCAAAGATGTCCTCGAAGAAAATGGGATGTTCTACGCCGGCCCAATATCGCGAGTTGACGTCCGAACCCGCATTGCCCTACAGCGTCAGGACATGACGCCTTTCATTAAGCTTGGGTCTGTCCTCCCGGATATGGACAGATGGGAAGAGTGCACTGCTTAAAAACAATGTGTCTGTTTAGTTACTTGTTACTTTACGTACGTGAAACTTGAATCTCTCAGTACGACGAGACTATTAGATGTATGGTGCCGCGCTCTAGTTAATTACTTTCGGTACGATAAAATTTGTTAACTATGTTTACTATATATGTTGCTACTATTTCATAAATGTTTTGTTGAATTCGCTTCATGGTATATATATATGTGCATCTCTGACAGGTATATAGATCAACGATGGCGAGGAAGTGGTATGCCGTGTATGTAGGGCATGTTCCGGGTGTGTATGATGAGTGGCCAGAGTGTCAGGCCCAAGTCTCTGGCTTCTCCGGCGGAAGCCAGAAAGGGTTTGATAGCAGAGCGGAAGCCGAAGCTAGTTACTTGAGATTCATAGCAAAACAGGGGATTCAGAACCAGCGCCGCTACAAAAACTACTACATAATACCGCTTTTGATCATCGTGATCGCTCTTATCGTGTATGTCTTAGTTTAGGTAGATGATGAAACATGTATCTACGGTGACAATGTAAGATACATGTCATGTGTATCGCCATTTCGAGATGATGATGAGATCGACATCATTTGTGTTGAGACTATGTTGATATGATGAGACTATGTTCTACCACTTCGATGATGATGATGAGACATTCCTTTTTCATATAGTTCCAGTGTATGTGTATGTTGTAACTGTATTAAACAAGTAAAAATATGAATACAGCAACATAAAAAAATACTAGCAGTAGCGTGGGGTATTGGAGTAGTAGTAGAGCTGCTTACCAGTAGCGTTTGTTTGTTGGGCCACGCTACTAGCATTAGCAGTAGTGATGGGCAGAGGCGCGCTACTGCTAGATACAGATAGCAGTAGCGCTCGTTCAAACAAGCGCTACTGTTAAAAAATAGATGTAGCGCCGTAGCAGTAGCGTGCCCACCCGCGCTACTAATAGCCAAATAACCAGCGCTACTAATATGGGTTTTCCTAGTAGTGCATCCATCCCCAGGGCTTTAAGATCACCAATGCTATCCAAAGCTTCCTTAACTTCATCTGCTGTGAATTCAGCGAGGAGGAAGTCATTCATCTGTTGAGTAACTTTGGGAGCGATGTGGTTCAAAATTTCCGCCGTCTCCGAACCTGCCATGGGGGTAAACAAGCTAGAGAAATAGTTAGTTAAGAGGGCCTTCAAACCCTCCTCCCCCGACACCTCCACTCCGTCCTCCCTCTTCAACTTATGGATCGTGTTCTTTTTCTTCCTCTCCGATGCAAAAGCCTGGAAATACTTTGTGTTTCAGTCTCCTTTTGATAGCCAGTCAGCATGGGCTCTTTGACGGTATTCAAGTTGGTCCTCTAAATTATCCAGTTTATATTTCATTGTTAGCTCCCTTCGAAGTTGGACCTGAGAGATTGGTTGGCGTCAGACCTGCTCGAGTTCATTCTTCAATTTCCTGGCCCTCTTTTGGAGATCTCCCAGAACATCGCGGCTCCATGTTTGGAGGGCTCTGTTCACAGCCCCCAGCTTGCTCGCCACCGACGGTCCTTGTGCCCCTTCCCACGTCTCCTGCACGAGATCGTCACACCCCTCCTCAAGGAGCCAGCGAGCTTCGAAACGTTTGGCCTGTCGACCACACTGCTTTCCCCCCATTCTCCTAGTACCATGCAACCACAAAATCACAGGTCTATGGTCGGAGTGGTGCGGATCGCCGTTCACAACTTTGTAATATGGGAAGCGAGCACACCACGCCGGCGAGGCCACAATCCTGTCCAGCCTCTCTCGGATATACCCGTCAATACGGAAATTATTATTTCGCCAAGTAAACACGTCCCCCTCAAAGCCGAGGTCATTGAGATTACACGTTTGTCTCCAAGACAGACCCAGCAAGATAAGATTTGTAGGTACTGGAGAAAGGATAAAAGGCCCACGTACAAGCCCACAAATTAGTCGTTTTCTAAGTCCATACCAAGTCAGATTGCACCATGGGCCTTCGCTAAATCTGCTGCCGGTGGGCACTATCTCCGTGATTAACGCGTGCATGGATTAGCGCTGAGCCGCTGCCGTCCTATGACCAACGAACTAGCTGAGGTTGACACATCACATCATTTACTAATCTCAATCTTGTACTGTATTATACTGAACTTGTACATCCGATTTAAGTTATTTTGTTATGTGATTTGTGATGCATAACTGCGCTAGGTTAAGGCACCTGCAATAGTTCGAAAGCTCGGACTCGTCAATGCTTGGTCAAGCATAGTAAACAATTATGGTTGTCGCATAAAGCAAGGGTGGATTTGGTTCTCTAGGTATGTATTCTAGCAACGTTGATCGATTTTTGCTAACTAAACAATAAAATTTCCTATACAATCAGAGATGATTTCTCATTCAAACCTATATAAATGCAAGTTAAAAGCCAACCATGTGATAATATATGGTTATTCTTGTTCGTATATCTTAAATTTGCATATGACAATGTTTAATAGCATGTCATTTCATGTCATATTTCAAATTAGTTTGGTTATCAACTTTGTCTTCTTGGCGTGTATGTGGAATTATTGACCACTATTAGCTAGATGCACACGCTCCAGCTGTAAAAAAAAACTTAAGTGTCCAAGCGAAGTTAAATGCGCATGGTACTTGAGTATAAAACTATTGGGTGGTATGCGAGGCATAATATTTGCTGGCTTCATCGTCGTCTGGCCCTCCCTATGCTAAAATCATGGCTCCGCCCCTGCGCACTCGCACGCAGCCACGCCGGCGCTACCCCTGCAAGTGCAGCCACAACTCAGCGGAGGTGGTGCACGCATCCACGGCCGGCGCCGCCGCTGCTAGTGCAACCACGACCCTACGCAGCTGGTGTACGTAGCCATGGCCGGCGCCGCCGCCGCTGCCGGCGCACAGGGACCGGATGGCTTTTTCTAGAACCAATAGGGACCTGACCGCTTTTTCTAAAAATATGCAGGGACCCGATCACTTTTTTAAAAAAGTTACATGGACTTGTTTGCTTTTATAAAAATAAGTCACGGGGACCCGATTGCTTTTTCTAAAAAGTTACAGGGATCTGATTGCTTTTTTAAAATAGTCACAGGAATCTGTTTGTTTTTTATTTTTTGGAAGGGACTGACATGTGGACCCCCATGTCATAACGGTCAAAGCTAATGGTGTCGACTTTTATGCCATGTCAGACCTGACGGGTCGGCCAGCATTGTCATAATCACGGTTAAAATTTAACACTTCAACAACTAGTGTTTTTTGGAACAGCCAACCAAATTTGTGGTAGTTTTTTGAAAAATTTAGAAAAGTGGTAGTTTTTTATAGCGAGCCTGTAATGTGGTAGTTTTTGCTATATATTCTGTATTATTCATTATAAAAGTACACAAATCTTTTCTTGTGTGACCCACATCAGAACGTATTTCATCATTGAATTTGACAAAAAATTTGGATAGACATCTAAGTAGGTGTGTATTTTTTCAGATTTTTTTGAACTTCATAATTTGATTTTTCAAGTTTTTTAAATTTCAGGCTCCATGAAGCTGGGAGCCAAAAATCCACTCAACAAAGGTGATAAAGTAAGAGGAAATTGCAAAGGAGGTCCATCAAGGAGTTATTGATTAGTCTATTCGTTTCGAATACTCCTTTTGCCATCTCAGGGGAAAGATGCATAATATAAAGAAGTCCAAGATTAAGATTACAAGAATATGCTTTTAACATAAAAGAACAAATTATAGAAGTCCAAGCATATCTCCGCATCCTGGCGATGGTGATAATGCTGGAGATCGAGATGACAAAGACGAGGTAGAGATCAATGAAGATGATGAGGTAGGGGAATATACACATGTACTTGATCTTCTCTCCCCATGCCCAAATGCATCACTATGAAGCTTAACAATATCACATACACAATCTGCATATCGAACAAATATCATGCACAAATGAGGCTGGCTCATGATTTAGATATCACTTTTGGGTCGATTTAAAAGATCAGACAAAGGGATGATTGACTCAATGGGCTTTTTGAGATGTGATGATGGTCAACATATTATGGTATGCATGTACGATACATTTATTCAATTAATCTAAGACTCTTATTTCTATGGAATGTAAAATAATTATAAATATATCATGGTTTTAAAAGCAATAGGTGATTTATTTTACATGAAAAATCATATTTACTAATTATTAAAAAGTATAGCGAAGTCGTTTCATGTGCAACAGTTATTTGGTACAATAAGAAGATAATTATAGTTTTAATTATAAATATATATATATAATATATTTAAGAAAAATACAATTAATATCCGCCAAATTTCAAGATTTGTTAAAGTAGCAGTTTGACGGATATTTAAGTTTTAGAGAAATTGCTAGATTTATACTACTAAATGTCTTTTATGAAATTAAAGGATCCAATATAATTTTAGAAAGTAAAGTAAAGTAAATACTATTAATTTTGGGCTTTAAATACTAAATTTACATTAATATTCATTCTTTGGGATCATATTGATCATCTATATCTAAATATATAGGCCCCACTATAAGATTATCTTCATACGTGTGCTTCCATGTCACCTTAATTATTGATAACCCTCTGATCAAAATTCTGTGACTTCAACAAATCATGAATGTACTCATAAGTTACCTTTTGCATTAATTTATCAATAAAAACCATGCCACAACATCAAGTCATGCATTTCTTTTTACCGGAGAGGAATAAAGTCATGCATGTCAAAAATAAAATAAAAAATGATGTCAAAAAGTTTCAGGCATGTCAGTCACAAATTATTATTTTTGCTTAGTTTTGGTGCGGTCATGGACACTATATGTGTTGGAAGCTTGAACCAAAAATATGTACTTCATGGTTCATTTTTGTTAAAAAATGGCGTTGTTGTAAGTTGAATTCATTTTTTCTCCTTTTTTACATCATTTTGTCACATAATTCATAGATTTTATTGTTTATAAAATGTATAGTGAATACATGCTTACATTTGTTTTCATTAATTTTAGTTGTTTTAAGCACCTATTTATGCATTTGTTTTAATTAGTATGGCTCCCTCGGCAACACGTGGGGCATCATCTAGCATTTACTTGTATTTTTCAACTAAAATTAAGAAATAATAAGCAAAACTGAATGGATTCTAAATGTATGTAACCTCACTTTATAAAGTTTACTAACAAAGTCTAACATACCACTTTTCTCGCAAAAATAAGTCTAACATACCACTAAAAGATGCTGCCCCCCACATTTATGCAAGTCACTTTGCTAGTTACTCAAATTCCAACATAATGGAGAAGCCGTCATGCCGTGTGGTACGGGTTTATATACCATGGTGTCAGTTGCTTGTGACTCTGACGAAGTTAGACTAGTCATAATAGGAGTAACTTAACTAGTAACATCACACATTTCAATACAAGATAGCTTATGTGGCAGCTAATCAATGAGAAGAGAGGGGTTTGTGGTAACTTAGCTAGTTACTGTAACATCACACATTTTAAAGCATAATGAGTCTATTGCCTAATAAATGAACTCTTTCATGATACCACTCATATGTTACTACCCACTATGTAGATAGTAACATAGACTAATAACATTGGCAAGTTAGTACTCTATGTTACTCCCCACTGTGAGCAGTCTGATAGGGGCATCCGGGGTGTGGGTATTGTCGCCCTCTTTCCCATCCCATTTAGTTTTCGGAAATGCGAGGAAAATCCATCCAAAACTCATTGCGCAGTCAAAAAAACTTACTATGGCTAGAAAAAGGTGGCGATGACCAAGATAAGAAAATTTAAAAACACAACTCTAGTTTGGTATACTTTCACTAATTATTCCCATATCACTGATTCATTTTCCCGAAAACATTCAAATAACAGAGGATCAATTTTCTGTGTGGGTAAATTTGTCTTCTCGTCATTCACGCCGCGTGCAGAGCGGGGATGCGAAGCGGCCGTCTAGGGAGTTATTACGAACTCATCGGGAACGCGATCGAGGCACACCCACCGTTCACCTCCTCTTTTTTCTTCTTCCTTAAAACAGGAGAATTAGTAGATCTGAACGATAAGTATTGGGCGACACTACTGCTTGGCTGCTGGGATTCACTCTCAGCCGGCCGCTCAGCTTCACAACTCCTGGCTCTTGCTTGCGCCACCATGTGCTGGTAAAACGACGAGATCATTCCTTTCTTGAGCCGTCTCTTACGTCCTGCAGCTTTGATCACTCACTAAGTAATCACGCAGTTTCCCAGCGGAAAGGAGTTCCTCCGTGATGGCTCGGGATGGAGGCGAGGACAACGCCGGTGTGCCCCTTCGTCCCGCCGGCGTCACGCTCCTCCTCGTCGGAAAGATTGGCAACGGCAAGAGCGCCACCGGGAACAGCATCCTCGGGCAGGAGGCGTTCGCTTCCAAGCGCTCCTTCGGAAGCGTCACGCACGCTCTCTTGCAAAATGGCAAGCAGCACGCTCGACGATGGCCGCGTTGTCAAAGTAATAGACACACCAGGTAATCGACCAAGAATGCTCTATGTTAATCTCGTGATATCTGCAGAGAATCAGAGATGGTCTTTACAATCTACTTCTAGCTACACATATGATTTCTGATCAAAATTCTGTCTCTCCTGGATGCAATTAGTGTACATTTTTTTTGTATTGGTTAATTAGGGCTTCTCAACACCGCCAGCGTGGCGGTTGATGTCGGGAAAGTGGCCATGGAGTGCATGAGCATGGCAAAAGACGGGATACACGCAGTCCTTGTTGTCTTCTCGGCCACGTCTCGCTTCTCCGAAGAAGACGCGACGGCGGTTGAGTCCATAAAGACGATGTTTGGTGAGCGCATGGTCTTGGTTTTCACTCACGGAGACGAGGTAGGGCAGAATGAATTCAAGGAGATGATGAGTGATGCTCCAGAGTACATGAAGGTCTGTTTCAGCTTCATATATACCGTCTCGTATTTGCATGATTCTTCGCATAAAATCACATTTAGTGCACTCTTTGTAAAAAAAAATCAGACAAAGTGTGGATTTTATCGACTCAAAATGAAACGAGCCATTTAATCTTCATAGGAGATGGTGAGGTTGTGCGAAGATAGGGTGGTCCTCTTTGACAATAGGACCAATCATTCATGGATTCAAGCAGAACAACGCAAGGTATTGCTTGATAAGGTGGACTCTATTATGACTGATCATCAGCAACATCCACTTTCAGAGCAAATTCAGCCTGTCTGTCATTAAGGTAGTCTGTTCATAACCTTTTTTCTTTCTTACTTTTGAAATGAAATATAAGTTCTTCCATTTTCATGGTTCGTCGTCGTTGTAGGTAGACCCAGAAGAAATAGAAGAGGGAGCTGGTCATAAGGTGGACTCTGTTGTTATGACTGATCATCAGGGACATCCATTTTCAGAGCAAATGTACCCTGTCATTAAGGTAGTCTGTTTATAACCTTTTACTTCTCTTTTTTCTAAATGAAATATAAATTCTTCCATTTGCATGGTTCGTCCTCATTGTAGGAAGACTCAAAAGTGAAAGAAAAGGGTGCTGATCATCAGGTAGACTCTGTTATGACTTTTAGAGGAGATGCACACTTGCATTATGGCAGTCTGTTTATACTTTATAACAATTTCCTTCTTATTTTTGAAATGAAATGTAAGTTCTTCCATTCGCATGATTCGTCCTCGTTGTAGGAAGACCCAGAAGTGAAAGAAGGAAAAAGTAACAGTAAGCGGTATTTGAAGATAACAAATCCTGAAGCTAAGCATGAGGTCTTGAAACCTTTGCATGTCCGGACGTTTGAGCACTTGGCTTATGCGGCCAAATTGGTAAGAGATTTCTAATCAAAGAACTTGGTTGTCCGTTATGCTTGTGTTCCATTCTGCGATGTTGACTTATCAGTATGTTAGCTATTTTGTATTTTTGGTAACAGAAAATTCTGAATTTTAAGTGGAACCATGGCCCAAACCTAGAGACAAGAGCGACGCTTTTGTGTTTTGCCGATGACTGCATTTTTAAGTCTAGCTAAGGATCCATTTTCTAAAACATCTGGAGGTTGAATCAATTCTATTTTTTTTTCAAACATTGAATGCATTGGTACAATTAAGAAACAAGATGCATTGAAAACTTGATCATAGTACATTTTGTGTGGAGGTTTTGTGACAGGACTGACTATTTAGTACTGCTGCACGAATAGGTTTGGGATAAAATTCGTCGCCTCTGGCGCAAGGTGGTCGATGCATTTACAGACCAGGTCGACACCACCAAGGAGCAATTCACAGTGGGCATTGTTTCATGCTGTGTGGAGGTGCAAAGGGGATGGTGGCAGCAGAAGCCTAAGATGATCAAGCTAGATTGAGAACCGTGAGCAGTAACGTCATACGTACGTGTTGACGACTTTGTTTTTTGGTTGTAGCCTATGTGATTCTGTTTAAGGTATTGGGTCTCTATCGCTTGTGACAGTCTTGTGGTCGGTGTAATGCTGTTTATTTTGTTTAGGAGAAACTAGCACATATGCCTGTGCGTTGCAACGGAAAAGATATTTCTTTGCGAGAAACAATGGGGGAGATAATTGATGTGTCCACCAAAAACGATCCCCACAGCAGTACGATAGAGAGAGAGGAGTTGTGGTCTTCTTGCGGGTCATGTTTGTCCCGCCAGATCTTGATAGTGGTGGGGTTAATCGGTGTGGCGGCAACAATCCACTCGTGCCTTTTTATCCTCCGGGTCCGCCTTATCTCAGGGTTGTGGCTGCCTCCTCATTTGGTAGCTATGCGGCTACCTTCGAGGCACAGTTGCTTCGACCACTCTCTCTTATCAGGGCGTAACCGGATGGATTACTAATTGTAGCGCATAAATCCCGTTTCATTAGCATATTTAGCGAATAACCAGACATATGTCCCTTTTTTATTATGGTTTATTCTCTTTGATTGTGTTAGCGCTGATGTGCCCATAAATTTTTTTATTCGAGCTGTCCGAGGGAGCAATTTTTTTCTTGTGCCAACTGCGTGAGGGCTACTATATGACGCTAGTTGTGTAAAATAGCGCGTGGGATGCACATCAGTTCGTGTATTGACCAACACACTGGTAGGCTCCAACATGACATGTGTTTGTAAGGCGCGAAAAAAATCCAAAAAATGATTGAGTTGAAGGATCGAAATCATGCCCTCAAAGACCCAACTACGTGTTGCTAGCCACTCGATGAAACGAGTCATACCAACCAATGGCCCGCTCAAACCTTTACGATCATACTCCAACGTCATATTAGAAACAATTTTTTGTTTTTTTTTGAACTTAAAGAAAATATAAATCCCAAACATTTTTCAAAATTTTCTACATTTTCACAAATATACAACAAATTTTGAAATGTTCGAAATTCATAATTTTATTTGAAAAAATGAACCTTTTATAATAACATGAACATTTTTTAAATTTGTCATTTTTTAAAAGGAAACATATTTTGAACATTCAGAACGATTTTTTAAAATGTGTTTCAATAAAAGAAGAATATTTTGTATTTGGAACATTTAGAAATGCAATTCTTTTCGGTGAATCTCAAAAAATTTCGGAAAAACAAAGAAAAAATGAAACTTTTTTAAAAATCTGAACCAGTTTTGGAATGAGAACAAATATTTAATGTTCTGAACATTTCTTCAAAATGGAATATATTTTAAATTTCCAAACATTTTTTAAGAAATTCTTATTTCTCTAATATTATGAACTTTTTGAATATTTTTAATTTACAAAAAAATGGAAAAATAACAATAAACTTGAAAGAAAAAAAAAGACAAAAGAAACAGGAAAGAAATGGAAAAAAATAAAAACATAACACAGAACAACAAAAAAGAAAACGGTTCAGCCCAGGTTGGGAGCCCTGTTCGAATTTGTGACTACTTTGAATGAGAACAAAGATTTAATGTTCTGAACATTTTTTGAAATGGAATATATTTTAAAATTATGAAAATTAAAAAAATCGAATTTTTATGATATTATGAACTTTTTTGAATTTAAAAAAAGGAAGAAAGGAAAATAAACTTAAAAGGAAAAAAAGAAAAAAAAACAGGAAAGACAAAGAGATTGGAATAGAAAAAAGAAAAATAGAAACATAACAAAGAACAAAAAAAACTGTTCAACCCAGCTTGGTCGCCCTATGAGAATTTGTGACTTTTTGATGCTTTTCGTGATAAATAGGGTATTCACACCTGCGTGGGGACGAAAATAACTGGCCTGGCTTTGCTGGGCCACATTGCAGGCGGCCCATGTATGAAATTCTGCGTTTTTACTTTTGTAATAGATGAATGGACAAAAATTAGTACCACCTCGAATAGGGAAAAATCTTTTCGATGGTGAACGGATGAAAAAATCGGAGAAACACACCTTGCTTTATTAGTAGGTATAGATATAGATATATATATAGATATAGAAGTATCGTTTGTCCTGTTGAATATTGCTACTTATTTAATATCAGGTCTGAAAAAAACTTGTTTGGAGGTGCATTCTTGGGAAAGCTCTGGTTCTATCTCAAAATTTGTTGTTCGCTATTGTTGTATGGCTAAGGGATGTGACCATGTGAACTTTCATCATGTTCTCCTTGTGGCTCGTACTTTTTGATGGGTAAGCAGGGCAGAAATCACATATTTGACCTGAGGCAGAAATCAAATCACAAACTGACCTGGTCACGAATTTATTTTTTACTTTGCTGACCCTTTGGTGTGGCGCCCGACCGGGCGCCAGACCCTCTTGCAGCGCGCCCTTTCCTTAGGCGTCAGACGTCCCGCCATGGCAGCCCTGGTCGATTATGGCCCCACACGCACTGTCAGAAGACCTAAGGGCTAGGCGCCCCACTTTGACGTGCAGCGCCTAGCCCTTGGGCGATGCACAGTGATTTAAGCGCGACCGACCCAGCCCGACCAGGCAGTTCTTCATCTCTCCCTCTCTGGACAGAGAGCAGCGGCGGCGGCGGCGCCCCCATCTATGCCCCCCCCCCCCTCCCACCTCCCTCTCAGATCAGAAGATTTGATCAGTGGATTCGATCCCCAATCCATCCTACTAGGTAAACTCTTCCCTTCTCTTTCTTTTGCTCCGTAAATTTGTTGCCATTCTAGAGATTTGTCCAAGATTTGATGGAACCCTTGATTTGTTTGGTTTGCTCGATTTAGGATGTGTATTCATATTGGTAGTACCGTAGTGTTATTTATTAGTTCACAATATATGATTCTTGTTGGTGAAAGCCTATATTGTTTAGTTTTTTTAGATATGTATGAGATGCCTATTTTTATAGATAACTATGCGATGTTGATTTTTGTAGACATATATGAGAATTTTGTTTAGATATATATTAGATGTTGAGTTTATTTCAAATATTAGATGTTGAGTTTATTTGAAACATTAGATGTTTAGTTTATTTGAACACATATGACATATTCATTGTGTGAGAAGGAGATGTTGAGATTCTTGTAGTTGAACACATGTTATATGTTTAGTGTATACCGATATTTGAGATGAAGATGAACTCTTATATGTTTATTATTTGAAATTGTAAGGATGGTTTAGCTTCTGGACGATGTCTACGACGTGCAACACCGGGCCTACATGATGCTTGTGAGAAGGATAAGGTAATAATGAGTAATCTAAATATTTTGCAAATTTGCCTTTAGTTGAAATTTACATGCCCTAAGATTTGTCATTACTTGTTTTTTGCAGAAGCTTGAACCTCTCGAAGATCCGGTATCACGGGTCTCTGGTCCTGCCATGCCTTACGATGAGCGGTACACACCGTACATCAAGCGGCAGGACTACTCCCGTGGATTCTGTTGGTCACCGGTCCACGCCGAATCTGAACGCTCCACCGGTGTCCGCTCTTGTTGATCGGTGGAGGCCGAGACCCACAGCTTCCATCTTCGGACGGGAGATGACCGTGACGCCGAGGATGTCTCGTTGATCACCGGTCTTGCTATCGACGGGAGGCCTCTCTGTATGAGCACCGATTACGATGGGTGGCGCGAGCGGAATGATTGCTCTTATCGATATGGCTCCTACCGAGGCTGGGGATGATGTAGAGGAGGGAGAAGAGAAGAAGAAGACGGAAAGGAAAGCAGCCGGAGCTGCTTTCACGTGAATTCAAAATAACTTTGCGGCGTGCCCTCTGGATGCCACCGATGATGTGATCCGGACACATGCTCGTGTGTATATGTGGTACATTGTGTCGAGGACTTTGTTTCTGACTCCATCGGCAAGAACGCTCCATGGATGTGGCTGAAGGCGTTGACCGTCTTCGATAGCAAATGGAGCTGGGGTTCAGCGACTCTTGCCTACTTGTACCGGCTGTGTAGTTGGTCTGCTTTTGTGATCAACTCATTTCTTCATTAGCAATGCAAGCTTGCTGTCAAGTTAACATTGTTTTTCTTTCATATGTTTGGACGATGCGTGTTGCGTGATCACACCTAGTGCGAGCATTGGTGGTAATCTGCTTCTACTTTACGTATGGAGCTGGAGCGTCACTGTTGGGCGCTCAAGAGCGTCATGTTTGATCCTTGGTATGCAGATGAACATGACGAATTACGGCGTCCCACGTGGGCTTACAAGTGGGATATCGTTTCCGAGATGACGAACGATGTCAATCTCATGTACCAAAAGTACATTGCCGAGTTGGACACCGATTACGCCTGACCAGGTAAGGAGGTCATTATGTTAGTCCTTTCTCATGCTTGCTTGAAAAATAGTCATCAAATTTGCATTGTTGCCCTGTTTCATAGGTGGAATGGCAGCCATATGGCGCGGGTGAGAGCTTGGGGTACACCGCGGAGTTCCGCCTCAACCCGATGTGCTTGCGGGATAAGGATCTACGGCTTATGCGGTGCCCATCGATATGCAATCGGGCGGTTGAGTTTCATTTGCCGCATCGTGTGTATCGTCGGTTTGGTCTTTTTCCACCTCACCACCGGATTGGGTGGACACGGATAAAGCACTTCATAAGTAAGAGAGCATGTCTGTGTATTGTCTAATCATCGGGACTCATTTTGATTGTGCTAATGTTTGGTTTTATACCACGCAGGTTGGACAGGAGAAGGCATCGGAAGATAAAGGATTGGGACAAGCATCATTCTGCCTATGTTACCCGCTTCAGCCTTTGTGTGGAGCAAGCTCAGAGTAATCAAGACGCGCCCGCTTCGTGAGCACAACCCAATTGCTTTTGATAACTACCACGATGGTTTATTGGAACTACTCGAGTTGAGATATGCCCGCCGCATATAATGAGGATATTCTTGAAGAACCCGTAAACTTTGAGGATCTAGCAAAGGGAAGTACAACAGAGATGTCGAGCAAGGGCAAGGAGTCCCTGCTGTTCGGTGATTAACTATGTGGTAAAGTGTTCCCCTCTTTACTTTCCTGTTGACCGTATTACACATGTTTGAATGGCTAACGATTCATTCTTTCTCATCCGCAGCGCACCGAGATCAAGAAAGCGGTGATGAGAGCCAGTCTATTACGGAGAAGACACCGGTTGAACTGGCAATGATGATGGTTCACTACGAGCATTCCTCAAGGTACATATCGCATTCACTATGAGAGCCAGTCTATGTTGCGAAGTTTGATATATTACACACATGTTCATGTTACAACGTCAAGCCAAGAAGATAAGGCGGATATCGAACCTTCTCGGTTGCCGTGATCACGAATATGATGAACCATACGCCTCTAGGTCTGCAGTACACCATCGGACCCGCACCTCACCATGAGGGGGACGATGTGAGTTCCTCATATGCTTATATGGATGATGAGGGTGGGATCACCCAAGAGGTATGACTAATCCTTTAGATGTGATTCTCACTTGATTACGACACCGGCCTTCACCATATTGTTTCGTTGTGTGATAGGGCGATGAGCTTGATGATGACATGACTTTGGCAGACGCTCAAGCTCGGTCCGCATATGTGTTCAAGCCTAGGCAGCCCAGACGCCGGTACACGCCCACCGACTATGACAACAGAGGCAACCCAAAGGTGGTCGTAGGGACCTCGCGGATGGCTAGCTTGGATGATGAGGCGGAGGCGGAGGCGGAGGCGGAGGCGGAGAAGGAAGTGCACGAAGAGGAGCCTCGTGCTCCTAAGAAGAAGAAGCTTGCCTGCAGGCGTGCCACCAGGAACACGCGCGGAAGGAATTAGTGCTTGTTCATGTTAATTGTAGCCGTTTAATTAGGTTGATGAACTTGTGAGGTTATGTTATATGTTGGTGAACTCTTACTAGTGTGGTATTTGTGTTTGCGAACCTGAAGTAATGTTGAATTGTCTTAAATGATATGATGTTCAAGTTATTAGTTCTCTTTGCTTAGCATGTGCAGTTTACAGTACTTTATGCCGACGAGTTCATAACTTAAGACAATTCAAACATTACTACGACATGGTTCACGACACATTCATTACAAATGACAAATGGCAGCTTGCCATAGAAGATAGTTCACCAACATCTGACATGCCCTCACAACTTCATGACACATTCATTAGAAAATAGTTGACGACGAGTGCAAGGCGAAGTCCCTACTGAGTAGAGCGAGGCCATTTCCTTCTTGTCACGCGTCGAGAGTCCTCCTCTTGTGCCTCATGAGCCTTTGCAAGCTTTCTTGCCCTCTCCTCCTCACGAGCAAGTTTCGCTTGGCGTGCCCTCTCCTCCTCTCGTTTCTTCCGCTCCATCCTCTCCTTCTGACGACGCTCTTCCTCCAAGCCTCTTTGAAACGATTCTTCGAACCGTCGTTGCCGCCTAAGACAATTTGCGTATTGGTCCTTTTTCACATCTTACGGCACTTCAAGATCTATCCACGTGAAGTACTTGCATAGAGGAGGCGGTGACTGCATAAAATTTGTTGTTAGTGTTGACACACATTTGAGAGTAACATTTTACTTCTCGAGCTTACGGTGGTTGGTCATAGGCGTTAGTTGGAAGTGCACGATCATAAGCATAGTTCGGGCATACAAAATATCTCCGCCCTTCCGTCCATGCTTTCTTTCGGTTGGTGGACACCTTCACCTTGCAAACATCTCCACACCAACATGGCGGGATGTTGACATCTTTCTCCTTCACCTTGTCCAAAGATGCGTCCTCCCACTTGTTCGACATGTCTTCTTGGTTAGCACACGGTGGCCTCGTCATGGAACCGGATGAAGCCATGCCTACAAAACCGAGAATTATTGGTCAACCCTAACCCCCACTTAACAATAACCACAACCCTAACACCAACATAACCCTAACACCAACATCAAACACACATAACTCTAACCCTAGCATACTATGGAAGCCTAACCATAACAAATTAGTAAAGAAACACAAATTTCCAAATCCTATCAAAACTAGGGTTTCCCCAAACTAGCAAGATTTGAGCAAATGTGACAATTCCTATGGATGAAAACGAGGGGATCGGAGAAGATTACCTTAAGGGAGGGTTGGCTTCAAATCCACGTTCAAATACTCCGGATCTGAGAAGGATTTGAGAGGGGAGAGAGGAGGGCAGAGGGGAGGCACTGAGCTTCGGGTTTGTGTGGAGGGTGTGGTGTGTGGGTGGGGATGGGTGGGAGGGAGTTGGTGCAGCCTAATAAATGTCCAGGTGTGCAGCGCCTAAGGGAAAGGCGCCACACTACACAGTGCAGCGCCTCTCCCTTAGGCGCTGCACACCTGGACATTCCAGTCCAGAGAGCACCAGGAGCGTTCCAGTAACTTTTCCACCCCAAAAATTGCTAAGTAAGTGTGCAGCGCCCGAGGACAAGGCGCCACACTATACAGTGCAGCGCCTGTCCCTTGGGCGCTGCAGCATAAGTGTGGCGCCTTTGGGCGCCTGACTAGCAATTTCTGGGTGAAAAACTACTGCAACGCTCGGTGCTCAACTGAATGATTCTGTTCTCTCGGACTGCCATGTCCGGGTGTGCAGCGCCCAAGGCCAAGCGCTGCCTTGTGTAGTGGCGCCTTGCCCTTGGCGCACACACTGACATAGCAGTCAGAAACAGCAGAATCATTCAGAGAGCACCAGGAGCGTTCGATTGGTTTTGCACCCCAAAATTTGCTAGAAATCGGTGCGGCGCCCAATGTCAAGGCGCCACACTATCTGATCTGGCCGTCCCTTAGGGCGCTACTGTAGTAGGCGCTGCTTGTATAGTGTGGCGCCTTGCCCTTGGGCGCTACTGTGACTTAGCAATTTCGGGGTGGAAAAGCTACCGAACGCCTCGGTGCTCTCTCGAATGATTCTGTTGCTCTCTTGACTGCCATGTCCAGGTGTGCAGCACCCAAGGCCAAGGCGCTGCACTGTGTAGTGTGGCGCCTTGCCCTTGGGCGCTGCACTAACTGCTATTTTCAAATAACTACTAGTTTTTTTGTTTTGTGATTCATAAAGATGCCACATAATCATATCCAAATTAAATGTAGGCGTCCAAAACACAGAAATAATAGTCTAAATCACATAGTCGTACACACATAGCACATATACTTGTCCAAATCACATAGTCATACACACATAGGGATCTCACATAGTCATACACAGAAATAGTAGTCTAAATCACATAGTCATACACACATAGGGATCTCACATAGTCATACACGTAAATATTAGTCCCCTCACATAGTCATACACAAATAGCACATATACTTCTCCTCCTCCCACCACCAAGGGATCTCACCTTCCCTCCGTGTCCTCCACCCCCTTCATTATTTCCATACCTATGAAAATGGCAATATAATAGTTAGTCACACAATACAAAATGACAACACAAGCATTGAGCCAAAATAACAAGATCATAGTAAGTCACATACGGCAATGGTCCATTGAGCCAAGTGAACATTCCTCCACCACGGCCGCCAAGGCCAAGATCACCACCGCCTCCACCATCACCACGGCCTACACCACCACCGCTGGCCTCTACCGCCACCACCACGGCCTATACCACCACCACCACCACCACAGCCTCTACCAGCAGCACGGCCAAGACCACCACCACGACCTCTACCACCACCACGGCCAAGACCTTCACCACGACCAACACCATCACCACGACCTCTACCACCACCACGGCCAAGACCTTCGCCACGGCCAAGACCTTCACCACGACCTCTACCACCACCACGGCCAAGACCATCACCACGGCCAAGACCTTCACCATGGCCAAGACCATCACCACGGCCTCTACCACCACCACGGCCTCTTCTAAGACCAAGATGACTCCCTCTTTGTTGCCTAGTTCCTTGTTGGCTTGTTTGATTTGAGTGGTTTGGCACTCCACCACTTGTTTGACTTGGTTGGCTACCCTTGGTTCACTTGGTTGGCTATCATTTGCTTGGCTTGTGCTTGCACCATTTTTCTTTGATCTCTTTCTTGGTTTGGGACAAGTTCTTGCGTTGTGTCCCCCATTACTGCAGCCCCCACAACGGGATTGCTCACGAGGCTCTTGGAATTGGCCGGTGCCGTATTCTCCACCGCCACCACGGCCCCATCCGTCCATGTCACCTCTAAGACGCTTTGTCTTACGTCTTCCCCGTCTAACGATCTTCAATTCCGGGTCCGCCATAGTTGAACTCCATGATACTCCGGCCATTGTGATTGGTCCAAGTATGGCTGGAACTGTGGAGTCCATGTATTCTTTACCGTCATGATTGAGAACTCGGACTCCCTCACGGTAAGAGGGTGATTGACGTCCACATTCCTAACCCGGGATGCATTTAACAAGTGCGAGCATGGGAGATGAAGCAAAGACGGCCTCATGCAGCTGCAATCACACCGTGTTAGGGAGACCTTGAAAGCCCGGCCTCCGTGTTGGCGGCCATCGTTTGTGGTTCCTCCGGCTCTTTCACCTCATACTTCCACTCGTTGTCGTCATATAGTACAGCTTCTTGAGTCCGCCTTTCGTGATTGAAATTCCAACCATTCTTCAACCTTTGGTGGGAAATTGTACTTGTGCTTATCCTTGTTCTCACCAAAGAATCTGCTTATCGGTCTCCATTGAGTACTTTAAAAGTATGCATTCATCTTGTCAAATGTGTATTGAACTATTGCCGTCACGGGTAATGCACGTACACCCTTGAGCACCTTATTGAAGCATTCTTCCATATTGCTTGTCATTTGACCGTACCTCCCGCCATCTTCATCGAAAGCACGTGCCCACATATTCCTTTCGGCAATGTTCCTATTGAGAAACTCCTGACCGCCGGGGTCAAGTTTCTTGTGTCTGAGCAATGCATTGAACAATGCGGCAAACCGCTTGTTGGTGAAAGCAAGACAACAATCCTAAAGATCATCGGCCAACTCCTTGATACCACATGCCCTATAGAAGTTTGCACAAAAGTGCCTCATGCACCATCGATGATGCAACTTTGTATATCCAGGAATGTCAACCACCACCGCATTTAGAATTCCAGGATGGCGATCCGATATGACACAAATTTCCCTTTCAGCAGGTAATACCCTTGTTCTCAGTTGACGCAAGAACCACTCCCAGTTATCATTGTTCTCCACCTCAACCAAAGCGAAAGCCAAAGGCAACACCCGGTTATTGGCATCACTTGCTATTGCAACTAATAAAGTTCCCTTGTATTGTCCGATCAAGAACGTGCCATCAATGGCGATGACGGGCCGACAATGCTTAAAAGCCCTCACGCATTGCTCAAAGGCCCAAAATGCACGGCCAAATACTCGCACGGTCCTCCCGTTATGAATCAATGTTTGGTGCCCATGAGGCTCAACCACGTGAACCATGCCTGGGTTTGTGGCGGCCATAGCTAACAACAACCTAGGGAGTCGGTTGTATGCTTCCTCCCAATTGCCATACAACATCTTGAATGCGGCTTGCTTCGCCTTCCATGCCTTGCCGTACTTCACCTTGTAATGAAAGATGGCTTTCACAAGGTCAATGACACTCTTGATGCTCATTGTTGGAAGTGTGGATATTTGGTTGGAAAGCACATGGCGATGAACTCAGATGTGAGTTGTCTGTGTTGTTGGTACACAAGCTTGCCATCCGCCCTCTTGTGCCGGCACATGTGAGTTGGTAGACAACTCACTATGAGCCAAGTGGGACCTCCTTTCATGGCCTTGCACGCACAATCCATGGACATGTTGGCACTTCACATTGGACCGTGTAACGCACATTCACGTCCGAGTTGGCCACTTTATGTGGACGATAATGTGTAACCGAGTAGTTGTCGAGCCACATCTTCAATTCCAAGAAGGATTGAAACTCACAACCGGGATATATCCCGTTCTTGCCGTCTTCCAAATCACGGTGAGAACTTGGCCTAGCTCCAAGAGATATGCATTTGCCACCATCCACAATGGCTTCATCCATGAGACTAAGATCCTTGAACAATGGTGTCTTGTGATCCCTTGAATACCTTCTTGAATGCTTCGGCCTCCTTCGGCGTGAACCCCTCCTCATCAACTTCTTCATCGGGACCATCATCATCCGAGTCCGATGCATATGCACGGGAAAAAGGGATGGATTGGTCCATTGTCTCTTGCACATGATATTGGTCGAGATCACCCACATTGTTGTCATGGAGGTCAACTTCGTTGTCATCCTCCTCGTACTCATCATTCTCCTCTTCAAAACCTTCATTTTGGTTGTTTGGAGTCGGGCTCAATGTTGGCCAATCTTGTTGCGTGAATTGAGGTTCACTCATTTGATCTTGGTTCATGGGTGGGGAGTGCTAGCAACCAACGGGAGGGGTTCGGTTCAAGTCTACATTCAAAGTAGACTCAACCTTCTTGGAGGCAAATAACTCAAGAGCCTTGTCTAGAGACTCGCAACCGCCTCCTTGTATGCAACCCAACGTTGCTCGGAGTTCACACACATTGTCTTCCAACGGATGTGCATTCCAAAACCAACATTATGCCTTCCCTCGAACTCAACAACGTCACTTGGGTCCATCCAATTCAAATCTTTCCTCACTTGTTCCAAAACCTCCGCATAGCTAGGACTACTCTCAAACACCATGTCAAGCTCATCCGGTCCGTCTCAACATTGCCTTTCAAAAGGCCTCTTTATCCACATGATGAACATAAACACATGTTCTCCCCATCCCTACAATAATCAAAACACACATATATCAAGTAAATACTTAAGAAAAATATTTGCACACATATGCCCTAAGATATATATGAATTAATAACCCTAACCCCCACATAACAATTACCACAACCCTAACCATAACATAACCCTAACACCAACATCAAACACACATAACCCTAACCCTAGCATACTATGGAAGCCTAAACAACCCAATTTAGCAAAGAAATATAACATCATTCAACACAAATTTGCAAATCCAAGCAAAAACTAGGGTTTCCCCAAACTAGCAAGATTTGAGCAAATGTGACAATTCCTATGGATGAAAGCAGGGGATCGGAGGAGATTACCTTAAGGGAGGGGTTGGCTTCGAAATCCACGGTCAAATACTCCAGATTTGCAAGATTTGAGAAGGATTTGAGAGGGGTAGAGGGAAGAGAGGAGGGCCGCAAGTCTAAGGGTTTGGGTGGGGTGGGGTGTGTGGGGTGGGGGTGGGAGGGGAGAGAAGGTGGGGCCAGCCCAAGTGGAACACAGACTGTGCAGTGCCCAAGAGCTAGGCGCTGCACATTACAGGTGTGGCGCCTAAGTCTTAGGCGCTGATTGTCTGTGGGGCATAATCGGACCAGGGCTGCCACGCTGGCAGGACGTGCGACGCCTAAGGGAAGGGTGCTGCACAGTAGGGTGCGGCGCCCAGCTGTCGGGCGCCACACCAAAGGGTCAGCAAAGTAAAAAAAAATCGTGACCAGGTCAGTTTGTGATTTGATTTCTGCCTCAGGTCAAATATGTGATTTCTGCCGGTAAGCAACACCCAAAATCAAAGTTTCAAATAGTAGGCTATATCAGTGTTAGTTATAGTGGTATGAGCAATGTTGTGCTAAATGACATGTATATACAATTGGTGATTTTAGTTTTCTATAGAGTTATTGGTCGGTGCTTTAGGCTAGTCATAGTGGGAAGAACCTTAGACTAGTAACATGCATATGTTACTACTCTATGTTACTCCCTTCATAATGACGAAAAATGTTTTCCCTCGATTTTATAGTATAAAGAAACCACCACAACATCGATTAGACACATCCAAGTTCAGAAGGAAAACAAACAAACAAAGAGACATAAAAAAACAATAAAGGTACAAAAAACCGAAAGATCCACTAACAAAGTTTGAATGCCCAAGCGAGGCTTGAGCATCAAGGCTCTCGACGAACAAGATACTGCAGACGGAACGACAAGGACTAGGGAGCAACCTCCGTTGGAGGACCGTGCTCCATCAACTCCATTAGTCCAACCATAGTTGGCCCGCATCCGTCTCCGCCCCCGAAGAAGGCACCCTTGCCTTCTCGTCCTGGATCGGAGGACGCCACGTCGTCGGCAAGCAAAACCACTCACCTTTGAGTGAAAGGAACATGACCAATAGGTTGCCGCGGAGAGAATGAGAGGACATCTACCTCGCACTTTGCGTAGCGATGCCCCATACTTCGTCACGGCCGTCGGCAAGGGTCACATCAACCGCAAGCAGCCAAGCAAGAGCCCCCACTGTAGAAATCCGGTAGTCCACCCACGTCGCCGCAACCCCGATCACCATGCCACAGTCCAAAGGTGGGGCCATTAAGAAGTCCAACTACACTAGAGCGCCGTCGCCACCCAATTGTGGTTTTGGGGTTTTCACCCGGACCATGGAGGAAGAGGGCAGTGGAGGATCTCGATGCCGCCATTGGGAAGGAGAGCGACGCCTAGAGCGCCACCGGCATCGTGGCCACAACAGCCGACCAAGGGTTTTCCCCAATCCAGAGCCACCAACCCCCACCCTCATCCAGCCACCAGATCCGACGGGCCGAAGGATGCTGATAACATGGGCTGGCGAGGAAAGAAGGGGCGCGAGGGGGGATCACCAGCTTCCAGATCCGCTGCGAGAACCAGGTGGGAGTCCCGGGAGCAAGCCCTACGTCCGCCACCCACGCGGCCAGGGCGACGCCCTTCCGCATCCACCCCTGCCACCTGTCGCAAGGCAATAGGAGTGCCACACGCATGTGGCCGCCGCCACATCTCTAGGCGCAACGCACGGGATCCACCCTCACAAGACCCTTCACCACGACACCCGATGTCGGCTCCGCCAGCATTGCCCGCCACCGAGCCGATGCACCCCTCGCCAACGCAGCGCCGCCGCCCAACACCACCGTCCCGCGTCGGCCGTCCTCGTGGGGGGAAGAGATGCCCTATCGCCGCCACGGCCGACCGGGCTTCACTCGTCAGCGGGGGCCCGACGACGGCGAGGGTGAAGGAAGGGGGCGAGCTGGGGCCGGCGGCTAGGGTTCCCTCTCCAGGTCGCTCGCGGGATCGACACTGGAGGAGGGAGAAGTTCCAGTGGGTAGTAATATATGTGTGTTATCATGCAAGCTTTCATTTATTAAAATGTAGACTCATTTTGTCTTAGGGGTGTGTTATGTTGTGGTAACATATTATTTTACCATAAACACCTGAGATTATGTTTTACGGGGGAGAGAGAGTAGGGAGGATCCCATGATATATGCTACGACCTAGACCGGAAAAGAAGTCGTGGTTGGACCCTTCCTTCCTTGACTACCAACAAAGAGTGGAAGAAAATTGCTCGTTCCAACCCTCGCGTGCGAAGGAGCTTCTCTGTTATAATTGCGGAAATGTTAACGCCCACACGTGTGGGTGTTAGCAACCTCGACCACACGCATCCATCGCCGTCCAGCATCTTATGCATGAAGCTTGACACGATCTGGACGATTTTCTATGCCACGTAGGATAAGGCGTGTGTGTGGTGCGTGACTTAGTTCGCCCACACGCCGGTTGCCCCTCCGCGGTCAGCGGTTGCCACCCGTGGGCGTGCGGTGGAACTGCTCTGCGCCGACACGCCACACGCCGGACCGTAGTTGATGTCAAACGCGTCGTGCACTCCCCCCTCCCCCGCACGGTTCCATTTACCCTCTCCTCATAGTTACTCACTCAACCCACTTCGCATTTCAGTCGATTGGAGGAGAAGACAAGGGGAGAAGGCGACGGCGGAGGCGGAGGTGCTCGACGGCATTCGCGGCCGTCGGTGGTGCTCGCTGGGCCGGAGCGGCTTCACCGGAGCGACTACAGATTGAAGGTAATGCTCCCTCCAATCCTCAACATCCCTGCCTGCATTTTCTCCCCTACCCTTCATGTTCGATGCTTCGCTCGAGATTCATAGAGATTTAGGCGGGTTCACGTTGTGCCGGCGTTCCTGCCGGCGGCGGAGTCCTGTGCTTGCTGTTTCCGTCGCACTGGGCAGTTTCGTCGCCGCCGCGGTGGCGGTCACGCCGGTGTGATTCGGCCTGTCCGGAGCCACATACTTGTTGTGCCCAGGGATTGGGCTTGCGTTTTTTCTGTCTGATAGTTACGCATTGCTTCGAATTGCTATTTGCGATCAATTCGGGGGAGAATTTTGGCGATGAATTTCAAGTCACGATAGTTGTCATTGAACCCTAGATCTGGGTAGTTGTTTTTCGTAGTGCAGTTTGAAGGCAATCATGGTAGTTTGAGTATCTGTCATGACTGTACGGCAACTAATTTCCTGATTATTTGCGATAGTTGCCACAAAACATGCTTTCCATGTGGCAACTAATTTCCTGATCGGCTGTGATAGTTGCCAAAAACATGCTTTTCCTTTGTGGCAACTAATTTCATGATTGACTGTGATAGTTGCCACAAACATATTTTTCCATGTGGCAACTAATTTTTCTGATTGACTATGATAGTTGCCACAATGTATGCACGACAAAGTGTATTAAATAGATAGCCATTGCATTTTCAGCAACCATTTTGTTCTTGATGGCAACTAATCTCCACATCAACTGTGTTAGTTGCCACATACATGTTTTCCATGTATCAACTATTTATGTGAACACAATGTGGCTGTTCCCATGTTGTATTCAGGGCAATGTGGCAAATTGGCTGTACCACATACCCAAATTTTTGTGCTTTGCCACGCTGATTCGTGGCAAATGACAGGATAATGTGGCATGGCAAAGTATAGTAACTAGGTATTTATGTCAGTTTCATCAACTATGTGTATTGGATGGCAACTAATTTGCACATCAAGCGTGTCGGAATCACGATATATATGCTTTTCATTTGGCAAGTTTTTTGTCTGAAAACAACATGTACATTTGCCATGTTATAGGGCAGGATAATGTGGCAATTTATTTGTAAAGGCAGACCCAGTTTCATGTTTTTGCCACGATGACCTGTGATATCTGAACATTTTTTCCCGTACTAAAATGGCAACTCATTTTTGATATGAGGTCAGTGTGTGCGTTGCAAGTTCAGGTTGTTCAGTACATGTTTTTCATCACTTTTTTGAATTCTGTGTTGCTTTTTTAACATGGCAATTTCAACCTAGCACATGTTTGCCATTGAACACATGGCAAGTCATTTTTGTATGAGCAGAGGGTGTGAGCTGCCACAACTTGTTTTTGTGCAGTGGGAGATTTGTGGCTTTCTTTTGTAATATATTGTGCTAACATGGCAACTTCAACATTATGTTTTGAAGTACATCTAACAGGGCATATTCAGTACAAAGAACACGATAGATTCAACATAAACAAGATGGCAGATCCAATATACTTGACATGGTGGATTGAGTATAATTAACATGGCAGACCCAGTATATTTACCATGATAGATTCAGTATAAAATATCATGGCATATTTAGTACAAAATAGCATGGCAGATTAAACACATATAACATGGCAGATCAAGTACACACAACATGGCAACTGCAGTTACCCATTCAATGCATTTTCCTGCAACTTCTGATGCCCCACAAGAGTCAGTCTCCCATTTCTAGAAAAAATTCACAACATCTAGGTTATAAAACAAAATGTCCCCAAGGACCATGTCACAACGCCCCAATTTTGCTTACGGATTGCCCGTTCTTTTCTTCGTTTTCTTGTGTTTTGCTTGAATCTCCAATCCCGATTTGTACCTTATCTCTTTTGGACGCCCCTTTGTGATGGAACGGGGCGGGTTCCTAACCTGGGTTTGTGTGCTTGCTGTTCCAGATCCTATCTCCGAGTTTTCAGATGATGGCCCCGTGGACGAAGGCACACTTGATGTGCGGGGGAACCTGTGTAAGGCTTCCTCAACTTTCCTCTTCTTGATCTCATCAAGCTCTTTTTTCAGGGCCTTCCTGTGTTTTTCTGCGACTCTCGTTGTCTCATCACTCTTGCACGCTTCATTAATTAGCTCAGCATAGTTCTTTGTCAGCACAACATGCCTCACGACTTCCATGGTTGACTCAGGTCTCTCGTCATGCACAGCCAGAACTGCGTTTGTTGTCTACGGCGCCAACGCGTCGTCATCGTCCCAAGTCCATCGCCGCCTTATGAAATGGCGGGGCATCCGTGTCACAGTGTTCATGTCCATACTTTTAGTATGTGACAGCACACAATGCCATCCCGTTCAAACTTGCAGCATTGGCAGTAGTATTCGCCTTGGCCGATCGAGGCTTTCACGAAGTAGTTCCTTCCTTTGTCCGGGTCTTCAGGTTCTGAATCTGACATGCCCAAAATAGAACACACCTTGAACGTATGTTCGTCCACCTGAAAAGCCGTGAACATGCTGGCACGCTTTATTTCTTCATGGAATCTGCAAGTTTTGTGTGTTTTCTGTTAAACTATCGTGCGCTCTTTTTTTGTAGCACCTTATGTTGTCATGGAAATAGAAATACATTTTGCTTGAACATGTCAAATATAGTATATTGAACATGGAAAATATAGTACCTTGAACATGGCAGATATAGTACATAAGACATGGCAACTGTAGTACATTAGACATGGCAACTATAGTACATTAGACATGGCAACTGTAGTACATTAAACATGGCAACTGCATAACATTTTTAACTGGCCATCGTTATTTCCACACCAACATTCCCAATGGAAGCACATTGCATAAACACATGGCAACTGCATTTTATGAAACGTGGCAACTACAGTTGAGTAAACATGGCAATTGCATTTCAGCAAACATGGCAGTTGCATTTTAGTAAACATGGCAATTGCATTTCAGTAGATATGGCAACAACATAACATTTTCAGTTGACATTGGCATTTGCATACCAACATGCCTAATGGAAGTACAGTGCATTAAACATGGCAACTGCATTTCATTGAACATGGAAACTGCATCCGAGTAAGCATGGCAAACAGAATTTTCATTGAACATGACAACTGCAGCTGAGTAAGCATGGCAAACAGTATTTCATTAAACATGGCAACTGCATTGCATTTTATATGGCACCTACTGCCTTCGTGCTTTGCGCAAATAAGACTGTAACGCAACTGACTTACTTGTTAAAGATCTTGTTGGTGTATATCTTGCTCATTTGCCTCTCCATCGGTAAATACGTTAGCAATTTTGGCTGCTTTAGCGCGGTGTTCGCTTCTTGCTGTAGCTCAGATCCCAGTATTTTTTGTTGCAAAGCTGTGTACTGCTTGGCAAACTGTAGCAATGAGTTGCCAGGGCTCACGTACCGCTTCAAAACAGCATTGAACCCCTCGCTGCGCTGCGTAGTCTGCAGAAACAGGAAGAAGCACTGCATGAAGTAGGTCGGCACCCAGTACATTCGCTTCTCCCACAGGCTAGCAAGAGTCTCGTTGACTTGGACTTGATATGTTTCAATCATGGCCATCCAGCTCCTTTCAAACTCCTCCACCATCAAGCTGTGGTCCACGCACAGCTCGAATGCCTTGTGCAGCTCTGGACGGGCCAAGAAAGAACGGTCCTAGCGTCTCCTCAGCCTTCTTTATAATGTGCCACCTGCAGTGCCTGTGCACTGCCAACGGAAAGACCTCCTCTATGCCTGCACGCATGCTAAAATCCTGGTCTGTTATTATGTTCATCGGAGCAAGTCCACCCATGCACTCCAACAAGGTCTTGAACAACCAAACGTACCCATCCGTGTCTTTGTTTCGAACGAGCCTGCATCCGAACTGCAACGACTGATTGTGGTTATTTATTCCTATGAATGGAGTGTTGGGGAACGTAGTAATTTCTAAAATTTTCCTACGCACACACAGGACCATGGTGATGGCATAGCAACGAGAGGGGAGAGTGTTGTCTACGTACCCTCGTAGACCGTAAGCGGAAGCGATCACAACGTAGAGGAAGTAGTCGTACTTTCTCCTCGCGATCCTGCCGATCGGCGCCGTTACTCCGGCACCTCCGAGTCGATGATGACGTAGAGGAAGTAGTCAGACGTTCTCCTCACGATCCAACCGATCCTGGCGCCGTTACTCCGGCGCCTCGAGTTCTTGGCACACGCTCAGCTCGATGACGCTCCACGGGCTTCGATCCAAAGCAAAGCTCCGGGGAGGGAGTTCCGTCAACCTGACGGCGTGGTGGACGATCTTGATGTTACACCGTCGCAGGGCTTCGCCTAAGCACCGCCACGATATGACCGAGGTGGAATATGGTGGAGGGGGCACCGCACACGGCTAAGGAACGATCTCAAGGATCAACTTGTGTGTCATGGGGTGCCCCTGCCTTTGTATATAAAGGAGGGAAGGGAGGGGCTGGCGGCCAAGGCTTGGTGCGCCAGGGTGTCCTACTCCTACTAGGAGTAGGATTCCCCCAATCCTAGTCCAACTAGGTTTCCCAAGAGGGAAGGGAGAGAGAGAGGCGCCCCTTCTCCTAGTCCTAATAGGACTAGGGAAGGGGGAAGGTGCGACCAGCACTTGGGCCCCCTTCTCTCCTTTCCACTAAGGCCCATGTTGGCCCATTAGTATTCCGGGGTTCGGTAACCTCCGGTACTTGGTAAAATTCCCAATTTCACGGAACACTTCCGATGTCCAAACATAGACTTCCAATATATGAATCTTTATGTCTCGACCATTTCGAGACTCCTCGTCACGTCCGTGATCTCATCCGGACTCGAACAACCTTCGTACAGAAACATCATAACAACTCATAGTAACCGCCATCGAAACGTTAAGCGTGCGGACCCTACGGGTTCGAGAACTATGTAGACATGACCGAGACTCCTCTCGGTCAATAACCAATAGCGGGACCTGGATGCCCATATTGGCTCCTACATATTCTCTGAAGATCTTTATCGGTCAGACCGCATAACAACATACGTTGTTCCCTTTGTCATCGGTATGTTACTTGCGAGATTCGATCGTCGGTATCCAATACCTAGTTCAATCTCGTTATCGGCAAGTCTCTTTACTCGTTCCGTAATACATCATCTCACAACTAACACATTAGTTGCAATGCTTGCAAGGCTTATGTGATGTGCATTACCGAGAGGGCCCAGAGATACCTCTCCGAGCAATCGGAGTGACAAATCCTAATCTCGAAATATGCCAACCCAACATGTACCTTCGGAGACACCTGTAATGTACCTTTATAATCACCCGATTACGTTGTGACGTTTGGTAGCACCCAAAGTGTTCCTCGTGCAAACGGGAGTTGCATAATCTCATAGTCATAGGAACATGTATAAGTCATGAAGAAAAGCACTAGCAACAAACTATACGATCAGGTGCTATGCTAATGGAATGGGTCATGTCAATCAGATCATTCAACCAATGATGTGATCCCGTTAATCAAATAACAACTCCTTGTTTATGGTTAGGAAACATAACCATCTTTGATTAACGAGCTAGTCAAGTAGAGGCATACTAGTGACACTCTGTAGGTTTATGTATTCACACATGTATTATGTTTCCTGTTAATACAATTCTAGCATGAATAATAAACATTTATCATGAAATAAGGAAATAAATAATAACTTTATTATTGCCTCTAGGGCATATTTCCTTCAGTCTCCCACTTGCACTAGAGTCAATAATCTAGTTCACATCATCATGTGATTCAACACTAATATTCACATCTGTATGTGATTAACACCCATAGTTCACATCGTCATGTGACCAACACCCAAAGGGTTTACTAGAGTCAATAATCTAGTTCACATCGCTATGTGATTAACACCCAAAGAGTACTAAGGTGTGATCATGTTTTGTTTGTGAGAGAAGTTTAGTCAACGGGTGCATCACATTCAGCCGTATGTATTTTGCAAATATTCTATGTCTACAATGCTCGCACGGGCTACTCTAGCTAATTGCTCCCACTTACAATATGTATCCAGATTGAGACTTAGAGTCATCCGGATCTGTGTAAAAGCTTGCATCGATGTAACTCTTTACGATGGGCTCTTTTATCACCTCCATAATCGAGAAATATTTCCTTAGTCCTTACTAAGGATGTTCTTGACCAATGTCCAGTGATCTACTCTTAGATCACTATTGTACTCCCTTGCCAAATTCATACAATAGGTCTGGTACATAGCATAGCATACTTTATAGAACCTATGGCTGAGGCATAGGGAATGACTTTCATTCTCTTTCTATCTTCTGCCGTGGTCGGGCTTTGAGTCTTACTCAATTTTACACCTTTGTAACACAGGCAAGAACTTTTCTTTGACTGTTCCATTTTGAACTACTTCAAAATCTTGACAAGGTATGTATTTATTGAAAAACTTATCAAGCGTCTTGATCCATCTCTATAGATCTTGATGCTCAATATGTAAGCAGCTTCACCGAGGTCCTTCTTTGAAAAACTCCTTTCAAATACTCCTTTATGCTTTGCAGAATAATTCTACATTATTTCCGATCAACAATATGTTATTCACATATACTTATCGAAATGTTGTAGTGCTCCCACTCACTTGCTTGTAAATACAGGCTTCTCCAAAAGTCTGTATAAAACTATATGCTTTGATCACACTATCAAAGCGTTTATTCCAACTCCGAGATGCTTGCACCAGTCCATAGTTGGATCATTGGAGCTTGCACATTTTGTTAGCTCCTTTAGGATTGACAAAACCTTTTGGTTGCATCATATACAACTCTTCTTTAATAAATCCATTAAAGAATGTTGTTTTTGACATCCATTTGCCAGATTTCATAAAATGTGGCAATTGCTAACATGATTCGGACAGATTTAAGCATCGCTACGGGTGAGAAAGTCTCATCGTAGTCAACCCCTTGAACTTGTCGAAAACCTTTTGCAACAAGTCGAGCTTTGTAGATAGTAACACTACTATCAGTGTCCGTCTTCCTCTTGAAGATCCATTTATTTAACATGGCTTGCTGATCATAGAGCAAGTCAATCAAAGTCCATACTTTGTTTCTCATACATGGATCCTATCTCAGATTTCATGGCCTCAAGCCATTTCATGGAATCTGGGCTCATCATCGCTTCCTCATAGTTCGTAGGTTCATCATGGTCTAGTAACATGACTTCCAGAACATGATTACCGTACCACTGCAGTGCGGATCTTACTCTGGAAGACCTACGAGGTTTGGTAGCAACTTGATCTAAAGTTTCATGATCATCATCATTAACTTCCTCACTAATTGGTGTAGAAATCACTAGAACTGATTTACGTGATGAACTACTTTCCAATAAGGGAGAAGGTACAATTACCTCATCAAGTTCTACTTTCCTCTCACTCACTTCTTTCGAGAGAAACTTCTTCTCTAGAAAGGATCCACCTTAGCAACGAATAACTTGCCTTCGGATCTTGTGATAGAAGGTGTACCCAATAGTTACCTTTGGGTATTCTATGAAGACGCACTTCTCCGATTTGGGTTCGAGCTTATAGGTGAAAACTTTTTCACATAAGCATCACAACTCCAAACTTTAAGAAACGACAGCTTAGGTTTCTTTGTTAAACCATAGTTCATACGGTGTCGCCTCAACGGATTTAGATGGTGCCCTTTTAAACGTGAATGCAAATCTCTAATGCATAACCCCAAAAGCGATATTGGTAAATCGGTAAGAGACATCATTGATCGCACCATATCAAAATAAAGTACGGTTACGATGTTCGGACACACCATAACGTTGTGGTGTTCCGTGGCGTGAGCTGTGAAACTATTCCACTTTGTTTTAATTGAAGACCAAACTCGTAACTCAAATATTCATCTCCACGATCAGATCGCAGAAACTTTATTTTCTTGTTACGATGATTTTCTACTTCACTCTGAAATTCTTTGAACTTTTCAACTATTTCAGACTTATGTTTCATCAAGAAGATATACGCATATCTGCTCAAATCATCTGTGAAGGTCGGAAAATAATGATACTTGCCACGAGCATCAACACTCATTGAATCGCATACATCGGTATGTATTATTTCCAATAAGTCGGTAGCTTGTTCCATTGTTCCGAGAACGGAGTTTTAGTCATCTTGCCCAAAAGGCACGGTTCATAAGCATCAAATGATTCAAAATCAAGTGATTCCAAAAGTCCATCGGCATGGATTTTTCTTCATGTGCTTTACACCAATATGACCTAAACGGCAAGTGCCACAAATAAGTTGCACTATCATTATTAACTTTGCATCTTTTGGTTTCAATATTATGAATATGTGTATCACTATGATCGAGATCCAATGAACCATTTTCATTGGGTGTGTAACCATGTAAGGTTTTATTCATGTAAACAGAACAACAATTTATTCTCTTACTTAAATGAATAACCGTATTGCAATAAACATGATCAAATCATATTTATGCTCAACACCAAATAACACTTATTTAGGTTCCACACTAATCCCGAAAGTATAGGGAGTGTGCGATGATGATCATATCAATCTTGGAACTACTTCCAACACTCATCGTCACTTCTCCTTCAACTAGTTTCATTCATTCTGCAACTCCGTTTCAAGTTACTAATCTTAGCAACCGAACAAGTATCAAATACTCAGGGCTACTATAAACACTAGTAAAGCACACATCAATAACCTGTATATCAAATATACCTTTGTTCACTTTGCCATCCTTCTTATCCGCCAAATACTTGGGGTAGTTCCGCTTCGATGACCAGTTCCATTGCAGCAAAAGCACTTAGTCTCGTGCTTAGGTCCAGACTTGGGCTTCTTCACTCGAGCAGCAACTTGCTTTGCCGTTCTTCTTGAAGTTCCCCTTCTTCCCTTTGCCCTTTCCTTGAGACTAGTGGTCTTGTCAATCATCAACACTTGATGCTCTTTCTTGATTTCTACCTTCGTCGATTTCAACATCACGAAGAGCTCGGGAATCGTTTTCGTCATCCCTTGCATACTATAGTTCATCACGAAGTTCTACTAACTTAGTGATGGTGTCTAGAGAATTCTGTCAATCACTATCTTATCCGGAAGATTAACTCCCACTTGATTCAAGCGATTGAAGTACCCGGACAATCTGAGCACATGCTCACTAGTTGAGCGATTCTCCTCCATCTTTTAGCTTTAGAACTTTTGTTGGAGACTTCATATCTCTCAACTCGGGTATTTGCTGGAAATATTAACTTCAACTCTGGAACATCTCATATGGTCCATGACGCTCAAAACGTCTTTGAAGTCCCGATTCTAAGCCGTTAAGCATGGTGCACTAAACTATCAAGTAGTCATCATATTGAGCTAGCCAAACGCGTTCATAACGCCCGCATCCGCTCCTGCAATAGGTCATCACCTAGCGGTGCATCAAGGACATAATTCTTCAGGCAGCAATGAGGATAAACCTCAGATCACGGATCCAATCCGCATCATTGCTACTAACATTTTTCAATACAATTTTCTCTAGGAACACATATAAAAACATAGGGAAGCAACAACGCGAGCTATTGATCTACAACATAATTTGCAAAATACTACCAGGACTAAGTTCATGATAAATTAAAGTTCAATTAATCATATTACTTAAGAACTCCCACTTAGATAGACATCTCTCTAATCCTCTAAGTGATCACGTGATCCAAATCAACTAAACCATGTCCGATCATCACGTGAGATGGAGTAGTTTCAATGGTGAACATCACTATGTTGATCATATCTACTATATGATTCACGCCGACCTTTCGGTCTCGGTGTTCCGAGGTCATATCTTATATGCATAGCTCGTCAAGTATAACCTGAGTATTCCGCGTGTGCAACTGTTTTGCACCCGTTGTATTTGAACGTAGAGCCTATCACACCCGATCATCACGTGGTGTCTCAAAGACGAAGAACTTTCGCAACGGTGCATACTCGGGAGAACACTTCTTGATAATTAGTGAGAGATCATCTTATAATGCTACCGTCAATCAAGCAAAATAAGATGCATAAAGGATAAACATCACATGCAATCAATATAAGTGATATGATATGGTCATCATCATCTCGTGCTTGTGATCTCCATCTTGAAGCACCGTCATGATCACCATCGCCACCGGCGCGACACCTTGATCTCCATCGTAGCATCGTTGTCGTCTCGCCAATCTTATGCTTCCACGACTATCACTACCGCTTAGTAATAAAGTAAAGCATTACATCGCGATTGCATTGCATACAATAAAGCGACAACCATATGGCTCTCGCGATTGCCGATAACTTCGGTTACAAAACATGATCATCTCATACAATAAAATATAGCATCACGTCTTGACCATATCACATCACAACATGCCCTGCAAAAACAAGTTAGACGTCCTCTACTTTGTTGTTGCAAGTTTTACGTGGCTGCTACGGGCTGAGCAAGAACCGTTCTTACCTACGCATCAAAACCACAACGATAGTTTGTCAAATAGACTCCGTTTAACCTTCTCAAGGACCGGGCGTAGCCACACTCGGTTCAACTAAAGTTGGAGAGACAGTCTTCCGCGAAGCCATCTATGTGCAAAGCACGCCGAGGAACCGGTCTCGGCGTAAAGCGTCACGCGTAAGGTTGGTCCGGATCGTCTCGTCCAACAATACCGCTGAACCAAAGTATGACATGCTGGTAGGCGGTATGACTTGTATCGTCCACAACTCACTTGTGTTCTACTCGTGCATATGACATCTACGCATAAAACCAGGCTCGGATGCCACTGTTGGGGAACGTAGTAATTTCTAAAATTTTCCCACGCTTTACAGGACCATGGTGATGGCATAGCAACGAGAGGGGAGAGTGTTGTCTACGTACCCTCGTGAGACCGTGGCGGAAGCGATCTGGCGTAGAGGAAGTAGTCGTACTTTCTCCTCGCGATCCTGCCGATCCCAGCGCGTTACTCCGGCACCTCCGAGTCGATGATGACGTAGAGGAAGTAGTCGACGTTCTCCTCACGATCCAACCGATCACAGCGCCCGTTACTCCGGCGCCTCGAGTTCTTGGCACACGTTCAGCTCGATGGCGCTCCACGGGCTTCGATCCAAAGCAAAGCTCCGGGAGGGGAGTTCCGTCAAGACGACGGCGTGGTGACGATCTTGATGTTACACCGTCGCAGGCTTCGCCTAAGCACCGCCACGATATGACCGAGGTGGAATATGGTGGATGGGGGCACCGCACACGGATAAGTAAATATCTCAAGGATCAACTTGTGTGTCATGGGGTGCCCCCTGCCCCTGTATATAAAGGAGGGAAGGGGTGGGGCTGGCCGGCCAAGGCTTGGTGCGCCAGGGGTGTCCTACTCCTACTAGGAGTAGGATTCCCCCCCCCCCCCAATCCTAGTCCAACTAGGTTTCCCCAAGAGGGAAGGGAGAGAGAGGGGGGGCGCCCCCTTCTCCTAGTCCTAATAGGACTAGGGAAGGGGGGAAGGTGCGGCCAGCACTTGGGCCCCCTTCTCTCCTTTCCACTAAGGCCCATGTTGGCCCATTAGTATTCCGGGGTTCGGTAACCTCCGGTACTTGGTAAAATTCCCAATTTCACGGAACACTTCCGATGTCCAAACATAGACTTCCAATATATGAATCTTTATGTCTCGACCATTTCGAGACTCCTCGTCACGTCCGTGATCTCATCCGGACTCGAACAACCTTCGGTACAGAAACATCATAACAACTCATAGTAACCGCCATCGAAGCGTTAAGCGTGCGGACCCTACGGGTTCGAGAACTATGTAGACATGACCGAGACTCCTCTCCGGTCAATAACCAATAGCGGGACCTGGATGCCCATATTGGCTCCTACATATTCTACGAAGATCTTTATCGGTCAGACCGCATAACAACATACGTTGTTCCCTTTGTCATCGGTATGTTACTTGCCCGAGATTCGATCGTCGGTATCCAATACCTAGTTCAATCTCGTTCGCAAGTCTCTTTACTCGTTCCGTAATACATCATCTCACAACTAACACATTAGTTGCAATGCTTGCAAGGCTTATGTGATGTGCATTACCGAGAGGGCCCAGAGATACCTCTCCAGACAATCGAGGTGACAAATCCTAATCTCGAAATATGCCAACCCAACATGTACCTTCGGAGACACCTGTAATGTACCTTTATAATCACCCGATTACGTTGTGACGTTTGGTAGCACCCAAAGTGTTCCTCGTGCAAACGGGAGTTGCATAATCTCATAGTCATAGGAACATGTATAAGTCATGAAGAAAAGCACTAGCAACAAACTATACGATCAGGTGCTATGCTAATGGAATGGGTCATGTCAATCAGATCATTCAACCAATGATGTGATCCCGTTAATCAAATAACAACTCCTTGTTTATGGTTAGGAAACATAACCATCTTTGATTAACGAGCTAGTCAAGTAGAGGCATACTAGTGACACTCTGTAGGTTTATGTATTCACACATGTATTATGTTTCCTGTTAATACAATTCTAGCATGAATAATAAACATTTATCATGAAATAAGGAAATAAATAATAACTTTATTATTGCCTCTAGGGCATATTTCCTTCATGGAGCGCATGGCATCTTGTACATATTAGTGAGATACGTCGCGTTGAATGAAATGCAATCTCGGAAATGTTTGTAGGCTCTCCTTGCAGCACCATCCACCCAATACATGTTCCTGACATGGTCCTCATCGTCCAACCTTATCCTGTAGAAGAAATCCGGATCTTCCTTTGCTTTCTCATCGAAGTAGGCCATTGTGGCCTCTATGTCAGCCAACTTGCTCTCTCTACGGTACTTTGCCTTTAGGTTTGTGACGCCAGCTGGTATGTAGGGCATGCTACTCAGAGTCCCATTTTTGCTGTGGATGAGTGATAGTATCTGGACCATTCTTGATGGACCGACGTTACAATCATGTAGCAGCTTTATGAATTTCCTTTCAAGGGGGGTGAATCCTCTGTGGGTGGTCAGAAATTTTACCAGGTCGAACTTCTTTATGAGTTTGTGGTTGTGCTCGTCAAAATATTCACTGACCACATACTATGTTCCATCTACGTTTAGCTTACACCGGACAGGGCATCCCGTCTTGAGAATGATACCTCTCTTTCGTTCCGGAACGACATGCGCAACACCTTTCCCCTTCTTGTTCCTTCGTGCCTTGTGGCACCTCATCTCACCTCTGCTGTACTCATTAGTTTTCTTAATTTTCCTATGGTATTCGGTGTTGACCGCAAACCCATGGAACTTTGCATATGTCTGGTAGAATTCCTTTGCTTCGCAAACGATTCAAATCTACGCCCAACGACGGTGGCTGAGGTACCACGATCTCTGATTGCCCATCATCTTCATCCCTTGTGCTTCGTCATCGGTTTCATCATTCACTTGATGTCAGGCAGTTTCATCTACTTGAGTGTTGCCAGTGCTTGTGTTCAAAGGGGTGTCTGTCGGCATTGCTGGAATGATTGCCATTTCCGACTCTGACTCGGCATTGCTTGCGGCATGATTGTCGGTTGGCTGGTGGAACGCGTCTTCCGTGCGCTCAGAGCTCCCCGCAGTAGATGTCCCCGCGCCGCTGTTCACTGTAGTTGTAGGCCCTATAATAGAAAAAACAGGTACGAGCGTAGGATTTTGCTTGAATAACATGTTTACCGTAACGGATCACATCAACTTCAAGTGATTTGGCATGACATCATTCAAACAGCAAGCCGTGAGTCTGCGTGTGGACATGCATGGCAACTGTAGTTGTCCAGTCATGGCAGCTACAGTCCAATAAACATGGCAACTATTGTTTGCCAATGCAGGACAACCAGCTCCCTTTTAGTACGAAAACTTGGATTCTATATGCATGGCAGCTGCAGTCCTGCATACATGGCAAATACTACTACCAATACATGGCAACCAGTGTGTTCTAGCATCAAAACTTTGCATTATAGGCTTAAGCTCACTAGGCAAATGCGATCAACCATTAGTGCTGCACACATGCTTTTAGTAGTTGGCAAATTTCCGAAGACAATATATGACTCATTGCACACAACCACTTGTTAGCGTTTTATGCTTGATTTTGTCCACCATCACTGATACAAATCTTCTTTTTCGTCACGTGCTATTTGCCACAAAAACAAATGTAGTGCTCTTTTGTGGTTCAATTTTTTCCTTACCTTGTTGTGCTGCATGTGCCCATCTTGTGTGGTCTGTCACACCAAATTGACGTGCTCTATCTGCAATCTGTGAAGCTTGCCACGAGACGTTTGCCGGGGTACCACCACCGTAATAACCTGTAAGCATCGTAGTAGTTGGTCAATACATGGCAACTGCAGTTTGTGCTGGCATGGCAACTGCTGTTGTCCTGGCATGGCAACTACAGTTGTCCAGGGAGGGCAACAACAGTTGTCCAAGGATGACAACTGCAGTTATTTATTCATGGCAATTGCAGTTGTCCAGTCATGGCAACTGCAGTTGTCAACTATGCTCCTTCTGCTAATTCACCGTCCGCAACTTCACTTTTTATGGACTCACCTGTGTATGACGTCGATGGCAGGTACACGGCTGCTGCCTGATGCCACGTGCTGCATGAAGGCTTTGCATTTCCCCCCGACATAACTCGTGAGTCTTTTGCCAACCTTTGCAAGTTTATTTTTCATGTCCAGACCAGTATGTGTTCTTTTTCGTATGCGTTACCTTGATTAGCCATATTAGCTAGTTGAAGTTGGTTGCCCGTACATTTGTCAGTGTTAGCGCCCTGTGACTGAACTTGCCACAGAGCTCCCCTGAGTGTGTTTTGGTCATAAGAACCTGCGAAGAAATGACAGTGTAGGACATAAGTAGAATGTCATCTTCATCGCCGCGAACATGGAAAATGTTCTTTTCTTTGTTATCACGCATCATACCAATGCCTGCATACTATTCTAGTAGTGGCAGAAACGGCCCTGCAGAAATGAGTTGACTGTACTCTAATGCATCCCAAGGGGGCGTTTCTGGTCTTTGAGAACCCCAAGTATCAGTGCCATCTTCGTGATTCATTCTTTTCCGCGTCTCGTTTCTGCCAATGTGCTCTCAATCACTGCATGAACAAGAACGCATCAATAATCCACAAAAAATGTATCCTTGTGCTGCTTGCATGTAGAAGTTTCAGTGTTTTCACATTTTCATGCGTAGGCAACCAACATATCATGACTAGTAGGACATGCACATCCACTGTCTTCTCTAAAATCTGGGTGCTAGCTATCCGTTTGATTCGGTGGCAGCAGCCACTACAATAGGATGGCAAGCAATAAGTTGACATGGTGGCAGTTGACGACAATGATAGGTGGCAACTGACGTTAGACACCAGTGGCAATTAATTTTCACACCCCCTATTATTCCAAATTTCTCAATTTTCTCTCTCTTTTTATGGATTCCTACACATCCATTCATTTACCAACTACGTGCATCAATCTACTGAGAACTTACGGTTATCTCTAGCGTAGTACATGATAGATCTAGTGTATTCTGTTTGGCAACTGTGAAGACACACAACCCATGTAGTGTTTTACCCCTGTAGGATGGATCTAGTTGCCAACTTCGTCGGTAATTTTGCAATTTTCTGCCCAGAAGAAGGATGAGAAGCAGTAGGGAGATCGGGAGATTCACCTGCTTTTAGCTGGTCGTCTTTGGAGGGCGTTGTTGAAGTGGGGGTGGGGGGGGGAGGAGGGGGGTGGGGTGGGAAAGATAAGGGGTGTGGTTTGCGATGGGAAGGCCCTACGGATCGGCTCTGGTTGCCATGGCAACCAGAGAAGGCCGGCGATGGAGGTAGGGGTTCGGGAGGCGGGAGAAGATGGCGGCAGTCGGAATTGGGGATCGATCAGAGGCCGGGGCGGCTGGATCGTGCGGGCTGCTGGGTCCTCTGGCCCGGACGTGCGGGCGGGGTTGCCACACACCGGACGTGCGAGCCGTGCCTTTGCGCGCCCAGACGCGGTCGTGCGGGCTGGTTCTTGTCCATGCCACATGAGGCGTGTGGCACAACTACCCGATACACCACACGTGTGGCAGTTATCGGGACCCTATAATTGTCGATGGCCTTAGACCAACATTTGCTTTATTTCTTTCTAGCATTGTGTATTAGTATCTATTTTTATTCACGACAGCCTTTATACATATAACACTTGTATACAATTAAAAAGCCATAGTTATATGTACATCACGTGATACTGATGAAATATGTTACTCGTACTTCACGACGTACGTAGGGTCGATGAAGAGTAGCCAAAATTGTCCAACACATGGACGTGTTGTGATCTGTGGTGCTGATTGCTACTATCCCTCCGCTTATAATTATAAGATATTTTTCAATCAGTATTGACTACATAACGACTAAATGAGCAAAAATCCCTTTTGGAGCTCGGCCTCCAGTGAGGCCTCCAAATTTAAATTTGAAATTTCATCGAAATTCATATTTTTACATTTCAAAAAATTCTGAAAAAAAATACAGATGTACATGAAAGCATAACAAACATGTGTGTAAATTTTTAGTTTAAAATACATTAAAATGAGGGCTGTGCAAAAAAGACAAATCTGGGGCTGTTTAACACATGATACTACTCATCCTCTCAAGCCATGAATTTGTCTTTTTTGTACAGGTCGCAACTCAAGGTATTTCATCATGAATTTTTACACACATGTAAGTTACATTCTTACATACACGCATATTTTTTTCAGAATTTTTTGAACTATAAAAGTTTGGATTTGAAAATTTTAAAAATAAAGGCCTCCATGAAGCTCGGCCTCCAAAACGCCTATCTCCTAAATGAGTGAACAAATACATTGAAACACGCCTAGATACATTGGATTCAAAGAAAGTTAGAACATCTTATAATTGTGAACAAAGAGAGTATTTGCTAAACTGCTAATCGACAAGATCATCCTCTTTATGTGGTCACAAGTCCTATACTATCTGGGTTCTAACCAACATGGTTCATGTAGTTGGAAATTAGAAAACTCAACGAGTGCCAGGGAAGCCCTCTGTTTGTGAGGAGACCGGTAACCTTTTATTTAGAGCGGGGACACAAGCAAAGGTCAACTTTAAATTACAAATACTAGAAGGGCATGTACCATGGAGGCATCACCTAGTGGTGGTCTCATGTGCTACATCAACTCAGGCTATGACATAGAAAAGTTTCATCCAATGTAGGTGATGTCATGTGGCAGCCTCGATGGACCCACATCTCTTCAAACGGAAGACATTTAAGAAATTTGGGCCACTCTCTTTCTCTCTCGTTCTTTTTCTATGAGGATCACTCTTTTTTCCATGGAGCGGTCGATTCCTCTGCAAGATGCACCTTGCCTCCGCAAGCTGTTGCATTTTTGCCCAGACTTCTCCACGGATGCTTGTATCTGACGTGGAACTCATGAGGCAGCTGCCGAGGGTGGACCATTAGCCATGCCCTAACGGGGCCAAGGCAGTTAAAGCAAGGATCTGAAACGATATAAAGCAAAAGGTTGGGGGTTGCCAACTTACATGAATAAACCATGGAGTATCCTCCCCCCCATCGTCTCCTCTGAGGCGACTCGGGGGCAGCCCTAGCGCCGCCGCCGCGCTCCCTCCCCTCCGCTGCCGGAGGGCTCCGGTGCTTCATGCCCCGATGAAGGTGGCGGCCGGGGATCTGGCGCCTCCTTTCTGGGTGGAGGGCTGCGGCTCCCTGGGCGGCGGCCCCGGCTGGTGGCGCGCGGCGTGGCCTGGTGCTGGTGGGCGGCCCCCACGGTTGCGCGGGCAACGTGGTGGTCGTGGACGTCGGTGCTGCGGTGGCGCCTCGCTGGCTGCCGTCCACCTTGGAGAAGCTTCGGTGCTGCCCGATCTGCTCTGTTTCATGCCAGCGCCAGTCCCCTACGGCTGCGGTCGTCATATCTTGGTGATTGCTGGCCAGTTTTGGCGTTTGGGCGAGGATCCGGGGGGAACCCCTGGCCGGCGCGGCGGCCCCCCAAAGTCAACGCCTTGGCGCCGATCCCCTTCTTGGAGGCTTTGGGGTGGCTCCTCTCCCTTTCGCCTCCCCCCTGAGCTCCGGCAAAAGTCGGCACGCCCCTGATCTGGGCGTCGATGACACCTCGATGGCGTGCTCCTTCTTGAAGGCGGCGACCGGGATTTGCTCTTGGGGGTGGAGTGGCTGGTGGCTTAGCTCCGAAGCATGACGGCCTGGTCTTCCTGCAACTTCTTGCTCGGCTTCGCCTAGTGCATAGTGATGCCTTCTTCGGTCTTCTCCATTGGTGCGCCCCTTTGTTCGACAGCTCGCGTCCAGTGCTCCGTGCTGCCACTGCCGGCTTGGTGCTCGTCTGGTTAGTCCTCTGTGGTCCGCCGGTCAACTCCGTCTGCTTCTCCAATAGCAGCTGGACACCTTGAGTTGGGCTTTGCGGTAACCATTCTGCTATTCGCTGGTGCGGCACTCATCGAGCCTGGGTGAAAGGGTAGTGGCCATTTGCAACGGCGGAGACAGCTCAAGTGTTGCCCATGTTTGGCCTGTGGATGCAGAAGGCGCTCGATGCTTGCTCGGTGTGGCCCTCCTTCCATGCTCTTAGTTGGCTAGTTGGTGTAGGCGTGTACTGGTCGTCGGCATCAATATTTCTGCTGTTGCCATTGTGATGTTCTATCTAGTGCCTTGTATCTTCCATTCCGCTTTGCTTTGCATTTCATCTGTATCGTGGTGCCTTTGTAATCCTGGCCGGTTGATGACTTTGTTAATTTAAAGTCGGGCTAGGTTCAATCTCTTCTCAGCTCGGCCGGCGCCTTTTCTCTAAAAAAAGAGTATGCAACCTCCCGAATGAAGTACTCCGTTTGATTCATATTATTTTGTTGATGAAACATATAAATCTAGACATATTTCAATTCTAAATACATCCATTTGAGCAATAAGTAATATAGATTGAAAAGAGTAGCAAGTATGATACAATTTTTGCGAAACGAAGACACCGAAGAACTAAGACACCTAAAGAGTTCTTCTGTTGATGACTTGGATCTCTCTAAGTTTCCCTTACGCAGTTGCCGCCAGCGTCCTGTCTTCTACTTTGTTGGCGGGAGCCACAACACTGGATCTGTATATATAGTCAACAGGTTGGCGAGAGATAACATGTTGGGTGGTAAGTTTGTTGGGAGATAATCATAACATCCACGAAAAGCAGTAATAAGACTCCAAAGGACCCTACTTTGAGCGCCCCAAAGTGGATTAATCAACCGGAGGACGCAGCTAAAGGATCTTGGGTCCTCGGTGCAACCTAAACCTTCGCCAAGTCAACTCGGTAGCAAACGCGCCGAAGAGCAAGAGAAGAATATGTGGTTAACGTCCTCAAGCACAAGGCAAAGCACACAATCACCATCACTCAGGTCCTGTCATTTGTGGATGTTTATGGTTCACCCTTGTGGAGAATCCGGTTGCAAAGGCTTGCCAAGGGAACATCTGAATTTTCAGTGGCATGACGGCTCTCGAAAGGAGCTTGGAGTGAGCAATTTACGAACCTCAGATAACTTGTTGTCTAGATATCTGATCAAAAAAATGTCCAGATTTCTCTAGGTCCCAAGAGATTGCATTGTTGTGTAGAGACTTGACCGAATTTTTTCCTGAGACCAGTAGTTGTAATTTTGCATCAGTGGAGACCAGAGACATACCTTACACACACGATGTGTTTTGACACAAAGAAAGTGTTATTGTAATGGTACAAAAGAATAGAATTTACTTTAGGGTGGTTATTCAAGAAAATACTACAGGGTTAGTAGTACAGTGTGTCGTAGCAAAATTTTCCGAAAGTTATCTTCATTTTTTTTCTTTTCCAATGGCCCAAAGGGGGAAATATCAGGTGCTCCCAGCCTTGGGGTGCTCCCCATGCTTCAATTTTTTTATAAAAAAATCAATTTAAAATGTTTCAAAAATTCTGGAAAAATTTGCAAGTGTTCATAAGAAATGTGACTACAACACATAAAATTTTCAGGTTCGAAACTCTAAATTCACATTTAGAAACAAAAAACCAAATTCAAATGTGAATAATGTCAATGTTGCCTTTTTTACACTATTCATGCCAGATTTCACATTTTTTTTCTCATTGTGCATTCAGAATTTGGACCTGAAATTTTTAGAGGCTATATTCAAATTTCTTGTGAAACTTGCAATAATGTCTTCAGATTTTTGAAACATTTAAAACTAATTTTTTGAGTGAAACATTTAAAATTGATGTTTTGAAATTGAAGCATGGGTCCCGCAAAAAAAAATTTGAAGCATGGGGAGCACCCGAGGCGGGGAGCAACTGATATTTCCTCAGCATGGGAACGGGCCGACCTGGCCCTGGCCTTGGACCTGGCCCTCATGGTCTCAAGGCCAATTTATGAGGCCACGGGTCAACCCATTTTAAAATGCCAGTGGCCTTGCTGGCCCGATGGGTATCTTGGGTCGGCCCAAATTCTAGTTGTTATCTAGTAACGCAGGTAATCAGATATGTCGATTCAAAAAAAAGGTGATTAGATATGTTGCAGCTACGGGTGCATGCATATGCAAGGCTGCGCGCGCTGTGATCTGCCCGGCCCAGCCATGTCTGCATGCACGATGCATGTTACACGTTCAAAGGAATTAGCTAGCTACGCCCGCTGGCACTAACGAACTAACGACTCCACTGCAACAAAACACATGCATGCCCGAGTAACTAGCTGCTAACTCGGGCATGCATAGTCAACGGCGGAGGTGGGTCGACCCTGCTGACCCATTGGGTCAGTCGATGCCGGCTCCACTGACCCAATTATGGTTCGAGGCCGACCCACACGGCCCATTGGCCTCGATTTTTTGGGCCGGGTCAGCGACCCGACGGGCCGACCCGGCCCATTCCCATCCTGAATATTTCCCCGGCCCGAAGGGTAGCCGGAGCCGTTTCCTCCAAACGAAATGGGCTGACGGGCGGGCTATGGGCTCCTCCACCTACTCCAGCAGCCCAACCACGCCCCCCGCGCCCTACTGGATAGTCAACGTCACCCCCTCAATTTTTTTTTACTGGATAGTCAACGGCGTCGTGGTCGCGGCTATGGCATCCCGCAGATCCTGCCGGCGGTTAGGTTGGGCGGCGGTCCAACCTCTCTTCCCTTGGCCGCTGTGGCCGGCGTGCAGTAAAATCGCTACACCGGCGAGTAGGGTACATTGGCGGCAGCGGCGAGGTACGAGGTAAGCAACCCAATCTCCCCTGCTTTAGGAGTCGCCATTCCTCATATCGGTGACCTTTCCCTTCTTCTTTTCGTTAGAATGCCAAAGTATTTGAGCTTGTATTAACACAGGATTAAGACCAAATTGAGCATCCATTCGTCCTCAAGCCATTTACGTCTTGAGCAGTCGAGCTATATATTGTTGGCTTCGAGCCCCTTGAGAAGGGTTTCTGCATTTCCATTAAGAAGAAAATATACTGCAGTATTTTCTTTGAGTAAGTATAACAAAAAGAAACTTGCTCTCAGGCTCTCAGCTATTTAAACTTTACTTATTTCTTTTCTGATGGGATCTCCAGCCGTGGTCCATGGGCCTGAATTCTGAACAAATTAGGCATCATAAGTTCCTTCTTTAGCATCTCGTAAGCTGTTAACAGGTCTCAATCAGGTTGTCGCCATCCACCATTTGCTTATATGCCTTCACATGCATGGCTGCCAGCACCAGCTCTCAGATTAGTTACAAGCAATTGTTTACTTGGCCAGTTGCAACTAATTAAACAAAATATGTCACTATCAACAATTGGAGGCGTGAACTCATATGCAATATAAGTTGCTTCTTTAGCATCTCGTAAGCTGTTAACAGGTCTCAATCTGGTTGTCGCCGTCCACCATTTGCTTACATGCCTTCACATGGTTGCCAGCACCAGCTCTCAGATTAATTACAAGCAATTGTTTAGTTGGCCAGTCGCAACTAATACAACAAAATATGTCACTATCAATAATTGGACGCGTGAACTCATATGCAATATGTACTTATGTAGTAGTTAGGACGGCAATTATTTGTACTAAAGATGCTACCTGATGACATACTTGACTAAAACATTTCCAGGTCTTCTCTTTTGTGACATCAACTTTCCGGTAGCTACACCATCTTCTTGAAATGAAATTCCAAACCAACAACTCCCAATTTTTTAAAAGAACAATCATTGGGCTCATAAGAGATGGATGAGCAATGTGAAGTTGAAGAAAACAACAGAGCCATATGGCTAGACTACCATCTGTGCAAGTCCAAAGGTTATGGGGACTGCAAGAACTTCAGGATCCTGCTGCGTCAATAACAGGTACACATGAATATAGCTTTTGTACAATACTTCCTTGAACTTCTACATCGTTTAGTGAAATTTCATGCTCAACGTATCTGAACTCGATAACACTTCATACAGAACTATGCGATTGACAGTCAATACTTCCAAGAGTACCATTTATTGCGTCTGCTAATGAAACAGTAGGATCGACCATTTCAGAAAAATACAGAAGCTGCTTCACTCCTTTTCCCAAGTTAATCTACATTTATCAGTCTGCTCAGTTTGCATGCATCTCCTCTTGGTTATAGGCATGTTTTTGTTCTGCATGTATTCTTTTAGACTTTTAGCTGCAATTTTCTTTCTTTCAAATATGCAGGAAAAAGTGTATGTTGTGTACTAAGAAGAGATGGAGCGTAGCCAAGTGGAACTCTGAGGTGCAACGTAAAATCCTTGCAAGAGCGGAGTGCACAAAAACCTAGATTAAAGCTGCAAACTTCTACAAGTCCAATCTACTCATGCACAGCTGCAGCCGATTTTAGATGTCCCTCGTAGTTTTTCTTACATTAACAAAACAAAAAAAAAGGTATCTGTCACTAGATTGGTTGTCGATGATAACTTTGATTTGATATAAAGTGTAGCACATCCGATGTTCTCAGCTCCCAGTTGGTGGAATTTGCAGCCTTTAAAAAGTGACTGGCATCTCCCCATAACATTGTTTTAGTTACATTATATAAGATACAATTTTGAATTTCTCCTAACATGAACATTCGCTAATGCCATTATGGTTATCCTTCCTTTTTTTCGTTTTCTTGTAATGTTCATCTATATGATTATTTCGTCAATGACTGTGGTATTTATCATAATGCTTTTTTTCCAGTTCATGCTTTTGAAGATCTTGAGAGAGATATCAAGGGTGCCCTGATGTTCAACCTAGCTGTCTCAAACTTGTAGCAAATGGCTGAATCAGTGATTCTTTTAGCTGTGGCAAAGATTGGTGCTGCTCTGGGGAATGAAGCAATCAACCAGGCTAGTTCACAATTCAAAAAGTTCATTACGCAGCTAACAGAGCTTCAAGGCAGCATGGGTCGCATAAGAAGAGAACTGAGGCTAATACATGAATTTCTTTGCCGAATGGATGTAAGGAATCGCAAGAATCCAACATATGAAATCTGGGTGGAGGAGGTGAGAATGCTTGCATATGGGATTGAGGATATTGCGGATGAGTATTTGCATATTGTCGGTCAGAAACATCATGGTGGATGGAGAATCTATCTGAAAAAAGGATTCAAGCATCCAAATGTCTTGCTTTCTTTAAATAGGATAGCTTCATTGGTTAAGGAAGCAGAGATCAATCTTGTGGACCTGTTCCAGGCCAAGGATCGGTGGGTTCCGATAGTAGGTGGTGAGAATACCAATGACTCAAGTTACATTGTTGAGAGGTCTCAACATCTGGCAAGCATTTCACGTTCCCTTGGTGAAGAAGACCTTGTTGGGGTTGATGAAAATAAAAAAACACTTCTGAACTGGTTGGAAAGTGATGATTTGGAAAGCTCTGTGATAGTACTGCACGGGATGGGAGGGCTTGGTAAGACAGCTTTGGCTGCAAATGTGTACCGGAAGGACAGAGAAAAGTTTGACTGCCATGCCTGGATCTCCATCTCTCAAACTTATTCTAGAGAAGATATTTTGAGGAATTTAATCAAGCAACTATTCAAAGATAAAACCAGTGTTCTATCGAACATAGCCAACATGGACATAACAGAGCTCGAAGAGACGCTGAGGAATTTTCTGGAACAAAAGAAGTATTTTATCATATTGGATGATATCTGGACTCTCGAATCATTCAATGATTTTTCTGGGGCACTTATCTGTAATGACAAGGGCAGTAGACTCGTAATCACAACACGGGAAGGCCACGTTGCTGCACTTGCCTCTGCAGGACATGTCCTATCGCTGGAAGCTTTACCAAAAGATAAAGCATGGGAGCTCTTTTGTAATACAGCATTCCCAGGAGATACAAATCATAAATGCCCGAAAGAAATGACAAAATTAGCACATCAAGTAGTAAGCAAGTGTAAAGGCATACCTCTTGCCATTGTCTCTATTGGTAGGCTCCTCTTCAGGCGTGACAAGACCAAAGAGAAATTGAAGCGAATACACGACCAGCTCAACTGGGAGCTATTTAATAATCCAAGCTTGGAACATGTCAGGAATATCCTTTATTTGAGCTACATTTACCTTCCGACACATTTGAAAAGTTGTTTCCTATACTGCAGCTTGTTTCCAGAGGACTATCTCATGAGAAGAACAAAACTTATAAGGTTGTGGGTAGCAGAGGGGTTCATCGAGAGAAGGGGTGAAAGCACAATGGAGGAAGTGGCAGAAGGTTATCTAAAGGAGTTGGTTCAAAGAAATATGCTACAACTTGTTCAAAAGAACTCATTTGGTAGGATGAAATCATTCCGGATCCATGATATCATGCGCGAGTTGGCAGTAGATTTATGTCAGAGAGAGTGCTTTGGTGTTGCATACGAGGAGGATAAGCATACAGAATATATTGAGGAGAAGGATGGACGTCGACTGGTAATACACAAACTGAAGAAGGGAATATACCAATCACTCTCAAACTTACACCACCTTCGATCTCTCATCGCATTGGACATTGGTACTCCATCATCCAGTCTACTGCCTCTAATAGTGGGGATGTCAAGATATATGTCGGTACTGGAGCTAAGTGGCCTACCCATTGAGAATGTTCCAGATGCTATTGGAGATCTTTTCAATCTCCGCCATTTAGGTCTGCGTGGTTCGAAGGTGAAGGTCCTCCCTAAGTCTGTTGAGAAACTTACAAATTTATTGACACTGGACCTTTTTGGATCTGATATACAAGAGCTTCCTAGAGGGATTGTCAAACTGAACAATCTTAGACATTTGCTTGCTGAGAGAGCGTATGATGCAACTTGGGCAGAATTTAGATCTGCTAGTGGTGTACGTACCCCCAGAAATCTTGGGAACCTGACAAATCTACAGACATTGAATGCGTTAGATGCACAGGATGAGTCTCTAGGTTGTTTGGGGGAGCTTAGGCAACTAAGAAGCTTCAGGATGTGGAATGTGAAGGGAATCTACTGTGGACGCCTGTGTGAATCCCTTGTTCAGATGCAATTTTTGTCTGTGCTAAGTGTGAATGCAGGTGATAAGAATGAGGTTCTCCAGTTGAATGCTCTCCCACCAAATCTGAAGAAGTTACGTCTGACTGGAAGATTAGCGGAAGGGACATTGTGCGAGTCTCTCTTCCAAGCCGTGGGTCAGAACTTGTATTCATTGCATCTATATTGGTCTGAGTTGAAAGAAAACCCCCTGCCATCACTTTCTCAGATGTCAAATATGACAGACCTAGATTTGACAAGTGCATATACTGGAGAGGAGCTGATATTTCTCACTGGCTGGTTTCCTAATCTGAAGACCCTCTTTCTAAGAGACCTTCCTAATCTGAAGCTGCTAGAGTTTAAAAAAAATGCGGTGGCGAGCCTGGAAAGATTGATACTGATCAACCTAAATAGCATGACGGAGGTCCCACCTGGCATTGAGTTCCTTGGGCACCTTAAAAAGCTAAGCTTTGCCGGAATCACCCCCGACTTCCTGATATTACTGCGCCAATGTTCTAGAATTGGCAGTATTCTCTACGCCATTGACCTCTACTGGTCTGGACATGCATAGGTATGTAAAACACTCAACTACTGATTGGAATTTCAATATTATTTCCTCGTGTAACTTGAACATGCTCATGTCTTGGCTAGGTCACCAGAAGGAAAATGCTTTAGACTGCATGATGAGGGAGACGTATCCATGCATGGTACAACTGGTGGCTCGTCAGGTTTCTTGTGTTTTTACTGGGCTCCACCCCTGTCGTTAAAAGACTCCTCCAGTGCAGTATGGGTGGTAGTTCCATGATGCTTTACTTGGGGTGCTACTTCACTACTCTATTGGTGTGCTTGTGAACTGTGTTGTTGTCGATTCTGTTTGTTAAATCATGTGTCATTTCCTTGAGGGAAAATAATACGACATTCTGTGCTCTGATATGATGTTGCTTACAGTTTCGCACAGTCGTTTCATTTGTCATGAGGTTGCTCCTTCTGTTGTTGTATCTCATTTTTGCAACTCATAGGCTGTGCTCTAAATGATATCAGTACATGTGTGGTTGTTTTCTTGGGCCATCTCAGATAGTTAAATATCTTCTGTTCTTGTTGTTTTCCCTGTAAAAATATCTTAAGAGTGATCAAGGTTGATTGTGTTCCATTTTCTTTTAGCGCTGACACATGGTAAAGTATTTTACATGCTGTGTTCTGGAATACTTCTCTGAAGCATCTTAATTATCATTTGAACTGCACACATTAATACTTGTTCCTTTTTATGCATTATATGTGGATATTGGTGATTTCGGAAATTTCCGCATGTTCTCTCTTTTTAAGGATATGTATCGAGGAAGCAGAGAGCAGTTTTGTGCAGCTGTCCTGCAAATCTGGGCGATGACAGTTAATTTAAGATCTTCATGTGGTTTGTTGTACGATATCTGAAGCATCTACAGTGCTGCACAACACCAACTGCAAAGTAGCTAGCGTTGCCAAAAAAACAACAATAGTGACACTGAAATTTCCAGGACAGAAGGTGAACATCATTAGCTCGTGCAGTGCCACAAAAGAAATACTAGGATCGTAAGGCAGGAAACCCTGCTCTCTCGGGTCCGAGAATTCTGATGAGATGCTGGTTGGAAGTTTGAAACATGTTTGTCATATTGCAGGACACAGGGTTGATGAAGATTAGCCAAAATTGTTCGAGATGGACATGTTGGGGCTTGGAGATCTGTGGTGCAAAACTGCTAACCGACAAGATCATCTTCTTTACATGGTGCCAAAGTATCGCTGCACACTCCAACTCAAACTCAACCTATGTTAGTCATGTACTTCAAGACGTATATAGAATAGATAAATAGACAGAAGATATCACAGGGCAGCATAGCATTGGTGAAGCAACCTAGGTATGGAGCCGCGTACATGAACTCACCACCTAGGTGTGGCTCGCCGTCGTTTGGGTCAGGCAAGACTGTGCAATGACAGCTTAGCGGCCGACGTCACGCGCTTGAGGGAGCGTGTGGAGACAATCATGCAAGACTGCACGATGTTGTTGGCAAATATTTGCACAATTATTATTTCATATATGTAAATCACTTGGCAAATATTTGTCAAGCTGCAAACATGAGTTCTATTCGAGAAAACAAGGTGCTTGTTTCCCTTCTGCGTTGCTTTTGGGTGAGGTTTTTTGCAAGAGCTTTTATGAACTGGGAATGTTCTGCAAAACGTTTTCTTTGTTCATGACGAAATCAGTGTAGATTTTTTATGTGCTAGCTCATCATTTATACAATTAATAATTTTGTTCATGTAATCCTTGTTCGCAAATCAACAATTTTTAGCAAAATACAGATAACAACAAATGTTTGGGACAACATTGCACATAATCACAAATCAGATTTCATCATGCCCAGTGATACACGGCACATAAATTCAAAAAAAGAAAAGAAAGATGACGGCACAACATTGGTGAACCAACCCGTGATATCAGTTGGATTCCATAGCAGCCTCAAACCTTGCATTGTCGTGGTTGCAGAAGGATGGCAATGGGTAGGGTATGGGCAGGGTAGAGCAATACCATACCCATACCCGTATAGTCAGTGAGTATAAAATTCTACCCATACCCGTACCATGGATATGAAACTTTACCCATACCCATACCCGACGGGTACCCATACCCATTGGGTACCCAACGGATAGAACGAATAGTACACAAGTTGTTCATAATTTTATGCTCATTGATAGCACATTTGCCAGTTCAAGGATCAGCTGCCTGAGAATGTCATCAATGCTCTCCGTGCCCTGTTCAGGATCGACGACGCACATGTTGCTGCGGTGGAGGAGGCCATGGGGGCGCAGCTGTGCTGGACCATGAGGAGGAGGTGCAATCCAGCGCCTAGGTTGTGTTCGTTTGTGATGTTGTCAGGGTCCCTAGTTTATCATGTTAGGACAACCAATTAACTTTCTTAGTTGGAATGTAAGGGGATTAAACTGCCCAAACCGACGGGCTACTATTCATGAGACTATCGCTGCAACTTCGTGTCATTTGGCTTGCTTACAGGAGACCAAACTTGAGGTGTTGGACCAGTGTACGGCTGCTTTCCTGGGAGGGGCCAGACTAAAAAGTTTTGCCCACCGGCCGGCGCTGGGCACTAGGGGCGGCATCCTGCTGCTTTGGGATGACAACGTTGTGGCTGTGTCTGATATTGTGCTCTCGGTGTACTGCCTATCGGCCACAGTCCTCATCCGCGAGTCCGGGGTGCCCTTCAAAATCACAGCGGTCTATGGCCCTACTGATTCTTCTTGCAAAGACGCCTTCTTCGCAGAACTGCTGGCTCAAAAACCACCTCCAGGGACCAAATGGCTTGCTCTGGGTGACTTCAACCAAATACAACGCGCGCGCGACAAGAATAAGCGGAACATCAACCATGGTCGTATCAACCGGTTCCGTAACACCCTCCACGCATGCGAGCTCAGCGAGATACACCTGCAAAATCGCCGTTTCACTTGGAGCAACGAGCGAGACAACCCCACCCTCTGCAAGCTCGATTCATTTTTCTGCAATGAGGATTGGGATCTTGCCTTCGGCACCCACGTGCTGCATGCTCTCTCCACTTCGCTATCGGACCACTGCCCTCTCCTTCTCGCGGATGATAGTGGACCAAGGAGACCGCGTTGCTTCAAGTTTGAGAATTTTTGGACGTCCATGCCGGGCTTCCAGGAGGTGGTGGACAAGGCTTGGAGCGAGGTGTGCCCTCATGTGGAGCCGTACCTGCGACTCTTCCACAAGATGAAAAAAGTGGGTGTCAGGCTGGCGGAGTGGAGTCGAAAACTCTTCTCAAAGGCTAAGCTTCACTTACATGCGGCCCTGTTGGTGATATTCCGCCTTGACGTCGCCCAAGAAGACCGGGAGCTCTCGCCTGAGGAGAAAGACTTGAGGGCAAAGCTTAAGAGAAGAGTGGTCAGTCTTGCGGTCCTGGAGCGGGCAAGGAGAAAGCAATGCTCGAGGGTCTCAAACTTAAAGGAGGGAGACGCCAACACCAAGTTTTTCCATCGAAGGGTGAACGCACGCCGGATAAAGAACCACATCCATATAATTAAGCATAACGGTGGCTGGGTCACTGGGCATGAGCAGAAGGAGGCCTTGATGCACGAGCATTTCACCAGCGTGATGGGGCGTGGGACTTCCTATCCCGTGGACTTCAACTGGGACGAGCTTGACTTTGGTAATCACGACCTCTCCGACCTCGACAACCCCATATCTGAGGAGGAAGTGAGAGATGCCATCAATGAGATGCCCAATGACAAAGCGCCCGGCCCGGACGGCTTCACTGGAATTTTTTTCAAGAAATGGTGGCCCACTATCAAGACTGACATCATGCAAGCCATCCACTCTTTCAGCAATTTGCATTCGGCAAACCTCCACTGGCTAAACGCGGCTAACATCGTGCTCCTTCCCAAAAAAGATGGGGCGGAGGAGATAGCGGACTATAGACCTATAAGCCTCATCCATGCCATCCCCAAGATCATTGCGAAGGTGCTTGCTCTACGGCTTGGCCCTCACATGCACGCCCTCATCTCCAGCATGCAGAGTGCCTTCATCAAGAGGAGACGCATCCATGACAACTTTATGTATGTGAGGGGTCTTGCCCGCCGCCTCCATAAAAACAGAACTCCAGCACTGCTTTTCAAGCTCGACATCCGCAAGGCGTTTGACTCTGTCAAGTGGGAGTACATTATAGACCTTCTGCAGCGGAGGGGATTTCCTCCGCGCTTTCAGGAGTGGATCACGGCCTTGCTTCGTTCTTCTTCCTCGCGAATCCTCCTTAACGGGGTCCCGGGACCCATTATCAGGCATGGTCGTGGCTTTCGGCAGGGAGATCCAATCTCTCCCCTGCTCTTTGTCATTGCCATCGATCCTTTGCAGCAAATCCTCGACCTCGCAACCCGTCGTGGACTTTTACACAAGCTTAGAGGGCGTCGTGCCATTCTCCGCACATCCCTATATGCCGACGATGCTGCGGTCTTCATGGCCCCTATTAAGGAAGATATCGACAACTTTGCTCAGATCCTCAACTACTTTGGCAAGGTCACTGGCCTCTGCACAAACTTCCAGAAAAGCTCGGTCGTCCCAATTCGATGCAGAGACATCAACTTCGACCACATCCTAGCAGCCTTGCCGGCCTCCCGCGCAGCTTTCCCCATCAAGTACTTGGGGCTGCCTTTATCGGTTCGGCAGCTGAGGCGAGGCGACTTCCAATTCCTTGAGGACAAAGTGGCGGCCAGGCTGGTGCCATGGGACGGAGAGAATATTGCCGCCATTGGGCGTGGGGCGCTTGTCAAGTCCGTGCTAACCTCTCAGGTCATTTACCACATCATCGCCCTTAGGCCTCCATCGGGCACCCCGCTGAACATCACAAAATTGGAGAGGGCATTCCTATGGGCGGGCTCTAATAAGACAACTGGGGCCAAGTGTAAGGTTAACTGGGGATCGGTCTGTCGGCCGACTGACCTCGGAGGGCTTGGCGTCCTGGACTTGACTAAGTTTGCGAGGGCCCTTCGGCTCAGATGGTTGTGGTTCGAGTGGACTGAATCTTCCAAGACGTGGATTGGAATGGACAACCCTTGTGATGAGCTTGACCGTGATCTATTCTACGCTTCGACACGCATCACCATTGGCAACGGGGCAAGCGCGCCATTTTGGGACTCCCCATGGGTCAATGGCGAAAAACCTTCCGCCATAGACCCTCTCATCTTCGAGGCTTCCACGAGGAAGAAATGGAAGGTACAGGAGGCCATGCATGCGGGTGCATGGCTGTCCAAAATCAAGCTCCCCAACAACTGGACAATGGAGCACATCCGGCAGCTTGTCACACTTTGGGCTCGGCTGAGGGCCATCCCACTAGCGGTGGACGCCGAGGACACCATCACTTGGAAGCATACTGCCAACGGAATCTACTCCGCCACATCCGCGTACAGTGCGCAACTACTCGGGTTGGTCAGCTCGCCCATGGGCTTCGCAGTTTGGAAAGCATGGGCTCCCCCTAAGATGAAATTCTTTGCTTGGTTGGCAATCCAAAACCGAATCTGGACGGCGGATAGATTGGAGAGGCGAGGATGGCCGAACTGCGGCCTATATCCACTCTGCAAGCAGACGTTCGAATCGGTGAGCCACATCTTCTTCAAGTGTCGGTACTCCCTTAGGCTATGGGGCATGATCAAAGGCTGGCTCAAACTTGACTACCTCGACATCTCCTCCTGGATCACGATGCGCTCCATCAAGGACTGGTGGCTCAACATGTCGGCCTCTAGCATGCCCAACCGGAAGGCGATGGCTTCTCTTGCTATCTTGACCTGCTGGACCATTTGGTGCGAGAGAAATGCACGGTGTTTAAATCACAAGTCCACGCCTCCGCCTGTATTGTTGTCAAACATTCAGAGTGACGCCAACCTTTGGGTAATTGCGGGTGCTAAGCACTTGGGTCAAATCATGCCGGGAGAGTAGTGTCATTGTAACATTTTCTTTCGCTTTTCTTGTAAAAGCAACTCTAAACTTCTTCTTAATTAATGGATGAGGCAAAGCATTTGCCTCCGTTTCGAATTTTTTTTTTAATTATCTCAGCAACTGGCAGATGAGTAAATGGCATATATCAAAATTTAGAAATCACAACATACTCTTAATTCAATAAGAGTAGACGCGTCACTTAACAAATTAATGACTAACTGACGACAACTTAAAATTAGTTCACAAACGGGTAGGGTATGAGTATACTCGCGAATACAAGGTTATACCCGTACCCTACCCATGACTTAATGGGTAGGGTATGGGTACTACTCATGGGTATAAAAGTATGCCTATACCCTGCCCATGCGGGTACGATACCCGCGGGTACCCGTACCTATGGGTAAAATTGCCATCCTCAATGCAGACCTCTTCGTCATCGTTAAGAGTGTAATGCTTCAAGAAGTGGATTGTGAGGCAAAAACTCTTCGCGCCAGAACTTCCTGTGTTGCTCCCTCAACCCCTCAATAAAGGCTTTACTCTTAGCTTCTGAGAGCGGCTCATCATCGCTGGAACCGTCATCAGAGTCTGCTTCTGCTGCTTTGATAGCCTGCTCTTGGGTCTCATCAATGGTTGAGTCGGCAAGAACAATATCTTCCTCGCCAGGCTTGTCACCGGCACCTTCCTTTTGCCGGAGCAGAGCTTCAGCGAACACTCCTCGCCGCTGACAGCCTGCACCGCCGCCATACTTTTGGCGTTGCACGGCTTGAGCGACGAAGACTCCTCGTTTGCGGCCATAGCTCCGATCTATGCCCGCCTCCACGAGCGATTTCGGTGCTGGGTTGGTGGCTAGGGATTGTGGATCGTTCAGGTGAAGGCGGATTGGGATCTCGTGCGTCGTGTCGATTTGCATATAAAGGCGCTGGCGTGCTTTCGTGCAGACTCTACATGAGGAGACCTCCTCATCGGGAACTCCTATGCGCCGCTTATTGCGGCAAGTAGTCACAGTTTCGCATAGGAGACGACTCGCCTGGGCCGGCCCACTAGCTAACTTCCGCAGAATGAAAAATCGGAAAAAATAAAAGCGCGCTAGCTAGGAATCGAACCCGCGAGCAGCTGTAGACACACGCTAGCCACTGCGACACGCTAGATAATATGAAAAATATGCAGCGCCAGCATTAAAGAATCTGAGCGAGTCCATAGCCAATGTACTAACAGAGGTTTATTGCATACAATTACATATTAAAACTTCTATTAAAATTTCAAGCGTAAAAAAGGATTTTGTGTTTGGAAACGCGACATTATTTGGGAACTGAATAGAAACTAAAAACAAGTAGGGAAAAATTGAATACGAGAATAATTTCTAAATTATGAACTACTTTTCGTAAATGCAAAACATCTTTTCCAAAACAAGTAACAAAATGGAAAAGGTGATAATGTTTTCAAAACTACGATATTTTCAAAAAACTCGAGCATTTTTTGAATTTGTGACATAATTCCGAAAACAAGAACATTTTTAAAATTTGTGAACAAATTTTCAAAAACTGTAGCTTTTTCGAAAATGTGAACAAATTTGGACAATAAGAACATTTTTGAAATACCAAATATTTTAGAATTTGCGAACAAAAATTAAACATGCGAACACATTTTGAATTTGTGAACAAATTTCAACAATTAACATTTTTTGAATATGTGAACAAATTTTGAAAACTAAAATATGTTTTGAATTCGCGAACAAATTTGCAAAATGGGAATGGTTTTTTACATCTCCAGAACATTTTTGAATTTTTGAGCAAAATTTGGAAACAAGAAAATTTTTTATGGAATTGCCAAACATTTTTTAATTTGCGAACAATTTTTAAAGAGGGAACATGTTTTGTACCGCTTGAACATTTTTAAAATTTGTGAACAAAATTTGAAACTGAACAATTTTGAAACTCAAAAACAAAAATGTGCATATTTTTGAAATGTGCGAACAATTTATTTAAAACAAGAACATGTTTTGAACCACCGAACATTTTTGAAATTGTGAACAAAATTTGTAACCGAACAATTTCAAAACTACTGAAAAAATGAAAACATGCACATTTTTGGAATTTTCCGAAAAACTATGACATTTTCGAAAAATCAGGGACATTTTTTTGAAATCATGAACATTTTTTTCTAAACATGGTTTTTTTGGAAATTATGAATAATTTGTTCAAAACACATTTTTTCAGAAATTTCAGAAAACATGAACATTGTTTGAGTATGTGAACAAAATTGAAAAGGCTGGAACTTTTTTTGAAATTACAGAACATTTTCAAATTTATGAAACAAAATTTAGAAATGAGAACATTTTCAAATTTATGAAACAAAATTTAGAAATGAGAACATTTTTTCAAATTCCTCGAACATATTTTGAGTTTGCGAACAAATTATCAAAAACATGATTTCATTTCAAATTAGTGAACACATTTATTGAAAAATTCCAAATAGAAAAGAAAACCAAAAAAGGCAAATACGAACATTTTTTAAAAAGGGAACATTTTTTAAATCCCACAACATTTTGTTTAAAATGCGAACATTCTTTGAATTTATGAACTATTTTGTAAAATGCGGCCATTTTTAGAAAAAATGAAGGTTTTTTGAAAGTGGTAACAATTTTTTAAGGTTACGAACAAATTTTGAAACATAAATTTTTTTCAATAAAATTTGAAAAATTAAAAAGAAACGAAAAGAGAAACCGAAAAGGAAACAACAACATTTTTAGACCATAGTTAGAAACATAAAAAAAATGTAAAAATTCCAAAAAAAATTGAAAGTTAAACATTTTTTGAATACGTGAACAAAAGTTGAATACGTGAAGAAAATATAAAACGAATATGTTCAGAAATTCATGAACATTTTTGGAAAATTGCAAACAATTTTTGAAACGGAAACATTTTTTGAAATCGCGAACATTTTTTTAAAAGTTTTCAAAATTTTGAACAAAAACATTCTGAACAATTTTGTTAACACAAAATATTTTTTGAAAATTCCGAACATTTTTGGATAAATGCATACAGTTTTTGAATTTATGAACAAAATTTGAAAAGACGAACATTTTTAAAAATTTGAACATTTTTGTAAAATCGCGAACATTTTTTTGAGAGAGAAAACATAAACTTGAAAAACAAAAAAGAAAAAAAAAGAAAAACAAACAGAAATAGAAAAGGAAAGGAAAATAAAAAACCGGTTCAGAAACTTTCTAAAAGGTTCCCAAAACCGGAAAAAAACCAGCTGGGAACCTCTAGAAGGTTGCCAAAACCGGGATTGCTGGAACGGTTAAACGGGCCAGCCCGTTGCGTCGCTGCTCGGTCGCTCGCCTGTGCGAAGCGCCGGCAGTTTGACGCAGCGAGCGGCAAATAGGATATTCCCTCCTCGTCAGCGCTCTCGGCGCCGGATCGCGTTGATGGCGCCCACACGCACGGCCAATTGGGCCGGCCCATTAAAAAAGCACAGCTTCGATCCTCAATTCGCACTCGCTCGAAAAGAAAAAGATCATTCCTTAAAAAAAAATAGATCGCGCTCGATTGGGCATAGGTAAGTTCGTCTCAACAAAAAAAAAGGTACGTTCGTCTCTCGATCGCACTCCCTCGAAATATTTTTTTTACGAAAATCCATCAAAAGTTTGTCAATTATGAAGAAAAATAAAAAATATGAAAAAATTTCATTGATTTTGAAAGAAAATTTCATCGAATTGAAAAAAAGTTCATCAGTTTTGAAAAGAGTTCGTCGATTTTGATCTTGTTTTTGCCGATTTTGAAAAAATTTCATTGGTTTTGGAAAAAAATCATCGATTTTGAAACAAGTTCATCAAATTTTTAAAAAGTACATCGTATTTGAAAAAAGTTCATCAACTTTGTAAAAAGTTCATTGATTTGAAAACAAGTTCATCGATTTTGAGAAAAGTTCATCACATTTTAAAAAATTCATCCAATTTTAGAAAATGTTCATCGATTTTGCAAAAAATTTGCCGCCTTTGAAAAAGTTCAAGCATGTAAGGAAAAAAAGAGAAAAAATGAAAAGGAAAAGGAAAGCAAGTAGGAAATCAGCGAAAAATAACTACCTTTTTTGCATTTTATAAAAGAATAAAAAAGGATAGTAGCACATCTGGTCATGTGAGCCAACTGGTTAGTGCGGTCGCTACCTGAACAAACGAACTCGGTTTGAGTCATGACGGATGCAGTATTTTTTGGTTTTTTAAAACTGGAAAGCAGAAGAGCAGAAGGAAATGAGATGGGCCGGCCTGCTATGAAACCAACTGTATAGGGGGGTGTGCGCCCTGTACAAAAAGGCATATAAGTGCCGAATAGGATTTGGTTGCATGGAGTCCTATCTGTCATCTTTGTGTCCAACTAGTCCTTGCCATCGTCATGGCCCATGGGCCAATAGGCCTTTCCTTTTCCCCTATTTCCCCTTTTTGACGAAACCTTGCGGGGTCTCTAATCTAAACAAAAGAACTAAACCGCGAGAGCTACCACAATTGCATTGCATTACGAGAGTTGATCGAATTAGCATGGGAAATTGGATTGCAAAAACCATACATTGTCGGTTAACTACGAAAAAGCCAAGCAAAACCCCACATGCGGCCGCACTACCTAACTGTACTAGGTTTGAGACACCGGTAGACAAGGGAGACAACCATACAAACACCCAAAATCGACACCTAATTGTTGCGGAGAGAGAAGCAATAAATGAAGGGAGGTGGGTCAACACCTGCCTAAACCTAAGTAGGGCACAAACGACTACACCTCTTGCAAAGGCCACTAGCGTGTCGATCACACCCAAAAGACATTGGCTTTTTTCTGGCAACGACTTCGTCGCAGGTACACCTGCCAGCACACACCATCCAAGGGGCGCAACTCAAAAAGTATTGCCTCTTAGCAGGGGTGGAGAGGGCCCAAGGCATGAGCCCAAATCCTTTGGTGACTATAACGATTCTTTGTAGGTATAGTGCTACAATGATCGAAGGCGACACAGGGCTTCTTTGCGGCATGGCTCTGCCCTGCCTCTTGGGCGGTGTTGTCTAACGTGGCAAAGCCAGATCTAGGTTTTCACCTTGGCATAAAAGACTGCGAGATATGGAAAGTATGGAGCTTCATAGTGACGCCTTGAAGAAGGTGACTCGGGTTTTAGTCAAAGCACCACAACCATCGTTGTTGGTCTGCCGCAAGGGCAAAACACCGTGGCTCTCATAGGGAATGAGCAATAATCATCTTAACAAACAAAACCATCACTACTGGGAAAGGGCTTATAGGTGAACTAAGTTAGTGGCGGACACCGTGTGTCACCGGCCACAACTATTTTGAAAAACAAGTAGTGGCGGGTGACAAAACGCGCTCACCAGAGTATATAGCCTACCAGTGGCGGGTGCATAAGAGCGACCACCAAAAGTGAGCTCCCCAAATCTGCATGCATATTGAAAGTTAGCTCTTGGGGGGGGGGGGGGGGGGAGGGGGCAGAGCTAGGCACCCGCGACTAATACTGCGGGTTACAGTGGCGAGCCCTGAATGTGCTCGCCAATTGGGGTGACCCTCTCAAATTTTGTACATCCTGAAGTTAGCAGTGGCGGGCAGTAGCGATACCCGCTACAGATAAATTGTAGTCACCCCACGCAAAAAAAGGAATATAAATCCAGAAGTTAGTTGTGGTCCGAAGAGATGGAGAGAGACATGGACATCATCTCTGGCATAGAATTTCAAAAAAGAATTGGCCTTGCGGCACAACATTGGTGAACCTAGCGATCATATATCAGTCGGATTCCGTAGCAGCCTCAGATCTTGGCATTGTCGTCCTTGCAGACCTCTTCCTCCTCTTCAACCGAGTAATCCTTCAAAAGTGGATTCAGAGGCAAAACTCTTCGTGCGAACTTCCTGTGCTTCTCATCCAACTCGTCAAGTAAGGCTTTATGCTCAGCATCCGAGAGCGGTCTATCATCATCACCGGAACCGTCATCGAGTCCGCTGCTATCGCTGCTTTGATGGCCTGCTCTTTGGTCTCATCAACATCAATGGCTGACTCGGCGTACAGTATCTTCCTCGTCATGCCCGGCCGGTCGGCACCTTCCTTTTGGTGGAGCAGATCTTCAGCGGACACTCATCGCCACGACAGCCTGCGGTCCCGCCGTATTTTTGGTGCTGCACGGCTTCAGCGAGGAAGACTCCTCGTTCCGCCATAGTTCCGATCTCTGCCCGCCGCCACGAGCGATTTCGATGCTGGGCTGGTGGCTGGGATTCCAGGTTTGTTTTGGTGAAGGCGGAATTGGGATCTCGTGGAATAGCTGCGTCGTCTCGATTTGTATATAAAAGCACTGGCTGGCGTGTGCTTCGGTGCGGACTCCGCACGGAGTATGTCCAGTCCGCCGTGTTCGTGTCCAACTAATCCTTCCCATCGTCATGGCCCATGGGCCAATAGGCCTTTTCCATTTCCCCAATTTCACCTTTTTTGACGAAACCTTGTGATGGCAACAAGCACTCATTCGTGAGCCTTCCAAAAATCACTTGGGGTGGCTGCTCCTAGCAGCCGCCACGTGTCGCGCTCTGAATACTTTCTTCGAAATTTGTTTTTTGTTGCACATGTTTTCTGCTTTTTAGATGGTATTTTTTGTTTTTTTTTGGCTTTCCGGTTTTCCACCGGTTTTTCTCAGCTTTTTAACAAAAATATATTCAAATCTTTTTTTTGCGCAAAAAATATGTTTGTTTTCTCTACTTCCGCGAGAGACATGGTTTAGCTTCCATGAGAGGCATGATTTTGCATCCGCGAGAGGCATGGTTTTCCTTTCGCGAGAAACGAAAAAGGCATTTTTTTAGCTTCCGTGAGAGGCACGGTTTAGCTTCAGTGAGAGGCATGGTTTTCCTTCCATGAGAGGTACTGTCGTGCCTCTCGGAAACGGAAAAAATGCGTTTCTGTTTTTTTCATTCCGCGAGAGGATGGTTTTCCTTCTGCAACATGCCTCTCGGAAATGAAAAAAAATGTGTTTTCTCTTTTCTTTTACTTTCATGAAAGAAAGAGTTTAGCTTTTGCGAGAGGCATGGATTCACTTCCATGAGGGGCACGGCCGTGTCTGCCGGAAACAAAAACAAAACACATTTTCTTTTTTTTTTCTTCCGTGAGAGGCATGGTTTTGCTTTCATGAGAGGCACGGCCGTGCCTCTCGGAAATTAAAAAAAAAACAGTTTTCTTTTTCTTTTTCCTTTTCTTTTTCTTCCACGAGAGGCACAATATTTCTTTCATGAGAGGCACAAATTTACTTCTGCGAGAGGCATGGTCGTGGCTCTCGAAAGCGGCTTTCAAAAAGCGAACAAAACATGCTCCCCATTCGGTTTTTTTGACCAGTTTTTTTGTCTGGTTTTTTCATGAAAAAAGTTCCTCAAAACATATCAACAGGGGATCTAATTTTGAAAATCATGACGCGATGAATCCAACGGTAAAAACTGTTCGAGATTTGGATGCACGATTTAAGAGTTAAAATGTTTTGAATAAATATATCTACGAAAAAGGGGAAAACTCTCAGGTTGCGACATGTGGCGCACATGTAGTGCGCCACTTGTTGCAACCTGGGGAGATAAGAGTGATCTTTGGAAGGAGTACTCCTCAATTAGTGATTTCGAACCTTGCAGGCTCTCTAATTTAAACAAAAGAATGAAACCTCGAGGGGAGCTCCCACAATTGCATTTCATTACGAGAGAGTTGATCGAATTAACAAGGGAAATTAGATCGAAAAACCATTCACTGTTGGTTAACTACGAAAAAGCCAAGCAAAATCGCACACAATACCTAGCTATACTAGGTTTGGGATACTGCAGACAAGCGAGACAACCATCAAAACAACCAACAACCGACACCTCATTGTTGCCAGATAGAAGCAATAAACAGAGGGAGGTGGGTCAACACCTGCCCAAACCTAAGTAGGGCACAAACGACTAAACCTCTTACAAAGGCCACTAGTGTGTTGATCACACCCAAAAGACTTTGGTTTCTTCATCACTTGAGTTGGGGGCATGGTGAGTGGAGGTAGACATTGTCGATTGAGTTGGTGTTGAAAGAACTTGTATATCGGGGATCTGTTGTTCTGTCTCCATATCCAGACTTCGCCTTCTTTGACTCATGAGTTTAGTGCGTCGATGCAGTAAGCTCTATGATGGTTATGATATATTGGTAGGAGAGGTGCTGAATTCGATGCCACTATGAGTTGGTAGCGGATTGACTCGGGGTGGGGGCGGGGGTTTGGGATCACTTGAAGTTGAGACGACTTGATACCTACATGGACAATGATGGCAAATATGGATCTATATATGGTGAACGGGTGAATGGTTGTTGTTTCCTTTGAACACAAGGTTGAGTTAGTGCTCGATCGGATCCAACCACTCAAAGACTGGGCTCCCCTATTTGGCGGGCGGGGGGGGGGGGGGCATGATTGCGCGAGGTGATTGATATCGGAGAGGCGGGGTAGGGGACGCTGGGATCATCCTCTAATGCGCAGGGATATGCTTGATTTGGAGTTTAAGATGGTATATGAAATCGTGTCGTGCTCTGAGCGCTCCCTCCTGAATTTGTTTTCTATTTTTCCGCACGCGGTTTCTGCTTTTTAGATGTTTGTTTTCTGGGTTTTTTTTGGCTTTTTGGTTTTCTCCCCGTGTATTTAGCTTTTCGACAAAAAAATTCAAAAAATAGTTTTTGCGCGAAATACACGTTTTCTTCTTCTTCTGCGAGAGGTGAGGGAGTCCTGGATTAAGGGGTCCTCGGACAGCCGGACTATATAATTTGGCCGGACTGTTGGACTATGAAGATACAAGATTGAAGACTTCGTCCCATGTCCGGATGGGACTCTCCTTTGCGTGGAAGGCAAGCTTGGCAATTCGGATATGTAGATCTCCTTCTCTGTAACCGACTCTGTGTAACCCTAGCCCCCTCCAGTGTCTATATAAACCGGAGGGTTTAGTCCGTAGGACAACAACAATCATAATCATAGGCTAGCTTCTACGATTTAGCCTCAACGATCTCGTGGTAGGTCAACTCTTGTAATACTCATATCATCAAGATCAATCAAGCAGGAAGTAGGGTATTACCTCCATCGAGAGGGCCCGAACCTGGGTAAAACATTGTGTCCCCTGCCTCCTGTTACCATTTGCCTTAGACGCACAGTTCGGGACCCCCTACCCGAGATCCGCCGGTTTTGACACCGACATTGGTGCTTTCATTGAGAGTTCCACTGTGTCATCGCGGTAGGGCTTGATGGCTCCTTCAATCACCTTCAATGACACGGTCCAAGGGGAGGTTTTCCTTCCCGGACAGATCTTCGTATTCGGCGGCTTCGTACTGCGGGCCAACTCGCTTGGCCACCTGGAGCAGATCGATAGCTACGCCCCTGGCCATCAGGTCAGGTTTGGGAGCTTGAACTATACTGCCGACATCCGCGGAGACTTGATCTTCAACGGATTCGAGCCCATGTCAGGTACGCTGGACAGTCGTGATGAGCATGACTTATATCTGCCATCAGACTGTGTTCGGGAGATTGCACCTGCGGCGGCCCCGGGAATCAATCCGGCGCAGATTGCGCCTTCCGAGGACGGGTGGATGGACCCCGCCACGGAGGCCGCACACCTATCGGCGTTGGAGCCGAACACTGATCCCACCTCTTGCGGGGATGGTGTCATCGGACCCTCGGACTCGCTTTCCGCCATGAGGATCCGAACCGCGTACATTCGTGTTTCATCGAATCTGATTGGGCACCGGTCATGGAGTTCACCGCGCGGATATTTTTCAGCACTCTCCCTTGGGTGATGTGCTAAGTTCATTAAGGTCCCATTCCTTGTCGGGAGATTCTTGGCGAACTATGTCCGCTCGAGTGGGAAGCGGACGGCGAAGAAATTCGTTCCCCACCCACCACCCACTTAATAGCCATTGTCGATGACTTAACCGACATGCTTGACTTCAACTCCGAAGACATCGACGGTATGGACGACGATGCAGGAGAAGAACATGGACCATCACCTATAGGGCGCTGGACAACCACCTCATCATATGATATATATGGTGGACACCCCCAAACAAAGCAATGACGATGAGGCAACGGAAGATAACCCCTTGGAGAAGCAATCTAGGCACCGGCGTCATAGGCGCCGCTCCAGGCCCCGCCATAGCAAAAATAGTGATACCGGCACAAATAACAATCCGGATGGTGCCGAAGACGAAAACAATCCAGCCCAGCCAGGCTTCAAGCAGGCCAAGCAAGAGGATGGGCAAGCTAGCCCTAAGGAACATGCGACAGATGGAGAATCAGAGGATGATAATTATATGCCTCTCTCCGAAGACGAAGTGAGCCTTGGCGACGAAGAATTCATCATGCCTGAGGATCCTGTCGAGCAGAAGCGCTTCAAGCGCCGTCTTATAGCCACCGCAAAAGTGCGAGGAAAAAGCGAATGACTTCAAGCTGATCAAGATCTGCTAACGGATAGATGGACCGAGGTCCTAGCTACCGAGGAATACGGACTTGAGTGCCTTACCAAAAGTTACCCAAAGCGCAGGTTGCTACCTCAACCCGAGGAAGAGGCGTTAAAGCCCACACTACCAGCGCATGATGCGGCTGACCGGCCACCCCATGGCCGCGACAAAGCGGCGTACCAGCCCGAAGTCTAGCCCGCACCCTGGCGCCAAACAAACAATAACACTAAGGCCCGGGGCTCCACGCATGACCTATGAGACAAATTAAAAAGCAAAGCAGGGCAGCCAAGATCGATCTACGGATCACAGGGGCGCGCCCCAACGCGTGACGAGGACCGTCACGCCGGATACACTAACAAATCCGGCCGGGCCGAATACAATGAAGCCCGGCACAGAGGCTCCGCACATCCTCTATGCTTCACTGATGAAGTAATGGATCATGAATTCCCAGAAGGGTTTAAACCCGTAAACATTGAATCATACGATGGTACCACAGACCCCGCGGTATGGATAGAAGATTTTTTCCTCCATATTCACATGGCCCGCGGAGATGATCTACACGCTATCAAGTACCTCCCACTAAAACTCAAGGGACCGGCTCGGCATTGGTTGAATAGCTTGCCGGCAAACTCCATCGGGAGTTGGGAGAACCTGGCAGACGCATTCCTTGACAAATTCCAGGGCACTTATGTGCGACCACCAGATGCTGATGATCTAAGTCACATAACCCAACAACCCAGAGAGTCAGCCAGGAAATTTTGGACCCGGTTCCTAACCAAAAAGAACCAAATTGTCGACTGTCCGGATGCCGAAGCCGTAGTGGCCTTTAAGCATAACATCCGTGACGAGTGGCTTGCCCGACATCTCGTCCAAGAAAAGCCAAAGTCCATGGCAGCCCTCACAACACTCATGACCCGCTTTTGTGTAGGTGAGGTTAGGTGGTTGGCTCGTAGCAACAACACAGCAAGAAATCCTGGCACATTGAAAGCCAAGGATAGCAACGACAAACCATGGTGCAACAAACACAAGCGCCGCAAAAATGGTGATAGTGCCGAAGACACGTCAGTCAATGCCGGATTCAGTGGCTCCAAGTCCGGTCAGCGGAAAAAGCCATTCAACAAAAAACAATTCAGGCCCGTCCAGTTTGGACCGCATACTCGACCGTCCATGCCAAATTCATGGCACCCCGGGAACACCAGCCAACCACACCAACAGAGAATGCTGGGTCTTCAGACAAGCCGGCAGGTCAGATGCCGAAAACAAGAGGAAGGGGTCTCAAAGCGACGATGACGACGAGGAGCCCGGACCACCAAATACATGAGGATAGAAAAAATTCCCTCCCCAGGTGAAAACGGTGAATATGATATACGCAAGCCACATTCCCAAGTGGAAACGTGCACTAAGGGAAGTCTATACAATGGAGCCAGTCGACCCAAAGTTTAACCCATGGTCCTCTTGCCCGATCACTTTCGATCGCAGGGACCATCCTACCAGTATCCGTCATGGCAGTTCGGCCGCACTGGTCCTCGACCCCATCATTGACGGATTCCACCTCACACGAGTCCTTATGGACGGAGGCAGCAGCCTGAACCTGCTATACCAGGATACAGTGCGCAAAATGGGCATCAACCCCTCAAGGATCAATCCCACAAAAACCACCTTCAAAGGTGTCTCATCAGGTGTAGAGGCCTGTTGCACGGGCTCAATCACACTTCAAGTGGTCTTCGGATCTCCGGACAATCACCGTACCGAAGATTTAGTCTTCGACATCGTCCCCTTCCGCAGTGACCATCAGACACTGCTCGGACGAACCGCGTTCGCCCGGTTCAACGCGTGCCACATTATGCCTACCGTAAATTCAAGATGCCCGGTCCAAGCGGCGTCATCACGGTTAATGACAGGTCAAACTCCCCTCACCGCCGAAGAGTCTACAACCGCTTTAACGGTGAGAGCAATGGATGGCACCTTCCACGAACCTTGAGTCGACAGCTAAGCTCTCGGACACCGCCAAAGGAGACCGAACTCATGCATGGCAGGACATCCCGGCTCGCCCGAGCTTAATTAAAACACTCCAAAAAAAGATAATACAAGCCACATACCGCGGCTCAATCGCCTGTGGCGCAAAACCATTTCTTGCATTTTCTTTGCAGGTTCACCTTTACGTAGGCGGGATGGATGGCGTGGAAACACTTCGGCGTAAGTGAATCTCTAGGTATTCCTCCATGATCATCCGACTACACCCGGATCCGAACACAACTTCCTCACGCCGGTATCGGCAGGTTCCGCAATCATATTTCTTTTATCACATCATTTGTACTCATACGCATTGACGTATCATTCAAATACAACATGTGAATTTATGCGATGCTCATCTGCTGCTATTTCTTATTTAAAACTCTTTTGTTAAAAGGCGGTTGCTTATCGCGATATGCCTTAATATGCCAGGGGCTTCATCATGCCCGTACTACGGCAAAAAAGTCCGAACACCTTCACGGCAGTTCGGCACCCCGAACTTATAGCATTATATGCATCAGCTCTGAATCATGTCTTGGGTCAATAGTTGGGTTTGCCCGGCTCCTATGTTTTGGTACCTTACGTTCCGCTATATCGGCTAAGGTAGCACTGGGAGAACTACTGTGATTGTGTCCCGGTTCTTCCGGACGAGCACCTCAGTAGAGAAAGCCGAAAACTAACTGTCATGATGTAGCGAGAGCTGGTCAGCTGTTCGAGAGGTTCTAAAATCTTTGAGGATTTCTTCCGCATAATGCCATAACCAATGCAGCGTGCGATGGATCGGCCGTTTCCGATCAGGAGCTTATAGAGCCCCTCGTGCGGTCTTCCGAACACTAGGGGCTGCGCCTACCTTCCTTGTAAAAACTCCTATGGCTAAGTGAGAGCGATAAAGCCCTATAGTCCGATTACTGGTTTGCTTTGTCTTGAACACCTCCTTTAGGGACCCAAAACTGGGATAAAGAGTGCTCAGGTTTATCCCGAACACCACCGTACTTACTACGTGGGGCGGAAGCCGACGGCTGACTCTCAGGATTAGTATATAAAACGACCGCACAGGAGGAAAAACTTTCAAACGACAAGCAATAAATAATAGAAAATGACCTTGTCTAAACATTACAAAGGACAAACATGACCGTATTCATGGAAATATAATGTCCTTGGTGCATTGCTCTGCCGCAAGGCAGGCTCCTTTCAAGACACCTTCATAATACAGTTCGGGCTTGCGGTGCTCCTTCCCTTCCGGCGGTCCCTTGGTCATCAGCTTTTCCGCATCCATCTTCCCCCAATGCACCTTTGCGGGTGAAGGCCATTCGCGCACCCTCTATGCAGACCGACCGCTTGATGACTTGAGCGAGGCGAGGCACTCACAAGCCGCTTCACGAGCCCGAAGTAATCGCCGGAATCGGCTCAGCGGGCCATAGCTGGATAATTAAATCCTTCATGGCTAGCTCGGCCGCCTTATGCAGTTCGACTAGCTGCTTCAGTTGATCGGAGAAAGGCACCAGATAATTCCGTGCTAGATACTGCATCCAGAAGAGCTTATCCACAGTATTCCTCTCTTCGACTCGGTAGAATTGGGCGGCATCAGATATGCTGTGCGGCAGCTCCGCAAATACCCTTGTAGAAATCAAAATTCAAGCTATCAAACTCGATTTTCTCCTCTCAAATACCCGCTTTGTATAGAAAAAGCCTTACCAGCCGCAATCTTCCTCGCCTCCTGGATTTCCTTCACGGCACCTTGGGCTTCCCCCTGGGCATCACTGGCGGCTTGGCGAGCCTGGGAGAGTTCGGATTCTTTCCCAGATAAGCTCTGCTCCACGCTAACTTCCGCAGAATGAAAAATCGGAAAAAATAAAAGCGCGCTAGCTAGGAATCGAACCCGCGAGCAGCTGTAGACACACGCTAGCCACTGCGACACGCTAGATAATATGAAAAATATGCAGCGCCAGCATTAAAGAATCTGAGCGAGTCCATAGCCAATGTACTAACAGAGGTTTATTGCATACAATTACATATTAAAACTTCTATTAAAATTTCAAGCGTAAAAAAGGATTTTGTGTTTGGAAACGCGACATTATTTGGGAACTGAATAGAAACTAAAAACAAGTAGGGAAAATTTGAATACGAGAATAATTTCTAAATTATGAACTACTTTTCGTAAATGCAAAACATCTTTTCCAAAACAAGTAACAAAATGGAAAAGGTGATAATGTTTTCAAAACTACGATATTTTCAAAAAACTCGAGCATTTTTTGAATTTGTGACATAATTCCGAAAACAAGAACATTTTTAAAATTTGTGAACAAATTTTCAAAACTGTAGCTTTTTCGAAAATGTGAACAAATTTGGACAATAAGAACATTTTTGAAATACCAAATATTTTAGAATTTGCGAACAAAAATTAAACATGCGAACACATTTTGAATTTGTGAACAAATTTTCAACAATTAACATTTTTTGAATATGTGAACAAATTTTGAAAACTAAAATATGTTTTGAATTCGCGAACAAATTTGCAAAATGGGAATGGTTTTTTACATCTCCAGAACATTTTTGAATTTTTGAGCAAAATTTGGAAACAAGAACATTTTTTTATGGAATTCCCAAACATTTTTTTAATTTGCGAACAATTTTTTAAAGAGGGAACATGTTTTGTACCGCCGAACATTTTTTAAAATTTGTGAACAAAATTTGAAACTGAACAATTTTGAAACTCAAAAACAAAAATGTGCATATTTTTTGAAATGTGCGAACAATTTATTTAAAACAAGAACATGTTTTGAACCACCGAACATTTTTTGAAATTGTGAACAAAAATTTGTAACCGAACAATTTCAAAACTACTGAAAAAATGAAAACATGCACATTTTTGGAATTTTCCGAAAAACTATGACATTTTCGAAAAATCAGGGACATTTTTTTGAAATCATGAACATTTTTTTCTAAACATGGTTTTTTTGGAAATTATGAATAATTTGTTCAAAACACATTTTTTCAGAAATTTCAGAAAACATGAACATTGTTTGAGTATGTGAACAAAATTGAAAAGGCTGGAACTTTTTTTGAAATTACAGAACATTTTCAAATTTATGAAACAAAATTTAGAAATGAGAACATTTTCAAATTTATGAAACAAAATTTAGAAATGAGAACATTTTTTCAAATTCCTCGAACATATTTTGAGTTTGCGAACAAATTATCAAAAACATGATTTCATTTCAAATTAGTGAACACATTTATTGAAAAATTCCAAATAGAAAAGAAAACCAAAAAGGCAAATACGAACATTTTTAAAAAGGAACATTTTTAAATCCCACAACATTTTGTTTAAAATCACGAACATTCTTTGAATTTATGAACTATTTTGTAAAATGCGGCCATTTTTAGAAAAAATGAAGGTTTTTTGAAAGTGGTAACAATTTTTTAAGGTTACGAACAAATTTTGAAACATAAATTTTTTTCAATAAAATTTGAAAAATTAAAAAGAAACGAAAAGAGAAACCGAAAAGGAAACAACAACATTTTTAGACCAAAGTTAGAAACATAAAAAAAATGTAAAAATTCCAAAAAAAATTGAAAGTTAAACATTTTTTGAATACGTGAACAAAAGTTGAATACGTGAAGAAAATATAAAACGAATATGTTCAGAAATTCATGAACATTTTTGGAAAATTGCAAACAATTTTGAAACGGAAACATTTTTGAAATCGCGAACATTTTTTAAAAGTTTTCAAAATTTTGAACAAAAACATTCTGAACAATTTTGTTAACACAAAATATTTTTGAAAATTCGAACATTTTGGATAAATGCATACAGTTTTTGAATTTATGAACAAAATTTGAAAAGACGAACATTTTTAAAAATTTGAACATTTTTGTAAAATCGCGAACATTTTTTTGAGAGAGAAAACATAAACTTGAAAAACAAAAAAGAAAAAAAAAAGAAAAACAAACAGAAATAGAAAAGGAAAGGAAAATAAAAAACCGGTTCAGAAACTTTCTAAAAGGTTCCCAAAACCGGAAAAAAACCAGCTGGGAACCTCTAGAAGGTTGCCAAAACCGGGATTGCTGGAACGGTTAAACGGGCCAGCCCGTTGCGTCGCTGCTCGGTCGCTCGCCTGTGCGAAGCGCCGGCAGTTTGACGCAGCGAGCGGCAAATAGGATATTCCCTCCTCGTCAGCGCTCTCGGCGCCGGATCGCGTTGATGGCGCCCACACGCACGGCCAATTGGGCCGGCCCATTAAAAAAGCACAGCTTCGATCCCCTCAATTCGCACTCGCTCGAAAAGAAAAAGATCATTCCTTAAAAAAAAATAGATCGCGCTCGATTGGGCATAGGTAAGTTCGTCTCAACAAAAAAAAAGGTACGTTCGTCTCTCGATCGCACTCCCTCGAAATATTTTTTTTACGAAAATCCATCAAAAGTTTGTCAATTATGAAGAAAAATAAAAAATATGAAAAAATTTCATTGATTTTGAAAGAAAATTTCATCGAATTGAAAAAAAGTTCATCAGTTTTGAAAAGAGTTCGTCGATTTTGATCTTGTTTTTGCCGATTTTGAAAAAATTTCATTGGTTTTGGAAAAAAAATCATCGATTTTGAAACAAGTTCATCAAATTTTTTAAAAAGTACATCGTATTTGAAAAAAGTTCATCAACTTTGTAAAAAGTTCATTGATTTGAAAACAAGTTCATCGATTTTGAGAAAAGTTCATCACATTTTAAAAAATTCATCCAATTTTAGAAAATGTTCATCGATTTTGCAAAAATTTGCCGCCTTTGAAAAAGTTCAAGCATGTAAGGAAAAAAAGAGAAAAAATGAAAAGGAAAAGGAAAGCAAGTAGGAAATCAGCGAAAAATAACTACCTTTTTTGCATTTTATAAAAGAATAAAAAAGGATAGTAGCACATCTGGTCATGTGAGCCAACTGGTTAGTGCGGTCGCTACCTGAACAAACGAACTCGGTTTGAGTCATGACGGATGCAGTATTTTTTGGTTTTTTAAAACTGGAAAGCAGAAGAGCAGAAGGAAATGAGATGGGCCGGCCTGCTATGAAACCAACTGTATAGGGGGGTGTGCGCCCTGTACAAAAAGGCATATAAGTGCCGAATAGGATTTGGTTGCATGGAGTCCTATCTGTCATCTTTGTGTCCAACTAGTCCTTGCCATCGTCATGGCCCATGGGCCAATAGGCCTTTCCTTTTCCCCTATTTCCCCTTTTTGACGAAACCTTGCGGGGTCTCTAATCTAAACAAAAGAACTAAACCGCGAGGGGAGCTACCACAATTGCATTGCATTACGAGAGTTGATCGAATTAGCATGGGAAATTGGATTGCAAAAACCATACATTGTCGGTTAACTACGAAAAAGCCAAGCAAAACCCCACATGCGGCCGCACTACCTAACTGTACTAGGTTTGAGACACCGGTAGACAAGGGAGACAACCATACAAACACCCAAAATCGACACCTAATTGTTGCCAGAGAGAGAAGCAATAAATGAAGGGAGGTGGGTCAACACCTGCCTAAACCTAAGTAGGGCACAAACGACTACACCTCTTGCAAAGGCCACTAGCGTGTCGATCACACCCAAAAGACATTGGCTTTTTTTCGCAACGACTTCAGCAGTACACACACGCCAAGCACACACCATCCAAGGGGCGCAACTCAAAAGTATTGCCTCTTAGCAGGGGTGGAGAGGGCCCAAGGCATGAGCCCGAATCCTTTGGTGACTATAACGATTCTTCAGGTATAGTGCTACAATGATCGAAGGCGACCTGGGGCTTGCTGCCGGCATGACTCTGCCCTGCCTCTTGGGCGGTGTTGTCTAACGTGGCAAAGCCAGATCTAGGTTTTCACCTTGGCATAAAAGACTGCGAGATATGGAAAGTATGGAGCTTCATAGTGACGCCTTGAAGAAGGTGACTCGGTTTTAGTCAAAGCACCACAACCATCGTTGTTGGTGCCGCAAGGGCAAAACAACGTGGATCTCATAGGGAATGAGCAATAATCATCTTAACAAACAAAACCATCACTACTGGGAAAGGGCTTATAGGTGAACTAAGTTAGTGGCGGACACCGTGTGTCACCGGCCACAACTATTTTGAAAAACAAGTAGTGGCGGGTGACAAAACGCGCTCACCAGAGTATATAGCCTACCAGTGGCGGGTGCATAAGAGCGACCACCAAAAGTGAGCTCCCCAAATCTGCATGCATATTGAAAGTTAGCTCTTGGGGGAGGGGCAGAGCTAGGCACCCGCGACTAATACTGCGGGTTACAGTGGCGAGCCCTGAATGTGCTCGCCAATTGGGATGACCCTCTCAAATTTTGTACATCCTGAAGTTAGCAGTGGCGGGCAGTAGCGATACCCGCTACAGATAAATTGTAGTCACCCCACGCAAAAAAAGGAATATAAATCCAGAAGTTAGTTGTGGTCCGAAGAGATGGAGAGAGACATGGACATCATCTCTGGCATAGAATTTCAAAAAAGAATTGACGCACGGCACAACATTGGTGAACCTAGCGATCATATATCAGTCGGATTCCGTAGCAGCCTCAGATCTTGGCATTGTCGTCCTTGCAGACCTCTTCCTCCTCTTCAACCGAGTAATCCTTCAAAAGTGGATTCAGAGGCAAAAACTCTTCGTGCCAGAACTTCCTGTGCTTCTCATCCAACTCGTCAAGTAAGGCTTTATGCTCAGCATCTGAGAGCGGTCTATCATCATCACTGGAACCGTCATCAGAGTCTGCTGCTACTGCTGCTTTGATGGCCTGCTCTTTGGTCTCATCAACATCAATGGCTGACTCGGCCAGAACAGTATCTTCCTCGTCATGCCCGTCGGTCGGCACCTTCCTTTTGGTGGAGCAGATCTTCAGCGGACACTCATCGCCGCTGACAGCCTGCGGTCCCGCCGTATTTTTGGTGCTGCACGGCTTCAGCGAGGACGACTCCTCGCTTCCGCCATAGTTCCGATCTCTGCCCGCCGCCACGAAAGCGATTTCGATGCTGGGCTGGTGGCTGGGATTCCAGGTTTGTTTTGGTGAAGGCGGAATTGGGATCTCGTGGAATAGCTGCGTCGTCTCGATTTGTATATAAAAGCACTGGCTGGCGTGTGCTTCGGTGCGGACTCCGCACGGAGTATGTCCAGTCTGCCGTGTTCGTGTCCAACTAATCCTTCCCATCGTCATGGCCCATGGGCCAATAGGCCTTTTCCATTTCCCCAATTTCACCTTTTTTGACGAAACCTTGTGATGGCAACAAGCACTCATTCGTGAGCCTTCCAAAAATCACTTGGGGTGGCTGCTCCTAGCAGCCGCCACGTGTCGCGCTCTGAATACTTTCTTCGAAATTTGTTTTTTGTTGCACATGTTTTCTGCTTTTTAGATGGTATTTTTTGTTTTTTTTGGCTTTCCGGTTTTCCACCGGTTTTTCTCAGCTTTTTAACAAAAATATATTCAAATCCTTTTTTTGCGCAAAAAATATGTTTGTTTTCTCTACTTCCGCGAGAGACATGGTTTAGCTTCCATGAGAGGCATGATTTTGCATCCGCGAGAGGCATGGTTTTCCTTTCGCGAGAAACGAAAAAGGCATTTTTTTTAGCTTCCGTGAGAGGCACGGTTTAGCTTCAGTGAGAGGCATGGTTTTCCTTCCATGAGAGGTACTGTCGTGCCTCTCGGAAACGGAAAAAATGCGTTTCTGTTTTTTTCATTCCGCGAGAGGATGGTTTTCCTTCTGCAACATGCCTCTCGGAAATGAAAAAAAATGTGTTTTCTCTTTTCTTTTACTTTCATGAAAGAAAGAGTTTAGCTTTTGCGAGAGGCATGGATTCACTTCCATGAGGGGCACGGCCGTGTCTGCCGGAAACAAAAACAAAACACATTTTCTTTTTTTTTTCTTCCGTGAGAGGCATGGTTTTGCTTTCATGAGAGGCACGGCCGTGCCTCTCGGAAATTAAAAAAAAACAGTTTTCTTTTTCTTTTTCCTTTTCTTTTTCTTCCACGAGAGGAGAGGCACAATATTTCTTTCATGAGAGGCACAAATTTACTTCTGCGAGAGGCATGGTCGTGGCTCTCGAAAGCGGCTTTCAAAAAGCGAACAAAACATGCTCCCCATTCGGTTTTTTTGACCAGTTTTTTTGTCTGGTTTTTTCATGAAAAAAGTTCCTCAAAACATATCAACAGGGGATCTAATTTTGAAAATCATGACGCGATGAATCCAACGGTAAAAACTGTTCGAGATTTGGATGCACGATTTAAGAGTTAAAATGTTTTGAATAAATATATCTACGAAAAAGGGGAAAACTCTCAGGTTGCGACATGTGGCGCACATGTAGTGCGCCACTTGTTGCAACCTGGGGAGATAAGAGTGATCTTTGGAAGGAGTACTCCTCAATTAGTGATTTCGAACCTTGCAGGCTCTCTAATTTAAACAAAAGAATGAAACCTCGAGGGGAGCTCCCACAATTGCATTTCATTACGAGAGAGTTGATCGAATTAACAAGGGAAATTAGATCGAAAAACCATTCACTGTTGGTTAACTACGAAAAAGCCAAGCAAAATCGCACACAATACCTAGCTATACTAGGTTTGGGATACCGGTAGACAAGCGAGACAACCATCAAAACAACCAACAACCGACACCTCATTGTTGCCAGATAGAAGCAATAAACAGAGGGAGGTGGGTCAACACCTGCCCAAACCTAAGTAGGGCACAAACGACTAAACCTCTTACAAAGGCCACTAGTGTGTTGATCACACCCAAAAGACTTTGGTTTCTTCATCACTTGAGTTGGGGGCATGGTGAGTGGAGGTAGACATTGTCAGTTGAGTTGGTGTTCAGAAAGAACTTGTATATCGGGGATCTGTTGTTCTGTCTCCATATCCAGACTCGCCTTCTTTGACTCGCGAGTTTAGTGCGTCGATGCAGTAAGCTCTATGATGGTTATGATATATTGGTAGGAGAGGTGCTGAATTCCGATGCCACTATGAGTTGGTAGCGGATTGACTCGGGGAGGGGGCGGGGGTTTGGGATCACTTGAAGTTGAGACGACTTGATACCTACATGGACAATGATGGCAAATATGGATCTATATATGGTGAACGGGTGAATGGTTGTTGTTTCCTTTGAACACAAGGTTGAGTTAGTGCTCGATCGGATCCAACCACTCAAAGACTGGGCTCCCCTATTTGGCGGGCGGGGGCATGATTGCGCGAGGTGATTGATATCGGAGAGGCGGGGTAGGGGACGCTGGGATCATCCTCTAATGCGCAGGGATATGCTTGATTTGGAGTTTAAGATGGTATATGAAATCGTGTCGTGCTCTGAGCGCTCCCTCCTGAATTTGTTTTCTATTTTTCCGCACGCGGTTTCTGCTTTTTAGATGTTTGTTTTCTGGGTTTTTTGGCTTTTGGTTTTCTCCCGTGTATTTAGCTTTTCGACAAAAAATTCAAAAATAGTTTTCTTGTGAAATACACGCTTTCTTCTTCTTCTGCGAGAGGTGAGGAGTCCTGGATTAAGGGGTCCTCGGACAGCCGGACTATATACTTTGGACGGACTGTTGGACTATGAAGATACAAGATTGAAGACTTCGTCCCTTGTCCGGATGGGACTCTCCTTTATGTGGAAGGAAAGCTTGGCAATTCGGATATGTAGATCTCCTTCTCTGTAACCGACTCTGTGTAACCCTAGCCCCCTCCAGTGTCTATATAAACCGGAGGGTTTAGTCCGTAGGACAACAACAATCATAATCATAGGCTAGCTTCTACGATTTAGCCTCAACGATCTCGTGGTAGGTCAACTCTTGTAATACTCATATCATCAAGATCAATCAAGCAGGAAGTAGGGTATTACCTCCATCGAGAGGGCCCGAACCTGGGTAAAACATTGTGTCCCCTGCCTCCTGTTACCATTTGCCTTAGACGCACAGTTCGGGACCCCCTACCCGAGATCCGCCGGTTTTGACACCGACATTGGTGCTTTCATTGAGAGTTCCACTGTGTCGTCGCGGTAGGGCTTGATGGCTCCTTCAATCACCTTCAATGACACGGTCCAAGGGGAGGTTTTCCTTCCGGACAGATCTTCAGATTCGGCGGCTTTCTGCGGGCCAACTCGCAGCCACTGGAGCAGATCGATAGCTACGCCCGCCATCGTGTCAGGTTTGGGAGCTTGAACTATACTGCCGACATCCGCGGAGACTTGATCTTCAACGGATTCGAGCCCATGTCAGGTACGCTGGACAGTCGTGATGAGCATGACTTATATCTGCCATCAGACTGTGTTCGGGAGATTGCACCTGCGGCGGCCCCGGGAATCAATCCGGCGCAGATTGCGCCTTCCGAGGACGGGTGGATGGACCCCGCCACGGAGGCCGCACACCTATCGGCGTTGGAGCCGAACACTGATCCCACCTCTTGCGAGGATGGTGTCATCGGACCCTCGGACTCGTTTCCGGCTACAGGATCCGAACCGCGTACATTCGTGCCTATCGAATCTGATTGGGCACCGGTCATGGAGTTCACCGCCGCGGATATTTTTCAGCACTCTCCCTTGGGTGATGTGCTAAGTTCATTAAGGTCCCATTCCTTGTCGGGAGATTCTTGGCCGAACTATGTCCGGCTCGAGTGGGAAGCGGACGGCGAAGAAATTCGTTCCCCACCCACCACCCACTTAATAGCCATTGTCGATGACTTAACCGACATGCTTGACTTCAACTCCGAAGACATCGACGGTATGGACGACGATGCAGGAGAAGAACATGGACCATCACCTATAGGGCGCTGGACAACCACCTCATCATATGATATATATGGTGGACACCCCCAAACAAAGCAATGACGATGAGGCAACGGAAGATAACCCCTTGGAGAAGCAATCTAGGCACCGGCGTCATAGGCGCCGCTCCAGGCCCCGCCATAGCAAAAATAGTGATACCGGCACAAATAACAATCCGGATGGTGCCGAAGACGAAAACAATCCAGCCCAGCCAGGCTTCAAGCAGGCCAAGCAAGAGGATGGGCAAGCTAGCCCTAAGGAACATGCGACAGATGGAGAATCAGAGGATGATAATTATATGCCTCTCTCCGAAGACGAAGTGAGCCTTGGCGACGAAGAATTCATCATGCCTGAGGATCCTGTCGAGCAGAAGCGCTTCAAGCGCCGTCTTATAGCCACTGCAAAAAGTCTGAGGAAAAAGCAGCAACAGCTTCAAGCTGATCAAGATCTGCTAACGGATAGATGGACCGAGGTCCTAGCTACCGAGGAATACGGACTTGAGTGCCTTACCAAAAGTTACCCAAAGCGCAGGTTGCTACCTCAACCCGAGGAAGAGGCGTTAAAGCCCACACTACCAGCGCATGATGCGGCTGACCGGCCACCCCATGGCCGCGACAAAGCGGCGTACCAGCCGAAGTCTAGCCCGCACCCTGGCGCCAAACAAACAATAACACTAAGGCCCGGGGCTCCACGCATGACCTATGAGACAAATTAAAAAGCAAAGCAGGGCAGCCAAGATCGATCTACGGATCACAGGGGCGCGCCCCAACGCGTGACGAGGACCGTCACGCCGGATACACTAACAAATCCGGCCGGGCCGAATACAATGAAGCCCGGCACAGAGGCTCCGCACATCCTCTATGCTTCACTGATGAAGTAATGGATCATGAATTCCCAGAAGGGTTTAAACCCGTAAACATTGAATCATACGATGGTACCACAGACCCCGCGGTATGGATAGAAGATTTTTTCCTCCATATTCACATGGCCCGCGGAGATGATCTACACGCTATCAAGTACCTCCCACTAAAACTCAAGGGACCGCTCGGCATTGGTTGAATAGCTTGCCGCAAACTCCATCGGGAGTTGGGAGAACTGGCGACGCATTCCTTGACAAATTCCTGTGGCACTTATGTGCGACCACCAGATCTTGATGATCTAAGTCACATAACCCAACAACCCGGAGAGTCAGCCAGAAATTTTGGACCCGGTTCCTAACCAAAAAGAACCAAATTGTCGACTGTCCGGATGCCGAAGCCGTAGTGGCCTTTAAGCATAACATCCGTGACGAGTGGCTTGCCCGACATCTCGTCCAAGAAAAGCCAAAGTCCATGGCAGCCCTCACAACACTCATGACCCGCTTTTGTGCAGGTGAGGTTAGGTGGTTGGCTCGTAGCAACAACACAGCAAGAAATCCTGGCACATTGAAAGCCAAGGATAGCAACGACAAACCATGGTGCAACAAACACAAGCGCCGCAAAAATGGTGATAGTGCCGAAGACACGTCAGTCAATGCCGGATTCAGTGGCTCCAAGTCCGGTCAGCGGAAAAAGCCATTCAACAAAAACAATTCAGGCCCGTCCAGTTTGGACCGCATACTCGACCGTCCATGCCAAATTCATGGCACCCCGGGAACACCAGCCAACCACACCAACAGAGAATGCTGGGTCTTCAGACAAGCCGGCAGGTCAGATGCCGAAAACAAGAGGAAGGGGTCTCAAAGCGACGATGACGACGAGGAGCCGGACCACCAAATACATGAGGATAGAAAAATTCCCTCCCGGTGAAAGCGGTGAATATGATATACGCAAGCCACATTCCCAAGTGGAAACGTGCACTAAGGGAAGTCTATACAATGGAGCCAGTCGACCCAAAGTTTAACCCATGGTCCTCTTGCCCGATCACTTTCGATCGCAGGGACCATCCTACCAGTATCCGTCATGGCAGTTCGGCCGCACTGGTCCTCGACCCCATCATTGACGGATTCCACCTCACACGAGTCCTTATGGACGGAGGCAGCAGCCTGAACCTGCTATACCAGGATACAGTGCGCAAAATGGGCATCAACCCCTCAAGGATCAATCCCACAAAAACCACCTTCAAAGGTGTCTCATCAGGTGTAGAGGCCTGTTGCACGGGCTCAATCACACTTCAAGTGGTCTTCGGATCTCCGGACAATCACTGTACCGAAGATTTAGTCTTCGACATCGTCCCCTTCCGCAGTGACCATCAGACACTGCTCGGACGAACCGCGTTCGCCCGGTTCAACGCGGTGCCACATTATGCCTACCGTAAATTCAAGATGCCCGGTCCGCGCGGCGTCATCACGGTTAATGACAGGTCCAAACTCCCCCTCACTGCCGAAGAGTCTACAACCGCTTTAACAGTGAGAGCAATGGATGGCACCTTCCAGTCGAACCTTGAGTCGACAGCTAAGCTCTCGGACACCGCCAAAGGAGACCGAACTACTGCGCGGCAGGACATCCCGGCTCGCCCGGAGCTTAATTAAAAACACTCCAAAAAAAAAGATAATACAAGCCACATACCGCGGCTCAATCGCTCTGTGGCGCAAAACCATTTCTTGCATTTTCTTTGCAGGTTCACCTTTACGTAGGCCAGGATGGATGGCGTGGAAACACTTCGAGCGCGTAAGTGAATCTCTAGGTATTCCCCTCCATGATCATCCGACTACACCCCGGATCCGAACACAACTTCCTCACGCCGGGTATCAGCAGGTTCCGCAATCATATTTCTTTTTATCACATCATTTGTACTCATACGCATTGACGTATCATTCAAATACAACATGTGAATTTATGCGATGCTCATCTGCTGCTATTTCTTATTTAAAACTCTTTTGTTAAAAGGCGGTTGCTTATCGCGATATGCCTTAATATGCCAGGGGCTTCATCATGCCCGTACTACGGCAAAAAAGTCCGAACACCTTCACGGCAGTTCGGCACCCCGAACTTATAGCATTATATGCATCAGCTCTGAATCATGTCTTGGGTCAATAGTTGGGTTTGCCCGGCTCCTATGTTTTGGTACCTTACGCCCGCTATATCGGCAAAGGTAGCACCGGGAGAACCATCGTGATTGTGTCCCGGTTCTTCCGGACGAGCACCTCAGTAGAGAAAGCCGAAAACTAACTGTCATGATGTAGCGAGAGCTGGTCAGCTGTTCGAGAGGTTCTAAAATCTTTGAGGATTTCTTCCGCATAATGCCATAACCAATGCAGCATGCAATGGATCGGCCGTTTCCGATCAGGCGCTTATAGAGCCCCTCGTGCGGTCTTCCGAACACTAGGGGCTGCGCCTACCTTCCTTGTAAAAACTCCTATGGCTAAGTGAGAGCGATAAAGCCCTATAGTCCGATTGCCTGGTTTGCTGTGCTGAACACCTCCTTTAGGGACCCAAAACTGGGATAAAGAGTGCTCAGGTTTATCCCGAACACCACCGTACTTACTACGTGGGGCGGAAGCCGACGACTGGCTGACTCTCAGGATTAGTATATAAAACGACCGCACAGGAGGAAAAACTTTCAAACGACAAGCAATAAATAATAGAAAATGACCTTGTCTAAACATTACAAAGGACAAACATGACCGTATTCATGGAAATATAATGTCCTTGGTGCATTGCTCTGCCGCAAGGCAGGCTCCTTTCAAGACACCTTCATAATACAGTTCGGGCTTGCGGTGCTCCTTCCCTTCCGGCGGTCCCTTGGTCATCAGCTTTTCCGCATCCATCTTCCCCCAATGCACCTTTGCGCGGGTGAAGGCCATTCGCGCACCCTCTATGCAGACCGACCGCTTGATGACTTCGAGCCGAGGGCAGGCACTCACAAGCCGCTTCACGAGCCCGAAGTAACTGCTCGGAATCGGCTCAGCGGGCCATAGCTGGATAATTAAATCCTTCATGGCTAGCTCGGCCGCCTTATGCAGTTCGACTAGCTGCTTCAGTTGATCGGAGAAAGGCACCAGATAATTCCGTGCTAGATACTGCATCCAGAAGAGCTTATCCACAGTATTCCTCTCTTCGACTCGGTAGAATTGGGCGGCATCAGATATCTTTGGCGGCAGCTCATAAATACCCTTGTAGAAATCAAAATTCAAGCTATCAAACTCGATTTTCTCCTCTCAAATACCCGCTTTGTATAGAAAAAGCCTTACCAGCCGCAATCTTCCTCGCCTCCTGGATTTCCTTCACGGCACCTTGGGCTTCCCCCTGGGCATCACTGGCGGCTTGGCGAGCCTGGGAGAGTTCGGATTCTTTCCCAGATAAGCTCTGCTCCAAGGACTCGCATTTCTTCACGGCCTCCTGAAGCTCCCGCTCAGCATCAATAACTCTGGCCTCGTGCTTCTCACGGAGAGCCTGCTCAGCGGCTGCCTTCTTCTCGGCTTCGGCCACAGCCTTCTTAAGAGCCTCAATTTCGCCTGTCGCCCCTAGAGCATGTTATAAAAATATTTTAATCATGCACACTTATTCATTTCTGCTAAATAAGCAAGGTTTCTGCATACCTTGGTTACCCTACAGCTGTTTCTTCACTAGGCCAAGTTCTCCTTCGGCCCGCTCCAGACTATGCCTCAGTCCGGATACTTCCGCAGCATGAGAGGCGGCAGTCGCTACAGACGCCTGCCTATTAAAAAGAGTGATAGATGTCATCAAGTGAGTCTCCTGCAAACATAAATTTGATCCTCTGTCCGGTTCTTTCTTTCACCGAACAGTGTATTAGGGGCTGCTATCTATACCATGACACTCTTCCAAACTTCATTAAACATGCCTCAAAGCCTCTTATGAGTCTGATATAGGATTCATTCAGACCACTCTCAGCAGACTGAGTCTTCTCAATCGCCGCACCCATAAGGGTACGGTGTTCATCAACGATGGAGGCATCCTTCGGCGCCGCCAACAAAGCATCCGGCACCTCTGGTTGGACAGAGGTTGCCGGCGGAACAGACACACCTCCTCCAGCTGACGGAGGTCACCTGCCTGACCCTACGGCCTTATGGTCTCCAGGATCGTGTCCGGCTGGGGGCCGGATTCAAGATAACCCCCGCCGTCGACGTTCACGGGAGCCTTCTCGCGCGTATGTCCGGACCACAAGTTCGGCCTCTGGCGCCGCTTTGCGATCTCCCCCCCCCTCCGTGGCCTGGGTCCTTCTGGGACGAAACCTCGGTTTCAGTCATATGTTTGGGGGAGGGGGCCTTCGGGGGTGTCCCGCTCTCCATTGCATCCGAACCCAGTAAATCCTCTGACGAGGATTGTTCGGCGCGGGACCTCGCCGGACTGAAAAAAGTACGGCTCAGATTAAAATATCACGCCGTGATAAGTCTGGACACATGAGTGTGTTCAGATTTTATACTCACGAGTGCACCAGGGGCTCAGCCCTAGGATCCCACTCCGGGCTGCTATCGGCGGCGGCGGTGGACTCCTCTTGAAGAGGAGTCTTTACCCTCTTAGGCGAATCGGCCTCCAAGGATGTGGAGGCCGTCCTTTTCTTTTTTTCCTCACGGGGGATTCGTCTTCCTCCTCCTCCCCGTCCTCTTCGGAGGAAGAATGGGCATTAGAGTCTTCGGCTTTTGTGTCCGAGGCTCCACGGCAACGGAGGCCGCCCTGGTCTTCTTGGCCTCCTTTTCGGCCTTCTTCTTCGGCGCCTTATAAGGCGCCGGGACCATCATCTTCATCAGAAGTGGGCCGGCCGGTTGTTCTGGTAGCGGGGCCGGACAGTAGATCTGCCCCGCCTTCTTCGCCCAGCCCTAGGAAATTGATGGGAAATACGTTAAGTATTTTCCTGAGGATGTGCAGAAAAAACACACGAATTGTCAACGTACATTTACTTACCGAACTTGCAGGGCGGGATAGTTGGTACCTGCGGTCCTCGGCGGAGTCCGGCCACGGTTTGCCGGACTTAAAAAGCACCTTCCAGATGTCCTTGTGCGTAGAGCCAAAGAGCTCTAGCAGGGTCTGGTGCTTGGCCAGGTCAAAGTCCCATAGATTGCAAGCTCGGTGTTGACATGGTAGAATCTGGCGAACCAACATCACCTGGACTACATTGACGAGCTTGATGTTCTTGTCTTCCATGTCTTGGACGCGTCTGGAGCTCTGATAGCTCGTCTGACGAAGCCCAGTTCAGGCCCTTCTTGTTCCAGGACATAAGTCGCAGGGGGGCACCGGATCTGAACTCTGGAGCGACGGCCCATTCCTTGCCACGCGGCTCGGTGATGTAAAACCACTGCTGCTGCCACTCCTTGACGGAATCATTAAAAGTACCTGTTGGACATGTAACATTGGGCATCTTGCTCACCATGGCGCCTCCGCATTCGGCATGCTCGCCGCTCACTACCTTGGGCTTCACATTAAAAACGTTCAGCCATAAGCCGAAGTGCGGCGGGACGCGGAGAAAGGCCTCGCATACGACGATGAATGTCGAGATGTTGAGGAAGGAATTTGGGGATAAATAATGAAAATAAATCCCGTAATAATACATGATGCCGCGAACGAATGGCTGAAGGGGAAACCCTAGTCCGCGGATAAAATGAGGGAGGAATACCACCCTCTCGTGGGGTTCCGGAGTGGGGATGATCTGTCCCGCCGTCGGGAGACGGTGGCCAATTCTCTTGGCCGGATACCCGGCCCCCCGAAGCTTTTTGATATCCTTCTCCTGGACGGTAGAGGCCATCCACTTGCCTCCTGCTCCAGATCCGGACATTTTCGGGAAGCCTTTTTGAGCGGAGAAGAGGAACGCTTGGGCACTAGGGCTCGACCGAAAAGGAATGGTTGAGTAGAGGAGGGCGTGGGTGAAAAAGGGAGTTCTTATCCCCTTATAAAGGCAGCAGAGATCCTGCGCCTCCCCACTTGCCCGCTAAAATCGCTTATTCCCCAAGCGCCACAATTGATGGCATGGTTGGGTTACCCACACCCGTATTGATGAGAATCCCGTAATAAGGGGACACGATCTCTGCTTCGACGAGACGTGCCGATAAAGCTGCCTCGCGATATGTGCGGTGGCAGGTTGTGAAAAACGGTTCGAATAATGACCAGGCCGTGGCGTGATGTCACGCTATGAAAAAGCTGTCGGCAGATTAGATTTGTGGAATGTTGTACTCTCTACGATGGTATGTGGAATTTGTTTTGTAGAGCCGGACACAATCCTTGTGTTCAAAATCTTCTATGGAGTATTCGGAGAAGGAACCCGCCTTGCAATGCCGAAGACAATCTGCGCGCCAGACTCATCGTCATTGAAATCCGGTTCAGGGGCTACTGAGGGAGTCCTGGATTAAGGGGTCCTTGGACAGCCGGACTATATAATTTGGTCGGACTGTTGGACTATGAAGATACAAGATTGAAGACTTCGTCCCATGTCCGGATGGGACTCTCCTTTGCGTGGAAGGCAAGATTGGCAATTCGGATATGTAGATCTCCTTCTCTGTAACCGACTCTGTGTAACCCTAGCCCCCTCCGGTGAGGGTTTAGTCCGTAGGACAACACCAATCATAATCATAGGCTAGCTTCTAGGGTTTAGCCTCAACGATCTCGTGGTAGATCAACTCTTGTAATACACATATCATCAAGATCAATCAAGCAGGAAGTAGGGTATTACCTCCATCGAGAGGGCCCGAACCTGGGTAAAACATCGTGTCCCCTGCCTCCTGTTACCTTTAGCCTTAGACGCATAGTTCGGGACCCCCTACCCGAGATCCGCCGGTTTTGACACCGACAAGAGGCACGGTCTACCTTCCGCGAGACACATGATTTTCCTTCATGAGAGGCACGTTCGTTTCCTCGTAAATGGAAAACAAAATTGTTTTCTCTTTTTTTAGCTTTCGCGAGAGGCATGACCGTGCCTCTCCGAAACCAAAAAAGATGCGTTTTCTGTTTTTTTTTCTTTCGTGAGAGATAAGGTTTTGCTTCCGCGAGAGGCAAAAAAAAGTGTTTTCTTTTTTTTCCTTCCGCGAGAGGCATGGTTTAGCTTCCGCGAGAGGCATGTATTTTCTGCTGAGAGGCACAGCCATGCCTCTTAAAAAGAAAAAAAATGCATTTTCTCTTTTTTCTTCCGTGAGGCATGGTTTTGCTTCCACAAGTGACACATTTTTGCTTTCATGAGAGGCACTGCCATGCCTCTAGAAAACGAAAAAATGGGTTTTCTTCTTCCTCTTTTTTTCCTTCCGCGAGAGGCACGGTTTTGCTTTTGCGAGAGGCACGGATTTGCTTCTGCGAGAGGCATGTCCGTACCTCTCGGAAACGGCTTTCGGAAAGGGAAAAAACGTGCTCCCAGTTCGGTTTTTTGACAGGTTTTTTTCGTCCGTTTTTTTGACAGGTTTTTTTTCGTACGGTTTTTTCGTGAAAAAAAGTTCGTCAAAACCTATCAACATGGGATCTAGTTTTGAAAATCTCGACCCGAGGAATCACAGTGAAAATGGTTCAAGATTTGGATGCACGGTTTAAGACTTAAAATGTTTTGAATAAATAAATCTATGAAAAAGAGGAAAACTCACAAGTTATGCACTTGTCGCAACCTGCAGAGATGAGAGTAATCTTTGGAAGGAGTACTCCTCAATTAGCGAGGGCATGTACAATGGTTGATAAGATAGTCTTATCTTAAACCTTGCATGTAACTTAGATATGACAAAAAACATAACTACAATGGGTTATCTCTTAGCCTTATCTTCGATAACTAGCTATTCCTAAAAACATGGTGAGACATATTGTGCAAGAGGTCATCTTTTAAAAAAGAGAAGACAAGCCTTTTCTTATAATTTCTCTTTCCTCCACCTCTGCATGTATCCTACATGGCACTCCTAAGATAACACCATTGTACATGCCCTGATTTTTTACCTTGTGGGGTCTCTAATTTAAAAAAAAGAACGAAACATCAAGGGGGGCTTCCTCAATTGCATTTCATTACGAGAGAGTTGATCGAATTAACAAGGGAAATTAGATAGGAAAACCATACACTTTTAGTTAACTATGAAAAAGCCAAGCAAAACCCCACACGCAGCTGCACTACCTAGCTATACTAGGTTTGGGATACCGGTAGACAAGCGAGACAACCATTGAAACTCCCAATAATCGACACCTCATTGTTGCCAGAGAGAGAAGCAATAAACGAAGGGAGGTGGGTCAACACCTGCCCAAACCTAAGTAGGAACTAACAACTACACCTCTTGCAAAGGTCACTAGCGTGTCGATCACACCCAAAAGACGTTAGTTTCTTCATCACTTAAGTTGGGGGCATGGTGAGTGGAGGTAGTCAGTCGAGTTAGTGTTGAGAAAGAACTTGTATGTGGGGATCTGTTGTTATGTCTCCATATGTAGACTCGCCCTCTTTGACTCGTTAGTTAAGTGTGTCGATGTAGTAAGCTGTATGATTGTTAGGATATATTTGTAGGAGAGGTGGCTAAATTCCCATGCAACTATGAGTTGGTAGCAGTTTGACTCGGGGAGGGGGACGGGGGTTTGGGTCCACTTGAAGTTGAGCCGACCTGATACCTATGGGGACAATGATGGTAGATATGGATGGTTGTTGGATCCTTTGATTACAAGGTTGCGTTAGTGCACGATCGGATCCAACCACTCAAAGACAAGGATCCCCTATTTGGCGGGGGGGGGGGGGGCATGATTGCAGGAGGTTCTTGATATCGGAGATGCGGGGTAGTTGTATCATCCTCCTTTAATGCGCAGGGATATGCTTGATTTGGAGTTTAAGACGATATATGAAATTTGATTCAACAAGTGTGGTGATCCAGTGGCGGAAGCTCATCGCTACATTATCCATGAGATATTTGTCGTTCAACTGTCGATGAGTGGGGTCTTAAATTCTGGGGACGTGATGGGTGATGCACATTTTATGACCGGTCTGTCAATTAAATAGTTATGTTTTCGGGCTCGTTGAGGCCTAGTTGCCCAAACAACAAGTGGCTTGGCTGCCCCAGAGCAGTGGAAACCCCTATATTAAAAAGCAAGTATGTCGTTTTCGCCAACATAGTCTATCGAGGTAGGGTCACCGGGTTAGTATCCTCCTGTCTTAGCCTACAACTCGGTTGCCCAAGAGGAGACTTTTGCAGAGGAGAGAAGGGAATAAACCCCTGAGACCCCACCTCACTAGGAGAGTCACCATCGAGCTATCTCGGTGTCGAAAGAGAAGAAATGGGACCCCCATCCTGGCATGAAGACCTTGCCATGTTTAGGCTTAAAGAAACCACTCGACACCTCTGATTGGGCGATGAATCCACCTAGTGTTACCATTAAAAGGCTAGAGATGGCAGCTAACAAGGAAGGTCGAGCTTCCTGCACATCTTCGTTGGAGACACGCACAACTACCCCGCATCCTTAGCCATTTCCATCCACACACCCCTAGATGAATAAAAGTAGAGAGACAAACCAATGTGGTGATATCCTCTCACATTGTCTTCCCAATATCCAAAGCAGAGCTATTCACTTACCATTTGGTCCATACATGTCAATATTTCCCCTTCCTAAAGATTATGCCCGATTATTTGCCTTTTTGGTTATTTTTAGAAAAGGAGGTACCCGACACCAACATCGATTGATGCACATAGCCATTTATTATACAATTTTGAGGGCATTACATAAATAGATAAAAAGGACACGAGCTCGAACAATACATTTGTACATAAGACTCTCATGCATTACTAAACCTAGTTCTATGCTACCATATAGCCCGTACAACTATCTCGAAATGCTTGCATCCAAAGTCTAGAGTCCCGAGCCTCCACGTGCTGATGTAAGGACTACATATGGATCCGATGCGTAGCTCTGTGGATAACTTGCAAAAAAATGGAAACTTTGTCATTGTTAAACATAAGGCTAATAATCTCACTTGGATTTCAGCCTTAAGTTTCTCATCCTCCCCACACGACTAATTTCCTAACATATTAGATATACTAGTAGGCGGTGGAATATTAAACAAGACATTGACCATCTACGATAACAAGCGCATGAATGGGCACAATAGGAAGAAGTGCTCGATTGTTTCATCCTCGTCATGAAAACATCACTTTTTAATTTTTACTACAATTCCAGATATATTTTGCTAAGTTATCCTTAACCAACATGATTGTACAAATATCTACCAATCCAAAATCGTGATCTTAAGGGGGTCTTTTACCTTCATGATATATTTTTTTGTAATAAAATATAATCATTTGTCAAATCAGCGTACTTATACTAAGAGGCGGATCTCTGAGCCAAAAATCCTTGCCAATCTATCATTGTTACCATTACCAACTTGGAAGGAACCCTTTGAAAGAATTCCACTTTGACTCGCACGAGACCTTTCCAGAATGGAGAATTTGTAGGTTTCACTATCACTTGTAACAGCATTTCAGAATTAGTGATTTAATTCGCAACAACTCTTACTATATATATATATGCCCATACCCATCATTTAACAGTTTGAACAAACACTTGGTGAGCAAACATTTATTTATTTTTATCTCCAGAACCTCCACCCCAAGACCACCCATGTCTTTAGGTCGGAAACTAGTGTTTTAAATAGTTAGTTGTTATTTGCGCTAGCTTATGATTGTCAGATTAACAGAAGAAACTGGTTTTGTAATATTCCAGCCTTGTGCGACGTTCCTTAGGTACCTCGGAGAATGACAACATGAACATCGACATCCCTTTCGCTGTCGAAGTTGACTGGGATATTTTTCTTACATGTCCTCTATACCATCCCACCCCTTATTCAGGAGCATACAGATGTCCCACTTCGCCTTTCTGATAGCTCACATGGGTAGGCTCTACCTTTTTTAAATTCCTCTGGGCCTGTTCAAACTACCTATATTCGACTTGTTTTCATATATGATAAATGAAACAGAAGTATGGAATGTATTTACCTTGTCATGTCAGAAATATGCTATTCAAAAATGCATATCCAGCAACCACCCCACCTTCATTTAGTGAAGCTGCTTTGGTCCTCAACAAATAACCGCACTGATCATTTATAATGACCTTGTCTTTGTTCCTATATCCATGAAATAAACAATTTTAGGAAGTGTTAAATATATGTCAAATATTACAATAGCTGATAATGTATTACCTCAGGTAGGCTCCAAATATTCCAAACTCAGAAACCACATTATCCCTAACAAAAGTTCCCTCGCGGACAAGATAGCTGGGGGATGCGGGTGGGAATATCCTTTGCATTAAGATGTATGCTGCAATTTCATTGCTTCTATCCTTCCGAAGGCGAATCAACGTTTCACGCAGATTATCACCGTAAATGTTGTTCCCTGAATGGAATATCAGGTTTACTCATCGATCATTAGTGTCCAACATTTTGGCTGCATAGTGAAATTGAGGTAATACCTCCACCCTCCCTCTGTGGTTTGAGAACAAACAGCTCCGGTGATTCAATAGCGGAATTGACTATATTGTCATTCTCCAAACTCCACAATCCTGCGAAGCATTTTCGTACATTTTCGATGTCGGATTTGTTGTCTAGAAACCTAGTATGAAATGCAGGGTCAGAATAGCAATCATATGCAGAAGGAACCACTGATAAAAATAAGGGAAACCTTTGTTTTTGCCACTCTAGTTTTTGCCAACTTTGCTTATGCCACTCGAGAATTTGACATCTCACTTTTGCCACTGTTAGCTTTTGATAATACATCACAAATGCCATTCCGTGGCAAAATCGATAATTTTTCATTTCACTTTTGCCACTCTTAGCATTTGACATGTATCACAATTGCCACTTGGAAAATTTTCTTTTTGCCACGGAAGGGCAAAAGTGATATATTGTCAAAAGCTAAGAGTGGCAAAAGTGAAATGTCAAATTCTAGAGTGGCATAAGCAAACTGGGCAAAAACTAGAGTGGCAAAAACAAAGTTTTCCCTAAAAATAAATAGCAAGTATCATTAGATATTATTTTTATGTTCTTTTTTACTTGACTTCCAATTATCTGTGTAGTCAAACTATCTGAACTTCTGAAGTTCGACCATGGACTTAATGCTATGTAGACTATTTACAAAGAAATTATATCATTACGTTAGTTTTTTTCTTCATATAATTACATTTTTAACAATATATTGTTATTACAGTAAACCTGATAGTTAAATTTTTACTATGAGGTTTAGTATAAAGTTTTAGCGAGTCATGTGTCACTATGCAACAATAATAAAATGGGATTACCTTTCAAGCACTTTTTCCTTTGCCAGTTCTTGCTGAATCTTCTTTGTACCGACAAGATGGTGTGCTATTGATGGGCACTTAATAGCAGAAGAACGCTCGATCAAGAGTCTTGCTCTCCATTCCTTCAAGAAAAAATGCGGCAGTTGTCTGAATAGCAGCTACTTCAGTAATTCTATTGAACTACGGTAAACAGTGCTAGACAAAATCAATGCTTAAGTTTTATGTTTGTGCTTGCACATCTATGTTCAATGTTTATATCCCATCAAAATAAAGAACCATTCAACACATCAAAAGATTAACCGTATATCAAGTTTAATCATAGTAAAAGGAAAGATAGACATACAGCTTCTGATGGGTAATCAGCCGGTGAGTAGCCCGCCCTGAAGTAAACTACTGCAACTGGGCGTCCATTTCTGAATGACAAAACAAACAAAGTTATATGTTCCTCAAATCATGCATGGCGACATTGCAAGTAACATTCTTGTAGAGAGAAACATTACATCACGAGTGTCCCATCAGGACGAAGATCCCCCTCCGCTTCTATTTCTGCCATTGTCTTGCGAATAGTCGTCACCCCATACGTGAAAACAGAAGTTAAGGAAAAAACATCATACATTTTTCGATAATTGCATGCTGTGACCTTTTCTAAAATCAAATAAGATTCTTTTGCATTGTTTATTAGTGGCATCTAGTATAAAGCTACAACATGGCATTAGCATAGACTGAAGGATATATTTCTCTCAGCGCGACCGTGATCCAGTACTGGTCATACATGTACCTTTCTTCTACTTGAACAACGACCAGAACTACTGCGCTGAACGAGGAAAACTTTTAGTCAGTATAGAAGTCTTAAGAAGGTACATGTCTGCATCAAATTAAAAACCTAACTTTTGGTTGTTGTACTCGGCCCATGCAGTGGCTAATGCTTCGGCGTGCTGGGTTATCGCAGTCTTTCCAACAACACTAGCTGGATCCAAACCAAGTTCCCTCTCATGGTGTCAGATCAAATTTCTGCATGTTGCATTCAGATTGGTATTGTCATCAATTGGTTCAGCAGAAATATCCAAATATAGTTCCACAATGTATGTCAGAATCTGTGCGGAGACAATAAATAAACTCGGATATATATAGTATCTGACCTGTGGAGCTCAGATACACCACAAGCAAGACCATTGGAGGATGTGAAGATCGTGTTGAGCTCTACTTGAAGAAGCTTGTCCGTTGCCCCATCTACCATGTAGTCCGACCTGGTCAGACCCAACTGAATGTCCTGAAAGATGTATCCAAAACCACATCATTGTGAGTTTTTGATAAAATCTCATTGCTGGAGTTAACCTAAGAATAACATTTAGTTGGATAGAGTTAGCACTTAGTAGCAACCTTATATATTTTACGTGTAAGCAACACACTTACCTCTTTCTTGTTCAGTCCCATCATATTTGAGTGAATATCTAGAAGCCTACTAGTGAATGGATCCACTTCTTTTGTCCTGAATGAGAAACATTGATTTTCAAAAATTATTTGAATCCAAGAGCATATACACTTAAATTCTGATGTTCGATTCTCTGAGAAAATAACCTTGCCAAAGTCTGCTGTAAGAAGTCTCCATCCAGGCTGACACGGTGAACGAGCTCATTGAAAAGTGGAGCCAACTCTAGCGCTTGCTCCCAGTAAATCTTTGGGAATGACATCGGCAAGAGAGCAAATGGAGCATGGAGCAGACCAACACCAGGTGCCTTTCCTGATCTCTGCATGCACCCCGTGACAAATTACGTCAAAATTCTAAAAAATAATTCATGAAAAACTCAAAAACCTTGCGTCTCAATGCGTTGATAGAAAGATGAGTTTGTACAAGCATTAAGAATGGCGAATGGCAACACCCAAAGATTACAACATGATGCCTCCAATCGTTGGAGACTACCATCATGGGAAGCAACGCCACCGCACCCCTTTGCACCCACCCCCATTAGTTGCCTCGCTTTTGTCTTGAACGTGTGAAGTAGGTGAACTAAGATGAGTTGAGCGATGTCAAAATGATCGTGTTGCGATGCTTTCAGATGCACCGGGTTTTTATCAATCTTTCAATATTCTTATGGGTCTTCTTATTTATGACTAGGAACACTAATTGGCGCAGATTTTCAACAAAGGGGTAAACTTTTATTAGCTTAAAATGAAGCATCAAGGGGATACAAACATAATAAGCATACATGACCTACTTGTCCAAAGTGTTGCATCCTGCCTTTGACATCACGTACCATCATGCATGGATGCTCTACAAGTGGGAAGGTGATTCATGATACGATCAAGGATTGGAGTGCCTCACTCGAGGGCTTCCTGAACGGCAGAAGAATCCAGAGGTATCTGGTCGGAAAGGAATAGTTCTGGCTAAACCTGGGTGCCTTGCACCATTGATGAATAGTAAAAAAATAACAACAAAATTCTGAAATTTGTTGCGTCTGAGATGCTCAAATATTTTAGGTTCTTGCAAAATTTCATGGAGAAATGACATCCAAGAAGCTTCACACAAGAAAAACAAAATCAACACCCAAAAGCGCTCAAAGCTTTGTGCACTGTTTTTTGTTTCTAGAGCTCCCTGGATGTCATTTTGCCATCAGATTCTGCAAGCACGTAAACATTTGTGCGTCTTTGAAGCAACAAAATTTCTGAAATTTTTAATTGTTTTTGTTACTTTTTTAATGGAGTAAATTGTAAAAAAACACCATAATTTTGCAAATATCATCAAACACCCACCAAAATGGATGTTTTCTGGTGGTTTTTTTGTGAAGCATTGAAAACTTCGACCCAATTGTGATGTTTTTTTTTGCAATTTACTCTTTTTAATGTTACTGCCAACCGAGGGTGCAATGCACCCAGGTTTACAAAAACCTGTCTCGGTCGGAAAAGGAACTAGCTGACACTCAATAACCGATGGAGACACCGAGTCAGGTGCCGTACACTTGACAAAGCTATAACCTCCGGGGGCCTCATCCTCTGAACAACCGATGGAGACACCAAGCACATAACAAATCTGTAATGATTGATCTGTTACAGTAAAACGAAGGCAAACCCCATGAGACCGTCCATGGCATGAACATTTTACACTCTTTCCTAGAGCAAAAACATTTTGCATGCAAAGATGAACAACACTAGCTAGGCTAGTCATCAATCTATTGTGGTGCACCGTCCATGCGTCCTTTAATGTTTCTCTTCCCAGCACTTTATCGAATTTATTTGGGACATGGTTAAATGAGGTAGATCCTAATACATCGGCACATAATTGAGAACAAGTGTGTGCATTACTTTGGGCCATGTGGAATTGTCAGAATGATGTCGCCTTTAACAGACAAACTACCACAAAATTTGTGCAGGTTATCTTCAAGGCATCTGCTTGGATTCTTACGTGGTCGTTACTCGGCCATGCGGACCACAAAGAGCTTATGGATATTGGGTGCAATTGTTGAAAGACGGTCGCACGGGATACTTATAAGTTATAACCGGTTTGGATGACGGTCCAACAATAGGATATGTATCTAGTCATCTTAACCTTTTTAAGAGTTTTGTCAGATTGTTTGAGACCTTGCTTTGAACCTGTTATTTTGTTTACTAAAATAGATTGTGCATCATGTGATGCAGAGGTGGGAGGTCTTCCTCCTTTTCGAAAAAAAGAAGAGCTCATCAAGCTACCTTGACGTACGATTAATTTGCATGGCCGAACGATTAATGGTCCCTACGTCTACTCTCTATCACCCATATGCTTCTACAGTAGTATAGGATGATTGGGAACCCACAATATCAATCCTGTCTTTGCCTATTTTTAGTGTGTGGCATTAGTTTAGTCCCAAAATGGCAGGGCCAAATATTCCCCTTTTGTTGCAGTCACCAGCAGTCACCGTCGTTATGTCTTTGTTAGTTTTTTATCCAACATGGATGGCAGCATAATCTCCGCATTGGTCCACCAACCGTTTCGATATAGGCATAGTGTCGGTCTATAGGACTCTACTCTTGCCGAATTGTCATTTTTTTCTTGTCAGATTTTTTATGTTTGGCTATGTGCATCCTAGTTATGCAGAGGCCGGGTGATACTCTAAATGCTTTGTATCGCTTGATGCTACATTTTGAGATAATAAAAGCGCCCTTTATCAAAAAATGTCTTTGTTAGTTTTTTTTGAAACAAGGAAAAAGACTTGCCATTTTCATTTAATAAGAAGAGGTTTCAGAACAGACATCGCCTAGTGGCGGAAAAGCAAAAAAATTACTCTCGCGGTATTACATTACGCAAATGCTTAGCGCCTGCAGTGGCCCAAATCGAAACTTCTTCTTTGATGCGTTGCATGACAATCGCCACCGGCGTCGCTTTGCTCCTGAAGAAACGAGCATTCCTTTAATTCCATATCTCCCATCCCACAAGAAGTAACAGGGAAGATAGGGCCTTCGTCAGGAGTGTATTATCAGAGAGAACCGCATCCCACCAAGATTTCACCGAATCGAACAGGAGCCACGGAGCCGTGGGGATAGCAAGCCCAAGCCATGAGAAGACCGCATTCCAAATCCGAACAGAGAAACGACACTTGAAGATCAGGTGTGCTGCAGATTCTTGCACCTGACTGCAGAGTGGGCATTTGTCACAATTTGGCCATCCTCTCCTCTGAAGCCTATCAGCTGTCCAAACTCTGTTGTGGATAACGAGCCACGCGAAAAAATTGCATTTGGGGGGAGCCCACGCCTTCCAAACCGCAGCAGCCAAACTTGAGAGCGGGAGGTCATGAAACTGCGCCAATAAGCAGACTTTGCAGAGTACTGCCCATCATTGGTTGACTTCCACAATGGAGTCCTGGACACCCGGCTGAATGGCCACAGTCGCTAGCTTCTCCCAAAGGGCCAAGAATTGTTGAAGGTGTTCTAGAGTGAGGCCAGCGTCAATGTTGATTTGTGCTATCCAGTGCCCATCCCTTAAGGCCGTGGCGACCGTAACACCTTTCTTGCGTGAAATATCGAAAATCTTTGGCGCAATATCTTTGGGCCTAACGCCCTGAAGCCAAGAAGATTCCCAGAAGGAAGCCTTCTGTCCATCGCCGATCTTGACCTCAGTCAAGACCGCGAAAAGGTCGCGGTCGGAAGTTGTGCAAGGCGTCCTCAATCCACACCACGCACGAGGTGGGTCATTCCACTCGTGGTGCAATGTCTTTGTTAGTTGTTACACCAACAAGTTGGTGCTCCTCGTGCACCTTGTGCGCCTTTTCTTAATTGTGCCTGAAGATAAGTATGGACCACAAATCATCTATCTAAAAAATTGACGCAGACGGCAATACTCCTCTATGTTGGGAAAGTTGTTTTCAAGCGGGTCTACCAACAATTTGTTTACCTTATGCTGGGAAAAATATTGCTTTCGCCTGGCATAATTTCAGCTTGTCGGAGTTAATTAGAACCTGAATCTTTAGTTATTTTTTCCCTTTCCCTTTTTGCAAGGAGAATCTCTAGTTCTCTTCTGTACCACATTTAATTAATTCCTGAAGTTTGTCAGCCTAGTTTGTCAAAAGGATGAACCTATCTATTTGATAGATTGTTTTTTCAAGGCATACAATTTGCCTCATCGATAAGTTAAGAGCAGAATAAAGTTTGTTTGTTTTACAACCAACCCTTATACTCCCTCCGTTCCTAAATATAAGTTTTTTTAAACATTTCAAAAGGACTACAACATACGGATGTATGTAGACATATTTTAGAGTGTAGATTCATTCATTTTGGTCCGTATATAGTCATCTGTTGAAATCTTTAGAAAGACTTATATTTAGAAACGGAGGGAGTACAACGCATAGTGATTACTCACGCTCTATATTGCCCCTAGTTTCCTAGTCCATGGAGTGGTCCAAAGTCTAGCCTCGGTTAGAATGATGTTTAGCAAGTCCGTCGGCCGTGCACTCTTGGGACGGAAGAGGTATGAGTTTTCCTCATTTTAAATTGTCCATGACATAAATATGGTGAGAAAAGCTATGGCTTTTCGATTGGGAGTATTCGAGCCGGTTCTCTTAGCCCAACAATCCTTCACATAACCCTCCAAATGCTAAGTAGAGGTGTCCATGTGGTCGCGAGCCTAAGTTTCTCAATGACCAATTTGCAAAGCCTAATGATGAAGCGACGCTTGAAGAATATATGTGCTGCGGATTCTTGTTACTTCTGTGCTCGTACTTAATTGATCCAAAGTGAACGACTAGGACCTGCAGGGCTCCTCCTCCATCTCCTCCTCCTCCTTCAAAAAAGAAAGTTAGGGTTTGTGCCTCTCGCCGGCGTCGGCGCAGGTCCGCCTCGTCTCCGGTGGCCCTAGGGCCATGGAGGCGCGGTGGATCCCGGCAAGGGCCGGCGGGAGGGCTCCGTTTTTAGTCGTTTTTTTCAATCTTGTTAGGGTTTGTGTCCTATTCAGGAAGGCGAGACGACGGCGGCTCTCTGAAGATGGAATAAAGGTCTCCCCGCCTAGCCCCCGTTCCGGCGGTGCGTCTAGCATCGTTGGTGGGCGTGTGGAGGTGTGTCTCCGGCAGATCTATCTTTGGTGGATTTGCTCGGATCTCGTCATTGTTCGTCTACGTTCGTGTGTCTTCGGTTTGGATCCTTCCGATCTACGTTATTTTTCATCGGCGGCGGTTGCTGTTCTGGGGTGCTGGTCTTATGGGGCCTTAGCACGACGACTTCCCGACTGTCTACTACAACAAGTTGTGCCCAACTCCGGCGATGGAGGGCCGATGACGCCGGCGCGCCTTCGGCTCGCTTCGGTGCTTGTAGTCGTCGCTAGGTGGTCTACGAATCTGGATGTAATTTTTATTTCTGGTATTCGTTGTACTGCCACGATTGAAGATGAATAGATTGTAAGTTTTTTCGCGAAAAAGAACTTCTATTCTATGAAAACTAAGCCAGCTGATCAAATATGCGAAACTGAATGATTGCTCGTTTCGCCTACATGCTCCCGCAAACAGCCCGCAGATGTATCAAGGGCGCGTACATGCTTCCGCAAACAGCCACAGATGTATGGAGGGTATAAGAGATGTCTGCGTTATAATAATTGTGCAGCCTGTGCTCTGCACTCGTAGTATCGTAGTAACGGGTAAACTCCAACGAAGGAAATGAGCAAGGAAGGTCACGTCACCGGGTGGTTCTTGTCGCCGACGACGAGGCCGTGCTGCGAGCACCACACGAGCGCCTCCTCCACGAGCTCAACCACCAGCTCCGGCAGCACGGCCAGCTGCTCGAACCGCCTCTCGTCACCCTCCGCCGTTGCCGCCACGGGCGCTGCTGTCCTGACGGCGGCGCACCGCGCAGGACGCAAGCACGACGAAGACAACGTCCTCGCGGCAGCCACAGAGCGTGGGCACACGGTGATCACATTGACAGAGCCGCTCAGGCTCGCAGCGCAGGACATGGAAGCGCTGGTAAACGCGTTGGCGGCCACCATGGTCGATCGCCACACTTCCACTAGAGTGAGGAGCGAGCGGAAGCAGGTCATATATAGAAGAACGGAGCTGCTAAAAATCAGTCGACTGAGACTTCGCGAAGTCTCAGTCGACTGGGCAGCCGTTCGATCTCTGTGTTGCTTGTAGATTCGTGCTGAGGCGTTTTGTCTTTGTTTCGGCCTGTCTAAGGCGCAGACCGGCCCGTTTCCTTTTTTTTTGTCGAACCGCGATCCCACGCAAGCGTTTTGCTTTTGTGGGCTGGGCTGGTGTTCGGGGCGGTCTTTTTTTTTCGTTTTGTTTTGGGCCGCATTAAGGAGAGAGGAAGGGGAAGTTACCACCCGTGTGGTAATTAAGAAGAGGGGAACGGGCAGTGAGAGCTCATTCCATCCATTCCCCAATCTCAAATCGGAAGAACTCCACACGGGAAGAAGAGACGCCGAGCTCCAAGGTTTTCTTCAACGAACAGATTGACTTGGTACTGCACGCCCAATGAGAGAGGATGGCCGGCGCTGCTGGTGGAGTGAGTTTTCTCTACCTTCTTCTCCATCTGTTTTTTTGTCTTGTTTGTTGTTGCTACACCGTAGATCTGAAGGGGATTGGGTTGATTTTTGTTTGGATGAAGTGTAGATTAATAGCTTCAAGCGTAGAATCGGCTCCAGGATTTTTAGCCATTTTGTGTGTGTCCTTATTCTTCAAGCAGTCAAAGAATGGAGGTGGTTATTTGTGGTTCATGTGGATGTAAAGGTGGGGTAGTTGCACGTATGAGTTCAAGATGTTTTGTAGTGCCTCAAGACGGGCCAGAGTGAGTGGCTGGTAGGCCTTCTTAGGTGCTGCAGACCTCACTCCAAGTTAACTACATTTTAGTCTTTAATTTCAGTTAGCTTCAGTTAGTTCAGCTCTTGCTTCTTAGTCTGAATAATTCCATGCAGGGCTTGGTGTGAGTCAGGGACATGAGGTCCCATCCTGGGATGGCACGATGCTAAGTACATGCCTCTTGCACTGTTGGAGTTGTCACTCTGCCCATGTATTCAGTAGAGTAGATATAGGTTTTGTCTGGCCATACTTTCCTGTCTGCCCTGTTTATCTTGTTTGTATCAAGTACTATTTGATTAGTAGTTTCAAGCATGGAATCGTCCCCAGAGTTTAGACCTTTTTTTATTTTAGGTTTTGATTTTTTGTGATTTCATGCATAATAGTGTCACTCGATCACGCGTGTCGATCGACAGTATCGGCGTGGTGAATTTGAGGATGAAACTGGTTTATTTGCTTGTAGCTAGATTCACTTACCTCGATAAATAAAGCTCTGTTTTTATGTGGCACCTGTTTTGTCATTCTGATTTTTATTTTTGCTCTGTTTCTGAGGCTTTATCCAGTAAAGATTTTTTACAACTAGTAGTACTAAAATTTTAGTATCCCTAAGAGACTGAGATGAAGTGTTTTCTCCTTTGGATTGTACTGAAAGTAGTACTATCAACACCATTCTTTTTATGCTTGTAGGTACTATAGAGAAGTTTTTCTTAGGGTTCTTAGCGTGAAGAATCTGCTATAGTAATTGATCCAGGGGTAAAGAGAGAGAGTAGACTGCATTTTTACACCCTCTGTACATCAGTAGGTGACAAGAGAGATGTGTTTTAGGCCTGCTAAGTTGGCATTCTTTTTGTTAGGATAAAATCTTTGCTAGTCATTCTTTTTTTGGGCAGCTTTTTCGATCTGGTGAGTGCTAACACTGATACGGTTCTTCTGGGATATTTGGTCTCTAGAAGTGGTTCCCTCATATCCCCTCATATCTATTACTGAGCCATCACTAGGAGTGGTTCAGTCCCTTGTTTGTTTATTTAGTCCAGATTAGTAGCTTGAATAATATGACTTTGCCAAAACAATTTTTTGCGAAATCAGTTACATGTTTTGAGGATTATTACTGAACTCAAATCCCCTCCTATGTATTACTGAGCCATCACTAGGAGTGGTTCAGTCCCTTGTTTGTTTATTTAGATTTTGCTGAAACCCTATTTAATCAGTAGCATGTTTTTGAAATCTTTCTCTCGAAACAAGAGAGTATCACTGAATGTATCAGTAGGAGTGGGTATGTTTATTTGTTTTTCAGAACCCCTATCTAATCAGTAGCATGTTTTTTGAAATCTTTCCTTGTAAACAGGAGAGATTACTACTTAAATCTATCACTAGGAGTGGGCATGTTTATTTGTTTTGTCAGTTTTTTTTGCTAAGACTCTATTTAATCAGTACCATGTTCAAATCTCTCTTTTTGTGGAATCAAAAGAGAATAATTAATGAAACTAAGTTTCCAGCAACATCATGGTTTTTCAATTTTCTTTTTTTTTGCTGAAACCGTATGAATTAGTACGATGTTCATTTTTTTTGTATATGAATCAAGATAATATGGTCTTTTGACATATTCATCTTTTTTTATCTCCAGATCGCATTGTAAATATATCTTTTGGTCATCAGCGGCGACGCCAATGGTAACTCATCATTATCTCGAAATCCTTTTCATTCGGAAGCATATAAGTATTGCACTAAAATCATTAGCTGAATATGTACGAGTCTCACTAGCACACATTTATGTTCGGCGCCCTTTTATGTGCATAGGAGATGGTTTGTAGAGTTTGTCTGAACACTTGCAACTGCGAGAGCAGGGCAAGTGGCATCAGCAAGTATGTCTGGAAGGAGTTCAAAATCACAGCGTTAACTCCGCAGCCTCTGTTTTTTTTTCTGATCCTTATTTTTTTAGTTTATACTCACCATCACAGAATATATTTGTTGAAGGTTGATCTTTTTTTTCTCCCTGATTTCTGAAGGGACCCCTACTTAGCTACTCCCTCCGTCCCATAATATAAGAGCGTTTTTTACACTAGTTATATTATGAGACGGAGGGAGTAGCTGTTTACATTGAATCATTGAAACATGGTGCAACTGCATGTCTTCCAAATAAGGTGCCAGTTGCGTGACTATAGTCATGCAACTGCATGTCTCCCAAACATGATGCAACTGCATGTCTTCTAACTTGGTAGCAATTGGGCTTTCGTTTTGTCGGACAAGGAGAGGGGCCAGTTGCATGTCCCAAATTAGGCACGCAACTGCACGTCTTCTAACTGGGTTGCAAATGGGGATTTTTTTGTCGAAGGGGGCGGCGGCAAGAGAGAGGGGGCCAATTGCATGCTCAACTATGATCATGCAACTACGTGTCTTCCAACATGGTCGCAACTGCATGTATTCAAACTTGGTTGCAACTCGGCTTTTATTTTTGTCGGAGGGGCCAATTGCATGTCCCACACTAGGCATGCAACTGCATGTCTTCTAACTTGGTTGCAACTAGGGCCTTTGTTTTGTTGGAGGGGGCGGCGGCAAGAGAGAGAGAGAGGGCCAGTTGTATGCTCAACTATAGTCATGCAACAACATGTCTTCCATCATGGTCGCAACCGCATGTCTCCTAACTTGGTTTCAACTTGGCTTTTGTTTTGTCGGACGAGGAGAGGACCAGTTGCATGTCCCACACTAGCCACACAACTTCACCTCTTCTAACTTGGTTGCAACTGGGGCCTTTGTTTTGTTGGAGGAGGGCGGCGTCAAGAGAGAGGGGCCAGTTGCATGCTCAACTGTAATCATGCAACTACATGCCTTCCAACATGGTCACAACTGCATGTCTTCTAACATGCTTGTAACTGGGCTTTTTGTTTTGTCAGAGGGTTCGGCGAGGAGAGGGGCCAGTTGCATGTTTAATTATAGTCACGCAATTGCACGTCTTTCCAAAATGGTTGCAAGTGGGTTTTTTGGGGGCTAGCGACATGTAGATGGGGTTAGTTGCATGTCCAACTGTAGTCATGCAACTACATGTCTTCCAACATGGGTTGCAACTAGGCCTTTGTTTTGTTGGAGAGGGTGGCAGGAAGAGGGGGTTACAATTGCATGTCCCACATTAGTCATGCAACTGCATGTCTTCTATCTTGGTTGTAACTAGGGCCTTTGTTTTGTCGGAGAGGGCGGGGGGAAGAGAGAGGGCACCAGTTGCATGCTCAACTGTAGTCATGCAATTACATGTGCTCCTACATGGTGGCAATTGCATGTCTTCTAACTTGGTTGCAACTGCTAGTATGTTAGTTCTGTCGGAGAGGGCGGCAGGGAGAGAAGGGGCCAGTTGCATACCCAAATGTAGTTATGCAATTGCATGTCTTATAACTTGGTTGCAACCAGACTTCTGTTTTGTCGGAGAGACCGACGAGGAGAGGGGCCAATTGCATGTCCCACACCAGGCACGCAACTGCATGTCTTCAAACTTGGTTGCAACTGGGGCCTTTGTTTTGTCGGACGGGGCGGCGACAAGAGGAGGGGGGGGGGGGGAGTTGCATGTCCAACTATGGTGGCACAGCTGCATGTCTTCTAACTTGGTTGCAACTGCGCTTTTTTGCTTTGTCGAAGGAACTAATTGAAGGAAATATGCCCTAGAGGCAATAATAAAGTTATTATTTATTTCCTTATTTCATGATAAATGTTTATTGTTCATGCTAGAATTGTATTAACCGGAAACATAATACATGTGTGAATACATAGACAAACAGAGTGTCACTAGTATGCCTCTACTAGACTAGCTTGTTAATCAAAGATGGTTATGTTTCCTAACCATAGACAAAGGAGTTGTCATTTGATTAACAAGGTCACATCATTGGTTGAATGATCTGATTGACATGACCCATTCCATTATCTTAGCACCCGATCGCTTAGTATGTTGCTATTGCTTTTATCCATGACTTATGCATGTTCCTATAACTATGAGAATATGCAACTCCCGTTACGGAGGAACACTTTGGTACTACCAAACGTCACAACAATCGGGTGATTATAAAGGAGTACTACAGGTGTCTCCAAAGGCAGATGTTGGGTTGGCGTATTTCGAGATTAGGATTTGTCACTCCGATTGCTCGGGAGAGGTATCTCTGGGCCCTCTCGGTAATACACACCACTAAGCCTTGCAAGCATTACAACTAATGAGTTAGCTGTGAGATGATGTATTACGGAACGAGTAAAGAGACTTGCCAAGAATGAGATTGAACTAGGTATTGGATACCGACGATCGAATCTCGGGCAAGTAACATACCGATGACAAAGGGAACAACGTATGTTGTTATGCGGTCTGACCGATAAAGATCTTCGTAGAATATGTAGGAGCCAATATGGGCATCCAGGTCCCGCTATTGGTTATTGACCGGAGATGTGTCTCGGTCATGTCTACATTGTTCTCGAACCGTAGGGTCCGCACGCTTAAGGTTTCGATGCCGGTTATATTATGAGTTTTGTGTATTTTGATGTACCGAAGGAGTTCGGAGTCCCGGATGTGATCACGGACATGACGAGGAGTCTCGAAATGATCGAGACATAAAGATTGATATATTGGACGGCTATATTCGGACACCGGAAAGGTTCCGAAAGTTTCCGGAGAAAACCGGAGTGCCGGAGGGGTTACCGGAACCCCGGGAAGTAATGGGCCTTATTGGGCCAAAGGGGAGAGAGAGGCCGCACCAGGAGGTGGCGCGCCCCCATGGGGAGTCCGACTGGACAAGGAGGGAGGGGGCCCCCTTTCCCTCTCCCTCTCCCTCTCTTTCCTTCCCCCTTCCTCCTTCCTAGTTGGACTAGGAAAGGGGAGTCCTACTCCCACTAGGAGGAGGACTCCCCCCTCCCTTGGCGCGCCTCCTAGGGCTGGCCGGCCCTCCCCCTTGCTCCTTTATATACGGGGGCAGGGGGGCACCCTAGGACACACAAGTTGATCCTTGAGATCGTTCCTTAGCCGTGTGCGGTGCCCCCCTCCACCATATTCCACCTCGGTCATCTCGTAGCGGTGCTTAGGCGAAGCCCTGCGTCGGTAGTACATCAAGATCGCTACCACGCCGTCAGGCCGACGGAACTCTCTCTCCCGGAGCTTTGCTGAATCGGAGCTGAGGAGCGCCACCGAGCTGAACGTGTGCCAAGAACTCGAGGCGCCGGAGTAACGACGCTGGGATCGGTTGGATCATGAGGAGAACGACGACTACTTCCTCTACATTGTGATCGCTTCGCTTTGGTCTCACGAGTGCGTAGACATACACTCTCCCCTCTCGTTGCTATGCATCACCATGATCTTGCGTGTGCGTAGGAAATTTTTGAAATTACTACGTTCCCCTACAGTGGCATCCGAGCCTAGGTTTTTATGGTTTGATGTTTTGCACGAGTAGAACACAAATGAGTTGTGGGCGATACAAGTTATACTACCTACCAGCATGTCATACTTTGGTTCAGCGGTATTGTGAGATGAAGCGGCCCGGACCGACATTACGCTGCAGACACTTACGCGAGACTGGTTTCACCGTTCACGAGCACTCGTGCTTAAAGGTGGCTGGCGGGTGTCTGTCTCTCTCACTTTAGTTGAACCTACGCCCGGTCCTTGAGAAGGTTAAAACGGAGTCTAATTGACGAAGTATCGTTGTGGTCTTGATGCGTAGGTGAGATTGGTTCTTACTTAAGCCCATAGCAGCCACGTAAAATTTGCAACAACAAAGTAGAGGACGTCTAACTTGTTTTTGCAGGGCATGTTGTGATGTGATATGGTCAAGACGTGATGCTATATTTTATTGTATGAGATGATCATGTTTTGTAACCGAAGTTATCGGCAACTGGCTGGAGCCATATGGTTGTCGCTTTATTGCATGAAATGCAAACGCCCTGTAATTGCTTTACTTTATCACTAAGCGGTAGCGATAGTCGTAGAAGCAATAGATGGCGTAAAGACAACGATGCTACGATGGAGATCAAGGTGTCGCGCCGGTGACGATGGTGTTCACAATGGTGCCGGAGATGGAGATCACAAGCACAAGATGATGATGGCCATATCATATCACTTATATTGATTGCATGTGATGTTTATCCTTTATGCATCTTATTTTGCTTTGATTGACGGTAGCATTTTAAGATGATCTCTCACTAAAATTATCAAGTAGTGTTCTCCCCGAGTATGCACCGCTACAAAGTTCGTCGTGCCGAGACACCACGTGATGATCGGGTGTGATAAGCTCTCACGTCCATCTACAACGGGTGCAAGCCAGTTTTGCACACGCAGAATACTCAGGTTATACTTGACGAGCCTAGCATATGCAGATATGGCCTCGGAACACGGAGACCGAAAGGTCGGCGTGAATCATATAGTAGATATGATCAACATAAGATGTTCACCATTGAAAACTACTCCATCTCACGTGATGATCGGTTATGGTTTAGTTGATTTGGATCACGTGATCACTTAGATGACTAGAGAGATGTCTGTCTAAGTGGGAGTTCTTAAGTAATATGATTAATTGAACTTAAATTTATCATGAACTTAGTACACGATAGTATCTTGCTTGTCTATGTTTGTTTATAGATAGATGGCTCGTCTTGTTGTTCCGTTGAATTTTAATGCGTTCCTTGAGAAAGCAAAGTTGAAAGATGATGGTAGCAATTACACGGACTGGGTCCAGAATCGAGGATTATCCTCATTGCTGCACGTAAGAGTTACGCCCCGGATGCCCCGCTAGGTGCCAGCCTCTTCTTGATGCTGGCCGACGGCGTTAAGAACGTCTGGCAGAGCAAAGCTGATGACTACTCTATAGTTCAGTGTGCCCGTACTTTACGGCTTAGAACCGGGTCTTCAACGACGTTTTGAACGTCATGGATCATATGAGATGTTCCAGGAGTTGAAGTTGATATTTCAACAGAATGCCCGGATTGAGAGATATGAAGTCTCCAATAAGTTCTATAGCTGCAAGATGGAGGAGAATGGGTCTGTCAGTGAGCACATACTCGTAATGTCCGGGTATTACAATCACTTGACTCAACTGGGAGTTGATCTTCCGGATGATTGTGTCATTGACAGAATTCTTCAATCACCGCCACCAAGCTACAAAGGCTTCGTGATGAACTATAATATGCAAGGGTTAGTAAAGACTATGCTCGAGCTCTTCGCAATGCTAAAGGCTGCGGAGGTAGAAATCAAGAAGGAGCATCAAGTGTTGATGGTCAATAAGACCACTAGTTTCAAGAAGAAAGGCAAAGGGAAGAAGAAGGGAACTTCAAGAAGAACAGCAAACAAGTTGCCGCTCAGGAGAAGAAACCCAAGTCCGGACCTAAACCTGAACTCGAGTGCTTCTACCGCAAGCGTAATGGTCCTTGGAAGCGGAACTGCCCCAAGTATTTGGCGGATAAGAAGGATGGCAAGGTGAACAAAGGTATATGTGATATACATGTTATTGATGTGTACCTTACTAGAGCTCGCAGTAGCACTGGGTATTTGATCCGGTTACATTGCTAATATTTGCAACTCGAAACAGGGACTACAGATTAAGCGAACACTGGCAAAGGACGAGGTAACGATGCGCGTGGGAAATGGTTCCAAAGTCGATGTGATCGCGGTCGGCACGCTACCTCTACATCTACCTTCGGGATTAGTTTTAGACCTAAATAATTGTTATTTGGTGCCAGCGTTGAGCATGAACATTATATCTGGATCTTGTTTGATGCGAGAAGGTTATTCATTTAAATCGTAGAATAATGGTTGTTCTATTTATATGAATAATATCTTTTATGGTCATGCACCCTTGAAGAATGGTCTATTTTTAATGAATCTCGATAGTAGTGATACACATATTCATAATGTTGAAACCAAAAGATGCAGAGTTGATAATGATAGTGCAACTTATTTGTGGCACTGCCGTTTAGGTCATATCGGTATAAAGCGCATGAAGAAACTCCATCTTGATGGACTTTTGGAGTCACTTGATTATGAATCACTTGGCACTTGCGAACCGTGCCTCATGGGCAAGATGACTAAAACCCGTTCTCCGGTACTATGGAGAGAGCAACAGATTTGTTGGAAATCATACTACGATGTATGTGGTCCAATGAATGTTGAGGCTCGTGGCGGATATCGTTATTTTCTCACCTTCACAGATGATTTAAGCAGATATGGGTATATCTACTTAATGAAACATAAGTCTGAAACATTTGAAAAGTTCAAAGAATTTCAGAGTGAAGTTGAAAATCATCGTAATAAGAAAATAAAGTTTCTACGATCTGATATTGTATTCTAATATTTGAGTTAAGAGTATGGTCTACATTTGAAACAATGCGGAATAGTATCTCAACTCACGCCACACGGAACACCACAGCGCAATGGTGTGTCCGAACGTCGTAATCGCACTTAACTAGATATGGTGCGATCTATGATGTCTCTTACAGATTTACCGCTATCGTTTTGGGGTTATGCTCTTGAGACGGCCGCATTCACGCTGAATAGAACACCGTCAAAATCCGTTGAGACGACACCTTATGAACTATGGTTTAGCAAGAAACCAAAGTTGTCGCTTTCTTAAAGTTTGGGGATGCGATGCCTATGTGAAAAAGCTTCAACCTGATAAGCTCGAACCTAAATCGGAGAAATGTGTCTTCATAGGATACCCAAAGGAGACAGTTGGGTACACCTTCTATCACAGATCCGAAGGCAAGACATTTGTTGCTAAGAATGGGTCCTTTCTAGAGAAGGAGTTTCTCTCGAAAGAAGTGAGTGGGAGGAAAGTAGAACTTGATGAGGTAACTGTACCTGCTCCCTTATTGGAAAGTAGTTTATCACGTAAACCGGTTTCTGCGACATCTACACCAAATAGTGAGGAAGTTGATGATGTTGATCATGAAACTTCAGATCAAGTTACTATAGAACCTCGTAGATCAACCAGAGTAAGATCCGCACTGTGAGTGGTACGGTAATCCTGTTCGGAAGTCATGCTACTAGATCATGATGAACCTACGAACTATGAAGAAGCGATGGTGAGCCCAGATTCATAAAATGGCTTGAGGCCATGAAATCTGAGATAGGATCCATGTATGAAAACAAAGTGTGGACTTTGGTTGACTTGCCCGAGGGTCGGCAAGCAATAGAAAACAAGTGGATCTTCAAGAAGAAGACCGACTGACGGTAATATTATCGTCTACAAGCTCGACTTGTCGCAAAGGGTTTTCGACAAGTTCAAGGGATTGACTACGATGAGACCTTCTCACCCGTAGCGATGCTTAAGTCTGTCCGAATCATGTTAGCAATTGCCGCATTTTATGATTATGAAATTTGGCAAATGGATGTAAAGACTGCATTCTGAATGGATTTACGGAAGAAGAGTTGTATATGATGCAACCAGAAGGTTTTATCGATCCAAAGGGAGCTAACAAAGTGTGCAAGCTCCAAATGATCCATTTATGGACTGGTGCAAGCATCTCGGAGTTGGAATAAACGCTTTGATAGTGTGATCAAAGCATTTGGGTTTATCTGAGACTTTTGGAGAAGCCTGTATTTACAAGAAAGTGAGTGGGAGCTCTGTAGCATTTCTAATATTATATGTAGATGACATATTACTAATCGGAAATGATATAGAATTTCTGGATAGCATAAAGGGATACTTGAATAAGAGTTTTTCGATAAAGGACCTCGGTGAAGCTGCTTACATATTGGGCATCAAAATCTATAGAGATAGATCAAGACGCTTAATTGGACTTTCACAAAGCACATACCTTGACAAAATTTTGAAGAAGTTCAAAATGGATCAAGCAAAGAAAGGGTTCTTGCCTGTGTTACAAGGTGTGAAGTTGAGTAAGACTCAATGCCCGACCACCGCAGAAGATAGAGAGAAAATGAAAGATGTTCCCTATGCCTCAGCCATAGGCTCTATCATGTATGCAATGCTGTGTACGGACCTGATGTGTGCCTTGCTATAAGCTTAGCAGGAGGTACCAAAGTAATCCAGAGTGGATCCTTTGGACAGCGGTCAAGAACATCTGAAATACGAAAAGGACTAAGGATATGTTTCTCGTATATGGAGGTGACAAAGAGCTCATCGTAAACGGTTACGTTGATGCAAGCTTTGACACCGATCCGAGACGATTCTAAATCGCAAACCGGATACGTATTTACACTAAACGGAGGAGCTGTCGGTTGGTGCAGTTCTAAACAAAGCGTCGTAGCAGGATCTACATGTGAAGCGGAATACATAGCAGCTTAAGCAGCTAATGAAGGAGTGCGGATGAAGGAGTTCATATCCGATCTAGGTGTCTTACCTAGTGCATCGGGTCCAATGAAAATCTTTTGTGACAATACTGGAGCAATTGCTTTAGCAAAAGAATCCAGATTTCACAAGAGAACCAAACACATCAAGAGACGCTTCAATTCCATCCGGGACTTAGTCCAGGTGGGAGACATAGAGATTTGCAAGATACATACGGATCTGAATGTAGCAGACCCGTTGACTAAGCCTCTTCCACGAGCAAAACATGATCAGCACCAAGACTCCATGGGTGTTAGAATCATTACTATGTAATCTAGATTATTGACTCTAGTGCAAGTGGGAGACTGAAGGAAATATGCCCTAGAGGCAATAATAAAGTTATTATTTATTTCCTTATTTCATGATAAATGTTTATTGTTCATGCTAGAATTGTATTAACCGGAAACATAATACATGTGTGAATACATAGACAAGCAGTGTCACTAGTATGCCTCTACTAGACTAGCTTGATAATCAAAGATGGTTATGTTTCCTAACCATAGACAAAGGAGTTGTCATTTGATTAACAAGGTCACATCATTGGTTGAATGATCTGATTGACATGACCCATTCCATTAGCTTAGCACCCGATCGTTTAGTATGTTGCTATTGCTTTTATCCATGACTTATGCATGTTCCTATAACTATGAGAATATGCAACTCCGTTTACGGAGGAACACTTTGGGTACTACCAAACGTCACAACGTAATCGGGTGATTATAAAGGAGTACTACAGGTGTCTCCAAAGGCAGATGTTGGGTTGGCGTATTTCGAGATTAGGATTTGTCACTCCGATTGCTCGGAGAGGTATCTCTGGGCCCTCTCGGTAATACACATCACTAAGCCTTGCAAGCATTACAACTAATGAGTTAGCTGTGAGATGATGTATTACGGAACGAGTAAAGAGACTTGCCAAGAACGAGATTGAACTAGGTATTGGATACCGACGATCGAATCTCGGGCAAGTAACATACCGATGACAAAGGGAACAACGATGTTGTTATGCGGTCGACCGATAAAGATCTTCGTAGAATATGTAGGAGCCAATATGGGCATCCAGGTCCCGCTATTGGTTATTGACCGAGACGTGTCTCGGTCATGTCTACATTGTTCTCGAACCGTAGGGTCCGCACGCTTAAGGTTTCAAGGACGGTTATATTATGAGTTTTGTGTATTTTGATGTACCGAAGGAGTTCGGAGTCCCGGATGTGATCACGGACATGACGAGGAGTCTCGAAATGATCGAGACATAAAGATTGATATATTGACGGCTATATTCGGACACCGGAAAGGTTCAAAGTTTCCGGAGAAAACGGAGTGCGGAGGGTTACCGGAACCCCTGGGGAAGTAATGGGCCTTATTGGGCCAAAGGGGAGAGAGAGGCCGCACCAGGAGGTGGCGCGCCCCCATGGGAGTCCGATTGGACAAGGAGGCGGCCCCTTCCTCTCCCTCTCCTCTCTTTCCTTCCCCTTCCTCCTTCCTAGTTGGACTAGGAAAGGGAGTCCTACTCCCACTAGGAGGAGGACTCCCCCTCCCTGGCGGCGCCTCCTAGGGCCGGCTGGCCCTCCCCTTGCTCCTTTATATCACGGGGCAGGGGCACCCTAGGACACACAAGTTGATCCTTGAGATCGTTCCTTAGCCGTGTGGTGCCCCCTCCACCATATTCCACCTCGGTCATATCAGAAGCGGTGCTTAGGCGAAGCCTGCGTCGGTAGTACATCAAGATCGTCACCACGCCCGTCTTGACGGAACTCTCTCTCCCGAGCTATGCTTGATCGGAGCCTGAGGAGCGTCACCGAGCTGAACGTGTGCCAAGAACTCGGAGGCGCCGGAGTAACGGCACTGGGATCGGTTGGATCGCGAGGAGAACGTACGACTACTTCCTCTACGTTGTGATTGCTTTCGCTTCGGTCTACGAGGGTACGTAGACAACACTCTCCCCTCTCGTTGCTATGCATCACCATGATCTTGCGTGTGCGTAGGAAAATTTTGAAATTACTACGTTCCCCAACACTAATGAGTAGGGAGGCAGTTGCATGTCCCACACTAGGCACGCAACTGCATGTCTTCAAACCTCGTCGCAACTGGGGCCTTTGTTTTGTTGGAGGGGGCAGCGGCAAGAGGGGCGGGGGGGTTGCATGTCCAACTATAGTCACGCAACTGCATATCTTCTAACTTGATTGCAACTTCGCTTTTGCTTTTTTGAAGGGACCAAGAGGAGGGGGGCCAGTTCCATGTCCAACTATAGTCACGCACCTGCATGTCTTCTAAGTTGGTTGCAATTGGGGCCCTTTGTTTTGTCAGAGGGGTGGCGGGAAGAGAGAGAGGGACAGTCGCATGTCCAACTGCATGTGTTTCCAACACCTTTGCAATTGGGAGCTTTGTTTCGTCGGGGGGGGGGGGAGAGAGAGCAGCGGGGAGAGGGGAAAACTAGTCATGCAACTGTAAGCGTTGTCCTCGGACTACAACTGCATGTCTTTTTTACCAACATGGTTGCAACTAGGCTTTTTTGCTTTGTCGGAATGGTCAACGGGGTGAGGGGGGTTGGTAAGATACCTCCCCCCTCAACTAGGCAAACACAATTCCCATATTTTGGCGTGTCCGCAAACACAAATCAAGCACATGATCTCACAACTAGCTTTGTCTTTTTGGTTGGACTGCGGCAGGGGGAGGGGGCGGTTTTCAAGAAAACTTTGTTTTGTTATATTTCGTAAAATCATATACAAAGTACAAACCTTTTTTATTTTTCATTTTTCTTTTTGCATTAAAAAGATTTATTTTCCCAAGGAATCAGAACTAAAAATCAATTGTTTTGTATCCTTCTTTTAGGGAAGTATCTTTATTTTTCTTCAAGTCTCCAGAATGTGGACCCAGGCTCAAGAGTCAAAGAGAGAATGGTTGAGGAAGGAAGACGCATCACGGGGGCGGGCACATCAAAGCTTTCTGCGGCAGAAGTCGTCGATGACGAGATGCTTGGCGACGCCGACGCCCCTCCAGACTCGTCGTGCCCTGCAGACGAGGTAAGCTACCGGCCCCTTTTCTCCTCCAGATGCTTGGCGATTTTTCTTCAAGAACCCATTCAGGAAGGGAAACAAAATCCTTGTAAGTGACCACTCCTGATGTAGTACTACCGTGCAAGTGATCTGCACCTGTAGCATTTTTCACTGTAGTTGATTGATCTAGCTCTCTGGTCTACTACGACAGATTAACGAGTACCATTAAGAGGGGGAGTTCAACTTAACTATCTCTGATGCAAATTTTGAATGATTTTGGTGTAGTATTCTTAGCTGCTACTACTCCTATTTTCTGACGCAAATTGTATCGCGATCAAGGACCACTCAGGGTTGCGAAATTTTTTATAGATATTTTTGGTCATTATTTGATGTGCTTGTCTGATCTACCTAACTGGTACAGTTGAGAGGGAATCCAATTGTCATCATCTTGTCAACATAATCAAGACCCCCTTTACTAAATTTGAACCACTTGTAGGTATGTGTGATTTTTGCTATACCAAAGCTGAAATCATGTATGTATGTGTTTTCTGTCAGAGCCACATTGTTTTTTCGCACAGTTGATTTTTGCTTGTGTGAAAATGGGCCTGCTGAAATGCATGGACTATGGTATGAAATTAGTGAGATCGATCGATGTGTTGTTTATTGATGTAACTGGGGCAGCAGGATTGATGAATCTTGAGTGTAGCCTGCTTCATGCATGCCTCCACTCCACTCCGCAGCTTCAGCTTCAGTAGTGCTGATGCATAATGGTGCATTTGTATTCAGTCTTTTCTAAAACTACAGATGTACTGCTTGGTACTATCTTTTATACTTTTTTTTTGGGACACATGGAGTATCTCGGTAATATTTTTGCTCTTTCTCTAGAGTTAGCACTAGCATCTCTTTTGCTTATTCCCTGGAGTGTCCAGCTCACTTGTCCTAGTAGTTCACTGGAACTCTAGCTTACTTCAAGTACGGGACGTCTCAGGTCTGCGACTCCAAGCCCATAATAGGGGAAATTAAAATCCAACAGAGAGGGAGGTAAAACGGGCCTAATTTGTCCAGGATGACGTCAGCTAACTGAAACTTCGCGAAGTCTCAGTCGACTGAGACATAGACAGACCCAACATAGAAGAAAGTGGGGGCAGATGAGATGGGAGAAGGGGCAAATATATGAGGTATACATGGAAGGCATGTGTTATGATAGAAACGAGACGTGGGTGCACGTAACGCAGGGACAAGCAGCGAGTCAACTTCAGTGCTCATTTGCCACGCGTGATGACAGTTGACAATGTCGCCCGCGGATTGCCACACACTGATACTCTCGTCAGTCCACATCATCCCCTCCAAATGGCGTGGCTTCCTGGCATGCGGGTCCGCTCAATTCCGGTGGTACGTGCTCGTTCGGCAGTGCAATAGACGTTTCGTTTCACCTTGCTGACCCTGACCTCATATGTCATGTCAGTAACTGTTAAAGTGGTGTTGATATTTTGTCGATCTAAACAAATATGGGGCTCTTATGACCGTGTGCATCTTTTGATGAGGCCGGGGTTCTCCTTTGTTTCAAAAAATAAAATAAAATAAAATGTGTGTCTCTTGCCTTCTGTTGTTGTGGTGCCTTGTCCGGCAATTGACGGTGGTCTCGTCTGGATTTCAGATTATTACCCCAACATCGACCAACCACCCGATTACTCTCATGTCTTGGTGGTAGACGGTGATGATGGGAAGAAGTTTGATGGAGTCATATCTTACAGTGCCTGACAGATTTGGAACAACTGGAATGCTAGAATTTTCAAGAATGATCAAAGTTCTGTTAGGGCAACTATATATTTTCAAGATACGTGAGGATTTGAGAGTTACTAGAAAGATACTAGCATTTGCCAGCGTTGTGAGTGGTGCAGGATGTTGTAGGGCTGGAGGCTAGCGTCCTTGTTTGGTTTTTTTTCCCTCCTAGGCAAAGGCCAGCGAATATGGGGCGTTGGCGTCAACTTATTCGTTCGCTTCTTTCTCCTCTAATAGATACAACAATGTTCTTGTCAGGTTTTTGAGAAAAAAAATGTGCATTGTTCTGTCAAATGTCTCCTTTTCCAAACACCCGCTCTCCCTCGTCCGTTATAAGCGACGATGACATGGATGCACGTGATAACAATTCCGCACCTATGTCTAATAGCTGGCAATGCTCGTGTTTCTTTTGGGAAAAGAAAGAAGAAATGACTGTGACAGGTTAAACTCAACTTTCAAAATCCGCAAAAAAAAAAAAAAAACTCAACTTTCAAAGCCAGCAGGTGTGGCAACACGTACCGCTTCAGAGTGATTGTATGCTTCAGATATTTGATAATGAAAGGTAACTGACACGATTATGGTCGCCTTAGGAGTTAGTCAATAGTTCAAGCTATATCCCCTTCAAATGTATGGGGCGCTAGTTGAGCATTCACAGAGTATCACTGGCATGAGCCCCCGCCCAAACTAGCAGGGCTGGGTTGGGACTAATCGATTTATTGTACTAGTTTATTAAAGAAAACAAAGCCAAAATGACAAACAGGTAGGTGCATCCCCATGGGACGGTCCTGCTGCATGGTTTAAACATTTCTCTTTTCCGGAACAAACCATTTTACATTCCGTGGCTTATCTGAAAAATTGTCTCCGTCAACTCTCTATCACCCACATGCTTCTGAAATATAAGTTGTGATTGAGAAATTTGCCTATTTTTAATTGTGGTAATTTTTTTATAATAGTCGCATAATGACATCGACAGGCTTCCCTTTCTTGCTCTGTTGCTCGGGCCCTGTCACCAGCCGGTCACTGTCGCTACTTCTCTGTCACACAAACTTACAAGTTGGCAAAGCTGTGACTAGGCCACGAGCCCCCCTCGTGCACCCCGTGCATCTTTTTTTATGCCCCAAGATATATATGGAGTAACCGTATATCTAAAAGTGACGCAGACGTACAATCCATCCAATGGCCAACGCATCATACCATGTTGGACCCTCCACACTGGCCAAATTGTTTTCACACAGTTCAATAAGAGCGACATTGGAGAATCAATCAGTGGTTGGATGAGTAGGAAGGTGGTTGTACCGTATCCTACAAGGGATAAAATCCTACATTATGGCTTCTCCTTCTGTTCACGCCGCCACCGGTCTGTTCCATCTTAGATGGCCTCTAGGCCATGAAGGTGCGAAGGATCTCGGCCCCCGGCCGACAGGAGGGGACCTCATTCTCGTTCTTATTAGAGTCAGCGTTTTGGTTGGGGCTGTGTCGTGGCGGCGATGTCCCTTAGTAGGAATAATGTCTCTCACGTTCTATACCTGTCCCGATCGCGCGTCTAGCAACGTCGGAGGGCGTGTGGAGATTTGTCTCCGTCGGTCTTGCGGGATTCGATCAGTGCTGGTCTTCGGTGGATTTATTTGGATCCGGTCTTCATTTATCTTCGTTTAGTTTTTTACAAGTTTGATCCTTTTGATCTACGACTTTCTTCATCAGCGATGGCTGCTAGTCTCATGTGCTTGTCATACGGGACCTTGCCCGGAGCTTAATTAAAAACACTCTGAAAAAAGATAATACAAGCCACATACCGCGGCTCAATCGCTCTGTGGCGCAAAACCATTTCTTGCATTTTCTTTGCAGGTTCACCTTTACGTAGGCCAGGATGGATGGCGTGGAAATACTTCGAGCGTGTAAGGGAATCTCTAGGTATTCCCCTCTATGATCATCCGACTACACCCCGGATCCGAACACAACTTCCTCACGCCGGGTATCAGCAGGTTCCGCAATCATATTTCTTTTTATCACATCATCTGTACTCATACGCATTGACGTATCATTCAAATACAACATGTGAATTTATGCGATGCTCATCTGCTGCTATTTCTTATTTAAAAATCTTTTGTTAAAAGGTGGTTGCTTATCGCGATATGCCTTAATATGCCAGGGGCTTCATCATGCCCGTACTACGGCAAAAAAGTCCGAACACCTTCACGGCAGTTCGGCACCCCGAACTTATAGCATTATATGCATCAGCTCCGAATCATGTCTTGGGTCAATAGTTGGGTTTGCCCGGCTCCTATGTTTTGGTACCTTACGTTCCGCTATATCGGCTAAGGTAGCACTGGGAGAACTACTGCGATTGTGTCCCGGTTCTTCCGGACGAGCACCTCAGTAGAGAAAGCCGAAAACTGACTGTCATGATGTAGCGAGAGCTGGTCAGCTGTTCGAGAGGTTCTAAAATCTTTAAGGATTTCTTCCGCATAATGCCATAACCAATGCAGCGTGCGATGGATCGGCCGTTTCCGATCAGGCGCTTATAGAGCCCCTCGTGCGGTCTTCCGAACACTAGGGGCTGCGCCTACCTTCCTTGTAAAAACTCCTATGGCTAAGTGAGAGCGATAAAGCCCTATAGTCCGATTGCCTGGTTCGCTGTGCTGAACACCTCCTTTAGGGACCCAAAACTGGGATAAAGAGTGCTCAGGTTTATCCTGAACACCACCGTACTTACTACGTGGGGGCGGAAGCCGACGACTGGCCGACTCTCAGGATTAGTATATAAAACGACCGCACGGGAGGAAAAACTTTCAAACGACAAGCAATAAATAATAGAAAATGACCTTGTCTAAACATTACAAAGGACAAACATGACCGTATTGATGGAAATATAATGTCCTTGGTGCATTGCTCCGCCGCAAGGCAGGCTCCTTTCAAGACACCTTCATAATACAGTTCGGGCTTGCGGTGCTCCTTCCCCTCCGGCGGTCCCTCGATCATCAGCTTTTCCGCATCCATCTTCCCCCAATGCACCTTTGCGCGGGTGAAGGCCATTCGCGCACCCTCTATGCAGACCGACCGCTTGATGACTTCGAGCCGGGGGCAGGCACTCACAAGCCGCTTCACGAGCCCGAAGTAACTGCTCGGAATCGGCTCAGCGGGCCACAACAGGATAATTAAATCCTTCATGGCTAGCTCGGCCGCCTTATGCAGTTCGACTAGCTGCTTCAGTTGATCGGAGAAAGGCACCGGATAATTCGGCGCTAGATACTGCATCCAGAAGAGCTTATCCGCAGTATTCCTCTCTTCGACTCGGTAGAATTGGGCGGCATCAGATATGCTGTGCGGCAGCTCTCCGAATACCCCTGTAGAAATCAAAATTCAAGCTATCAAACTTAATTTTCTCCTCTCAAATACCCGCTTTGTATAGAAAAAGCCTTACCTGCCGCAATCTTCCTTGCCTCCTGGATTTCCTTCACGGCACCTTGGGCTTCCCTCTGGGCATCACTGGCGGCTTGGCGAGCCTGGGAGAGTTCGGATTCTTTCCCTGATAAGCTCTGCTCCAAGGACTCGCATTTCTTCACGGCCTCCTGAAGCTCCCGCTCAGCATCAATAACTCTGGCCTCGTGCTTCTCACGGAGAGCCTGCTCAGCGGCTGCCTTCTTCTCGGCTTCGGCCACAACCTTCTTAAGAGCCTCAATTTTGCCCGTCGCCCCTAGAGCACGTTATAAAAATATTTTAATCATGCACACTTATTCATTTGTGCTAAATAAGCAAGGTTTCTGCATACCTTGGTTACCCTCCAGCTGTTTCTTCACTTGGCCAAGTTCTCCTTCGGCCCGTTCCAGACTATGCCTCAGTCTGGATACTTCCGTAGCATGAGAGGCGGCAGTCGCTACAGACGCCTGCCTATTAAAAAGAGTGATAGATGTCATCAAGTGAGTCTCCCGCAAACATAAATTTGATCCTCTGTCCGGTTCTTTCTTTCACCGAACAGTGTATCAGGGGCTGCTATCTATACCATGACACTCTTCCAAACTTCATTAAACATACCTCAAAGCCTCTTATGAGTCTGATACATGATTCATTCAGACCACTCTCAGCAGACTGAATCTTCTCAATCACCGCACCCATAAGGGTACGGTGTTCATCAATGATGGAGGCATCCTTCAGCGCTGCCAACAAAGCATCCGACACCTCTGGTTGGACAGAGGTTGCCGGTGGAACAGACACACCTCCTCCAGCTGACGGAGGTCGTCTCCTGACCCTACGGCCTTATGGGTCTCCAGGATCGTGTCCGGCTGGGGGCCGGATTCAAGATAACCCCCGCCGTCGACGTTCACGGGAGCCTTCTCTCCCGTATGTCCGGACCCTGAAGTCTGGCCTCCTGGCGCCGCCTTTGCGATCTCCCCCCCCTCCGTGGCCTGGGTCCTTCTGGGACGAAACCTCGGTTTCAGTCATATGTTTGGGGGAGGGGGCCTTCGGGGGTGTCCCGCTTTCCATTGCATCCGAACCCAGTAAATCCTCGGCGAGGATTGTTCGTATGGACCTTGCCGGACTGAAAAAAGTACGGCTCAGATTAAAATATCACGCTGTGACAAGTCTGGACACATGAGTGTGTTCAGATTTTATACTCACGAGTTCACCAGGGGCTCAGCCCTAGGATCCCACTCCGGGCTGCTATCGGCAGCGGTGGTGGACTCCTCTTGAAGAGGAGTCTTTCCCCTCTTAGGAAAATCGGCCTCCAAGGATGTGGAGGCCGTCCTTTTCTTTTTTTCCTCGCGAGGGATTCGTCTTCCTCCTCCTCCCCGCCCTCTTCGGAGGAAGAATAGGCATTAGAGTCTTCGGCTTTTGTGGCCGAGGCTCCACGGCAATGGAGGCCGCCCTGGTCTTCTTGGCCTCCTTTTCGGCCTTCTTCTTCGGCGCCTTATAATGCGCCGGGACCAACATCTTCATCAGAAGTGGGCCGGCCGGTTCTTCTGGTAGCGGGGTAGGACAGTAGATCCGCCCCGCCTTCTTCGCCCAGCCCTAGGAAATTGATGGGAAATACGTTAAGTATTTTCCTGAGGATGTGCAGATAAAACACACGAATTGTCAACGTACAGTTACTTACCGAACTTGCAGGGCGGGATAGTTGGTACCCGCGGTCCTCGGCGGAGTCCGGCCATGGTTTGGCGGACTTAAAAAGCACCTTCCAGATGTCCTTGTGCGTAGAGCCAAAGAGCTCTAGCAGGGTCCGGTGCTTGGCTAGGTCAAACTCCCATAGATTGCAAGCCCGGTGTTGACATGGTAGAATCCGGCGAACCAACATCACCTGGACTACATTGACGAGCTTGATGTTCTTGTCTTCCATGTCTTGGACGCGCGTCTGGAGCTCTGATAGCTCGTCAGACGAAGCCCAGTTCAGGCCCTTCTTGTGCTAGGACATAAGTCGCAGGGGCACGGATCTGAACTTCTGAGCGACGGCCCATTCCTTGCCACGCGGCTCGGTGATGTAAAACCACTGCTGCTGCCACTCCTTGACAGAATCATTAAAAGTACCTGTTGGACATGTAACATTGGGCATCTTGCTCACCATGGCGCCTCAGCATTCGGCATGCTCGCCGCTCACTACCTTGGGCTTCACATTAAAAACCTTCAGCCATAAGCCGAAGTGCGGCGGGACGCGGAGAAAGGCCTCGCACACGACGATGAATGTCGAGATGTTGAGGAAAGAATTGGGAGATAGATCATGAAAATTAATCCCATAATAGTACATGATGCATGAGCGAGCGGATGAAGGGAAAACCCTAGCCCGCGGATAAAATGAGGGAGGAATACCACCCTCTCGTGGGGTTCCGGAGTGGGGATGATCTGTCCCGCCGTCGGAAGACGGTGGCCAATTCTCTTGGCCAGATACCCTCCCCCGAAGCTTTTTAATATCCTTCTCCTGGACGGTCGAGGCCATCTACTTGCCTCCTGCTCCGGATCCGGACATTTTCGGGAAGCCTTTTTGAGCGGAGAAGAGGAGCGCTTGGGCACTAGGGCTCGACCGAAAAGGAATGGATGACCAGAGGAGGGCGTGGGTGAAAAAGGGAGTTCTTATCCCCTTATAAAGTCAGCAGAGATCCTGCGCCTCCCCACTTGCCCGCTAAAATCGCTTATTCCCCAAGCGCCACAACTGATGGCATGGTTGGGTTACCCACACCTGTATTGATGAGAATCCCGTAATAAGGGGACACGATCTCTGCTTCGACGAGACGTGCCGATAAAGCTGCCTTGCGATATGTGCGGTGGCAGGTTGTGAAAAACGGTTCGAATAATGACCGGGCCGTGGCGTGATGTCACGCTATGAAAAAGCTGTCGGCAGATTAGATTTGTGGAATGTTGTACTCTCTACGATGGTATGTGGAATTTGTTTTGCAGAGCCGGACACGATCCTTGTGTTCAGAATCTTCTATGGAGTATTCGGAGAAGGAACCCGCCTTGCAATGCCGAAGACAATCTGCGCGCCGGACTCATCGTCATTGAAATCTGGTTCAGGGGCTACCGAGGGAGTCCTGGATTAAGGGGTCCTTGGACAGCCGGACTATATACTTTGGTTGGACTGTTGGACTATGAAGATACAAGATTGAAGACTTCGTCCCGTGTCCGGATGGGACTCTCCTTGGCGTGGAAGGCAAGCTTGGCAATTCGGATATGTAGATCTCCTTCACTGTAACCGACTCTGTGTAACCCTAGCCCCCTCCGGTGTCTATATAAACCGGAGGGTTTAGTCCGTAGGACAACAACAATCATAATCATAGGCTAGCTTCTAGGGTTTAGCCTCAACGATCTCGTGGTAGATCAACTCTTGTATACTCATATCATCAAGATCAATCAAGCAGGAAGTAGGGTATTACCTCCATCGAGAGGGCCCGAACCTGGGTAAAACATCGTGTCCCCTGCCTCCTGTTACCTTTAGCCTTAGACGCACAGTTCGGGACCCCCTACCCGAGATCCGCCAGTTTTGACACTGACAAGAGGCACGGTCTACCTTCCGCGAGACACATGATTTTGCTTCCGCGAGAGGCACGTTCGTGCCTCTCAGAAATGGAAAACAAAAGTGTTTTCTCTTTTTTTAGCTTTCGCGAGAGGCATGTCTAGCTTCCGCGAGAGGCATGACCGTGCCTCTCCGAAACCAAAAAAGATGCGTTTTCTGTTTTTTTTCTTTCGTGAGAGATAAGGTTTTGCTTCCGCGAGAGGCAAAAAAGAAAAAAATGTGTTTTCTTTTTTTCCTTCCGCCAGAGGCACGGTTTAAGTTCCGCGAGAGGCATGGATTTTCTGCTGAGAGGCACAGCCATGCCTCTTAAAAAGGAAAAAAAATGCATTTTCTCTTTTTTCTTTTGTGAGAGGCATGGTTTTGCTTCCACAAGAGGCACATTTTTGCTTTCATGAGAGGCACTGCCGTGCCTCTAGAAAACGAAAAAAAATGTGTTTTCTTCTTCTTCTTTTTTTCCTTCCGCGAGAGGCACGGTTTTGCTTTTGCAAGAGGCACGGACTTGCTTCTGCGAGAGGCATGTCCGTACCTCTCGGAAACGGCTTTCGGAAAGAGAAAAAACGTGCTCCCAGTTCGGTTTTTTGACAGGTTTTTTTTCGTCCGGTTTTTTCGTGAAAAAAAGTTCGTCAAAACCTATAAACATGGGATCTAGTTTTGAAAATCTCGACTCGAGGAATCACAGTGAAAATGGTTCAAGATTTGGATGCACGGTTTAAGACTTAAAATGTTTTGAATAAACAGATCTATGAAAAAGAGGAAAACTCACAAGTTATGCACTTGTCGCAACCTGCAGAGATGAGAGTAATCTTTGAAAGGAGTATTCCTTAATTAGCGAGGGCATGTACAATGGTTGATAAGATAGTCTTATCTTAAACCTTGCATGTAACTTAAAACATATCTACAATGGGTTATCTCTTAGCCTTATCTTCGATAACTAGCTATTCCTAAAAATATGGTGAGACATATTGTGCAAGAGGTCATCTTTAAAAAAAGAGAAGACAAGCCTTTTCTTATAATTTCTCTTTCCTCCACCTCCGCATGTATCCTACATGGCACTCCTAAGATAACACCATTGTACATGCCCTGATTTTTAACCTTGTGGGGTCTCTAATTTAAACAAAAGAACGAAACATCAAGGGGGGCTTCCTCAATTGCATTTCATTACGAGAGAGTTGATCGAATTAACAAGGGAAATTAGATAGGAAAACCATACACTTTTAGTTAACTATGAAAAAGCCAAGCAAAACCCCACACGCAGCTGCACTACCTAGCTATACTAGGTTTTGCGATACAGTGAGACAAGCGAAACAACCATTGAAACTCCCAATAATCGACACCTCATTGTTGCCAGAGAGATAAGCAATAAACGAAGGGAGGTGGGTCAACACCTGCCCAAACCTAAGTAGGAACTAACAACTACACCTCTTGCAAAGGTCACTAGCGTGTCGATCACACCCAAAAGACGTTGGTTTCTTCATCACTTGAGTTGGGGGCATGGTGAGTGGAGGTAGTCAGTCGAGTTAGTGTTGAGAAAGAACTTGTATATGGGGATCTGTTGTTATGTCTCCATATGTAGACTCACCCTCTTTGACTCGTTAGTTAAGTCTGTCGATGTTGTAAGCTCTATGATTGTTAGGATACATTTGTAGGAGAGGTGGCTAAATTCCCATGCAACTATGAGTTGGTAGCAGTTTGACTCGGGGAGGGGGACGGGGGTTTGGGTCCACTTGAAGTTGAGCCGACCTGATACCTATGGGGACAATGATGGTAGATATGGATGGTTGTTGGATCCTTTGAATACAAGGTTGCGTTAGTGCTCGATCAGATCCAACCACTCAAAGACAAGGATCCCCTATTTGGCGGGGGGGGGGGGGCATGATTGCAGGAGGTGCTTGATATCAAAGATGCGGGGTAGTTGGATCATCCTCCTTTAATGCGCAGGGATATGCTTGATTTGGAGTTTAAGACGATATATGAAATTTGATTCAACAAGTGTGGTGATCCAGTGGCGGAAGCTCATCGCTACATTATCCATGAGATTTTTTGTCATTCAACTGTCGATAAGTGGGGTCTTAAATTCTGGGGACGTGATGGGTGATGCACATTTTATGACCGGTCTGTCAATTAAATAGTTATGTTTTCGGGCTCGTTGAGGCCTAGTTGCCCAAACAACAAGTGGCTTGGCTGCCCCAGAGCAGTGGAAACCCCTATATTAAAACACAAGTATGTCGTTTTCGCCACCACAGTCAATCGAGGTAGGGTCACCGGGTTAGTATCCTCCTGGCTTAGCCTACAACTCGGTTGCCCAAGAGGAGACTTTTGCAGAGGAGAGAAGGGAATAAACCCCGAGACCCCACCACACTAGGAGAGTCACCATCGAGCTATCTCGGTGTTGAAGGAGAAGAAATGGGACCCCCATCCTGGCATGAAGACCTTGCCATGTTTAGGCTTAAAGAAACCACTCGACACCTCTGATTGGGCGATGAATCCACCTAGTGTTACCACTAAAAGGCTAGAGATGGCAGCTAACAAGGAAGGTCGAGCTTCCTCCACATCTTCGTTGGAGATACGCACAACTACCCCGCATCCTTAGCCATTCCCATCCACACACCCCTAGATGAATAAAAGTAGAGAGACAAACCAATGTGGTGATACCCTCTCACATTGTCTTCCCAATATCCAAAGCAGAGCTATTCACTTACCATTTGGTCCATACATGTCAATATTTCCCCTTCCTAAAGATTATGCCTGATTATTTGCCTTTTTGGTTATTTTTAGAAAAGGAGGTACCGGGCACCAACATCGATTGATGCACATAGCCATTTATTATACAATTTTCAGGGCATTACATAAATAGATAAAAAGGACACAAGCTCGAACAATACATTTGTACATAAGACTCTCATGCATTACTAAACCTAGTTCTATGCTACCATATAGCCCGTACAACTATCTCGAAATGCTTGCATCCAAAGTCTAGAGCCCCGAGCCTCCACGTGCTGATGGAAGGACTACATATGGATCCGATGCGTAGCTCTGTGGATAACCTGCAAAAAATGGAAACTTTGTCATTGTTAAACATAAGGCTAATAATCTCACTTGGATTTGAGCCTTAAGTTTCTCATCCTCCCCACACAACTAATTTCCTAACATATTAGATATACTAGTAGGCGGTGAAATATTAAACAAGACATTGACCATCTATGATAACAAGTGCATGAATGGGCACAATAGGAAGAAGTGCTCGATTGTTTCATCCTCGTCATGAAAACATCACTTTTTAATTTTTACTACAATTCCAGATATATTTTGCTAAGTTATCCTTAACCAACATGATTGTACAAATATCTACCAATCCAAAATCGTGATCTTAAGGGGGTCTTTTACCTTCATGATATATTTTTTTGTAATAAAATATTGTCATTTGTCAAATCAGCGTACTTATACTAAGAGGCGGATCTATGAGCCAAAAATCCTTGCCAATCTATCATTGTTACCATTACCAACTTGGAAGGAACCCTTTGAAAGAATTCCACTTTGACTCGCACGAGACCTTTACAAAATGGAATTTGTAGGTTTCACTATCACTTGTAACAGCGTTTCAGAATTAGTGATTTAATTCGCAACAACTCTTACTATATATATGCCCATACCCATCATTTAACAGTTTGAACAAACATTTGGTGAGCAAACATTTATTTATTTTTATCTCCAGAACCTCCACCCCAAGACCACCCATGTCTTTAGGTCGGAAAGTAGTGTTTTAAATAGTTAGTTGTTATTTGCGCTAGCTTATGATTGTCAGATTTACAGAAGAAACTGGTTTTGTAATATTCCAGCCTTGTGCGACCTTCCTTAGGTACCTCGGAGAATGACAACATGAACATCGACATCCCTTTTGATGTCGAAGTTGACTGGGATATTTTTCTTAAACATGTCCTCTATACCATCCCACCCCTTATTCAGGAGCATACATACGTCCCACTTTGCCTTTCTGATAGCTCACATGGGTAGGCTCTACCTTTTTAAAATTCCTCTGGGCCTGTTCAAACTACCTATATTCGACATGTTTTCATATATGATAAATGAAACAGAAGTATGGAATGTATTTACCTTGTCATGTCAGAAATATGCTATTCAAAAGCATATCCAGCAACCACCCCACCTTCATTTAGTGAAGCTGCTTTGGTCCTCAACAAATAACCGCACTGATCATTTATAATGACCTTGTCTTTGTTCCTATATCCATGAAATAAACAATTTTAGGAAGTGCTAAATATATGTCAAATAATACAATAGCTGATAATGTATTACCTCAGGTAGGCTCCAAATATTCCAAACTCAGAAACCACATTATCCCTTACAAAAGTTCCCTCGCGGACAAGATAGCTGGGGGATGCGGGTGGGAATATCCTTTGCATTAAGATGTATGCTGCAATTTCATTGCTTCTATCCTTCCGAAGGCGAATCAACGTTTCACGCAGGTTATCACCGTAAATGTTGTTCCCTGAATGGAATATCAGGTTTACTCATCGATCATTAGTGTCCAACATTTTGGCTGCGTAGTGAAATTGAGGTAATACCTCCACCCTCCCTCTGTGGTTTGAGAACAAACAACTCCGGTGATTCAATAGCGGAGTTGACTATATTGTCATTCTCCAAACTCCACAATCCTGCGAAGCATTTTCGTACATTTTCGATGTCGGATTTGTTGTCTAGAAACCTAGTATGAAATGCAGGGTCAGAATAGCAATCATATGTAGAAGGAACCATTGATAAAAATAAATAGCAAGTATCATTAGATATTATTTTTATGTTCTTTTTTACTTGACTTCCAATTATCTATGTAGTCAAACTATCTGAACTTCTGAAGTTCGGCCATGGACTTAATGCTATGTAGACTATTTACAAATAAATTATATCATTACATTAGTTTTTTTCTTCATATAATTACATTTTTAACAATATATTGTTATTACAGTAAACCTGATAGTTACATTTTTACTATGAGGTTCAGTATAAAGTTTTAGCGAGTCATGTGTCACTATGCAACAATAATGAAATGGGATTACCTTTCAAGCACTTTTTCCTTTGCCAGTTCTTGCTGAATCTTCTTTGTACCGACAAGATGGTGTGCTATTGATGGGCACTTAATAGCAGAAGAACGCTCGATCAAGAGTCTTGCTCTCCATTCCTTCAAGAAAAAATGCGGCAGTTGTCTGAATAGCAGCTACTTCAGTAATTCTATTGAACTACGGTAAAAAGTGCTAGACAAAATCAATGCTTAAGTTTTATGTTTGTGCTTGCACATCTATGTTCAATGTTTATATCCCATCAAAATAAAGAACCATTCAACACATCAAAAGATTAACCGTATATCAAGTTTAATCATAGTAAAAGGAAATATAGACATACAGCTTCTGATGGGTAATCAGCCGGTGAGTAGCCTGCCCTGAAGTAAACTACTGCAACTGGGCGTCCATTTCTGAATGAAAAAACAAACAAAGTTATATGTTCCTCAAATCATGCATGGCGACATTGCAAGTAACATTCTTGTAGAGAGAAACATTACATCACGAGTGTCCCATCAGGACGAAGATCCCCCCTCCTTCTATTTCTGCCATTGTCTTGCGAATAGTCGTCACCCCATACGTGAAAACAGAAGTTAAGGAAAAAACATCATACATTTTTCGATAATTGCACGCTGTGACCTTTTCTAAAATCAAATGAGATTCCTTTGCATTGTTTATTAGTGGCATCTAGTATAAAGCTACAACATGGCATTAGCATAGACTGAAGGATATATATCTCTCAGCGCGACCGTGATCCAGTACTGGTCATACATGTACCTTTCTTCTGCTTGAACAACGACCAGAACTACTGCGCTGAACGAGGAAAACTTTTAGTCAGTATAGAAGTCTTAAGAAGGTACATGTCTGCATCAAATTAAAAACCTAACCTTTGGTTGCTGTACTCGGCCCACGCAGTGGCTAATGCTTTGGCGTGCTGGGTTATCGCAGTGTTTCCAACAACACTAGCTGGATTCAAACCAAGTTCCCTCTCATGGTGTCTGATCAAATTTCTGCACGTTGCATTCAGATTGGTATTGTCATCAATTGGTTCAGCAAAAATATCCAAATATAGTTCCACAATGTATGTCAGAATCTGTGCGGAGACAATAAATAAACTCGGATATATATAGTATCTGACCTGTGGAGCTCAGATACACCACAAGCAAGACCATTGGAGGATGTGGAGATCGTGTTGAGCTCTACTTGAAGAAGCTTGTCCGTTGCCCCATCTACCATGTAGTCCGACCTGGTCAGACCCAACTGAATGTCCTGAAAGATGTATCCAAAACCACATCATTGTGAGTTTTTGATAAAATCTCATTGCTGGAGTTAACCTAAGAATAACATTTAGTTGGATAGAGTTAGCACTTAGTAGCAACCTTATATATTTTACGTGTAAGCAACACACTTACCTCTTTCTTGTTCAGTTCCATCATCTTTGAGTGAATATCTAGAAGCCTCCTAGTGAATGGATCCACTTCTTTTGTCCTGAATGAGAAACATTGATTTTCAAAAATTATTTGAATCCAAGAGCATATACACTTAAATTCTGATGTTCGATTCTCTGAGAAAATAACCTTGCCAAAGTCTGCTGCAAGAAGTCTCCATCCAGGCTGACACGGTGAACGAGCTCATTGAAAAGTGGAGCCAACTCTAGCGCTTGCTCCCAGTAAACCTTTGGGAATGACATCGGCAAGAGAGCAAATGGAGCATGGAGCAGACCAACACCAGGTGCCTTTCCTGATCTCTGCATGCACCCCGTGACAAATTACGTCAAAATTCTAAAAAATAATTCGTGAAAAACTCAAAAACCTTGCGTCTCAATGCGTTGATAGAAAGATGAGTTTGTACAAGCATTAAGAATGGCGAATGGCAACACCCAAAGATTACAACATGATGCCTCTAATCGTTGGAGACTACCATCATGGGAAGCAACGCCACCGCACCCCTTTGCACCCACCCCCATTAGTTGCCTCGCTTTTGTCTTGAACGTGTGAAGTAGGTGAGCTAAGATGAGTTGAGCGATGTCAAAGATGATCGCGTTGCGATTCTTTCAGATGCACCGGGTTTTTATCAATCTTTCAATCTTCTTATGGGTCTTCTTATTTATGACTAGGAACACTAATTGGCGCAGATTTTCAACAAAGGGGTAAACTTTTATTAGCTCAAAATGAAGCATCAAGGGGATACAAACATAATGAGCATACATGACCTACTTGTCCAAAGTGTTGCATCCTGCCTTTGACATCACGAACCATCATGCATGGATGCTCTGCAAGTGGGAAGGTGATTCATGATACGATCAAGGATTGGAGTGCCTCACTCGAGGGCTTCCTGAACGACAGAAGAATCCAGAGGTATCTGGTCGGAAAGGAATAGTTCTGGCTAAACCTGGGTGCCTTGCACCATTGATGAATAGTAAAAAAAATAACAACAACAATTCTGAAATTTGTTGCGTCTGAGATGCTCAAATATTTTAGGTTCTTGCAAAATTTCATGGAGAAATGACATCCAAGAAGCTTCACACAAGAAAAACAAAATCAACACCCAAAAGTGCTCAAAGCTTTGTGCACTGTTTTTTGTTTCTAGAGCTCCCCGGATGTCATTTTGCCATCAGATTCTGCAAGCACGTAGACATTTGTGCGTCTTTGAAGCAACAAAATTTCTGAAATTTTTAATTGTTTTTGTTACTTTTTTAATGGAGTAAATTGCAAAAAAAAAACACCATAATTTTGCAAATATCATCAAACACCTACCAAAATGGATGTTTTCTGGTGGTTTTTTTGTGAAGCATTGAAAACTTCGACCCAATTGTGATGTTTTTTTTTGCAATTTACTCTTTTTAATGTTACTGCCAATCGAGGGTGCAATGCACCCAGGTTTACAAAAACCTGTCTCGATCGGAAAAGGAACTAGCTGACACTCAATAACCGATGGAGACACCGAGTCAGGTGCCGTACACTTGACAAAGCTATAACCTCCGGGGGCCTCATCCTCTGAACAACCGATGGAGACACCAAGCACATAACAAATCTGTAATGATTGATCTGTTACAGTAAAACGAAGGCAAACCCCATGAGACCGTCCATGGCATGAACATTTTACACTCTTTCCTAGAGCAAAAACATTTTGCATGCAAAGATGAACAACACTAGCTAGGCTACTTCATCAATCTATTGTGGTGCACCGTTCATGCGTCCTTTAATGTTTCTCCTCCCAACACTTTATCGAATTTATTTGGGACATGGGTAAATGAGGTAGATCCTAATACATCGGCACATATTCGAGAACAAGCGTGTGCATTACTTTGGGCCATGTGGAATTGTCAGAATGGTGTCGCCTTTAACAGACAAACTACCACAAAATTTGTGCAGGTTATCTTCAAGGCATCTGCTTGGATTCTTACGTGGTCGTTACTCGGCCATGCGGACCACAAGGAGCTTATGGATATTGGGTGCAATTGTTGAAAGACGGTCGCACGGGATACTTACAAGTTATAACCGGTTTGGATGACGGTCCGACAATAAGATATGTATCTAGTCATCTTAACCTTTTTAAGCGCTTCGTCAGATTGTTTGAGACCTTGCTTTGAACCTATTATTTTGTTTACTAAAATAGATTGTGCATCATGTGATGCAGAGGTGGGAGGTCTTCCTCCTTTTTGAAAAAAAGAAGAGTTCATCAAGCTACCTTGACGTACGATTAATTTGCATGGCCGAACGATTAATCCCTACGTCTACTCTCTATCACCCATATGCTTGTACAGTAGTAGAGGATGATTGGGAACCCACAATATCAATTCTGTCTTTGCCTATTTTTAGTGTGTGGCATTAGTTTAGTCCCAAAATGGCAGGGCCAAATATTCCCCTTTTGTTGCTGTCACCAGCAGTCACCGTCGTTATGTCTTTGTTAGTTTTACCCAACATGGGTGGCAGCATAATCTCCGCATCGGTCCACCAACCGTTTCGACATAGGCATAGTGTCGGTCTATAGGACTCTACTCTTGCCGAATTGTCATTTTTTTTTCTTGTCAGATTTTTTATGTTTGGCTGTGTGCATCCTAATTATGCAGAGGCCGGGTGATACTCTAGATGCTTTGTACCGCTTGAGCTACATTTTGAGATAATAAAAGCGCCCTTTATCGAAAAATGTCTTTGTTAGTTTTTTTTGAAACAAGGCAAAAGACTTGCCATTTTCATTTAATAAGGAGAGGTTTCTGAACAGACATCGCCAAGCGGCGGAAAAGCAAAACAATTACTCTCGCGGCATTACATTACGCAAATGCTTAGCGCCTGCAGTGGCCCAAATCGAAACTTCCTCTTTGATGCGTCGCATGACAATCGCCACCGGCGCCGCTTTGCTCCTGAAGACACGAGCATTCCTTTCATTCCATATCTCCCATCCCACAAGAAGTAACAGGGAAGATAGGGCCTTCGTCGGGAGTGTATTATCAGAGAGAACCGCATCCCACCAAGATTTCACCGAATCGAACAGGAGCCACGGAGCCGTGGGGATAGCAAGCCCAAGCCATGAGAAGACCGCATTCCAAATCCGAACAGAGAAACGACACTTGAAGATCAGGTGTGCTGCAGATTCTTGCACCTGACTGCAGAGTGTGCATTTGTCACAATTTGGCCATCCTCTCCTCTGAAACCTATCAGCCGTCCAAACCATTTTTTAGAAAAGGAGGATGACCCCCGGCCTCTGCATCTGGGAGATGCATACGGCCACTTTATTAATTATACTCGAGGAACTTACAAAGTGTTGCAAACAATATGCCTGAATCCGCCGTCTAGGCAACATATGCCACTACTCCTATCCAAATGATGAAGGGGTGCTAACTGGGCCACTACCCAAACCACTCACCTAAACCTAACATCAATAGCTGGAATCCCCAGCCTAGCCACATACCGGGTCTGGGGCATAAACCAGTCTGACGCACTCACAAGTGTCGTCGCCGCCATCTTCCACTGGTCCGTCTTGGAGCAGATTGAAGTTCCAACCTTGGCAGGTTCCTCTGCCATCGACGCCACCATGACGCCAAATGGCGACCACCACCTACGCTAGTCCATCTCCAAGCAGAAGGAGCGCTACCACAAGATGAAGATCGGCGGTAGAATAGATGAAACGCCGCACACATTGCCGCAGCCAAACACCTCACACGCACCATAAAGCGCCAACCGTGCTTTCGGGAACCCCAGGCGACGCCTTCAAGAAGGAGCGCGACGAAGGTACGACGCCGTCGCCCGCAAGGGGAACTAGAGCTTTCGCCCAAATGAATAGCACAGTGAGAGACGGGATAGGACCTCGACAAGGCCTCCAAGAAGGGAACCGATGCCCACAAAGGCGCCGCCATTGTCGTGGCCTCCACCGATGGCCAAGGGTTTCCCCCGATCCCGCCCCCGTCCCATCCACCCGGCCAAAGACCTGGCCAGGGGAGCACACGCAGCCGGAGAAGGCGTTGGACTTCATCAAAGCAGGCACGCCGGATGACGGGGAACCCCGACCCAACACAGTAGACGTCCACCGAGACCTCCCCGCCCGCACGGCCGAAGTCACGGACCACCAGCTCCCAAGACCGTTGTCCGACGAGAGGCAACGCCGTCCACACCGCCCGAGGCCGTCGCCCCGGCATCCACCCATCGTGCACATCCCGTCAAAACACGGAGAACGGCCCACACGGCCCCCACCAGGGAGACCACACCGTGAACATCCAAGCCGGGCGACGAGGCAGGGCTGCGCCGGCCAGATCTGAGCGGATCCAGCGATTCCCGGCCCACTAGCCGCCAGAGAGGAGCGGCCCGATCCGAGGCCGAGCCGGCCTGATCTGGCAATCGGACCTTCCAGAGTCCCCGCCGGAGCGGGAGGAGAAGCCGACAACTCCGGCGATCGACGGCCGCCACATAGGGCTGGCGTCGGCCACCGAGATCTGGAGAAGTGGGCGGCGTCACGATGCTGAGGTGGGGCGGTCACCAATGTCGAGGCGGGTGCACGGGGAATCCCCGCCGCCACCTACCACCGCGCGGGTGGCTGCCGGCGGCGGCGGGGGAGGAGGAGGGAGGTGGGGGAACCGGCGGCCGGCTAGGGTTTCGCCCCCGAGTCGCCCTGATCAGCCGTCCAAACTCTGTTGTGGATAACGAGCCACGCGAAAAATTTGCATTTGGGGGGAGCCCACGCCTTCCAAACCGCAACAGCCAAACTTGAGAGCGGGAGGTCATAAATTTGTGCCAAATAAGCAGACTTTGCAGAGTACTGCCCATCATTGGTTGACTTCCACAATATGGAGTCCTGGACACCCGGTTGAATGGCCACAGTCGCTAGCTTCTCCCAAAGGGCCAAGAATTATTGAAGGTGTTCTAGAGTGAGGCCAGCGTCAATGTTGATTTGTGCTATCCAGTGCCCATCCCTTAAGGCCGTGGTGACCGTAACACCTTTCTAACGTGAAATATCGAAAATCTTTGGCGCAATATCTTTGGGCCTAACGCCCTGAAGCCAAGAAGATTCCCAGAAGAAAGCCTTCTGTCCATCGCCGATCTTGACCTCAGTCAAGACCGGGAAAAGGTCGCAGTCGGAAGTCGTGCAAGGCGTCCCCAATCCACACCATGCACGAGGTGGGTCATTCCACTCGTGGTGCAATGTCTTTGTTAGTTGTTACACCAACAAGTTGGTGCTCCTCGTGCACCTCGTGCGCCTTTTCTTAATTGTGCCTGAAGATAAGTATGGATCATAAATCATCTATCTAGAAAATTGACGCAGACGGCAATACTCCTCTATGTTGGGAAAGTTGTTTTCAAGCGGGTCTACCAACAATTTGTTTACCTTATGCTGGGAAAAATATTGCTTTCGCCTGGCATAATTTCAGCTTGTCGGAGTTAATTAGAACCTGAATCTCTAGTTATTTTTCCCTTTCCTTTTTTGCAAGGAGAATCTCTAGTTCTCTTCTGTACCACATTTAATTAATTCCTGAAGTTTGTCAGCCTAGTTTGTCAAAAGGATGAACCTATCTATTTGACAGATTGTTTTTTCAAGGCATACAATTTGCCTCATCGATAAGTTAAGAGCAGAATAAAGTTTGTTTGTTTTACAACCAACCCTTATACAACGCATAGTGATTACTCACGCTCTATTATTGCCCCTAGTTTCCTAGTCCATGCAGTGCTCCAAAGTCTAGCCTCGGTTAGAATGATGTTTAGCAAGTCCGTCGGCGGTGCACTCTTGGGACGAAAGAGGTATGAGTTTTCCTCGTTTTAAATTGTCCATGACACAAGCATGGTGAGAGAAGCTATGGCTTTTCGACTGTGCTCGTACTTAATTGATCCAAAGTGAACGACTATTATGGTCTCTCGAACTTCTATTCTATGAAAACTAAGCCAGCTGATCAAATATGCGAAACTGAATGATTGCTCGTTTCGCCTACATGCTCCCGCAAACAGCCCGCAGATGTATCAAGGGCGCCTACATGCTTCCGCAAACAGCCACAGATGTATGGAGGGTATAAGAGATGTCTGCGTTATAATAATTGTGCAGCCTGTGCTCTGCACTCGTAGTATCGTAGTAACGGGTAAACTCCAACGAAGGAAATGAGCAAGTAAGGTCACGTCACCGGGTGGTTCTTGTCGCCGACGACGAGGCCGTGCTGCGAGCACCACACGAGCGCCTCCTCCACGAGCTCAACCACCAGCTCCGGCGGCACGGCCAGCTGCTCGAACCGCCTCTCGTCACCCTCCGCCGTTGCCGCCACGGGCGCTGCTGTCCTGACGGCGGCGCACCGCGCAGGACGCAAGCACGACGAAGACAACGTCCTCGCGGCAGCCACAGAGCGTGGGCATACGGCGATCACATTGACAGAGCCGCTCAGGCTCGCAGCGCAGGACATGGAAGCGCTGGTAAACGCGTTGGCGGCCACCATGGTCGATCGCCACACTTCCACTGGAGTGAGGAGCGAGCGGAAGCAGGTCATATATAGAAGAAAGTGGGGGCAGATGAGATGGGAGAAGGGGCAAATATATGAGGTATACATGGAAGACATGTGTTATGATAGAAACGAGACGTGGGTGCACGTAACGCAGGGACAAGCAGCGAGTCAACTTCAGTGCTCATTTGCCACGCGTGATGACAGTTGACAATGTCGCCCGCGGATTGCCACACACTGATACTCTCGTCAGTCCACATCATCCCCTCCAAATGGCGTGGCTTCCTGGCATGCGGGTCCGCTCAATTCCGGTGGTATGTGCTCGTTCGGCGGTGCAATAGACGTTTCGTTTCACCTTGCTGACCCTGACCTCATATGTCATGTCAGTAACTGTTAAAGTGGTGTTGATATTTTGTCGATCTAAACAAATATGGGGCTCTTATGACCGTGTGCATCTTTTGATGCAGAGGCCGGGGTTCTCCTCTGTTTCAAAAAATAAAATAAAATAAAATGTGTGTCTCTTGCCTTCTGTTGTTGTGGTGCCTTGTCCAGCAATTGACGGTGGTCTCGTCTGGATTTCAGATTATTACCCCAACATCGACCCACCACCCGATTACTCTCATGTCCTGGTGGTAGACGGTGATGATGGGAAGAAGTTTGATGGAGTCATATCTTACAGTGCCTGACAGATTCGGAACTACCGAAATGCTAGAATTTTCAAGAATGATCAAAGTTCTGTTAGGGCAACTATATATTTTCAAGATACGTGAGGATTTGAGAGTTACTAGAAAGATACTAGCATTTGCCAGCGTTGCGAGTGGTGCAGGATGTTGTAGGGCTGGAGGCTAGCGTCCTTGTTTGGTTTTTCCCTCCTAGGCAAAGGCCAGCGAATATGGGGCGTTGGCGTCAACTTATTCGTTCGCTTCTTTCTCCTCTAATAGATACAACAATGTTCTTGTCAGGTTTTTGAGAAAAAAATGTGCATTGTTCTGTCAAATGTCTCCTTTTCCAAACACCCGCTCTCCCTGACTCCCTCGTCCGTTATAAGCGACGATGACATGGATGCACGTGATAACAATTCCGCACCTATGTCTAATAGTTGGCAATGCTCGTGTTTCTTTTGGGAAAAGAAAGAAGAAATGACTGTGATAGATTAAACTCAACTTTCAAAATCGGCAAAAAAAAAAAAAACTCAACTTTCAAAGCCAGCAGGTGTGGCAACACGTACCGCTTCAGAGTGATTGTATGCTTCAGAAATTTGATAATGAAAGGTAACTGACACGATTATGGTCGCCTTAGGAGTTAGTCAATAGTTCAAGCTATATCCCCTTCAAATGTATGGGGCGCTAGTTGAGCATTCACAGAGTATCACTGGCATGAGCCCCCGCCCAAACTAGCAGGGCTGGGTTGGGACTAATCGATTTATTGTACTAGTTTATTAAAGAAAACAAAGCCAAAATGACAAACAGGTAGGTGCATCCCCATGGGACGGTCCTGCTGCATGGTTTAAACATTTCTCTTTTCCGGAACAAACCATTTTACATTCCGTGGCTTATCTGAAAAATTGCCTCCGTCAACTCTCTATCACCCACATGCTTCTGAAATATAAGTTGTGACTGAGAAATTTGCCTATTTTTAATTGTGGTAATTTTTTTATAATAGTCGCATAATGACATCGGCAGGCTTCCCTTTCTTGCTCTGTTGCTCGGGCCCTGTCACCAGCCGGTCACTGTCGCTACTTCTCTGTCACACAAACTTACAAGTTGGCAAAGCTGTGACTAGGCCACGAGCCCCCCTCGTGCACCTCGTGCACCCCGTGCATCTTTTTTTATGCCCCAAGATATATATGGAGTAACCGCATATCTAAAAGTGATGCAGACATACAATCCATCCAATGGCCAACGCATCATACCATGTTGGACCCTCCACACTGGCCAAATTGTTTTCACACAGTTCAATAAGAGCGACATTGGGGAGTCAATCAGTGGTTGGATGAGTAGGAAGGTGGTTGTACCGTATCCTACAAGGGATAAAATCCTACATTATGGCTTCTCCTCCTGTTCACTCCGCCACCGGTCTGTCCCATCTTAGATGGCCTCTAGGCCATGGAGGTGCGGAGGATCTCGGCCCCCGGCCGACAGGGGGGACCTCATTCTCGTTCTTATTAGAGTCAGCGTCTTGGTTGGGGCTGTGTCGTGGCGGCGATGTCCCTTAGTAGGAATAATGCCTCTCACGCTCTATACCTGTCCCGATCACGTGTCTAGCATCGTCGGAGGGCGTGTGAAGATTTGTCTCCGTCGGTCTTGCGGGATTCGATCGGTGCTGGTCTTCGGTGGATCTATTTGGATCCGGTCTTCATTCGTCTTTGTTTAGTTGTTTACAAGTTTGATCCTTTTGATCTACGACTTTCTTCATCGGCGACGGCTGCTACTCTCATGTGCTTGTCATACGGGACCTTAGCACGACGACTTCCCAACTGTCTACTACAACAAGGTTTGCCCGGCTCCGACGAGGGAGGGCCGATGATGGCGGCGAGCCTTCGCCTCGCTTCAGTGCTTGTAGTTGCCGCTAGGTGGTCCACAGACATGGTTCTAATTTTTATTACCTCTGTTGTTCTTTATACTGCCATGATTGAAGATGAGTAGATTGAAAATTTCTCAAAAAAATAATCCTACATTATGTTCTTTACATACTGTGGTGGTAAATACAATCTTAAATTAAACTATGGCAACGTGTTCAGTAATTGGTTTACTCTATGTTTGGGAAAAAGAAGACATTGCACCCTGATAGTCCCAAATTTGCACCCACATCTGCATACATTGATAGTAGTACTGAACTGTTCTATAGAAACGGTTCCTTAAAACGAATAGATGGTTTCTTCAAATCCAAATATGCAGAGTTTTAATGGTTGTTCGTTTTGCCCACAAACACCAACAAATATATCAACGCAAAGTTGCACGTACACATAGTTCGGTAGTTGGATAAGAGATGAATACGTCCATAGTGGTGCACCCGGTGCTTTGCACGCGTAGTAATAATAAATAGTGACGGGTAAACTCCAGCGTACGTATAGGAAATGTGCTAGCAAGGTAAGGTCACGTCACCGGGTGGTTCTTGTCGCCAACGACGAGGCCGTGCTGCGAGCACCAGACGAGCGCCTCCTCCACGAGTTCATCCACCAGCCCCTGTGGCACCGCCAGCTGCCCGAACCGCCTCCCGTCGTCACCCTCTGCCGTAGCCACAACGGAGGCCGCTGTCCCAACGACGCCGCACCGCACGTGACGCAAGGACGACGTCCTGGACGTCGGTGCCGCCGCCACCACGGAGCGCGGGCACACGACCGTCACAGAGCCGCTCATGCTCGCACCGCCGCCGCGTGACGCCGAAGCGCCGGTGAGGGCGTTGGGGGCGGCCATGGTCGTTTGTCGATCGGGGGTGGCTGTCTGGGTTTCGTGCTTGATTGGTGGAGGTCCTCCAATGGAGTGAAGTGAGCGGAAGCAGCTCAGAGAGGAAAGAGTGGGGAGATGGGACGTGAGGAGGTGCAGATGAGGTAGCTCATAATGCGCATCCAGCGAACCCGTGGCCCATGGCATAGAAGATAGAACGCATGTGTTGTGATAGGGAAGGAGACGTGGGTGCACGGCACCTAACGTAGGGACAAGTTCGCTGGCAATGCGAGTGCATGCAATGCATGGCTCGCTCTCACGGCCTGTGGGTGGCGAGTCAGCGTCAGTACTGCTCACTCGCCACGCGGGACGATCGCGGATCGCCCCAAATCGATTTCTCTCGTGTCTCACCCCCTTTTGGCCTAGTTGCAGTTGATCGCATATCCCGTCCAAACGTACCCGGCCCTCGTTAAGATCTTCTCCAGCGCCACGGCCCCAGGCAGCTGGCAGTGGTGTGGGATCGGTTCCGTGGCTCCGCGTTTGCTGTGGCTCGTCGGTAGGTGGGTCTCCTCAATTTCACGTATTCCCTGGTTGTGATTCCTCCTTTTTTTCTCCATTTTTTTGATAGCGATATTTAAAAAAATAAGACCAACCCAAGAGCTAACCCCCGTTGTCTTTTTTTATATGAGAAACTCCACCAGCGCCACGAGTCAGAGTCGAGGCTCGAGCCCGGACGGACCGGCTACAACTCCAGTAGCACAACCAACGGGTCGACGCCTTGTCCTCAAGATAGCGATATTTGGTAACTAGAGTGTGTGGCAAATTGGAAATCTACTGAACGAACCTGCCAGCGAGGCCGAGCGTGCTCCCGCGCGAGAGGCCGAGTGCGGTACCACACGCGAGACCTAGACAACAAATCATGGCCCAACAGAAAACCCCACGCACCACAACCCCATGCCGAATCATACCACCACTCCCCACACGGGCCGCGCGACCACCCTTCTTCCTATACTTCTTAACTCCAACGCAAATAAACTCTCCGCCCTGCGCAGTCTCTCAGATCGACACCAAAACACTACCGTAACTACAGATCTGGAGGATCGAGAACAATCCCCGGTGGCCTCTTCTCTTCATCCTCTATAGACGGCTATCATCAGCTCCAAGACGGGGAAATTACATGGGATCTGGCAAAATATTAACCAGGAAACATCACCCACCCTGGCAAGATCAAGTTCATCCTCACTACTCTTAAAAAATAGCCTAGCAATAATTTACCACGTGTCGTGGTTCTAAGACTGACAGTAGAAAGGGGGTAGGTATGGAGAGGCAAGATCTCAGCTATGGCGAAGGTGTACACACAGGATTCTGAGTTCGGGCCCTTCCGGAGGAAGTAATAGCCTACACGTTTCGGTCTTGGGAGGCGGTCATTTGGATTATATGTGAATGACGTTATAGGGGGTGCGAACCCTTGTCTCAGAGGAGGGGGGTGGCTTATATAGAGTGCGCCAGGACCCCAGCCATCCTCCATTACAAGGGACTTAATGTACATAAAGCAGGGGAATTACTGATAATGCCAGCCTTAAGTGTTATTAATGATCTTGAAGACTACAGAGTGAATGTCCGACCGTTGCAGTGCTGAGTGACTCCTGGCCTTCAGTAGGTCGAGTGATTCCTCATATGGTCGAGTGACAACAGGCAGGGGCACACCCGAGTGATATGACTGGTCGAGTGGATCGCACTCGACATCTTTGACTGGGGGTTCTTCGTTGCCTCTTGAACTTCTTATCTTCTAGGGTAGTGACCTTGGGTAGGACGTATAGGTCAGGCCTATGACCCTACCCAGGTGTATCATCATCAGTAGCCCCCGAATGGATTGAGGTTTGAATGGAAAATAGGCTGAAGTTAATCTTGCTCCGAGCTTCGCATCTCGCGAGTGTCTTACGCAGGACGGAAGGCTCACGTTGGTACTTCAGCATTGATTCAGTCACCTTGATCCATTCAGAGAGTTGCTGACTGAACTTGTTGTATCATCTGCCGAGTGCTGTCTTGGGGTGCGAGAATCTTTGGCGCGATTGATAGCGATGTATCCGGATTTAACGGGATCTGAAATTTCCGCGAGCGGCGGCGAGGCGCACGAAATGTGAGCGGATAAATAGTAGTGCCTCGATTTCCGCACCACCTTTTTCACCATGTACGTTGCGCACGACTGTTGCGGGATTTGACAGGATCGCCTGGTCCCACGCGTCAGCCACTCGGAAGTAGCCCTTTATAAGGCGACGGGGCCGAGGCGTCTGCACTGTGCACGCCCGTTTCTCTTTCTTCTTCCTCTGCTTCTTCACCGCATCTAGTTCTTCTGCTCTCGACGCTGCCGCTCTGCCGCCATGGTGAAGGACAAGACGGCGGCGCTGGAGCGTGCGAAGATGGCGACGGGGGCGGAGAAAGGCAAGAAGCAGAACCGCGGGTCGTCATCGCGCCCGGGGCTGCCGCCAGGCTGGATCCATGGCGATTGGATCCGGTCTTCGCTCCAGCAAGAAGATCTGGATGAGCTGGCGGAGTCCGGGCTGATCGCCAAGGGTGCAGCAAGGCTGCCTGAGGGGGAGACGGAGACGCAGCCTTGACCGGGTGAGTGTGTACTGCTCGCCACCCACGTCGACCGGGGTTTTTCGCTCCCTCCGCACCCCTTTTTCGGGGCTTCCTGAACTTCTTCGGTGCCCAAGTCCACCATTTTTCTCCCAATACCATCACGTACCTTGCCGCGTTCATGTCGATGTGTGAAAACTTTTTGTGGTGTCGACCGCACTGGGGCCTTTTCAAACATATTTTCACCATCCGTTCCCAGTCGGTGAAGACAGCGAAAACGAGTGACTCGAAAACCCATGTCATCCAGATGTGTGGGGGTTTGGGTATCCAAAATAGGCAGAGGAGTTCTTTCCCCGCCATGACTCTCCCTGAATCGGTTAGAGGTTGGCAGTCTACACAGTTCTCTGCCAGGACCTCCCAACTCCAGGTCAGTCGACTGGCCTCCCCCACTTCACTTTTGACCGTGTCCAGACTCCTTCTCCACTGAAAGTAACTGCTGCTGAGAACGTGGAGACGAAGATGTTGGTCGAGAAAGTGGTCCAACTGATTAATGAGGGTGTCACTGGCATGGACCTGCTGGAATTATTCCTCAGTCGATGCATCCAGCCTCTTTAGGGCCATGACTATCCCATGTGGTTGTACTCTGGGTCCGACGACACCGCTCGTGTTCATCCAGAGGAAGTGCCAGCCAAGACCATGGCCATGTGGTTGAAGAGGATCACAGGCAACCAAGACAACCCCGGAGGAGCCAGGCGAGTCATCCCCTTCAGTGATGACAATCAGCCCGACAAGGTATGCTATTTATTCCGACTGCCTTTGCATACACATTCTGACTGTACTTGATCTCGACTGACTTTTACTCGAATTTTTGTCTTGTAGGTTTTCACTGACATGTACTCGATGCCCAACGGTGAACAAGCTCTGGAGCAAGAGCAGGAGGGAGAGGCGGTCTTGGAGGAGAGTGGCGAATGGGAATCTTCGGATGAAGGCGAGGAGGAGGAGGAGGCGAGGAGTCGGAAGGCGAGGAAGAAGTCAACTCACCGCTGTGCTCGACGCCGATCTAAGCAACCACGATGACCCGGCGGGCGGGCGTGGAAAGAACGTGGCTCAAGTACCCACACGCGAGCGCACTTTCGGACGTCGACTCGAATAGCGAGAGAAGGTCGCCAAGCAGCCCAAGGTTGCTCCTCCAAAGACTTGGAAGACTTTGCCGCGGATCAAGATGGACGTCCCTGTTGCTTCAGGGTAAGTGTCTTGCTTGCATTTATCTAGGCCGACTGAAGTTTTTGTTCTGACCAAACGGGTCATGTATCTTTCTAGCCCAACCTCTACTGCAACTGACATGGATATCGACAAAGCGCTAGGAGACGAGGAGACCGACGACGCGGCCACTTCCCGAGTTGGTAAGTCCGTTCGACCAGTCTTCATTTAGTTAAGTGGGTTATCAGTCGGCTGAATTTCCAATGTTTTTCTCTCTCTGTAGTTCCGCGAGAGGTCGTCGTGCTTCATGATGATGATGAAGAAGAAGTGCCTCTACAGGAGAGAGGGAGGAGAGGTGGGGGCTCGAGCAGGAGAAAACTTGAAGTTCAAGTCCTCGATCGACGCCCGGCGCTTTGAGGCGGTGGTCGGCGTTCCGGAGATCCGGTTCGGAACAACGTCACATTTGCCAGCCCGTTGGCTGACGATCGTCCGTCGGGTCGGCTACTCGATTCTTGCCGCTCGGTGTAACTCCACTGGTCTGACCCAGTAGCTGCTTCGGCTGCCTTGGAGCCATCACTCTTCACTTCGTATCAGACCCCAGACGATTTGCCAAGTGCTGCCAGGGAGGCTCTTCGCCAGGTGAACCTTGTCATGGAGCAGGTGAAGGTGATGCATGAGGCCAGTCAGGTGGCTTATAACGCCAGCACCGCCCTGCAGACCAATGTTAAGGTCAGCAAATTCCGACAGAACTTTGGAATGCTGTTTTATATCCGATCACCCACTGGGGTGTGCCTGTGTTTAGAGTTTAGGAAATCCTCCACTTCACTCGACTCGTGCTGAGTCTTAGTAATCTGTCTGGACCAGTGGGGGCACGCCAAGTGCACCCACTAGGTGTAGTCCCCGAGACCACGGTCGACTGCTGACAGTCGGCTGAGGTCTTAGAATCTTCTCTCTTTTTTTGACTCACGCTGGGTAGACCATGTTGAGTGTTGATCTAAACCAGTGGCACTACAAAAAAAGACACATCCTTGACATTTTGGGCCGAACGAAATTTTTTTCTGTCATACATATGACACTTCTATGACAATAATTGTGACAAAACCCGGTATCATCATAGATGTGGTGGGCTCCTACTTCTATGACAAAAATCATGACAGAAAATGGGCTTTTCGTCTTGGGCGGGCGGAGACGCAGCTGCATGACATTCTTTGGGCCGTCCATGACGGAAAAACCGTGGTAGAAGCGAGGGCGAGGAAAATTTGAGGAGTTGCCGATTACGTTGGGAGGTCGGGGCGAGCGATGCGCGTTTCTCTCATACGTGCACGGCGTGTGTGCGGCGTTGGATCTAATCGAACCCGGCGAGGCGTTGGGCTCTAAGCGAACCGGCGATTACCTTTGCGAACTACGCGTTATCGAACCCAAGCGATTGATCGATGGTCATAATGGCGAACCCGATGGGCGATTCGCCGCTATTGCTGCTAAGCGAAGCCGATCGATGCTGCCTGCAGGATGAGCAGTTAGCGTTGCGTGGGGGGGTTGGATGAGCGGTGGCGGTGGCGTTACCTGCGGATGAACAGGGAACCCGTGGTGTGGAGGTGCGGATGAGCGATGAGCGGTGGAGGGTGGCCATGGAGGGGTGGCCGTGGAGGGTGGTTGACGGGACCCGTGGTGTGGAGGGCTGGATGAATAGTAGGCGGTGGAGGGGTGCCCGTGGAGGGGTGGTTGAGCGATGGCCGGTGGGGTAGCGCGTGGTGGAGGCTGGATGAACAGGAGAGCCCGTGGAGGCTGGAGGAGGTCGACGGTGGAGATGAGCGGTATCCGTGGAGTCCGTTTTGCGGTGTGCCACACCCTCCCGATGAAACGGGACCCCGTTTTGACCGTAGGAGGTCCGTTTCCTCCGTTTTGCGATGCGCCACCCTCCCGATCAACAGGACCCCGTTTCGACCGTGGGAGGTCCGTTTCCTCCGTTTTGCGGTACACCACACCCTCCCGATCAGCAGGACCCCGTTTTGACCGTAGGGAGGTCCGTTTCTTCCGTTGGCGATGCGCCTCACCCCTCCCGATCAACAGGACCCGTTCGAGCGTAGGAGGTCCATTTCCTCCGTTCTGCGATGCGCGGGCCTCGTTTCCATCGCCTTTGTTCCGTCCAAGCCCTCCCGATGAACACGACCACGCATTCCGTTCCGACCCGGCCGGTTGGCTCACACGCAGCGTTCGTTGCCTCCCGATGAACACGACGCATTCCGTTGCCTCCCGATGAACACGGCGCATTCCGTTGCCTCCCCATGAACACGAACCACGGCGGCGCTGTTTCTCCGTTCCGACCCAGCCATGTACCACGAGCCCTCGCCCGTGCACGTGTCTTGTGAGTGGCGTTCGAGACCCGCCCGTATGTACACATACGTGGGTCAGATTTTCTTTCTTGCACCCTGGTGGCTGTAATGCGTGCGTGTACATGCTACGCGGCGCCTCTACTACGACACATGCACGCCTCTACATCCACCGGTATATATGCATTACCGTTCGTGACCAGAATGACAACGCTTCGTGCGCTTCGACCAGGTGGGCGCTGCTGGAAAAAGGCCTTTGGTCGCGGTTATAGCCCCGCCATTAGTCGCGGTTGGGCAACCGCGCGACCAAATGCGCGACTAATGCCCCCACCTTTAGTCGCGGCTGCTTAAGAACCGCGACTAACGGCCCGTCACGTGGGCGCGAGCGGCCGTCGAAGCGGAGGACCTTTAGTCGCGGTTCTTCGGCCAACCGCGACTAAAGGCCGCCACTGAGTTTAGGGTTTTAGCCCCTAAACCTGTTTTTCTGTTTAATTTGTATTGTTTTATTTCTTTTGTGCTTTATTTTAATTTTGAAGCCGCCGCGTCGCCCTCGCCCTCGGCGCCGCCGCGTCGCCCTCGCCCTCGGCGCCGCCGCCCGTCGCCCTCGCCTACAGCGCGCCGCCGGCCGACGCAGATCTTGCCGCCTCGCTTCGCCCGCCCTCAACGCCGCCGACCGGCCTCCTCGCCCACAGCAGCGCGCCGCCTCGCTTCGCCCGCCCTCGGCCTTAACCTGGTAGTGCATCCGGACGGCGGCGGCGTCGGCAGGCGGCAATGGCGGCGTCGGCGGCGGCTGGCGGCGTCGAGGGCGCGGCGAGAGCAAACGGCGAGAATCGGAATCGGAGAAGACGAGAATCGGAGCCTTGTATTTATAGCCGCAGGTTTAGGGTTTAGTCGCGGTTGGCGACGAGACCCGCGACTAAAGGTACCCTTTAGTCGCGGGTCGCCTGCCCAACCGCGACTAACGGGTTTTAAGCGGGTTTTTGCGTTCGCGCCCCCACCTTTAATCGCGGTTGGTGCGGCCAACGCGACTAAAGGCCGCCGCCATGAGTTTAGGGTTCCCCACTGGCAAACCGCGACTAAAGACCCTCACGTGCGCCTAATTTGGCCACAGCGCCTGGCCAGCCTTTGGTCGCGGTTCACCTCGAACCGCGACTAAAGGTCCCATTAGTCGCCAGTTCCTACAACCCGCGACTTATGGGGCGGGCCAGGCTTTGTTTTTCCACCGATGGGGTCGGTATCGAGTGCACTTCCTTGCCTCCGAAGATGTAGCTGGTGGGTCCCGATGGTCGGAAGCGAATCATTTTGTTTGCGGGACGCACTTCCATGCGTCACGAAGATGTAGCTAGTGGGTCCCAGTGATCGGGGCGAATCGTTTTTTTTCCGTCGCACTTCCTTGCGTGCGAAGGTGTATTGGTGGGCCCCAGGCGATCGGGAAACGTTTTTTTCGCGAAATACGGTGGCCCGTCTGGTGGGTCCCCGCTGTCAGTGGAGGAATAATTATTTGGCGGCGTAATAAGGAGGCACTTCCTTGCCGCGGCCGTGGACCCTTGTCGACCTCTCGACGCCAAGATACTCTTCGATGGAAGTCGGTCGTTGACCACATTGACCACGCCCAGCGCCGAGAGCACCACGGTGGTGGACTGACGGCGAGCCTAGGAAGGGGACGACGGAGGCGGGGAAGACTTGACAGTTGTTTCACGCGAGGGGAGTACGACTGCGACTGAGGTTTACTAGTTAAATGCGCGTCGGCCGGAGAATAACAGCAGGTGTGGGTGAGTAGAGGGATGGCTAGGCCAGCGATGGGAGTACGGTGGGGCGGTGAGGCCTCCGCGGCAGCACAGCCGGCCATGGGGAGGAGGGAGCGAGCAGTCCGCCGGCTTGTTTGAGCGGGCGAGCAGAAGAGCAGATATTGAAGAAGACGACGGCCGTTGGATGGACATCCAACCGTAATCGCTGCTGTCGTCAACCTTTTTAGGAAAGCTTCAAATCTGTGGAAAACAGTATACAGCCCATCTGCCATTATTTCCAATAATTTACAGCCCATTTGCTAATTATTAAGGTTTATTTTGGAGCCCATATTCTTTTTGTTAGCATTACAGCCCATATTGTGGCCACGGTTAAAAAATATACGAAATTTTGTATATTTCGGTGCAGTCAACTGTTTTTAATCCCGAAATTTCGACTCACATTCAAACTGATTTTAAAAATAAATGTATATCAATATAAAATGCAACAAATTCTCCACGCATAAAAATTAATGTAATTTAAAATCTTGAAATGAAAAAAATATATTTGAAACTAATTGCCGGTTTGATGTGTTTTAAAAATGTACAACCCATTTCTCATTACTGATGGGCCATTTTCTCGGCCAGCCGAATGAAAGCTCTCCTCGTCTTGAAAGATTTGCAGCCCAACAGGCCTGACAAAGCGACTTACTTGGCAAATCACAAAAGCTGGGCTGTGGCCGTGGACCCGGTATCGGCCTCTCCACGTACAGTACTCTTACGATGGAAGTCGTTCCTTGACCACGTTGACCACGCCACGAGGAGAGCACCACGACGGTGGACGACGACGAGGCCTAGGAAGGGGACGACGCGGATCCGGGGAAGACGTGACAGTGGAAGCCCGCGCGGAGAGGAGTACGAGGGTTCACTGGTTCGGCTGTGGTGTGAAATTTGTCGTCGCCGCATGGCTGGCCAGGTGGGAATAGTAGAGGCGGTGAGGCCTCCAGCGGCAAAGACAGCCGCCACGGGAGGCAGGAGCATGCGACATGACCGGCGCTGCTTTGGGCGTTGGAGCAAGAAGACCAGAGGTTGAAGAAGCACTACGGCCGTTGGATGGACATCGTCACGGTCCTTTGGAGCTAGAATCGTTCATATTGACTAAGTTGAGAAAGCCCTTCGTCCCGTCAACTTAGTAGGCCCACAAGACAGCCTCCGCCAAGGTGGGTCCCAGCTAGCCGGGGAGTATTCATTTTGTGTGCGTAATAAGGAGGCACTTCCGGTGGGTCCGGTGGACAATGAGGGAGCGTTTTTTTGCGAAATCGATGGCCCGTCCGGTGGGTTCCAACGGTCGGGGAAACGATTTTTTTCGCAAAATACTGTTGGCCCGTCCGGTGGGTCCCCGCTGTCAGGTGGAGGAATAATTATTTTCCGCGTAATAAGGAGGCACTTCCTTGCGGCTGCCGTGGACCCAGCTGTCAGCCTCTCCACGTACAGTACTCTTCCGATGGAAGTCGGTCGTTGACCACATTGACCATGCCGCGCCGAGAGCACCACGGCGGTGGACGACGGCGAGGCCTAGGAAGGGGACGACGCGGAGCCGGGCCACGGGAGGCAGGAGCAAGCGGTAGCACAGCCGGCCACGGGAGGCAGGAGCAGGCGGCACGACCGGCGCTGCTTTGGGCGGCTGGAGCAAGAAGACCAGAGGTTGAAGAAGCACTATGGCCGTTGGATGGACATCATACGGTCACTGGAGTATTGACTAAGTTGACAAAGCCCTCCGTCCCCCTCAACTTAGTAGGCCCACAAGTCAGCCCAACAATATGGTGGGTCCTAGATAGCAGGGGGGTATTCATTTTTTTTGGGCTTAATAAGGAGGCACTTCCTTGCGTGTGAAGATATAGCTGGTGGGTCCGACACGTCCCGGGGCAACGTTTTTTCATGAAATCTGAGGCCCTTCCTGTGGGTCCTAGCTGTCGGTGGAGAAATCATTATTTTGGCGCGTAATAAGGAGGCATTTCCTTGCGTGCGGCCATGGACCCAGCTGTCGGCCTCTCCACGTCTGATCCACTTCCGATGGATGTCGTTAATTGACCACGTTGACCAGGCAGCGCCCGAGAGCACCAGGGTGGTGGACGCGGCGAGGTCTAGGAAGGAACGACACGGAGCGAGGGAATACTCGGCGGTTGTTTCCCACGCGGAGAATCTGAGGTTTCTTGGTTCGTCTGCCGTGCGGAGAATAACAGCATGTGTGGGTGAGTAGAGGGATGGCTAGGCCAGCGATGGGAGTACGATGGGGCCGTGAGGCCTGCGCGACAGCATAGCCGGCCGCGGGAGGAGGGAGCAGGCAGTTCCGCCGGTGCTTGTTTGAGCGGCTGGAGCATGAAGAGCAGAGATTGAAGAAGCACGACAACCGTTGGATGGACATCCCACAATCACTGCTCTCGTGTGTTGAATAAGTTGACAGGGCGTTGCGTGTGCGTCAACCTTTTTTTATGAAAGCATACGCGTCAACCTGTAGTAGGCGCACAAGTCAGCCTCAAATCTGTGGAAAATAGCATACAACCCATCTGCCATTATTTCTAATAATGTACAGCCCATTTGCTAATTCTTAAGGTTTTTTTGAGCCCGTCTTCTTTTTGTTAGCATTACACCCCATATTGTGGCCACGGTTAAAAAGTATACAAAATTTTGCATATTTCGGTGCGGTCAACTATTTTTAATCCAGAAATATTGATTCACATTCAAACTATTTTGAAAAATAATTTATATAAATATAAAATCCAAATAATTGTCCACGCATTTAAGATCTTGTAATGAAAAAAATTGAAACTAATTCCCACTTTGATGTGTTTTAAAAAAGTACAGGCAATTTTTGGGCAAACCGAATGAAACTCTCATCGTCTTGAAAGATTTGCAGCCCAGCAGGGCCGATAAAGTAGTATTTCTTAAAAAAAATAGAACTGGGCTAGCCATTTTCAGCAAGAAAAAAATACAACTGGGCTCATGATGTGGTAAACATAAATAAAACCACAGCTAGGCGGGCCTGACCCCTGCACAGCCCGTTGTTACCACGATCCGCCGCTAAAACTTGTATAAATAACAACCGCTTGTTCCTAAAAAAAGCGCACGACTTCTTTGGGTCCCCGGTGTCGGCCGCTCATAGTGTAATTCTCTCGTTTATTGACTACGTTGGCGATGGCGTGAGCCCCGGATGTCCAACCATTAGGAGGAACCATATTTTTGGGCTTGTAATATAGAGGCACTTGCTTGCGTCTTGCCATGACGCTGGTGGGTCCTCTTGTCATCCTCTCCACGTCTGATCATCTCCTTGTTCCTCTCGGTTGTTGTGATGTTGACAATGCAAGAGGCGGCACACGCGCACGGCGAAGCGAACCAAGGCCGCAAAGGCGGAGGACGACAGCGAGGCCTCGGACGAAACAAGCGAGGCTGTTGAAGATGCGCCGGTCGATCGCAGCGGAGGAATCTGAGGTTGGCTGGTTCGGCACGGAGTGCGTGTTGAAATGGCGTCGCCGGAGAATAACAGGACGTGTGGGGGAATAGAGGGAGGGACTGACCAACGTTGGAGGGTACATACGGTAAGGCGGCAGAGGCGCAACCAGCCATGGGAGGCGGGAGCAGGCGGAGCCGACGGGGTGGTTTGGTTTGGTAATTTGGAGGAAGAAGAAGACAAGAGATAGAAGATACACGACATATGTTGGATGTCAATCCAACGGCTGGTAGGCAGAATCGTTTGTTGACTGGCTAGTAAGTCGACACCACCTTGGATAGGCTATTTCCTCGCGGGTCCCTAATGTTAGAATCCAAACCTGTCACGGTCATGCAGCCTTTCCTATGAAAATTTACAGCCCATTTGATGTGCTAGTTCGAAATAAGTTTGTGGGTGCTGGTGGGTTCTAATCACTTGGCTTCTGTAATGCACAATAAGCTCAAGCAGTCGGCATGAGTGATGTTATTTCCCTTGGTTGTGATTTGTTACAATATTTCACTCTCAATTAAATGAATGGCAAGCTATTTGCCTTGTTTCAAAGAAAATATGACAGTCACAGCCGAGTTGAAAAGGGCAGGAACATCTAACTCCAGCTTACAAACTGTACAAAAGCACGAGGTTGATTGTTCATCGGGTTTACAAAAACCCAGATTGAAAAGGGCAACAATATTTAACTCAAAGACTGTTTTTGGCAGTCACGATCAAATGGATCGGTCGATTCGATAGAATGAACATTACGGTCGTAAAATTTACTGGATTATGACCACAATATGTTGTAAATAGAAGCCCGACGCGTTCGTAAGCTCTTTTCCCACCTGAAACTCCTTTTTGCTCTTGACATACCCATCCGTCAAAACCATGCTGCTGATAAACTTAAGCACGATGGACAATAGTAACCTCGCATTCACGGGAAGAATGTGACAAATCTTGTGTTTGCATGGTTGGCTACATATCGTTCTAAGCGTTATTGTCTTCAATCGAATCTCATGAGAAGTGAGAAAATCCCGATGCTTACGAATCCACCGATTGGTTATAACTTTCTTACCCGTCTGTTGCCTAAATAGACATGAAGATTGAAAATAGTTAAGGTCTAAAAGAAGAGTGTTGAAAGAGCAACAGCTGAACGGTTAATTCTAGTACACTATATGCGGGCTTCCAATGTGCGTGAAATTATCACCTTTATATACAACTTCTCCAGACATGGAAAGCATTGCAGCAAGCCAATAATCTTGTTCAGATCAAAACTATTCATTTGGATATATAAGATCGTGATGAATCCAGCACCATTGATAGGCCATCCATGGAGAAACTTTTCATTGAGCATAGAACATAATATTAGTACAAAATGTGTACTCCAAGATGATATATAAATTATGCACGGAAATTTAAAATGCAGCGTATGGTTACAAGTGTAGATGATAATATAATGTACCTGAAGAACTGTGGAGCCAAACACCATATTGAAATGAGCACAGAGATCATGTATTACACCCAAGGTCTCCAGTTTAGGCGCAGAGAGGACGGTTATTTGCAATGGTGAATAACTAGAATCAAGGATGAACCTTTGAAGTGAAGGGGCATCTTGGATGATGAGCTGCCTTCCGTCAAAAGAAATTCCAATTCTTACAAGGTTAGGCGACTTTATTTGGAGACAACCGATTCTAACTGTGAAAACAAGCACCAAGCACTCCGGTAGGGCAAGCTGGAGTGGATGATGCTGCAATGAGGCCTCCGATATCTGAACCCGCACAAGTGAAAGTTTCTTGAGAAATGGGAGTCGAAGGTTTAGGACCAGATTATGCAGTAGGTAGCACAGCGCAAAGGTGGCGGTGTGGAGAGAGGAGGAAAACCGCGAGATGGACATCGGTCTTTGAGGGCACAAGTTCATGGCGTTCGGTATGTGGTATGTGATTTCGGGAATAGTAGAACTCAAGCATTTGTAGTTACTGTGAATTGAGGGATTTCAGCCAGGCGTCCACCGTGCAGGGCATGGTATGCTTGCTCGAGTAGCATGACGGGATGCGAGAGGCTTTGAGCGGAGCCTGGTGGGAGGAGATGATGGCTCAGGGATTTCAAAATCATTGAAGAGAGATAGCCGACGGCAGTCGAGATTAAGGGGCACGGCGCGCCATAGAGGGCGCCACCGAATTGAGAGGACTTGGGTGAGGCAGCAATCCTTGGTGGGGAGAAGCGAGATGATCTCCCCAAGGATGGCGTCCGGGAGATCGTTGATGTGGTCCACCAGAGATTCTACGGGTTCCTGGGATCCGGTGGGGGCGGGGTCACCGCTTCTCCCTGCGCTGCCGGGTGCGAGATCTACAACACGTGTCGCCGCTGACGGTATCCTCATCTTCTTGGCGCTGGGGTCAGCCGACTCCATTTTCCTCGAGGGCGTCGCGTCGCACTCACAGATTTGAGCAGAGTAACGAATAACGAGCCTAGTTGTAGTGCGAGAAAAGAAGAAGGGGAGCTGGGGGTTTCATGGGAGTGAGGAAGAAGGGGAGCTGGGGTTTCAGAGGGAGTGAGGTGAGGAATTTGGGGGTACAAGTGGGCGAGCTGACGTGAGGTGGGTGGGAGCGAGGAGGAAGAAGAGCACCCAGGTTTTTTTTTGGGGGGGGGGGCGGTGTGCTGGGTGTGGGTAGCGCCGTTTGAATTGATTTTACTATTTAATAGTGTGGATTGGCTGTTTTGTCTTGGGCCCAAAGAAACAATTACTACTAGTACAGTGGAGACACTCTACAACTACCCAGAAAAACAATTACTACTAGTACAGTGGAGACACTCTACCTCTTTTGGCTCCTCCTAGATCATTGAAACGTCTCCATCTACTGAATGCCGTTATACTTTTGTTCACCGACATGCGGGCCATGCAGCGGGCGGGCCCAAATGCCATCCACCAAATTAGAAGGCAGTATGCAGACGGAGAGTCACCCTGGTCGTAGCGTGGCAGTAACGAGCCGTCGTATCACAAAACACCACCTCCCCGCAGTCTAAGCTTGACGGACGAAGCAACCATCATTTCACTCTTTGCTGAATCCCCTTCTCCTTCACCGTCTTCAAGAAAGGCAACACTCACATCTGCCACTGTTCTTCTCTCCGAACAAAGGGAAGGTAAGCGGATCCGTGATGTTGGTATATTTTCGTTCAGAAAAAAAGAACTTTTGCAAAGCAGTAACCGATCCTCACTCTCTTTTTTGTTTCATTGTCATTGCGATTGTGTTTTCCTTTCAGTGGTCTCCTAGTATTGGTCAGTTTCATGATGGAACAAGAAAAACCAGGCAAAGATCTGCCTATATTGGAGCAGACGTGGGAGGCTGATCCCCACGAGACAGAGAGCTCCAAGAAGATGGAGGCAGCCACCGAGCCAACCCCAGATACGCTCACGGCCACTACTGAGATAGTCAATGCCCCATTTGAGGTTACAGCCCCCGTGGCACTTCAGGAGTAGTTTTCCCCCTTCGAGGATGTGTCCCCCCCCCCACTGAGCTGCCCAAGGTGATTTCCTTCTTTGCCGATCTCGATTGTGGTTTTTCATCTAAGTATGTGGTTATCTTTCTTAGAAAAGGAAGTATGTGGTGATTAATAATGCAAAATTTTATTAGCTTCGATGCCATGCTATACATAGTGGTTTAAATAACTTGTGTTTCTTATCTTTGAAAAGTAATTCAGAATTTGTTTACATTTCAATTAGAGCCCTGATGCAAACAAGGATTGTGTGGTTGTGCATGTCACTCGCTATGAGGCGGACGACCTGAATATACGCACTGGGAAAACAGAGTTCTTAGGCTATTGGATCCTGGAAGCCATTTGCGGTTATGCCAATGAAGAGGTGTATTCCAGCCTCACAGTCGTCAGGCGTGTTTTCCAGGGTGTACTGAAGCACAAGAAGTTCAAAGCTACTCCTTCGTTTGTGAGGCATACTATTCTTGTCAAGCTTACGCAGGAAGATGACGTGGCATGCCTCCACAAACAAGTTTATCAGTGGCAAGTCCACAAGGTTGTCTTCATGAAGGTTTACAGGATTGAGCTGCTGCGGCACGTCCTCGATGATGTTCATGGCAAGGTCCGTCTTGTGTCCAGCCCAAATTAGATGGAGGCATGAAATAGTTGTCCCAGCTAGTGTTTAATAGTAGTTTGGATTGTGTCTAAATATCCGAACCTTGCCTGTTATCGACCCCTCTGGGGCTAGTACTCTGTTTGAATCCGTCTATGGGAACTGCTGCTACTTTTGTGTGCCCGTGAATCATATAAGCAACTATGTATCTTGTTACAGTGGTTTGTGCAGTTAATTGAGGCCACAATGTAATAAATTCCAAACGTTCAACGCTAGTCCAGCGCTAATGTGGAACACTCACATTAAACTCGTCTTCATAAAAATCTTGAAAAGTATAAGTTAAGCAGTTTTATACATCTCAATGATTCATAGAACATAACAAACATATACTAGTTCACAGCAAAAGACAAAGTTGTGAGAAGGTTTACAAATCAGGAAAAAACAAGCAAGGCTTCTCTGAGCAAAGGGCCTCCCGGCAGGCTTAAATTTCCTGGAGTTCACTCTAGTTTTTTCTTGTTGCCACCATCCAGGGTTAGGTTCTCTCATTCCAGAATAACCAATTATAATTGTGGTCTCAGCTGGAATGCTGAACTGAACCATGCAGTGTACTGACCAGCTGAAATGCTTGTGCATTCCACTAAATTTAAGCTCGTCCCTGCACTGCAATCAGGAAGTAAAATGTACGAATCAGCTTCGTTTAGATTGCGTTGGTCATTCTACCTTAGTTACTACCAATGTAGGGATACCTTGAAGACGGGAGGTTAGACAGCGGCAGCGAGGATAGCCATCTCATTTCTTGCAGCTTGTACTAAAACTGAGGTGTGTGCTTTTTATTGCACGGATAGAAACGATACGGAGACAGACATTCCGAAACGATATGGAGAAAGACATCCCTGTTTGCGCAAATACGAAATACGGTTATTTAAATAGTGACATATATTACTACTTTCCCCTGGTTCCTCTTAGAACCAAGTCCTAGATTCATGCTACAACTTTCCCACTTTCTTCCCTGTTTGGACCAACGCTTTGAGTTGACTGTATGAACTAGCTTTACTTCTAATAATAGTAGAAGTCTAGGTGGCTTTGGAACAGCGGACGGAAGTAGAAAAGGATCCACACGAAGGGGGAAGAGCTGGGGCAGTAGAGCAAGGCAGGTTTTGAAGGAATATATACCTGAGGGTCGTCGGCATGTGGCAAAGACGACGTCGGGAGGCCCCATCTTGGCCACAATACCGCAGGGAGGAAGAAGGGGTCGGAGGCCCTCCCGAGCCGGCGCTCTCTCGGAGAGAACGGCACGGCCGCCGATCTGGATGCACGGGCAGCCGTTGGTCTCCTCCCTCGCCGCCGACGACAGCGTGAATGATGCACCTACACCCCCTGCCCCGGTCGAGGTTGTCCAGCCGTATTTGTGACCAGCCGTGAGCTGAGAGAGAGAGTGTGGCCACCTATGTCTTGCTTAGATCTGGAGAGCATGAGAGAGTGAACGAGAGGAACCCTAGTAAAGCAAGCGCTAAGGCTCCTGCTTTTATATATAGTGGAGTGATTTTGTTATACCGGCTTCAAAAAAATGCGCTCCTACGTGTACCCGCGAGTGGGTGTGAGAGAACTAGTGCCTGCGTGCACCGCTTCTCTTTGTGAGAGTACAATATATACTATGGCCAAAGAACGTTCCCCGCAAGAGTAATAATATAAGTGTGTGACGTGTGAGCTAAAATAAAATGTGCTAGCCGTCTTACATTTTTAGAAGTTACGAGGGTAGGGTGTGAAGAGCACATATGTGCGTGACGTATACCTGCAGATAGACGATGGGTGCCACGTGCGAGTCTGCGAGAGGACTCGGGAGAGTTGTGACACATGAGGGTGCGTGTGCGTGAGAGAGAGAGGGGGCACGTATCAATGCAATGCATGTGTCCGTAAATCATTATCCGACGAACGTTCTCCACAAGCCTTTTCCTGACGAACGCCGTAAGAACCGTTAGATCGGCATCCGACAGTGTCAGTTTGCCATGTCATTTAACAGAACAGCCACTCCTCCTACACACAAATCTTCCACGTGAGTGTTAGCAACTGTCGTATGCTCCCTCCGTTCCGAAATGCAGTGCATATAGCTTTATTGAAAATTCGAACCTCGCAAACTTTTTAACGAGTTTTCGTGTACCAAATTGCACATGTAGAATACCTGTATATATCATTTCATTCATCTTCGAGAGGTAACTATAAAGATGGGTGAGGAGTCTACAAAGAAAGACCATCGTATCACCAGCAACAATTTCATCCATCCTTTTGTGTCGAGGAATATCATAGGAACTCTATATGATATGATTTTTATAGGATTTTTTTCCTTTAGAGCCAATTGGTTCATAGGAATAGATTCATATACTCTACATTTCAAAGGAAATAAACATGATATCATTTCTATAGCTTTAGAGCCACTTGGTTCATATGAATGGATTCCTATACTCCCTTAATTTCAAAGGAAAATAAACATTAGTGTATATTCAATAGAAAATTTCCTATGATATGAACCAAATTACATCTCTTTACCAATCCCTCCTCATAGGACTTGAGATACATGTCATCTCTAGATTCAATAGAAAAGTTCCTATGATGTGAACCAAATGACATCTCTTTTCCAATCCCTACTCATAGGAATTGAGATCCTCCATGTCATCTCTTTCCCTACAACTTCCATGTATACATCTTCTATTCCTAAATAGATAGTACAACCCACTAGTAGCTTTTTTCCAAAACATGCAACTATGGCACAAGAACTATATAGTGTGCAAATAACTTTGAAAGATGGTCGCTGGATGAAGCTATCCCGACAGTGCAGAGATGGGCAAATCCAAGCACTACTGGCCGTTGGATATCATCAACATTCCACCAGATCTGCCACATGTACTATTTAGAAGACTCCATGGCTGAACTTAAGCATAATGCACAAACCTCAAAACACAAGCACTTCTCCTTTGTTCTAGAATCTTCTGTATCATAATTGATTATTTTTTCTAAATGAATTGCCATTATGTCATGACCGGTTTTCCAATAAAATGTTTATTGAGAAACCGACCTTTTGAGTCCAGTACGAGAAAAAATCCTCGTGACTGGTAGACGAAATCTTGATACAATAAGCCAGTAGCATTAGAATATATTACAGGGTCGAGCTGGGGTGCTCAACCATTTGTTACAAGCACGCCAATAATTATACATAATGGCGGATAGGACACAATGGAGTGGGGTGGCATACTACTGACTCGAGGTAAAGTGGTGGTGGAATAACACAGTTGTCGGGGATATACCCCGCGGCGTAAACCGGCCGGAAGTATAACCCGGCCGGACTTGGCGGTTTACCTGAAGAACCCGCTGACACTTGGCGGTTCACTGGCGACCCGGCGGTTTATGGTTCATTGGTAATCCGGCAGGTGGGTCAGAGGAGTGACAAGACCCGGTGGCCCGACTGGCGGTTCATGAAGGCCGGTTCAGCTACGGTGGGCCGGTTTAAGAGGAAAGGCGTGAGGAATATTTGTCTTACAAGGAGCTAAGACCTGGACTTGTATCCGACTTGTAATACAAGATAGGCTAGTCCTAGTCCTACTAGGACTCCACATGTAACCCGCCCCTCTAACTTATATAAGGAGGGGAAGGGCTCCCAAAACAGGGGACATGCAAACAACAGTATCTAGGGCTAGACACAACCAGAGGAGAGCCGGTTTACGGCGACTCCCTCATGATCATAATGAGACCTAGCCTCAAACAGCATGTAGGGCTATTACCGGATGATGTTTCCCGGGGCCCGAAGCTGTCAAAATCCCTGTCTTGTGTTGCGTCTCTCGATTCCGCTCAACCCCTCTCAAGCTACCACATAGATGCGTTGGCCTCGCGACTAAGTCCTGACACTAAGGACATCTGACGTGACAAATCCACGACAGTTGGCGCCCACCATGGGGCTCGACGCACGGTGGTGATGAGTTCTTGGAGGGATTTTTTCTCAGTGATCAAGAAGGTCATAATTTTCCAGACTAAGAAGGACCGGTTTTTAAGGATCTGCATCACCTTTGAGTTTATCAGTCCAAGATTGCAGTCCGTGAAATTTGATTTTTGGAAAAATTAGGGTTGTGCGTGGACGTGAGCCGGTGGGCCGTCGTATCTAGAGACGAGATATTCGTTTAAACGGCCGCCCTGCAAACTGAGGTAAAGATCTGCTTTGGCGAAATCGCCAATATTCGGATATCCACGGGATCAACAAAATAGCATTACTGGAGCGGTTCTGGAGAAAGTTAGATTTGGTCATTGTTTTGGCGACACGGGAACACTAGAGATATTGAAAGGAGCAAACAACGGCGACTCCATCGATTCCAGCCAGCTCACGAGTCCAATCGTTCCACGCAAAACTTAACCAGATATTTCGCTGCTAGCCGAGTCAACCGATTACGCTGGCGGTTTCCGTATGGCAAGACGTCAAGTCGAGTGCAACTTGGTTTTACAATGTTCAAGGAATAGTTTAAAAGCAAGATCCCATCACGGGTAGAAGTCAAAAAAAAAAGAGAGAGGAAAATAGCATGATTTGCCTTACGTGAATATACATGATTCCAACACCTAATCGGGTTGACAAGTCAACACCAAGCTTGGATGAGGCCACGGACTGAGTTTTGGTTTCTGTTTTCATGTCTAAAGCCGCCATGGCCGGGCGTGTTTTTCCGATCGCCGCCGTCGTCAGCGCCCCGCTTACACCGGGCGCTTCTCCAACTCGGCCGACGGTTTAGCTGCGCCGTCTCTGCCACCTCCGTCATCGTGGCTCCACGCCTGCCGCTTCAAGCTGCTGCCGAACCGGTGCCGGGCCGCCTCGGACTCGCCTCGGTTGCCCCGGACCTCTGCGGCCTCCACCTTCATCGCCTCACCACGCCAGGTCACTGCCGTCACTCCCGAGGTTGCATCCGAACCGCCACGGCACTCTTCTACCACAAGTGACCCGCCGCCTTCGTCGACACAGCCGTAGGCCCCGCCTCGTCGACCCCGCGCCTCAACCTGGCTTATCATCCATTGCCGGCCACCGCCGGGTCAAGTCGCCGCGGCTCCAGCTGCTTTAAGTCGTTAAACCGCCGAGAGCTTCTGTAGCTGATCCATCGGCCCTGCCCTTGGTTTCTACTATGCGTGGCTGTGGCCTCTACATAAAGATTATTGTTGATATGGATGAGATGTTGGAGAAGCCATTGAGAGAAGATTAATCGGCGCTATGGTCGTTTGTGAAGCCAAGTTCGCGCAACACATCCGCGTTGAACCGCCGGAGCCGCGTTGGGCTACCTCTGCCACTACCTCATGCCGTCATTGTTAAGTCGCCAGGCATCGCTCGCTCCGCCGTCGAGCGTCAAACCGCCCAGCGGCCTTACCGGCGATGCCAAAGCAAAGCAGATCCTCCAGTGATTACCGGATTGCCTGCCGGTGTATTGCCGGTAGTGCGGTTTTTCTTTTACGGCTCTAACGTATGGAAGGCAACATCGCCATTTTTGTTGGAAGAGCATTCTGCAAAAATATATTCCAAGGGAAGATGCTTGATTCCCAGGAAGTTCAGACTGCGTGATCTTCAGAGAGTGTGTAAACGCTTGCTATGACAGCCTCTATCCACTCCAAGTCATTGGTCAACTACAACAGTTTAGCCAGGTAAACCATGTAACCTGCTGGACTATCAATAGAATATGAAATATACAAGACCCTTTTGACATCATGGATTGGAGAAGGCAGTAAAGAGACCCACTACGTACTAGTGCACTACTAGTATATAGATATATTATTCCTATGGGTGTCACATCAAACAGAGAAACGAGACTACAAGTCTATAATTGCTGGGATATGGGGTTCACCCAATGTAACATCGGTGATATCCTTCCGGTTTGTTTTCATAGCACATACTAATTTTTGCGTGAAACAATTACTTGACATGTGATATTTTTGACGCAGGACAATTGTTCATTGCAAATGAGGCGGTATATTATGGGCACGAACGCAGCGCTAGCAACGCTCTGCACTGGCGTTTCGTCCGTGTTATACCACCCGGTGAGTGAACGTGAGCAAGTCGCCGTCCCTGTGGTCCGGTTTACATCAGTTTGCCGGGACCGCGCCCATGATTAACTCGCCCGTCTGGGCCGGTTTACGACACCGGTGCCGATCTTCCCCGTCCGCACCAGCTTACTATGTCGCGGCCGACTCATCTGTCCGAGCTGCCTCTGAGGTTGCGGCCGTCCTTCTCTCGCGGCCTGGTCTACATCAACATACCAGGCCGCACCTGTCTGCATGAGCTGTTTATTGGGTATGAGCAAGTCACAGCTTGGGTAGTCCGTTTTTCTTTCAAATTGGAGGCGAATTATCATCAACTGCCGTTTGCACTGGGTGGCTCAATGGGCAGGCGCACAAGTCGCCACCCCTACGGATTGGTTAATTTCAAATCGCCAGTCGGAAGGAACCATTGGCCGAGTTGCTGGCACGGATTATACGGGATCATTTATAACCCGCTGCAGTCACTTCAACCTTCTGTGGATTCACATCGTGCTATCAACACCGATGATATACAGGTTATGCCGGTTTACATCACGGTCAAATATGGAGAGTCTCAAGCCAACTCCTCGAGACACCTTTGAGACTCGGGGGCTACGATGACATGACTCAGCGAATATTGCCAGTTTCAGTAAATTTAAGAACCCCAGGGCGATGGAGGGAAGGATAACCCGGTCCGGAGGCTACTTTTATATTGATGAAAGTTTAAAGGCCGTCGAAACTTTCCGGTTTAGAAAGTATATAGCGATTACAAAATCCGGCTCAATGAAGAAGATCCGGGTCATCGAAAGGATTCGGTTTAAAATCCGGCTCAAGGGAAGTCGATCGTGAAGCTCTCAAATATCCGGTTCTGATCCGGCTTAAGGGAAATCTGTTCTCCCACAAAGCTCAAACGCTCAAATCCGGTTTAAAAATGTCCGGTTCAAAAAGAAACTAAACTTCGCAAGTTCGAGTTTAAAGGCCGTCGAGAAAATTTCCGGCTTAAAAAGAAGGATTCCGATTTAATAGCCGGCTCAAGGGGAAGATGTCTCCCACAAAGCTTTGAAGCTCTCAATATCCGGTTTAAGAATTTCCGGTTCAAGAAGAATTTATCTCTTGCAAAAAGTTAAAAGTTACCGAAGAGGACCTGTTGCCATGATGCGCAGTTCAAACATAGGCACCCGGCGAGCACAGCTCAGAAATATATCACATGGGGGCTTCTGCTTGCAAAGCGGAGTCCATTAATCCGGCTATCAAGCGAGAACAAAGCTTGGGAGCTTTACACCCAAGGGGCCAAAGAGAGTCTTGTTGCTAAGCACAACTCAAACATAGGCACCCATTGAGCACAACTCACAAAGTTACTTGGGGGCTCTTTGTGTCAAATACCAAAGAGTTTGAAAGGACCCTTGTAACCGGGTATCGACCCACGGCTTGGAAGCTTTGGTGTATTCACCTAAAATCCGGGTTAACCTGCCTTCATCAAGTAAGCCACTCCTATCCGGTAATCACGGCATGACCCGCCGAACGTTTGTGATTACTCTCACCGAGACCACGAACTTGTGAAAGTTAAAGCGACGATTGGTTAGTTGGAGGCCCGTCTTAAAAGGCTTTGTCAAATGGTTTAACTCAGTGACACGGCAGCCCATGAAAAGCCTCGAATTTGGGCACAGCAGCCCTTGAAAAGCCTCGATTACGCAGTTTTATTTGCCTTTGTCAAGATTTTTCTCTTTTGATAAATTTTATGTTGAACGGCGTCTCTCGACCGGCATGACTAACAGTCATCAAATTAACCGGTGTTCTTTAACCCGGCTCGACTTTGAACTACAAGTTGTCGATACATAATCACTTATAATCCGGTGTTTATTGACCCGGCTGGCTTTCGGCTATAAGTCGCCAGTATATATTTGGATTGCGCCATTGGAATCATGCGCTTATAAATCATTGGATATATTATTCAAATAGCCAACATGGCTGGATTTTTATTTTGGTTATCAATAACCAGTATTATGATTAAGGTTTTCAAAGTCGCGTTAGCGCAATGGCTATCATATTGTCAATGGATATGATTTATTCTACAATTGAAGGAATAGTCCCGAATCGGTGCAGGCTTACGACCCGGCACTTGGGGGCTACATTATTCAAGTTGAGATTACATCAAATATGCAAGTCTCATGTCGCTGCAAGCATGCACCATGACACTTGGGGGCTAATGCAAAGTCATTGTTTGCTCACCTTATTGAAGACCCGACTCATCACATCATAATGAGCCGGCCATTGGGGGCTACCAAATTGCTCCTGTCAATTATTCAAGGTACAAAGCTTTTTATCCATTATATTGAAGGGATCACCGCTCAGTTGGTAAAGCACAAAGCTCTTAACCTTGTGGACATGGATTCAAGCCCCATGATGGGGGCTACACGCGTTGCTGTTCAAAGTTTACAAGATTATATTTACAAAGTCCTGCTCATTATTGCATAATGACCCGGCCCTTGGGGGCTACATTGGTGGAAGTTTTTATGAGCATCAATTACAAGTCCCAGGTTGCTGCAAGCATGACAACCCGACACTTGGGGGCTACATATGTGGAATACTCAATTCTGACTAGTGATTGAGATGAACAACCTGGATTTCTTCAAGATTGTGATATTTATATTGAAGCAAGTCTTAAGCTGTTGCTATGCTACCTTCTTTAAGACTTGAGGGCTACAAGTGATAGTCATATAAGAGCATTGGGAGCTGAATCAAAGGAGTTATTCTTCACAATATATTTTCTCTGTGAGAAATCAATGTCAGCAAGTTGAGTATGAAGCTGGCCTGTTAAACCGGATTTTCTAGAAGGAGGAAATGACAAGGATTTAAGGATGATCCGATGCCGGTTTACAATCATTCTTAACCCGGAGCATAATCTGTCAAGTTTGTTCTTGTGTTTATTTCACAGGATCAGTTTAACAGGATAAATCCAAATTAAACTGGGGCTAATGTCGGGATATACCCTTGGCGTAAACCGCCGGAAGTATAACCCGGCGGACTTGGCGGTTTACCTGAAAAACCCACGACACTTGGCGGTTCACTTGGCGACCCGGGCGGTTTATGGTTCATTGGTAATCCGCAGCGGGTCGAGGAGCGACAAGACCGGTGGCCCGGTTGGCGGTTCATGAAGGCCGGTTCAGCTACGGTGGGCGGTTTAAGAGGAAAGGCGTGAGGAATATTTGTCTTACAAGGAGCTAAGACCTGGACTTGTATCCGACTTGTAATACAAGATAGGCTTGTCCTAGTCCTACTAGGACTCCACATGTAACCCGCCCCTCTAACTTATATAAGGAGGGGCAGGGCTCCCAAAACAGGGGACAGGCAAACAACAGTATCTAGGGCTAGACACAACCAGAGGAGAGCCGGTTTACGGCGACTCCCTCATGATCATAATGAGACCTAGCCTCAAACAACATGTAGGGCTATTACCGGATGATGTTTCCCGGGGCCCGAAGCTGTCAAAATCCCTGTCTTGTGTTGCGTCTCTCGATTCCGCTCAACCCCTCTCAAGCTACCACATAGATGCGTTGGCCTCGCGACTAAGTCCTGACACTAAGGACATCTGACGTGACAAATCCACGACAACAGTGGAGTGGATAACATGACATCGCAGAAAGGTCTTATATCAAAGTAAATAACAAGAGTGCCACAGTCGGACGTCTGAGCGACATCGCAGAAAGGGCTTATATCAACGTAAATAACAAGAGTGCCACAGTCGAACGTGTGAGCGACATCGCAGAAAGGGCTTATATCAAAGTAAATAACAAGAGTGCCACAGTTGGACGTCTGAGCGACATCGCAGAAAGGTCTTAAATTCATTATTCATATCTGTTAGACTTGCCGGAATAATGCTCATAGAAAAATTATTCAACACAAGATAATAAACGGGTTAGTCCATCCATAGGAATAAACATATAACCGGACTTAACACTCATATGGTTCTCCGGAGTTTCTGTCACCGAGACTGACACTTGACAAGATAAGATGAACACATCACTTGGACATGGATAAGATGATTTCAAGGATTATTGACTCTACAGTGTTTGTACTAAATTATCCACAGCCAACGGATTTCCGTAGTCATGAAGGACTAGTTCCGTTTACGGTATTTCAGAGGAAACACATCTAACCAAAGACACACCCATCCCACCTCACGATGCCAGGAATCACCCTAGACAGCGTTCAAGAAAAACTTTGAGACGGGGGATCACAATCTCGAATAGCATGGGATCAAACTTATATCTGGCACGCTCTAAGGGTGCCCCCTCTCGGTCCCAACTGAAACACCCATGCCCCGACCGGATGATAGGCTTTAATCCAGGGCCATGGAACCCTCATCCCGGCCTCTCGATTTGGTGTGTACCAGAAAGCGGTTTGCAACTTACTAAGCCGTATCCCTTGCGGAAAACATGTGGTAGTACGGAAAGGGAAAACGGACGGGAACTGGACTGATTCATGTTGACACTGGGTCAAACGGTCTGGCATAAGACTGGCATGCTACAACACTGCCATCTTACCCATTCTCATGCCATCTCATGGCCATGCAAACTCATATCCAACAACTTTGCCGAGGCGGATCGGGGCGGCCGGAGTTGGGGGAGGAGACCTCCTCGAGGTCCTCCTGGTGGCCTGGCGGGGTGCTGGTGAGGTGTAGAGGTGGTGCATGCTCGAGAACGAGCTCGGGGCTTCCTTTTATAGGCGATCCGAGGCGGTGGCCGTGAACGGAGATCTCCGGTGATGGTTACGGCGGCGCAGAGCTTGGTCGGGGTGTTTAGGGCGTTGGGCGTCAACGAGGAGTCTCACTGGTTCCGTTTAGGCGCTAAGCAAGCTTGGATTAGGTGCTCTGGGTGGGTTCGACGGAACGGGGCGGCGCGGGCCCATCGGCGGCAGAGAGGGCGCCCTGTGCTTGACGGGCCATGGCGACGGTCTTTGCGGGTCTTGTTGGCGTCTGTGAGGCCACGCGGAGGGCAAGTGCATTGGGCGGCATGAGCGGCGAACGAGCACGGGCTCTCGCTGGCCGCCACGGGTGGCTCTGCCACCGCAGAGGCTGCCGGCGTTGGCGATGCCCGCCGCCACCGACACCTGCACCCGTCCAAGAGGGCAGGTGTTCGACGAAATGATTTTGGCATTTGGGGAATTTTCCTTGAGCTGATTTTTGGTGAGGTGGCCTCTCACTGCATCTGGGGGCTGCCTGAATTTTGGTAGAATTTTTGGAGAAGAGAAAATATGAATTTCACCAAATTTGACAAATCTGGTCCAAACTTGCAGAGATTAAAATTTGAAAATTTTGAAAAGAGGAAGAGTGGATCTTGATGGATCTAGGTTGTGGGTGCTAAAGCCTATCCAGAGGAGTCGGTTTGAGTTCAAAACCCAAAGAAAATTTGGTACTTGCTTTGTAAATCCTCTAGGCTCAAAATAATGGACAGAATTGTTTTGGGAGAAAAATAAATGAAATAAAATCCCAAAAAAAGGGTTGGACTTGTGGAAACAGAATGTTTGGATTGCCCCAAAGTGGAAGGAGGGGTTTTGGGAAGATTTACCACATGAGGCATGGTAAAATCATGGATGGTTTCAATATAAGGGAAGTCCCAAAACTCCTAGGGTTTTCTTTAAAACAAAATAAATCCCAAAAATAAATTTGAGAAGGGGAGAATCAGAAGAAAGGTTTTTAATAACCAAATACCGGAGTTGAAGAAGACATCAACAATGAAATCCTTGCCAAGGGAAAAGTTTTGAGAGAGAGGTTTTTGGAAGAATTTAAATGACTTTCTTCAAATCCAACAAAGTTTTTGTTGAAAACCAAACAATTTTTTTTTGAGTGTCACACATTATTTATTTTTTACTTTATGATTTACAAATGCACAACCCCATGAATCTTAACATTTTTATAAAACTAATTGATTTTGAATGAGATGAACTATAAGAACTAAACGAACATCTACATCATGCATATATGGCTCAAAGCTTTACATGCTATAGTGTGTATTTATTCATAATTTGGTTTCGAAATCTCATGCATTCAATACATGTGTACCTTACTACTCCCTCCGTTCCTAAATATAAGTCTTTGTAGATATTCCACTAGATGGACTACATACGGAGCAAAATGAATGAATCTACACTTAAAATGGATCTATATACATTCGTATGTGGTTTCTAGTGAAATCTTTACAAAGACTTATATTTAGGAACGGAGGAAGTAGTTTTGAGTAGAGTAGCAAATTTCACGCGGCCCCGGGTATATCAAAATGCAGGGCCCATGCATCATTGCCTTTCGGCCGAAACTACGTCCACAATTTTTTGTACGTGCTATATCTCCACTGGTCCCCGAATCCAAAATGCTGCCTCGTTCCCGTAAAACCAAGCGGCCCACACATATTTAAGCGCGCCGACTCGAACCCGTTTACTACGACGTGGCCCCGCACGCCGTAGTACTCCTACAAACCCTACCGCCGCACTCATCATCGGTTTTCTTCAAGAGGACGAGGGAGAAGCCGATTTGTAGTGGAGGCGCTTTAAAAAAAAGGATCTGTAGTGGAGACCCCTACCCTAGGGTGCCCTAGGTAGCTACCGCACGCATCATTGTTTTCTCTTTTCTTTATGCTCTTGCGCGTTAGAGTGAAATGATGGTTTCTTCGTCCGTCCAGCTTAATGCGGAAAAGGTGGGGCTTTGTGATTTGACCCCTCATCGCTCATTTTCTACTATCGGGCGCCACGACCGGGTGCCTCCAATTCCAACCGCTGCTCGAACTGTGATTTGGTGCATCGCTCGTGGAACAAGACGGTGGATGAGCCACATGTCCGCCAAAGGGGTCTGTTAAGTGTGTCGCCATTTCGCATGCGGATCGACCCTACTTGAGTTGCTACGCCAACACGACAGGAGCAGCCTACCACTTGGTTTTGCTACTTGGTGAATCCCGACTATATTGATCTAAAAAGATACGTGCTAAACTACCCTCTCCGTCTCAGTTTTTATTTGTTGGCGTCTCGGTTTATAGGGCCTGCACGTAGTTCTAGGTCATCCATTTGACTAACTAAATATGAGTTACTATGTCATAAAAAGTATATCATTGGATTCTTATTGGTTGATATGTGAAGAAACAAGAAACGAGGTAGAAGTTAATGCACCGCCTTAGTATTTTGGGATTATTTGGTTTTCGTAAGATGACTTACTCACCTAGACGGAGGGAGTAGTTGTATTTAAAAGTCGAGGGCGGAGCTTTTCCTGCGCGGTAGGCGGCGGGGCAGTTCCGCCTAGTCAGTTCGACAGAGACGCGAGAAGACGAGGGAGTAGGCTGCTGCAAACGTAGGGTTGTGTGATTTGACAAATGAAGTTATCGCTGGACAGGTGGGGCCCCGTGATTTGACTTGCCATTATCATTTTAAGTTCGGCGCTACGACCAGCGTGAGTCTCCCGATTCCTAACCACCTCCATACAGGTGCCTCTCCCAATGCTCCACCATGTAGTAGTAGAGGCTGGCTCTTGCATGAGAGCCCACTTCTCCACTTTTTCCTTGCCTCTCTTTCCTCCACATATGCAAAAATGCCATGTAAATCGCACTATTGTACTTACTTGCTCCCTAGGTGCTTAAGCTTGCCACTTAGGCATAAAGTCTGATGTGGCAAGTTAATCAAGAAGAGAGAGACTAGTTTGGTGACCCAAGGAAGAAACGGTGCTAAGCGCGTGTACCTAGGTGAAAAGACAATTTTGAGTCTATTGCTAATTAAATGAAGCAAATTTAGCAACACCATTTCATTGGAAGAGGTCACTCCTTGGCAAATGCAATAAATACTGGTACTCCCTGTGTCCCATTATATAAGAACGTTTTTGACACTAGTGTCAAAAACGTTCTTATATTATGGGACGGAGGGAGTACGAAGAAAGAGATAGAGAGGAGTAAAAAAATACACTTATAGCCAACCTTGTTGTAGTATGAGTGACTAAGTGATGACTATGTATGACATGCCAACATCAGATAGCCTAACGCGCCGTGTTAAATCTCCAAGAAGCGCTGACCCATGAGCGACGCTGACGGTCGTGGTAGGCGCGACCATGATACGGGCTGTCGGCAGCCCTTGGATCTGAGATCAAACGATCACATGCTAAGTTGCTGAAAATTTGCGAGAATAACCCTCCGAGATAGGATATTCACCCATAGGTCTAGAATCACGCCATGCAACCGTTCGATCTCAGATCCAAGGGCTCTCGGAAGCCCGTATCATGGGAGAATGGAAAGCCACTACCCTGCCATTCACACGCTGGCAGTTCGCTCCTACTCGTCCCCGCACGTCCTTTAATACTATGGCGGTTCGCTCCTAGTAGTCCCGTCCATTCACATTACGGCAGTTCCACTAATCCTAACCCTCCTCCCAAATCCATGGCGTCCCAAATCTCCCCGATCGGCGGTGAGTACAAGGTTAGAACCATCACCGTCGATGAGTTCGACGTCATCTACACCCGCATTTCCGCGACAAAGTGAAAGGATGCCTTTCTCGCTTCGCAGACGCATGTTCGAAAACTCACATGATGAGTGGGTCGCTGGGCTAGATGTTGAGTACACCACCGATGGTGGGACGAGAGAAGGATCTAAAGGACGAAGAGAGGAAGAAGCCCGCCGTGATCCAGGTTTGCGTACATAACTTTTGCTTGGTCTACCACATATGCCATGCCGACGTTGAGTGCCAGGATTTTAAGAACTTCCTCGAGGTCAAAATAGTCAAATTCGTTACTGTAGACTTTAAGAACGACAAAGAAGTCCTGCGTCGGATAGGCCTTGTTGTAGGCAACCCCTTCGACCTCCAGAAGAATCGGCTGGTGCCCTATCGTCAGCCCTCAATGCTGACCCTGGCAGGAGCCACGGTTCATCCTTCGTGCCATAATGGAGAAACCTCATTACATCGCTTTCATCGTCATGCATGGCAGCGGAATGTACTAGATATAGACCACATCCACTACGCTGCAATGGATGGCTACATTTGTTTCAATATCTACAAGGGTTGGATGAAGAGCAACAGCCAAGTTGGCGGTTCAAGCAAAGAAGTATTGGCCAAGAGGAAGAGGGACAAGGACGAAGTTGAGGACGTGGACGAGGACTCCGAGTAAGGTGGCAGTGTCGTTGCTCATGGCGGTTCTAAACTTCTAATGCACTGTCTACGGATTAGTTGCATAGTTTAATTTCAGGTGTGCTTAGTTTAATTTGAGGTGTGTGTTGTGCTGAGCCCCCAGCAGAACTATGTTATGTTTCTTCTCGTTACTTTAAGTCTTCAGTGTGTACATACTAGTACTAGTATTTATTTAATAGAATTTAGCACCCCAATTAAGCACGTACTAGGCTTTTTAATAGTACTATATGCATAATTTGGCGACGAGCGCTCTCTATATGTACCACCTTTTTTTTAAATTTCAATTTTTGCTCCATGGCGCAATCCATCGATAGTGGAGTACTACTGTATAAAAGTATATATTTTTTAAAAGGCTAGCATACTGTTCATCACACACACACACACACACACACACACACACACACACACACACACACATATATAGCCAGTTAAATTCTCAACCTAGAACGACGTGCACGCCATGTAGTAAACTGATACGGAGGAAGTATAGTAAAAATGAGGTGATTTTACCGAGCAATCGGCGGGGGAGCATGGCCTGTCATGCGGTCCCACGTGTCATGATATACCAAGGCGATGCGCGTGTCCCTCTTGAGGCAGAAGCAATACTAATACGTGGTTTGAGATGATGTCGAACCGAAGTGTGAAATAATGGTTGCTTCGTCTGGTGCAGGAAGGTGCAGACATTGTGATTTGACGTCTCATTGCTCATTACTAACACTGGGCCGGTACGAGTGGGCTGCGTCCCCCCTGCTGTTCTGCATTGTTATTTGGTGCTTGACACGTCGACCCGTTTGCTATATGCCCCACATGTCAGTGACAGGAAGTACAGAATTCATGAAAGGGAGCATCGACGGAGGAGTATACTACAGAATTCTTGAAAGGGAACGACTTAGTTTTGAAAAATCTGTTTTTACGGAGTACGTACCCACTAGGGTTTATAGCGCTCATCTAACAAACATTCGTTTTTCCGTTTGATAAGTCTCAATTCTACTATACTAGTAGTAGTACCATTACATGTTGGATTTCGAGGTGTGTTAGATCACCCGACGCAAGCAGTGTCAAGAGGAAACTAACCAATGTATGTTCAAGTTCATGGAAATTTAGTGGTCATTCATGCATTCGTTCTAATTAATGCCTCGGTAGACATAACTTCTTGAGAAAAACGAGCATACTGTGCAAACTACGAAATTAAATCGACCACTCACCGTCTACCTTGGTTGGAGATTCTGAAATTGAGCCATAAACTGGAAAGTAGGGAGTAGTAACTTTTGTCTCGATTACTATTTGTGGCCTTGTATAGATGCAGAATGTATTTTTTATAGTGGCCTTGTATAAGTAAATAGAGGGAGTACTAACCAAAGTACGTAGTAGGGACGAGGAGTAAACGGAGGGAGTAGTAAAATTTTCTCCTCGTGCTGTGAGCCACTGCAGCGTGGGCGAGGAGCAGCGGCGTAAAGGCATACAGTAGTAGTAAGCCGCCTCATCCTGCGAGCCACCGCGCCCGTGGGCGGGGAGACGGCGTACTAAGCAAGTTTCTCCTCGCTCATGAGTTGACGGGACACATCAAAAGTACTCCGATGTATAGAGCCTTGCCTCTAAGGTAGGCCCCACATGGTTTGCCTCTTTTTTTAGTTTAACATAATGCGTCAAGTTGCAATTGTTTGTTCACCCGTGGTAGACGATCCTCCCTCCACCAAGTGGACAACCAGTACATGTGCCAAATTACCACGTGGGCTGCCTTTTTCGTACAAAAATGAGCTCCACCGTGTACCTTGGTGTGGTTGGGAAAGAGACGGAGTATGCGTGCGTCGTGCGTGCACCTGTTCTCTTCGTGCACGTCCCCCACCTAAGTGGGTGTGTGTGAGAGAGATACAAAACTAGACATAATGCGCCGTCCATCCCCATGCCTCCGCCCAGTCCGACCACCAGTCACCACCACGACACCACGCCCCACTCCTCCTCACCTTATCTCTCATTTTTCTCCCTCCATTTTTATATACATGGGGCCACTATCAAATTACAATTTGCAGATATACAAGGCCACTAACACTAATCGATGCAATATTAATGGTGTTTGCCTCGTGGTACTAGCAAAGGAGGACATTAATTATCCCTTGCATGCATGCGGATTTTGTAAAAAATGCATCTTGATGTTGCGTGCAATGCACAGGCATCTTGCTAGTCCATCAAAACAACACATGGCAAAATTCCACGGCGAACGAGGGATTTGAATCTGTTGGGAGGGGCTGTTTGGATCTTGCCCGGGGTAGCCAAAATATTGGCGACCCTTTTGTCCACCGGTGCCTTTGCCACCGATGAACGAGGAATGGCTCAGGTGCTCATGCTGTCATCCATCCTCCAGCGCGCACGTTGGCGATGAGCTCGCACGAGCTGTAATTTTTTGTCCCACAATGCCGCCCGAGCCGCCCGCAGACTGACCGGCGACCCGCAAATTACGCCATCCAACCGTAGCCGCACACATTATGACAACAACTCAAGCAACCGGACGAAATTCACGCAAACACGTAGACAAACTGATATTTCATATAAACAACGACGAAATCATATAAAATACTGGATTTTCATACAAACATGACGGATTTCATTACATTCAAATGAACTATGCGGTGCCAGTTCTGGACAGCACATCTATATAATACCTGGCCTAAATGGTCGCCCGCCGACCGAGTTGTGTTCCTCAAGTCCGGCAGCACGATCACAGGACTGCCGAGAGCCCCGGAGGTATATGCTTCAGCGCAAAGGACGGCTCGCTTCCCCACTGCCCAACTGATATCATTGGCTGGTGCCGAAGATGATGGTGGCCGACACCGGTTCGAGTTCATCACCGGCCACTACTTCGCCATGGCCGGCACCGGCTCGAGTTCATCCTAACATTGACCTCTTCCGTGGAGCACATGCGGGGTCGACGAAGGTCCTCGCAACAAAAGGATTCGGCAAGACACCTGCTGTGTACACCGGCGTCGCCTCCGCGGTGGCCTTCATGGGACCCATGCGGCGGCGGCCTCCCGTGTTCTACTTCTCCTTGATGATGGCGGCAGACGCGGAGGTGCTGGTCACCGACTCGTCGCTCTCCGCCAAGCACCGCTTCGCCGCTTGCCAGGCGGCGCGGCCGCCGGCATGGGAGTCTCAGCCACAGAAACGGGAGACGCGGTACGAGGCGGCGGCGTGGACGGCAGCAACGACGCCCGTGCGCCACTCCTCGTCGAGCTGGCCTGGAGCGGTGAGTTGCTGAACCGCGCACCAGCTTGGGGCGGCAACTGGCTCCATCGGGCGAGGGGAGGGAGGTGGATCAGCGAGCTGCATAGCTCGTATCCGGTGGGCTACCCAGCCGGCTTGGATGCGGAATAACTACTCTTCGCAAGCCATTGTAAGAGTGGACAAAATGGTGGAGGAGATAGGGGAGCGGCAGAGGTGTGCGATTCTTGGCCGGCGGTTGGCCTCATTTAAAGAGGAGATTAAATAGACGGCGGACAGGAGGAGCTCGGTCGGCGTTGCATTTAACGCTGGCCCGGTCATGAATGGACGTGTGTCCAGAGTGGGTTTCTCGGCTTCCACACGGGAGGGTTTCATGGAGGCGTTTGAATGCGGCACGAGGCGTGTTCAGCCGGGTGTGCCGCGAGTGGTGCCCTCGACTCTGACCTAGGACACCGCACCGTTCTTTCGCTGACGTGTGGGCTCTTTGGGTGCATGGCCTGCATATCAGTGACCCAACACAGGCAGTGCACAGCAGAGGAACTTTGGTGGGCCAGGGCGGTCAGAAGCGGGCATTTCATAAACCGATGATTGTTCATTGAGTGTGACGTCATCTTTTTCATGTAGTTAAGACTACTATGTTGATAGCCCGCTCGATACGTTGTGATTCATAAAGACCGATGCAAACATCAATGTTCTGCTTATTACAGATAAGATTGATTAATACCCGTAACAATCCATGTCCTTAACAAAGGGTGCATGCACGTATAGGTTGAGCGTGTGTCTTGCGTCGTGTGCTGTGTGCATGCAGGTGTGCGAGTGTTGCGTGCGTGCAAGGGTGCGTTTCAGTGTTGCATGCATGGGTGCGTACGTGCATGTGTTCGTAAGTGCATGTGTACGTGTCAGTGTTGCACGCCGGCATGCGTGCGTGTGTACATTATGTGTACGTGTCAGTGTTGCACGCCTACATGCGTGCTTGTCTTGCGTACGTGAATGTGTACGCGCGGGGTGAGGCTACACGTCAGTCGACTGACTTTTTCATCTACATGATCTTGAGATTTTATGAAGTCACCATAGGTGCCTCGTAGTCGAGTGGAACGTCTCCTCCCACTGAACGTACATCGCCGGAAAATACGGAAATTAACAAAAGATAAATGCGAGCACCGGGACTTTAACCTTGGTGGGCTCGAGAAAGCACTGTCCTCTAACCATCCAACCACATGTTGGTTAGCACGACAAAATGTATGTGGTGACCGTGATGAGCTTATTCTGAAGTCTAGTGACCATATCATGCTTTCGCTTCAAATACAATGACCATAAGTGTCGTCAACAAAATACGGAGCACGCATCAAACGCAAAGTCCGTCAGTGTCATTAACAAAATATGGAGATGTACCGTGAGCTAGATACCATTGTACTATTGTATATGCTTATTTTTTTAGTGGCCGATTGCGTGTGTGGTGTGGTGGGCACATCATTTCTTGTTGTGGTGGGTCAACATGAAGACTCATGGGTCGGTTCCATCCTGCGCCACATATAGGTTGGACCGAGACGTGTTATACGGAGACCCATGTGGAGGACTCGACGTACAACATGAAGCTACCAGAATCGCAGAGGACTCTATCCCCACTGGTGATAAGCCGACTATATATGATTTGTAAACCTAGGCCCTTAGTATGTTATACAAGCTTGGGGGCTAGTTCGTTGATAGTATACACACACGCACAATGCATGGTATTCACGTGTACTTTGTACACACCCCTATCACTAATATACAGTACCAGGAGTAGGCTCTTTCTTCAACTGCAAGGGTCCGATCTGAACTAGGGTAAAACTTTTCCTCGTATTACCTTCGAGCCTAACAGCCAGGGATATCCTACCGAATGATATGATGAAATCATATCTGCCAACTACTATTAGACAGGTGTGTCGGGGGGTGGGCAATGTGTGCGAGAGAGGCCTAAAGATAATGTGCGTGCGGGAGACACGTAGGCACATATATGTGCATATAGAGGGCTAGTAGAGACCATGCATGTGTATATATGCATGTGAGAGAAATAGTGTTTTCCAACTGAGATTAGTGAAAAGAGTGGTACATAGTAGTCAGAAAGAAAGAGAGAGAAACAGAGAGAGCATGTGCATGAGACACCCCGACACCTCGAGAGAGAGATTGTGAGCATGTGTGAAAGAGAAATGCCGAGGCATATAAAGTGTGTGCACTTATGCGTTAGATAGAGAGATATATAACGCGTTTGTGAGAACGGGGCGAGGCATTGTGCATCTACGTGTAAAAGGCGGTTCTACGCATTAAATTAAAATATAAATGGCATTATTATTTTTGGATGAGATCATGAATTTTGCAAAATTGCGTATGGACGAAAATCGGTCTATCAGACATCCATACTCTATTGAATTCTAGCATGTGCATGTGTTTATTTCATATTATCGATCCATAGAGTGAGAGCGGTTTGAAATACAGGCAATGTATGCTTTTGCAATTCATATATAAACATTAATTAGTGCACTCCATGTTGTTAGTGTGAAGCACTTTATACATTTGTCACTTGCATGGATACATTCGAAATTGCTAGCTACGAAATAAAATACATGTCGAATTCAACATAAAGGGGGTTTCGAAGATTCGAATTCATAGGAAGTGCATTCATTTATTTGAATCCGAGATAATGGCATTTGTAAATCAGATGTAAAGGGGGCATCAATTTTTGTTGTGAGTTTGAACATGCTATATATATCCATACGCATATTTAACTTTTTTGCAACCAAGGAGATTATACTCGAACCATGCATAAACCGAGGTAAGTTGCATATTTTTAATATATACTCATGTACAATGTATATTAAAATGTACCCTCCATTCAAAAATAATCATAGCTTTAGGATTTTCAAGAGTAAGGATTTGTGAAGTTTGACAAATCCTGAAAGTTCAATTCAAGAGAACCGAAAACGTTAATGCTTCTGCTCCCAAATATTGAACAAAGCGCCAAATAGGCCTCTGGTCACCCGAAACCGCGTGATACTAATGTTTTGGTGGTAGGAAATTACTGTCCTGACTCTGGCCCGTGTACCCTATCGGCCCGATGTCCAAAGGTCTAAACCGGGGTAGGTTTGTAACTTCACCAAGAAGCCAGTCTCAACCGCCTCCGAGAAGCATTCATATGCCGTGGGCGCCTAAACACCCATGCGCTCGGCCGGAATCTATCCCGCCCACATTTGGGACACCTGACATGACTGTCCTACCCCCAACCCGCAATATGTCCGAAATTTTAGATGGGGGCAAAGTTTGTAACTTTCCCCAAATTTCAAACAAGCGCGTCTCAAACCGACACATTGTTCCCCCTTAGTTCCCCGCCTCCCTCCGTTTCCCCATTCATACTCCATGGGCGCGAAAACGCCCTCTCCACTAGCTGCGAAACCCCAGCCTCCTCCGTCATCTACCCATAGTGGCCAATCTACCGCGGCCCTCCTCCATCACGCCGGAGCCGGTACCCCGACGTCGTCGTCCAATGCAACCGCAATCGCAACGCCCTCAAGGACTTAGCAGCTGAAGCCGAGGCAGAGCTGCCTCCACGACGCCGACGCCGACGTGCACCGTACTAGAACCACTCCGACCACGCTGTCCTGTGCCTCACTTCTGCGGCTCCACTGTCGCAACCGTTCACCGCACCGGAGATGTTCCCGCTACGCCATCGTTCGCCGCCTCGGATCTGCTTCCCCGCCACCGACAGACGGCCACCGCACCACACTCAACAACTTGGCCATGGGTTCGTCCAAGGCTGCACCGTCCTCCACAACTTCTGGTTTCCGTGAACAACAAGATCGCCGGAAAATGTATGAGGGCACAAAGATCGCCAAAGCAGAAGAGGTACTCCTCTTCCCTTATCCGTGCAAATCACGTCTCCGCTCACACCGTATTCATCCCACGAAAGAAACTAGTTGAGCGCTTCTTACTACATCTTCTTCGTGATACTAAATGCACAAGGTTTCCTCCCTTTTACTATTTCACCATTGCTACAGGTCAGTAGCCCGCCTGGATTTCAATTCAGGGTCAGTCTAACCGCAATTAAAAGAAGTAGGGGTGTGGGGCGCATCGGTGTCTATCATAGGGGTGTGGGGCGCAGGACCTGCTTGCGCCCGATCTGGAGGTCGGCGGGGCTTGAATGGATGGCCGGGGGGCGGTGCGGTGAGGTCGAGGGGAGGGTGCAGGCAGGGGAGTATCTTTGGGCGGTGGTCGTGGCGTTCGAGGAAGATCGTCAACACCGATCGGGCTAGAGGTAGATGAAGGCGATCTGCCCGTTCTTTGTACATCGGACGGTGCAGAAAAAATAGACCGACCTATTTTCTTTCAGTCGACTGTTATTTTCATAGAATCCTATAGTAATTGAGTGTGCCATGCATGTTGTAGAGCTATCATATGTCTCTCGTCATATATTTCTCACCGACCTGCTATCTGCTACCTTTACACTGTACTAATTGTGCACACACTTCACCTATACTCACACTATTGTTTTTTTATGCATGGGTATTTCAGACTCTGACGCAGAGTTGATGAATGCAGAAAAGGAAAGACAAAAGTCGCTCTAGTGTAATTAGAAGATAAGCAATAAGCGTTTTAGTGCTCTAATGGGTGCAAAGGTCGCTAGTTGGAGACAAGAACGTAGCTCTGCAGTTGATGATCTCAATTGCCACACACAACCATCCTGTGTGCTTGCTTTAACTTCGTCTTTGTCAAATGTGGTTGCATGTTGCATATGGTGTCTAGCTTGTATTGCTTCCAATTTGGTTAAATTGCATCTGCTTACTTTACACATTATACCTTTGATAATGACATGCCTTCCTGTTTTTGATACATACTACATATGTCTATTAACCATGTTCGTACATCAAATTAATGCTCTTTTGTATCCCTCGTCAATCACTTATAATGAGAAAGTCACCCGGGTGGGTTACTTTGAGACGCCCTACTCGTTTAAAGAGTGCAGTGTCATCCTCCCCACATGATTCTCAAGAAATAGCAAGGCTAAATGAAGATAGTCAACGTAGCTCTCTAGTTGATCACCGCAATTCCCCCACACCACCATCGCAGTTGCTTGCTCTTACTTGGCAGTGTGATATGTGGTTGCATGTTGCATATGGTGTCTACCTTGTAATGCTTCTAATTAGGGTAATTTGCATCTGCTTAGCTAACACATATACCTGTGAATATGACATGCCTTCCTATTTTTGGTACATACTACGTCTTTCTATTAACCATGTTCTTACATCAAACTACTTTTCTTGTGTATCCCTCATCAATGCTCCTAATTTGTTAAATTGTATCTCCTTAGCTTACACATTATACATCTGAATACGACACGCCTTCCTGTTTTTGGTACATACTACATCTGCCTATCACACCATGTTCTTACATCAAACTACTGTTCTTGTGTATCATGCGTCTATCGCTTATGATGAGACAAATACGCTGCGTGTGGGTTAATATGAGACGCAATACTCTTATAAAGAATGAAATTTCATCCTCTCCTCATGATTCTCAAGAAACAGCAAGCCTAAATGAAGATATTGAATGTTGCTCTGTACCTGAAGACAACACTTCCCCTACACCACCATCACAGGTGCTTGCTCCAACTTTGCAGTGTGATATGTGGTTGCATGTTGCATACGGTGTCTAGCTTGTAATGCTTCTAATTAGAGTAAATTGCATCTGCTTAGTTTACACACTATACCTGTGAATATGACATGCCTTCCTATTTTTGGTACACACTACATCTACTTGTTAACCTTGTTCTTACATGAAACTAACTCTCTTCTGTATCCTGCATCAATCACTTACGATGAGTCACCTTTATTCGTTGCATATTGCATATTATTTCTAGCCTGTTGCCATGTATTGCTTCTAATTTGGTCAAATACATTTGTTAGGGCACCCTTTTAATTTGGCAGAGTGATATTGGTTTGATCTTTCATATGGTTTCTAGCTTGCATCGATTCTAACAAGTTCAAGCACCTTGTGCTTAGTTTACACTTTATACATCATACATGTCAATATGTCACGCCGTCTGTTTTTCATACATATTCCATCCTCCTATCATGCGGCTGCCTTACATAAAAGTAATGTTCACAAGATGATGCATCAATAAGTTCAAGAGCAAATTTTATTCCTTTTTCTTGTGGGTTTGACTTGACAAGGCAAAATCAAGAAAGAGGAAGGAAAAGAGTAAGGAAAGGCGATGATGGTGGTCCTTCAAGAAGAACGCATTACCGAGCATCTATACCGATTCTCCTTGTAATCGATAGTGCATTACATGGTCCAAGTCTCCGCTCCCTACTCCACCATCCAAGGTGCTTGCTCTAACTTGGCAAAGCAGTGATATCTGGTTGCATGTTGCATATGGTGTCTAGCTCGTATTGCTCCTAATTAGTGTAAATTGCATCTTCTTAGCTTACACATGATACATGTGAATATGACACGCTTTCCTGTTTTTGTTACATACTATATCTGTCTATCACACTATGTTCTTACATGAAACTAATCTTCTTGTGTATCCTGCATCAGTCACTTATGATTGGACACCTTTAAGTTGGCAGTGTGATATTGGTTTGCGTCTTGAATATGATTTCTAGCATGTATTGCTTCTATTTTGATGAACGCCACCTATGATGAGACAGTTTTAACTTGGCAGAGTGATATTGATTGCACCTTCCATATGGTGTCTTGCAGTGTTTCCAATTTGTTGAAGTGCCTTCTGCTTAGTTACCACATCATAGGTGTGAATATGTCAAGTCGTCCATTTTTTCGTACATATTCCATCGTCGTATCATGACTTTGCCTTTCATCAGAGTAGTGTTCGTCGGTATCATGCATGAATGAGTTCTGAAGAGCGAATGATATTCCTTTTTCTAGTTGGTATGACCTCACAATGCAAAATCAATAAAGCTAAAGGAAATTGGCAAGGCATTGGATGATGGTGGTCCTTCCGAGCAACTGAAACGGAGGTTCTCTACAGAGTATACTCCGCCATCCTCCCAACAAGATTTGCAAGACAACGCAAGGCTAGACAGTCAACGTAGCTGTGTAGATGATGAGCACATCTCCCCTACTCCACCATCACAGGTGCTTGCTCTAACTTGGCACTATTATATGTGGTTGCATGTTGCGTATGATGTCTAGCTTGTATTGCTTCTAACATTGTTGAATTGCATCTGCTTACTTTACACATAATGCTGTGGAATATGACATGTGTTCATGTTTCTACATCAGACTACTATTCTTGCATATCCCGCATCAGTCACTTATGATAAGGCACCTTTAAGTCGCCACTGTGATATTGGTTGTGTCTTGCATATGATTTCTAGCATATACTGCTTCTAATTTGTTGAAACGACATACAATTTGAACTTGGCAGAGTGATATTGGTTGTATCTTTCATATGGTGTCTAGCTTGCAGTGCTTCTAATTTGTTGAAAAGCCTTCTGCTTAGTTACCACATCATAGGTGTGAATATGTCACACCATCCTGTTTTTCATACATATTCTATCCTCGCATCATGTGTTTTCCTTTCATCCGAGTAGTGTTCGTCAGTATCATGCATGAATGAGTTCTGAAGAGCGAAATATATTCTTTTTTCTTATCGGTTTGACATCACAATGCAAAATCATTACAGATCAAGTAAATTAGTCCGGCAGTGGATGATGGTGGTCCTTCGGAGCAACTCAAACAGGGGATCTCTACAGATTCTACTCTGCCATCCTCCCAACAAGATTCGCAAGACAACACAAGGCTGGACAGTCAACGTAGGTGTGTAGATGATGAGCACATCTCCCCTACTCCACCATCACAGGTGCTTTCTCTAACTTGACACTATTATATGTGGTTGCATGTTGCATTATGATGTCTAGCTTGTATTGCTTCTAACTTGAATTGCATCTGCCTTACTTTACACATAATGCCCGTGAATATGACACGTGTTCCTGCTTTCTAGAACATACATGTACATGATGAGCACATCTCCCTACTCCACCATCGTGAGGTGCTTGCTCTTACTTGGAACTCATATATCGTGGTTGCGTTTTCCATATGATGTCTAGTTTGTATTGCTTACGATTATGTAGAATTGCATCTGCGTAGCTTACAACTTATACCGCAACGATCACTTACCCATAAGACACATTTAACTTGGGACTGTGATGTAGGTTGCATCTTGCATTGTCTTCTAGCTTGTACCGCTTCTAATTTCTTGAAATGGCACTTCTGACGCAGACACTTTTTACCTGATAGAGTGATATTGGTTGCATGTTCATATGGTGCCTAGCTTTCATTTCTTCTAATTTTGTTGAAATGCCTTCCGCTTACTGTTTTTTCATACATATCCCATCCACCTATCGTACGTGTGAATATGAAAACGCTATCTTTTTTTGTATATATTCCATCCTCCTATCCTGCGCTTGCCTTACATCAAAGTAGTGTTCGTCTGTATCATGCATCAACCAGTTACGCAGACCTACTTTTATTCATCTTCTTGTGGTTTTGACTTCATAAGGCAATATCAGAAAAGTGTAAGTTAGGGGATGTTGGTGGTACTCCGCACCGACACAAACAGAGACTCTCTAGATTTGCCACTGCTACTGCTAATGAAGTTGAAGTCCCAAGTCTACATGATGAGTTCATCTCCCGCACCCCACCATCGAAGGTGCTTGCTCTAAGCACTACAAAAAAAAGACACATACGTGACATTTTGGGCCGAACGAAATTTTTTCTGTCATACATATGACACTTCTATGACGATAATTGTGACAAAACCCGGTATCATCATAGATGTGGTGGGCTCCTACTTCTATGACAGAAAATCATGACAGAAAATGGGCTTTTCGTCTTGGGCGGGCTGGAGACGCAGCTGCATGACATTCTTTGGGCCGTCCATGACGGAAAAAACCGTGGTAGAAGCGAGGGGGCAGAAAATTTCGGGGACTTGCCGGTTACGGTGGGAGGTCGGGGGCCGAGCGATGCGCGTTTCTCTCGTACGACGCTGCAGGTGCGTAGGCGCTGCTCTAATCGAACCCAAGCGAGGCGTTGAGCTCTAATCGAACCCGAGCGATTACCGCAGTTACGCTACATTAAACCCGAGCAATCGATCGATGGCTGTTAACTGAACCCGATGGAGCAATTCCTTCGCTGCTGCTACTAACTGAAGCCGATCGATTGGATGAACAGTGAGCGTTGCGGGGGGTTGGATGAGCGATGAGCGGTGGCGTTTCCTCTGGATGAACAGGCCCCTTGGTGTGGAGGGCTGGATGAACATGAGATGGTGGAGGGGTGGCCGTGGAGGGTGGTTGAACAGGACCCGTGGTGTGGAGGGCTGGATGAACAGTTGAACGGTGGAGGGGTGCCCGTGGAGGGTGGTTGAACAAAGAGCCGGTGGAGTAGCGCGGTGGAGGCTGGATGAACAGGAGCCCGTGGAGGCTGGAGGAGGTCGACGGTAGCCCGTGGAGGCTGGAGGAGGTCAACGGTGGAGATGAAGAGTATCCGTGGAGTCCTGCTTATGCACGCCACACCCTCCCGGCGAACAGACCCCTGCTTCGACCTTAGGAGGTCCGTTTGGCCTGCTTTTTGGCGGTACGCCACACCCTCCCGATCAACAGGACCCCGCTTCGACCGTAGGGAAGTCCGCTTTCCTCCGTTTTGTGGTACGCCACACCCTCCCGATCAACAGGACCGCCGCTGATCAGTAGGAGGTCCGCTTCTCCGCTTTGCGGTACGCCACACCCTCCCGATCAATAAGACCCCATTCAATGTAGGAGGTCCGTTTCCTCCGCCAGCGCGGTACGCCAGCCTCGTTCCATCGCCTGTTTCGTCCAAGCCCTCCCGATGAACACGACCACGCATTCCGTTCCGACCTAGCCGGTTTGGCTCCCCATGAACACGACGACGACGCTGTTTCTCCGTTCCGACCCAGCCATGTACATGAGCCCTCGCCGTACGTATGCGTGAGTAGGCGTTCGAGACCCCGCCCGTATGTACACATACGTGGCCGTATTTTCTTTCTTGCACCCTGGCGCCAGACGTGCAGTACATGCTACGTACGTGCCTCTACTACGACACGTGCGCGCCTCTACAATGACCAGTATGTACATACACGTTCGCGACCAGAATGACAACGCTACGTACGCTTCGACATGGTGGGTCCCGACTGTCAGGCACTTCCTTGCCTGCGAAGATGTAGCTGGTGGGTCCCAGCAGTCATGGGGGTGAATCGTTTTTTTCGGACGCACTTCCTTGCGTGCGAAGATGTAGCTGGTGGGTCCCAGTAGACAGGGGTAAACATTTTTTTCGCGAAATATGGTGGCCCGTCTGGTGGGTCCCCGCTGTCAGGTGGAGGAATAATTATTTTGCGCGTAATAAGGAGGCACTTCCTTGCTGCGGCCGTGGACCCAGCTGTCAGCCTCTCCACGTACAGTCCACGTCCGATGGAAGCCATTCCTTGACCACCTTGACCACGCCGCGCCGAGAGCACCAGGGCGGTGGACGACGGCGAGGCCTAGGAAGGGGACGACACGGAGCCGGGGAAGATGCGGCAGTGTATGCCCACGCGTAGAGGAGTATGAGGGTTTACTCATTCAGCTGTGGTGTGAGGCTGCCGTCGCAGCAGAATAACAGGGGGTGTGGATGCGTAGAGGGATGGCCTGGCCAGCGGTGGGAGTAGTAGGGGGCGGTGAGGCCTCCGCGGCATCACAGTCAGCCACGGGCGACAGGAGCAGGCACCACGACCGGCGCTGCTTTGGGCGGCTGGAGCAAGAAGACCAGAGGTTGAAGAAGCACTACGGCCGTTGGATGGACATCGTACGGTCACTATAGCTAGAATCGTTCATATATTGACTAAAGTTGACAAAGGCCTCCGTCCCAGTCAACTTAGTAGGCCCACAAGTCAGCCTCCCACCAAGGTTGGTCCCAGCTAGCAGGTTGGTATTCAATTTTTTGTGCGTAATAAGGAGGCACTTCCGGTGGGTCCGAGCTGACAGCGGGGCGAACGTTTTTTCTTGAAATACGGTGGCCCAACCTGTGGGTTCCATCAGTCAGGGGGAAACGTTTTTTTCGCGAAATACTGGTGGCCCGTCCAGTGGGTCCTAGCTGTCAGGTGGAGGAATAATTATTTTCCGCGTAATAAGGAGGCACTTACTTGCGGCTGCCGTGGACCCAGCTGTTAGCCTCTCCATGTACAGAACTCTTCTGATGGAAGTCGGTCGTTGACCACATTGACCACGCCGCGCCGAGAGCACCACGGCGGTGGACGACGGCGAGGCCTAGCAATGGGACGACGCGGAGCCGGGGAAGACGCGGCAGTGGAAGCCCGCACGGAGAGGAGTACGAGGGTTCACCGGTTCGGCTGCGGTGAGGGCGTGCGCCGCCGCAGAGAATAACAGGGGTGTGGGTGAGTAGAGGGATGCCACGGCCAGCGGTGGGAGTAGTAGGGGCGCTGAGGCCTCCGCGGCAAAGACAAATGGCCATGGGAGGCGGAATCAGCGGTCCCGCCAAATGACGCTGGCGGCTGGAGCAAGAAGATCAGAGAATGAAGAAACACGACGACCGTTGGATTGACATCCAACGGTTACGTCTGCTAGAATCGTTTGTTGATGTAGTATATAATAACTAAAAAAATCTTGCATACGCGTCAACTAAACAGGCCCACAAGTCAGACCACTCCCTCTTTTTTAATAATTTATATATAGCTCATGGCAACTTCTTATGCAATTTATTGTAGTCGTTTTGTTTGGTTGGCGAGGCCAATTTAGCATATTTCTGTGGGTTCCAAACTATTTTAATACCGAAATGTCGAGCCAGATTTAAAGTACTTTGAAGATATATTTGAATTAGGTTAATGCCCAAAGTGAAATAGGAATCTGAAAATGTGAAAAAAAATCAGAAATTATAAAGTAATTGCCAATTTGTCATCTGTTTTTATATTTACAACCCATTGCATATTACTTTCAAGATTTGCAGGCGTCTTGAAAGAGTTGCAGCCCATCAGGGCGTAGAAAAATAAGTAGGCCTGGATAGGGTATCCTTCAGAAAAAATAAACTGGGCTCATTTTCACAAAGAAAAAAAAGCTGGGCTGGTCACATGGTGAACATAAAATATAATCCTGGGCTAGACGGGCCACAACCAAGTTCAAACCCTGCTCCATCTAAACAATACCAAACAAAAAAAAATACTGCTCGAGTAGCTACGTCCCAGGTGTCAGCCGATCTTGCGATGTTCTCTTGTCTATTGACTATATACGCTCACAATGTCGTGGGTCCCAGATGTCAGGAAAACACTAGGAGGAAGCATTTTATTTTTCCATACGCTGACATGGTGGCCCCTACTTTCATCCTCTCCACGTACTTCTGCCGATTCCTGTTGTTTGTTGACCATGTTGACAACGCGAGAGGGCGGCGCTGCGGCAAGAGCACCAAAGCGCGCGGAGGACATCAGCGTTAACGATTTAGGATACGGTGGGGCGCCGATGCGTGCGCTGAGGCGCAGCCAGCCATGGGAGGCGGAAGCAGGCGGCCCCACCGGTGCTTGTTTGGTTTTGGCGGCTGGAGGAAGACATGACTGAAGAAACACAGACTGTAAAAGCAGCAGGAGTACTTAACAACCTTAACTGAAACCAGCAGGGGCACTTAACAACCAAAGCTGAAAGCAGTATGAGTACTTATACAGGTTCAACCGTACAAAGCACACCTCGAACAGTGCTACTTTGCCTACAGTTAACTAAGGGTGAGGCCGCCAAGGCCCAGGCGCCACCCCGCGCATCCACAACCTTCTGAAAGCAGCTTCATCTCGCAACGTGGTCAATAAACAGGATATTCGCTTTAGAGCCATGGAAAAGCATGAACATAATCTTCTATCCTATTCTCTAAATGGACGTGCCTTCATTATCTGAGACCACCCACGAATAAGTATCTTTTCACCTCCAACGGGAATTGAGTAGGTCGACATAAACATCATGTTGTGGGCAAGCGCAAGTCTGACCCGATCATGGTCAGGCATCTGTATAGGAACAACAGAACTCGGCAGTTCCTGTTTCAAGAAGATCGCAGCTGTAAAACTGTGTATAAGCAATAGTTTATGAACAACATATATAACAGAAAACAACTCGTACCATAAGTTTCTCGACACAGTTGGACCAGTTCAACGAGTGCAGCGATGCTTTACATATCCCACGTGGCCTTCCACCATTGAAACGCCCCACAAGCACCTCAAGACGATCAATAAAGTGTAGGAACTTGTGGATGTCGATCCAGTCCACTTCAGTGCCATTAGTAACAGCCGAGTTATTACAGAGTAACAAATGAGTAGACTGCTTAACTCTGAAAAAACCTACACGTGCCACCAATTATAAGAAAATATTAGTTAGAAGTAGCATCTCCGTGAGAGATTCGTTGCTACTTCTAAAGTTAAATTGTGATTAGTTAGACAGAATAGGTGGATTAAGAAGTAATCGAGGCAACAAGCAAGAACCAGATACAAAACCAACATGGATGAACAATTGGAACAACGTCGGGGTGGAAGATCGCAGTGAAGATGAGAGGAGGTTCTGCTATTTGCATCAACATTCGTGCGCCAACTTTCAGTCCGTAACACTTGAGAAAGTTTATCCAAGTTCGGCCATAAAAAAAGCAGCGATCTTCTTGGTTCATGAACCAAACTCGGAAGTAATATCCATGGCTTGTCTTCAATGTGACCATTAAACTAGTGTATTCAGTTATGGCAAGGCCGAGCATCTTGAGTACATGTGTTCTGGCAGAGCAAATAATACACTGCAGGAAAAATAATATGACAACATAGCATGTTCAAAAAAACCCCACCCTTCTGGATAGAGAAGAGGATTCTAGGAACATACTGTGCGCGTTTCAAAATGTTGTGGTAGGATGAGAAGGAACAAGTGTGGCGTCTCGCCGAGGGCGCAGAAATCTGTAGGGTACTCGCACTTTGGGCAATCGTGAATCGAAAGACACTAGATTCAAAGACGAAGAAAAATGCATCAACAGCGGCGGCTGCCATCCTAGGATTACCTGCGACCAAGGGACTTGGATTTATCGGGATGGATGAAGAATTGCACTGGTTCTCCATGAGAAAACCCTATGCAATCGCCGAAGCGGGTTTTTCTACGAACAAGCGACGAGGGAGAAGGGGATTGAGGCCCAGTGAAATATTGCCGCTTCATCCGTCGACCATCGCTAAAGCCGGAAAGGGGGTTGTGATTTGACGGCTCATTGGGCATTACAGCGGCGCTACGACCGGGGTGTGTCTACGGTGAAGCTGTGCACTCTAATTTGTGCATATGGCACGTGGACCCCGTTGCCGGTTGCCCCGCATATCAGCGAAAGGAAGTACAAAGACAGGAGTAACTAGTTACACATAAATATATTTTTTGACAGAGAGATACTCCCTCTGTAAAGAAATATACAAATCTTTTATATCACAGGCTCACCTTGCCGAGAAATATACGCCCTCTGCAACGCACGGGCATTATGGGGGTTCAGCTTTTTTTATGGGGGTTCAGCTGAGAATATAATACTCAGATATGCTCACGGTTCTGGAGTTTGGGCCGCAGGCCGACCTTGCATATTTGGGGGCCCATGTGTTCTACCTTAGCGCTTTTCATATTGCAAGCGATCGGTACTGCGCTGGTTTTAGATCTTTATGCAAAGGCGAATACACAAAATTGAATAAAGCACGGCAATTGTTGGAATGAAATCGAACGACAGTTCCTAACCAGCAATCAGAGTTGCAATCCTATCAACGATATACCATGTGATAAATAATAGTGTCGTACTACTTATACACACAGGACACTTGTTTCACCATGCCAGATTATTACATCAAAATCTCTCGGAGGATAGATCAGTTCGGCGAATATGCGTGCCATCAAGAATTTCAAAGTTGATTTGGACCAGCTCTCCTTGCCGAGAAAGTTCGATTTTGACATCATCCCTACCACAAGATATGATTTAGATTTGAACCTTGACCATCCTTTAGCATCAATCATCATGCGACCATCCTTTGTACTTACGGTATATTGAGCAGTTTCATTCACACCAAGGCTGTGCATGGTAAGAGAAACTTGGCCGCGGTCGCCCGAATAGTTGAATGACTCCCTCGTTGCTCTAGGAATTCTCGGTTTGCAAACAAGAAGACATACCCAAACAGTTAGATCAACACAGTGAATCATGTGAAACAACATGGAAAGAAAAAAGAACGAAGCACTTGGGCGGCCAATGCTTACCAAGAAGGTGGACATGTCGGTTTGTGTAAGGACTTTAGTATATGAAGTGCGAACTGCAGCCCAGTCTGTTGCCGGTGCAACTACACGGGCCAGACCAAATGCAAGTGCAAGTGTTGGTGCAGGTGCCGAAGCCGCTGCTACTGCCGGAGATGGTGCTCCTTGTAGAGCTGGTGCTGGTGTCGATGCCCGATCCTCCGGTAGATCGGTGACCGATTCACCGACAGTCGGTGCCCAATCCTCACCTGGATCGTAATCGAGCTGCCCATTGTTAGTGCTAGAGCAAGCTGCGGTGCTCGATCTGTGCGAGACAGTGGCGATCGTGTCTGGTCTGCTATGATCAGCTTTCTAACTTGACTAGGATCCATGACCGTGATCCAGTTTTTTTCTTCATTTCTTTTAAACGCGAGAAGGACTAATTGTGTTGTTTTTGTTAAACCAAACTGTAGTTCATCATAGGGATTTAGCTTGTACTCAGACAACAGACTGATCCAATTTTTCCAAAGAATACAAGTGATGGACAGTGCCTTCGTTACTGACACGACATAAGAAGTGAAACCTGCAAAAATAGCCATCGTAGAGCAAACCAAACGGTTTATTCTGTGATGAATGTCACATGGCAAAACCTGCATCGTAAAATTGCAAGAAAATAAAGAAAACATGACATTAAATCAATAAGATTTAGACAGTAAATCAATAAGATTTACTTGATGTGACACGAGTGAATCTTTACCAGGAAATCACTATGTTGAAGTACTAAACAGAAGATTGATCGTCCAACTACGCGTGGCATCTGGGGGCCCGCCTACTCCCACAAGCAAGGTGACAGTCCAAAGGTCGTGACAAATCGTATGGACTGAACATCCATGGGACCGGAAATCCTGGTGGGTGCGATAAACCCTGCAATGCATACAGATATTGGAGTGTAACCATAATTGATAAACCGTCCTCACAAAAAATATGATCTGGATACGTCAAAATGTACAGACTGAATTGAGTGGACATACATTAACATAGACCGTTCTTAGGACTGACCACACACCAAAAGCGACAGTACTAATAAACAATACAGGGTTCACAAACACAAATCAAGTACTGAACAATAGTACTTACTACAGACAAGCAAAGTTGCACTAACTAAACTCTGCAGACTATTTCTTGCCACCGACCTACGGGATGAACCCCGCATAATCGACTAGGCCATGGACTTCGTGGTGAGATGTCTACATGCACCAACACCATCGTGTCAACCTTGGAGAACCTAACAGAGTGGTCTTTCCACTCGTAAACATGATGATGAAGACAGGCCGCATCAGATTTGTTGGGAAGCTTTACAAGAACCTCACCCTTCATAATCGAAGGCACAATCAGGAAATTGTTGTGGTCAAGTACAGCCTCGAGAACACGTCCGACAACAATGCTACGGGAGAACACTAGTTCAGGACATGTGGCGACAAGGACACAACAGCTGGATAGTTCAGCAGTAGAACTCATCATCAGGTCTTCCAGTTCACACGGCATGACTTTGAGAACTTCGTCTCCACCGCGGACCTGGTTCTAATTCAAACAGAAACCATATTTCATTACTACCTCCGTTCAGAAATATAAGATGATTTTCGATATTATACTCCATATATGACTACATATACGCACAGAATGAGTGTAATAAGACACTAGAACATGTCTTCAAAGGCATGAGAGCAGAGGGATTACATGCAATATCCATAACACAAGTTACTGAGGCAAATATACCCTCTTAAAAGGTAGCATTGATGTTCATAAAGTACTCCCTCCTTCCCAAAATTCTTGTCTTAGATTTGTCTAGATACGGATGTATCAAGTAACATTTTAGTATTAGATACATCCGTATCTAGACAAATCTAAGACAAGAAATTTGGGACAGAGGGAGTAGTTGAAAGTAATCTATAAGAAATCAGTGTCAACCTCTCGCATGTTTTGGTCAAAAGAGGAATTTAGAACCGTCATTTGGCACACAAAAATCACATGCAAGATCACCCAGAAAGTTGTACTACCAGTACTAGTACTGCGTGTTAGATGAAAAAACACAATCAAGATCGAGAAAAAGATCGTCAACAAGAGACATTACCCGGAGTTGCTTAATGAGGGATCCCGAAGAGGGGGGCTTGGACAGGGTGATGGCTTTGAGCTTGTCTGCGGTAGTCTCGGCGGGGTGCTTGCGCTTCTTCGTACCATGAGCCTCGACGGTTTTGGCCAGAGCCATAGACATCACGTCGGCCGGTGCTCCGGCGTCCATCCAAGAGAGGAAGCTGAGAGAGAAGAGTGAAAGGAGGAACAAGATGAGGGAGAAGCGAAGCGAGTGGGGGTTTTCTTCAAGAGAGGAAGCTGAGAGAGAAGAGTGAAATGATGATTGCTTCGTCCGTCCAACTTACTACTGGAAGGGGGGGTTTGTGATTTGACGGCTCATTGGGCATTACTGCGGCGGTTCGATCGGGGTAGTCTACCGTCACTCTACTACGGAGTAATTTAGTGCATGGCTGGTGGACCCAGGTGCTGGCCGTCCCACACATCGGCGAAAGTGAGTAATTTAGTGCATGGCTGGAGGAGGATCCGCACGGTAGAGCGTGTCCACTGTTTTTCATTCTGAAGAAAAAAATGATTACATCAAGAGACGTTATAGGGGGTGCGAACCCTTGTCTCAGAGGAGGGGGGTGGCTTATATAGAGTGCTCCAGGACCCCAGGCATCATCCATTACAAGGGACTTAATGTACGTAAAGCAGGGGAATTACTGATAACGCCAGCCTTAAGTGTTATTAATGATCTTCAAGACTACAGAGTGAATGTCCGACCGTTGTAGTGTTGAGTGACTCCTGGCCTTCAATAGGTCGAGTGATTCCTCATATGGTCGAGTGACAACAGGCAGGGGGACGCCCGAGTGATATGTCTGGTCGAGTGGATTGCACTCGACATCTTTGACTGGGGGTTCTTCGTTGCCTCTTGAACTTCTTATCTTCTAGGGTAGTGACCTTGGGTAGGACGTATAGGTCAGGCCTATGACCCTACCCCAGGTGTATCATCATCAGTAGCCCCCGAATGGATTGAGGTTTGAATGGAAAATAGGCTGAAGTTAATCTTGCTCCGTGCTTCGCATCTCGCGAGTGTCTTACGCAGGACGGAAGGCTCACGTTGGTACTTCAGCATTGATTCAGTCACCTTGATCCATTCAGAGAGTTGCCGACTGAACTTGTTGTATCATCTGCCGAGTGCTGTCTTGGGGTGCAGAATCTTTGGCGCGATTGATAGCAGTGTATCCCGGATTTAACGGGATACGAAATTTCACGGAAGCGCGCGGGACAGGGCGCACCGAAGTAAGCGGGGCGGATAAATAGTAGTGCCTCGATTTCTGCACCACCTTTTTTGCCATGTACGTTGCACACGACTGTTGCGGGATTTGACAGGATCGCCTGGTCCCACGCGTTAGCCACTCAGAAGTAGCCCTTTATAAGGCGAGGGGCCGAGGCGTCTGCACTGTGCACGCCCATTTCTCTTTCTTCTTCCTCTGCTTCTTCACCGCATCTAGTTCTTCTGCTCCCGACGCTGCCGCTCTGCCACCATGGTGAAGGACAAGACGGCAGCGCTGGAGCGTGCGAAGAAGGCGACGGGGGCGGAGAAAGGCAAGAAGCAGAACCGCGGGTCGTCATCGCGCGCGGGGCTGCCGCCAGGCTGGATCCAGGGCGATTGGATCTGGTCTTCGCTCCAGCAAGAAGATCTGGATGAGCTGGCGGAGTCCGGGCTGATCGCCAAGGGTGCAGCAAGGCTGCCTGAGGGGGAGACGGAGCCGCAGCCTTGACCGGGTGAGTGTGTACTACTCGCCACCTACGTCGACCGGGGTTTTTCGCTCCTTCTGCACCCCTTTTTCCGGGGCTTCCTGAACTTCTTCGGTTCCCAAGTCCACCATTTTTCTCCCAATACCATCACGTACCTTGCCGCGTTCGTGTCGATGTGTGAAAACTTTTTGGGGTGTCGACTGCACTGGGGCCTTTTCAAACATATTTTCACCATCCGTTCCCAGTCGGTGAAGAAAGCGAAAACGAGTGACTCGAAAACCCATGTCATCCAGATGTGTGGGGGTTTGGGTATCCAAAATAGGCAGAGGAGTTCTTTCCCCGCCATGACTCTTCCTGAATCGGTTAGAGGTTGGCAGTCTACCTGGTTCTACTGCCAGGACCTCCCAACTCCAGATCAATCGACTGGCCTTCCCCACTTCACTTTTGACCGTGTCCAGACTCCTTCTCCACTGAAAGTAACTGCTGCTGAGAACGTGGAGACGAAGATGTTGGTCGAGAAAGTGGTCCAACTGATTAATGAGGGTGTCACTGGCTTGGACCTGCTGGAAGTATTCCTCAATCGATGCATCCAGCCTCTTTAGGGCCGTGACCATCCCATGTGGTTGTACTCTGGGTCCGACGACACCGCTCATGTTCATCCAGAGGAAGTTCCAGCCAAGACCATGGCCATGTGGTTGAAGAGGATCACAGGCAACCAAGACAACCGCAGAGGAGCCAGGCGAGTCATCCCCTTCAGTGATGACAATCAGCCCGACAAGGTATGTTCTTTATTCCGACTGTCTTTGCATACACATTCTGACTGTACTTGATCTCGACTGACTTTTACTCGAATTTTTGTCTTGTAGGTTTTCACTGACATGTACTCGATGCCCAATGGTGAACAAGCTCTGGAGCAAGAGCAGGAGGGAGAGGCCAGCGGAGGAGAGTGGCGAATGGGAATCTTCGGATGAAGACGAGGAGGAGGAGAGCGAGGAGTCGGACGACGAGGAAGAAGTAAACTCACCGCCGTGCTCCGAACACCGATCTAAGCAACACCATGACCCGGCGGGCGGGCGTGGAAAGAACGTGGCTCCAAGTACCCACACGCAGAAGCGCACTCGGGCGTCGACTCCGGAGCCAACAGAGAAGGTCGCCAAGCAGCCAAGGTTGCTCCTCCAAAGACTTGGAAGACTTTGCCGCGCATCAAGATGGACGTCCTTGTTGCTTCAGGGTGAGTGTCTTGCTTGCATTTATCAAGGCCGACTGAAGTTTTTGTTCTGACATGGATATCGACAAAGCTCTAGGAGACGAGGAGACCGACGACGCGGCCACTTCTCGAGTTGGTAAGTCCGTTCGACCAGTCTTCATTTAGTTAAGTGGGTTATCAGTCGGCTGAATTTCCAATGTTTTTCTCTCTCTGTAGTTCTGCGAGAGGTCCTCGTGCTTCATGATGATGATGAAGAAGAAGTGCCTCTACAGGAGAGAAGGAGGAGAGGTGGGGGCTCGAGCAGGAGAAAACTTGAAGTTCAAGTCCCTCAGTCAACGCCGGTGCTTGAGGCGGTGGTCGAGCATTCCGGAGATCCGGTTCGGACCAACGTCACATTTGCCAGCCCGTTGACGACTGATCGTCCGTCGGGGTCGACTGCTCCGGTTACTGCCGCTCCAGTGCAACTCCACTGGTCTGACCCAGTAGCTGCTTCGGCTGCCTTGGAGCCATCACTCTTCACTTCGTATCAGACCCCAGACGATTTGCCAAGTGCTGCCAGGGAGGCTCTTCACCAGGTGAACCTTGTCATGGAGTAGGTGAAGGTGATGCACGAGGCCAGTCAGGTGGCTTATAACGCCAGCACCGCCCTGCAGACCAATGTTAAGGTCAGCAAATTCCGACTGAACTTTTGAATGCTGTTTTATATCCGATCACCCACTGGGGTGTGCCTGTGTTTAGAGTTTAGGAAATCTTCCACTTCACTCGACTCGTGCTGAGTCTTAGTAATCTGTCTGGACCAGTGGGGTCAAGCCAAGTGCACCCACTAGGTGTACTCCCTGAGACCACGTTCGACTGCTGACAGTCGGCTGAGGTCTTAGAATCTTCTCTCTTTTTTTTGACTCACGCTGGGTAGACCATGTTGAGTGTTGATCTAAACCAGTGGCACTACAAAAAAAGACACATCCGTGACATTTTGGGTCGAACGAAATTTTTTTCTGTCATACATATGACACTTCTATGACGATAATTGTGACAAAACCCGGTATCATCATAGATGTGGTGGGCTCCTACTTCTATGACAAAAAATCATGACAGAAAATGGGATTTTCGTCTTGGGCGGGCCGGAGACTCAGCTGCATGACATTCTTTGGGCCGTCCATGACGGAAAAAACCGTGGTAGAAGCAAGGGGGAGGAAAATTTCGGGGAGTTGCCAGTTACGGTGGGAGGTCGGGGGCCGAGCGATGCACGTTTCTCTCATACGTACGCGCGTGTGTGCGAGGCGTTGGATCTAACTGAACCCGAGCGAGGCGTTGGGCTCTAACTGAACCCAAGCGATTACCGCAGGCTACGCAAGCATCGAACCCGAGCGATCGATCGATGGCTGTTAACTGAACCCGATGGAGCGATTCCTTCGCTACTGCTGCTAACTGAAGCCGATCGATGCTGCCTCTGGGATGAACAGTGAGCGTTGCGCGGGGGCGGGGGGGGGGGGTGTTTGGATGAACAGTGAGCGGTGGCGTTGCCTAGGGATGAACAGGACCCCGTGGTGGGGCGGGCTGGATGAGCGATGAGCGGTGGAGGGGTGGCCATGGAGGGGTGGCCGTGGAGGGTGGTTGAACAGGACCCGTGGTGTGGATGGCTGGATGAGCAGTGAGGCGATGGAGGGGTGCCCGTGGAGGGGTGGTTGAACAGTAGCCGGTGGGGTAGCGCGTGGTGGAGGCTGGATGAACAGGAGCCCGTGGAGGCTGGAGGAGGTCGACGGTGGAGATGAACAGTATCCCGTGGAGTCCCGTTTTGCGGTGTGCCACACCTCTCCCGATGAACAGGACCCCCGTTTTGACCGTCGGAGGTCCGTTTCCTCCGTTTTGTGGTACGCCATACCCCTCCCGATCAACAGGACCCCCGTTTCGACCGTAGGAGGTCCGTTTCCTCCGTTTTGCGGTACACCACACCCCTCCTGATCAATAGGACCCCCGTTTCGACCGCAGGAGGTCCGTTTCTTCCGTTTTGCGCTACGCCACACCCCTCCCGATCAACAGGACCCGTTCGAGCGTGGGAGGTCCGTTTCCTCCGTTCTGCGGTACGCCAGGCCTCGTTTCCATCGCCTGTTCCATCCAAGCCCTCCCGATGAACACGACCACGCATCCCGTTCTGACCCAGCCGGTTGGCTCCCACGCGTTTCGTTGCCTCCCGATGAACACGAAGCATTCCGTTGCCTCTTGATGAACACGACGCATTCCGTTGCCTCCCCATGAACACGATGACGACGCTGTTTCTCCGTTCTGACCCAGCCATGTACACGAGCCCTCGCCGTACGTATGCGCGAGTAGGCGTTCGAGACCCGCCCGTATGTACACATACGTGGCCGTATTTTCTTTCGTGCACCCTGGCCGGTGTGCATACGTGTACATGCTATTTGCGCGCCTCTACTACGACACATGCGCGCCTCTACATCCACCAGTATATATGTTTGTACACGTTCGCAACCAGAATAACAACGCTACGTACGCTTCGACCAGGTGGGTCGGTATCGAGCACTTCCTTGCTGCGAAGATGTAGCTGGTGGGTCCCGAGAGTCGTGGGCGAATCATTTTTTTTGCCCGGACGCACTTCCTTGCGTGCGAAGATGTAGCTGGTGGGTCCCAGCAGTCAGGGGGCGAATCGTTTTTTTGCCCGTACGCACTTCCTTGCGTGCGAAGGTGTAGCTGGTGGGTCCCAGCAGTCAGGGGGAAACATTTTTTCGCGAAATACGGTGGCCCGTCCGGTGGGTCCCTGGTGTCAGGTGGAGGAATAATTATTTTGCGCGTAATAAGGAGGCACTTCCTTGCTGCGGCCGTGGACCCGGTATCGACCTCTCGACGCGACAGTACTCTTCCGATGGAAGTCGGTCGTTGACCACATTGACCACGCCGCGCCGAGAGCACCACGGTGGTGGACGACGGCGAGGCCTAGGAAGGGGACGACACGGAGGCGGGAAAGACTCGGCAGTTGTTTCCCACGTGGAGAGTACTGTTGTCACGAGGTTTACTAGTTCGTCTCCGTCGCCGTAGAATAACAGCAGTGTGGGTGAGTAGAGGGATGGCTAGGCCAGCGATGGGAATCTGGTGGGCGGTGAGGCTCTTGTGGTAGCACAGCCGGCTTGAGGAGGAGGAAGGGAGCAATCCCGCCGGCGCTTGTTTGAGCGGCTGGAGCAGGAAGAGCAGATATTGAAGAAGCACGACGGCCGTTGGATGGACATCCAACAGCACTGCTTGTGCATCAACCTTTTTTTTAGGAAAGCCTCAAATATTTGGAAAACAGCATACAGCCCATCTGCCATTATTTCTAATAATTTACAGCCCATTTGCTAATTCTTAAGGTTCTTTTGGAGCCCATATTCTTTTTGTTAGCATTACAGCTCATATTGTGGCCACGGTTAAGAAATATATGAAATTTTGCATATTTCGGTGCAGTCCGAACTGTTTTTAATCCCGAAATTTCGACTCACATTCAAACTGATTTTAAAAATAAATGTATATCAATATAAAATCCAAAAAATTCTCCACGCATAAAAATTAATGTAATTTAAAATCTTGAAATGAAAAAAATATATTTAAAACTAATTGCCGGTTTGATGTGTTTTAAAAATGTACAGCCCATTTCTCATTACTGATGGGCCATTTTCTCGGCCAGCCGAATGAAAGCTCTCCTCGTCTTGAAAGATTTGCAGCCCAACAGGCGTGACAAAGTGACTTACTTGGCAAATCACAAAAAACCTGGACTTTGGCCGTGGACCCAGCTGTCAGCCTCTCCACGTACAGTACTCTTCTGATGGAAGTCGTTCCTTGACCACGTTGACCACGCCGCGCGGAGAGCACCACGGCGGTGGATGACGACGAGGCCTAGGAAGGGGACGACGCGGAGCCGGGGAAGACGCGGCAGTGGAAGCCCGCGCGGAGAGGAGTACGAGGGTTCACTGTGGTGTGAGGCTGTCGTGCCGCCGCAGGCTGGCCAATGATGGGAATAGTAGGGGGCGGTGAGGCCTCCGCGGCAGCACAGCCGTCCACGGGAGGCAGGAGCATGCGACATGACCGGCGCTGCTTTGGGCGGCTGGAGCAAGAAGACCAGAGGTTGAAGAAGCACTACGGCCGTTGGATGGACATCGTACGGTCACTTGAGCTAGAATCGTTCATATTGACTAAGTTGAGAAAGCCCTTCGTCCCCGTCAACTTAGTAGGCCCACAAGACAGCCTCCCGCCAAGGTGGGTCCCAGCTAGCCGGGGGAGTATTCATTTTTGTGTGCGTAATAAGGAGGCACTTCTGGTGGGTCCGAGTGACAATGGGGAGCGTTTTTTGCGAAATCGATGGCCCGTCCGGTGGGTCCCAACAGTCAGGGGGAAACGATTTTTTTTGCAAAAAACTGTTGGCCCGTCTGGTGGGTCCCCGCTGTCAGGTGGAGGAATAATTATTTTCCGCGTAATAAGGAGGCACTTCCTTGCGGATGCCGTGGACCCAGCTGTCAGCCTCTCCACGTATAGTACTCTTCCGATGGAAGTTGGTCGTTGACCACATTGACCATGCCGCGCCGAGAGCACCACGGCGGTGGACGACGGCGAGGCCTAGGAAGGGGACGACGCGGAGCCGGGCCACGGGAGGCAGGAGCAAGCGGTAGCACAGCCGACCACGGGAGGCAGGAAGCGGCGGCACGACCGGCGCTGCTTTGGGCGACTGGAGCAAGAAGACTAGAGGTTGAAGAAGCACTATGGCCGTTGGATGGACATCATACGGTCACTGGAGTATTGACTAAGTTGACGAAGCCCTCCATCCCCATCAACTTAGTAGGCCCACAAGTCAGCCCAACAATATGGTGGTTCCCAGATAGCAGGGGGGTATTCATTCTTTTGGGCTTAATAAGGAAGCACTTCCTTGCGTGCGAAGATATAGCTGGTGGGTCCGACCTGTCAGCGGGGGGAACGTTTTTTTCGTGAAATACAGAGGCCCTTCCTATGGGTCCTAGCTGTCAGGTGGAGAAATCATTATTTTGCACGTAATAAGGAGGCATTTCCTTGCGTGCAGCCATGGACCCAGCTGTCAGCCTCTCCACGTACAGTCCACTTCCGATGGATGTCGTTCATTGACCATGTTGACCAGGCCGCGCCGAGAGCACCAGGGCGGTGGACGGCGCGAGGTCTAGGAAGGGAACGACGGAGCCAGGGAATACTCGGCAGTTGTTTCCCACGCGGAGGAGTACGAGGGTTTACTGGTTCGTCTGCCGTCGCCGGAGAATAACAGCATGTGTGGGTGAGTAGAGGGATGGCTAGGCCAGCGATGGGAGTACGATGGGGCCGTGAGGCCTGCGCGACAGCATAGCCGGCCGCGGGAGGAGGGAGCAGGCAGTCCGCGGCCGCTTGTTTGAGCGGCCGGAGCATGAAGAGCAGAGATTGAAGAAGCACGACAACCGTTGGATGGACATCCGATCCATCGCTCTCGTGTGTTGACTAAGTTGACACGGCGTTGCGTGTCGTCAACCTTTTTTATGAAAGCATACTGGCGTCAACCTGTAGTAGGCGCACAAGTCAGCCTCAAATCTGTGGAAAACAGCATACAGCCCATCTGCTATTATTTCTAATAATGTACAGCCCATTTGCTAATTCTTAAGGTTTTTTTGGAGCCCATCTTCTTTTTGTCAGCATTACACCCCATATTGTGGCCACGGTTAAAAAGTATACGAAATTTTGCATATTTCGGTGCGGTCAACTATTTTTAATCCAGAAATATCGATTCACATTCAAACTATTTTGAAAAATAATTTATATAAATATAAAATCCAAATAATTGTCCACGCATAAAAATCAATGAAATTTAAGATCTTGTAATGAAAAAAATTGAAACTAATTCCCGGGTTGATGTGTTTTAAAAAAGTACAGGCCATTTTTGGGCAAACCGAATGAAACTCTCATCGGCTTGAAAGATTTGCAGCCCAGCAGGGCTGATAAAGCAGTATTTCTTAAAAAAAATAGAACTGGGCTAGCCATTTTCAGCAAGAAAAAAAACACAACTGGGCTCATGATGTGGTAAACATAAATAAAACCCTGGCTAGACGGGCCACAGCCCCCGCACAGCCCCGTTGTTACCCTGATCCGTCGCTAAAACTAGTATAAATAACAACTGCTTGTTCCTCAAAAAAAAAACTGCGCGACTTGCTGGGTCCCTGGTGTCAGCCGCTCGTAGTGTAATTCTCTCGTTTATTGACTACATTGACAATGGCGTGAGCCCCAGATGTCCAACCATTAGGAGGAACCATATTTTTGGGCTTGTACTATAGAGGCACTTGCTTGCGTACTGCCATGACACTGGTGGGTCCCTACTGTCATCCTCTCCACATACAGTCATCTCCTTGTTCCTCTCGGTTGTTGACGACGTTGACAATGCAAGAGGGCGGCACACCGCGCACGGCGAGCGAATCAAGGCCGCAAGGCGGAGGACGACGGCGTGGCCTTGGACGGAACAAACAGGAGCTGTTGAAGATGCGCCGGTCCAGTCGCAGGCGGAGGGGAGTACGAGGGTTGACTCGTTCAGGCACGGGTGCATGTTGGGGCTGACATCGCCGGAGAATAACAGGATGTGTTGGGGAATAGAGGGAGGGACTGGCCAACGTTGGAGGGTACGTACGGTAAGGCGGCAGAGGCGCAGCCAGCCATGGGAGGCGGGAGCAGGCGGAGCCGACGGGGTGGTTTGGTTTGGGCGGCTGGAGGAAGAAGAAGACAAGAGATAGAAGATACACGACATATGTTGGATGTCAATCCAACGGCTGGTAGGCAGAATCGTTTGTTGGTGGCTAGTAAGTCGACACCACCTTGGATAGGCTATTTCCTCGCGGGTCCCTAATGTCAGAATCCAAATCTGTCACGGTCATGCAGCCTTTCCTATGAAAATTTACAGCCCATTTGATGTGCTAGTTCGAAATAAGTTTGTGGGTGCTGGTGGGGGCTAATCACTTCGCTTCTGTAATGCACAATAAGCTCAAGCAGTCGGCGTGAGTGATGTTATTTCCCATGGTTGTGATTTGTTACAATATTTCACTCTAAATTAAACGAATGGCAAGCCATTTGCCTTGTTTCAAAGAAAATATGACAGTCACAACCGAGTTGAAAAGGGCAGGAACATCTAACTCTAGCTTACAAACTGTACAAAAGCACGAGGGTTGATTATTCATCAGGTTTACAAAAAAACCCAGATTGAAAAGGGCAACAATATCTAACTCCAGCACTGTTTTTGGCACTCACAGTCAAATGGATCGGTCAGTTCCGTAGAATGAACATTCTGGGTCGTAAAATTTACTGGATTATGACCACAATATGTTGTAAATAGAAGCCCGGCACGTTCAGAAGCTCTTTTTCCCACCTGAAACTCCTTTTTTTGCTCTTCGACATACCCATCCGTCAAAACCATGCTGCTGATAAACTTAAGCACGATGGACAATAGTAACCTCGCATTCAAGCAGAAGAATGTGACAAATCTTTTGTTTGCATGGTTGGCTACATATCGTTCTAGCGTTATTGTCTTCAATCGAATCTCATGAGAAGTGAGAAAATCGATGCTTACGAATCCACCGATTGGTTATAACTTTCTTACCCGTCCTGTTGCCTAAATAGACATGAAGATTGAAAATAGTTAAGGTCTAAATATAGAGTGTTGAAAGAGCAACAAATGAACGGTTAATTCTAGTAAACTATATGTTGGCCTCCAATGTGAGTGAAATTATCACGTTTATATACTAATTCTCCTGACATGGAAAGCATTGCAGCAAGCCAATAATCTTGTTCGAGATCAAAACTATTCATTTGGATATATAAGATCGTGATGTAATCCAACACCATTGATAGGCCATCCATGGAGAAACTCTTCATTGAGCATAGAACATAATATTAGTACAAAATGTGTACTCCAAGATGATATATAAATTATGCACAGAAATTTAAAATGCAGCTTATGGTTACAAGTGTAGATGATAATATAAAGTAATGGCGAAGAACTGTGGAGCCAAACACCATATTGAAATGAGCACAAAGATCATGTATTACACCCAAGGTCTCCAGTTTAGGCGCAGAGAGGACGGTTATTTGCAATGCTGAATAACTAGAATCAAGGATCAACCTTTGAAGTGAAGGGGCATCTTGGATGATGAGCTGCCTTCCGTCAAAAGAAATTCCAATTCTTACAAGGTTAGGCGACTTTATTTGGAGACAACCGATTCTAACTATGAAAACAAGCACCAAGCACTCCAGCGCAGGGCAACTGGAGTGGATGATGCCGTGCAATGAGGCCTCCGATATACGAACTCGCACAAGTGAAAGTTTCTTGAGAAATGGGAGTCGAAGGTTTAGTACCAGATTGTCTAGTAGGTAGCACAGCACAAAGGTGGCGGTGTGGAGAGAGGAGGAAAACCGTGAGATGGACATCGGTGCTGAGGGCACAAGTTCATGGCGTTCGGTATGTGGTATGTGATTTCCAGGGGAATAGTAGAACTCAAGCAGTTGTAGTTACGTGAATTGAGGATTTCAGCCAAAGGCGTCCACCGTGCAGGGCATGGTATGCTTGCTCGAGTAGCATGACGGGATGCAGAGGCTTTGAGCGGAGCCACGGTGGGAGGAGATGATGGCTCTGGGATTTCAAAATCATTGAAGAGAGATAGCTGACGACAGTCGAGATTAAGGGGCACGGCGCGCCATAGAGGGCGCCACCAAATTGAGAGGACTTGGGTGCGGCAGCAATCCTTGGTGGGGAGAAGCGAGATGATCTCCCCAAGGATGGCGTCCGGGAGATCGTTGATGTGGTCCACCCGAGATTCTACGGGTTCCTGGGATCCGGTGGCGGCGGGGTCACCGCTTCTCCCCGCGCTGCCGGGTGCGAGATCTACAACACGTGTCGCCGCTGACGGGAGCGTCATCTTCTTGGCGCTGGGGTCAGCCGACTCCATTTTCCTCGAGGGCGTCGTGTCGCGCTCACAGATTTGAGCAGAGTAACGAATAACGAGCCTAGTTGTTGTGCGAGAAAAGAAGAAGGGGAGCTGGGGGTTTTCTGTAGGAGTGAGGAAGAAGGGGAGCTGGGTTTTCTGTAGGAGTGAGGTGAGGAATTTGGGGGTACAAGTGGAGCGAGCTGATGTGAGGTGGGTGGGAGCGAGGAGGAAGAAGTGCACCTAGGTTTTTTGGGGGCGGTGTCTTTGGGTGTGGGTAGCGCCTTTTGAATTGATTTTACTATTTACTAGTGTGGATTGGCTGTTTTGTCTTGGGCCCAGAGAAACAATTACTACTAGTACAGTGGAGACACTCTACAGCTACCCAGAAAAACAATTACTACTAGTACAGTGGAGACACTCTACCTCTTTTGGCTCCTCCTAGATCATTGAAACGTCTCCATCTACTGAATGCCGTTATACTTTTGTTCACCGACATGTGGGCCATGCAGCGCGCGGGCCCAAATGCCATCCACCAAATTAGAAGGCAGTATGCAGACGGAGAGTCACCCTAGTCGTAGCGCGGCAGTAACGAGCCGTCGTATCACAAAACACCACTTCCCCGCAGTCTAAGTTTGACGGACGAAGCAACCATCATTTCACTCTTTGCTGAATCCCCTTCTCCCTCACCGTCTTCAAGAAAGGCAACACTCACATCTGCCACTGTTCTTCTCTCCGAACAAAGGGAAGGTAAGCGGATCCGTGATGTTGGTATATTTTCGTTCAGAAAAAAAAGAACTTTTGCAAAGTAGTAACCGATCCTCACTCTCTTTTTTGTTTCGTTGTCATTGCGATTGTGTTTTCCTTTCAGTGGTCTCCTAGTATTGGTCAGTTTCATGATGGAACAAGAAAAACCAGGCAAAGATCTGCCGATATTGGAGCAGACGTGGGAGGTTGATCCCCACGAGACAGAGAGCTCCAAGAAGATTGAGGCAGCCACCGAGCCGACCCCAGATACGCTCACGGCCACTACTGAGATGGTCAATGCCCCATTTGAGGTTACAGCCCCCGTGGCAATTCAGGAGTAGTTTTCCCCCTTCGAGGATGTGTCCCCCCCCCCCACTGAGCTGCCCAAGGTGATTTCCTTCTTTGCCGATCTCGATTGTGGTTTTTCATCTAAGTATGTGGTGATCTTTTTTGGAAAAGGAAGTATGTGGTGATTAATAATGCAAAATTTTATTAGCTTCGATGCCATGCTATACATAGTGGTTTAAATAACTTGTGTTTCTTATCTTTGAAAAGTAATTCAGAATTTGTTTCATTTCAATTAGAGCCACGATGCAGACAAGGATTGTGTGGTTGTGCATGTCACTCGCTATGAGGCGGACGACCTGAATATACGACCTTTGGGAAAACAGAGTTCTTAGGCTATTGGATCACGGAAGCCATTTGCAGTTATACCAATGAAGAGGTGTATTCCAGCCTCACTTGTTGTCGAGCGTGTTGTCCAGGGTGTACTGAAGCACAAGAAGTTCAAAGCTACTCCTTCGTTGGTGAGGCATACTGTTCTTGTCAAGCTTACGCAGGAAGATGACGTGGCATGCCTCCACAAACAAGTTTATCAGTGGCAAGTCCACAAGGTTGTCTTCATGAAGGCTCACAGGATTGTGCTGCTGCTGGACGTCCTCGATGATGTTCATGGCAAGGTCCGTCTTCTGTCCAGCCCAAATTAGATCGAGGCATGAAATAGTTGTCCCAGCTAGTGTTTAATAGTAGTTTGGATTGTGTCTAAATATCCGAACCTTGCCTATTATCGACCCCTCTGGGGCTAGTACTCTGTTTGAATCCGTCCATGGGAACTGCTGCTACTTTTGTGTGCCCGTGAATCATATAAGCAACTATGTATCTTGTTACAGTGGTTTGTGCAGTTAATTGAGGCCACAATGTAATAAATTCCAAACGTTCAACGCTAGTCCAGCGCTCATGTGGAACACTCACATTAAACTTCGTCTTCATAAAAATCTTGAAAAGCATAAGTTAAGCAGTTTTATACATCTCAATGATTCATAGAACATAACAAACATATACTAGTTCACAGCAAAAGACAAAGTTGTGAGAAGGTTTACAAATCAGGAAAAAATAAGCAAGGCTTCTCTGAGCAAAGGGCCTCCCGACAGGCTTAAATTTCCTGGAGTTCACTCTGGTTTTTTCTTGTTGCCACCATCCAGGATTAGGTTCTCTCATTCCAAAATGACCAATTATAATTGTGGACTCAACTGGAATGCTGAACTGAACCATGCAGTGTACTGACCAGCTGAAATGCTTGTGCATTCCACTAAATTTAAGCTCGTCCCTGCACTGCAATTAGGAAGTAAAATGCACGAATCAGCTTCGTTTAGATTGCGTTGGTCATTCTACCTTAGTTACTAACAATGTAGGGATACCTTGAAGACGGGAGGTTAGACGACGGCAACGAGGGATAGCAATCTCATTTTGCGCAGTTGTACTAAAACTGAGGTGTGTGCTTTTGATCGCGCGGATAGAAACGATACGGAGACAGAGATTCCGAAACGATATGGAGACAGACATCCCTGTTTGCGCAAATACGAAATACGGTTATTTAAATAGTGACAGATATTACTACTTTCCCCCGTTTCCTCTTAGAACCAAGTCCTAGATTCATGCTACTGACTTCCCCACTTTCTTCCTGTATGAACCAACGCTTTGAGTTGATTTGTATGGACTAGCTTTACTTCTAATAATAGTAGAAGTCTAGGTGGCTTTGGAACAGCGGACGGAAGTAGAAAAGGATCCACACGAAGGGGGAAGAGCTGGGGCAGTAGAGCAAGGCAGGTTTCGAAGGAATATATACCTGAGGGTCGTCGGCATGGGGCAAAGACGACGTCGGGAGGCCCCATCTTGGCCACAGTACCATAGGGAGGAAGAAGGGGTTGGAGGCCCTCCCAAGCCGGCGCTCTCTCGGAGAGAACGGCACGGCCGCCGATCTGGATGTGCGGGCAGCCGTTGGTCTCCTCCCTCGCCGCCGACGACAGCGTGAATGATGCACCTACACCCCCTGCCCCGGTCGAGGTTGTCCGGCCGGATTTGTGACCAGCCGTGAGCTGAGAGAGAGAGTGTGGCCACCTATGTCTTGCTTAGATCTGGAGAGCATGAGAGAGTGAACGAGAGGAACCCTGGTAAAGCAAGCGCTAAGGCTCCTGCTTTTATATATAGTGGAGTGATTTTGTTGTACCGGCTTAAAAAAATGCGCTCCTACGTGTACCCGCGAGTGGGTGTGAGAGAACTAGTGCGTGCGTGCACCGCTTCTCTTCGTGAGAGTACAATATATACTATGGCCAAAGAACGTTCCCCGCAACAGTAATAATATAAGTGTGTGACGTGTGAGCTAAAATAAAATGTGCACGCCGGCTTTTGGTTTTTAGAAGTTCTGAGGGTAGGGTGTGAAGAGCACATATGTGCATGACGTCTACCTGCAGATAGACGATGGGTGCCACGTGCGAGTCTGCGAGAGGACTCGGGAGAGTTGTGACACCTGAGGGTGCGTGTGCGTGAGAGAGAGGGGGGCACGTTCAATGCAATGCATGTGTCCGTAAATCATTATCCGACAAACGTTCTCCACAAGCCTTTTCCTGACGAACGCCGTAAGAACCATTAGATCGGCATCCGACAGTGTCAGTTTTGCCATGTCATTTAATGTAACAGCCACTCCTCCTACACACAAATCTTCCACGTGAGTGTTAGCAACTGCCGTATGATCCCTCCATTCCGAAATGCAGTGCATATAGCTTTATTGAAAATTAGAACCTCGCAAACTTTTACCGAGTTTTCGTGTACCAAATTGCACATGTAGAATACCCTGTATATATCATTTCATTCATCTTCGAGAGGTAACTATAAAGATGGGTGAGGAGTCTACAAAGAAAGACCATCGTATCACCCGCAACAATTTCAACCGTCCTTTATTGGCGAGGAATATCATAGGAACCCTATATGATATGATTTTTATAGGATTTTTTTCCTTTAGAGCCAATTGGTTCATAGGAATAGATTCATATACTCTACATTTCAAAGGAAATAAACATGATATCACTTCTATAGCTTTAGAGCCACTTGGTTCATATGAATGGATTCCTATACTCCCTTAATTTCAAAGCAAAATAAACATTAGTGTATATTCAATAGAAAAGTTCCTATGATATGAACCAAATTACATCTCTTTACTAATCCCTCCTCATAGGACTTGAGATACATGTCATCTCTAGATTCAATAGAAAAGTTCCTATGATGTGAACCAAATGACATCTCTTTTCCAATCCCTACTCATAGGAATTGAGATCCTCCATGTCATCTCTTTCCTACAACTTCCATGTATACATCTTCTATTCCTAAATAGATAGTACAAGCCACTAGTAGCTTTTTTCCAAAACATGCAACTATGGCACAAGAACTATATAGTGTGCAAATAACTTTGAAAGATGGTCGCTGGATGAAGCTCTCTCGACAGTGCAGAGATGGGCAAATCCAAGCACTACTGGTCGTTGGATATCATCAACATTCCACCAGATCTGCCACATGTACTATTTACAAGACTCCATAGCTGAACTTAAGCATAATGCACAATCCTCAAAACACAAGCACTTCTCCTTTGTTCTAGAATCTTCTGTATCATAATTGATTATTTTTTTCTAAATGAATTGCCATTATGTCACGACCGGTTTTCCAATAAAATGTTTATTGAGAAACCGACCTTTTGAGTCCAGTACGAGGAAAAATCCTCCTGACTGGTAGACAAAATCTTGATACAATAAGCCAGTAGCATTAGAATATATTACAGAATTGTTTGGGGTGCTCAACCATTTGTTACAAGCACGCCAATAATTATACATAATGGCGGATAGTACACAATGGAGTGGGGTGGCATACTACTGACTCGAGGTAAAGTGGTGGTGGAATAACACAGTGGAGTGGATAACATGACTCCTACACTGGCGGCTCATCGAGCGTCGAGGTGAGGCTCGATGAATTTATTTGGGTAGCGGAAGCGGAAGTAACATAGTGACCAATCCAGGATCGCACGAGACTGACTGGGATTCCTTTAGGCGTCGGACTCGCTTTTGAACTCTTCATCCATGAGATCGCCGTCACAAGATCTCGGCCAAATCAACAAGCCGGTGAGTACTTTGAAAATCTTGCAAGACAGTTCGGACATAAGATATAACAAATGCATGCATGAATGCGTCATGAGCAATTTGTAATGTACATTCAAATGATGAACTTGCACGACGTTATTTAGTAAAAAGGAAGTTAGGCGGTAGTCCTCCCGAAATCCACAAAAATAACTGAAAAACCGATCGGGTGTCTGAAGCGACGCCTCGAAGGGTGGACAAATAAATAAAACATGCCGCAGTCGGGCGTCTAAGCGACACCACATAAAGGGCTTATATTGAAAGTAAATAATATGCGTGCCACAGTCGGACGTCTGAGCGACATCGCAGAAAGGGCTTATATCAAAGTAAATAACAAGAGTGCCACAGTCGGACGTCTGAGCGACATCGCAGAAAGGGCTTATATCAACGTAAATAACAAGAGTGCCACAGTCGGACGTCTGAGCGACATCGCAGAAAGGGCTTATATCAAATTAAATAACAAGAGTGCCACAGTCGGACGTCTGAGTGACATCGCAGAAAGGGCTTATATCAATGTAAATAACAAGATTTCCACAGTCGGACGTCTGAGCGACATCGCAGAAAGGGCTTATATCAAAGTAAATAACAAGAGGGCCACAGTCGGACATCTGAGCGAAATCGCAGAAAGGGCTTAAATTCATTATTCATATCTGTTAGACTTGCAGGAATAATGCTCATAGAGAAATTATTCAACACAAGATAATAAACGGGTTAGTCCATCCATAGGAATAAACATATAACCGGACTTAACACTCATATGGTTCTCCGGAGTTTCTGTCACCGAGACTGACACTTGACAGGATAAGATGAACACAGCACTTGGACATGGATAAGATGATTTCAAGGATTATTGACTCTGCAGAGTTTGTACCAAATTATCCACGATAGCAGTTTCCGTAGTCACGAAGGACTAGTTCCGTTTACGGTATTTCGGAGGAAACACATCTAACCAAGACACACCCATCCCACCTCACGATGCCAGAATCACCCTAGACAGCGTTCAAGAAAAACTTTGAGACGGGAGATCACAATCTCGAATAGCATGGGATCAAACTTATATCTGTGGCGCTCTAAGGGGTGCCCCCTCTCGGTCCCAACCGGAAACCTCCATGCCGCCTGACCGGATGATAGGCTTTAATCCAGGGCCATGGAACCCTCATCCTGGCCTCTCGATTTGGTGTGTACCAGGAAAACGGTTTGCAACTTACTAAGCCATATCCCTTGCGGAAAACATGTGGTAGTACGGAAAGGGACAACGGACGGGAACCGGACTGATTCATGTTGACACTGGGTCAAACGGTCTGGCATAAGACTGGAGTGCTACAACACTGCCATCTTACCCATTCTCATGCCATCTCATGGCCATGCAAACTCATATCCAACAACTTATGGATTATCGAAATTCACTTGCCCCAACTTTGCATGTAATATAACCTTCATCGAGATGCTCCAAAAGCATGCCATGGAACTACTTAATGCAAACATGCCAAGACACTTATCATATCAAAAGTTCAAACATGCTTGCCTGGTTCGGAGTAGTCGGAGCCTAGCTCGGTGAAGTTCGCGGTTCCGTCACCTCCTCCGGTATCTACGGTATACAGAAATACACGCACTATCGTAAATATCGTGAGGTGCACAAAAATATTACAAATATTTTTCAAATAATTCTTATAAAAAACTAGACAAAATTTTAAAGAGGACAGAAAAAGAATCAATCAAAAATCCTTTTCTGTTTAAAAGTTATAAGGGTTTTAATCCAGGGACCTTTTTGTAATGAAACAGAAACTTCTCAGGGGGCTGAACAGAAAAGACCAGAAAAACGTTTCAGACTGAAAGCGCATTTGCCCGAATACATTTTCAGAAAACGGTTAAAAAAAAGAACAGAGAGGCTGACGGGCGGGTCCCACCCGTCAGGTTTGAATTTTCAAATAGAGAAAACAGAGCTCGTCGGCGCCCGAGAGCTGCGGTGGTCGCCGGCGGTGATCCACGGCGAGGCAGGGGGATCGGGTGTTACCTCCGTGCTCAGCGTGACCTTCCGCGTCGGTGAGTGGTGGTGGTGGTCGCCGGCGAGCACTACGTCGACGGCGGCCCTGGCTCCGGCGGACGGCGACTCGGGTGGAGATGGGTCTCGTCGGGGAGGCCTGCGAAGGTCAAATCAACTCATGGGTTAGCTTACTGGGTGCTCGAGGAGGTTCTTGTGAGGTTTGGGTGCCGGGGATGGGCTCACCGGAGTGGATCGAGGTGGTGGCCGAGGCGGATCGGGGCGGCCAGAGTTGGGGGAGGAGACCTCCTCGAGGTCCTCCTAGTGGCTTGGCGGGGTGCTGGTGAGGTGTAGAGGTGGTGCGTACTCGAGAACGAGCTTGGGGCTTCCTTTTATAGGCGATCCGAGGCGGTGGCCGTGAACGGAGATCTCCGGTGATGGTTACAGCGGCGCAATGCTTGGTCAGGGTGTTTAGGGCGTTGGGCGTCAACGAGGAGTCCCACTGGTTCCGTTTAGGCGCTAAGCGAGCTTGGATTAGGTGCTCTGGGTGGGTTCGACGGAACGGGGCGGCGCGGGCCCATCGGCGGCAGAGAGCGCGCCCTATGCTTGCCGGGCCATGGCGACGGTGCGGGGTGCCTTGGCGTCTTGGCGTGTACGCGGAGGGCAAGGGAGCATTAGGCGGCATGTAACGGCGTAACGAGCCGGCACGGGCTCTCGGCCGCCGCCACGGTGGCTCTGCCACCGCAGAGCTGCCGGCGTTGGCGATGCCGCCACCGACACCTGCACACCGCCCAAGAGGGCGTGCGGTGCTCGCCAGGGAGAAGGGCCATGCGCCAGCGCCAGGCGCCTGGTTGATCGGTGACAAGTCACCGATTTAAAACGACATCAAGAAAACTACGAATTCTCGGACTTTACGAAAGTGCATAGTAGCAGTGCAGGCGGTGTTCGTGAAATGATTTTGGCATTTGGGGAATTTTCCTTGAGCTGATTTTTGGTGACGTGGCCTCTCATTGCATCTGCAGGGGCTGCCTGAATTTTGGTAGAATTTTTGGAGAAGAGAAGATATGAATTTCACCAAATTTGACAAATCTGGTCCAAACTTGCAGAGATTAAAATTAGAAATTTTTGAAAAGAGGAAGAGTGGATCTTGATGGATCTAGGTTGTGGGTGCTAAAGCCTATCCAGAGGAGTTGGTTTGAGTTCAAAACCCAAAGAAAAATTGGTACTTGCTTTGTAAATCCTCTAGGCTCAAAATAATGGACATAATTGTTTTGGGAGAAAAATAAATGAAATAAAATCCCAAAAAAGGGTTGGACTTGTGGAAACAGAATGTTTGGATTGCCCCGAAGTGGAAGGAGGGGTTTTGGGAAGATTTACCACATGAGGCATGGTAAAATCATGGATGGTTTCAATATAAGAGAAGTCCCAAAACTCCTACGATTTTCTTTAAAAGAAAAATAAATCCCAAAAATAAATTTGAGAAGGGGAGAATCAGAAGAAAGGTTTTTAATAACCAAACACCAGAGTTGAAGAAGACATCAACAATGAAATCCTTGCCAAGGGAGAAGTTTTGACACAGAGGTTTTTGGAAGAATTAAAATGACCTTCTTCAAATCCAACAAAATTTTTGTTGAAAACCAAACAAATTTTTTTTGAGTGTCACACATTATTTGTTTTTTACTTTATGATTTAAAATGCACAACCCCATGAATCTTAACATTTTTATAAAACTTATTGATTTTGAATGAGATGAACTATAAGAACTAAACGAAAATCTACATCATGCATATATGGCTCAAAGCTTTACATGCTATAGTGTGTATTTATTCATAATTTGGTTTCGAAATATCATGCGTTCAATACATGTGTACCTTACTACTCCCTCCGTTCCTAAATATAATTCTTTGTAGATATTCCACTAGATGGACTACATACGGAACAAAATGAATGAATCTACACTTAAAATGGATCTATATACATCCGTATGTGGTTTCTAGTGAAATCTCTACAAAGACTTATATTTAGGAACGGAGGAAGTAGTTTTGAGTAGAGTAGCAAATTTCACGCGGCCCCGGGTATATCAAAATGCAGGGCCCATGCATCATTGCCTTTCGGTCGAACCTACGTCCACAATTTTTTGTACGTGCTATATATCCACTGGTCCCCGAATCCAAAATGCTGCCTCGTTCCCGTAAAACCAAGCGGCCCACATATATTTAAGTGCGTCGAATCGAACCCGTTTACTACGACGTGGCCCCGCACGCTGTAGTACTCCTACAAACCCTATCGCCGCACTCATCATCGGTTTTCTTCAAGAGGACGAGGGAGAAGCCGATTTGTAGTGGAGGCGCTTTAAAAAAAAGGATCTGTAGTGGAGACCCCTACCTAGGGTGCCCTAGGTAGCTACATACGCATCATTGTTTTCTCTTTTCTTTATGCTCTTGCGCGTTAGAGTGAAATGATGGTTGCTTCGTCCGTCCAGCTTAATGCGGAAAAGGTGGGGCTTTGTGATTTGACCCCTCATAGCTCATTTTCTACTACTGCGGCGCTACGACCGGGGTGCCTCCAATTCCAACCGCTGCTCCGAACTGTGATTTGCTGCATCGCACGTGGAACAAGACGTTGGATGAGCCACATGTCTGCCAAAGGGGTCCTGTTAAGTGTGTCGCCATTTTAGGTGCGGATGACCACCTTGAGTTGCTACGCCAACACGACAGGAGCAGCCTACCACTTTGTTTTGCTACTTGGTGAATCCCGACTATATTGATCTAAAAAGATACGTGCTAAACTACCCTCTCTGTCTCAGTTTTTATTTGTAGGCGTCTCGGTTTATAGGGTCTGCACGTAGTTCTAGGTCATCCATTTGACTAACTAAATATGAGTTACTATGTCATAAAAAGTATATCATTGGATTCTTATTGGTTGATATGTGAAGAAACAAGAAAGCGAGGTAGAAGTTAATGCAGCGCCTTAGTATTTTGGGATTATTTTGTTTTCGTAAGATGAGTTACTCACCTAGACGGAGGGAGTAGTTGTATTTAAAAGTCGAGGCGGGGCTTTTCCTGCTTGTAGTGGCGGGGCAGTTCCGCCTAGTCGGTTCGACAGAGGCGAGAAGATGAGGGAGTAGGCTGCTGCAAGCGTAGGGCTGTGTGATTTGTGACAAATTCTTCTTTGGACAGGTGGGGCCCGTGATTTGACCTGCCATTATCATTTTAACTTCGGCCACGACCAGCGTGAGTCTCGATTCTAACCACCTCCATACTGGTGCCTCTCCCAATGCTCCACCATGTAGTAGTAGAGGTTGGCTCTTGCATGAGAGCCCACTTCTCCACTCTTTCCTTGCCTCTCTTTCCTCCACATATGCAAAAATGCCATGTAAAGCGCACTATTGTACTTACTTGCTCCTACAGGTGCTTAAGCTTGCCACATAGGCATAAAGTCTGATGTGGCAAGTTAATCAAGAAGAGAGAGACTAGTTTGGTGACCCAAGGAAGAAACGGTGCTAAGTGCGTGTACCTAGGTGAAAAGACAACTTTGAGTCTATAGCTAATTAAATGAAGCAAATTTAGCAACACCATTTCATTGGAAGAGGTCACTCCTTGGCAAATGCAATAAATACTGGTACTCCCTGTGTCCCATTATATAAGAACGATTTTGACACTACACTAGTGTCAAAAACGTTCTTATATTATGGGACGGAGAAATCTGAAAAAAGAGATAGAGAGGAGTAAAAAAATACACTTATAGCCAACCTTATAGCCAACCTTATAGCCAACCTTGTTGTAGTATGAGTGACTAAGTGATGACTATGTATGACATGCCAACATCAGATAGCCTAACGCACTATGTTAAATCTCCAAGGGCGCGATGCCATGAAAGCGACGCTGACGGTCGTGGTAGGCGCGACCATGAGACGGCTGCTAGCAGCCCTTGGATCTGAGATCAAGCGGTCGCATGCTAAGTTGCTGAAAATTTGCGAATAACCCTCCCGGATAGGATATTCACCCATAGGTCTAGAATCACGCCATGCAACCGTTCGATCTCAGATCCAAGGGCTCTCGGAAGCCCATATCATGGGAGAATGGAAAGCCACTACCCTGCCGTTCGCACGCTGGCAGTTCGCTCCTACTCGTCCCCGCCACGTCCTTTAATACTATGGCGGTTCGCTCCTAGTAGTCCCGTCCATTCACATTACGACAGTTCCACTAATCCTAACCCTCCTCCCAAATCCATGGCGTCCCAAATCTCCCCGATCGGCGGTGAGTACAAGGTTAGAACCATCACCGGCGATGAGTTCGACGTCATCTACACCCGATACTTCATGACGGTGAAAGGATGCCTTTCTCGCTGCAGACGCATGTTGAAAACTCACATGATGTGTGGGTCGCTGGGCTAGATATTGAGTACACCACGGTCGTGGGGCGAGAGAAGGATCTAAGGGCGAAGAGAGGAAGAAGCCCGCCGTGATCCAGGTTTGCGTACATAACGTTTGCTTGGTCTACCACATATGCCATGCCGACGTTGAGTGCCAGGATTTTAAGAACTTCCTCGAGGACAAAATAGTCAAATTTGTTACTGTAGACTTTAAGCACGACACAGAAGTCCTGCGTCGGATAGGCCTCGTTGTAGGGTACCCCTTCGACCTCCAGAAGAATCGGCTGGTGCCCTCTCGTCAGCCCTCAATGCTGACCCTGGCAGGAGCCATGGTCCATCCTTCGTACCGAAAACTGGAGAAACCTCATTACACGTTTCATCGTCATGCATGGCAGCGGAATGTACTAGATATAGACCACATCCACTATGATGCAATGGATGGCTACCTTTGTTTCAATATCTACAAGGGTTGGATGAAGAGCAACAGCCAAGTTGGCGGTTCAAGCAAAGAAGTATCGGCCAAGAGGAAGAGGGACAAGGACGAAGTCGAGGACGTGGACGAGGACTCGAGTAAGGTGGCGATGTCGTTGGTCATGGCGGTTCTAAACTTCTAATGCAAAGGTTCTACGGATTAGTTGCATAGTTTAATTTCAGGTGTGCTTAGTTTAATTTGAGGTGTGTGTTGTCTTTGAGCCCCAATGAGAACTATGTTATGTTTCTTCTCGTTACTTTAAGTCTTCAGTGTGTACATACTAGTACTAGTATTTCTTTAATAGAATTTAGCACCCCAATTAAGCATGTACTAGCTTTTTTAATAGTACTATATGCATAATTTGGTGACGAGCGCTCTCTATATGTACCACCTTTTTTTAAATTACAATTTTTGCTCCATGGCGCAATCCATCGATAGTGGAGTACTACTGTATAAAAGTATACATTTTTTAAAAGGCTAGCATACTGTTCATCACACACACACACAGACACACACACACACACATATATATATATATATAGACAGTTAAATTCTCAACCTAGAACGACGTGCACGCCATGTAGTAAACTGATACGGAGGAAGAATAGTAAAAATGAGGTGATTTTACCGAGCAATCGGCGGGGGAGCATGGCCTGTCATGCGGTCCCAAGAGTCATGATATACCAAGGCGTCTGGCGTGTCCCTCTTGAGGCAGAAGCAATACTAATCGTGGTTTGAGATGATGTCGAACCGAAGTGTGAAATAATGGTTGCTTTCCCGTCTGCAGGAAGGTGGGGTATTGTGATTTGACGTCTCATTGCTCATTACTACTCTTGGGCGATGCAGTGGGGTGCGTCCCCCCTGCTGTTCTGCACTGTTATTTGGTGCTTGACACGTCGACCCGATTGCTATATGTCCCACATGTCGGCGACATGAAGTACAGAATTCATGAAAGGGAGCATCGACGGAGGAGTATACTACAGAATTCATGAAAGGGAGCGACTTAGTTTTGGAAAAATCTATTTATGCAGATGCGTACACACTAGGGTTTATAGGGCTCATCTAACAAACATTCGTTTTCCGTTTGATAAGTCTCAATTCTACTATACTAGTAGTAGTACCATTACATGTTGGATTTCGAGGTGCGTTAGATCACCCGACGCATAGCGATGTCAAGAGGAAACTAACCAATGCATGTTCAAGTTCATGGAAATTTAGTGGTCATTCATGCATTCGTTCTAATTAATGCCTCGGTAAACATAACTTCTTGAGAAAAAGCAGGCATCTTGTGCAAACTACGAAATTAATTCGACCACTCACCGTCTACCTTGGTTGGAGAGATTCTGAAATTGAGCCATAAACTGGAAAGTGGGGAGTAGTAACTTTTGTCTCGATTACTATTTGTGGCCTTGTATAGATGCAAAATGTATTTTTTTATAGTGGCCTTGTATAAGTAAATAGAGGGAGTACTAACCAAAGTACGTAGTAGGGACGAGGAGTAAATGGAGGGAGTAGTAAAATTTTCTCCTCGTGCTGCGAGCCACCGCGCGCGTGGGCGAGGGAGCGGGCGTAAAGGCGTACAGTAGTAGTAAGCTTCACCTCATCCTGCGAGCCACCGCGCCCGTGGGCGGGGGAGACGGCGTACTAAGCTAGTTTCTCCTCGTTCTGCGAGTTGACGGGACACATCAAAAGTACTCCAGTGTATAGAGCCTTGCCTCTAAGGTAGGCCCCACATGGTTTGCCTCTTTTTTTAGTTTAACATAATGCGTCAAGTCGCAATTTGTTTGTTCACCCGTGGTAGACGATCCTCCCTCCACCAAGTGGACAACCAGTACATGTGCCAAATTACCACGTGGGCTGCCTTTTTCGTACAGAAATGAGCTCCACCGTGTACCAGCAGCAGTGTGGTTGGGAAAGAGACGGAGTACGTGCGCCCGTGCGTGCACCTCTTCTCTTCGTGCACGTCCCCCACCTACGTGGGTGTGTGTGAGAGAGATGCAAACCTAGACATAATGTGCCGTCCATCCCCATGCCAGCCCAGTCCGACCACCAGTCACCACCACGGCACCACGCCCACTCCTCCTCACCTTATCTCTCATATTTCTCCCTCCATTTTTATATACAAGGGGCCACTATCAAAATTACAATTTGCAGATATACAAGGCCACTAACACTAATCGATGCAATATTAATGGTGTTTGCCTCGTGGTACAAGCAAAGGAGGACATTAATTATCCCTTGTATGCATGCGGGAGTTTGTAAAAAAATGCATCTTGATGTTGCGTGCTATGCACGGGCATCTTGCTAGTCCATGAAAACAACAAATGGAAAAATTCCACGGCGAACGAGGGATTTGATTCTGTTGGGAGGGGCTGTTTGGATCTTGACCGGGGTAGCCAAAATATTGGCGACCCTTTTGTCCACCGGTGCCTTTGCCACCGATGAACGAGGAATGGCTCGGGTGCTCATGCTGTCATGCATCCTCCAGCGTGCACGTTGGAGATGAGCTCGCACGAGCTGTGTTTTTTTGTCCCACAATGCCGCCCGAGCCGCCCGCAGACTGACCAGCGACCCGCAAATTACGCCATCCAACCGTAGCCGCACACATTATGATAGCAACTCAACCAACCGGACGAAATTCACGCAAACACATAGACAAACTGATATTTCATATAAACAACGACGAAAATCATATAAAATACCGGATTTTCATACAAACATGATGGATTTCATTACATTCAAATGAACTACGCGGTGCTAGTTCTAGACAGCACAGGTATATAATACCTGGCCTAAATGGTCGCCTGTCGATTTATTTGTGTTCCTCATGTCCGACAGCACGATCACCGGACTGCCGGGAGCCCCGGAGGTATATGCTTCAGCGCAAAGGACGGCTCGCTTCCCCACTGCCCAACTGATATCATTGGCTGGTGCCGAAGATGATGGTGGCCGACACCGGTTCGAGTTCATCACCGGCCACTACTTCGCCATGGCCGGCACCGGCTCGAGTTCATCCTAATATTGACCTCTTCCGTGGAGCCCATGCGGAGTCGACGAAGGTCCTCGCAACAAAAGGATTCGGCAAGACACCTGCTGTGTACGCCGGCGTCGCCTCCGTGGTGGCCTTCATGGGACCCATGCGGCGGCGGCCTCCCGTGTTCTACATCTCCTTGATGATGGCGGCGGACGCGGAGGCGCTGGCCACCGACTCGTCGCTCTCCGCGCACCCGGCTTCTGTCGCTGCTTGCATGGCGCGGCCGCCGGCATGGGAGTCTCGGCCACAGAAACGGGAGATGCGGTACGAGGCAGCGGCGTGGACTGCAGCAACGATGCCCGTGCGCCACTCCTCGTCGAGCTGGCCTGGAGCGGCGAGTTGCTGAACCGCACACCGGCTTGGGGCGGCAACTGGCTCCATCGGGCGAGGGGAGGGAGCTGGATCAGTGAGCTGCATAGCTCGTATCCGGCGGGCTACCCAGCCGGCTTGGATGCGGAATAACTACTCTTCGCAAGCCATTGTAAGAGTGGACAAAATGGTGGAGGAGATAGGGGAGCGGCGGAGGTGTGCGATTCTTGGCCGGCGTTTGGCCTCGTTTAAATAGGAGATTAAATAGACGGCGGACGGGAGGAGCTCGGTCAGCGTTGCGTTTAACGCCGGCCCGGTCATGAACGGACGTGTGTCCAGAGTGGGTTTCTCAGCTTCCACACGGGCGGGTTTCATGGAGGCGTTTGAATGCGGCACGGAGGCGTGTTCAGCCGGGCGTGCCGCGAGTGGCGCCCTCGACTCTGACCGATGCAAACATCAATGTTCTGCTTATCACAGATAAGATTGATTAATACCCGTAACAATCCATGTCCTTAACAAAGGGTGCATGCACGTATAGGTTGAGCGTGTGTCTTCCGTCGTGTGATGTGTGCATGCAGGTGTGCAGGTGTTGCGTGCGTGCAAGGGTGCGTTTCAGTGTTGCATGCATGGGTGCGTACGTGCATGTGTTCCTGAGTGCATGTGTACGTGTCAGTGTTGCACGCCAGCATGCGTGCGTGTGTACATTATGTGTACGTGTCAGTGTTGCACGCCTACATGTGTGCGTGTCTTGCATACGTGCATGTGTACGTGCGGGGTGAGGCTACACGTCAGTCGACTGACTTTTTCATCTACATGATCTTGAGATTTTATGAAGTCACCATAGGTGCCTCGTAGTCGAGTGGAACGTCTCCTCCCACTGAACGTACATCGCCGGAAAATACGGAAATTAACAAAAGATAAATGCGAGCACCGGACTTTAACCTTGGTGGGCTCGAGAAAGCACTGTCCTCTAACCATCCAACCACATGTTGGTTAGCACGACAAAATGTATGTGGTGACCGTGATGAGCTTATTCTGAAGTCCAGTGACCATATCATGCTTTCGCTTCAAATACAATGACCGTAAGTGTCGTCAACAAAATACGGAGCACGCATCAAACACAAAGTCCGTCAGTGTCATTAACAAAATATCACTAGTAGAAAACAGGGCTTTCGTCCAGGACAGTTCAGCCCATTAGTCCCGGTTCAATCCAGAACCGGGACCAATGGAGCTATTTGCCCTGGTTCGTGAGCCCAGGGGGCCGGCCGGGCCACGTGGGCCATTGGTCCCGGTTCGTCCGGACCTTTTGGTCCCGGTTGGTGGGACGAACCGGGACCAATGGGCCTGGCTTCTGGCCCATCACTATTGGTCCCGGTTGGTAGCATGAACCGGGACCAAAGGCTTCCCTTTACTCCCGGCTCATGCCACCAACCGGGGCTAATGGTGCTGCCTATATATAGCCCCTCGCGCAAGAGCAGAGTACACTGCTCTGTTTTTTCTGGCCGAGGGGGAGAGGGCTTGGTGGTGCTCTAGCTCACCTCCTATGCACACAAGGTGTTCGATGGAATGCCCGAGCCACACTACTTAATGTTTCTCCTCTCCAAGCTCGACCGCCAAGCTCCATTTTCCTCAATATTTATCTAGGTTTAGCGGTCCGTCATGCCCCGTCCCCGTCTTCATCGCCGTCGATCACCCGTGCCGATCTAATCGCCGGCACCACCGTGGTGAGCCTCTTGTTCTTATCTTCTTTCTGAAAGGAAAAATATTATTACTTGTTTGTTTAGATAGATACTTGTATTATTTTCTTACTTTTATTATTGCATCTTATATAGTGCGATGGTTTTGGTATCCGCCCGTCGGCCCTCGTCACATCTATGATTCGGATGTGGTATATATTATCTTTTCATAACTATTGGTTCATTTATTGTTTATGAAAATTATGCCGACCAACGTGACTCAGATTTTATTTATCTAGGAGGTTGTTGAACCGGAAATTCCAACCGACCCTATTATCGAGAGGTTAAATTTAGTTGAAGAAGAAAACAATTTCTTGAAGGAAAAAATAAAAAAACTGGAGGAGGAGAAGATGATATTGGAGTTGCATGTTGCGGATGTCGTCGATGATCACAAGATCAAGATGGATGCAATGCGCTTGAAGATGAGAAATATTAGAAAATATGCCATTCATACCGAGGCTTGGTATCATTATGCCGTTGGATCAGTTGTTACCTTGGTTGCGATTATGATCGCATTTGTTTTCGCATTGAAATGTTTTACATAGTTTCAATGTATGGTTTAATTAATTTAGATGCTCTGCAGAACTTTATGTTGTTAGATGAGAACTATGTATGTACTTTGGTTTTTATGTGATGATGAACTTCTATTAATTTGATCACTTAATTATCTATTCATGATGTACTGTGAGCTAGATACCGTTGTACTATTGTATATGCTTATTTTCTTAGTGGTCGATTGCGTGTGTGGTGTGATGGGCACATGATTTCTTGTTGTGGTGGGTCAACATGAAGACTCATGGGTCGGTTCCATCCTGCGCCACATATCGGTTGGACCGAGACGTGTTATACGGAGACCCATGTGGAGGACTCGACGTACAACACGAAGCTACCAGAGTCGCGGAGGACTCTATCCCCACTGGTGATAAGCCGACTATATATGATTTGTAACCCTAGGCCCTTAGTATGTTATACAAGCTTGGGGGCTAGTTCGTTGATAGTATACACACACGCACAATGCCTGGTATTCATGTGTACTTTGTACACACCCCTATCACTAATATACAGTACCAGGAGTAGGCTCTTTTATCAACTGCAAGGGTCCGATCTGAACTAGGGTAAAACTTTGCCTCGTATTAGCATCCAGCCTAACAGCCAGGGATATCCTACCGAATGATATGATTAAATCATATCTGCCAACTACTATTAGAGAGGTGTGTCGGGGGAGGGGGGGCAATGTGTGCAAGAGAGGCGTAAAGATAATGTGCGTGCGGGAGACACGTAGGCACATATATGTGCGTATAGAGGGCTAGTAGAGACCATGCATGTGTATATATGCATGTGAGAGAAATAGTGTTTTCCAACTGAGATTAGTGAAAAGAGTGGTACATAGTAGTCAGAAAGAGAGAGAGAAACAGAGAGAGCATGTGTGTGAGACACCCCGACACCCTGAGAGAGATTGTGAGCATGTGTGAAACAGAAATGCTGAGGCATATAAAGTGTGTGCACTTATGCGTTAGATAGAGAGATATATAACGCGTTTGTGAGAACGGGGCGAGGCATTGTGCATCTACGCGTAAAAGGCGGTTCTATGCATTAAATTAAAATATAAATGGCATTATTATTTTTGGATGAGATCATGAATTTTGCAAAATTGCGTATGGACGAAAATCGGTCTATCAGACATCCATACTCTATTGAATTCTAGCATGTGCATGTGTTTATTTCATATTATCGATCCATAGAGTGAGAGCTGTTTGAAATACAGGCAATGGATGCTTTTGCAATTCATATATAAACATTAATTAGTGCACTCCATGTTGTTAGTGTGAAGCACTTTATACATTTGTCACTTGCATGGATACATTCAAAATTGCTAGCTACGAAATAAAATACATGTCGAATTCAACATAAAGGGGGTTTCGAAGATTCGAATTCATAGGAAGTGCATTCATCTATTTTAACCCGACATAATTGCATTTGTAAATCAGATTTAAAATGGGTCATCAATCTTTTTTGATAGTTTTTACATGCTATATATATTCATACGCATATCTAAACAATTTTTTGCAACCAAGGAGATTATACCTGGAACCATGCATAAACCGAGGTAAGTTGCATATTTTTTAATATATACTCATGTACAATGTATATTAAAATGTACCCCCTCCATTCCAAAATAATCATAGCTTTAGGATTTTCAAGAGTAAGGATTTGTGAAGTTTGACAAATCCTGAAAGTTCAATTCAAGAGAACCGAAAACGTTAATGCTTATGCTCCCAAATATTGAAAAAAACGCCAAATAGGCCTCTGGTCACCCGAAACCGCGCGAGACTAATGTTTTGGTGGTAGGAAATTACTGTCCTGACTCTGGTCCGTGTAGCCTATCGGCCCGATGTCCAAAGGTCTAAACCGGGTTAGGTTTGTAACTTCATCAAGAAGCCAGTCTCAACCGCCTCCGAGAAGCATTCATACGCCGTGGGCGCCTAAATACCCATGCGCTCGGCTGAAATCTATCCCGCCCACATTTGGGACACCTGACATGACTGTCCTACCCCCAACCCGCAATATGTCCGAAATTTTAGATGTGGGCAAAGTTTGTAACTTTCCCCAAATTTCAAACAAGCGCGTCTCAAACCGAAACATTGTTCCCCCTTAGTTCCCCGCCTCCCTCTGTTTCCCCATTCATACTCCGTGGGCGTGAAAACACCATCTCCACCATCTGCGAAACCCCAGCCTCCTCCGTCATCCACCCATAGCGGCCAATCTACCGCGGCCCTCCTCCATCACGCCGGAGCCGGTACCCCGACGTCGTCGTCCAACGCAACCGCAACCGCAACGCCCTCAAGGACTTAGCAGCTGAAGCCGAGGCAGAGCTGCCTCCACGACACCGACGCCGACGTGCGCCGTACCAGAACCACTCCGACCACGCCGTCCTGCGCCTCACTGCTGCGGCTCCACTGTCGCAACCGTTCACCGCACCGAAGCTGTTCCCGCTACGCCGTCGTTCGCCGCCTCGGATCTTCTTCCCCGTCGCCGACAGACGGCCACCGCACCACACTCAACAACTTGGCCATGGGTTCGTCCAAGGCTGCACCGTCCTCCACAACTTCTGGTTTCTGGCGAACAACAAGATAGTCGGAAAAACAGAAGGAGGACATAGCACTGCCAGCAGAAAGAGGTACTCCTCTTCCCTTATTCGTGCGAATCACGTCTCCGCTCACACCGTATTCATTCCAAGGAAGAAACTAGTTGAGCGCTTCTTACTGCATCTTCTTCGTGATACTAAATGCACAAGGTTTCCTCCCTTTTACTATTTCACCATTGCTACATGGTCAAGAGTCCCGCCTGGATTTCAATTCAGGTCGGTCGAACCGCAATTAAAAGAAGTAGCACCCACTTAGGCGCGGAGCACCTAGTCCGCTTTGTTCCCCGGGAAGCGGCGCATCGGTGTCTATCATAGGGGTGTGGGGCGCAGGAGCTGCTTGCGCCCGATCTGGAGGTCGGCGGGGCTTGAATGGATGGCCGGGGAGCGGTGCCAAGCACGGCGGTGCGGTGAGGTCGAGGGGAGGGTGCAGGTAGGGGAGTAATACTGGGCCGGTGGTCGCTGGCGTTTCGAGGAAGATCGTCAACACTGACTGGCTGAAGGTAGATGAAGGCGATCTGCCCGTTCTTTGTACATCGGACGGTGCAGAAAAAATGGACTGACCTATTTGCTTTCAGTCGACTGTTATTTTCATAGAATCCTATAGTAATTAAGTGTGCCATGCATGTTGTAGAGCTATCACATGTCTCCGTCATTTATTTCTCACCGACCTGCTATCTGCTACCTTTACACTGTACTAATTGTGCACACACTTCACCCATACTCACACTATTGTTTTTTTATGCATGGGTATTTCAGACTCTGACGCAGAGTTGATGAATGCAGAAAAGAAAAAAGACAAAAGTCGCTCTAGTGTAATTCAAAGATAAGCAATAAGTGTTTCAGCGCTCTAATGGGTGCAGTGTCAGCAGTTGGAGACAATAAACGTAGCTCTGCAGTTGATGATCTCAATTGCCACACACAACCATCCCAGGTGCTTTCTTTAACCCGTCTTTGTCAAATGTGGTTGCATGTTGCATATGGTGTCTAGCTTGTATTGCTTCCAATTTGGTTAAATTGCATGCTTACTTTACACATTATACCTTTGATAATGACATGCCTTCCTGTTTTTGATACATACTACATATGTCTATTAACCATGTTCGTACATCAAATTAATGCTCTTTTGTATCCCTCGTCAATCACTTATGATGAGACAGTCACCCGGGTGGGTTACTGTGAGACGCCCTACTCGTTTAAAGAGTGCAGTGTCATCCTCCTCACATGATTCTCAAGAAACAACAAGGCTAAATGAAGATAGTCAACGTAGCTCTCTAGTTGATCACCGCAATTCACCCACACCACCATCGCAGGTGCTTGCTCTTACTTGGCAGTGTGATATGTGGTTGCATGTTGCATATGGTGTCTACCTTGTAATGCTTCTAATTAGGGTAAATTGCATCTGCTTAGTTAACACATTATACTGTGAATATGACATGCCTTCCTATTTTTGGTACATACTACGTCTTTCTATTAACCATGTTCTTACATCAAACTACTTTTCTTGTGTATCCCTCATCAATGCTCCTAATTTGTTAAATTGCATCTCCTTAGCTTACACATTATACATGTGAATACGAGACACGCCTTCCTGTTTTTGGTACATACTACATCTGCCTATCACACCATGTTGTTACATCAAACTACTGTTCTTGTGTATCCTGCGTCTATCGCTTATGATGAGACAGTCACGCGCGTGGGTTAATATGAGGCATAATACTCTTATAAAGAATGCAATTTCATCCTCTCCACATGATTCTCAAGAAACAACAAGCCTAAATGAAGATATTGAGCGTTGCTCTATACAGAAGACAACACTTCCCCTACACCACCATCACAGGTGCTTGCTCCAACTTTGCAGTGTGATATGTGGTTGCATGTTGCATACGGTGTCTAGCTTGTAATGCTTCTAATTAGGATAAATTGCATCTTCTTAGTTTACACACTATACCTGTGAATATGACATGCCTTCCTATTTGTGGTACACACTACATCTATGTGTTAACCTTGTTCTTACATGAAACTACCTCTCTTCTGTATCCTGCATCAATCACTTACGATGAGTCACCTTTATTCGTTGCATATTGCATATTATTTCTAGCCTGTTGCCATGTATTGCTTCTAATTTGGTCAAATACATTTGTTAGGGCACGATTTTAATTTGGCAGAGTGATATTGGTTTCATCTTTCATATGGTTCTAGCTTGCATCGATTCTAACAAGTTCAAGCACCTTGTGCTTAATTTACACTTTATACATCATACATGTCAATATGTCACGCCGTCCTGTTTTTCATACATATTCCATCCTCCTATCATGCGGCTGCCTTACATGAAAGTAATGTTTGTCAGTATCATGCATCAATAAGTTCTGAAGATGAAATTTTATTCCTTTTTCTTGTGGGTTTGACTTGACAAGGCAAAATCAAGAAAGAGGAAGGAAAAGAGTAAGGAAGGCGATGATGGTGGTCCTCTGCAGCAACGTAAACGGAGCATCTGTACCGATTCTCCTTGTACTGATAGTGCATTACATGGTCCAAGTATCCGCTCCTCTACTCCACCATCTAAGGTGCTTGCTCTAACTTGGCAGTGTGATATCTGGTTGCATGTTGCATATGGTGTTTAGCTCGTATTGCTCCTAATTAGTGTAAACTGCATCTGCTTAGCTTACACATGATACATGTGAATATGACACGCTTTCCTGTTTTTGGTACATACTATATCTGTCTATCACACTATGTTCTTACATGAAACTACTCTTCTTGTGTATCCTGCATCAGTCACTTATGATGGGACACCTTTAAGTTGGCAGTGTGATATTGGTTTGCGTCTTGAATATGATTTCTAGCATGTCTTTGCTTCTATTTTGATGAACGCATACCTATGATGAGACAGTTTTAACTTGGCAGAGTGATATTGATTGCACCTTCCATATGGTGTCTTGCAGTGTTTCCAATTTGTTGAAGTGCCTTCTGCTTAGTTACCACATCATAGGTGTGAATATGTCAAGTCGTCCATTTTTTCGTACATATTCGATACTCATATCATGACTTTGCCTTTCATCAGAGTAGTGTTCGTCAGTATCATGCATGAATGAGTTCTGAAGAGAGAATGATATTCCTTTTTCTTGTTGGTATGACCTCATAATGCAAAATCAATAAAGCTAAAGGAAATTGGCAAGGCATTGGATGATGGTGGTCCTTCCGAGCAACTGAAACAGAGGTTCTCTACAGAGTCTACTCCGCCATCCTCCCAACAAGATTCGCAAGACAACGCAAGGCTAGACAGTCAACGTAGCTGTGTAGATGATGAGCACATCTCCCCTACTCCACCATCATAAGTGCTTGCTCTAACTTGGCACTATTATATGTGGTTGCATGTTGCGTATGATGTCTAGCTTGTATTGCTTCTAACATTGTTGAATTGCATCTGCTTAATTTACACATAATGCCTGTGAATATGACATGTGTTCCTGTTTCAATACAAGGATACCCCCTATAAAGCAACACATATTCTATAACATTTTGACTATAGGTTGCAAAAATTCGCAAGAGATACACATATAAGTGTTGCAGCATATGCGTTGTCGACTTGTTGTTTGTGACCATAGTGTCCTACATAGTGTGCAACAGATCTTATACGTTGTCATGTATGTGTTGTAAATTATATCTGCTATAAGATTGCAAATATACATAAATAAAAATAAAAACTAATTAGACGCGGGTACACATAAGGAGTGTGGCGCGAAAATCCGTTCGCGGAAAAATCAAATTTTGCGTAGTCGCTTCCATTTATTATCCAATCCAGATCATTGGAGGAGGCACAGGGTGGGCCACGCTCCACCCTGGAAGTTTGGCCCAGCCTGTATACCACACACACGTAATATAAGAGATGGGCTTGAAGAAAAAAAATAAGCCTGCTCGTCGTGTCGTGCCGAAGCGAAAGCAGCCACGCTTGGTCGGTCAACCCTGTTTCTCCGGTCTCGGAAATACTCGATCCGCCGCCTGGAAGCCAGCCGAGCCGCCTACCTCGCCGTCCCTGCCCGGCCGCCCGGAGCCATCGGTAGACTGCCCTTTCACCCTGACCGGCCTGAAGGCTGACACCCGCGACCTGCCGCTGCCTGCCCCGCTTGGCGCCCGGCCGGCTGCTGTCCGCGCAGTAGCGCAGGGCGCATCACCGCGCCCGGCTGACCGGACTGCCGGAGCCGCCCACTTCCAGTGCGCTCCGCGGCCGCTTCCTCAGCCGCTGATCCTCCGGTCCTCCCCAATCCCCATCCCCTGCTCAACTCAGAGAGGTACCACATCCCGGCGTCCCCTGATCTCTGAATCTCCATGCTTTGAACGAAATTACATTATGGAACTTATATGCAGTAATGCCTAGTTTGGTACTGTAGTTCTTAAAATACCGCAGTATTCCAAAACTTCGGTATTGGCAATGAAGATGGGCGGCAGTTTGCCAGGTTCATGCTATGGAAGTGTGAATTCTCACTGAAAGGCGATATGCATGTCACCGACCATGTTAATTTATGGCTAAGATTTCCTGATCCCAGTGGTTGTTTTAAGAATGCCGAGTTCCCGTTCGATGTGGACCAAGATACCAGCCTTTCTGTGGCTCTGTAAATGGTCGACACTTTTGGATTGCCCCAAGGGAACATGCGGATCATAAGCGCAGCTGATTGAGGTGTTCTTGCTCATCCTGATCCTTGAATGGGTGCCCTACATTGCTGTCGGACATGTGGTTGTGGTTCCTGAGAGTGGACACAGCCACGGCTACATCTCCAAAAGAATCATGACAGGCATCTCAGATTTGCCGTCCTAGGATAGTTCTGCTTTCCCCAAGCTAGTGTATCTTCAGGTTTTTTGTTTAGTCATATGAATTTGGCCTTGCTTCAGCCTCTGGTGCGGCTCATATTACAGTGCCCACTCGATGTGTTGCTAGGCACGGCACTTCTCTTTGATGGTGATGAAAGTTAGTGCAGATCTACTAGATTCATTGACTGAGAGTAATCAGTTGGAAGTACTTCGAATGCGTCCCTTTTTTCTTTAAATTGTTGTGTTCGATCCAATTTTGAATGCTAAAATTTTCCTGGTTTCTTCATAAAAAAACTACAGTTTCTGGAAACATCAATTTTCTTAGTTTCCATGAAACTACTGATATGTTTGGCTGGTACTGTTTTACCGTAGTTTTGACCCTTACGCAACTGAATCTAACTTAGCTAGCCTACACCTAAGGAGCTACATGACCGGATCAATAAGTGTGTGCGGTGCTGTAAGGCCTTCTGATCGCTGACCTAGGAACTTGCGGACGCGATTAACTGTCCGTGGCTAACTACGAAGAATAGGAATCAGTATCATGTTTAACTAGTGTGCAGCATGCTGTGCATAGGAATGGACACTAGTACGAAAGAGATACTGCCATGTTGTTAATTGTGCTTTCAAGTTACAAACCAAGCTGCATGGTAGTCAGGTTCTAATGTGATTCTGTTATTTACATTCTTAGTATCATTGCTGAACTTATGTCAATCTGGACATGAAACTTACCACTATTGCTTCTGAATGCAGGTTCGATGGTAATGAAAAAGACACCTATCTGAATATGTGGAGCCTAGTTGAAGTGACGAATTCATTAGTGCTATTGCTATTTTTTCGTTGATGTTTATGTACTTTATAATTCAGACAAGAAGATTTGTAGGTGTGACAGGCCTAAAGTGTCAATACTTGATCCCAAATATGTTGGTTCCACGAACAACATAGAAGTGTCAAATAGGCTGGTTCCATGAACTCGATCACTACATTGGTGTTGGTTGTCTTCTTTCCAATACATCATGAGTTGCAGTATCTATAAAGTGTGAGCTGCATAATGTTTTTTGTTCAGAAAACAAAGAGTGAGAAAAAAAAGAGAGAAATAAGAAGCATATAGTTACATAAATGTGAAATTTAAGATTGTCCTAACAATGGATAATCTCAGTTTTGGCTCCTTGAAGGGATGAGTTTCTGCACCCGAGCTCAAATGAGCTTGGGTGAACAGTAAAAATCAAAAAATAATAATAAAATAAAAAATTTGTTGGGAGAAACATTGACAAAAGTTTGAAGTGCTTGCAAAAATTCATCATGAAAGAACATTCCTAGAAGGCGTAGCAGAAAAAACAAAATCGGCACTCTAAAAACGATACTTTCAAAAGCATTTTGGAACACATAATTTATTTTTTTACCATGCCTTACAGGAATGTAATTCCATGACAAATTTTTGCAAGCACGTAGAACTTTTGTCAATGTTTCTCCCAAAAATAAAATAGGATTTTTTTTAATTTGTTCTGAATTTTTTTTTATTTTACTGTTCACCGAGCTCATTTGAGCTTGGGAGAAGAAAGACACTTTCGCAGCCGAAGCCCTAGCTCGCCTATGCGCGCCCTCTCGTCTCTTCTCTATGATCACCTCTATATCTCCGCCGGACCCGAGAAGAAGGAGGAGAAGAAACAAGGAGCACACGGTAGACACAGCGAGCTTTTCCGGCGCACGAACGCCGCCGCAACAACGGCCTTTTCCCGATCACAAACTCGACACCACACACGGTTACACCGCACACAGAGAGGGCTTTATACCAGGGCACCGCCAGGGCACGAACCCACGTCCCGCCCCACTCGGTCCAGCCCGCTCTGGCCGCGCCCACGACATGTACGCACACGTCCCGTTCGGCGACCCCGCGGTTAACCAGGTCATCGCGCCTCCTCCGCTCGCCAACTAACTGCCGCCCCGAGGTTCTCCCGTCGGCTACCTTGACCCGCTACTTCGACACCACTACTTCGACGCCGGCCACCCTGACTCGGCATCGACCACAACGTTCTTCGCACCACTACTTTGACACCATTGTGCCCCTGACTAACCCGGCGCCTCCTTGCGCCCGCGACTCCACGGTGATTTCCTCGACCTCGGCCACCCCGACTCGACATCGACCACAACGTTCTTCGCACGACTACCTCGACCACAACTACACCACCCTACACTCACGGCTACCTCGACAACAGCACAAAGGGCCACCGCCTTGCTTGAGCAATCTCGTCAGTTTCCACTCTAGCCACGACTTCCGCGACGCGTCGCCTGTTACGACTGTGAGGAGGGGAGTGTCTGAAGCGCGTGATCTTTTGGCCGATCGCCCTCCTCTGCGCCGTTGAAGGAGGAAGGTCTTGCTCTCCTCAGATGATGGAGAGCATCATCAGGCGCCCCTCCTCGACAAGGTTGCCGAGAACGTCGCCGCAGTGTCCTGACGGCGGAAGGGCCAGTTGACCGGCACAACGCGCAGCACCGTGTCGTGTTCGGGATGTCGGGCATCTCGCCGGACTAGGTCCTCATAAACGCCGTGCTGGCGGAGGCCTATGGGCCGCCTCAGGGGGAGGGGTGGGCGGAACGGGGCGACGTTCGTGGCCGATGCTGACCTGTGGGCAACGGGGGAGGAAGCTGAGCGGCTACACCAGATGCGGCAAGTCGGCCAATCAGCCCGTTTGAGTAATAGAAAGCATTATCAGTTCATCCATTTTGCATTGAATTTGTACAAACATAGAAGAAGCACGTTGTGTTTGGCACAAATATATGTACAAGTGTCTGTCAAGGGCCAGATGATAATAAAAAATATTATAATTTGTTTCGCTTCAAATTTGTAGTCTCTTGTTTTTATTTTTGCACTAATTTTTCCCTTTCCCTCTATTCTCTCCCGCCAAGAGCCACTAATTCTAGTCAAAAGAAAATAAGTATGCGCGCTTCATTAACATCAGCTCTCGCGAGGAGGTAACTACGCCACCCAACTCGGAAACCTCCTCCCCCCCTCCCCCATATCAACGCACGTCCCTTCCACCTCCCCTCGCCCATATCAACGCAATTCCCTTCCTCCTCTTGTACAAAGGATCCCTTCTTGAGCAGATCAATCGTGGCCTGCCCTCCTTCCCGAGTCTCATAGCTCGCCCCGCCGATTCCATCATTGAGGTTAATGGCACAAGAGGCGTGTCTTGTTCAGGAACTAGGACCGCAAGCAGATCAATCCCCACACCCGATTCATAGAAACAGTAGGTAGATACTAGTATGACTTGAAGATTTTGCCTCCTCCCCCCTTCTCGGTTCAGATCTGTCCCTTCTATGCTTTCTAATTACTCTCCTTTTGATTGAATTTGGTAGTGCACACCAAGTGTTTGATAGTTGTCCTCTGTTATTGGTTTAGAATTTTGGGGAGCCTTCAGATAGAGTGGATTGCTCCTGGTAACTGCCGGGGTGTCAAAAGTGGACGCTGCGTGCAGTATTTCAATCTAGTTCTGCACCATTACTACCTTGGTGAGTTCAATCTATTCATAGACTTTCTTTATGGAACTCAAATTCTGACTATCATGTTCTTGTTGGGTAGTATATATAGTTTGGTTAGTTCTTATGAGTATCAGAACATGATCTGTAGCGCCCAATAATTTGAATGTTAATTTTTTTATGAATATCAGAATATGATGTGCAGCAGCACAACTAACAGTCCAGTCTGCAGAACGACGCACTTGTTCTGAAAATAAATGTTAGTGACTTGAGACTAACATAGCATCAGCGCTATATTGGTTGTGCATGAACCAAACCTCCTTAATAGAAAATAAAATGAACATGGGTGTCCTTGACCTTGTCATCCTCTTACTATCTATGGATAGTGTTATACCTGAACATGTGTGCCCCCCCCTCCCCCCAGCAAACACCAAGTTAAGCACCATACCACATCAAGTACATTGTGGTCAGACTTATTTTGTTGATTGCAGGGGTAGTAATTACTTGAAAATATGATTGTTTGAGCTAAAATCTGAACTAATCATCTTCACATCTGTTGGGATGACTGTCATAAGGTCGAGTAGGACCACAAAATATTGTCTTTTGCAAAAAATATTTAAACTTTTGGTCATTTTAATGTTGCAGCAGATATGTCACGGACAAGAATTAATGTTGTTGAAACCAATGAAGAATATATGATGGAAGAACCGATCGAACATCATTATTCTGCTGAAAAAAGGTGTCGAATCATCTGATGTCCATGAAAGAGCTATTAATGATGAAGAAGGCTTCAAAGGTTGTGATGATGCTGATGAAAATGAAGATGGTAAGTTTGTTGCTCATTACTTATCGTTTGCAATATTTGATTATTCTTCATCGTAACGTATAGTTCATGGTTCTATATATTCAGCTGAAAATGCAGAAACAAAAGGGCGTAAGAAGAGGAAGCTGAAATATATTTGGAACCTTCCAAAAGGGAAAAGGATAATGGTTCGCTGCAATGACATAGATCAACCAATTGGAAAATAGGCTAAACATCTTGGGGACTTTCTTGGCTCAGTTGCAAGGAATGGATCATTGTGTTACTTGAGCTACAAGGATTGGAGATTGCTCAAAACTAAAACAAATGTAAAGGCTATGCTAGATCAAGTGAAGGTAAAATTTAATCCATTGAATATCCTTTACTGGCTTGTTCTATGCTGCCTTACATTGCACTCGCCATATTTATGTTGTAATTGTTTTGTAGATGAAATTATGGAACTAGATGAGAAGATGAGAAGAATGGAAAGACAACCAAATCAGGTAAATTTCTAACAACTGTAAGCTTCATTTATTTTTTGGACTAACCTTTCTATATTCATATCATAGGAAATTTCGGATCCAATGGCTACAATTGGGCTTGAACCTTCGGTTGATGGACACGACTCAAACAGAGAAGTTTGTATCTTGTCAAAGTACACAATAAAATTCCTCAAATTTATCTCTAGAAATTATTTCTCAATTAATATTTATGTCATGCTATCTATAGAGAGTGCTTGCTCCTCCAGTTGATGGACTCCAACTTGTTAAAAAACGATCAAATAATTTACAGAACAAGCCAAGTGGATCAAACGATGTAGATTTGCAAGCATCAAACAAGAATTCTGTTTCAGATAACATTTGTCTACTTAAATACTCTTTAGAACTTGTCATTAGTGAGCTTTAAGTTGTTGTGCTTGCACTTTTTGCAGTTGCATACACAATACCCAAAACTTGATGTGTATCATTTTATCCTAGAACAAAGAAACTATGGTTCGTAGTGGTGGCAGTGCACGGCAACTAGAAAAATGTTCTGCTGCACACAAGGTATCATCATAGTCCTATATACAAAATAATGATCAAACTATAGTGCTCCCGTTTGTATGTGTTTACCTGTTGCTATCAGGATGTTGTTCAGAACCAAGAAACTTATGATCATAATTTCAGTGCTCAGCAAGGGGAAATAAATTCTGCTGCACATATGGCATATTTCCGTTACCATATGCAATATGTTCAAAATACATTGCTCCGATGGTTATGTATCTACTAGCTGTCTTGCTACCAGAATGCTATTCAGAACAAAGAAACTTTGCTTGAGACTGTCAGTGCACGTCAGGGAGAAAAACCTTCTACTGCAAACAAACTAGTATTTTTTCATAATCACATACACATTTCTGTTCAAACTATAATGTTGGCTTGTTTATTTGTTTATTACTTCTTCTTTGCTATCAGACTGTTGTCCAGACCAAAAACAACAACAAAAAGGTGCTAATGCAAGCACTAAGAGTGCTCAAAGTGGTTCGCTGAGCTGGTTGGGTGCTAGTGAATTATCTGTAAGAGTGCTCATTCATTTCATATGTTCCTCTGTTTTGTTTCTGTTTTTTTTCATATGGTTACTTTGATTTTCTCTAACAGCCAGGAACTAAAGTATTCTTGAAGAGCCTGAAAAACCATAACAGGGATGTAGCTCTTGCTACAATTGTAAGTTGCGATCCTGAATATAACCTTGATGGTGCGGAAATTAGGAATGAATTCTGGGCGGTGCATGTTGATATGGCACTGGTGAAAACTGAATATTTGGTGGGGAGTCGCAAAAACTGTAATACTCTCGGTAATGTAGAAGAAACAAAGATTGCATGGCCCTCAACCTTTGTACATGACTAATATCTTGCCTCTGTTATTACTTGCATCATGTCAATGCATTGTTTGTTAACAGTTCATCTTTTTTCCTTTTTGTAGATTCAAAAGATAAATGGATGAGTATATGGGTGTGTGGCAAGTGTACTGCAACAATGATGTTTATGTTCTGCCTCATGATGGTGACAATGATGGATGCTTCTAGTTTTATTTATGTTGTGGGGATGACCTTCCTGTTGGATGTTGTTCCTCGGTCAAGTTTTAGTTAAGTTGTAGGGATGTTAATGGATTCTTTTAGTTAAATTTCACTGTCAAGAAAATAGTTAGATTATGCCTTCACATTTGGATGATGTTCCTTTTGTAATATCCACTATTGTAATCCAACAATTTTATCTCATATATGTTATATGATTTCTTCCTCTTGTCAGTATATTCTCTTGTTTTTCCTTCACTTTAAATACACAATTACATGGAGCATTGAATAGGTAGACATATAATAATAGTAGTAGCAGTAGTAGTAGTAATAATAATAATAATAATAATAATAATAATAATAATAATAATAATAATAATAATAATAATAATAATAATAATCATACCCCTAAAAAAATCACACTATATCCGTGCCAACACTTGAAGCATTGGAAATTCTCCGTTGCCAAATAATGGGATTTTGATTCTTGTACATTAACCACCAACATATAAAACTGTTGTAGAAGTCCGCTTTATCTGTTGTAGTCTTGCAACAGTTCCTTTTACCAACGGCAATATAAGCGTTGCATTATGCTCTAGCAACACTGTATAAGGCTACGCATCTCAAACCATTGGTAAAGACACTAGCAACGCATATATGGGCTTTTAGATACGGAAAGAAGTGTTGCTATAGCAGGGGTCTTGTTGTAGTGTTTCTACATCAGACTACTATTCTTGCATATCCCGCATCAGTCACTTATGATAAGGCACCTTTAAGTCGCCACTGTGATATTGGTTGTGTCTTGCATATGATTTCTAGCATATACTGCTTCTAATTTGTTGAAACGCCATACAGTTTGAACTTGGCAGAGTGATATTGGTTGTATCTTTCATATGGTGTCTAGCTTGCAGTGCTTCTAATTTGTTGAAATGCCTTCTGCTTAGTTACCACATCATAGGTGTGAATATGTCACACCATCCTGTTTTTCATACATATTCCATCCTCGCAACATGTGTTTGCCTTTCATCCGAGTAGTGTTCACAAGATCATGCATGAATGAGTTCAAGAGCGAAATTTATTCCTTTTTCTTATCGGTTTGACTTCACAATGCAAAATCATTACAGATGAAGTAAATTAGTCCCAAGAAGGATGATGGTGGTCCTGGAGCAACTCAAACAGGGGTCTCTACAGATTCTACTCGCCATCCTCCCAACAAGATTCGCAAGACAACACAAGGCTGGACGATACCAACGTAGCTGTGTAGATGATGAGCACATCTCCCCTACTCCACTATCACAGGTGCTTTCTCTAACTTGACACTATTATATGTGGTTGCATGTTGCATATGATGTCTAGCTTGTATTGCTTCTAACTTGAATTGCATCTGCTTACTTTACACATAATGCCTGTGAATATGACACGTGTTCCTGTTTCTAGAACACACGTGTACATGATGAGCACATCTCCCCTACTCCACCATCACAGGTGCTTGCTCTTACTTGGAACTGTTATACGTGGTTGCATTTTCCGTATGATGTCTAGTTTGTATTGCTTCTGATTATGTAGAATTGCATCTGCATAGCTTACAACTTATACCTGCAATGATCACTTAACCATAACACACATTTAACTTGGGACTGTGATGTAGGTTGCATCTTGCATTGTCTTCTAGCTTGTAATGCTTCTAATTTCTTGAAATGGCACTTGCGACGAGACACTTTTTACCTGATAGAGTGATATCGGTTGCATGTTCATATGGTGCCTAGCTTTCATTTCTTCTAATTTTGTTGAAATGCCTTCCGCCATCTGTTTTTTCATACATATTCCATCCTCCTATAAATGCGTGTGAATATGAAACGCTATCTTTTTTTGTATATATTCCATCCTCCTATCCTGCGCTTGCGTTACATCAAAGTAGTGTTCGTCTGTATCATACATCAACCAGTTATGCAGAGCTAATTTTATTCATCTTCTTGTGGTTTCTACTTCATAAGGCAATATCAAAAAAGAGTAAGTTAGGGGATGTTGGTGGTACTCCGCACCGACACAAACAGAGACTCTCTAGATTTGCCACTGCTACTGCTAATGAAGTTGAAGTCCCAAGTCTACATGATGAGTTCATCTCCCGCACTCCACCATCGAAGGTGCTTGCTCTAAGCACTACAAAAAAAGACAAATCCGTGACATTTTGGGCCGAACGAAATTTTTTCTGTCATACATATGACACTTCTATGACGATAATTGTGTGAAAACCCGGTTTCATCATAGATGTGGTGGGCTCCTACTTCTATGACAGAAAATGGGCTTTTCGTCTTGGGCGGGCTGGAGACGCAGCTGCATGACATTCTTTGGGCCGTCCATGACGGAAAAAACCGTGGTAGAAGCGAGGGGGCGGAAAATTTCGGGGAGTTGCCGGTTACGGTGGGAGGTCGGGGCGAAGCGATGCTGCTTTCTCTCAGACGACGCTGCGTGTGCGTAGGCGTTAGCTCTAATCAACCCGAAGCGAGGCGTTGGGCTCTAATCGAACCCGGCGACAGACCGCAGGCTACGCGTTATCGAACCCGAGCAATCGATCGATGGCTGTTAATCGAACCCGATGGAGCGATTCCTTCGCCGCTGCTGCTACTAATCAAGCCGATCGATTGGATGAACAAAGTGAGCGCTATGGGGGGGTTGGATGAACAGTGAGTGGTGGCGTTTCCTCTGGATGAACAGGACCCCGTGGTGTGGAGGGCCGGATGAACAGTAGACGGTGGAGGGGTGGCCGTGGAGGGTTGGTTGAACAGGACCCCGTGGTGTGGAGGGCTGGATGAACAGTGAACGGTGGAGGGGTGCCCGTGGAGGGGTGGTTGAACAGTAGCCGGTGGAGTAGCGCGCGGTGGAGGCTGGATGAACAGGAGCTCGTGGAGGCTGGAAGAGATCGACGGTAGCCCATGGAGGCTGGAGGAGGTCGACGGTGGAGATGAACAGTATCCCGTGGAGTCCCGTTTTGTGGTACGCCACACCCCTCCCGATGAACAGGACCCCTGTTTCGACCGTAGGAGGTCCATTTCGTCCGTTTTGTGGTACGCCACACCCCTCCCGATCAACAGGACCCCCGTTTCGACCGTAGGAGGTCCGTTTCCTCCGTTTTGCGGTACGCCACACCCCTCCCAATCAATAGGACCCCCGTTTCGACTGTAGGAGGTCTGTTTCCTCCGTTTTGCGGTACGCCACAACCGTCCCGATGAATAGGACCCCGTTCCGAATGTAGGAGGTCCGTTTCCTCCGTTGACGCCAGTGCCACGTTTCCATCGCCTGTTCCGTCCAAGCCCTCCCGATGAACACGACCACGCATTCCGTTCTGACCCAGCCGGTTTGGCTCCCCATGAACACGACGACGACGCTGTTTCTCCGTTCTGACCCAGCCATGTACACGAGCCCTCGCCGTACGTATGCGCGAGTAGGCGTTCGAGACCCCGCCCGTATGTACACATACGTGGCCGTATTTTCTTTCTTGCACCCTGGCCGTTGTACGTACATGCACATGCTACGTGCGCGCCTCTACTACGACACGTGCGCGCCTCTACAACGACCAGTATGTACATACACGTTCGCGACCAGAATGACAATGCTACTTACGCTTCGACATGGTGGGTCCCGACTGTCAGGCACATCCTTGCCTGCGAAGATGTAGCTGGTGGGTCCCAGCAGTCAGGGGGGGGCGAATCGTTTTTTTCCGGACGCACTTCCTTGCGTGCGAAGATGTAGCTGGTGGGTTCCAGTAGACAGGGGGAAACATTTTTTTTCGCGAAATACGGTGGCTCGTCTGGTGGGTCCCTGCTGTCAGGTGGAGGAATAATTATTTTGCGCGTAATAAGGAGGCACTTCCTTGTTGCGGCCGTGGACCCAGCTGTCAGCCTCTCCACGTACAGTCCACGTTCGATGGAAGCACCAGGGCGGTGGACGACAGCGAGGCCTAGGAAGGGGACGACGCGGAGCCAGGGAAGACACTGCAGTGTATGCCCATGCATAGAGGAGTATGAGGGTTCACTCGTTCAGCTGCGGTGTGAGGCTGCCGTCGCCGCAGAATAACAGGGGGTGTGGGTGCGTAGAGGGATGGCCTGGCCAGCGGTGGGAGTAGTAAGGCGGTGAGGCCTCCGCGGCATCCTGGCCACCACGGGCGGCAGGAGCGGCACGACCGCGGCCGCTTTGGGCGGCTGGAGCAAGAAGACCAGAGGTTGAAGAAGCACTACGGCCGTTGGATGGACATCATATGGTCAGTATAGCTAGAATCGTTCATATATTGACTAAAGTTGACAAAGGCCTCCGTCCCAGTCAACTTAGTAGGCCCACAAGTCAGCCTCCCACCAAGGTTGGTCCCAGCTAGCAGGGGGTATTCATTTTTTTGTGCGTAATAAGGAGGCACTTCCGGTGGGTCCGAGCTGACAGCGGGGCGGGCGTTTTTTCTTGAAATACGGTGGCCCAACCTGTGGGTCCCATCAGTCAGGGGGAAATGTTTTTTTCGCGAAATACTGGTGGCCCCTCCAGTGTGTCCCAGCTGTCAGGTGGAGGAATAATTATTTTTCGCGTAATAAGGAGGCACTTCCTTGAGGCTGCCGTCGACCCAGCTGTCAGCCTCTCCACGTACAGTACTCTTCCGATGGAAGTCGGTCGTTGACCAAATTGACCATGCCGCACCGAGAGCACCACGGCGGTGGACGACAGCGAGGCCTAGCAAGGGGACGACGCGGAGCCGGGGAAGACGCGGCAGTGGAAGCCCGCACAGAGAGGAGTAAGAGGGTTCACCGGTTCGGCTGCGGTGTGAGGCTGCCGTCACCGCAGAATAACAGGGGGTGTGGGTGAGTAGAGGTATGCCCTGGCCAGCGGTGGGAGTAGTAGGGCGCCGAGGCTCACAGCGGCAAGACACCGGCCACGGAGGCGGAGAAAGCGGTCCCACGGCGCTGCTGGCGGCCGGAGCAAGAAGATCGAGATTGAAGAACACGACGGCCGTTGGATTGATATCCAACGGTTACGTCTGCTAGAATCGTTGTTGACGTAGTATATAATAACTAAAAAATCTTGCATACGCGTCAACTAAACAGGCCCACAAGTCAGACCACTCCCTCTTTTTTAATAATTTATATATAGCTCATGGCAACTTCTTATGCAATTTATTACAGTCGTTTTTTTGGTTGGCTAGGGCCAATTTCGCATATTTCTGTGGGTTCCAAACTATTTTTAATACCAAAATGTCGAGCCAGATTTAAAGTACTTTGAAGATATATTTGAATTAGGTTAATGCCCAGTGAAATAGGAATCTGAAAATGTGAAAAAAATCAGAAATTATAAAGTAATTGCCAATTTGTCATCTGTTTTTATATTTACAACCCATTTCATATTAATTTCAAGATTTGCAGGCATCTTGAAAGAGTTGCAGCCAATCAGGGCGTAGAAAACTAAGTAGGCCTAGATTGGGTTTCCTTCAGAAAAAATAAACTGGGCTCATTTTCACAAAGAAAAAAACGCTGGGCTGGTCACATGGTGAACATAAAATACAAGCCCGGGCTAGACGGGCCACAACCCAGTTCAAACCCTGCTCCATCTCAACAATACCAAACAAAAAAAAATACTGCTCGAGTAGCTATGTCCCAGGTGTCAGCCGATCTTGCGCTGTTCTCTTGTCTATTGACTATATATGCTCACAATGTCGTGGGTCCCAGATGTCAGGAAAACACTAGGAGGAAGCATTTTATTTTTCCATACCGACGCAGTGGCCCCTACTGTCATCCTCTCCACGTACTTCTGTCGATTCCTGTTGTTTGTTGACCATGTTGACAACGCGAGAGGGCGGCACCGCGGCAAGCGCACCAAAGCGCGCGGAGGACATCGGCGTTAACGATTTAGGATACGATGGGGCGCCGATGCGTGCGCTGAGGCGCAGCCAGCCGTGGGAGGCGGAAGCAGGCGGCCCCGCCGGTGCTTGTTTGGTTTTAGCGGCTGGAGGAAGACATGACTGAAGAAACACAGACTGTAAAAGCAGCAGGAGTACTTAAAACCTTAACTGAAACCAGCAGGGGCACTTAACAACCAAAGCTGAAAGCAGTATGAGTACTTATACAGGTTCAACCGTACAAAGCACGCCTTGAACAGTGCTACTTTGCCTACAGTTAACTAAGGGTGAGGCCGCCAAGGCCCAGGCGCCACCCCGCGCATCCAGAACCTTCTGAAAGCAGCTTCATCTCGCAACGTGGTCAATAAACAGGATATTCGCTTTAGAGCCATGGAAAAGCATGAACATAATCTTCTGTCCTATTCTCCAAGATGGACGGGCCTTCATTATCTGAGACCACCCACGAATAAGTATCTTTTCACCTCCAAGGGAATTGAGTAGGTCGACATAAACATCATGTTGTGACCAAGCGCAAGTCTGACCCGACCATGGTCAGGCATCTGTATAGGAACAATAGAACTGGGCAGTTTCTGTTTCAAGAAGATCACAGCTGTAAAACTGTGTATAAGCAATAGTTTATGAACAACATATATAATAGAAAATAGCTCGTACCATAAGTTTCTCGACATAGTTGGACCTGTTCAACGAGTGCAGAAGTGGCACACATATCCCACGTGGCCTTCCACCATTGAAACGCCCCACAAGGACCTCAAGACGATCAATAAAGTGTAGTAACAGCCGAGTTATTACAGAGTAACAAACGAGTAGACTACTTAACTCTGAAAAAACCTACACGTGCCACCAATTATAAGAAAATATTAGTTAGAAGTAGCATCTCCGTGAGAGATTCGTTGCTACTTCTAAAGTTAAATTGTGATTAGTTAGACAGAATAGGTGGATTAAGAAGTAATCGAGGCAACAAGCAAGAACCAGATACAAAACTAACATGGATGAACAATTGGAACAACGTCGGGGTGGAAGATCGCAGTGAAGATGAGAGCAGGTTCTGCTATTTGCATCAACATTCGTGCGCCAACTTTCAGTCCGTAACACTTGAGGAAGTTTATCCAAGTTCGGCCATAAAAAAAGCAGCGATCTTCTTGGTTCATGAACCAAACTCGGAAGTAATATCCATGGCTTGTCTTCACTGTGACCATTAAACTAGTGTATTCAGTTATGGCAAGGCCGAGCATCTTGAGTACATGTGTTCTGGCAGAGCAAATAATACACTGCAGGAAAAATAATATGACAACATAGCATGTTCAAAAAACCCCCCACCCTTCCGGATAGAGAAGAGGATTCTAGGAACATCTATGCGGCGTTTCAAAATGCTTTGTGGTAGGATGAGAAGGAACAAGTGTGGCGTCTCGCCGTGGGCGCAGAAATCTGTAGGGTACTCGCACTTTGGGCACTGCAACTGAAACACACTAGATTCAGTACGAAGAAAAATGCATCAACGGCGGCGGCTGCCATCCTAGGATTACCTGCGACCAAGGGACTTGGATTTATCGGGGATGGATGAAGAATTCGTACTTGGTTCTCCATGAGAAAACCCTATGCAATCGCCGAGCGGGGGTTTTCTCACGAACAAGCGACGAGGGAGAAGGGATTCAGGCCCGGTGAAATGTTGCCGCTTCATCCATCCAGCTTATCGCTAAAGCTGGAAAGGGGGTTGTGATTTGACGGCTCATTGGGCATTCTTTGCGGCGCTTCTGACCAGGTGTGTGTCTACCGTGAAGTTGTGCACTCTAATTTGTGCATATGGCACGTGGACCCCGTTGCCGGTTGCCCCACATATCAGCGAAAGGAAGTACAAAGACAGGAGTAACTAGTTACACAAAAATATATTTTTTGACAGAGAGATACTCCCTCTGTAAAGAAATATACAAATCTTTTATATCACAAGCTCACCTTGCCTACAAATATACTCCCTCTGCAACGAACGGGCATTATGGGGGTTCAGCTTTTCTTATGGGGGTTCAGCTGAGAATATAATACTCAGATATGCTCACGGTTCTGGAGTTTGGGCCGCAGGCTGACCCTGCATGTTTGGGGGCCCATGTGTTCTACCTCAGCGCTTTTCATATTGCAATTGATCGGTACTGCGCTGGTTTTAGATGCTGTTGCAAGGCGAATACACAAAATTGAATAAAGCACGGCAACTGTTGGAATGAAATCGAACGACAGTTCCTAACCAGCAATCAGAGTTGCAATTCTATCAACGATATACCATGTGATAAATAATACTGTCGTACTACTTATACACACAGGACACTTGTTTCACCATGCCAGATTATTACATCAAATTCTCTCGGAGGATAGATCAGTTCAGCGATTGCGTCTTTGCTCTTGAAGAATTTCAAAGTTGATTTGGACCAGCTCTCCTTGCCGAGAAAGTTCGATTTTGACATCATCCCCTACCGCAAGATATGATTTAGATTTGAACCTTGACCATCCTTTAGAATCAATCATCATGCGACCATCCTTTGTACTTATGGTATATTGAGCAGTTTCATTCACACCAAGGCTGTGCATGGTAAGAGGAACTTGGCCGCGGTCGCCCGGATAGTTGAATGACTCCCTCGTTGCTCTAGGAATTCTCTGTTTGCAAACAAGAAGACATACCCAAACAGTTAGATCAACACAGTGAATCATGTGAAACAACATGGAAAGAAAAAAGAACGAAGCACTTGGGCGGCCAATGCTTACCAAGAAGGTGGACATGTCGGTTTGTGTAAGGACTTTGGTATATGAAGTGCGAACTGCAGCCTAGTCTGTTGCCGGTGCAACTGCACGGGCCAGACCAAATGCAAGTGCACGTGTTGGTGTAGGTGCCGAAGCCGCTTCTACTGCCGGAGATGGTGCTCCTTGTAGAGCTGGTGCCGGTGTCGATGCCCGATCCTCCGGTAGATTAGACTAATCCGCTGACGCGGTCGGTGCCCAATCCTCACCGACTGGATCGGTCATTGCCGCATTGTCGTTGCTAGAGCAACTGTCGGTGCTCGATCTGTGCGAGACAACGGCGATCGTGTCTGGTCTGCTATGATCAGCTTTCTAACTTGACTAGGATCCATGACCGTGATCTAGTTTTTTCTTCATTTCTTTTAAACGCGAGAAGGACTAATTGTGGCGTTTTTGTTAAACCAAACTGCAGTTCATCATAGGGATTCAGCTTGTACTCAGACAACAGACTGATCCAATTTTTTCCAGTAATATAAGTGATGGACAGTGCCTTCGTTACTGACACGACATAAGAAGTGAAACCTGCAAAAATAGCCATCGTAGAGCAAACCAAACGGTTTATTCTCTGATGATTGTCACATGGCAAAACCTGCATCGTAAAATTGCTGGAAAAGAAAGAAAACATGACATTAAATCAATAAGATTTAGACAGTAAATAAATAAGATTTACTTGATGTGACACGAGCGAATCCTTACCAGGAAATCACTATGTTGAAGTACTAACCAGAAGATTGATCGTCCAACTACGCGTGGCATGCAGGGGCCCTGCCTACTCCCACAAGCAGGACAGTCCAAAGGTCGTGGCAAATCGTATGGACCGAACATCCATGGGACTAGAAATCCTGGTGGGTGCGATAAACCCTGCAATGCATACAGATATTGGAGTGTAACCATAATTGATAAACCGTCCTCACAAAAAATATGATCTGGATACGTCAAAATGTACAGATCGAATTGAGTGGATGACATTAACATAGACCGTTCTCAGGACTGACCACACACCAAAAGCGACAGTACTAATAAACAATACAGGGTTCCAAACACAAATCAAGTACTGAACAATAGTACTTACTACAGACAAGCAAAGTTGCACTAACTAAACTCTGCAGACTATTTCTTGCCACCGACCTACGGGATGAACCCCGCATAACTGACTAGGCCATGGACTTCGTGTGAGATGTCTACATGCACCATCACCATCTTGTCAACCTCGGAGAACCTAACAGAGTGGTCTTTCCACTCATAAACATGATGATGAAGACAGGCCACATCAGATTTGTTGGGAAGCTTTACAAGAACCTCACCCTTCATAATCGAAGGCACAACCAGGAAATTTTTGTGGTCAAGTACAGCCTCGAGAACACGCCCGACAACAATGCTACAGGAAAACACTAGTTCAGGACACGTGGCGACAAGGACACAACAGCTGGATAGTACAGCAGTAGAACTCATCATCAGGTCTTCCTGTTCACACGACATGACTTTGAGAACTTCGTCTCCATCACGGACCTGGTTCTAATTCAAACAGAAACCATATTTCATTACTACCTCCGTTCAGAAATATAAGATGATTTTCGATATTATACTCCATATATGACTACATATACGCACAGAATGAGTGAACAAAGACACTAGAACATGTCTTCAAAGGCATGAGAGCAGAGGGATTACATGCAGTATCCATAACACAAGTTACTGAATAAAATATACCCTCTTAAAAGGTAGCATTGATGTTCATAAAGTACTCCCTCTGTCCCAAAATTCTTGTCTTAGATTTGTCTAGATACGGATGTATCAAGTCACATTTTAGTATTAGATACATCCGTATATAGACAAATCTAAGACAAGAAATTTGGGACAGAGGGAGTAGTTGAAAGTAATCTATAAGAAATCAGTGTCAACCTCTCGCATCTTTTGGTCAAAAGAGGAATTTAGAACCGTCATTTGGCACACAAAAATCACATGCAAGATCACCCAGAAAGTTGTAATACCAGTACTAGTACTGCGTGTTAGATGAAAAAACACAATCAAGATCGAGAAAAAGATCGTCAACAAGAGACATTACCTGGACTTGCTTAATGAGGGATCCCGAAGAGGGGGGCTTGGACAGGTGATGGCTTTGAGCTTGTCTGCGGTAGTCTCGGCGGGGTGCTTGCGCTTCTTCGTACCATGAGCCTCGACGGTTTTGGCCAGAGCCATAGACATCACGTCGGCCGGTGCTCGGCGTCCATCCAAGAGAGAGGAAGCTGAGAGAGAAGAGTGAAAGGAGGAACGAGATGAGGGAGAAGTGAAGCGAGTGGGGGTTTTCTTCAAGAGAGGAAGCTGAGAGAGAAGAGTGAAATGCTGATTGCTTCGTCCGTCCAACTTACTGCTGGAAGGGGGGTTTGTGATTTGACGGCACATTGGGCATTACTGTGGCGGTTCGATCGGGGTAGTCTACCGTCACTCTACTACGGAGTAATTTAGTGCATGGCTGGTGGACCCAGATGCTGGCTGTCCCACACATTGGCGAAAGTGAGTAATTTAGTGCATGGTCGGAGAAGGATCCGCGGTAGAGCGTGTCCACTGTTTTTCATTCTGAAGAAAAAAATGATTACAGCAAGCGTTTTCACTCTTATGACGGAGGAGTGCGAAACACGGCAGCCACTTGAACATACACAATGCTCCTACTACTAGGCATGTGCAGTGGTTCATACGTCAGTAGTACTACACAATCTTGTTGCTAGTGTAGTAAGATATGACGATAACAAATGATGTTGTGCGCATGTCAACTACTCCTATATGTAACATAGTACCGCTTTTTCGACTGTCCGGTGGAGAATGAATGGTGAGATGAATGTTAACAGAACTAGGTCCACAGCGCACGGAGAGTACAGTGCTATAGTACTCCACGAAACATGAACCATATGAAGCACATCCTGTAGTGTTAGACAGGGTGTATGAAGGGTGCACGGGATGGGAGCAAAAGGTCCCTTCTCGACCCACTTTTGGGTGTTTGGCAGAGTGCATGAAGGGTGCATGAGTCCACACTAGTAGGTTGACAAAAATACACGAAGAGGAAACAACTATATTGAGATGAGAATGAAACCAAACACACCCACACGCTTTGTGCTACAGTGACTGATCTGCACCGTCTGAGTTTGATCCAACGGTCATGTTGCGCCCAGACATGGACATGCCCATGCAGAGGGCGCCTAAACACCACCGAAGTCCCTCTGGTTCTCGAGGCGCACGACGTTGGTGATGCAGGGTGCAACCGCCCGCAGAGCCCACTCCCGGTCGACGGGAGCCAGCTCGTCGAAGGTGGCGGCCAATGGCACGAATGGATTCCGGTGACGGAGCCCTGAAAGGATTCGCCCGAACGGCGACGGTAGCGCATAACCCTCCTTGTCCAGCTCAGCCCCACCATCGCGCGGAGACGGCTCAGCTCCTCGGAGATATAGGTGAAGAAGGAGACCAGGTCAGGAAGCCGCAGCTCGTAGAAGTCGACCGGGTGGTCGAACGGGTTTAGCCCGACAGCCAGCATCGTCGCGCTGGCACGATGGTAGGCATCGCGCAGCCGCAACACGTGTGTGGCAACTTTGTTCACCAAGTGGCCGAGGCGATCCTGGGCCTCGCCACGATCGGCCCGCTCGCGCTCCAGCCGGCTCCCCTGACGGCCTATCATATCTCCCGCTTTCTGCAGCAACGCCGCCAACGCCTGGAGCATCTTTGTAGTGGACGCCTGCCGCTTTTGAAGCTCCACGAACTCCCGCACATCATGGAGGAGCATGACACTCCTCTCCTCCTTGAGCTCACGGAGCTCCACGTCCTTGGCCCTGAGCTCCGCATCCTTGGCATGCAGCTCCTGTGTCAGGCGCCTCACCTCGGACTCCGTGATCTGCTGCGCCGCCATGGAACCAGGTAGAAGCAATGGGGAGAGGAAGCAAAGGGGGCGAAATGGCTGAAAGGCAATGCAATCTACAGGAAGGCGGAGGGAGCCAGCCAAGGAGCGGGGAATATTTTGGTTTTCGCCACGGTAAAACACCAGTCGACGACTTCTCACATCAGGGAGCATTGGGTTTTTACAGGCGGAGTCATCGTGACTAATTGCTACCGCGCCTGCTCCCGTCAATCAAAAAATTAAAAATCCTGTCGCGCATGCTCCCGTCAATCAAAAAATTAAAAATGTTGCCGCACCCAAACACCAGAGCAATGCCGCGGTGGATATTTAAATTTACCTGCCGACAAGTAGATAAAAAAGGGGTGAAAAAACAAATGTGGCGGCGGCCTAGCTAATCGGTCGAACTAGCCCAACTAGCTAGCCACCGTGCTTCACTGATGTACTCGGCGGGAAAGGTGGTTGTCGGTGTCAAAACCGGCGGATCTCGGGTAGGGGGTCCCGAACTGTGCGTCTAGGCGGATGGTAACAGGAGACAAGGGACACGATATTTTTACTTAGGTTCGGGCCCTCTCGATGGAGGTAAAACCCTACTCCTGCTTGATTAATATTGATGATATGTGTAGTACAAGAGTAGATCTACCACGAGATCAGAGATGCTAAACACTAGAAGCTAGCCTATGGTATGATTGTTGTTTTTTCTACGGACTAAAACCCTCCGGTTTATATAGGCACCGAAGAGGGTTAGGGTTACACAGGGTCGGTTACAATGGTAGGAGATCTACATATCCGTATCGCCAAGCTTGCCTTCCACGCTAAGGAAAGTCCCATCCGGATACGGGACGAAGTCTTCAATCTTGTATCTTCATAGTCCAGGAGTCCGGCCAAAAGTCATAGTCCGGCTATCCGGACACCCCCTAATCCGGGACTTCCTCAGTGGTCTTTCGTGATTTGACGACTCATTTACTTGCTTCGGCGCTACGACCGAGGAGGACCCAGAAAACGCGCGGTAGGGCGTTCCACGTTAGGAAGAATATATGCGTGCACCACCCGGGAGGACCCCGAAACCGCGCGGTAGGGTGTGCCACGTCTCGGCACGGAGGAAAAATGTGCGTGTAAAAATATACGGTATCAGACGTAGTACCTATGGTTCGACTTTGGGACCCAGCCACCGATTAAAACACCCCACTAGCCACACAGCTTCATCATGCAAACGTGGCACGGTTAGGTCCGTCTCGACCAGCCACAACGTCTCTTGTTCTAGGCGATTCTTCTATTTTCCAAGCTTTTTTTAGTTGTAATAACACCACGGCAAGCTAGCGCAGCTCTTCGTGTGTGCCCGTGCAAAGGTTAGACGACGGAGAGAAGAGAGATTGAGATCGCAAACCTGGGACCCACTCGTAAGTGAGACAACGGTCATGCACATGTTGACGAGGCACTCCCTCTACTCTACTCAATGCAAGTACTATATAAAATCAAGTTATGGGACAAAGCCAACAATCGTTCGTTATTTCAGGGTATGGACTTACGCTTTGTAGTCCCAGTTGCCAGTTCGAATCTCGTCTTTCAGATTTGTTAGTTTTAGGTCCAAATTTGATTAATGACAAGTGGGACCCCCGTGTGTTGTTCCGATATTTCAGTGTAGGATGGTTTTTTTGAACAAACACTTTGCGTGGTTAGACAAGTAACGACACGAGTTACACGTATTTTGCAAGTTTATGAACAAATATGATAGCGGCATAGAATATCACATCCACCCCGCAGCTTAGATACTATGGTGATACCAGTTTTTACACCATTGGAAGTGAGATCCAATGGCTTGGGAGTAGTCTTTGTAATTATGCGCAATTTCCAAACTCTCCAATTTTTTTTTGCAAATAAAACATTCAGGCCTCGTGTGTGCCGCTGCATCTTCGATCCAACGGCTCCCCGGTGCTCATATTAGGTGCTCCCCGTAGCTTAATTACCCGCTACGGTGATGTGATCATCTAGGTCGTATGATCAGTGATCAGATGGCACATGCATATAGTACTTGTAGTTTCTGTGCATTTCCCAAACTCTATCAGTCGTATATTGCAAAAACATTCAAACCTCCTATTGTGGGCCGTTAGATCCCAGTGAACTCGTATCACCATAGAATCTACGGTGTGGGAGCACCTCATACTCTCCGGCCAGTGCGAGAAAACATAAGGGGCTATCGCAGCTTGGATGCTACGGTGATACGAGCTTGGAGGCCATTTGATCTGAGATCTAATGACATCTGAGCAGTCTTTGTGCTTGTAAGCAGTGGCCGAACTCTTTTGGGGCTTTTCTGCAAAAAACCATTCGAACCACCGAGGAGGTGTTGGGTCACAAATCCAACGCCTCCGAAGAGGTTGTATCACCAAAGCATCTAAGGTGTGGTAGCTCATGATATTCTTACATACAGGAGAATATGATGTCCTCCTTCATCTTAGATGCTACGGTGATACGAGCTTCGAGGTCATTGGATATGGGATCAAAGGGCATCTAAGTAGTTTTTGTACAAATTGTGTGCAATTCTCAAACTCATCAAGGTTTCTGCAAAAAATTAAGACACATCATGTGAGCTGCTATATCTCAGATCTACAAGCTCCAAGCAACTCAGACGACATATAGCATCTAAGGTATGGGGGCACATGATATTCTCCCGGGGAGGAGGGGTGGGGGCTGCACAACTAATCGGTGGTTGGGAGGGTGGGGGCAAATATAATCTAAACAACCCTAAACAGAGCTGCACAATTTTATCTAAGGTCGAGGGGTTGACCCCCGACATTCATAGCTCCGCCTAAACACAACATTTGCATGTACAGTAGTACTAGACTTAATATTCATGTTTCAGTTTCATGTTCATTTTCAATATTGAACTGAGGACCATGGATGTCTTACATTTTACTCCCTTCGTTCCTAAATATTAGTATTTTTAGAGGCTTCAAATGGACTGGGACATACGGATGTATATAGACATATTTTAGAGTCTAGATTCACTCATTTTGCTCCGTATGTAGTCACTTGTTGAACTCTCTAAAAGACTAATATTTAGGAATAGAAGGAGTATTTTGAACTCGTGTCATACATGCATGGGTTGGAAAACTAGATGCACTATACTTATTGGATTGTTGTTGTGTTCGTGCGTGCGTGTGTGTGTGTGTGTGTGTGTGTGTGTGTGTGTGTGTGTGTGTGTGTGTGGTCATATGCCATATACATACAAAGTTTTCTCACCTCCATATTGTTCATCTTTTAAATTTGATTTTGCATTGGAAAACTTACTAGGGATACCATGAAATGTGAAATCCATGTTGAGATCACAATATCACAAATTCACTCTAATTCAACAACTCGTCATAAATCAATTACCACGTTGAGATTAGTATTTGCAAGGAAAATACGGGTATTGTAATACACATAGATTCGTTCGGCAATTTAAAAGGTTCCTTTCAGATTCTCAAATGGTAGGACCCAATGGCGTACCAGCCAGACCTTGGCTCGTGTTGATCCTAAAAAAGCGGGCTCGTGTCCTTCGGGTGGCGTGTGTAAATGCATTACATTAGGCAACCCAACCAGTCGAGCCTCGGCGTTTCAAGTCGAAATATCTGGCAGCCAGAATTCCAGCCCTAGGAAATTCCCCTCATTTTCCCGGTCCATAATGACTACCGATGAACAACGGAGGGATGCTTTAGTAACTAGACAACATTACCTACCGTGCCGAGCACGGTTCAATTCCCTCGATCGCCGCTCGTCAAGGTCACCCGTCAACTGCATTGCCTAGTACTACTACTACTACACCAGGATGAGCACAGAATTGAGCCCGTTTGTTCGTGCCTAGTACTTGAGTTAATATATCAGGCAATGCACTTTGATGCGGAGGGATTATCCTTTTACTCCCTCCTTTCCGGTTTATAGGGCTTATCTCAAAATTTTAGTTTTCTCATTTTATAAGTCTCAATTTGGTTGTTCCCCATCACATGTTCAGATTTCAAGGTGTAATAAATCATTACATGCAAGTATTAAGAGAAAATTTACCAATGCATGTACTTTATGCATGCATGCATTTCAATTAATGCATGCATAAACACAATTTTTGAGGAAAACAAGCGGATTAATTGAGTGGTTTTGCAAACTACAACAATTGTTCCATCACTCACCATCTACCTTGGTTGGTGAGATTTTTGAATTGCACCCTATAAACCGGAAAGGAGGTTTAACTAAGCAAAATGTTTGACCAAATCCTTTCTTAAGAAATACAACAAGATAGATGTACGTCTTGAAAATTTATTGCATGATGCAGGTTATGATATTGTTTCGAATCCTGGATCTTAAATTTCAGAAAATCCAAAAGTGAGCATAAATTTTTGAAATTGAGCATGGTCACGTGATATGGCACAAATATTACTTCGTAAGTTTTTTCTTCAATTCGAGACAAGCTTCTTATGACAAGTTGCACAAATGAAGAGACTAGTTATATTGGAACAAAGACCATTCACGTTAAGCCTAACTCTTTCACTATAGAAACCGTGGCGTTTACATGCCGCCACGAGTCCCGCTTCTCATCGGCAGTGCCGTCCCCAAAGCAAGCGTGTGAGTCGACGGGAGGTGTGTGAGTAGACCGCTGCGCCGACTGTCAGGGAGGCGTGCGAGCAGATCGCTGTGCAGACTCACCGAGAGGCGAGCCCTTTGACCAGGCTCCGCCGCCCACCGTCGTCCCAACTGCTCCCACTTTTAATGTCGTCGGCGCCACAGTTTAAAATCAACCCCGCACTACCCGGTATCGCTACAATCCTCTCTCTTCCTCTCCGATTCTCCTGTTGTCTACCTCCAACTAGCCTGACCTAAATATACGCCATGCCGCATCACGATGGTCTGCCCTTAGTGTTCTAGTTTCATGAGGAAGACACCCAGCCGAAGTCTCAAGAACATAGGGCGCTTTGGGACGAGCTTGAATTGGCCTTGCGGGAAGACGCCGCTACCGTCCCTCGCTCCTGCTCCGCTCCGTCGCCCGATCGCGCCAAAGACACCATCCCGTGGCATTGATGGGCTGGGAGCCGCACATTTTCTCCGAGCTTGATGCCACGGGGTTCCACGAGGTCAGCCGACTTCCACACGCGTGCACCTGCGGCGCATGCGCTGCGCGTGCATTGACGCCAAGACGCCGCGCCGTGCGGTGCGCGTGCACCTGCCAGCGCATGCGCTGGCAGCGTGCGGCGCGCCCGTGCTGGTGCCCGTGCACACGAATGTCTTCGCCGCGCCGTTGACAGCGCATGTCCCCGCGCGGGTGCCATTGCCCCCCTCGGCGTCATGGATGGCCGCAGTCAACCGCTTCCTTGAATCAACGCCAGTCGCCTCCTCCCGCCAGTTGACTCGCTCCGAAGTCCAGAACATTTTGGCCTTCCTTGAAGCTAGGCCAACGTCCAGGAGTACGCCAACAACGGCGCAATACGCCGCCGTCGCCGTCGGTCAGTGGCCCGACGACACACAGAGCACGACAGAGGAGCCGCTTCCCACCGCGAGACGCCCCCGCCGCCGCCGTGCAATCTAAATTTGCCATGAAAAACGTTCTGATTGCCATGATTAAAATCTGAACGTTTATCATTTCCGTTTATTTTATATCGATCATCGTATAATTTACAGTCGGAGTCAGAATGAACGAAATGTATGGTTTGATCGATTGAATGTTCTGCTAGAGCCGTATCAAATTAAATATAAAACGTCATCAAGCCACATGTATTCCTTGTCATCCAACGACCTTGACTGCTTCAATGTCGAGCTCTCAACACGTTTAGCGTGCAGTTAATTTCATGCCAAAAATAGTGCTAATCACATGACAACACGCAAATAATATCCTAGTAGTTATTATCCGCATGCACTTAATATACTTCCAAATTAACGTGCATTGCACGTACAGACTGACTAGTGCTGCTATTACGTGAAACTGGTGCCGTGACTTGTGAACGCGTCCAGATATGGTCAACGGCAACATCGCCCACGAGTTCTTCCTGTTTGCCTATGCGTCTAAACGCATAAGGGGAGGAGAGAGAGACATGGAACCCACCAGTAAGTGAAGGCGAATAGTACTAAAAATAATATTACATGTTGTCCATTAATTAGGCTGTGGTAATATAAAAACATTATGTGAACAAAGGGGGTACAACAAGCATTGCTATTCTACGTATGTTGCCTATTGACGTGCGGCTTGAAGGCCCGGTCGTATGTTCGATCCTCGTCCTTTATTTTTTAATTTTTATATGGGTCCAAATTTGTTTCATGACATGTGGGCCCCTCGGTGTGTAGTTTGTAGCACTTTAATTTGTGGGTCGAAATTTGTTCCATTCCAAGTGGACTATCGGTGTGTAGTTTTGTAGCTTATTTATAATAATTAAAGAGAACAACATAGTTTTTCCAATAATACCATGGTGCGACATTGAAGGCGAGAAAGGACGTGCGAGAGAGCGATGACCGAGCCAGAGGGAAATCAACTAGGGGAGTTGCGTGGGTTGCAATGGCGTTTGGAGTAGTTGTGGGCCGAATGCTACGAAAATATAATCTAAACCGACGGAATAAATGCCTACACAAATTAATCCAAGGTTGGACTGCCCTCGCAATGTAAATAGCCCCGGCTTTTGAGGGATGGAGAGGTAGTAGCTTCAACGTGGAAGATACGGTATGAGAAAGCGAGGTCAATCGAGAGACATACAGATAGAGAGACAAAGTGAGTGTGGTCCGACATTCATTGAACAAATATATATGCTCCGGAGAGATATTGTCCGATTGAGCTTTTCGTAAGGGTGAGGGCTGTAAGATAGAGCTTGAGAGATGATCCAGTCAGAGACGTGTAGATATATTTTGTGCGTGGGAGGAAGCAAGGTCAACCGATCACATAGGGTCGCCGTGCGATCGAAAGAGTGAGACGGGTTGGAGAGAGTGACCTAGATAGAGCGATGTGCATGAGAGAGTATACAATGTGAATAGGTCGAATTGGGCTCAAACATGGTGATATATCGTTTTTGTCCGAGAAAGAGCGAGGTAAATCGAGACATATGGAGAGAGAGAGAGATAGATAGAGAGAGAGAGAGAGAGAGAGAGAGAGAGAGAGAGAGATTGAGTGAGCGTGGCCCACCATGAGGTCGAAAGAGTGGCGGTGGTTTGGATGGACTGACCTAGATAGACAATCTGCGTGAGAGAGTATAGAGTGTGTCGATCGAGGCCCGAACAGGGAGATATATCATTTGTGTGTGAAAGAAAACGAGATTAAACGAGACTCGGATAAAGAGAGCTAGATTGAGCGAGTGTGGCCCGCCGTGCGGAAGAAAGAGTAAGACAGTCTCGATGGAGTGACCTAGATATACAACGTGCGTTCGTGCGCACGAGAGGTTGGGGGCCTAGATAGGCAATGCATGTATTTAGCGCGAGAGGGTGAGAGGGAGAGGGGGGAGAGAGAGAGAGCTCGGCATGGGGTGCAATGGCGAGTGTGTGAGGTAAATATATTTTGTAACAGGAGTGGAAAAAGGGGTTGTGTAGTTAAGAGACTTAGAGATCGAAACATGGAGAGAAAGAATGAACGTGTGTTGTAAACCGATAGCTTGCTAAGGTGGTTAGGAGAGGAAGATTGACCGATACAGGAAGTATGTAGCGTTTGTCTTGTGAGGGGTGGGGGGGCTAAAATCAACATTTGAATGTACATAGTACGAGACTTAATATCAATGTTTCAATTCGGTGTACATTGTAAGATTTGAACCGAGGACCAGGCATACAGGTAATTATTTCGAATTCGTGCCATACTAAGTTTCGAAAAGTTGGCATTGGCTCAATTTGTTGTGCTATTTTGTAGGTCATATGTTTGAATCCATCCAAAAGTTTTCTCACTACCATGGTGTTCATCATATACATATGAATTTGTATTAAAAAAGTAGCGTGGATATAGTGAAATGCGAAATCCACGTTAGAATTGGAGATCGCTACGTGACACACACTCTAATTCAAATAACTAACTACGTGACACACACTCTAATTCAAATAACTAATTATGTGACATACTCTAATCCATGTTAGCGTGGGTACAGTTTTGATTTTTTTTCAAATCACTCCTCATAAATTAATTTACAGTACTCCCTCTGTTCACTTTTATAAGACCTTGAAGACATTTCAGACAATGCGCAAAACAGTTCATTTTAAGTTGTCTGAAACGACTTACAAAAGTGAACGGATGGAGTATCTCGTTTCGAATGACTAATTATTGCAAGGAAAACACGGGCATGGTAATACATACAGATTCGTTTGCAAATGAAAGAAGATTCATTTGCATTCTCAAATGTAGGTGCACCAGGCATACCAGGGTCGTGTCGGGGTGGACGCTGCTTCGGTGCCTTAAAGGCAACTGCCCTTGGGTGACTAACATCTGGGCCAGCTACCTATTGGGCCCACATGTCATGGACATATAGGCAGGTGCCTTAAGGCACCGAAGCATAGTCCTGTCGGGGTGGTCGCGTGTGTTGGACGGACGCGTAGCACCCAGCCACCCACCCACCTCCCCCCAAAAAAAAGGACGACGACAATTGAAAGTGAAACTATCCCTAGGTGGTTTTGGTAATTCATAACAACATATAGCTCATTGAGCTAATGCTATTCCGAGACAAATATTTCAGGAAAGCTCAATGAATGGCATGGCATGGATGATGAAAGTGAATCCCTCAAAATATTAAGGACAAAGGATTGGCTCAAGCTCAAAAGCTCAAGAGTCTACATTTCACATTTTAGTGATCCAAGATCACATTGAGTCTATAGGAAAAGCCAATACTATCAAGGAGGGATGAGGTGTTGCTTAATGAGCCTCTTGCTTCAAGTGCTTAGTGATATGCTCCGAAAACCCTCAACTACTTTCTCACTTCCACATATGACCTAAACCCAAAGTCAAACTCGGCCCCACCGACTCTTTCTATCCGGCGCCACCGAGTTCAGATGTCATATCCACTGCCACAAACCCTAGGCAAGTCGGTCTCACCGATAGGGATCTCGGTCTCACCGAGATGGGATTCTAATCTCTCTGTTTCCCTTCGTAACGTTTCGGTCTAACCGAAGTGAGCGATCGGTCCAACCGAGATTGCAATGTAAACCCTCTGTTTCCCTTTCGTAACATTTCGGTCTCACCGAAAAGAGCGAATCGGTCCCACCGAGTTTACCTGACCAACTCTCTGGTTAGCTTATTACCAAAATCGGTCTCACCGAGTTTGTGTAATCGGTCTCACCGAGATTACGTTATGCCTTAACCCTAACCATATCGGTCCTACCGAGTTGCATGTCGGTCCCACCGAAATCACTAACGGTCACTAGGTTTACTAAATCGGTCCGACCGAGCTTGTTGATTCGGTCCCACCGAGTTTGGTAAATTGTGTGTAACGGCTAGATTTTGTATGGAGGCTATATATACCCGTCCACCTCCTCTTCATTCATGGAGAGAGCCATCAGAACAAACCTATACTTCCAACTTACCCGTTCTGAGAGAGAACCACCTACTCATGTGTTGAGGCCAAGATATTCCATTCCTACCATATGAATCTTGATCTCTAGCCTTCCCCAAGTTGCTTTGCACTCAAATCTTCTTTCCACCAGATCCAAATCCTATGAGAGAGAGTTGAGTGTTGGGGAGACTATCATTTGAAGCACAAGAGCAAGGAGTTCATCATCAACACACCATTTGTTACTTCTTGGAGAGTGGTGTCTCCTAGATTGGCTAGGTGTCACTTGGGAGCCTCCGACAAGATTGTGGAGTTGAACCAAGGAGTTTGTAAGGGCAAGGAGATCACCAACTTCGTGAAGATCTACCGCTAGTGAGGCAAGTCCTTCGTGGGCGACGGCCATGGTGGGATAGACAAGGTAGCTTCTTCGTGGACCCTTCGTGGGTGGAGCCTCCCTGGACTCGCGCAACCGTTACCCTTCGTGGGTCGAAGTCTCCATCAACGTGGATGTACGATAGCACCACCTATCCGAACCACGACAAAAACATTCGTGTCTCCAATTGCGTTTGAATCCTCCAAACCCTTCCCTTTACATTCTTGCAAGTTGCATGCTTTAATTTCCGCTGCCTATATACTCTTTGCATGCTTGCTTGAATTGTGTGAAGATTGCTTGACTTGTGCAAAGATAGCTAAAATCTGCCAAAGTATAAAATTGGGAAAAGGTTAAGTTTTTAATTGGTCAAGTAGTCTAATCACCCCTCTCTAGACATACTTCAAGGTCCTACAACAATATAAGTTCGCGCTTCCACGTTTCAGATTGAAATATCTGGCGGCCCCAATTCCAGCCCTGCAAAATCTCTCTTCTCCACCGTCCCCTTCCGCGCCCAGATTGCTCAATTCCCTAATTCGCCGCCATCCCTCGAATCGCCCCTCGTATCTTCTCTTTCCCCACCGTTCCCCACCTCTGTGCCGGACGACGACGACGAAGACGACGGTCGCGCTTCACCACCGCACCGGAGCTACCTCATCTACACCCTCGTCCACCGCACCGGGTGGTCCACCGACAACGTCGGCCGCCGCAACCGACGTGACTCACAGACCCCGAGTTCCACCGCATCAGGTGCGCTTCACCGACGCCGTCTCCCAGCTCACTGGGGCTACTGCATCGAGCACATCGTCGCACCTCCGCCCCCCGAGGCCGTTGGGGCTTCACCAACGTTCTCGTCCACCGCATCGTAGCACTCCGCTGCCCCTCAAGATCTACATCCGTGCGCGTCCAGCCAACGCCAGCGCATCACCCTCAACGGCTCTGAAGTGACCCACACTCTAGCTAGGCGAGCATGCCCAAACGCTGGCCTGAACTAGGTATCCACACATCACTCCCTTGTGCACTGTTCCAACGATGTTTGGATATCCTTTCACTGCTCTCTTAGCTTACACGCCTATGCAACTCTGACTTTAACTCTTATTTCTTCTGGAGATATCATCTGAAACAAGCAAATCCTTTTTTTAGCGAAGCATGATGGGGCTACGGGATCTGGTACACATCCTGCACACCCGTATAACCTTGTAAGTATTTGTCCTCCGGTACAACATCAAGGTTGACTCCTCTTATTTGATCAACCATTCGCCGTGTCAAAAATGCAGAGGGGGATGCAAGGAGCACAAGGCCTGCACATCCAAGCAAGTGGTAACATGGACTTGCACATGGAACATCCCAAGCAAGCAGAGCTGCGATGAGCCTTTACAACGAGCTAGCGTAAGTCCCTGCATTTCATTTAATTCAGACCGGCATTCGTGTATGATTTGTGTGTAGTGGCTGATCCACAATTCAAGTTACCAGGCTAACATTTAACTTAAAAAATACGAAGGCACTTGCACTCCGGAAATCAACATAACTTGAGAAATGTGAAGCTACATGCACTTTGAAAACCAGCTAATGATCCAAAGTAGTTCAGATTATAAACACTAAATGATGCAAGCACCAAAAAACACAAAGTGCAACATGGTGTAGAAGGACTACAAACATGGTCTATACCTGCTTGAATTATTCGTTCTCTGGCTGAAAATATCAAAGTGTAATTGCATGTATAACCCGGTCGCAAACTGCATATCAATATATCTATCCCGCACAAGTATGCCAATAGTTTCAAACAACAGATTAGAAAAGTATTTATGCTATGTTGTCATGATATGGGGACTTTCTGGTAGATGGCCTCGACGTTTCCTCAAGCTATGAAAATGCACTATAATTTGCTTGTCATCAATGCCTGCAAATCTCTGTCTCTCTCAACGTAGTAGATCATCATTAGACACTAAATCCTTCAATGATCTTGCAAAATGCTTGCATTAGATTCCTCATTAGACACTATATGTTCATCACTAGGAGCATGTAAAATGTTTGCATCAAATCCTTCATTAGCGATGCATTCATTAGACACTTCGGGCTCAAGAACAACATGAGCTTGTATGTTTGCACGGAAACTTGATTAGATACATCAGATTGATCGGTTCAATATTGATTGGGGGAGTTATAAAATAACTAGAAATTGGTTTCATTTTCTCATAGATTCCCTACATACAAGCAGTTTTACAACACCGTCAGGTTTAACTATTGGCCAGAAATTGAAGAGTTGAATTAGATATAATCAGGGATGTGATGTACCTGCTCGTTGCGCATGCTACTCTTGCAAGCTGCGACTGTCCATTTGCGCAAGCTCGATGCCATGCCCGTGCTGCCGCCGCTGCCTCCCACGCAGGCTACACCCAGGGTTGGATCTTCATCTTCTTTTCCTTCCGTTCGCTTGAAGCCCGGCGACCGCCCTCCGATGAGGGCGCGAGGAAGTGCTGTGTTGGTCTGTCCAGCGGCATCTTGGTTAGGAGTGAACCAGACTGGAGGCTGGAGCGAATGAATTGGGATTTTTCCTGCTGTCGATCGATATGGGAGGCGCTCGTTTGGGCCGCGAGCCTGCTATAGGGCCTGCCTTGCACTTATGTTATTGGCCCATCCAAATTTAAACAATTTTCTTCATTTTTTACGTTGCCTGCTCGTGCGTTGGGACGAACAAAACTAGCGTGGGCCAACCTGGACGACTCAAATTAGGTGCACACTTTCCAGCCACCTGAGGCGGCCGCCCATACCAGCCCCTATGGTGGCGTCGCCCCTTTTTGCGTGTATGATTGGATAGTGAAAAATATTCCAGGGGAGCTTTTGATTTACCCACAGAATGGTTGAATTGCTTGTTTCTATGAACTGAGTTCGCCAATAATGTGAAGGATGCCGGTCTTTTCATCCTATTGTAGATTGCTTAGATCTCGATATGCCAAAAGTAATCGCATGAAATATACAGTAAAAGCCGATTGTGATGTGTTTGGCTACAACTAGTATGACTACACGTCCTCATATAACATATCAAGGACGCACCATCTTACCAGATTAACCATTCGACTTACCCATGCAGTGTGGGAAGAAAGAAGTATTGGGACTGCGTATCCAAGCAATTGATGCCATGGACTCCTTTGTACAACCTTGTAAGTGAAAAAGAAGTTGCAGTGTGCCTGTACAAAGAACTAGCGTAAGTTCAGTTAACTGCTTCTTGGAATTTTAGTTAGCCACTTATGGCAAAATTGTTCAATTACGTTGCTTGGCTTAATTTAGTTTGCTACTGATTACATAATGGCACAACCTGTTAATCATATTGTAGACTGTGCCTATCTATGTGTTTGACACTTACTGTTAAGAATTACCTGTTTGCCTTCACTTAAATATCTACTTGTTTATTTAACTGCTTTGCTGCTGCAACAACGGGTTACAATGATGTTAATAACTAGTTCTTTTCAGCATCCAATTGAAACTCTTTAGTTCCTTGTTTGTTTAACTGGTTTGCTGTTATAACTCCCAGTTGAGATGTTTTGCTAACTTCAACTTTTCTGAATCCAATCGGAACTTTAATGGCAAAACAGGTTAGCCCAAGATCAAAGAGCGAGGTCCCCATGGACGTTGCATCATCCCACAAAGAAGTGGCACCGCCCAATCGTGCATTATGAATTGCCAACTCACGATGCTCTAGAGGCTAAACTAGTGGTAGAAAGAGATTCTTCTTCTGCACTTAGAGATGAAGTTGACATGTTGAGGAAGCAAACAGCACAATCACAAGCAGTACTCAAGACAACCATTAAATATTTGGTGGATTTCAAAACAAAGCAAGCTGAGACTGATCAGAGTGTTAAGGTCCTGATGGAAAAAAGGAAATTAAATTCCTACTTGGTAAATCATAGGTGAAATGTTCTTTCCATAGCTGAATAACCTTTGTGTTGTCTGTTCATGTAATCAATCAAACCATTTGTTTTAGAGCTCACGTAATAATTGTTTTTTTGTTTTTTGGTTTGTAATTTTATTTGAGCACAAGTCTGTATTAATTGATAAGACTCGGAGACATTTCATTTGGATTGCTGTGCCAGACCTACAAATATGCCCATCGAGCTGAATGTGCATTCAACAATAGTAGTAGTATAGATGGACCATAAGTCGCACGCATTGGAAAGGGCCAAGATGCTGGCTAAAAAAAGGATGTTGTTGTAGCCAAAAAAAAGTACAACGGCCTGGCTTATATATGTTAGTTGATATTATTGATCCATATACTCTATAAGTGTTTATATGTCTGTTAGTTCTGTACATTCTTGGTTGATTGACTCGGTATTTGAATCTTGATACATCACTTGTGTACATATCTAAATGGGAGTACACATTATGCTGCGTGTGACATTTGAGTTGGACATGAAGTGTTCTAAATATTCGAATTCACCTTAAAATGGATACTAGTTTCTGAATTTGAGTATCGGCATTTGTAACCCATATTCATATATGACAGTGTAATACATCTTTGTGGTCCTTTTGAAGTTATATAAAAACACATAGAATGATTTATAAAGATTTACATAGGAATACAAAATGAATTCGAATTTAGTTGCCAGGGTAAACGTGGATGCTTATTGTCCCAAAATTCGAAAGAAGCTACGAAATGTCCACTCCCACGTCGGCTGCCCGAAGCCAAGTGTTTGGGAGATGGAAATTACTATCTACCCATTACACGGACAATCCATCGGCCCAATTTCCACTGCTCTAAATAGGGGTAGGTTAGTAACTTCAATTAGACGTGACACGACTGCCTCTGAGCCCATTCTGACACGATGGGCATCAAACATGGGAGGAAAAACACATTTGATTCAAGCTCGTCCGAAAGACCTCTGTTTCTCCCTCCATTCCCCATTCATACACGATGGGCGGCAAAACAAACTCGACTCGGCCGAAATTGATGTAGGCAAATATTTTCAATAGGGGATGGTTTGTAACTTCACTCAGACATGACACAACCGCCCTACCTGTCAGCCCCGTTCATACACCGTGGGCGCCAACCATGGGCGCCAAACACCCTCTCCTCGCCCGAAATCGCACTGTGCAAGTATTTGCGAGATGAGAGATAACCGTCCTATCCCCAACGGACGAGACGTCCAAATTTTAAACAGGGGCTAAGTTCGTAACTTTCCCATATTTCAGACAGGCGCGTCCCAAAAACATGGTTCCCCGTACCTCTCCCTCCATTTTCCCATTCATACACCGTCCGCGCTAGAACACCCCATCCCCACACCAGCCTCCGTCCGGCACCCCATCCATCGGCGCCGTCCTCCACCACATCCATCGCCACCGTCCTCCACCATGCCGGAGCGCCTACCAATACCACGTCGTCCACTGCTAGAGATGGACGTTTCTCATCCACGGCAACGGACCAATAGCCTTGCATCGTGTCCTCTCGCTTCATTAGCGCCGTCGTCCTCTTTGTCGGGGCCGCTCACACGACCTTCTATTCCACCGCAACGGGACTTATCCCCCGATGCACCCGTCTACCGTCGCAGATCTGCTTCAACGCCACCGACAGCCATCGCACTCCCGATGCCTACACGGCGCCGCAAGAGGTGTTACTTCATATCTCCTCAACTTTTTGATCTCAACCAGAAAATAGATCTTAACTTGGTTACTCTACTTTCTTTTCAGCTCTTACAATTTAGTTCTTAGTTCGAAGCAAACAATGGATGCTAAATATCATTTCTCCGGTTTGCAGCTTCAAATCTGCCATGGCACGACCATAATATGGTTTAATTGATCATGCTTAGGGTTTAATTGATCATGTTGGTTCCGTGGTGATTTCTTTAATAGAAATCGGAGGGGAAACCCTCTTTTGCTTAAAAAAATATGCTTAGAGTTTCCCCCTTTTATGATCACTATACGATCAGAATGTGTGCTTCGTGTCATAATAACACTGCTCCATGCATCAAGCTAAACAAGCTTAGATGTTCAAATACAAATCTGATATTATTAAAACAGAGTTTTTTAATTGGTCAGCTGAATGTTCCTAAATAAGTTTTGAAAATGCAATTTCGCTGCTCGGGTGTGTATCTCTACAGGGTGCCCACGTGGGCCAGCCCACCCTGGGATTTTGGGTCGTCCTAGGCCCCGATTCCTCTGCTTTTGGCCAAGGCTTCCGATCTCTACTCACCGCTTTGCCTCATTGGCGACTTGTTCTGGACGGCATGACTCTGGGAGGATACGCCGGACTAACAGGAGGCTAGGAGCCGCTCGCCCAACAGCGTCACCGCTGCCCGGGCGCGCCGCCGTGCCTACCTTCCTAGTCCGTTCGGGGCTCAGGCGTGCAACACCCACCAAGTGTAACATCCCAAGTTTTCAATTTGGAATGTCATACATAGGTCATCCATGCATATCATATTTTATTGCATCTTCGTTCCGCAATCCTCGAAGTCCTAAGCAACTCAAGGACCCTCGGAGAGAGTTGGGGATTTTCCGATTTTTCAGATTTGATTTTATCAAATATTGGAAAACGAGGATTTTTTATTTTAATTATTTTTCTCTCCGGAAAATATTTCTTATTAAAATAAACGAGGGGAGATAATATGACTTCTCCAAAACAATTGAAATATTGGAGGAAAAATGTTAAAATCATTATTTGGATTTTATTTGATTTTATTTGGAATTTTATTTGCCCTAGAAAATTTGCACGTTTTAAAAATTGCATTTTAGGGGCCAAGAAAATGTTCATTCCGTTCTAAATATTTCATTTAGACGGTGAAAATTTGTTTTGGAATTTTTAGATTTTTATTTATTTTTCTAGGATTTTTCTAATTCTCGGAGGAATTTATTATAAAAAACTCCTTGGCACAAGACTTGACCGGGCCGAGGCTCACCAGTCGCCCAACCGCCGCCGCCGTGTCCGATGCGGACACCATCGCCGCCGCCGCCTTGCCACCTCCTCCAAGCCGGACCGCCCCCCCATCCTATAAATGCCGCCGCCCCCCCTCTAGCCGCCACCACCACCGTCGCCGCCTCCCGGAGCCCGAGCCCCGATCCCGAGCCCCGAGCCGCCGCCGCCACCCCGCCTGATCCCGAGCCCCGAGCCGTCGCCGCCACCAGTCGCAGTCAGAGTCAGCCGGGCCGCCACTAGCCGCCGCCGCCTCCCGCCGCCACCCCGCCGTTGAGCCGGAGCCCGCCGGAGTCCCGTTTTGGTTTTTTTAGAAAACCCTAGTTGCGTTTATTTTTATTTTTATTTTAGATCGGTTTATTTCTTCGGTTTATTTATTTAGCGAGTGTTTGCTCGTTTGTTCGTCTTAACGAACGTGTTCTTCGTTTATTTTCAGTTAACGAATGCTCGTTCGGTAAACTGTTCGCCGTTTTCTTTTTATCGGATTTATTTTGCGATTTTTCTGATCGCGATTCCTGATCCGATGTTCGATTTAGTATAACTTTTCGCTCGTTTATCGGAATCAGGCGATTCAAGCGCCTGGAGTTTCATCTCGAAACCCTCTTTCCGAATAACCAACTCAAACAAGTTTTTGCCTCTGTAAAATTTGACCCTAGCTCAGATTAGTAAACGGATCTTATTTCTTTCGCCAATTGACTTTCGTTGCTCCGTTTGGTTTGATTCTTTTTGCGAATCGGAGTTCTTAAGTTGAACTCTCCGGTCAACCTCTTTTAGTAGAGTTTTGCTTGTGCATCTTTGCCTGTTTCTTATGTCTGTTATTGTTTGCTTGCGATAGAATTCCCGGAGTGCGAAGCGTGTTACTACGAGTCTCTAGGATTCGCGGATCGTCAGCAAGGCAAGTAACACATTGATCATACTCTTTTCATACCCAGTTTTATGCATTAGTTCAATCCTCAAACATTGCATGATTAGGGTATCATTAACTTGTGGGTTGGGAAGTAGATATTGAGGTAGAACTTATTGCCCTGTTACTATCAAACCCTTGGGAGTTACTTCTACGCTTGCTTGTTATTGCTATGCTATGCTCGTACACGTGGTTTGGGTTTGAGTGTATTCCATGAAAGATGTGAGATTATTAATTAATGGTTCAACTTAAGGTGGCAACTTTAATACACATCTGGGTGGATTGAGGCACCTGGGGAACCCAAAGGTTGTCTGTTTTATTTTTGGAAATCCCGGGGTACCCGTGTGATCTTCCTATGGACCGCCACCCAGGCTCAAAGGGAACTGAGTTTATTTATGCTATAAACTTCCGTGTGCAGCCACAAGCTATTATGGGCTCTAGCATAGTTGAGTAAGTTACGTGAAGCTCTTGAAGAGGTACATCAGCAGGTAGTGGGTTTTGTAGGTTTGGTATGGTCTACCCGGAGTAGAGAGTTAATGTTTACGAAAGATCGTGTCTCGGTCATCCGTTTCTCAAACACCATGTAGTGCGAGAAATCAACGGAGGCGATCGAGTCGAGTGGGGAAAAGTGCGCAAACCTCTGCAGAGTGTACAACCTAATCCTGGTTAGCCGTGTCCCCGGTTATGGACAATTCTGAGTATCTAGTACTTGAGTATTCACATGTATCTCATCACTTTATATTAATATTGCTGGGATTTTAATTACTTTAATTGGGATTGAGTTGGGGTTATACCTTCTCAATGATGTTTCAACCACCATGATAGTTAAATTAAAATATATTCCTTTGTTGTAGGGAAAAATTGGCTTTTCGCAAAACTATAACCATAAAGCTTTCCACCAGCCATATATGCATGTAGTGATAGCATTATTCTGTTCCTGTTCTACTGTGTTATATTGCCATCATATTCCATGTAATGACCCGTTCTCGGGCTGCAACATATTATGTTGCAGACTTTTCAGACGAGGAGTAAGGATCGTTAGGTCGTTGCCGTGCAGCTCAGCTATACCATTGGAGTTGATGGACTCACTTTATCTTCCAAGCCTTCCGCTGTTATCGCATCAGATGGCCTTAAGCCATATTATCGTAATAAGTTCTCTTTTGAGACATTCGTTGTAATAAGTGTATGATTGATACTCTGTTATAAATCCTCCGAAAATCGTGTGTGTCAAGATTCTCGATCCAGGATGACCTTTGAAACACAGAGACTTGACCACCTGAGGTCGGGTCGCTACAAGATGGTATCAGAGCACACGTTGAGTGTAGGACACGACCACTAAGATAAACCATAGGTCACTCTTCTCTACTCATTTCTGACTCCTCTCAATTTTTTCACTCTTTAGGATGACGGAGATGAAGAACAAGTTTGCACAACCGGATGAAGAAACACCTTTTGGACGCCACTTGAAGGAAGTCACAAGGTACTTGAACATTGGAATACCAAGCTTCACCGGGACGTACAACACCACTTTACCAGAAGAGGAGCGCTGGATGATTCAAGTACAAGTACCAGGAAGGACGTTCTCGCCAACTTCTAAGCCCATAGAGTTTTCTTTCGAAGCACTCACCTAGAGTTTAGGCAAGAGTATGGCAGCTCACAGTACCATGGGGTGTATTGGCGAAGGCTACAACAGGGACCTTAAAGACACCATCTACCATATATGTGGGCGCCGAGACGAGCAATGGGAAGTAATTAGCACCAAGAAGGATAGATCCATTGCAGCTTTCATCCATGAGCTAAACCAGCACATTCGACATCAGGAGAACCAGATGTGCGCAGACATGATGGAGTTGAAGAAGGCGAAGACCGAGATCATCGAGCTGGAGGAAGAACTCAAGTCCACACACGATGGATATGAGGAGGAAATCAAGATACTACTGGATAAGAACGACGATCTACTCAAGAAGATCGGAGTATTCATGGGAGGATCCGCACCGGAAGAAGAGGAAGAAGATTCCACTTGCCCGGAAAACTACATCATCATCGACGACACCGATTCCGATCCAAGTGATGATGACTACGAAGATGAAGCTGGAGAAGACATCATGGAGTCTTCCACCGATCAAATTTTTTAGATGACCACCATATATTAGTAGTATTCCCCCATGTAACTAGTAGTACCTGAGCACTTTTTCGATAGGCCTAGACCGTTGTATGCCCTTGCTTGATTGATTGAGTGAAATGATTGTGTTTGTCTCATGTGCATATGGGTAGTGTTTTCTCACTAGACCTTTTTTCTATTCTAATCTCTTCCATCTAAACCCATCAGATGCCTCCGAGACGTGGCACCGGTTTTGTTTTCCCACCGGAGCTAGTTCAGAACCAGGGCAACAACAACAACAACAAAAACAACAATAACCAGGGCAGAATGCCTTGGTGCAATTGCTAGTTCAGAACCAGGGCAACAACAACAACAACAACAATAACAACCCGCCGCCAGTAGACAATTTAGCCCGTTTCCTGAGGTTACAACCGCCGGTGTTTTCCAGTAGCACCGAGCCAATAGTTGCTGATGATTGGCTACGCCGTATTGGAAGGGAGTTAACCACCCGGGATGCACGGATCTTTGAGAAGGTGCACTTTGCCGCACATCAATTGGATGGACCAGCAACCGCATGGTGGGAGAATTACACGGCTACTTTTCCTATATCCAATGTCACTTGGGATCAGTTTCAACAAGCTTTTCGCACGGCCCATGTTTCAACTGGATCCATGCATATGAAGAAGCGTGAGTTTCACAACTTACGCCAGGGGAACCGTACTGTGGCACAGTACGTGGATGAGTTTAGTAAGTTATCACGCTATGACCCTGATGATGTGGCCATAGATGCCGCGAAGCAGGAGAAGTTTATGGAAGGGCTGAATGATGAGATGAGCATGCAGTTGATGGTGGCAACTTTCAACAACTACCAGGAGTTGGTAGACAATGCCCTCATGATTGAAGGAAAGCAGCAGCAAACTGAGAGTCGTAAGAGGAAGTATGGACAAGGGAAGTACAACTCAGGAGCTCACCAGAAGCCTTGCGTGACCCTGAACTCGGGAGGACTTGTCCATAACCATGGAGGCCATAACCATACTTGAGGAGGATCGCATAACCACAATGGTGCGAAGAATGGGAATGGGAACGGAGCTAATAACAACCAGAACCGCCCTAACCCACCTACACCCGCCAAGAGGGACTTAAGCCAAGTTATTTGCTTTAAGTGCGGGAAGACAGGGCACTATGCCAATGACTGCCCTGAAGGAAGGAATAGAAATGGAAATGGGAGCGCTGGGAAGAAGCCAAATCCATTCAACAAAGGACATGTGAACCACGTTAACGTGGAGGAAGTTAAAGAGCAGCCGGACGTGGTAATAGGTAAGTTTTTGGTTAAGTCATTTACCGCTATTGTTCTTTTCGATACTGGTGCATCGCATTCATACATATCAAGGGGATTTGTGGATAAGTTTAAGTTATCAACCCAAACCCTTAGGACCCCTCTTTTAGTGAGCTCGCCTGTAGCAGAGTACATGGCTAGCAGATGGTGCACCCAGATACTCCTAACCATTGGAACACATGGTTTTCCGTCTGACCTAATTATCTTGGAGTCGCAAGGATTGGATGTGATATTAGGTATGGACTGGATGTCAAAGTATGAAGGAAGTATTGATTGTGCCAGCAAGTCGATTCACCTTACCACCCCGGAGGGACAAAGGATTAAGTATGTATCTAGGCATGTGCCTAGGAGGAGCCAAGTGAATGCCCTCACGGGAGTTGCACAGGAGGAAGTGCCTGTAGTAAAAGATTTCCCAGATGTTTTTCCAGAGGAGTTACCAGGCATGCCACCGGATCGAGACATCGAGTTCTTGATAGAGCTATTGCTAGGTACAGGGCCAATATCCAAGAGACCCTATCGGATGCCCGCAAATGATCTGGAGGAAATTAAGAAGGAGATCAAGGAGTTATTGGAGAAAGGTTATATCCGAAGGAGTTCATCACCTTGGGGAGCACCAGTACTTTTGGTCGAGAAGAAGGATAAATCCCTGAGGATGGTCGTTGATTACCGAGCCCTGAATGAAGTAACGATAAAGAACAAGTATCCATTATCGATGATCAACGATCTGTTTGATCAGTTGCAAGGAGCTAAGGTGTTTTCGAAGATTGATCTACGATCGGGATACCATTAGTTGAAGATTCGAGAGAAGGATATACCCAAGACAGCGTTCACCATGCGATATGGATTTTATGAGTATACGGTCATGTCGTTTGGACTGACTAACGCCCCTGCCTATTTCATGAGTATGATGAACAAGGTGTTCATGGAGTATTTGGACAAGTTCGTTGTGGTGTTTATTGATGACATTATGGTATACTCGAAGAACGAAGAGGAGCACAAGGAGCATTTGTGTATGGTTCTCGAGAAGCTCAGGGAACACCAGCTATACGCCAATTTCAGCAAGTGCGAGTTTTGGTTGAAGGAAGTTGGATTTCTTGGGCATGTTATATCAGGAGAGGGTATAGCAGTAGATCCCAGTAAGGTTCAGTCAGTTACTGAATGGTTGGCACCCACTTCAGTTGGCGAGATCCGCAGTTTCCTTGGACTCGCAAGATATTATCGGAGATTCATTGAGAATTTTTCCAAACTCGCCAAGCCAATGACTGAATTGCTGAAGAAGGATACTAAGTTTAAATGGACAGAAGATTGCGAGGCAAGTTTTCAGGAGCTGAAGAAACGGTTGACTACAGCCCCAGTGCTGACATTGCCAGATATACATAAGGAGTTTCAAGTGTATTGCGACGCCTCTCGCTTGGGACTGGGATGTGTGCTTATGCAGGACGAAAAGGTTGTTTCGTATGCCTCACGACAACTGAAGCCTCATGAGTTGAACTATGCCACGCATGATTTGGAGCTAGCAGCCGTAGTGCATGCATTGAAGACTTGGAGACATTATCTTATTGGAAATCATTGTGATGTGTACACGGATCATAAGAGTTTGAAGTACATTTTCACACAGAAGGAGTTGAACCTTAGGCAGAGGAGATGGTTGGAGCTTATAAAGGATTATGACATGAAGCCGCACTATCATCCAGGAAAGGCCAATGTCGTAGCGGACGCTTTGAGCCGGAAGAGTTACGCTAATATCCTTGAAAGTAGAGGACTGCCAAAGGAGTTAGCTGAGGATATTATGGAACTTTGGTTGGAGATTGTTCCAAGAGGTTTCATTGCAACGATGGAGGTTCAGTCTACATTGTTGGACAAGATTCGGGAAGCTCAGAAGGAAGACAAAGAGATTGCTGAAATAAAGGAGAAAATGAGTGAAGGAAAAGCCAAAGGTTTCCGCGAGGATGAGCACGATACCTTATGGTTTGAGGACCGAGTTTATGTACCCAATAACCCAGAGATCAGGAAATTAATACTTCAGGAGGCCCATGACTCACCATACTTGATACACCCCGGAAACACCAAGATGTATTTGGATTTGAAGGAACGTTTCTGGTGGACTGGTATGAAGAAGGACATTGCCGAGTATGTAGCCGTATGTGATGTATGTGAGAGAGTGAAGGCAGAGCATCAGAAGCCAGCAGGACTGTTACAGCCTATGCCGATACCCGAATGGAATTGGGATAAACTTTGCATGGACTTTATCACCGGACTACCCAGAACCAAAGCAGGATATGACTCAATATGGGTAGTAGTGGATCGTTTGACCAAAGTAGCTCACTTCATCCTGGTGAAAACAACTTATACATGTGCAAAGTTTGCAAAGATATATATGTCCAGGATCGTATGTTTGCATGGAGTTCCGAGGACCATTGTATGTGACACCCCAAAAAAAATTTAACCTGGTTTTGTTAAAAATTTTGCCAGGAAATTTAACTTACCTTTTTCTTGGTTTTTCTTGACTTCAGAACCATTCTTTTCTTGGTTATCTTGGAGTTGTTCCCTAAGATGAAAAAAATCTTTTACTTATGATATTGGACTTTTTTACCCTCTCAAGAAAATCTTTTCTGTTATCAGAAGAATTAATTATATAATATTCTACTTGATCTTTCTTTTCTTGAAAAAAATGGTTTCCCATAGTTTATTGGTCCCATTTGTACTACAACCCTTTTATATATTTATTAAACAATCCCACCATAATTTGGAGATGTCATATGGAGTATTTGAACCACTTTTGTGCAAAAATATCTTCTGCCCATTGAATATTTTTAGCTCTACACCATATTTTCAAATCTGGTCCAGAGAGCATTTTTACACTACAACCTATTCAAATATTTCTTTAAAACTTCTACCAAAAGTATGGGATATCAGTAGGAGCATATTATTCAACTTTATGCAATAACCTAATGTTGTTCTTTGGAAAAACTGAGTGAACCATCCTCTTTTCCATTCTGGTCCAACCTGATGTTTTGTACAGCAACCACCCTTTTAGTTGCTCCTTGATCCATGATTCCTTTTCCTACTTGTAGTCCTCCTTGCCAAACCCTTAAGTCCAGGAGAGTGGACCCAATGGATGATTCTAAGTGCATGCAACCATGCCCTGTTCTTTCTGTCCAGAATTGGAGTTTTGCAAAACTTGCACTAGCAAGTTTGTGCTTTGGGCAAACTAACCTTACCACCCTCTCTTTTATCTAAAGAGACCCCACTCTGGAGGTTTTGGCCACTCGAAGAACTGCCTAGGAGCCTTTGGCATTTTGTCAAACACCTTGAGAGCGTGGACAGTTTTGACTTGAGTTTTTGTTTACACTGTGAACTTAATACCCTGACCAGGCCAGTTTGTCCCATGGTTTTGCCCTAACCTATAACCCCACCCTCCTAACCCTCCTGTGGCTTGGAGCCCTCTACCATGCCATAGCATTTCGTCGAGCACGTCCCGTGCATGCTCTGGGCGCGAATAGAGCATGCGTTTTGCACGTGTCGCGCCCTGATTTCTGCACGCCCTGCGGAGCCACGCCACCCAATAAGCTCCTCACCGCAACGCGCCAAGCCGCCCTCGCCACGTCTCCGGCAGGCCAGCAGCTAGCCGCCAATGCCGCCCGACAGCCCCTGCAATGGCCAGCGCCGCCGAGCTGCGCCCGCTCGCCAGCTCGCCCCTGGAGCAGTACCCACTCGTCCGCTAGTTCCTTCCGCCATCCCCAGCCTCGCCACGTTGCCGGCAAGCTACAGAAGTCGGTCGCCGACGAGCTCATCCACTGCCACCGCGAACTGACGTAGGAACACTATAAAAGGAAGCCCCTCGAGCCCTACGAGCACACGAGCAGCCTCACACCGTACTCCTAGTGCCCCCATTGCCGTCAATTGAAGAGAAAGAGGCCGTCTTCCTCAACTCCGGCCGGTCCGGCCGCCGCCACTTCCCAGCTCCGTTCACCGCAACCAGGGACTCCCCCTCTCCACTCTCTCCACCAGAAGTCCTCTCTTCCTCCTGCTCAATTTTGATCGGGAGCCACCATAGCCCCAATACCACTCTGCTCCCAAATGCCTCCTCCGCCGCGAAGCTCGCCGCCGGCAGCTCACTCCGTCCCCACCGACCCAACGACCACTGGAAGGACCGCCCAGTCTTGCGGATCCATCCTGACCCTCTGGAGCCCGTGGGGAGCAGCCCTTCGCCGGCGCTGATCGCCGTCGCCTCGCCGCCGTTCGGGCAGAGCAAGAGGAGGGAGGTGGACTGGTCAAACCTGACCAGTGCCCCCCCTGGACCCACTGTCAGTGACCCCGCCCCAGTCCACGTGGGTTGAGTGGAGACGTAAATCACAAAGTACGTCTTCGACGTGTACCGGTTCGAAGCGTTTTCTTTTCTTTTTCTGTTTTATTTAAAAACCAGGAATTTGACTAAACTTTGACTGGCTATAACTTTTAAAATATAACCCCAAATGAATTTATTCTTCTTCCTACCTCTCTCAAATTTGACCTAATTTATTTTAAGATTTATTTGAAAAATTTCAAAACAACTTTTTGTGCTGTTTTGAGTCTATGTGTTAATTCAAATTTATTAAAAATAGGACTTTTGGAGAAGAAGAAAGCTTGCAAAAGTTTCTAGGGTGCACCCTGCCTCTACACAAACTGAAGGCAAGCATTCTGAACCCGACATAATATTTTTTGTGTGTTCGTTGACACGTTTATAACACCACCTCATTTCGGAATACTCGTTATTTCATGTGATATGATCATTTGCATGGATGCATTTTAGTGATCTCCTTGTTGTTGAAAATGAATATACTTGTGATGGTAGCCATTCTCATGTGCCTTGCATGCATGCCAGAAAGGAATCCGGGAAAGCCTCTGCCTTGGGTAGGCGTGAGCTTGTCGCCGGCCCCCGTCGGGATGGTTATGCCCGGTATGGCATGGTAAGGTATAGTGAGTGGTGACCTTGTTGGTTGAAATATATTTTTGTCATATATATCATGCAGGGAATTTAAAACCCTCCTGAGTCGACCGTATATCGAGTCTTATTCCAGTGAACCCCATACTTGCTTCGTACTACCACTTGTCCCTACAACAAGTAGGGTACGGTTCACTCAGTCGTCAACCCCTTTCAAGCACACACCGTACAGAGAGGCCATGGTGGAAGATATCGGTTGAAGCCGGTAGGCATGCCACCTGGTCCGGGCGCATGGGTGTTTCTGGTTGAGACCGAGAGGGGAGGCCACCCCTTAGAGCGCGCGTTATAAATTTGATCCCATGCTACGCGAGGTTGGAGCCTCCCCACTTAGAGTTTTGCTTGACAGGTGTCATGGGTGGTTCCAGACACGGGTAAGTTAAGCTGGTGTGTGCAAGTCGGTGTGTTTTCAATTAAAAGATCAGAGACGGAATTAGTCCCGAAGGACTAAAGAAATCCGTTACTCGTGGGTAATGAGTACACCCTCTGCAGAGATTAAACCTATTCGAATAGCCGTGTCCTTGGTTAAGGATTCCAGTCTAGGATGGGTCAGGTGTCGGTCTTTGGAGAAGAAACTGTTAGACCCGAACAATGAATCATGACGTGTGACTTGTGGTGTCTATTATTATTATTTCTGTTATGGACTAACCCCATGAACTTTATTTCTGTTGTGGACTAACCCGTTATATTATTTGAATTATTGAGTATCCTTGGGATGGTACTAACTCCTGGATATTCACTGTGTTTATGCATAAGCCCTTTAAGTGGTGTCGCTCAGACGCCCGACTGTGGCATTTATTTTTAAAGCCCTTTATGTGGTGTCGCTCAGACGCCCGACTATGGCATTTTTTTAAAGCCCTTTATGTGGTGTCGCTCAGACGCCCGACTGTGGCATTTATTTTCTTAAAGCCCTTTTAGTGGTGTCGCTCAGACGCCCGACTGTGGCGTTTATATTTTTAAAGCCCTTTATGTGGTGTCGCTCAGACGCCCGAATGTGGCATTTATTTTTCTTAACGCCCTTTATGTGGTGTCGCCAAGACGCCCGACTGTGGCATTCTTGTTATTTACCATCAATTCGAGACGTCGCTTCAGACATCCGAACGGTGCATTTTATTCCAGCCCTGTCATTACCTATTCACTGTTACATTTTAATGATCTGCTTGCATGCATCAGAGATTTTTTTTTCTTTATAACTGACGATGTGATCATAGAACATTTCAGTGCATACTTGTCACTTATATTTTACCGGTGTTCGAAATGTTTGCGAGTACATTCAAAGTACTCACTGGCTTGTCCCTGGCTATTGTCTTGGCCATATTTCTTGCGTGGAGAGGAGCGTTGCGATGGCAACCCCGGAACCTATGCAATGGTGATAGCAGCCTCGCGAAGATAGGAGTTAACCTGGTCAGCTGTTCCCGTGGGAAATGGAGTCCCATAGACGCTGATGATCTACAAACCGCTTCCGCCATCAACCACTAGAAACCATTTGTTGTACTCATGCACCGGATGGTCTTGTACCACGTATTTTGTATTTTTCTTGGAATTTCTGTATCAAGTTGGTGCCTCATCAGCTAACAGTAATCCTGGGGCTGGTGAGCACGACGGCCATTTTTCTGGAATTTATTACCCGGAAAAACCGGTCGCGACAGACTTGGTATCAGAGCCAGGCTGACCATTGGCTAATCCTATCTTAGTCAGGTCAATAAACTTAGGCAAACCAACCCACCAGACCATAACCGAAACCCCAGCCAAGCTTCTCGTGCAAGATAGCCACACAGTGACCCGACGCCTTTTCGGCAGTCGGTGCCCAACCTATCCACCTAGCCTGTCTATCGCGCACCAGTGACCAGCACCCCAGGTGTCTTATTCGCAAGCGTGCGAAGGAAGACTCCGTCCCCTTTTACTATAAAAGGGCACGCTAGCCCCAACACAGCACAGCCGCTACCCCAAACCGAGCCACAATGCCTGGCCCCGTCGTGCACAACGAGACCACAGCAACCAACCTTGGAGGCTTTGTGACCATACTCGCAAACCTCACCCGTCGTGCCTATGCGTTAGAAGAGCCACCCGAATATGTTGTGTACCAAGGACCCATGAGTGGTGAGAGCCGTCAATTTTGGGCCACCTTACACATTTACGGTAGGGGTCTAGCGCCCGAGCGCCCCTACAGGTTCACCGGAAGAACAACTTCCTTTGAGCCACAAGCCATCCAACTAGCTGCTCGAGAGGCTATAATTCATCTCAGGCACCTGTCGCCCAGAGTTTACTGTCGCTCGTTCCACTACTACCCCAGGCGTGAAGGGTATGGAAGACCACCCCAAGTTACCAACGGAGATCACGGGACGGACCCTGCATTGCTGCACCTCGTGCGCTATGTAGGTGCGCTGGAGGAACTGTTCGATCAAATCACCATTGATTTGATCGCAGCTCATGGAGAGCTGGTTCGTCGAGCCCCGGCAAGAGAAGAGAACGAGCCCAACACCGACAACCCAGACGTGCTGTTCGGACACCCGATCGAGACCCTGAGGTCAGCCCCAACCATCAGCCAAGGTGCTTTGATGACCCCCGAAGTGCTTCCTCGCCTTTTGGGAACACACTCCAACGGGGTTGTGGTCAACAATCCCCGTGACGGTCATCATCACTACCCCGAGCCTGCAGCCCCTCAACCCTCTCCAGCAAATTCCGACAGTGAGAACCGTGGAGAAGCCTCAACATCCACAAGGCACGCCCGCTTGGATGTAAACGAGGTAGACTAAGTCACCCAAGTGGTGTCGAGTCCCAGTGTACCCTCGCTTTGTAACCCCGTGATCACTTATATTAACGCAGCCTGTCGCCGTGCCTCTGTTTTAAATAGTAGCCTTGCATGGATGTATTAGCATGCAGTGTGATTTTTCTATCCCAGGCCCAACTACCAAAACCACCCCGACAACCCCACAGTGATACGTCACTTTGGTGAGATATGTATATGTGGCTTTGACCCCGACTCTCGGAGCCGAGCTGGCAAATTCATTACCTTTCACCACGGTAAAATGACCCAGCTCCGATGCTATATAAAGACCCCACGTGAGCTTGCCAAGCATCCCTCGCACAACCATATCTTGCCATGCCGAGCCCTAGTATTTATCTGAGAGCTCCAGATGCATCCCCGGGTAGTTTCGTCAAGATATTGTGGGATTTCACCTGCAGTACCATGGGCGCTACCCAGCCACACCAGTACGAGCTGTTCAAATCAAGGATCACCCCTTCCACCTCGAGATACTGGGCAGCAGTGCACATCCCTCCTGTAAACCCAAACAAAGACCCAACGGAGGTCTCCTTCGTGGGGAAATCTATGCCAACCCGCAAGATATGGTCAGAGAAGCTGCTGCGTATGAAGCGCTTGCTCGCTTCGATTCGCGGTGCCCTATGCCAAATAACGAGGGTATTATTACTTTCCGAGCCGTGGAGCACCGGAGGAGTAACATCTTTCCGGTGGATGAATTGAGAGAGACCCAGTCCCGCCAACCTCGCCCAAAGACGCTGCGTCTCTCAAGAGCGTTTAACCCAACGCGTGATGGGTTATCTCCAGGGTCTCGCGGATTTAAATCCTCAGATCGCCATCGGCAGATCACTGAGGCCCGACCAGGAGAGGCACATTCATCATCTGGTAAATCCACTTTCCCCGATAGAAGAAGAGTGTATCCCAGTACCAGAGGCGTTTTCTCAGGACCCTGTCCAGTTACCATTTTCATTTTAGACGTCTCTGCTGTGTGAATTGCTGCAACATTTGTTTGTGAGTTGTAACTTAAGCGCGGTACCCCGAGTTTGCACGGCGAGCAAATCATTTAGTTTCTGTTAACGAGAGTAGCTTTGTTGCGGTTTGACTTTAATGTATTACTATTTTTTTTTCTCTCACGAAAAATCCTGGAGTGAAATTTCTTTTCCCTGATTGCTGCATAATACATCCCCTCACGACTTGGATTATTTTATTTCCCGTAGCACCACGGCAGCAGACTCACAACCACTACTACTCGAGCACACACTCACACTGCTTGCAAAGAAAAAAAAATTGCAACGGTGTTACATCTAACTGAGCACCTCCCGACAACAGTCAACGCCCGACACACCCCACCTACTCCTCGTGATCACCACCACTGCAGAGAGCTAACACCTGAGCAGCAGCATCGCGACGATCATCGAGGATCATCGCGCACAGGAGCACGGAGAGCCCCAGCACCGCTGCCAGCCCTCCGCACAACAAGATCACGTACCAGTCTGGCACCACCGCCGCCATTAGAGCCTCGCCTCGAGCTCCGGCAGACGGAGACAGAGGAGAAGGAAGGAGGAGGAGAAGCAAGGCCGGGTGTGAGGAAAAGAGAAGAACACCTCGGCCGTTTTATAGCTCGAGTTCGGTGCACGGTGGGCGAAGTCCACCAACACCGCTCGTCGCCCGATCGCCGGTGTTCGGAGGCGAATCCTCGAGCAGTGACGACAGCGCACTGGCCCGCGAGGTGAGTGCACGCTGCACCGGCAGCTAGCACGCCGCGCACTACCGCAGTACGACCTAGATGCCCTACGCGCTAGGCGTCGCCGGTGGAGAAAGCACGGGAAAACACGCGGGAGAGAGGAAGAAGAAAGAGCCAGAGGGAGAAGAAGAGGCTGACAGTGGGCCCGGGTCGACCTGTCAGCCAGAGAGAGCACTGCGCTCTCGGGTGCGACCAGTGTATTTTGAGATTTAGAATGTATTCTAAATCTGTATCCAGCATAGAAATCCCTCGTTTTTGCTCCTAACCGTAGATTTTTTTTCACGCAGCACCAGTGTCCCCACACTGTATTTTGCACCACGTATTGCCCTCTCACTGTAGCTACTTTTGTTTTAATGCAATTTTGCTATAGAGTAAACTCTTAGCAAATCTCGAGGACGAGATTTTCCTTAAGGGGGGAAGTGTTGTGACAACCGAAAAAATTTAACCTGGTTTTGTCAAAATTTTTGCCAGGAAATTTAACTTTCCTTTTTCTTGGTTTTTCTTGACTTCAGAACCATTCTTTTCTTGGTTATCTTGGAGTTGTTCCCTAAGATGAAAAAAATCTTTTACTTATGACATTGGACTTGTTTACCCTCGCAAGAAAATCTTTTCTGTTATCAGAAGAATTAATTATATAATATTCTACTTGATCTTTCTTTTCTTGAAAAAAATGGTTTCCCATAGTTTATTGGTCCCATTTGTACTACAACCCTTTTATATATTTATTCAAAAAACCCACCATAATTTGGAGATGTCATATGGAGTATTTGAACCACTTTTGTGCAAAAATATCTTCTGCCCATTGATAATTTTTAGCTCTACACCATATTTCCAAATCTGGTCCAGAGAGCATTTTACACTACAACCTATTCAAATATTTCTTTAAAAGTTCTACCAAAATTATGGGATATCAGTAGGATCATATTATTGAACTTTATGCTATAACCTAATGTTGTTCTTTGGAAAAACTGAGTGAACTATCCTCTTTTCCATCCTGGTCCAACCTGAGGTTTTGTACAGCAACCACCCTTTTAGTTGCTCCTTGATCCATGATTCCTTTTCCTACTTGTAGTCCTCCTTGCCAAACCCTTAAGTCCAGGAGAGTGGACCCATTGGATGATTCTAAGTGCATGCAACCATGCCCTGTTCTTTCTGTCCAGAATTGGAGTTTTGCAAAACTTGCACTAGCAAGTTTGTGCTTTGGGCAAAGTAACCTTACCACCCTCTCTTTTACATAAAGAGACCCCACTCTGGAGGTTTTGGCCACTCCAAGAACTGCCTAGGAGCCTTTGGCATTTTGTCAAACACCTTGAGAGCGTGGACAGTTATGACTTGAGTTTTTTTTACACTGTGAACTTAATACCCTGACCAGGCCAGCTTGTCCCATGGTTTTGCCCTAACCTATAACCCCACCCTGCTAACCCTCTTGTGGCTTGGAGCCCTCTACCATGCCATAGCATTTCGTCGAGCACATCCCGTGCGTGCTCTGGGCGCGAACAGAGCAAGCGTTTTGCACGTGCCGCGCCCGAGCCGACGCCTCGCGCCCCGATTTCTGCACGCCCTGCGGAGCCACGCCACCCACTAAGCTCCTCACCGCAACGCGCCAAGCCGCCCTCGCCATGTCTCCAGCAGGCCAGCAGCTAGCCGCCAGTGCCGCCCGACAGCCCCTGCAATGGCTGGCCGCCGAAGGCGCCCGCTTCGCCACCGCCTCGAGCAAGTACCCACTCGTCCGCTAGTTCCTGCCGCCATCCCCAGCCTCGCCACGTTGCCGGCAAGCTACAGAAGTCGGTCGCCGATGAGCCCATCCACTGCCGCCGCAAACCGACGTAGGAGCACTATGAAAGGAAGCCCCTCGAGCCCTACGAGCACACGAGCAGCCTCACACCGTACTCCTAGTGCCCCCATTGCCGTCAATTGAAGAGAAAGAGGCCGTCTTCCCTAACTCCGACCGGTCCGGCCGCCGCTACTTCCCAGCTCCGTTCACCGCAACCAGGGCCTCCCCCTCTCCACTCTCTCCACCAGAAGTCCTCTCTTCCTCCCGTGAACCTTTCCCCCTGCTCGATTTTAATCGGGAGCCACCGTAGCCCCAAAACCAGTCTGCTCCCGAATGCCTCCTCCGCCGCGAAGCTCGCCGCCGGCAGCTCACTCCGTCCCCACCGACCCAACGACCACCGGAAGGACCGCCCCGGTCTTGTGGATCCATCCCGACCCTCTGGAGCCCGTGGGGAGCAGCCCTTCGCCGGCGCTGATCGCCGTCGCCTCGCCGCCGTTCGGGCAGATCAAAGTACGTCTTCGACGTGTACCGGTTCGAAGCGTTTTCTTTTCTTTTGCTGTTTTATTTAAAAACCATGAATTTGACTAAACTTTGACTGTCTATAACTTTTAAAAGATAACCCCAAATGAATTTATTCCTTTTCCTACCTCTCTCAAATTTGACCTAGTTTATTTTAAGATTTATTTGAAAAAATTTCAAAACAACTTTTTGTGCTATTTTGAGTCTATGTGCTAATTCCAATTTATTCAAAATAGGACTTTTGGAGAAGAAGAAAGCTTGCAAAAGTTTCTAGGGTGCACCCTGCGTCTACACAAACTGAAGGCAAGCATTCTGAACCCGGCATAATATTTTTGGTGTGTTCGTTGACACGTTTATAACACCACCTCATTTCGGAATACTCGTTATTTCATGTGATATGATCATTTGCATGGATGCATTTTAGTGATCTCCTTGTTGTTGAAAATGATTATACTTGTGATGGTAGCCAGTCTCATGTGCCTTGCATGCATGCCGGAAAGGAATCCGGGAAAGCCTCTGCCTTGGGTAGGCGTGAGCTTGTCGCCGGCCCCCGTCGGGACGGTTATGCCCGGTATGGCATGGTAAGGTATAGTGAGTGGTGACCTTGTTGGTTGAAATATATTTTTGTTATATATGTCATGCATGGAATTTAAAACCCTCTTGAGTCGACCGTATATCGAGTCTTATTCCAGTGAACCCCATACTTGCTTCGTACTACCACTTGTCCCTATCGTCAACCCCTTTCAAGCACACACCGTACAGAGAGGCCATGGTGGAAGATATCGGTTGAAGCCGGTAGGCGTGCCACCTGGTCCGGGGGCATGGGTGTTTCCGGTTGAGACCGAGAGGGGAGGCCATCCCTTAGAGCACGCGTTATAAATTTGATCCCATGCTACGCGAGGTTGCAGCCTCCCCACTTAGAGTTTTGCTTGACAGGTGTCATGGGTGATTCCAGACACGGGTAAGTTAAGCTGGTGTGTGCAAGTCATGTGTGTTTTCAATTAAAAGACCGTAGACGGAATTAGTCCCGAAGGACTAAAGAAATCCGTTACTCGTGGGTAATGAGTACACCCTCTGCAGAGATTAAACCTATTCGAATAGTCGTGTCCTCGGTTAAGGATTCCAGTCTAGGATGGGTCAGGTGTCGGCCTTCGGAGAAGAAACTGTTAGACCCGAAAAATGAATCGTGACATGTGACTTGTGGTGATTATGATTATTATTTCTGTTATGGACTAACCCCATGAACTTTATTTCTGTTGTGGACTAACCCGTTATATTATTCGAATTATTGGGTATCCCTGGGATGGTACTATCTCCTGGATATTCACTGTGTTTATGCATAAGCCCTTTAAGTGGTGTCGCTCAGACGCCCGACTGTGGCATTTATTTTTAAAGCCCTTTATGTGGTATCGCTCAGAGGCCCGAGTGTGGCATTTTTTTAAAGCCCTTTATGTGGTGTCGCTCAGACGCCCGACTGTGGCATTTATTTTCTTAAAGCCCTTTTAGTGGTGTCGCTCAGACGCCCGACTGTGGCATTTATATTTTTAAAGCCCTTTATGTGGTGTCGCTCAGACGCCCGACTGTGGCATTTATTTTTAAAGCCCTTTATGTGGTATCGCTCAGAGGCCCGAGTGTGGCATTTTTTTAAAGCCCTTTATGTGGTGTCGCCAGACGCCTCGATCGTGGCATTTATTTTCTTAAAGCCCTTTTAGTGGTGTCGCTCAGACGCCCGACTGTGGCATTTATATTTTTAAAGCCCTTTATGTGGTGTCGCTCAGACGCCCGACTGTGGCATTTATTTTTCTTAAAGCCCTTTATGTGGTGTCGCCAAGACGCCCGACTGTGGCATTCTTTTTATTCACCATCAATTCGAGACGTCGCTTCAGACATCCGGACGGTGCATTTTATTCCAGCCCCGTCATTACCTATTCACTGTTACATTTTGATGATCTGCTTGCATGCATCAGAGATTATTTTTTTTACAACTGACGATGTGATCATAGAACATTTCAGTGCATACTTGTCACTTATATTATACCGGTGTTCGAAATGTTTGCGAATACATTCAAAGTACTCACTGGCTTGTCCCTGGCTATTGTCTTGGCCAGATTTCCTGCGTGGAGAGGAGCGTTGTGATGGCAACCACGGAACCTACGCAATGGTGATAGCAGCCTCGCGAAGATAGGAGTTAACCTGGTCAGCTGTTCCCGTGGGAAATGGAGTCCCATAGACGCTGATGATCTACAAACCGCTTCCGCCATCAACCACTAGAAACCATTTGTTGTACTCACAGACCAGATGGTCTTGTACCACGTATTTTGTATTTTTCCTGGAATTTCTGTATCAAGTTGGTGACTCATCAGCTAACAGTAATCCTGGGGCTGGTGAGCACGACGGCCATTTTTCTGGAATTTATTACCCAGAAAAACCGGTCGCGACATTGTATCAGATAGAGGAACCCAATTTACTTCAAAATTTTGGCATCAGCTACACCAGGCCTTGGGTACCAGATTGGAGTTCAGTACCGCATTCCACCCGCAGATGGATGGTTAGACAGAGAGAGTCAATCAGATTCTGGAGGACATGTTGAGAGCCTGTGCGCTAGATTATGGATCTAGTTGGGATGACAATTTGCCTTACGCAGAGTTCTCATACAACAATAGCTACCAGGCCAGTTTGAAGATGGCACCGTTAGAAGCTCTGTATGGATGCAGATGTAGAACATCTCTGATGTGGGATGAGGTAGGAGACCGTCAGTTGTTTGGACCAGATTTGATCAAAGAATCAGAGGAGAAGGTTAAACTAATCCGAGACAGATTAAAGATTGCTCAGTCCAGGCAGAAGAGTTACGCAGATTCGAAACGCAAGGAAGTAACCTATGAAATTGGAGACAGAGCCTATCTGCGAGTATCACCCTTGAGAGGAGTGAAACATTTTGGAGTTAAAGGAAAACTAGCACCAAGATTTGTAGGACCGTACCGTGTTTTGGAACGGATGGGAGAAGTGGCCTACAAGCTGGAGTTACCTGAAGGATTGTCAGGAGTTCACGATGTGTTCCACGTATCACAGTTGAAGAAGTGTCATGCTGAGATGGCTGATATACCATTGAGAGACATAGTGCCCCTGGAGGCGATTCAGTTAGACAGTAAATTGACCTATGAGGAGAAGCCAAGAAGATTCTTGACTTTGACAAATGAGTCACTCGCAAAGAAGGTTATCAAGTTTTGCAAAGTTAAGTGGAGCCACCATACCGAGGAAGAAGCCACCTGGGAACGAGAAGATGATATTCGCAAGGACCACCCGCACCTATTCTCTAGCCAACCCGAATCTCGATGGCGAGATTCATCTTAAGGGGGGTAGGTTTGTAACATCCCAAATTTTTAATTTGGAATGTCATACATAGGTCATCCATGCATATCATATTTTGTTGCATCTTCGTTCCGCAATCCTCGAAGTCCTCAGCAACTCAAGGACCCTCGGAGAGAGTTGGGGATTTTCCGATTTTTCGTATTTGATTTGATCAAATATTGGAAAAAGAGGATTTTTTATTTTAATTATTTTTCTCTCCGGAAAATATTTCTTATTAAAATAAAATGAGGGGAGATAATATGACTTCTCCAAAAAAATTGAAATATTGGAGGAAAAATGTTAAAATCATAATTTGGATTTTATTTGATTTTATTTGGAATTTTATTTGCCCTAGAAAATTTGCACGTTTTAAAAATTGCATTTTAGGGGCCAAGAAAATGTTCATTCCATTCTAAATATTTCATTTAGACGGTGAAAATTTGTTTTGGCATTTTTATATTTTTATTTATTTTTCTAGGATTTTTCTAATTGTCGGCGGAATTTATTTAAAAAAACTTCAAGGCGCGGGCCGAGGCCCACCAGCTGACCCAACCTCCGCCGCCTTCCCCGCGTAGCCGCCGCCGTGTCCGATGCAGACACCACCGCCGCCGCCGCCGCCTTGCCCCCTCTTCCAAGCCGGACCGCCCCATCCTATAAATCTGGCCCCCCTCTAGTCAGCGACAACCACTGCCGCCGCCTCCCGAGCCCGAGCCCGAGCCACCGCCGCCACCCGCCCGAGCCGCCGACACCCGAGTCGCGCCGCCCGTAGCCGCCGCCGCCCCTAGCCGCCGCCGCCTCCCGCCGCCACCCCGCCGTCGAGCCGGAGACCACCGGAGCCACCACGTGGTAGCCGCCCCGCCGCCCGGTTTTCCGAAGTAAACCGTTTCGGTTTTTTTAGAAAACCCTAGTTGCATTATTTTTATTTTTATTTTTATTTTAGATCGGTTTGTTTCTTCGGTTTATTTACTTAGCGAGCGTTCGCTCGTTCGTTCGTCTTAACGAACGCGTTCTTCATTTATTTTCAGTTAACGAACGTTCATTCGTTAAACTGTTCGCCGTTTTCTTTTTATCGGATTTATTCCGCGATTTTTCTGATCGCGATTCCTGATCCGATGATCGATTTAGTATAACTTTTCGCTCGTTTATCGGAATCAGGCGATTCAAGCGCCTGGAGTTTCATCTCGAAACCCTCTTTCCGAATAACCAACTCAAACAAGTTTTTGCCTCTGTAAAATTTGACCCTAGTTCAGATTAGTAAACGGATCTTATTTCTTTTGCCGTTTGAGTTTCGTTGCTCCGTTTGGTTTGATTCTTTTTGCGAATCGGAGTTCTTAAGTTGAACTCTCCGGTCAACCTCTTTTAGTAGAGTTCTGCTTGTGCATCTTTGCTTGTTGCTTATGTATGTTATTGTTTGCTTGCGATAGAATTCCCGGAGTGCGAAGCGTGTTACTATGAGTCTCTAGGATTCGTGGATCGTCAGCAAGGCAAGTAACACATTGATCATACTCTTTTCATACCCAGTTTTATGCATTAGTTCAATCCTCAAACATTGCATGATTAGGGTATCATTAACTTGTGGGTTGGGAAGTAGATATTGAGGTAGAACCTATTTCCCTGTTACTATCAAACCCTTGGGAGTTACTTCTACGCTTTCTTGTTATTGCTATGCTATGCTCGTAGAATTGGTTTGGGTTTGAGTGTATTCCATGACAGATGTGAGATTATTTATTAATGGTTCAACTTAAGGTGGCAACTTTAATACACATCTGGGTGGATTGAGGCACCTGGGGAACCCAGTGTTGTCTGTTTTTTTTTTTTTGGAAATCCCGGGTACCCGTGTGATCTTCCTATGGACCGCCACCCAGGCTCAAAGGGAACTGAGTTTATTCATGCTAGAAACTTCCGTGTGCAGCCACAAGCCATTATGGGCTCTAGCATAGTTGAGTAAGTTACGTGAAGCTCTTGAAGAGGTAGATCAGCAGGTAGTGGGTTTTGTAGGTTTTGTATGGTCTACCCGGAGTAGAGAGTTAATGTTTCTGAAAGACTGTGTCTCGGTCATCCGTTTCTCAAACACCATGTAGTGCGAGAAATCAACGGAGGCGATCGAATCTTGTGGGAAAAAGTGCGCGAACCTCTGCAGAGTGTACAATCTAATCATGGTTAGCCATGTCCCCGGTTATGGACAATTCTGAGTATCTAGTACTTGAGTATTCACATGTATCTCATCACTTTATATTAATATTGCTGAGATGTTAATTACTTTAATTAGGATTGAGTTGGGGTTATACCTTCTCAATGACGTTTCAACCACCATGATAGTTAAATTCAAATATATTCCTTTGTTGTAGGGAAAAATTGGCTTTTCGCAAAACTATAACCATAGAGCTTTCCACCAGCCATATATGCATGTAGTGATAGCATTATTCTGATCCTGTTCTACTGTGTTATATTGCCAGCATATTCCATGTGTCGACCCGTTCTCGGCTACAACGTATTATGTTGCAGACTTTTAGACGAGGAGTAAGGATCGTTAGGTCGTTGCCGTGCAGCTTTCAGCTATCTTTGTTGGAGTTGATGGACTCACTTTATCTTCCAAGCCTTCCGATGTTGTCGCATTAGATGGCCTTAAGCCATATTATTGTAATAAGTTCTCTTTTGAGACATTCATTGTAATAAGTGTGTGATTGCTACTCTGTTATAAATCCTTCAAGTCCTGTGTGTGTCAGCATTACTGATCCAGGGATGACACTGAAACACAGAGACTTGACCATCTGAGGTCGGGTCGCTACACCAAGCCAACCCGATTTATCCTGAGATACATCCTCAACACTCAGCAGCCACTCCTCATCACCCATTTTCTAATTGATTCATTACTCATAGGCAGGACTGTCATTAGGGTTTGTTGTGTGCTCAGTGCTACCTATACTTAATGGTTCAGATGTATTAGGCACTACCAACACACCACCCTTGAAGCTAAACATTACGCCACTCATAATTGCTTAGTATATTTGTTCAAATACGAATTTCATATGATTCTAATGTTCCTACTTCAGTTTTGAAATGTGTGCCTGCCTGTTATAGAGACATAAGGGGTTTGTATTTCTGTGTGTGGTCTGGTCAGCACGGTTGGGGAGGTAAACTTTGCATATGCAGGGATTTATAGGGAGACACTCTCCGAGTTGAATCCGCAATGCATTCCATAGATAACCTCACTACTTTTTATGTTTTCATGAATCTCAGATTCTGAACAACATCATAATGATTATGACCTTGCGCGCATGAAAAGAATAAAGCAGAACAATGCCATGGCTGTCAAACTTGGCATTAAGGGACTGAAATCAAGTATGGATGCAATGCAATGCAAACGTTCTCCACCTACAGATTCATGCTCAGAATATGATCCTAATAAAGTGATTACGAGCTAGAGGGAGACCTAAGTCAATGTAGCTCCCTAGTGGAGGAGTCAGAGGAAGATGCCCTATCTTATTCACCCGTCAAGGTACTTGCTCTAACTTTCCAAGGTTACATTGCTCGCACATATCTTGCAACTGATTCTTTGCATTGCTTCTACTTTGTTGAACTACCATTAGAATAGTTTACACATCGTGTATGTGAATACGCCCTGCCTATCCATTTTCAAAGACATATTCCATACATCATCATACCATATTTATCCATTCAAATGCTGTTCTTGTGTATCAGACGTTCAAAAGGAAGAGGGCGATTGCTGATCGTGGAGGAGCACAAGAAAAGTATTTGGAAAAAGTAGTGGCACCTGATAAATCAAATAGCCCATTTGGTGTAGTTGAAATATCACCTGACCCACAAAATACCCCAACTCTAGCAGACTCTAGCCCTACTACACTGGTCATTTCTGATGCCCCAACTCAGCAGACACCAATCAAAGAACAAGTATGATTATGCCGCTTGACATAGCACCAAATTGTCTGACGCAAAACCCCATTCCGGCAAAGAGTACACCAAATCCAGTTTCCAAATCCCTTTTGAACCAGAGAGAGCCCCAATTGCAGCAAATAGGACCCTGCTCCATTTCTTCCCGCTTTAGAAGACGAAGCTTATGTTGTTGTCAAGAACTTTGTGCGCATCTTTCCTTCATGGAAAGATTATACCGCATACGTAACAATTTCCAGTCTTCCTCCGCAACTTACGCGTAAGTAATGTACTAATGTTATTCATGGTCATTACTGCATATATTTCTGCTGATAGATGACACAATATTTCATTCTTTTAAATAGGCGAGGAGCAAACTGGATTGTGATGATGAGCAAGAGTTGGTTGCGCTTTTCAAGCACTCGTTGATGAAGTATCGTTCCTACCTGAGGCAAGCGCACTTCGATGGCAAGCCTCCGAACCAAATTTCTGTAAAGTCTCCGGTGCTACATTTATCCGACGGTGACTGGAATAATCTTGTTACACATTGGTCTTGGCTACAGCGTAAGGTCTTGTCTATGATATCACATCACAATTTGAACTACATTTCTGCATTTGCCTTAATGTCTCACTTGTATGAAAACTGTTAGCAAAAGAACATTCGTTCCCAAGGGACCATAGAATCTCGCAACTATACTGCACACTGCATTGATCTTGTGAGTACCTCTTGCCCTGTATGACCATACTTACTTTCATAGCTGTTTGATTATGTAGCATCACTGCACATGTTAGCCTCGTAATCATCCATTTGGTGGACATTATAAGATCCGTATGGACTCTTACACAAATTTAGAATCAACCTAATGCTTTTGAAGAGGTTTAGCTCGCAATCCTCTTGTAAGGACTGAACGTGGTCTATCAACGTACTAACATTAACAGCTACTCCCTCCGTCCCATAATATAAGAACGTTTCAGACAAAGACACGGTGTTCAAAACACTCTTGTATTATGGGAAGAGGGATTGGGTCATTTTGTAGCATTCTCGCATCTTATCTCCCTCGCCCACCATTTACTAAAAAGATCGATCTATATTTAATCTTACCAACAAGTAGAATACACAGACAATGCCAAAGTGTAAGTGTAGCCCATTGCTCTTGTTAGTACATATTGTCCTCAGAACGCTTGTACTTCCAGTGGATTGGTAGTTGATTATGTAGCATCAATCTGCATATTATCTTCATTATCCTCTATCCCTTCGGTATTATCATATCTATAGTTACTCTCTACAAAATGTAGAGTATGTGCAATGCTTATGAAGAAGATTCTGTGCTGAAATTCTTGAGTTATCCTTCCCTTGACATGGAGAAGGGCATTATAAAGCGGGTGTTAACTGTTAATGTAAGTCAATCCTTCTAAAGCCTTTATCCTCAACTGTTGTTTAATTTTCTCATACTCCCTATCATTTACTGCTGTTTAGTTTGCTGTTTCTATCAAAATGCATGTTTGTAAGAACCGTAAGTTCTAAGTTTTACTTGTAAAACCAAATTTCTTATTCATACCATGCACATTACTTAATACTCCCTATATGTATGCTTGGTTTTCTGGATCTATAATCCAGTGTGTGGTGAAGCAGCCCACGTTTGCACCTTGTCATCTCCTGTTTTATCTTACTGATGTGGCTGATGATATGAACAACATGCCATGCACATTATCCAAAATAGATACAATGATTTTATTTGCCCTTCATCTATGCTTGTTATGTTGACATGGTAATCCAGTAGTGTGGTGAAGCTCCCCGCATTATGAACAATGCCAAATTATGCTATTGATATTTTGAACTTATTCTTTATTTTCTAATTTGAAATTGGATAGAATTGACAGAACTGTTATCATCTTTGTTTATACACGTGGAAAACCTGTCATTTCTCTGCTTTGTTTTTGGGTGATATGCCTGATGGCATGCACAAGTCTGCTGAAGGCTATGAGACAAACCCAACATATATTGCAGCAAAGAAGGCAAAACATCTAGAAGATAGCGAGACAACCCCAAAGTCTTGTCTTGATGAAGTGTTCAAGTTACTTGAGACAAACAGTCAGACAAGCTCACAGAATTCGTTTTCTGAATCAGTTCATCTTCTTCAGTCCCAAGTTCTAGCAGAAAGGCATTCTGCAACTCAACTTCGACTTGAAGTCCTATTTCTAAGAAAGATTGCGCAGAACACCAATGAGAACCTCATCGCTAAACAGCTACACCTGGAAGCTATGACCGACATGCTAGGCCGGTCTCATAGCCTTGCTCAGCAGCTTGCGCAGCAGTTCCCCCGCAAGGCTAACCTTTCTTGAACTGTCTTGGAAGTGGTCTCGGTTCAGTATTATTTTGTTACGCTGCAATGGTGCCCAGTTTTTGTAATCTGCTTCTTTGTTGCGCTTTATGATCACTGGTGGCGAACTTCAATGCCCAGTGGATGTAATATACCTTAAATCCTTTATTGTATAGTCTAGGTTTATTCTTAGTTACTATGCCATAATTTCTTTATTGTATAGAGTAGGTTTGTCCTTAATTCCTAATAGTTACCGCCATCATTCTCTATCTGAAAAAAAATCAGATGTAGTCGACTGGGCCGAAACATTCGATAACGGGCCAGGTTTTTAGCGGGCCACAATTGGGCCGGCCTGCGTCTTTCTTGGGCCCGACTGATTGGGGCCTTCACACATAGCGCCAGCCCAAACTTACACCGCCTATATTTTAGTTGGGCCTTTTGTCGCCTAACGCTTAGTTTGGCCAGTGTAGAAGCGCCATTAACAGGCTGAATATTTTACTGGCCTGTTATGACCGAGATGAAACCACGGCCTTTAGCAGGCCAAAATGCATGTTGGGCCTCAATTTTCACTAGTCGTCGACGGGCCTTCAACAGGCCGAAATGTAGACCGGGCCGTTATGGGCCCACTTAACTCACGGGCCGTTACCAGGCCGAAACATATCTCGGGCCTTAGTTGGCCCACTGATATCATGGGCCTTTAAGAGGCCGAAAGCTTAGTGCATGCATCAACGGGCCGCATTACGAGACAGGCCTTTAACATGCCCAAAGTCACGTTGGGCTTAACTGTTGCCACCTTTAGCACGGGCCGTTAGTGGGCCCGATGTCCCGTCGGACCATATATGGCCCATGGGCAGCACGGGCCATTCGCAGGCTGAAAGTCACACTGGGCTGAAATGGGCCCATGTCTACATCAGGCCTCTAACAGGCCGAAAGTCACTGGGCTGTAGTTGGGCCCGAATATTCGGCGAACAATTAACGGGCCAGATCTGGCTTCGGGCCGTAAATGGGCCCAAATATTGGGCGAACAATTAACGGGCCAGATCTGGTTTCGGGCTGTAAATGGGCCTTTATTAAGCAGGCCGTTATTGGCCTGGCCCACTAGTACCTGATTAATTTCTATGGGCCTTTGACTGGGCCAGCCTTTTTAACCTATATGGGCCTCTGTTGGGCCCAACCACGTGTCGACGTACCATAGGCATGTCTCCTCCAATGGACGGGCGACATCTGGCCCACTGACGGCCAATCAGAATTTTACACGTGGAAATTTCCCATTGGTCGGGGCTGTTAACGGGTTATCGGATCCAAAATCCGACCTGATAGCTTAACATCGTTTCGTTATGGTGGATGCCACGTGTCGGTCACCCTTGACGAAAGCACTTCTGTGACGCGCGATTTATCGCCATGGAAGTGGACACTTCCGTGATGATAATTTTGGTAATGTCATGGAATACTTCTACGACATCACCAGTATGACTATCTTGATTCTGTCATAAATTTGTCATGGATGTACATGCATGACAAAAAACGCGACCTACTGTGACAAACACGTATCATCACGGAAGTGTATTTTTTGTAGTGAAGTTGACAGTGTGATAATTGGTTTCATGTTGCATATATTGTCTAGCCTGTATTTCTTCAATTTTGATTAAATTGCACCTGCTGAGTTTATACGTTATACATGTGCATATGACATGGCTTTCTGTGTCTAGAATACACTGCATCTATCTATCATACCATGTTCTTACATCAAAGTACTACTATTGTGTATCCCGCATCAGTAACTCATGATTGGACGCTTTTAACATGGCAGTTTGATAGTGGTTGCATCTTGCATTGATTTCTACGTTGTCTTGCTTCTAATTTTTCAATTGCCACTTATGACAAGACACTTTTTAACTTGGCGAGTAATATTGGTTGCATCTTTCATATGGTGTCTAGCTTGCATTACTTCTATTTTCTTGAAAATCCTTCTGCTTAGTTTGCACATCGTAGCTGTGAATATGTCATGTCGTCCTATTTTTCTTACATATTCAACCCTCATACGGTTGTCTTACATCAAAGTATTGCTTGTCTGTATCATGCATCAATGAGTTCTGAAGAGTGATTTTATTCTCAACGGGTGCAGCTTGACATGGCAAAGTCAAAAAAGAGCAAGGAAAATAATATAGTAGGGAGTGTTGTTACTAAATCGGGTGAAGCGGAGAAGGTTCTCGCCGAGATTCTCACTGGTACTTATAGTGCAAGAGAAGGTCCAAGTCCACCGGCTAAATCTGCAAACACAAGATCACTGCTCCACCACCGCAGCATCCGCTTCAACTGTACCAAAGATCTCAACTAGTTACTCGTTCAGGTGCTCCGGAATCGCCAGTTCCCAAGCTGCCTTCACACCTAACACTACTCAAGCACTCACCGACACAACATGACTTGGCAAGATCAGATGAACCTCATGAGCATCAACACCAAGACGGTACCGACCGAGTCAAGTTGCGATTGCATGCTCCTTTATATATACTCTCACAGTTTGATGTACACTAACACTTTCCATATTCATTGTTGAACTAGCACCACGGCGCAAGCGGAAACAGACATCCGGGATAATGCTTGACAGATTAACAAAAATCTAAAGGAGGAAGAATGGAGATCCATTTTGAGGCAGGTTTAAAAAGGCCACGTGATGCTAAAGAGTCAGCCAAATTAGTATCAGAGGCAGCCGTTGCCGTTAGGTGTCATGCGCGTATCGTCCCAACGTGGATCCAGTACAGGAATGAGAAAGACGATACCCAGTTTAACACCTTCCTTGACCATTTATCCGTAAGTAATGTTATTCATCGCAATTAGTAATATTGTCTTGCTCTGTCCCATACTTTGTAGCCTCCTCCTAATAGGACTCACATTATTTTTTCAACAGATGAGGTTCAAGTTGGATCCGAAAGATGATGCAACTAAACAAGCATGGGCTCATGTTTTTCAGTCTGCTCTGCGACAGTATCGGTACCACCTTAGAAAATCTCACTTTGAAGGTAAGGCGAGCAATGAAATCGCCCAAACATCTACAGTGGAATATATTACAGATGAAGACTGGACAGCCCTCGTTAAACACTGGTCTGATCCAAAGAATCAGGTAGGCTATGTGTATTTGATCAGACCACATATTGAACTTATATTTATGTATGTGCCTTACAAGTGTATCTTCTTCTAGGCTAACTGTTTGAAGAACAAAACCAACCGTTCTAAAGTGAAATTCCAACAGACAACAGGATCTCGTAGCTATACTGCACACTTCGAGGCTTATGTAAATAGCTGCTACTTCCTTCTTTTTTTTGTGCCATATTATCGTATCTATATTGACTTGTTCCAAATACAGAGGAAAGCCCATGCGGACCAAAAAGAACCTGAACCGAATGCACGGTAAATCTTCAAGGATTGCCACACCAAAGAAGATGAAGGGCATGAGCACACCAGTTCAAGCCGCTGTTGTAAGTCCTTACTCCTCCTGCCTTGAACTGATTGTTACTGTGATGTGTCCATGTAACTACTTGGTTTGCAGCCAATGTCAGTTACTCTGTTCACTTTGATACACAATTGTCTTAACGTATCATTTCACCTTACATGGTTTAAAAGAGATGAATGATATTCTTTTGGTCTTGATCTGTAATCTAGTTGTTATGTTCACGTGCGCACACAATGATAAAATATTCTGTTTGTTTTATATCTGTTTGCCCATGATATGAATGATGTCATACTATGTTCATCCTACTTTAAACCATGTCTCTTTATCCTTAGATGTCAACGAATGTGAGGAAATATACAATACAAGAGGGCATGCTACATGGACATATGTTCAAAGTGATTTTATTATGTAGTTGGCACTACAATACATGCTAATGTATTATAGTAGTTCACCAAAATAAGTTATGTATAAACGTTTAACCTACTTTGTTTGTTTTTATCTCATTAGTAACTTATCCAGTACACTAATCTACAAGTTCAAACTTTCAGGAAGCTATGGAACAAATGATTGAACAGCCACAACCACGAAGGTGACGAGGCTACTACAGTGCACAATGTCACCTCTTGCTGCAAGGTGTCAAGATCTCTCCACTAACAAAGGTAAAAAGCACCTTCCTGCGTAATTCTTGGTTGGTTGTCAAGGTAACCTCGCCCAAATCGCCATCTTGAACAAAATCTTCCTGCTAGAAAGAGTGATATATCTGTGCTCCGCACACAAGTCCAATCCCTAATGGACGTTGTTTCGAAACAAGAATAGTGGTTGAGAAATGTCGCCAAGATATGAATGGTTTTGAAACCAGGACTATCGGACATTAAACCGTTGTTGAAGAGCAATGGCGGAAAAAAGGTGAAGATCGTGCTGCTCCATCGATTCTACACTGAAACATTAGCACTCGTGTCAATTGATCTCGTGCTTCTATACATCCGATGGTGATTTTATCCGGAAGGACTGTAAACTTTATGCCAACAGGCCTTTTGTTGTATGATTGGAATTTATTTTGTTGTGATACGACATTTATGATGCTGCCATGTGCTGCAGTAATTACGACGCTATTTTTGTATAGTGTAGGTTTATCTTAGTAATGTATTCGGCCGAAAGCTTCGTAGGAGCCCAACATGCCAACATTCGTCGGGCCCATTCCAATTGGGCTAAAAACGATTACGGTCCGAAATTGGCATGTAGCCCACTAAAAATATCTGGGCTTAAATTAGCATAAGCTTTCAAAATATTCTGGTAGGCCTGTGCCCATAGTGGACCTTTAATAAAGACTAAACATAATTTGGGCCCTAAGTAAAAATAGGCCGTTTACAGGTGTAAATATCTCGAGCCCATAAAAAACACGGGCCTTTAATAGTCCGAAAGTAAGATTGGGCCCTGATTGTGCCAAATAACCCACTGGACTTAGCAGGCCGAAATGGTAGCCCATTTATGATGCAGATATTTGACATGCCAAAATTCGGACGGGCCATAAATGCGCCGACCTAATACATGGGCCTTTAACAGGCTGGAACTTCGGTCGGGCTAGATTATCGTCATTTTTATATGGGCCGTTAATGGGACCGATATGATGCTGGGCCACATATGGCCCATGGTTTACGTCCGCCATTGTGCCAAAATGACAACAGGCCTAAAGTGGCCCAAATCTTTAGAGGGCCTCTAACAGGCCGAATGACACACATGGTCGAATATGACCCAAATCCTTCACGGTCGTTTATGGGCCGCAAGTTTTGATGGCCTGTAAATGGGCCCAAATGAAGTCGGACCTTTAACAGGACGGAAATACACCGGGCCGTAATTTGGCCCAATTACTTAGCGGACTGTTAACGGGCCAGAAGTGACCATGGGCTGCATTGATGACAAGTTTAGACCAGGCTGTTGACGGGACGATTTGACAGAGAATGTTGGGCCTTTAGCTGGGCCGACCCATTATGGTCTGCAGAATCTTGTGGGCCTTTAGGTGGGCCGGCCCATTGTGGTCCGCAAAATCTTGTGGGCCTTTAGCTGGGCCGGCCCATTATGGTCCGCTAAATTTTGTGGGTTTTAGTCGGGCCGCCCATTATGGTCTGCTAAATCTTATGGGCCTTCGGTTGGGCCAGCCCATTTAAACTTTGTGGGCCACTTTTGGGCCGGTCCAGATAAAGGCCCACAAGATTCTGCAGACCATAATGGGCCGGCCCAGCTAAAGGCCAATGAGAATTTTACACGTGGAAAATCGGTATTGGTCGTGGCTGTTAACGTGTTATCGGATGCAAAATCCGACCCGATAGCTTAACGGCGTTCCGTTATGGTGGATGCCACGTGTCGGTCACCCTTGACGAAAGCACTTCTGTGAGGCACGATTTATCGTCATGGAAGTGGACACTTCCGTGATGATAATTTTGGTAATGTCATGGAACACTTCTACGACAGCATAGGTATGACTATCTTGATTCTGTCATAAATTTGTCATGGATGAACATGCATGACAAAAAACACGACCTACTGTGACAAACACGTATCATCACGGAAGTGTATTTTTTTTGTAGTGTGGGGGCACGCTCAGTGCACCCACTGGGTGTAGTCGTAGAGACTACTGTTGAATATTTGATTCGGCAGTAGTCTTAGAGTAACTTTTCACTGTCATTGTCTCTTATTTCCGTCAACTGATATATCCCTCTAGCTGACTGCAGAGGTCTTGTGATCTTGGAGCTCGGCCTTCCGAGTTAAAGAAGAAGCATATCAGCATTGAACTTGATCTTGAACTCGCAAAGAAGAACCTCCAGACTGCTCAAGAAGAAACGACCATCATGGGAGGTAACCAATCGACTCTTGCCCACCTAGCAGCTCGCGTCTTTCACTGTTTTTGCTTTCAATCTCTTTGAACCGAGTGACTTCACACAAGCAGATGTGAGTAGTGAAAACCGTCAACTTCAGGCTCGTCTAAAGAGTGCTGTTTCTTTAGAGAGAATGAAGGAAGCTTTGGAGAAGAAGGACCAAGACCTTGCTGCTACTCAGAAGGAAGCACGTCAAAAGACAACGCTTGCGGACAAGTAGCTGACTTCAATCGGCAAGTTGGAAGAGGAGAACGCGGAAGCTAAAGACCGCCATCTCGGAAGCCAATCGGGAAATGGAGCAACTGAAGATGGACAAGTAGAACCTGACCAATGAAGTTGGAGGCCTCAGAGCCAAGACAGGCGAGCTAGAGTCCTATCTGGGACAACTTGCCGCGAAACTAGTTCTGGAGCCTGAAGGTACAGCCGCTCGACTGGTTAATTGTCGAAGTATGTTGTAATATTGTCGACTCACTATTTTTCATGATGGAGCAGAACATTGTCAGGATTTTGAAGCTGAAACGGGGCGGGTCGAGACAGGTCTCGAGCCCATCAATTGCCCCGTGAAAGATGACGTTGCGATGAACTTGCTGCGGTTGGAATCACGCTTGGACGGAGCCGTTGCCTATCTAGCTCGACTGAAGGCGGCGATGACCCGGGTGGACGCTGAACTCTGGCCTCAGTCAGAACTTTCTCAATACCTCAAGTCACTGATGATTCGACTCAATCAGATTCCTGGTCGAGTGCAGGAGTGGAGGAAGTCATCCGCTCGCTGTGGCGCTGGCGTCGCCGTGTCATTGGTTCGAGTGCACTGCAAGGAGGCCAGAGAAGACAAGTTGGCGGCCCTCAAGGTTGTGAATACTAAGAAGCACACTTTCCAGTCCTTCATGGACACCTTCCTTGAGGCAGCCACTCGTATTGCTGACAGCATTGACCTCGACAGCTTCTGCGATCCAGCCAGCCCTTCTCCCGCCGAGTGATTAAAAAAACATTATGCTTCACCCTCATTTGCCTCAGAATGCCGAGTGATTTTGTAATCGTTGAAACTCCTTCGGGCCTGATGCCCGAGTACTTTTAATATGTGGTTAGGAACCTTTGGATTTATCTAAACATAGCTTATCTTTGAATATGTTGTGTTTGTCTTCGAGCGGAATTTGTTCTTCCCTCGGATTAGTTTTTGTAATCTCGATGCAGCTTCTGAGTAAGAGGCCGCAGTCGACCTGCTGGGCGAGCCTTGAGCAGCATTGATCAGCTCATCAGCGAGGCACTCAGCAATGGCCTTGACGTTCTTGAAAGCAGCTCGCCTTGGCGTCAGCTGTTGGATGAGCCTTTGGCAGTGCGCACAATATCGTCCTTCTTCTTGACGGTGTAGCCTCGGGGGGAGGGGTCGTGGTCGACCCGTACCATTCGGTTGGGTTTTTCAAACTTAGGCGAGTGCTGGACTGCAGCTAAGCCCCCGAGTGAGAGGATTGCTCGCCACTCGGTAGGATTTTTTATACTTAGGCGAGTACTGGACTGCAGCTAAGCCCCCGAGTGAGAGGATTTCTTGCCACTCGGTAGGATTTTTTATACTTAGGCGAGTACTGGAATGCAGCTAAGCACCCAAGTGAGAGGCAGTGCGCACAATCTCGTCCTTCTTCTTGACGGTGGGAGGGGTCGTGGTCGACCCGCACCATTCGGTTGGGTTTTTCAAACTTAGGCGAGTGCTGGACTGCAGCAAAGCCCCCGAGTGATAGGATTGCTCGACACTCGGTAGGATTTTTTATACTTAAGTAGTCTTGGACTGCAGCTAAGCCCCGAGTGAGAGGATTTTCTCCCCACTCGGTGGGATTTTTATACTTAGGTAGTCTTGGACTGCAGCTAAGCCCCCGAGTGAGAGGATTGCTCGCCACTTGGTAGGATTTTTTATACTTAGGCGAGTACTGGACTGCAGCTAAGCCCCCGAGTGAGAAGATTGCTCACCACTCGGTAGGATTTTTTATACTTACGCGAGTACTGGACTGTAGCTAAGCCCCCGAGTGAGAGGATTGCTCGCCACTCGGTAGGCTTTTTTACACTTAGCCGAGTACTGGACTGCAGCTAAGCCTCCAAGTGAGAGGATTGCTCGCCACTCCGTAGGATTTTATATTTAGGTAGTCTTGGACTACAGCTAAGCAGCGCGCACAATCTCGTCCTTCTTCTTGACGGTGCAGCCCCAGGGGGAGGGGTCGTGGTCGACCCATACCGTTCGGTAGGATCTTTCAAACTTAAGCGAGTACTAGACTGCGGCTAAGCCCCCGAGTGAGAGGATTGCTCGCCACTCGGTAGGATTTTTTGTACTTAGGCGAGTACTGGACTGCAGCTAAGCCCCCGAGTGAGAGGCTGGCTCACCACTCGCTAGGATTTTTTAACACTTAGGCGAGTACTGGACTGCAGCTAAGCCTCCGAGTGAGAGGCTAGCTCACTAGTCAGTAGGATTTTTTATACTTAGGCGAAATGGATACGCAGCTAAGCCCCCGAGTGAGAGGCTGGCTCACCACTTGGTAGGATTTTTCTTTTCAACTTAGGCGAAACGGATTTGCAGCTAAGGCACCAACTGGGGGATTACATGTGAAAAATGAACAACAATCATTCAGAAGACTGTAAAATCGTGTCTTTGATAATCAAACTAAAAGATATTTCTTATTACATCTCAAAAGTCTGAATGCTTAAGAGTAAAAGGGGCGGAGGAGTTCCGCAGTCCAAGCGCGTGGCTCATCTTTATTGTGCTCAACATTGAAAAGACGATATGCTCCGTTGTGGAGCACTTTGGTGACGACGAAGGGACCTTCCCAAGAAGGAGCGAGCTTGTGTGGTTTATGCTGGTCCACTCAAAGAACCAATTCTCCCTCCTGAAATGCCCGACCCCTTAAGTTTCTGGCATGGAATCGACGCATGTCTTGTTGATAAATGGTCGACCGAACCAAGGCCATTTCTCTTTCTTCTTCCAGGAGATCGACTACATCTTGCCGAGCTTGTTCTGCTTCTTCTTCTGAGAAGAGCTCGACTCGGGGAGCATTGTGGAGCAAATCACTCGGGAGCACGGCTTCGGCTGCATAGACCAAGAAGAATGGAGTTCGTCCAGTCCACCGACTAGTGGTTGTCCTCAATCCCCAAAGTACGGATGGAAGTTCATCGACCCAGGCACCTGCTGCATGCTTGAGGTCACGCATCAATCGGGGTTTCAGTCCTTTGAGAATCAATCCATTTGCTCTTCCAGCTTGCCCATTCGACCGAGGATGGGCGACTGAAGCATAATCGACCCTGGTGCCTTGGGAAGCACAAAAGGCTCTGAACTCGTCAGAGTCGAAGTTCGACCCATTATCCGTGATGATGCTGTGCGGAACACCATATCTGAATATCAATTCTCTGACGAAACTTACAGTTGTACTTGCTTCAAGGTTTTTAATGGGCTTGGCTTCGATCCATTTAGTAAACTTGTCGACTGCTACTAGCACAAGGGTAAATCCACTCCTGCCAGTCCTCAGAGGTCCAACCATATCCAATCCCTAGACAGCAAAAGGCCAGACGAGTGGAATAGTCTTCAGAGCTGACGCATGCTTATGGGACATGTTGGAGTAAAACTGACAGCCTTCACATTTGCCTACTATTTCTTTCACCATCTCGTTGGCATGTGACCAGTAAAATCCGGCTCGGTATGCTTTGGCCACGATGGTCCGAGAGGACGCACGATGACCACAGGTCCCCGAGTGAATATCATTGAGGATCATTCGGCCTTCTTCTGGCATGAAGCATTTCTGGCAGACTCCAGTTACACTTTCTCTGAACAACTGACCTTTTATCACAGTAAAGGCTTTAGATCGTCGGACGATCTGTTTAGCCTCTTCTTCATCCTCTGGAAGTTCTTTCCTAAGAATGTATGCGACATATGGCACTGTCCATTTTAGTGACAACCAAAACCTCCATGACTAAGTCGACCACGTCTGGGATTTCGACTTCAGTCGGATCTGTGGTGCTCTTAGGCTGTGGGGACTCTTCAGTGAAAGGATCTTCCTGAACTGAAGGTGAATGAATATGCTCCAAAAACACATTGCTGGGAATGGCCCCTCTCTTAGATCCTATTTTTGCCTATTCATCTCATGCTTGATTTTTAGTCGGGTATATGGTGAAGCTCCAACCCTTGAAACTTCTTTTTCCAAATTTTCTTAATGCATTGTAATAACTAGTCATGGCTGGGCTCGACATCCCATTCTTTCATCACTTGATTAACCACCAAATCCGAGTCACCGTAGACCATAAGGCAACGGACGCCGAGTGAAATGGCCATACACAACCCGTACAAAAGTGCTTCATATTTAGCTTCATTGTTGGAAGAGTCAAAATGAATTTGGAGAACATAACTAAGCTTTTCTCCACGGGGGGATACCAACACGACCCCAGCGCCGGAACCATTCAACATCTTGGAGCCATCGAAGAACATGTTCCAATGCTCCGAGTGAAATTGAGTCGGCAGTTGCTACTCAATCCACTCGGGAAGGAAATCTCCGATTGCTCGGTACTTGATAGCTTTCTTTGCCTCAAACTTGATATCCAATGGAAGGAGTTCAATCGCCCATTTTGCCACTAGACCAGTTGCATCTCTGTTGTTCAGAATTTCAGATAATGGTCGTCGCTGACGACTGTAATGGAGTGGTCAGAGAAATAGTGTGCAACCTTCTTCATGGTCATGTAGATTCCATAGACAAGCTTCTGATAATGTGGATATCGCTGCTTTTATGGAGTCAAAACTTCAGAAAGATAATACACTGATAGCTGAACTTTGTAAGCCTTTCCTTCTTCTTCCCGCTCGACCGTGAGTACTGTACTGACAACTTGTCCAGTGGCTGCAATATAAAGCAGTAAAGGCTCTTTGCTGATTGGCGCAGCAAGCACCGGCTGGGTGGAAAGCAGGGTTTTGAGCTCTGCAAAAACTGCATCAGCTTCATCAGTCCACTTGAAATTATTAGATTTCTTTAGTAATCGGTAAAGAGGCAATGCCTTTTCACCGACACGAGAAATGAATCGACTCAAGGCTGCCAAACAACCACTAAGCTTATGAACGTCACGCGAACGCACAGGGTGTTTCATTCAGAGGATGGTATCAACTTTTTCTGGATTTGCGTCGATCCCCCGTTCAGAAACGAGGAAACCGGGTAACTTTCCACCTGGAACTCAGAACGTGCACTTTGACGGATTACTCTTTATATCGTACCTTCTTAGGTTGGCAAAGGTTTCTGCGAGGCCAGTCAGTAGGTCGGAACCTTTACGTGACTTGACCACAATGTCATCCATGTATGCTTCCACATTCCGACTGATTTGAGTGAGCAGATACTTCTGAATTATCCTCATGAATGTGGCTCCGGCATTTTTAAGACCAAATGGCATGGTGACATAGCAAAAGCACCCGAATGGGTTGATGAAAGCTGTTTTTATTTCAGCGGGACCATACAGTCGGATCTGATGATACCCGGAATATGCATCTAAAGAAAACAAGCGCTCACACCGTGCAGTCGAGTCAACAATCTGATCGATGCGGGGGAGGGGGAAATGATCTTTCGGGAATGCCCGATTGATATGCTTGAAATCGATGCACATACGAAGTGAATCGTCCTTCTTAGGGACCATGACCACATTGGAAAACCACTCGGAGTGGTAGATATCTCGGATGAACTCTGATGCTAGGAGCCGAGCCACTTCCTCGCCAATTGCTTTTCTCTTCTGCACGCCGGACCTCCGAAGATGCTCTTTGACGGGTTTTACATTGGGATCGACACGCAAATGGTGCTCAGCCAGTCCTCTGGGTACACCCGGCCTGTTAGAAGGTTCCCATGCAATGATGTCCCAGTTCTCACGGAGGAACTGGATGAGTGCTTCTTCCTATTTGCTGTCGAGTGTCATTGAGATATGAGTCGGTGCAGCATTGGGATCAGTTGGGTGGATATGAACCGGCTTCGTTTCTCCAGACGACTGAAACGCAGAATCCATGTCAGGCTTCTTAGCTCGGAGAAAATCACTCGGATCCGCATTCTTCTGATACTCTTGAAATTCAACTGCTGCCATTTGCGCGTCGGCAATTTTGGAACCCTTTCCGGAAGCATTCTTACGCTTCTCGCCGATTACGGATCGTGATCACTCCTCTAGGACCGGCATCTTCAGCTTGAGGTACACGTAACATGGTCGAGCCATAAAACGCGATAGGCTGGCCTACAGAATAGCATGATAAGCACTGGAAATCCACTACTTCAAATGTCAACTTTTCCTTATGGTAATTCTTGGAATCACCGAAAACCACGTCAAAGGCGATCCGCCGAAAGTGATTCGCTTTCTTTCGAGGATAACACCATGAAAGCTCATATTGCTCTCACTAAGTTTAGACATCGGAATGCCCATCCCCTTCAAAGTTTCAGCATAAAGGATATTCGAGCCGCTACCACCATCCATCAACACTTTGGTCAGTTGAGTGCCTTCGACCACTGGGTCGATCACCAACGCTTGCCTCCCAGGAGTGGCTATACGCGCCGGGTGATCAGACTGGTCGAATGTGATGGCTGTTTGTGACCATTTCAGGTATGTGGTCATCGTCGCCGGAGCGACCATATTCACTTATCTATTGATAACTTTCAACCGACTCTTGCTCTCAACATTAGCAAAAATCATCAGGGTGGAATTGACTTTGGGATAACTGTTGTCTTCCTCCTGGTCCTCGTCTTTGTCCGACTCTTTCTCCTTCTCACTGGGTTGTTTCTCGCGGAACTGTTGGATCAGGAGTCGACATTGCCGAGTGGTGTGCTTAGGGTAAATCAGATTACCCTCTTCATCTTTCTCCGTATGGATGTGACATGGTTAATCCAACACATCATTTCCTTCTTGATCATTTTCCTTCTTAGGGGTCCAGGGCCCCTTAGGTTTTCCTTTAAACTTTCCTTGAACCACTGCCGCGATCTCACCGGGTGCTGCAGGCTCGGCCTTACGTTTCTGTTTCCGATTGGAATTACAGCCACCGGCATCTTGGCCGACTGGTTTAGAGTCGATCCTCTTCTTCTCCGTTAGCTTACTGGGTTGCTATTTCCATCATCCGAGACAGAGTCATATCTCCAGTCCGACCGAACTTCAGGACTAGCTCTCGGTATTTGACGCCTTCCTTGAAGGCACACACTGCTTGATGCTCTGATACATTTTCCACGGTGTGATGGAAAGTGGTCCACCTCTGAATGAAATCCCTTAGAGTCTCACTCGGTTTCTGCATGCAATGCTGCAACTCTGTCAACCCTGCTGGCCGCTTGCAAGTTCCCTCAAAAGTTCTGATGAACACCCGAGCAAGCTCTTCCCACCTGTATATACTGTCGGGGGCTAACTGAGTTAACCACGCTCTGGCCGACCCTTCTAACATCAGAGGAAGACGCTTCATTGCCACTTCATCATTCCCACCGCCGATCTGCACAGCCACTCGGTAATCCTCAAGCCAAGTTTCAGGTTTGGACTCTCCGGTGAACTTACTGACTCCAGCCGTCAACCTGAAGTTGAGAGGAATCATCGCAGCTCGATGGCTCGATGAAACACCACGGACCCGAAACATGAACTCGCCGCCGGACGATCTACGCCAGGTCTTCTATATGCGCTCTGTTCCGGTCGACTAGACCTTGAACGAGGATAGATCTTGCATCAAAGCCTGGCTCTCTTGGGTCGACTAGTGCTCTGCGCTCGCCACTGTGACGGCGTCTGTCATCGTACTGCCGAGGCACATATGATGCACTCCTCAGAGGAGGCGTGGGCACTTGACGATGATTGTCGCGGTCGAGTCGGTGATCATACTGCCCACGGCCTTCACGCCGAAGGGGCGATCTTGGACTGTAGGCCGACTGAACTGTATCCGCTACCACGGATCTGCTATGAATCCTATTCCGCGATTGAGACACTGGTGTGTCCTGTTCTCCTGCTGCCCGGAGTAAGGCCCAGATCTGCATCAAACCTCTGCCAGCCTCCAACTGGGAAGGTTGAATTGACTCTGCTATTCGGGCCGCAGCTGTGAGATTTTGAATCGGAGTGCGGTATGCCTTAGGTGGAGGCGGAAAAGCTGTCGTCGACTGAACTCAGGTATCCGCTCCCGAGCACACTCGTCGAGAGCGCACTGGAGGTACTCCAGTCGAGTGTGCTCAGCCAAATTAGCCAAGCGCAACTCTTCCAAGGCCCGAGCCTCGGGGGTTTCTCCAAAGATGGGCGTGTGGAGTGCATCCATGTCGGCGACGAAGTTCTTCCCTCTGGTGTGAAGAGAGGGGTTCGGGATGGTACTCCTCATGGACGCGCGATGGATCGCCGCCACCATTCCCGCGATCTTCACGGCGGAAACCAGGCGGACCACGTGGTCCATCGACCATAAAGACTTTAGCTGCAAGGTCGCTGCTATCGCACTCGGATGCGGTCTCAGCGGAGCCAGTCGACAGATCGAACAGGCTGAGGAGAGTTTCGTCGGGCTCGATTGCCGCAACTTGATGGGTGGACGAATGTCGAGCCACCGCGTGCTTCACCCACCGCTGAAGCCGCGACCGGCCGGATCGCTTGCAGCGTCGAACAACGAGGAGAGAAGACACCATGTAAGCCGACCGATACTGGGTCGACGACTGCCGAAGAAGGATGCCACGAACGCACGCGCGGAAGTGTGTTGCCCCTCGGACGGGGAGCGCCTCGACGTCGAGGGGAGCTTCCTGAAGCCAAGCGGAGTCGTCGGCGATGAAAACGAGCGCGCCGAGACGGATCTCGCGGCCCTCAGCTAATCCACCGCCAGAAATCATGATGATGGGGATCGGAAAAAATTGCAACTTCACCAACAAGTCGCTAAGACACCTGCCCCATGGTGGGCGCCAACTGTCGTGGTTCTCAGCTGTGGTGAAGGTGTACACACAAGATTTACGAGTTCAGGCTCTTCTCGGAGGAAGTAATATCCCTACGTCTTGGTGCCCGGAGGCGGTCGATTGGATTATATGTGTGTGACGTTACAGGGGGTGCGAACCCTTGTGTTAGAGGAGGGGGGTGGCTTATATAGAGTGCGCCAGGATCCCAGCCATCCTCCATTACAAGGGACTTAATGTACATAAAGTAGGGGTGTTACTGATAACGCCAACCTTAAGTGTTATTAATGATCTTGAAGACTACGGAGTGAATGTCCGACCGTTGCAATGCTGAGCGATTCCTGGCCTTCAGTAGGTCGAGTGATTCCTCATATGGTCGAGTGACAACAGGCAGGGGGACGCCCGAGTGATATGACTGGTCGAGTGGATTGCAGTCGACCTCTTTGACTGGGGGTTCTTCGTTGCCTCTTGAACTTCTTATCTTATAGGGTAGTGACCTTGGGTAGGACGTATAGGTCAGGCCTATGACCCTACCTCAGGTCTGTATCCTCATCACCACCGCATTTGAACAGATCTTACCATCCCGTGCACACTGTTATCACCAGCTATATAGATCAAGAGCTCCCCCACCCTCTCCTGTTTCTGTTTTGTGATGATGTAAATAGCACCCAAGAAATCAGGAATGTTACCCATGTAAGAACTAGAGATAAAAAAGGGAACCTTTAATGATCACAAAATCACATAGTTCTAGAAAAAATGTGTTACAATAGGGTAACTTCTAGACTAGTATGCTAGGTAGCAAAAAAGTTTAAAAAAATACATGAAAAAATGATAAATTACCAATCTGTCCATGAGCAAAATTTCATCTACTTTGTATTAAAGCTACCATGGAAAAATTGTGGTGTCTTTTTTTGAAGTTGCTCATGCTCCACTTCATATATCCCGACTATGTAAAAAATGTGTCCTATGCAATTGAATGAAGGAATGATCTTCCCTTTGATCCCTGTTGTAAGAAAAAGCATGAAACATAACAATGTGTCAAAATTTAGTGAACATGTGTAGAATTTCCACTTTTCTATACGGAGAAAACAAGAACATTGTACGTAAGGATGATACTAACATGTGAATGCAAAAAGCATAAGCTGGTGGTACAAAATGGTTTCTAGCCTGGAAGATAATGCAGAAGGTCTATTGAGAGGTGGCATAATGAATCAACAAGAAGATATTGCACGCATGACAAACAACAATTTTACAAACCCCAACATTCCGGACACAGGTAGTTAATCATTTGTGCAATTACTACCAACCTTGATGTTTATAAAACTACCTTGATGAACTTATGTTGTTTACCATTGTTCTTTCTAAGAAATTACCAGCATTGATGTTTATAAAACTACAATGATCAACTTATGTGGTTTACAAGCGTTTAAATATCTTACTATAAACTAGGTGTATAAACTAACAAGTTCACAATGTATGGAAATGCCGGTCCTTGTTGGAAAAATAATCACCATACTAGATTGTGTGACTAAATTACCAGGTGAACACTGTGAAAGTCAGACATGTTGAGAGGAATTTACCACTCATCCTGGTAAGAAATTACCAACCTTCATGTTTATGAGATTACAATGATCAACTTATGTTGTTTACCAGTGTGTATGTAAGGGTCTTACCACACACCAGGCGCTAAACTACCAAGTTCATAGTGTATCAAATATCGGTCTTTGTAAAAAAAAAGATAACCATACTAGATTTTGTGACTAAAGCACCAGGTGAACACTATGAAAGTTATCATACATGTTGAGAGGAATTTACCGCACAAAAAGAAAAACTGACTGATATTTACTATGCCGCATTGCAGGTTCCTGGACGATCAATGCACACAACAACTTGCCTAGTGTGGAAACAAATGCAAGCATAGGAGCAGGAAGCTTTGAGGAGCAAACAATCAGTGAACTTAAAACTCTAGAATCATTTGGGATCGATGTTGATCAAGGGGGCTCCAACATGCATGCATATTCCATGCCTAAGCCTCCTATTCCATGAACAAAGTTTGACAATATGGAGAGCACACGTAGATCTTTGATTCGAACAACTGAGGGTGTTTTGTCTTCACATTTTCATGCATGGGCAAGAATGGTACAAAACATCAAACTCACAAATCGGATACAGGCAATCAAGACAAAATAACCTGCATACTAAATTTAGTGATAGTTTATAGAAGCGACAGGCTGCTATGATGCAGGTTTATGGGAAATTCCCTATATATCTATACGGTCAATCCGGGCCACAGAGTATCAAGCAATATGACTCACATGTTACTGTTTCTCATGTTGCTAAAAAGAGAGACAAATATACCATTTGACATGGGGCATCATGAAGGAAATATGCCCTAGAGGCAATAACAAAGTTATTATTTATTTCCTTATTTCATGATAAATGTTTATTATTCATGCTAGAATTGTATTAACCGGAAACATAATACATGTGTGAATACATAGACAAACATATTGTCACTAGTATATGACTCTACTTGACTAGCTCATGAATCAAAGATGGTTAAGTTTCCTAGCCATAGACATGAGTTGTCATTTGATTAACGGGATCACATCATTAGGAGAATGATGTGATTGACATGACCCATTCCGTTAGCTTAGCACTTGATCGTTTAGTATGTCGCTATTGCTTTCTTCATGACTTATACATGTTCCTACAACTATGAGATTATGCAACTCCCGTTTACCGGAGGAACACTTTGTGGTCTACCAAACGTCACAACGTAACTGGGTGATTATAAAGGAGCTATACAGGTGTCTCTAAAGGTACATGTTGAGTTGGCGTATTTCGAGATTAGATTTTGTCACTCCGATTGTCGGAGATGTATCTCTGGGCACTCTCGGTAATGCACATCAGAACAAGCCTTGCAAGCAATGTAGCTAATGAGTTAGTTACGGAATGAAGCATTACGTAACGAGTAAAGAGACTTGCCGGTAAAGAGATTGAACTAGGTATTGAGATACCGACGATCAAATCTCGGGAAAGTAACATACCGATGACAAAGGGAACAACATATGTTGTTATGCGGTTTGACCGATAAAGATTATCGTAGAATATGCAGGAGCCAATATGAGCATCCAGGTTCCGCTATTGGTTATTGACCGGAAACGTGTCTCGGTCATGTCTACATAGTTCTCGAACCCGTAGGGTCCGCACGCTTAAGGTTTCGGCGATGCTTTTATTATGAGTTTATGATTTTTGATGTACCAAAAGAGTTCGGAGTCCCGGATGAGATCGGGGACATGACGAGGAGTCTCGAAATGTTCGAGACGTAAAGATCGATATATTGGACGACTATATTCGGTGATCGGAAAGGTTCCGAGTGATTCGGGTATTTTTCGGAGTACCGGAGAGTTACGGGAATACGGGGAAGAGTATTGGGCCTTAATGGGCCTTAGTGAGAAAGAGCCAGGAGGTGGCGCGCGCCCCTCCCAAGCCCAGTCCGAATTGGACAAGGGGTTTGGGGCGCGGCCCCCCTCTCCCTTCCTTCTCCACTCCCCTCCTTTCCCCCTTCTCCTAGTTGGACTAGGAAAGAAGGAAACCTACTCCTACTAGGAGTAGGAATCCTACTCCCTTGGCGCGCTCCTCCTAGGGCCGGCCTCCTCCTCCCTTGCTCCTTTATATACGGAGGCAGGGGGCACCCCATAGACACACAAGTTGATCTTCGTGATCGTTCCTTAGCCGTGTGCGGTGCCCCCCTCCACCATATTCCACCTCGGTCATATCGTAGCGGTGCTTAGGCGAAGCCCTGCGTCGGTAGAACATCATCACCGTCACCTCGTCGTCGTGCTGACAGAACTCTTCCCCGACACCCTGCTGGATCGGAGTCCGGGGATCGTCATCGAGCTGAACGTGTGCTGAACTCGGAGGTGCCGTACATTCGGTAATTGGATCGATCGGATCGTGATGACATATGACTACATCAACCGCGTTGTTCTAATGCTTCCGCTTTCGGTCTACGAGAGTACATGGACAACACTCTCCCCACTCGTTGCTATGCATCACCATGATCCTTGCGTGTGCGTAGGAATTTTTTTGAAATTACTACGTTCCCCAACAGTGGTATCAGAGCCACGTTTTTTGCGTAGATGTTATATGCACGAGAAGAACACAAGTGAGTTGTGGGTGATACAAGTCATACTGCTTACCAGCATGTCATACTTTGGTTCGGCGGTATTGTTGGATGAAGCGGCCCGGACCGACATTATGCGTACGCTTACGCGACACCGGTTCTCCCGACGTGCTTTGCACAGAGGTGGCTAGCGGGTGTCAGTTTCTTCAACTTTAGTTGAACCGAGTGTGGCTATGCAATCGCCCTTGTCATGCGAAGGTTAAAACAGCACCAACTTGACAAACTATCGTTGTGGTTTTGATGCGTAGGTAATAACGGTTCTTGCTAAGCCCGTAGCAGCCACGTAAAACTTGCAACAACAAAGTAGAGGACGTCTAACTTGTTTTTGCAGGGCATGTTGTGATGTGATATGGTCAAGGCGTGATGCTATATTTTATTGTATGAGATGATCATGTTTTGTAACCGAGTTACCGGCAACTGGTAGGAGCCATATGGTTGTCTCTTTATTGTATGCAATGCAATCGCCCTGTAATGCTTTACTTTATCACTAAGAGGTAACGATAATCATAGAAGCATAAGATTGGAGAGGCGACAACGATGCTATGATGGAGATCAAGGTGTCGCGCCGGTGATGATGGTGATCACGATGGTGCTTCGAAGATGGAGATCACAAGCACAAGATGATGATGGCCATATCATATCACTTATATTGATTGCATGTGATGTTTATCCTTTATGCATCTTATCTTGCTTTGATTGACGGTAGCATTTTAAGATGATCTCTCACTAATTATCAAGAAGTGTTCTCCCTGAGTATGCACCGCTGCGAAAGTTCTTCGTCTTTGAGACACCACGTGATGAACGGGTGTGATAGGCTCTACGTTCAAATACAACGGGTGCAAAACAGTTGCACACGCCGAATACTCAGGTTAAACTTGACGAGCCTAGCATATACAGATATGGCCTCGGATCACGGAGACCGAAAGGTTAGCGTGAATCATATAGTAGATATGATCAACATAGTGATGTTCACCATTGAAAACTAATCCATCTCACGTGATGATCGGACATGGTTTAGTTGATTTGGATCACGTGATCACTTAGATGACTAGAGAGATGTCTGTCTAAGTGGGAGTTCTTTAGTAATATGATTAATTGAACTTAAATTTATCATGAACTTAGTCCAGGTAGTATTTTGCAAATTATGTTGTAGATCAATAGCTCACGTTGTTGCTTTCATATGTTTATTTTGATATGTTCCTAGAGAAAATTGTGTTGAAAGACGTTAGTAGCAATGATGCGGATTGGATCCGTGATGCGATGTTTATCCTCATTGCTGCACAGAAGAATTACGTCCTTAATGCACCGCTAGGTGACAGACCTATTGCAGGAGCAGATGCAGACGTTATGAACGTTTGGGTAGCTCAATATGATAACTACTTGATAGTTTAGTGCACCATGCTTAACGGCTTAGAATCGGGACTTCAAAGACGTTTTGAACGTCATGGACCATATGAGATGTTCCAGGAATTGAAGTTAATATTTCAAGCAAATACCGGAGTTGAGAGATAGGAAATCTCCAACAAGTTCTATAGCTAAAAGATGGAGAACAATCGCTCAACTAGTGAGCATGTGCTCAGATTGTCTGGGTACTACAATCGCTTGAATCAAGTGGGAGTTAATCTTCCAGATAAGATAGTGATTGACAGAGTTCTCTAGTCACCATCACCAAGTTACTAGAACTTCATGATGAACTATAGTATGCAAGGGATGACAAAAATGATTCCCGAGCTATTCGTGATGTTGAAATCAACGAAGGTAGAAATCAAGAAAGAGCATCAAGTGTTGATGATTGACAAGACCACTAGTTTCAAGAAAAGAGCAAAAGGGAAGAAAGGGAACTTCAAGTAGAATGACAAGCAAGTTGTCACTCCCGCGAAGAAGCCCAAAACTGGACCAAAGCCTAAAACTGAGTGCTTACACTGTAAAGAAAATGGTCACTGGAAGCGGAAAATGCCCTGAATATTTGGTGGATAAGAAGGATGGCAATGTGAACAAGGGTATATTTGATATACAATTTATTGATGTGTACCTTACTAGTGTTTATAGTAGCCCCTGAGTATTTGATACATGTTTGGTTGCTAAGATTAGTAACTCGAAACAGGAGTTCTGAGAATAGCAGAAACTAGTTGAGGGGAAGTGACGATGAGTGTTGGAAGTAGTTCCAAGATTGATATGATCATCATCACACACTCCCTATATTTTCGAGATTAGTGTTAAACCTAAATAAATGTTATTTGGTGTTTGCGTTGAGCATAAATATGATAAGATCATGTTTATTACGATACGATTATTCATCTAAGATAGAGAATAAATTGTCATTCTGTTTACCTGAATAAAACCTTCTATGGTCATACACCCAATGATGATGGTTTATTGAATCTTGATCGTAGTAATACACATATTCATAATATTAATGCCCAAAGATGCAAAGTTAATAATGATAGTGCAACCTATTTGTGGCACTGCCGCTTGGGTCATATCGGTGTAAAGCGCATGAAGAAACTCCATAAAGATGGATTTTCGGAATCACTTGGTTATGAATCATTTGATGCTTGCGAACCGTGCCTTTTGACAAGATGACTAAAACTCCGTTCTCCGAACAATGGAATGAGCTACTGACTTGTTGGAAATAATACATACCGATGTATGCAGACCAATGAGTATTAAGGCTCGTATGGCGGGTATCATTATTTTCTCGACCTTCACAGATGATTTGAGCAGATATGGGTATATCTACTTGATGAAACATAAGTCCTGAAACAGTTGAAAGGTTCAAAGAATTTCAGAGTGAAGTGAAAATCATCATACCAAGAAAATAAAGTTTCTCTGATCTGATCGTGGAGATGAATATTTGAGTTACGAGTTTGGCCTTGATTAAAATAATGTGGAATAGTTTCACAAACTCATGCCACCTGGAACATCACAGCGTAACGGTGTGTCCGAACGTCATAACCGCACTTTATTTGATATGGTGCGATCAATGATGTCTCTTACCGATTCACCAATATCATTTTAGGGTTATGCATTAGAGATAGATGCATTCACGTTAAAATAGGGCACCATCTAAATCCGTTGAGACAGCACCGTATGAACTATGGTTTCGCAATAAACCTAAGCTGTCGTTTCTTAAAGTTTGGAGTTGTGATGCTTACGTAAAAAAGTTTCAACCTGATAAGCTCGAACCCAAATCGGAGAAATGCGTCTTCATAGGATACCCAAAGGAGATTGTTGGGTACACCTTCTAATCACAAGTTCAAAGGCAAAATATTTGTTGCTAAGAATGGATCCTTTCTACAGAAGGAGTTTCTCTCGAAAAAAGTCGGTGGGAGGAAAGTAGAGCTTGATAAGGTAATTTGTACCTTCTCCCGAATTGGAAAGTAGTTCATCACAGAAATCAGTTCCAGTGATTCCTACACCAATTAGTGAGGAAGCTAATGATGATGATCATGAAACTTCAGATTAAGTTACTACAAAACCTCGTAGGTCTTCCAAAGTACAGTACGCACCAGAGTGGTACTGTAATCCTGTTCTGGAAGTCATGTTACTAGACCATGATAAACCTATGAACTATGAGTAAGCGATGATGAGCCCAGATTCCGCGAAATGGCAGGAGGCCATGAAATCTGAGATAGGATCCATGTATGTGAACAAAGTGTGGACTTTGGTGGACTTGCCCGATGATCGGCAAGCCATAGAAAATAAATGGATTTTTAAGAGGAAGACGGACATTGATAGTAGTGTTACTATCTACAAAACTCGACTTGTCGCAAAAAGGTTTTCGACAAGTTCAAGGTGTTGACTACATTGAGATTTCCTCAACTGTAACGATGCTTAAGTCTGTCCGAATCATGTTAGCAATTGCCACATTTTATGAAATCTGGCAAATGGATTTCAAAACTGTATTCCTTAATGTTTTTTAAAGAAGAGTTGTATATGATGCAACCAGAAGGTTTTTTCAATCCTAAAGTTGCTAACAAAAATGTGCAAGCTCCAGCGATCCATCTATGGACTGGTGCAAGCATCTCAGAGTTGGAATATATGCTTTGATGAGTTAACCAAAGCATATGGTTTTATGCAGACTTTTGGAGAAGCCTGTATTTACAAGAAAGTGAGTGGGAGCCCTGTAGCATTTCTGATATTATATGTAGACGACATATTGTTGATTGGAAATGATATAGAATTTCTTGATAGCATAAAAGGATACTTGAATAAAAGCTTTTCAATGAAAGACCTCGGTGAAGCTGCTTACATATTGAGCATCAAGATCTATAAGATAGATCAAGACGCTTGATAAGATTTTTCAATGAGTATATACCTTGGCTAGTTTTGAAATAGTTCAAAATGGATCAGTCAAAGAAGGAATTCTTGTATGTATTACAAGGTGTAAAGTTGAGTAAGACTCAAAACCCAACCAGGACAGAAAATAGAAATAGAATGAAAAGTCATTCCCTATGCCTCAATCATAGGTTCTATAAAGTATGCTATGCTGTGTACGAGACCTATTGTATACCTTGCTCTGAGTTTGGCAAGGGAGTACAATTTTTATCTAAGAGTAGGTCACTGGACATCGGTCAAGAATATCTTTAGTGAGGACTAAGGAAATATTTCTCGATTATGGAGGTGATAAAAGATCCCGTCGTAAAGAGTTACATCGGTGCAAGTTTTTACACCGATCCAGATGACTCTAAGTCTCAATCTGGATACATATGGAAAGTGGGAGCAATTAGCTAGAGTAGCTTCGTGCAGAGCATTGTAGACATAGAATATTTGCAAAATACATACGGCTCTGAATGTGACAGACCCGTTGACTAAACTTCTATCACGAGCAAAACATGATCATACCTTAGTACTATTTGGGTGTTAATCACATATCGATGTGAACAAGATTATTGACTCTAGTAAACCCTTTGGGTGTTAATCACATGACAATGTGAAATATGGGTGTTAATCACATACAGATGTGAATATTGGTGCTAAATCACATGGTGATGTGAACTAGATTATTGACTCTAGTGCAAGTGGGAGACTGAAGAAAATATGCCCTAGAGGCAATAATAAAGTTATTATTTATTTCCTTATTTCATTATAAATGTTTATTATTCATGCTAGAATTGTATTATCCGGAAACATAATACATGTGTGAATACATAGACGAACATAGTGTCACTAGTTTGCCTCTACTTGACTAGCTCGTGAATCAAAGATGGTTAAGTTTCCTAGCCATAGACATGAGTTGTCATTTGATTAACGGGATCACATCATTAGGAGAATGATGTGATCGACATGACCCATTCCGTTAGCTTAGCACTTGATCGTTTAGTATGTTGCTATTGCTTTCTTCATGACTTATACAGGTTCCTACAACTATGAGATTATGCAACTCCCGTTTACCGGAGGAACACTTTGTGTGCTACCAAACATCATAACGTAAAGGAGATCTACAGGTGTCTCCAAAGGTACATGTTGAGTTGGCGTATTTCGAGATTAGGTTTTGTCACTGCGATTGTCGGAGAGGTATCTCTGGGCCCTCTCGGTAATGCACATCACAATAAGCCTTGCAAGCAATGTAGCTAATGAGTTAGTTAGAGCATTACTAGTAGAACCCTCAAACCCTCAAACCCTCATAGCAGTTTTAAGGGTTGAGAAGTGCCAGTTTTTGACACTTTTAAGGGTTGAAAAACAGGGGCAAAGACTAGAACCCTCAAAGCCAACCCGTAAACTGCTTTAAAGGTTGGATTTGAGGGTTCTAGTCTTTGCCTCAACCCCAACCTTTAAAACTATCATTTCATATATCACACATTTCATCACATTTCGTCATATGACATATCCCAAATTTCATCACATTTGACATAAAACAAATAATCATTCTAGTTATTATTACAACACCGAATAAAACAATAATCATTCAAATTATTACAACAATGTTTGAGCAAATTACACTAATTGTTCGAATCAAATAGGACATAGAAAAGTAAAACAAAGATACATCGTGGGCCAATGCGCCGCCCATCCAACTGCCAGTGGTGCTCTATTAGATCATCCGGAGCCGACCATGAGTGGTTGCATCCTCAATCTCACGATGTGCTTGAAGAAAAGAGTGTATGCGAGAAGGGTTTCTTTCCGGTTGCACACGGGTACCAACATTGTCATAGAAACAAGGGAGGTTTAACCCTCTTTCATCCTCTAGGATCATGTTGTGTAGAATCACACAACATTTCATGATGTTCATCAAGGTTTTTTGTCCCAAAACCGAGCTGGACCACGAACTATGGCAAACCTTGCTTGCAAAACACCGAAAGCTCTCACAATATCCTTATGGGCTGCCTCTTGTGCCTTGGTGAAATGAGCCTCTTTTCTTGTTAAGGGCACCCCATTTTCTCCTTGATGGACTTCACAAGAGTTGCCCATTCGGGATAGATGCCATCGGTGAGATAGTATCCCATTGAGTACTCATTGTCCATGATTTTGTAGTTGCAAGTGGAGCATCCCCAGAAATTAATCTTTTGAACAAAGGAGATCTATTGAGGATATTGATATCATTGAGTGTTCCCGGCAACCCAAAGAATGCATGCCAAATCCATGTGTCCAGAGATGCTACGGCCTCAAGCACAATGGTAGCATCACGGCTTTTACCGCAATACATTCTGTGCCATGCCTTTGGGCAATTTTTCCACCTCCAATGCATGCAATCAAGACTACCAATCATCCCCGGCCATCCCCTTTTTTTCATTCATTTCCATTAATCTCTTTGTATCTTCCTCGTTTGATGCCCGGAGATACTGCTCACCGTACAACCGGATGACCAACTTGGCAAACCTACAGACTGACTCCATGGTTGTATCTTGCCCAATCTGAAGATACTCGTCGGTATAATCCATGGGTATGCCATAAGCAGTACCGCATTGCCGCCGATATCTTTTGATATGCACTAAACCCCATGATACCGGCGGCGGATCTACGACGTTTAAAGTAATATGAGGCGGCCTCACAATCGGTGACAATCTTCACAAACAAACTACGCCGCATTCGGTACCTTCTGCGAAAGAGACGAGGAGGGTACGTAGGTACCTCGGAGAAGTAGTCTTCCATCAAATGTTCGTGTCCGAGAGCGCGGTTCCGGTAGATGGTGACTCGCCCCATCTTCGACCCTCTCCTCTGATCCATCAGCTTCACGCGGTTTTCAAAGGATTGCACGTTGATGAGGAGGCTCATCATCTCGACGTCATCGTCTTGCAACAACTCATCGATGTCCGAATCGTCGGATGACGACCAACCCGACGAATCGGACAACGAGTCCATGTCATTGTTGTTCACCTCCATCTACACAATACAACAAACAATAAATTATGAGTGCCAACAATGAAACAAAAAGGAAAAAAAGTAAAACAAAAAAAAGAAAGGAAAACATACCGGGGCGGGCGGGGCCGGAGGCGGCGGGGTGGGCGGCCGGGGCGTGAGGCGGCGGGGCGGCGGCCGGGGCCGGGAGGCGGCGGGGCGGTAGGGCGGCGGGCGGCCGGGCCCGGGAGGCTGGGCGGGCGGCTGGGCCGGGAGGCGCTGGGCGGGCTTGGGGCCGGAGGCGGCGGGCGGCGGCCGGGGCAGGCGGCGGGCGGGCAGCCGGGGCTGGAGGCGGGGCGGGCGGCCGGGGCGGAGGCGGCGGGCGGGCCGAGGCGGCGGGAACGGCGCGGCCGAGGGGAGGCGGGGGGCCGGCCGAATTTGGGGCGGGCGACGGCCGGCGGCGTGGGAGGGAGGAAGCGGGAGGTTGGGGAGGGGAAACTTCCCTCCCGCGCGACGGGGGAAGGGAGTGCGGGCTGGGGTCGAGCGCCCCCCTCCAACCCTCACTTCTACGGTTTGAAATTGGGTTTGAGGGTTGGACCCTTACTTTTTTTTGAGGGTTTGAGGGTTTAAGGGTTCTAGTCTTTGCGTTTTTTTGTTGCAACCCGTAAAAAAGCGGTTATTTTTGAGGGTTTGAGGGTTTAGGGGTACTACTAGTAATGCTCTTACGGAATGAAGCATTACGTAACGAGTAAAGAGACTTGCCGGTAACGAGATTGAACTAGGTATTGAGATACCGATGATCGAATCTCGGGCAAGTAACATACCGATGACAAAGGGAACAACGTATGTTGTTATGCGGTTTGACCGATAAAGATCATCGTAGAATATGTAGGAGCCAATATGAGCATCCAGGTTCCGCTATTGGTTATTGACCGTAAACGTGTCTCGGTCAAACCGCATGTATACATAGTTCTCGAACCCGTAGGGTTCGCACGCTTAAGGTTTCGATGACAATTTTATTATGAGTTTATGAATTTTGATGTACCGAAGGAGTTCGGAGTCCCGGATGAGACCGGGGACATGACGAGGAGTCTCGAAATGGTCGAGACGTAAAGATCGATATATTGGACGACTATATTCGGACATCGGAAAGGTTCCGAGTGATTCGGGTATTTTTCGGAGTACCGGGGAGTTACGGGAATACGGGGAAGAGTATTGGGCCTTAATGGGCCTTAGTGGGAAGGAGCCAGGACGTGGCACGCGCCCACCCCAAGCCCAGTCCGAATTGGACAAGGGGTTTGGGGCGCGGCCCCCCTCTCCTTTCCTTCTCCACTCCCCTCCTTTCCCCCCTTCTCCTAGTTGGACTAGGAAAGAAGGAAACCTACTCCTACTAGGAGTAGGAATCCTATTGCCTTGGCGCGTCCCTCCTAGGGCCGGCCTCCTCCTCCCTTGCTCCTTTATATACGGGGCAAGGGGGCACCCCATAGACACACAAGTTGATCTTTGTGATCGTTCCTTAGCCGTGTGTGGTGCCCCCCTCCATCATATTCCATCTCGGTCATATTGTAGTGGTGCTTAGGCGAAGCCTTGCGTCAATAGAACATCATCACCGTCACCACGTCATCATGCTGACGGAACTCTTCCCCGACACCCTGCTGGATCAGAGTCCGGGGATCGTCATCAAGCTTAACGTGTGCTGAACTCGGAGGTGCCGTAAGTTCGGTACTTGGATCGATCGGATCGTGAAGACTTACGACTACATCAACCGCGTTGTTCTAACGCTTTCGCTTTCGGTCTACGAGGGTACGTGGACAACACTCTCCCCTCTTGTTGCTATGCATCACCATGATCCTTGCGTGTGCATAGGAATTTTTTTGAAATTACTACGTTCCTCAACACATCATATATGTTAGTTGCATTTTCCCATCATCCTTCTCAATCTTAAATTGCTCCTGGAATTAACATAAAAGGCATCAAGAATAATTTAAACGATTGAAGTGTAAAGAAATCGCACTACTAGGAAAATTCTTATAGGTAGACATCGTTGGGTAAATACCCCACGCTACTGCTATTTAGCAGTAGCACCTGACAAAACTAGCGCTGCAAGCGCATGTTAGCAGTAGCGCATGGTATCCCGCCCAGCGCTGCTACTAATGGGCCACGCTCTCAGCCCCTTTAGCTAGAGCGCTAGCCCCCCTCCCCCACACTGCTGCTGAGCCCACCTCTACTTCTCCCCGCGCCAGCCCGCGCGCCCCTCTCTCTCACTCACTCACAATCACGGTCACACACTTTGTTGAGGATAAAGCTACTAAGTATAAACCCGTCAGGAGGGCCCGGTTCACCTTAGACTGTGCTGAAGCCCATGAAGGTCTTGAAGATGGCGTTCAACTAGTAAAGCTTGGAAGCCCACGGCCCAAAGGCGGATTAGGGCCTGTAGTGGTAAATCGCCATGATTATGTAAACTTGTAATATAAGTTAGAAAGGAGAGAGACCGAGCCGGGCACTTTGTATAGGTCGGATCGGGACTCTGTAGACCGGCCGGGCGTCAACCTGTGTATATAAAGGGATGACCCGGCGGCGGTTCAAGGGAGACAACAACAACTCGAGGCCTAGGCGAAGCTTATTTGCTCCCTAGTCATCGAAACCACATCAATCCATTCACAACTAGACGTAGGCTTTTACTTTCATCGAAGGGGCCGAACTAGTATAAACTCTTGTGTCTTTGCGTCCGCTTTAACCCCTTCAAGTTAACCCGTTGCGATGGCTCCACGACTAAGTCCTTTCATGAGGACATCTGCCGTGACAAAACCACGACAGCTGGCGCCCACCGTGGGGCTATCGCCGCGATGGTTTGATGATCTTGTAGGGCAAGTTCGAAGGACTCGAAGGCTATGCTGTGGGCCGGATGACCAAGAGTCGTCGCGGCAAGCTCTACATCGACGACGCAGGATGGGGCCCCGACGCCGGACATCTGCACCGACCTCGTCGAGACGGCTCAGCGTACGAGATCCGCCCAGGTTAAACCGGCCGTAATGCGTGCCTTTGTGGGAGTCATCCACGGAGGAAGTTAAGAGGACGCATCAGAATCTGGTGGTGAGACCATCGTCTACTCTGGCGACGAGTCGTCAACCGGAGAAACTGAATCTCTATATCAGTTACAAGATGGCCGGATTGGGGGCTGCTCTGATGGTGACAGTATTCCGGACCCCTCCGATCTGCCCAACCGGGTTGGAATATTCATGGCCGGTACACAAGCAGCGCTTCACTCTTCGACTACTGCGGCAATGATCTCCGGTTCAACAGCGGCGACGGCTGCCGGGGCAGGAGGCCCTGTGCGCCCGCCGGCTGAAGTTTTATCAGATCTGTTCGATGCGTTGGCTGCGCTCATGGCAGAGGCTAACCCGGCGGATCAGGACGCTCATAACGCGGAGATTGCGAATGTGAAGGAACAAATCACTCAGGCTAAAGCGGATCTAGCAGCTGCAGACGCCAGATGATGGCGAGCGGGCGCTTTAGATGCGCAGCTTATAGGCTCATGTTGGATCGTAACGCGTCACATGAAGTCATGAAGAGGAAATACAGATCCCGTTTGCCTTGATTTTGAAGCGAGACCTCTTCAACACCCCGGAGTGGGAACCAGTAATCCACGGTGGTAAACGGGCGGAAGCACTGGACGGCGCGCCGTCCAGCCCCCGCTTAATAGATCTACCTCGTCATAACGCCAGTGTGCCTCAGGCTGTGCAAACACCTCCGGGTAACTACTCCAACCCGATGGATAACCTTGTTGCAGCTGCGGCACGGCTGGAGGCTATTCCAATTGAAGGTGATTCACCACAGGCGGTAGAGATGCGCCGGGTCAAGGAGCTCCTTAGGACAGCTTTGGTCCAACAGAAGCGATTCGTACAGCGCGACCGGATCCACTCTACCCCGCCCAAGCCGGAGCTATAGCAGGCACGTGGATGAACCGCCATATCAAGTAATGCACGGCGTGGTGCGCCCGTGGCAACAACCCGGCAGGTGGTGTCGATAACGCCAGTGAGGTGGTGGACCGGGCCCAGCGCCGTTGAGGAGGCGAATTAGCAAAGACAAAGATCGGGCTTATCACCACGCGGTTCCTCCGACCATCTCGGTCGAGCACAGGGTTACCTCTAGCTCTTTGGGGTGCCTTGCCTCTTCCCGGTTTTACGCAATGTACTCTTGCCCAAAGATTTCAAGGGTCCGCGCAAGGTGCCAAATTACACTGCCGATTTATCTGCAGAAGCATGGATAGAAAGCTATGAGATGGCCATGGAGATGCTGGATGTGGATGAGGCCGCGTGTGCAAAGTACTTCACCATGATGCTTGAGGGCACGGCCCATACTTGGTTGAAGAGCTTGCCGCCCAATTCTATCAGTTCATGGGCCCAGTTGCGAACCCGGTTTATCCAGAATTTCAAAGATACCTGTAAGCAGCCCATGTCCGCAGTGGACTTGGCGGCTTGTGTCCAGGGGGAAGGGGAGTCAACAACCCATTGGGTACGCCTCGTTTCGGAAATCTTGCACTCGTCAGACCGGATCAACGCTGACTCTGCGATCTTAACCCTGGAGGGCAACTGCCGGTTTCTGCCTCTGAAGTTAAAGTTGGCGCGCATGAAGCGATTTTGTAATGACATGGGAACTCTCATGGGCACTTTAGTGAAGTATGCTGATTCTGATAGTACCAAGGATCCCGAGTCTGACGATGACAAGACAGGGAAGGGAAGGAAGAACAGCAACTCCAAGGGCGACAACATCACTCAGGTAATGGCAAGCGTAAAGCGGATGGCAACATGGACTTTGTAGCCAATACCAACGCGCAGGACAAGGGTCAGCAACGCAGAGGTAAGGCGGCGAATCGTGGTGGGGCTCCGAATCCTAACCCGGATCGCTTAAATTATTTATTGAATCAGCCCTGTCCAAAGCACGGGACGAAGGAGATGCCGGCCAACCACCTTTGGAAGGATTGCTACATTATGCAGGAGTTCAAGAGTTCTAATGCTTTCCGGTATGATCACGGCTCTGGCGGCGGTTCAGGATCCGGGCCGGGTTACGGTGGAGGAAATTCCGGTTCAGGATTTAATGGTAATCCGGGCGGACATAACAACCAGAACAATCAGAATAGCCAAGGTGGTTACAACCAGCAATAGCAGCAGTCGGGTTATCAGAGCAACCCAAAGCAGTTGAACAGTGGGCAGTACCATGTCTTCACCACTAGCTTAGACAAGCGAGACCGGAAGGTTCAGAAGCGGGCAGTCAACGCTGTTGAACCGGCCGTGCCCCATTACCTCACGCTGGTCGGAGCAGCCCATTATATGGAGTAGAGAGGATCATCCTCCCCAATCGACAATCCGGGTCAGCTAGCCCTGGTGGTGGCACCTCAGGTGGGAGGTTATAAGTTCACCAAGGTACTCATGGATGGAGGGAGCAGCATTAACATCCTGTACTATGAGACCTTCCGTCGTATGGGGCTAACGGATAAACATCTCAAACCGTCCAATACAGTGTTCCATGGTGTGGTACCTGGCAAGTCAGCATATCATGTTGGTAAAATAGCTCTGGAAGTGGCCTTTGGTGATGATTATGACTCGGATCGGAAACATTGACGTTTGAAGTGGTAAAATCCAAAGTCCATATCATGCCCTGTTCGGGCGACGGCTTATGCCAAGTTCATGGCACGGCCTTGTTATATCTATTTGCAGCTCAAGATGCCGGGTCACAAGGGGACAATAACGGTTCATGGGAGCCGCAAGATCGCTTTGGAATGTGAGGAAGGTGATGCGGCCTATGCAGAGTCGGTTTGCGCTACGGAGGAGTTGAAATATTACAAGGACAACGTTGATCCGGCGGACATGACCCCTTTGAAGAAGCCGACTACAGAACATGATCTGGACTTGAAATTCAAATCGGCAGATGAGACTAAGCTTGTTGACTTCGTGCCCGGCGATTCGTCCAAGCAGTTCAGCATCAGTGCCAACTTGGATCCGAAATAGTAAAGCGCGCTCATCGAGTTCATCCATGAGAATCGGGACATTTTGCATGGAAGCCTTCGACATGCCAGTGTACCGAGGCAACTCGTTGAGCACACTCTTAATGTCGATCCCAAGTACAAACCGGTGAAGCAGTTTCTCCGCGGTTTAACGAAGAAAGGCGCAAGGCCATTGGAGAGGAGGTGGCGGGCTCTTAGCAGCTGGTTTTATAGTTGAAGTCTTCCATCCAGAGTGGCTTGCTAATCCGGTGCTGGTTCTTAAGAAAAACGGCACTTGGCACATGTGTGTGGATTACACAGATCTTAACAAGGCTTGTCCAGCGGATCCTTTTGCCCTCCCCCGCATTGACCAGATTATTGATGCCACTGCGGGTTGTGAGCGCTTGAGCTTTTTGGATGCGTATTCTGGGTATCATCAGATCAAGATGGCAGTTAAGGACCAGGAGAAAACATCGTTTATCACTCCCTTTGGAGCCTTCTGCTATGTATGTATGCCTTTTGGGCTCAAGATCGCCCAAGCAACTTATCAACACTGTGTACAGAATTGCCTGCATAAACAGATCGGCCGTAATGTGCAAGCCTATGTTGATGATAATGTGGTCAAGTCAAGGGAGAAGGAGACACTGATTGACGATTTGAAGGAAACCTTTGACAACCTGCGGGTTTACAAGATGATGCTCAACCCGGCCAAATGTGTCTTTGGTGTTCCGACAGGCAAGTTATTGGGTTTTCTCGTGTCCAACAAGGGAATTGAAGCTAATCCGGAGAAGATTACGGCTATTACCTCCCTGGCTAAACCGAAGTGTATTAATGATGTCCAGTGTTTGGCAGGCCGGATTGCCGCGCTGAGCCGGTTTGTCAGCCGCCTTGGTGAGAAGGCGATTCCTTTATATCAGATGTTGAAGAAGACGGATCACTTTGACTGGAGTCCCGCGGCTGATAAGGCATTTGAGGACTTAAAGCGGCAATTGGCCAACCCGCCTGTGCTCGCCGCTCCCATTGACAAGGAGCCGCTTCTACTATATGTTGCTGCTAACGCCAGGGCGGTCAGCGTGGCCATTGTGGTGGAGCGGAAGGAGGCAGGGAAGGAGCATCCGGTTCAACGTCCGGTTTACTATATCAGCGAGGTACTTACTGAATCTAAGCAAAGGTATCCGCATTGGCAGAAGCTGGTATATGGAGTTTTCATGGCAAGCCGGAAGCTGAAGCAGTATTTCCAAGGGCACCCCATCACGGTGGTCAGTTCTGCTCCCTTAGGCGATATCATACAGAACCGGGAAGCGAGTGGCCGAATTGCCAAGTGGGCTATAGAGCTTGGGCCGCATAGTCTGAAGTACGTGCCTCGGACGGCGGTGAAGTCTCAAGCACTTGCGGATTTCATTAATGATTGGACGGAGTTGCATGCACCTGAAGAAAAGCAGGATCACACATATTGGAGCATCCATTTTGACGGATCCAGGCAATTGGAGGGCTCGGGGGCTGGAGTCGTATTAACTTCCCCACGAGGACAAGTTCTCTTACGTTCTCCGCTTAATGTTCCCTTGTACTAACAATGCAGCTGAGTATGAAGCCTTGCTCCATGGTCTCCGGATGGCTAAGGAGATGAATCTAAGCTGGGTTAAGTGCTTCGGTGACTCGGACCTAGTGGCTCAACAATGTATGCGGCACTTGGGATTCAAAGGACCCACTCATGGCTGCATATCGTCGTGAGGTGGATATTGTTGCAGGTCATTTCAAGGGCTATCAGGTGGACCACGTGGACCGTCGGAAGAATGAAGCGGCGGACGCTTTAAGCCGGTTGGGCTCCCAACGTAAACCGGTCCCGCCCAATGTTTTTCTGGACGTGCTGCACAACCCGTCGGTCAAGCTCCCTGGTGAAGCGGATTTGGCTATTCCTGATTCGGAGGCTCAATTGGTGGCAGCTCTTCACGTCACTCCGGATTGGACGCTTCCTTATCTTGCGTACATGAACCGGGGCGAGTTACCAGAAGATGAGACGTTGGCCCGGCAGATAGTCCGGCGGTCCAAGTCTATGACCATTGTTAATGGAGAATTGCATCATTGCAGCGTGTCAGGGGCATTTCAATGCTGTGTGTCCCCTGAGGAAGGCTGTGAAATATTGTGTGAGATCCACGAAGGAGATTGTGGTCACCACGCCGGTTCAAAATCCTTGGTGGCTAAAGTTGCCCGCCACGCTTTCTATTGGTTGACTGCTTTCGTCTTGATGCGGAAGATCTGGTCGATGATGTGATGGTTGCCAAAAGTTTTCCAGACGCTGGCTCATGTACCGCCCAAGAATTGAGGATGATTCCAATTACGGCCGTTTGCAACCTGGGTTTGGATATGGTTGGACCTTTCAAAAGGTCCAAGGACAAGAAGACCCATCTCTGGTGGCGGTTGACAAGTTTACAAAGTGGGTGGAGGCAGAACCTGTTAGCAAGTGTGACGCCGCCACGCCGGTTCAGTTCATCAAAAGGTGATTTTCCGTGCGGCTTTCCACACAGTATCATCACAGATAATGGTACCAATTTGTCCAAAGGTGCCATGAAAGAGTTCTGTGAATGTGAACACATCCGGCTTGACGTTTCTTCAGTAGCCCACCCACAGTCCAATGGTCAAGAGGAAAGGGCTAATCAAGAGATCTTGAGAGGCATCAAGCCCCGGCTTATGGTCCCTTTGCAGAGGACACCGGGTTGTTGGGTAGAAGAACTACCATCTGTGTTATGGAGTATCAACACTGCGCCCAACAGGTCCACAGGATACACACCGTTCTTTATGGTCTATGGAGCGGAGACGGTTCTCCCCAGTGACATCCGTCATGACTCACCTCGTGTGGCACATTATGTTGAAGTGGACAACGAGACGGCACGGCAAGACGCTTTGGACCTGTTGGATGAGGAGCGTGACATAGCAGCTGCACGCTCGACGATTTACCAACAGGATCTTCGTCGTTACCATAGTCGCCGGGTCAGAACCAGAACTTTTCAAGAAGGAGATTTGTTGCTTCTGATCAACCAAGACCAGACTGATAAGCACAAGTTATCCCCACCTTGGGAGGGACCTTTCGTGGTCCGCAAGAATCTGCACAACGGGTCATACTATCTGATCGATATTCGAGAGCATAAAGACTCACGTACATCGGAGGAGGAGACCAACAGGCCGTGGAACATAGCTCATCTTCGGCCTTATTATACCTGAGCGATCGGCTCTACTCATGTACATATTATGACAGTGTATATATTATGAATAAATTAATAAACCAGAGACTCAACTAAAGCGGGGTATCTGTTCTGTTACAACATGCGTGGTTACATGGAGTTGTTCTGTCTTAAAGCGGCCTCCGGTTTACCCCCTGAGTTTGCTTTTCAAAAGCTTTATGATATCACTTGGGGGCTTGGTCGTGTCCGAACCAATGCAACACCTTTTGATAGGCGAAAGCCACCAGGTCACTTGGGGACATGGTCAAGTCTGAACCAACACGCCTCTTGATCGGCCTAAGGCCATAGAGTCACTTGGGGGCTTGGTCGAACCCGAACCATTGCCACGCCACTTGATCGGCATAATTCCACGGTTTCAGTTGGGGACCTAGCTGACTCGAACCATAGCTACACCTTATTGGGAGCTTGGTCGTGTCCGACCATGGTAACACCATCTGATCGGCTCAGTAAAGCCTCTTTTTGCAAACGGTTTTATCATTGCCTTTTCTTCCATATTTTTTTTCATAACTGTTATTTGATTTTTGTTGCGGTTTTTAAACCGATAACATTTTTCACCGGTTCAAACTGTCAATTGACGGAATTCGGTCCATTTTTAATCCGGAGATAATTTTTCCAGTTTGACTTTTTCTGTTAACATCCCATTATGGAGTAATGGGGGCTTGTCATGACCCGGCACGGTTTACATGGTAAACCGGCATTATAAACACAGGAGCTGTTTTCTCCTTTGACGGTAATGGTTTATACAACCACCGCTTCAAGATTGGCTAAGCCAACTTCGTGCCCAGCGATGGCAGGTATTTTGTATCACAAATTTTGATCATATAGCTCATTATTTCATTGTATATATATATGAACGTCACAAGCCGGCTGGCGGCACAAACCGCCGTGGCAGTTTAAGATTTTCGCTGCAGGTAATAATTTATCATTGGCAAATCAAAAGGAGGCATAAGTTGCAAAACGTATGCACGAAGGCATATAAATGCCAAGTTGGCAGCTAGTTTTATTACAAGGCATTCAGAGGCCCAAAATTTGGAGTTGCTTCAAAACGGGCAGTTTCTGACATACCAACCGACTTGACGGATTAAGCTTCATTGCCGGGTTGACGTGAAGTAGATGGGTAAATGCGGTGTCGGTTCAACTTCTTCCTCCTCATCATCCAATGGCGGAAGTCATCGGTGGTCGATCAATCCGGGTTAAAGCACGAAGACAGCCTCTTCACTTATAAGCTCGGCCGGATCAACGCGTCGGGCGTAAGTGTGCTTATGGGTTGGTGGAAAAAGGTTCTGCACTTCCGGAATAACATCTTCAACCCGTCTGTTGTTACGTGATCGTAGAAGGAGCAAAGTGAACCGTCAGTTGGCCTCTTCGCCAGCTTGACTCGCCAATGACGCATCTCCCTTGTTACCCGTTTGAGAGCATCATTATCAAATACTTCGCCATTTTCTTGAAACCGGGAAGCTTTTGGCTATGTCAGCCGGATCAAGGTCAGCTATCCATGCTTTGGCGCGAGTTAGTGCCAATAAGGTGCCAGCCCGGGCAGCGGATCGTTTCAATTCTTCTATCTGTGCTGGTATCATAGATAGCCGGTCCAGTGTGTCCTTGATCAGTGTCGGAGCTGCATTATCATAAGAAGTGGCGGAAATAACTCGCTGGGTGCCGGTATACAGCTGTTCAATTAGCGTATACGCGGCCTTGAGTTTCTTCCGCATGTCAGAGCCAGGATGAGCAATGCGCCTACCTATACCGGTTTAAGAAAGTTCGGAGTTAAACGGAGGAAATTTCAAAACAGAATATTCATCACAACCTTGGTGAAACGTTGCTTACCAAATATTGCGAGAGGTCATGGCATTGATTTGGCGCTTTAATCGATGAGCTCTTCCGTCAGCGGTTTAAGAGCTGCTTGACATCTTCCGCCTGCTTTAGCAAGCCCACCTTTTCAAGATCCCAGCTGGCCCGCTCAGACTTAAACCACTCCTTGAGCTGCTCCATGGTAGTCAAGGCGGTTTCAACTCATCCTTGGCCTTGGAGGTTTCGCTTGTTGAGATTTCAGATTTTCTTGAAGATCATTGATTTGTGAGACTTGTTGGCGTATCTCACTCTGCAACAAAAAGGGAGCATGTTAATATCTTCATAAGAAGTCCCAAGCGCATAACCAGTCATACACTTGGCACTTGGGGGCTAATGCGGATCATTTTTTATACTGATTATTGAAGTCCCATGGATTAATACAAGTGTTAATCATGGCACTTGGGGGCTAATGCGTGTTTGATCGGAAATATATAAGACAAAGTACTATGGATTATGCAAAGTCCCGTTTGACTTTCTAGGGACAAACCGGCCCTTGGGGGCTACTATGCAATGAAGGTACAAGAGAAAGGCACAACTGTTTACCTCATAGCGCTCCTTCGTCAGATTTACTAAACCGGCTTCATAATCACGGCTTGTGTAGAGCCGGTTCAGGAAGCCAGAGTGAAGGTCTTGGGCAGAGAAATTGTTATAAGCTGATAGATCAGTTTTCTCCTTCCCTTTGCTCATGGCAGTAAATTCTTCCTTGGCAGTGTGCTTTGATAGAGCAACCGGATTGCCAGGTGCGGTATATGCGGCGCCCGTAACTACGACATCATCATCTTTGGTCGGACTGGCCGGATTAGCATTTTCAACAGGGCTCGGCGCTCTCATACCCGGGCTTGGCGGATCAGCAGTTGAGTCCCGTTGTTCTGCTGCAAGACTCGGAGGAGCAGGAGGATGTGAAGTCTCAACTTGGACATCCGGTTCAACCTCTGGCGGATTAGCATTGGCATCTTTCCCAGCAGAGTTGTCTTTAGCAACTTCGGGATTTTCACCATGATGCTCTGGAGTCTTCTCCGGATCAACATCCACAGTAGGGTCAAGGGTCTTGGCCTTCTAACTAAGTTGAGCCTTGGTGCTACAACATCAAGGGTTAGATGATAAACCGACAAATACAAGGAACAAATTAAGGAGTAATATACTTACCCAGCAGTAACTTTGAGAGGAGGCAGCTGAGTGGTTGATGAACCGCCAGACGAGTTGGAAGAAGCTCGTAATTGGATCGACGGATTGAGAGGGCATCGGAAGAAACCTTTCAAAGGATAACGCCAGGAGAACAAGTCACCTCACGGACGACGTTTCCGGGTTGGTGTCGACTAAACCGGATGATGTAATTTGTTGACCGCTATCTTGGGTCGTCTGCACGTTCTTCGATTTCTTGAGTCTTCAAAGAAAATTTTGGATCCAAATGAGCATAGGAGTGAGATTGTTTCACTTTCCGGACTGCGCGGTGAATTCTTTTAACCGGTACAAGATCATAATCAGAAGAAAGAAGGATTACCTCAACAGGTTCTGCATGGCTGGCCTCAGCGTCATCACAGGAATTGTAACTGTCAATAAAATGAATGAAAAAAAAGAACCAAGTGAGTCAAGCTCTACCTCAGACATCTGATTCTTCATCTTCCGGCGGTTCGAGAAGACTCGGGCGTTTTCCTCTTGCCAGTTTTCTTGGTGGTCTTGGTCTTTGCACGAGGAACCCGGGCCGGTTTAGTTCGTTTCCAAAAGGAGCTGTTAGCCTGAAAATTAATACAGAAGGATTAATACAATCAATATGGAATCAAAGTCCGTAGGGTAATGAGAGGAACCTTATCGCGGGCGGTTTGTTGGAGATGCAAAACAGAGCCAACCCGGTTTGGCTGCATGCGGAGATCGGTTCATCGAGCACTTTCTTCACTGTTTCGATAACTTCAAGCTCAGTTATTGATAGTTCGTGATGTCGTTGAGGATCTTTGATGTCACCAGTATATTCGTGCATCAATCCGGGGCGGCGGCTTAATGGCAAGATGCCCCAAGAAACCCAGCAGCGGACAAGGTCAATACCAGTTAAACCGTTGGCCATCAGAGCCCGGAGCTTGGTAATTTGAGGTGCAAAACTCTTCCTTCTGCGGTGGTCATGCGCGAAGGCAATGGGTGGCTGTTGCTAAGCCGGTGAGGGCGATAACCCGGCAAGGGATTTTCTCCGTTAGGAGCAGTGTTCCGGCAATAGAACCAGGTTTGATTCCAATCTTTAGGATGACTATGATGTTTGGCGTGACGGAAGTCTACTTCCTTCCTTTTTTGGATTGAAACGCCACCAAGTTCTGTGTTAGGACCGTCTGAGAATTCTGTACGGCGGTTCAAATGAAAGAAATCTCGAAATAACTCCACGGTTGGTTCTTCTTGGAGATAGACTTCGCAGAATACTTGAAAGTTGCATATATTGGACACGGAGTTCGGACCAATATCTTGTGGATGGAGTTGGAAGCTTGCAAGGACAAACCGGAAATTTTTTGATCTGGGCGGGCTGAATCCCCGGTCTAGGTGTTGCATAAAAACAATCACTTCTCCTTCTTGAGGTTCAGGTGGACATTCCGATTTCGAACTCGTGATGGAGAACATTTTTTGAGGCTAAAACGCCAGTGGTGACGTAGCCATTGATTTGTGTTTCCGTGATCCGGGACGGAACCCAATTGCAAGCAGTAGATTGTTTCGCCATTCCGGAAGGGGGGAGCTGAAAGAAAATCAAACAGGTGCTGGATTACTATCTACGGTTTGTAAGTGAAAAAATCAGTGTTAAACAGGTGACAATACAATGCAAGGTCCAGTTGGCGGTTTAAGAGAGGGCTAATGACATATGGCGGATTGGCCATCAAGGATTAAACCGCCCATAGGCAGAAAGGCCCAGATTCAAAATTTCTGCTAAGTGTTGACAGAAACAGGTTTCACACAATATTCAAATCTATTTGGATCTGCCGCACATCTATAAAGCAGTTTTTACTGCGTTCTTTAAAAGGCGTTAAGTGAAACAGAGAAGGATGCATACTCTACCAGAAGAAAAGGAAGGCCTGCTAGTTTTAAAAACAGATGCGGAAAGACTACCGCAGGAGATCTATATCGTTTTTGGATCAAAACTACCGCGGCAGAAGGTAGGATGAAGAGGAAAATGGAGAGCTGTGCGTATGAGCTTGTAAAACCTAATGCAGATCTAAGGACGAGGAACAAAAGAAGCTTACCGCTGCAGATTACGGCGGAGGGGGGCGATGAGCCTCTGATCTAACTCAGGTTGATGCAACGGTCTTGGTTGGTGCAGTTCTCGAAGGTCGCGGACGGCGGCGGAGCTTCAGAGCTGAGGGCGTCGCGAGGCAGAAGAAGATGCAGAAGAGAAAGAGAAAAAGGAGCCCTCGGGCTTTATTTATAAGGGAAAGAGTAAATGGCAGGCGCGAGAATCAAGGCGTCCGAAGCGGCCGAGTGGGCGCGCCTGTCGCCTCGATTTTCGAGATAATCATTAATGAGAAGGGAATCTTTTTAATCCTTTTATGCAGAGATGATGTCATGACGGACTGTTGCGGTGCTCCGAAGATGATGTCACGGCGGTTTACAAAAATTCACAGGAGAAGTCAATATGGCGGTTTACGAAAATACAAGAGGATATTTACAACATATTTTTAGTGTTGAAGATTGACATGAATAAGTTCAAATCAATCCGGGGCCTAATGTTGAGAATATAGCTACTAAGTATAAACCGGCCAGGAGGGCCCGGTTCACCTTAGACTGTGCTGAAGCCCATGAAGGTCTTGAAGATGGCGTTCAACTAGTAAAGCTTGGAATCCCACGGCCCAAAGGCGGATTAGGGCCTGTAGTGGTAAATCGCCATGATTATGTAAACTTTTAATATAAGTTAGAAAGGAGAGACACCGAGCCGGACACTTTGTATAGGTCGGCTCGGGACTCTGTAGACCGGCCGGGCGTCAACCTATGTATATAAAGGGACGACCCGGCGGCGGTTCAAGGGAGACAACAACAACTCGAGGCCTAGGCGAAGCTTATTTGCTCCCTAGTCATCGAAACCACATCAATCCCATCACAACTAGACATAGGCTTTTACCTTCATCGGAGGGGCCGAACTAGTATAAACTCTTGTGTCTTTGCATCCGCTTTAACCCCTTTAAGTTAACTCGTAGCGATGGATCCACGACTAAGTCATTTCATGAGGACATCTGCCGTGACAAAACCACGACACACTCCCTCAATCCCCGCTCGATCCGGCCTCCCCTGCACCGACCCTCCTCCCCCGACGGCCGCCCTCCCGCACCTGCGTCAGCCATCCTTCCCCGCCGGCCGCCCCCCGCGCCGGCCCTCCTCCCCGCGCCGGCGCTCCTCCTCCAGCGAGAGGTACTCCTCCCTCCTTCCTCCTCCTACCTCCCTCCCTAGTTATAGTTACTAGAGAGTAGATATTTTGAACCCAATGTAGGTTCTTAGAATAATGTATGTTATGATCAAACCCTAGCTAGGACAGATTAGGTAGTTTTAACCCTAGGTTTTTAAATTAGGACAGAAATTTAGCTAGATTTTTAAACTAGGACAGAAATTGATGTAGGTTAATAGAATTTGTGTGTTTTAGGTGTATTTAACAGAATTCTATGTGTTTTAGTTGTTTTAGGTGTAGTTAACATATTCTAGGTATTTATTTAGTTAAAGCAATTGTTTTTATTTTTTTAGTTAAAGCAATTTTTCCTATTATATGCAAATTTGCAGTGGACATGTCATTGTACATGTCACATTTTGGACATGTCATATTTTTCCGAGTGGCCTATGTTTTGCCAGAATGTCGATTCATTTATGTTATGGCAAATTTCAGGCGCTCAATATGTCCTGCTTTTAGCAAAGGTCATGCCGAATTTTGCGAAGTGTTTATTAATTTTGTTTTCATAATTAAGCATTTGTACTCGACGTCGACGATGCCTGGCCTGCATTCTCGTCGTCGACTCGGTGAAGGAGGCTTGCTTGATTATAGAGGCCATGTCCGGGATTGGGCTCCGCCTGGCTGGTACTGGGAGGTGTTACCTTCCGGGGCGTGCAACTTGGTGAGGAGGTAGCCCGTCGTCGACCCGGACCTTCTTTGGTGGCGCTTGCGTGGGCCAGTGACGGTGGGGAGGCCTTCGTCCACCGCGGAGGTGGTATCTCACCGTGTCAGCGAGGAGGATGAGCACGTCCGTCGCTACATGGTTGCGTTGGAGGGCAGGTTTGACAGTACCTGGATGGTTCTTCCGGGATCTCACTGGAGCTATGGTCATGTGATTGTTCCTTATCTTTGGGTGTCCACCGCCCGCGCCGATACCCGTCGTTCGATAGGGTTCTAGCTGTATTAGTGATGTTATATGTATGATACTATTCGAGATGTATTAGTGATAATATTCGACGATGTACGGACGCAAGAGATGATTTAGTTTTTTTATTGAATGCATGCTAATTTTAATACTAATTCATTTTATGATTTAGTTTTGCTTATTGAATGCACGTCTGTTTCAACTATATGAACATAGGAAATGTCTCGAAAGCGATAGCAAAAGGGAATTCGGTATGTGCGAATACTGCAAAGAAGAGCGCGGCCTGTGCGACAGACCTCACCTAATTGGTGGTAGGCGCTTCAGCATCAAGCTGGATGAGAACTTCGATCTGCATACAGTAAGTCACAACGAGAAGTATTTTTTCGTAATTAAGCATGACTTCTGATTCTTTTGCTTCAACTTATAATTTATTTTTTACTCTTGTACTAAGCGTATCCCCTGCCGTGCAAGAATATATGTCTTGGATAAGATTGGTTTCAGTACTATGGAAAATATGGAGGTAAAAAGAGTTAACTTGAGGACCGAGCATGGTTATAGTTTTCTCGAAAAATTATACAATATAGACACCTACACCCGTTTTGAATGCAAACAACGGAAAGCACTATGCAAGGCTTATGCATTTGAGCCTGACATGCTTATCACCTTTGATATTCGTCCGGAAGATGATATTGAATATAATATCGATATCTGGGTCGATGTGCAGACGCCTCCAGTTCTACCATTATGTAAGTTTCCCAACCTTATTTATGTCTTGAATATTGTTTATTCAAAAATAGTTGACAACTAATTTCTATTGACAGCTTATTTCCATTCAAGCAAACATGTCCGGCGCTTGGTAGACATGACCTACTACTGTCCCGGAGCTGAAATAAACTACGAGGAGACAAGTCATTATGTTTCATGGCCTGAGGATCTTCATACTGTCAAGACAAATTATTTTTCTGGACTTAGAAATCTTAGTACTCAAAACGTGCGACCAATAGTGTTCGTACTGAACTACGGTCACACCTATTTAGGAAAGATGGTAAGGTTTTTACTATTTGTCCTCAGTGCATCTTTTGCATACATTATTTTTAAAGCTAATCTTCATTGGTAAGTATGTTACTACGATGTTCTTCAACAGGGACTCCTGATGATAGTTGTGCCTCAGTGAATCGAAGCTAAAGGTCGCATGTCCATGGTTAGCATACGGCCAAGATTTCCTACATTGCACATGAGTGCATTCAGGATTTGTAGAAGTGAGCAAGTCTTAATAGACAACGACTGGGACAAAATTGTGAAGGGTCACACAGAAGTACTAGGGGGCAGCAATCAGAAGCGTAGCCCACAATTAGGAGACAGGTTCATATGTATGCTTCAATATGATGAATCAGGAGCGCTCCACATGCTCTATCCTATTTTACCTGAGAAAGAGGAGTAGGAGTGATTAGCTAGCTAGAATGAATTTCAAGATGATGATGATGTGCTACACTATGTAGCTATGATGATTAGACAATGTTGGTGGTAATGACTAGCTATGATGATTATTAGCTAGCCTTGGTGGTAATTTTCAATTACTTGCAACTCCTATGCTGAATTAGAGGCTATGTTGATGCTACTACTAATCATTGTTGGTGAAGCATATGCATCTGAATTTCCATCCATGAATACTACATTTGAATTTTATTTTTTTAATTTCTAATTAGTTAGCTATAGCGTGGGGTGGAGAAAGCAACGCTACTAGTACATATGATAGTAGTAGTGTGTGTGGAGAAAGCAGCGCTACTAGTACTTAGTATATCTACAGCGTGGGGTAGAAAACAAGCTACTGCTAATATTTAGTTGTAGCGCCAAAGCAGTAGTGCAGGCACCCACGCTACTGGTATGCAAAAAACACACACTACTGGTAAGTTTTTTCTTAGTAGTGTCAGAAGAAGCATGGGTGTTCAAGTTATGTTCTGTACTAAATGGTATCATTGCCCAGGAAAGATTTTAAGAGCAAGAATGCATAAACAACCAACCATACCGCACATGCACAACTCATAAACAACAAAAGTAAGCTAACCAAATACTGGAATTGGATGAAAAGAACTATTAAAGAAGGATACAATTACTACATAAAATGGTGTTTCCAAACCCCATATTCCATATAGCAATCAAAACTGATGCAAAAATATAAAACTATCAAATATATTACGACTTGGTCTTGCTATGTTCTGAAATCAATATGTAGGTCATTTTATTACAATCTACAAGGTCTTATTTATTTCCTTATATGCCCTAGAGGCAATAATAAAGTTATTGTTTATTTCCTTATATCATGATAAATGTTTATTATTCATGCTATAATTATATTAACCAGAAACATAATACATGTGTGAATACATAGACAAACATAGTGTCACTAGTATGCCTCTACTTGACTAGCTCGTTGATGAAAGACGGTTGTGTTTCCTAACTGTTGGGCATGTTACTACTGGGCGTAAACCGGCCTATCTGGGCCGGGTTAACTTCATCAGTAGTTCAATAGTATAAAAGCCCAAGAGGCATGAGTGTAAGGGCCCAAGGCCTGTAGTCGGGTCGAACACATGGCCGTAAACCGCCGGATGTATAACTTGTATTGTAAGTTAGGAATAGAGAGAGACCAACCCAGATCTGAATATGAACCGGAGGTTGGGACTCTTCGAGCCGGCAGGCGTCACCCGTGTATATAAGGGGACAACCGGGGCGGTTCAAAGACGGACAACAACAACTTCGAGGCCTAGGCGAAGCTGTTTGCTCCCTAGTCATCGAGACCACATCAATCCCATCACAAACTAGGCGTAGGCTCTTACCTTCATCGAAGGGCGAACTAGTATAACTCCGTGTCTTTGCGTCCGCTTTAACCCTCTAAGTTAACCCATAGCGATGGCTGCTTGTGACTAAGTCCTTTCATGAGGACATCTGCCGTGACAAAACCACGACGGTTGGCACCCACCGTGGGGCTACCGCCGCGATGGTTTGATGATCTTGGAGGGCAAGTTGAAGGACTCGAAGGCTACGCTTAGGGCGGATGACCAAGAGTCGTCGCGGCAAGCTCTACATCGACGATGCAGGCTGGGGCCCGAGGCGGCTCGATTGAGTACGGATACCGGGTCCCCTTTGGTGGCATACACGCTTTCATCGGCAAGATCGGTGAGCCAGGGCCTGAGCCGGACATTTGCACCGACCTCGTCGAGACGGCTCAGCGTGCGAAACCTGCCCAGGCTAAACCGGCCGTCAAGCGTGCTTTCGTGGGAGTCATCCACGAATGAAATTATGAGGACGGATCAGCATCTGGTGGCGAAACCTTCGTCTACTCTGATGACGAGTCATCGACCGGAGAAACTGAGTCTCTGTATCAGCTGCAAGAGGGCCAGATTGGGGGCTGTTCAGATGGTGACAGTATCCCGGACCCCTTGATATGCCCAACCGGGTTGGAATATTCATGGCCGGAACACAAATGATGCTTCACTCTTCGACCGCTGCGACAATGGTCGCCGGTTCAACAGCGGCGATGGCAGCCGGGGCAGGAGGCCCTGTGCGCCCGCCGGCTCAAGTTTTATCAGAACTATTCGATGCGTTGGATGTGCTCATGGCATAGGCTAACCCGGCAAACCAGGACATTCATAATGCGGAGATTGCGAAGGTGAAGGAACAAATAACTCAGGATAAAGCGGATCTGGCAACTGCAGACGCCTGGATGGCGGCAAAGCGGGCCGCTTTGGATGCGCAAGCGTATAGGCTCATGTTGGATCAGAACGCGTCGAATGAAGTCATGAAGAGGAAATACAGATCCCGTTTGCCTTCAGCTTTCGAGGGAAGAGATCTCTTCAATACCCGGGTGAGCGAGGACGGTAATCCGCCGGTGGTAAACCGGGCGGAAGCACCTGGGACGGGCGCGCCGGTTCAGCTCCGCGTAATAGATTTACCTCGCCATCTTACCGGCACACCTCAGGCTGTGCAAACACCTCCAGATCACTATTCCAACCTGATGGATAACCTTGTTGCAGCTGCGGCATGGTTGGAGGCGATTCCAATTGAAGGCGATTCACCACAGGCGGTAGAGACGCCCCGGGTCAAGGAGCTCCTTAGGACAGCTCTGGTCCAACAGGAAGCGTATTCGTGACCCGCGATCGGATCCACTCTACCCCCCGCCCAAGCCGGAGCTATAGCAGGCGCGTGGATGAACCGGCCGTTTCAAGTAATGCACGGCGCGGTGCGCCCCGTGGCAACAACCCAGCGGGTGGTTTCGACAACGCTCAAGAGGTGGTGGACCGGGCCCGGGCACGCAGGGAGGCCGAGTTAGCGACCTGACATCAGGATTATCAGCTTATGCCAGTTCGTCCGACCATCTTTGAGCCTGGAGTTACCTCTAGCTCTTTGGGGGTGCCTTGCCTCGTCCCCGCTTTACACAATGTACGCTTGCCCAAGGATTTCAAGGGGCCGCGCAAGGTGCCGAATTACACCGCCGATCTGGTTCCAGAAGCATGGATAGAGAGCTATGAGATGGCCATGGAGATCTTTGGATGTGGATGAAGCTGCGTGTGCGAAGTACTTCACCATGATGCTCGAGGACGCGGCCCGTGCTTTGTTGAAAAACTTGCCACCAAATTCCATCAGTTCATGGACCCGATTAAAGACCGGTTCATTCGAATTTCAAAGATACCGTAAACAGCCCATATACGTGGTGGACTTGGCGGCTTGTGTCCAGCTGAGGGGAATCAACAACCCATTGGAGTACGCAGCGTTTGAAGTCTTACATTCTTGAGACGGATCAACGCTGATTCTGCGATCTTGACCCTAGAGGGCAACCGCGGTTTAAACCTTTAAAGTTGAAGCTGGGACGCATGAAGCGGTTTTGCAATGACATGGGCACTCTCATGGGCGTTTTAGTGAAGTATGCTGATTACGATAGTACCAAGGATCCCGAGTCGATGATGATGATGAGACAGGAAGGGAAAGAAGAACAAGAACTCCAGAGGCCAAAGCATCACTCGGCGGGTAATGGTGGAAGTAAGCGTAAAGCGAACAGCAACATGGACTTCGTAGCCAACACCAACGCGGGACAAGGGCCCGGTGGCGCAAGGGTAAACAGCCGAATCGAGGTGGTGCGCCTAATCCCAATCCGGACCGATTGAACTATCTGTTGAATCAACCCTGTCCGAAGCATGGGACGAAGGAGGCGCTAGCGAACCACCTCTGGAAGGATTGTTACATTATGCAGGAGTTCAAAAGTTCTAATGCTTTCCGGTATGATCAAGGTTCTGGCGGCGGTTCAGGGTCCGGCCCGGGTTACGGTGGAGGAAATTCTGGTCCAGGGTTTAGTGGTAATCCGGGCGGACATAAGAATCAGAACAATCAGAATAACCAAGGTGGTTACAATCAGAAGACAGCAGCGATCCGGGTTATCGAGCAACCCAAAGCAGTTGAATGGTGGGCGTTACCACATCTTCACCACCAATTTGAGACAAAGCGAGACGGAAGCTTGAGCGGGCGATCAACGTTGTTGAACCGGCCGTGCCTCATTACCTACGCTGGTCAGAGCAGCCCATTGTGTGGAGTAGAGAGGATCATCGTCCCCGGGTTGACAATCCGTGTCAGCTAGCACTGGTGGTGGCACCTCAGGTGGGAGGCTACAAGTTCACCAAGGTGCTTATGGACGGAGGGAGCAGCATCAACATCCTGTACTACGAGACCTTCCGTCGTATGGGGTTAACAGATAAACATCTCAAATCGTCCAATACAGTGTTCCATGGTGTGGTGCCTAGCAAGTCAGCATATCCGGTCGGTAAAATAGCTCTGGAGGTGGCCTTCGGGGATGAACATGACTCCAGATCAGAAACATTGACGTTTGAAGTGGTGAAAATTCAAAGTCCTTATCACGCCCTGTTTGGGCTGCCGGCGTATGCCAAGTTCATGGCACGACCGTGTTATATCTATTTGCAGCTCAAGATGCCGGGTCACAAGGGGACGATAACGGTTCATGGGAGCCGCAAGATCGCTTTGGAGTGTGAGGAAGGTGATGCGGCATACGCAGAGTCGGTTTGTGCCACTGAAGAGCTGAAGTACTATAAGGATAATGTCAATCCGGCGGACATGACTCCTTTGAAGAAGCCAACTACAGAGCACGATCCGGCCCTGAAGTTTAAATCGGCAGCTAAGACTAAACTTGTTGACTTCGTACCTGGCGATTCGTCCAAGCAGTTCATCATCAGTGCCAACTTGGATCCTAAATAGGAAAGCGCGCTCATCGAGTTCATCCGTGAGAATCGGGACATTTTTGCATGGAAGCCTTCGACATGCGGTGTGTACCGAGGGAGCTCGCTGAGCACACTCTTAATGTTGATCCCAAGTACAAACCGGTAAAGCAGTTTCTCCGCCGGTTTAACGAAGAAAGGCTCTTAGCAGCGGGTTTTATCGTTGAAGTTTTCCATCCAGAGTGGCTTGCTAATCCGGTGCTGGTCCTTAAGAAAAGCGGCACTTGGCGCATGTGTGTGGATTACACAGATCTTAACAAGTCTTTTCCATCAGATCCTTTTGCCCTCCCCCGCATTGACCAGATTATTGATGCCACTGTGGGTTGTGAGCGTTTGAGCTTTTTGGATGCGTATTCTGGATATCATCAGATCAAGATGGCGGTTAAGGACCAGGAGAAGACATCGTTTATCACTCCCTTTGGAGCCTTCTTCTATGTGTCTATGCCTTTTGGGCTCAAGAGTGCCCAAGCAACTTATCAGCGTTGCGTACAAAATTGCTTGCATGAACAGATAGGCCGTAATGTGCATGCCTATGTGGATGATATCGTGGTTAAGTCAAGGAAGAAGGAAACACTAATTGATGATTTGAAAGAAACCTTTGACAACCTGCGGGTTTACAAGATGATGCTCAACCCGGCCAAATGTGTCTTTGGTGTTCCGGCAGGCAAGTTATTGGGTTTTCTTGTGTCCAACAGAGGGATTGAAGCTAATCCGGAGAAGATTACGGCTATCACCTCCTTGGCTAAACCAAAGTGTATTAATGATGTCCAGCATTTGGTGGGCGGATTGATGGCCGAGCCGGTTTATCACCGCCTCGGAGAGAAGGCCATCCCTTTGTACCGAATCTTTGAAGAAGACAGATCGGTTTGTCTCGAGTCGGCCGCTGATGAAGCATTGGAGGACTTAAAGCGGCAATTGGTCAACCGCTGTGCTCGCCGCTCCCATCGACAAGGAGCCGCCTGCTGTATGTTGTCGCTAACGCCAGGCGATTAAGCGTTGCCATTGTGGTAGAGCGGAAGGAGGCAGGAAGGAGCATCCGGTTCAACGTCCGGTTTATTATATCAACGAGTTGCTTATTGAGTCGAAACAAAGATATCCGCATTGGCAGAAGCTAGTGTATGGAGTTTTTATTGCGAGCGGAAGCTGAAGCGATATTTCGAGGCACCTCATCACGGTGGTCGATTCAGCTCCCTTAGGTGATATCATCTCTGTAACCGGAGGCGATGGCCGGATTGCCAAGTGGGCTATAGAGCTTGGGCATACGGTTTGATGTATGTACCTCAAACGGTAGTGAAGTCTCAAGCACTTGTGGATTTCATTAATGATTGGACGGAGTTACAAGCGCCTGAAGACAAGCCGGATCATACCTATTGGACCATCCATTTTGACGGATCCAGGCAGTTGGAGGGCTCGGGGGCTGGAGTCGTGTTAACATCCCCACGAGGTGACAAGTTTTGTTACGTCCTCCGCTTAATGTTCAATTGTACTAACAATGCAGCTGAGTATGAAGCCTTGCTCCATGGTCTTCGGATGGCTAAGGAGATGAATCTAAGTCGGGTTAAGTGCTTCGGTGACTCGGACCTAGTGGCTCAACAGGTGTCTGGCACTTGGGATTCCAAGGACCCACTTATGGCTGCATATCATCGTGAGGTGGATGTTGTCGCAGGTCATTTTAAGGGCTATCAGGTGGACCACGTGGATCGTCGGAAGAACGAAGCGGCGGACGCTTTGAGCGGTTGGGCTCTCAACACAAGCAGGTCCCGCCAATGTTTTTCTCGACGTATTGCACAATCCATCAAGAAAGCTCACGATGAAGTGGATTTGGCTATTCCTGATCCGGAGGCTCGGTTGGTGGCTGCTACGCATGTCATTCTGGATTGGGCGCTCCCTTATTTGGCATACATGAACCGAGGCGAGTTGCGGAAGATGAGACGCGTTGGTCTGACAGATAGTTCGGCGGTCTAAGTCTATGACCATTATTAATGGCGAGTTGCATCATTGCAGTGTGTCAGGGGCGTTTCAACGTTGTGTGTCCCCCGAGGAAGGATGTGAAATATTGCGTGAGATCCACGAAGGAGACTGTGGTCAGCACGCCGGTTCAAAATCCTTGGTGGCTAAGGCGTTCCGCCACGGTTTCTATTGGTTGACTGCCCATGCTGATGCGGAAGATCTGGTCAGACGATGTGACGGTTGCCAAAAGTTTTCCAGACGTGCTCATGTGCCGCCCAAGAATTGAGGATGATTCCAATTACTTGGCCGTTTGCGACTTGGGGGCTGGATATGGTTGGACCTTTCAAAAGGTCCAAGGACAAAAAGACACACCTGTTGGTGGCGGTTGACAAATTTACAAAGTGGGTAGAGGCGAGAACACATTAGCAAGTGTGATGCGGCCACGGTGGTTCAGTTCATCAAAAAGGTGATTTTCCAGTTTGGTTTTCCACACAGTATCATTACAGATAATGGTACAAATTTGTCCAAAGGTGCTATGAAGGAGTTCTGCGAACGTGAGCACATCCGGCTTGACGCGTTTCTTGATAGCTCACCCACAGTCCAATGGTCAAGCGGAAAGAGCCAATCAAGAGATCCCGAGAGGCATCAAACCCGGCTTATAGTCCCTTTGCAGAGGACGCCGGGTTGTTGGGTAGAAGAGCTACCGTCGGTGTTATGGAGTATAAATACTACACCTAACAGATCCACGGGATACACGCCGTTATTTATGGTGTATGGAGCGGAGGCGCTTCTCCCCAGCGACATCCGTCATGATTCACCTCATGTGGCAGCCTATGTTGAAACGGATAACAAGACAGCACGACAAGACGCTTTGGATCGGCTGGATGAAGAGCGAGACATAGCAGCTGCTCGCTCGGTTATTTACCTGCAGTATCTTCGTCGTTATCATAGTCGCCGGGTCAGGACAAGAACCTTTCAAGAAGGAGATTTGGTGCTTCGGCTCATCCAAGACCAGACAGACATGCACAACCTATCCCCGACGTGGGAGGGACATTTCGTGGTCATAAAGAATCTGCACAACGGCTCGTACTATCAGATCGATGTTCGAGAGCATAAAGAATCACGCACGTCAGAAGAGGAGACCAACAGGCCGTGGAACATAGCTCATCTTCGGCCTTATTATACCTGATCCATCGGCTCTACTTATGTACATATTATGACAGTGTATATATTATGAATAAAGCAATAAACCGGAGCCTCGGCTAAAGCGGGGTATCCGCTCATTACATCCTCGCGTGGTTACATGGAGTTGTTCTGTCTTAAAGCGGCCTCCGGTTTACCCCTTGAGTTTGCTTTTCAAAAGCTTTGTGATATCACTTGGGGGCTTGGTCGTCTCCGAACCAATGCAACACCTTTTGATAGGCGAAAGCCACCAGATCACTTGGGGACATGGTCAAGTCTGAACCAGTCACGCTTCTTGATCGGCCTAAGGCCATAGAATCACTTGGGGGCTTGGTCAAACCCGAACTATTGCCACGCCACTTGATCGACATAATGCCATGGTTTCAGTTGGGGGCCTGGCTGACTTGAACCATAGCTACACCTTATTGGGAGCTTGGTCGTGTCCGACCATGGTAACACCATCTGATCGGCTCCGTAAAGCCTCTTTTTGCAAACGGTTTTATCATTGCCTTTGCTTCCGTATTTATTTCATCACTATTATTTAATTTTGGTTGCGTTTCTTAAACCGGCAACATTTTTAAACCGTTTTCAAAACTATCAGTTGATGGAATTCGGCCAAATCTTTAATCCGGCGATAATTTCACTGGTTTGATGTTTTTTCTGTTAACATCCTATTATGGAATAACAGGGGGGCTTATTATGACCCGGCACGGTTTACATGGTAAACCGGTAGTATAAATGACAGGAGCTGTTTTCTCCGTTGACGGTAAGGGTTTATACGACGTCCGCTTCAAGATTGGCTAAGCCAACCTTATGCCCAGCAATGTCAGGTATTTGATATCATAAATTTTGGTTATATGCCTTGAATATTCCATTATATGAATACGTGAAACCAGCTGGCGGTATAACCCGCAGTGGCGGTTTAAGATTTTGTAGTTGAAGGCAATATAAGATAAAAAGTTTTGATCATTCAAGCAAGAGTATCAGCACCCATGCACGAAGGCATGTTCAGAGCAAGAGTGTTGGCTATCCTATTACAAGGAAACATGGTGCCCAAATAAGATCATTGTTTCTGGACAGAATATAATAAAGCAGCTCTTCAAACCGGCTTCTGGTTCATGCTTGTTCGCTACCCCGGTTTGATGGTTGTGGATAAATCCTGCGCCCCTTCAGCCTCTTCCTCTCTACCCGACCGGAAATCAACGGTGGTCGATCGATTCCCATTAAAGCTTGAAAGACAGCCTCTTCATGGATCGGGAAGTTGGGTCAATATCGTGAGCATAAGTATGCTTACGGATTGGAGGGAACAGGTTCTCCACTTCAGGGATCGGTGCAGCCACTCGCATTTTCTGATAATCAAACTGAGCTAGATAATGTGACAAGTTGGATTCTTAAGCTAATAGGCAAGCCAAAGGGCGAACGGCCCGTTTTATTGCTCTCAAGTCATCTTCGTTGAATTCTGAGCCGTCTTCCTTCAGACTGGGATAGCCCTGAGCCGCTTCAATGGGATCGAAATCAGGCACCCATGCTTTGGCCCGGATTAAGGTGTTGATGGCACCGGTTCGTGCAGCAGATTTCTTCAGCTCTTCAATCCCGGCGGGAAGCATAGACAACCGCTTAAGGGTATCCTGAATTAAGGAAGGCGCCGGATTGTTATGAGAGGCGGTGGAGATGATCCGCTGCGCTCCAGTATACAACTGCTCTATTAAGGTATAGGCAGCCTTCAATTTTTTCCGAACATCTGACCCCAAGTGACCAATGCGCAGCCTCTGATTGCAAGAGAAATTACAAACCAGACTTATCATAAGAAAGGTCAAGATTATCATAGAAACCAGAGGAAACTTATCAAGATGGCAGCAGTCATGGAATGCACTTGCCGCTTCACGGCTGGTCACTCGTCTACCACCGGTTTAAGGGCAGCCTCGGCATTTTCAACCTTTTGGTCAAAGCGGCCTTTTCAAGATCCCACCGGCCGCTCGAGACTTGAACCACTCCTTGAGTTGTTCCATAGTAGTTAAAGCGGTTTTCAGCTCATCTTTGGCCTTGGAGGTTTCGATTGTTGAGATTTCAGATTTTCTTGGAGGTCCTGGATTTGTGAGGCTTGTTGGCGTATCTCACTCTGCAACAAGGAAGTATGTTACATATCGTCAATTCAAGTCCCCAAAGGTATAACCTGTTATACGCTTGGCACTTGGGGGCTAATGCATATTTAATCTTCATCTGTTAATGCAATCACAAAGCCCCAAGCTCAATACAAGTATTCAACTTGGCACTTGGGGGCTAATGGCTATTTATTCAAACATGTACTGATGTGGCGATATAAAATACAGTCCCGGTTTAACTATGCTAAGTTGAACCGGCTCTTGGGAGCTACATCAGCGGATTCTGAAGCATTGAGTTTATATTAAGTCCCGGTTTAACTATGCTAAGTTGAACCGGCCCTTGGGAACTAGGAGAGTTAACAAAAAATGGAAGTATTCAGGCAAGAAAAAAAAACATGGAAGTTACCTCGAGTTTCTCCTTCGTCATTTTCACCAGGCCAGCTTCATAGTCACGGCTGGTATACAGCCGGTTCAAGTAGCCGGAGTGAAGGTCTTCAGGGTTCGGAGCGGCGTAAGTGGCGAGATCAACATCCCACTTGCCCTTGCTCATAGTGACAAACTCCTCCTTGGCAGAATGTTTAGATAAAGCAACTGGATTGCCCGGTTCAGTGTGGCCAAAACCATTGTTTAAGACTTCGTCGTCCTTGGAGCTACCGGTTTGACCTGGAACCGTCGGTTGGTCGCCAGGCCGGAATGGACCGTGGATTTTTCAATCCGGGTTGGGCTTCTAGGCTGATCAGCAGGAAGGGCGGTGTCGGTAGGCCTTTCTTCAGTAACAAGATCGTCATTTTGCTGTGACGGATCATTGGTTGTGTCTTCGCAGTTGTCCGTTTCAAGGTTTGGGGTGCTCCCCGTTTTAGGGGCAGTTTCTTCGTCGGCCGCTTTGCCTAGACGAGCCTTTTTGCTCGGCCTAGGCTTGGCCCTGAAAAAGCACAACAAGAGTTAAAAACGGAATATACAACACAGTGATGCTGTAGAAGGAATATGAAAAGTATAACTTACCCAAGCATCGTTTTTAGTGGCGGCAGCTGAGTGGCTGATGACTCGCCAGATGAGGAGTGGGAAGTGACCTGATAATCAGAATCAGACGGATTAAGGGGTTGACGAAACCAGCCTGCTTTAGGAGGAGCAATGACAAGCATATTAGAGACATCTGAACGGCGTTTCCGAACTGCATTTTGGTAAACCGGTGGAGGTAACTACCTGGCATTGTGCCGGAGTTGTGCGGCGAGCTTCATGTTGTTGAGTCTTCATAAGAAATTGGGGATCCAAGTAAGCAAGGGGATGAGAAAATTTAATTTTCCGGTTTGCCTGACGGTTTTTTAGCGAAGGCAAAGGATTGGAGTCAGAGGAGAGAACGGTTACCTCTACGACATCAGCGTTACTGGCTTCAGCATCATCCTGACAAACATCATCATTATTTAGGCGTGTGAAAGGTAAACCAAGTGAATCAAATTCTACCTCAAGGTCTGGATTACCCACATCATCATCCGCATCCGGATCAGAGGAGGCAGTGGTTTTTCTCTTATGAGCGGTCTTCTTAACAGCTTTTGTCTTTTGCCTAAGTGGTTTTTCCGGTTTATCTGGTTTCTCCGGTTTCTCTTGCGGGCGTTTCTTGCTCCAGAACGGATCATCGCCCTGGTTTAGCGACAATCGGTATTCAAAGTTATACTAGGATAGCGATTATATATTCAGTAAAAAATAATAAGAAATCTTATAGTTGGCGGTTTGTTGGTAGCGCAGAAGGGGAGCATCGTCCGCACGTAGATTTTCCGGTCCGCTCAAAGATCTTTCTTCACCGCCTCGGTGACCTAAATCATCGGTAAGCTGGATGTTAATGTGTCGGAGAGGGTGCCGACACCACCAAAGGTACTCGCACATTAAATCGGAACGCTGGAGAGGGGCAGTATGCTCCATGATATCCAACAAATACAAGAAGGTCAATTCCGGTTAAACCGTTAGCCATGAAGGCTCGAGCTTGGAGAGTTGAGGAGCATATTTACTTCTCTCACCGGCGCTTAACCTTTGTGGAAAGGGATGTGTGTTCGAGTCGCCCCATTTAAAAACTAGGCAAGGGATTCTCATTGGCAGGTGAAGTATCTTTGCAATAAAACCATGTTTGATTCCATTCCTTGGGGTGGCTGTGCAGTTTGACATGAGGATAAGTGACCTCCTTTCTTTTCTGAATCGCCACGCCACCTAATTCCGTGTTAGGCCCGTCAGTGAATTCTGTGCGGCGATTTATATGGAAGCAGTCTCTAAACAGCTCCACTGTGGGTTCTTCTTGAAAGTATGCCTCACAGAGCACTTGGAAGTGGCAGATATTGGTAACAGAATTGGGGCCTATATCTTGTGGACGGAGTTGAAAATTGGCTAGCACATCTCGATAAAATTTTGAACCGGGCGGGTTGAAGCCGGGCTAGGTGATCTCGCGAAAACTACAACCTCTCCTTCCCGAGGGGTGGGTGGACATTCTTTGCCGGGGACCCTCCAATGGATGCTATTTTCTTGGCTAAAGTGCTACCAGGACCAGGTTGTTTAATTGAGTCCCAGTGACACGGGAAGGAGCCCAGTTGCACTCATACACTTGTTTGGCCATCTACAAAAATATATAAATCCGGTTCAAAGAAATATGGTGGGATAAAGAGAGAATCGGTGTACAATGCTAAACCGGAGTTTTATGGAGCGACAGTATCTGCTACAGAAATTCTGGCGGTTCAACAAGAGGGCTAATGGTGTGTACCGGCTTATCTAATTTTTCTATGTTAAGTTAAACCGCCTGGTCTAAGGTCTAAATATTGAAAGCAATGAAGGTTGCGAACGGCTAAGTGTGCAGAAACAGGTTTTGCAAGTTTTTTCTACAACGAAGGATCTAACGCCAGATCAGAAAATAAGAAAAATATCCAAAAAAGGAAGACAGCAGAGCAGTATTGATGCAATGAGCAGAGATGATGCACTAGACTCTTGGATGCACGCACGAGACTACAAAGTGAGCATAAAAGTTCTTGCTAATCAAGCGCCAAAGTATCACATATATATTCAATAATCTGCTATAAGAACAAGTTCATGGAGTACGGCAAGGACAGGAAACCCTAGAATGGATCTAGGTCAAAGGAACCGAGGACCTACCTCTACCAAGGAGAGGCGAAGAAATCTGCGTTCTCTCCGTGCGTCGTGTCGATGCAGCGCCCAAGACGGTGCAGAGGTCGACGGCGGCAAGGCGTGAGCTACGAGGCCAGCGACGCCAAGAAGACGAAGAGAAAGGGATAAAGGGAAGAGAAGGGATGACCTTCGGCCTATTTATAAGGCAGGATCCTCAGTGTCAGGCGCGGGAATCAAGGAACCGTAACCCTAGAAAGCGGAGCTGTCGCCTTGATTATTGCGGATCTATTAAAACAAAGAAGATATCGCTGATGCTGTCTTTCTGAGGACGTCAGACCGGTTCACAACATCAGGAGAAAGTGATATCATGGCGGTTCAACGATTTCAAGAAGGTATTGAAGATAAAGGTTTTTTATCAAGGATTGACGTGAACCTGTTCAAATCAATCTGGGGCCTAATGTTGGGGATGTTACTACTGGGAGTAAACCGGCCTATCTGGGCCGGGTTAACTTCATCAGTAGTTCAATAGTATAAAAGCCCAAGAGGCATGAGTGTAAGGGCCCAAGGCATGTAGTCGGGTCAGAACCTGTAGCCGTAAACCGGCCGGATGTATCACTTGTATTGTAAGTTAGGAATAGAGAGAGACCAACCCGGATACGAATATGAACCGGAGGTTGGGACTCTCTGAGCCGACGGGCGTCACCCGTGTATATAAGGGGACGACCCGGGACGGTTCAAGGACAGACAACAACAACTCGAGGCCTAGGCGAAGCTGTTTGCTCCCTAGTCATCGAGACCACATCAATCCCATCACAAACTAGACGTAGGCTTTTACCTTCATCGAAGGGGCCGAACTAGTATAACTCCCGTGTCTTTGCGTCCGCTTTAACCCCTCTAAGTTAACCCGTAGCGATGGCTCCGCGAATAAGTCCTTTCATGAGGACATCTGCCGTGACAAAACCACGACACTAACCATGGGCATGAGTTGTCATTTGATTAACGGGATCACATCATTAGGAGAATTATGTGATTGACTTGACCCATTTTGTTAGCTTAGCACTTGATCATTTAGTATGATGCTATTGATTTCTTCATGACTTATACATGTTCCTACAACTATGAGATTATGCAACTCCCGTTTACCGTAGGAACATTTTGTTTTCTACCAAATGTCACAACGTAACTGGGTGATTATAAAGGAGCTCTACAGGTGTCTCCAAAAGTACATGTTGAATTGGCGTATTTCGAGATTAGGATTTGTCGGAGAGGTATCTCTGGGCCCTCTCGGTAATGTACATCACTATAAGCCTTGCAAGCAATGTAGCTAATCAGTTATTTGCGGGATGATACATTACATAACGAGTAAAGAGACTTGCCGGTAACGAGATTGAACTAGGAATTGAGATACCGACGATCGGATCTCGGACAAGTAACATACCGATGAGAAAGGGAACAACGTATGTTGTTATGCGGTTTGACCGATAAAGATCTTCGTAGAATATGTGGGAGCCAATATGAGCATCCAGGTTATGCTATTGGTTATTGACCGGAGACGAGTCTCGGTCATGTCTACATAGTTCTTGAACCGGTAGGGTCCGCACGCTTAAAGTTCGATGACGGTTATATTATGAGTTTATGTGTTTTGATGTACCGAAGGTAGTTCTGAGTCCCGGATGTGATCACGGACATGACGAGGAGTCTCGAAACGGTCAAGACATAAAGATTGATATATTGGACACCGGAATGGTTCCGAGTGAGATTGGGACAATACCGGAGCTCCAGGAGGTATATGGGACTTGATGGGCTTTAGTGGAAAGGAGGGGAAAGGAGCAACGGAGGGGGCGTGCCCCCCCAAGCCCAATCCGGGTGGGAGGGGCCGCCCCCTTCCTTTCTCCCTCCTTCCTCTTCCTTCCCTCTCCATCTCCAAATAGGAAAAGGAGGAGTCCTACTCCCGGTGGGAGTAGGACTCCCCCCCTTGGGCGCGCCTCCTCCTCCTGGTCGGCCCCCTCATCTACTCCTTAATATACGGGGGAGGGGGGCACTCCATAGACAAAACAATTGATCCCTTGGATCTCTTAGCCGTGTGCGGTGCCCCCCTCCACCATAATTCACCTCGATAATATCATAGCGGTGCTTAGGCGAAGCACTGTGTCGGTAGAACATTATCATCGTCACCACGCTGTCGTGCTGACCGAACACTCCCTCAAAGCTCGGCTGGATCGGAGTTTTAGGGACGTCATCGAGCTGAACGTGTGCTGAACTCGGAGGTGCTGTCAGGACCCCGATCCTAAGTCACACCGATCTAGCATGTAACACATCATATCACTTTGCGGCCTCACGCACGGTATTCCCACGGGTGTCGCCTTACCATGGCCCGGGACCGTTTGCGCCTTTTGGCTCACGTATATGATAGTGTCGCTAGCATCCATATGACAAAGAACCGGGCCGACATGGCTAGTCGTGAACCCAAAGCGGCGCTAACCCATGGGGACAGGCATACATGAATCACATCGAGCATGTCGGTCATCAACGATAAATTCGGGCTGTAGCACTGGCTAACAGGACTCCGGTATCCTGGGCTTTAGCAGGCTAGGCAGGACTCCGAATAACACCGCGTGACATTTCCCGAAGCGATGGACATAGGAACGAAGTGAAACACATGCCGGCCAGATCAAGTGTCCAAGCAGTAGTCTTTGGGCTAGCAGGACTCGTGAACCGGGTGTAGCGGACTACTATCGCCGAAGCACGAGACTACATTTCCCCATATGAGAGGCTGCCAAGGATAAACAACTAGTTTGTCGGATCCCACACATACCAAGCATTTCAAACATACACACAATATGCCCAATATGTGTAGATACAACATGGCATCACAACATAACTCTACGACTCAAACGTTTATACATTAGGCTCCGAGGAGCGAGATATTACAAACATGGGTCTCATGACCCAACACTCGGAGCATACAAGTCATAACACAAGCGGAAGCTAAACATGTCTGAGTACAGACAACTATAAATGAAAAAGGCTGAGAAGCCTGACTATCTACCAGATCCTGCCGAGGGCACAAGATCGTAGCTGAGGTAACAAGCTAACCGTCAAGTCCAAGCGGAACTACTAGCGAGACCGAAGTCTCTCTCGCAAAACATAAAATAAGCAAACGTGAGTACAAACGCATCAAAGAAGACTTACATCGTAACTAGCTACATATGCATCATTATCAAAGGGGGTGGTGGAGTTTGACTGCAGCAAGCCAGCTTGACTCGGTGGCTATCCTGAACTACGAACGCAATTAACTCTTTTGAGGTGGCGCACGAGTCCACATATTCACCATATCAATACACCACTATGGATCCGCTCCGTCTCCCTCACGAGAACGCCATCCATAGCACTCACGCTTATCTTGCGCATTTTAGAGTATCCACTTTCACTTGTCTATGAACTGATATAGGCAACCCAGAAGTCCTTCTCCGTGGACACGGCTATTCGAATAGATCATATTAACCTGCAGGGTGTACTTCTTCACACACGCTCTCACCACTTACCGCCGTTTACACGACATGTACTCGGCAACCTTCAAGCGGAAGCCCAACGTGGGTGTCGGCCACGACCTACCTAAACACACAAGTCCCAAGTCCAGGTTTATCGCCTATTCGGGTTCCATCCGCAGGAGTCCGCCGAGGTTTCCCAATACAGCCATGAACGATGTGTGCAGGGTTCCCGAGACACCAAGCAGGCGAATCGGTACACGGGCCACGGTGCCTACCGCAACACAACCCACCCCTACGGTCGGCTATGCGTGCGGCCCCCAGCATACTACAAACACCAGAAACTACTTGCAACTCCCGGACTGAGGACAAGGGTGGTTAAGAAGCCCAGAGGGTCCATTGGTTTCGGGCCCAATGCGTGGTAGTAACTGTTTCATGGATCACAAACACAGATCTCAGTTCCTGAGGACGGCTGCAATGAGACAACCCACCATGTACTCCTACATGGCCTCTCACCGCTACCTTTAACAAATCGTGTTCACAAACTAAGCTCACACACAGTAGGACAAGTTCACACAACCATTCCAATACATACCCGAAGAATCAGACCTGACACAACTCTAAGCAAGAGCAGGCATGACAACAAGCATGAATGAGTAGGCACAACATGGCTCAAACAACTCCTACTCATGCTAGTGGGTTTCATCTAATTCTTGTGGAATGACAGGTCATGCAAGAGGATAAAGGGGTTTAGCTACCGCAAAGTAACACATGAATCGTTGTTGTCCTAATGCAGTAAAATAGAGCAGGAGCGAGAGAGTGGGATTATATCGGAATGAACAAGGGGGTTTTGCTTGCATGGCACTTTCGAAGATAATATAGTTCTTCATCGGTGTCATCGAATTCGTTGTCGATTTACGGCGTCTCGAGAGGGGCAATTACGGCAACAAGAGAGAACACAATCAATGCAATGCACATTCACATGAATGACATGTCATGTTAAGGTACTGAATTCACCTAATGCAAAATCTAGCCAAGTTAATTGAAGTAGAATTCAAACAAGAACAAATTCCAGCTCCAAATGTTATTTCATAAATTGCCCTAATCATGATTCATCCTATTCAGTGAGGTTAACTTGTTTAATCATGCATGAAAGTGCCATAAACAGATTCTTCATATTTTTTTGATCATTTTTCATATATAAATTATTTAATTTGGAGTTACAGATTAAAAGTTATGAATATTTGAAGTTTGGGGTATTTTCTGAAATTTCCTGAATTATAATAAATCCAGAAATCAATTACTGCATCAGCCTGACGTCAGTGTGACGTCAGCAAGTCAACGGCGCTGTCCAGGTCAAATCTGACCTGTGGGTCCCGATTGTCAGTGCCTAACTAATCTAACCTAGCTTAGTTAGTACTAACCTAACTTAACTAACCGGGCGGGGCCCGCATGTCAGTGGGTCAGGGGGTGATTAAGTGGGTCATTAGGACCTAATGACGATGCCACATCATCACCACCGGCGTGTGATCGCTGGCGACCAAATCCGCGGCGGGTGTGCACCGGAGTGGCTCGGGTTTCGCCCACGGTGCAACCTTTTGCTCGGGGTTTGCGGCTACGGCGAGCTGGCGGTGCGGATCTAAAGGAGGCAGCGGAAGGTGCCAAGGTGCAGTGTAGCGGCGGCGGCGACGGGCGGAGCGGCGGCCGGAGTTCGGCCGGGTGCGGGAACACGGTTGCAGCGCTCGAGAGAGCGAGTTGGGGTGCGGGTTGGGTTCCTGGCGAGTTCTGGAGCACGTTCACGTGCCCAGGAGCGACGAACACGGCCTCTGGCCATGGCGGCGAGGAGCTCAGGCGGCGGCGCAAGTCGGTCACCGGCGGAATGGTGGCCATGGCGAGAATAAGAGCACGAGAGCAAGGGGAAAGGAGGCAGGGGCTCACGGCGAGTCGGTTGGAGCAAACGGCGAGCTCGGGGGCGTCTTCGGTGCTGCGAATCGAGCGGCGGCGATCGCTGAGTCCGCTGGAGAGGAAGCGATGGGGCGGCGCCTCGGGGCTTCTCGGTCGCGAGTGATAGCGGGAGGGCGAGATGGAGTGGCGGGGCTTGTGGGCTAGTCGGGGAAGCGAGGAGGGCGGTGGTCGCGGCGAACGGCGACGGTGGCGACGGGGGTTCTCGGTCGCGTGAGGGAGAGAGCCAGAGAAGAGAGAAGAAGGCACGAGAGAGTGAGGGCGGTCCAGGGGGTGCGTGGCATCCTCAGGGCGACGGGGAGACATGCAGGGAGGCAGGAGGTGGCCTGGGCGTGTGCCCGCGTGCTCCGGCCACGCGCCTGGCCCCACTTGTCCCGAGGAGGAAGAAGACAGGGCGGCTGCGGTGGTGGCTGGGCCGGGCCAGCTGGAGGAGCTGGGCCAGTGAGGGGGGGGGAGAGGCTGGGCCGGCCTGTGCCAGGTGAGCTCGGCTTCTCTCACTCTCTGCTTATTTCTATTTTACTCTTGTTTTCTATTTTCTGTAGTTTGTTTTGATTTAGTTTAGCACCAAATCATTTAAATAAATCCTGAAAATAATTGTGGGCATTAGCTGAATTATTACAGAGGCCCTTAACTATTTTTCAGAATTGTTGGAGCATTTAAAAATATTAACAGTATTTAAATGCCCCAATTCAAATACAATATGGTTTATTTAAAAATCCAAAAATGTCTTGGAAAAATATCCATCATCTCTGGATATTGTTTTTACCCTTTTCCATTAATCATGAACATTTTTGCAAACCAATTTGGGTTCTTTGAAAATATTTTAAAGTTGAACCTATTTGAATTCCTTTAGTGCTAGGGTTTAGGCAATCCCTATTTCAAATTTCATGAGAATTAAACATGATGCATGGATGCAATGCCACTAGTTACAAGCAAGCTCTAGGGCTGATCTGGGGCTGTGACAGCTCACCCCCACTAAACAAGAATCTCGCCCCGAGATTCAAGGCGTGAGGTAAGAGGAAAAGGGGAGTCGCAAACTATCACAATTCTTCATGATCCATTTGCCTTCTCGAAGATGTTGATTCATTCCATCATCTTGGTCTTGACGTCTTCGAGATCTTCACCCGACACGACAACAGAAAGAAGGGGGAAACCCTACATGATTCGATCTTCACGAAGATCAAGTAAACATGATCGACTCACGCAATTTGGGATGGTGACACATCTCGAGTTGAGACACAAAACACATCGAGAGGGATGGAAGAACAACGACGGGGTTTGATTGGTGGCAACAATTCCACGCTTAGAAAGATGGTGGATGGTATCAAGGTGGTGAGGAAATATTTACCATGATTCAATAACGGGGCACCTCAGGGGAGGTGACGCGAGGAACTATTCCCTTAAGTGGCAAAAAGAATTACTTTTGATACAAAGATCATTGAAACTCTTCATACCAGCCTAAGGCAATTCGAGCGATCGCTTTGGCGGAGTGCAAAGGAATGGTACACCCAGACTAGAATGGATGATGTGGACTACCTTGTTGAAGACAACGCAATGGATGATTTTTGCTTATCATCGGAAATGGATGGGACCCATGGTAAGTCCACTTTTGAGGATGATCCTAGACATCAATTCGAGAGGGCAGCCTATGGAAATTGGCACAATGGGGTGCAAGCTGGGAACGAAATGCAACTGTTGGGAAGGTTCCAACTATCATATCTCACTGAGATTCAGATCCGGTTGGTGATAGGATACTTGACTCGGCATATGTCCGAAAAGAAGGGTTGCAATACAAATCCATTTAGATGACGTTGCGAGATTCTCGGGGAGTGAACTATGATAGCAAGCTCCAAGACATGAGCTGGTTCTGCTACAAACCCGTGGACACGCTATCCAAGACAAGTATGACCACGTAGTAGTCTTATAATACAACACTACCAAGTTCTGGTTGGGAACCATCATCGAGAATAACGAAGTCTTGTGCATGACCTAGGATTTACACAACAACTCCTTTTCCTTGAACAAATCAATCAGTGGCTTGGTGTGCTATGGAATTCATATAGAATGAAGATGATCAGTCTATCAGACCATAGAATACTTCGCACATGCATGACTGACTTGGGATGATTCCAAAGGAAAGAAAACAAACCTTTCTCAAATTCATGGCGGCAACTTGCATCAGATGCACATGAATTAGAGAAGGTCACTACTTTCATCCAAACATATACTTCATGAACGAAACACGAAGAAATGCTTACACAAGTTTCCAACGCTAGGTTGATGTTCAACATGACTCATGGGGGAGACAAAAGGCTGCTGATGGGCTCAACAACAACTCATCGGAATTTCCATATCACTGGACTTCCACCATCATGTGAACACGGTGATAGCATTGGTCAGACCAAAAGATGTAATGGGGTATGCTCGAGGATCAACCACGAGTAAGACAACATTACGAACATCGTTAGTTCTGATTTGATTTGATGATAGCCCATACTCAAATCAAAGGATTGATAAGACAATAGGTCCAACGACTGATCACAGGGACCAATCGATGAAGATATCATCTTTCTTCAACACACACTACACAAGAATATCCCTTTGGAACGAACTAAGTTAGGCAAGCTTTTATCTTCCAACTCTCGAAGTTGTTGTCTAGCTCAACCAACTAGTTCAGGGATATCCAACACAGAGTCTTGGAGAATGGGTGGTCTACAGGAAACCAACTTGATCACGAGCTCAACATAACAATCAGGAAACAACCCGGTAACACTTCCAAGAAGATATTTGGAAAGTCACAAACCACCGGTATGTTACTAAGCTCGAGATCAATCTTGCTTTTGAGGCAAGGCGATATGATCAAATAAGCAAGGGATTGATATAATCCTAACTCATTGATCGAAGGGTGCACCAGAAATAAGGACTAGGTAGCACGATCAGTCTTAGTATGATGATTTAATAACCAACACGCTAAGAATGAAAATATTGTCCATTAACTACCAAGCAACGAGGTTGCTAGGAGTATCGATTTCACACATCACAATTCACTTGTCGACATTCCGGTTGCATCAACACGGAACCGAGGAATGAATAATGATAGCGAGAAGTATCACTTCGTCAAGAGTTCATAAAAGAAGGTGCAATTCTCATGAAGTTCCCGACATAAAGTGGGTAATGCTTCGGGATAGAACAGAATCAAAAGCTGAATTGGCATTGTGATATGCGGAATACAACTGCTTTGACCCAATCCTGGATATGGATGAGGTACTGGAGTTTGTTTCTCCTAGTCATTCCGGAATAGAATGGCTTGTCGGACCACAAGAATAATAGGCATCGATAAACACGATCGCACACATACTCTTGGCTATCAATTGATAGGCGAGAGTCAGAATACAACTAGAGAGGGACAACTCAAGGAACATATAACTTTTCGAGTTGTGGAGGCACGGATTAGTATATCGAGCAAGCTCAACATTTCTTCCGGATAACCCATGCAAAGAAGGTAGGACTGGCAGAGTCACAATTATGAATGGAGGACTCTTCAAGAGTACTCTGATTGTGATCTTTTGGTTCAAAGAACTTCTGCCTTAACTAGTTCATGGTATTTGGAAGGAGGAAATACCACGGACCTCGAGGACTATCGCAAAGGTTGCTAATATCCTAAAGGAACTAGCAATTACTAACAACATGAAGTAGGGTGAATCTCGGGTTCAGAAACCCAGGAGTAGAATACCTACTAACTAACAACATCACGGGATGCTTTCGAGAATAATGGCCAGAATCATCACTGGGGATACAAAAGCATTGCTAAATTGCTAGGTGACTTCCGAAACAACTAGGGTCATAATAGTAGCTCCAACATCTATGCCGAGGCAACAAAGTACCTCAACTTACCGATTAGTGTTCTTATTCTGACCAAAAAGGACATCGGGAACGGAGGAAAAGGATTTGCAAATGCATCAAACTATTTAGAGACCTGGGATGACTCGGACAGCATAACGGCTGTAAATGCTCAAAATGATTTGAGACAACCTGCAAAATGGTGGCATAGCCACTTAACAACATCATATCAAGGTTCCGAAATCAACAGTAGTCATACAGAAATGGTAGGAACTGAACTGGGGCTTAAAACCAACAATCTTAAAAGTCTACGGATTAGTAACACGTCATCCTGATAGGTAGATGAGAAGCCTAGTTCTTAACCCCGTAGAAGAGAAGAGGTTGACTCAGATCAGAAGGCCATGAGGTATAAGGAGTAAAAAGAGCCTTACGTTCCCTTCCACAATCAATTCCCTTACATAACTAAAGCATTTCTAGACACAACTTCGACCAGTTTGGCTTGGTAAACCTACAGGCAGTCAGGCTCTGATACCAACGCTGTCAGGACCCCGATCCTAAGTCACACCGATCTAGCATGTAACACATCATATCACTTTTCGGCCTCACATACGGTATTCCCACGGTGTCGCCTTACCATGGCCCGGGACCGTTTAGCCTTTTGGCTCACGTATATGATAGTGTCGCTAGCATCCATATGACAAAGAACCCGGGCCGACATGGCTAGTCGTGAACCCAAAGCGGCGCTAACCCATGGGGACAGGCATACATGAATCACATCGAGCATGTCGGTCATCAACGTATAAATTCGGGCTGTAGCACTGGGCTAACAGGACTCCGGTATCTGGGCTGTAGCGGGCTAGGCAGGACTCCGAATAACACCGCGTGACATTTCCCGAAGGGACAGGACATAGGAACGAAGTGAAACACATGCCGCCAGTCAAGTGTCCAAGCGGTAGTGCCGGGCTAGCAGGACTCCGTGAACCGGCTGTAGCGGACTACTATCGCCGAAGCACGAGACTACATTTCCCCATATGAGAGGCTGCCAAGGATAAACAACTAGTTTGTCGGATCCCACACATACCAAGCATTTCAAACATACACACAATATGCCCAATATGTGTAGATACAACATGGCATCACAACATAACTCTACGACTCAAGCGTTTATACATTAGGCTCCGAGGAGGCGAGATATTACAAACATGGGTCTCATGACCCAACACTCGAGCATACAAGTCATAACACAAGCGGAAGCTAAACATGTCTCGAGTACAGACAACTATAAATGAAAAAGGCTGAGAAGCACGACTATCTACCGAGATCTGCCGAGGGCACAAGATCGTAGCTGAGGTAACAAGCTAACCGTCAAGTCCAAGCGGAACTACTAGCGAGACCAAGTCTCTCTCGCAAAACATAAAATAAGCAAGCGTGAGTACAAACGTACTTTGAAGACATACATCGAACTAGCTACATATGCATCATTATCAAAGGGGGTGGTGGAGTTTGACCGCAGCAAGCCAGCTTGACTCAGTGGCTATCCTGAACTACGATCGCAATTAACTCTTTTGAGGTGGCGCTTTGCAGTCCACATATTCACCATATCAATACACCACTATGGATCCGCTCCCGTCTCCCTACGAGAACGCCATCCATAGCACTCACGCTTATCTTGCGCATTTTAGAGTATCCACTTTCACTTGTCTATGAACTGATATAGGCAACCCAGAAGTCCTTCTCCGTGGACACGGCTATTCGAATAGATCATATTAACCTGCAGGGTGTACTTCTTCACACACGCTCTCACCACTTACCGCCGTTTACACGACATGTACTCGGCAACCTTCAAGCGGAAGCCCAACGTGGGTGTCGGCCACGACCTACCTAAACACACAAGTCCCAAGTCCGTGTTTATCGCCTATTCGGGTTCCATCCGCAGGGAGTCCGCCGAGGTTTCCCAATACAGCCCTTGACGATGTGTGCAGGGTTCCCGAGACACCAAGCAGGCGAATCGGGTACATCAACGGTGCCTACCGCAACACAACCCACCCCTACGGTCAGCTGCTATGCGGCCCCAAAGATACTACAAACACCGAAACTACTTGCAACTCCCGGACCGAGGACAAGGGTGGTTAAGAAGCCCAGAGGGTCCATTGGTTTCGGGGCCCAATGCGTGGTAGTAACTGTTTCATGGATCACAAACATAGATCTCAGTTCTCGAGGGCGGCTGCAATGAGACAACCCACCATGTACTCCTACATGGCCTCTCACCGCTACCTTTACCAAATCGTGTTCACACACTTAGCTCACACACGATGGGACATGTTCACACAACCATTCCAATTCATTCCCGATGAATCGGACTGACTCAACTCTAAGCGATGGCAGGCATGACAACAAGCATGAATGAGTAGGCACAACATGGCTCAAACAACTCCTACTCATGCTAGTGGGTTTCATCTAATTCTTGTGGAATGACAGGTCATGCAGAGGATAAAGGGGTTTAGCTACCGCAGCGAGTAACACATGAGTCGTTGTTGTCCTAATGCAGTAAAATAGAGCAGGAGCGAGAGAGTGGGATTATATCGGAATGAACAAGGGGGGTTTTGCTTGCCTGGCACTTCTGAAGATAATATAGTTCTTCATCGGTGTCATCGAATTCATCATCGGTACGACGTCTACTGAGAGGGGGCAATTACCGGCAACAAGAGAGAACACAATCAATGCAATGCACATTCACATGAATGACATGTCATGTTAAGGTACTGAATTCACCTAATGCAAAATCTAGCCAAGTTAATTGAAGTGGAATTCAAACAAGAACAAATTCCAGCTCCAAATGTTATTTCATAAATTGCCCTAATCATGGTTCATCCTATTCAGTGAGGTTAACTTGTTTAATCATGCATGAAAGTGCCGTAAACAGATTCTTCATATTTTTCTGATCATTTTTCATATATAAATTATTTAATTTGGAGTTACAGATTAAAAGTTATGAATATTTGAAGTTTGGGGTATTTTCTGAAATTTCCTGAATTATAATAAATCCAAATCAATTCTGCGTACCTGACGTCGGTGTGGCGTCGACAAGTCAACGGCGCTGTCCAGGTCAAATCGACCTATGGGTCCCGATTGTCGATTGCCTAACTAATCTAACCTAGCTTAGTTAGTACTAACCTAACAACTTAACTAAGGGCGGGGCCCGCATGTCGATGGGTCGGGGGTGATTAAGTGGGTCATTAGCACCTAATGATGATGCCACATCATCACCACCGGCGATGTGATCGGCGACCAAATCCATGGCGGGTGTGCACCGGAGTGGCTCGGGTTCGCCCACGGTGCACCCTTTTGCTCGGGGTTTGCGGCTACGGCGAGCTGGCGGTCTGGCGGATCTAAAGGAGCGGAAGGAAGGTGCCAAGGTGCAGTGTAGCGGCGGCGGCGACGGGCGGAGCGGTGGCCGGAGTTCGGCCGGGTGCGGGAGAGCGAGTTGGGGTGCGGGTTGGGTTCCTGGCGAGTTCTGGAGCACGTTCACGTGCCCAGGAGCGACGAACACGGCCTCTGGCCATGGCGGCGAGGAGCTCAGGCGGCGGCGCAAGTCGGTCACCGGCGGAACGTTGGCCATGGCGAGAATAAGAGCACGGAGCAAGGGAAAGGAGGCAGGGGCTCACGGCGAGTCGGTTGGAGCAACGGCGAGCCTTGGGGCGTCTTGATCTTCTGAATCGAATCGGCGGCGACGCCGGGTCCGCGGACGGAAAGCGACGGGGCGGCGCTGGGGGCTTCTCCGAAAGTGACGGGCGGGAGGGCGAGGATGGAGTGGCGGGGCTTGTGGGCTAGTCGGGAAGCGAGGAGGGCGGTGGTCGCGTGACGGCGGCAGTGGCGGCAGGGGTTCTCGGTCGCGTGAGGGAGAGAGCCAGAGAAGAGAGAAGAAGGCACGAGAGAGTGAGGGCGGTCCAGGTGCGTGGCATCCTCGGGCGACGGGAGACAGCGAGGAGGCAGGAGGTGGCTGGGCGTGTGCCCGCGTGCTCACACGCAGCCGCGATCTCTTGTCCGAGGAGGAAGAAGACAGGGAGGCTGCGGTGGTGGCTGGGCGGGCCAGTGGAGGAGGCTGGGCAGGTGAGGGGGAGAGAGAGGTGGGCGGCTGTGCTGGTGAGCTGGGCTTCTCTCTCCCTCTGCTTATTTCTATTTTACTCTTGTTTTCTATTTTCTGTAGTTTGTTTTGATTTAGTTTAGCACCAGATCATTTAAATAAATCCTGAAAATAATTGTGGGCATTAGCTGAATTATTACAGAGGCCCTTAACTATTTTTCAGAATTGTTGGAGCATTTAAAAATATTAACAGTATTTAAATGCCCCAATTCAAATACAATATGGTTTATTTAAAAATCCAAAAATGTCTTGGAAAAATATCCATCATCTCTGGATATGATTTTTACCCTTTTCCATTAATCATGAACATTTTTGCAAACCAATTTGGGTTCTTTGAAAATATTTTAAAGTTGAACCTATTTGAATTCCTTTAGTGCTAGGGTTTAGGCAATCCCTATTTCAAATTTCATGAGAATTAAACATGATGCATGGATGCAATGCCACTAGTTACAAGCAAGCTCTAGGGCTGATCTGGGGCTGTGACAGGTGCCGTGCGTTCAGTACTTGATCGGTCGGATCATGAAGACGTACGACTACATCAACCGCATTGTGATAAAGCTTCCGCTTTCGGTCTATGAGGTTACATGGACAACACTCTTCCCTCTCGTTGCTATGCATCACCATGATCTTGCGTGTGCGGAGGAAATTTTTTGAAATTACTATGTTCCCCAAAAGTGGTATCAGAGCCTAGTTTTATGCATAGATGTTATATGCACGAGTAGAACACAAGTGAGTTGTGGGCTATACAAGTCATACTGCTTACCATCATGTCATACTTTGGTTCAGCGGTATTGTTGGATGAAGCGGCCCGGACCGACATTACGCGTACGCTTACGCGAGACTGGTTCTACCGACGTGCTTTGCACATAGGTGGCTGGCGGGTGTCAGTTTCTCCAACTTTAGTTGAACCGAGTGTGGCTACGCCCGGTCCTTGAGAAGGTTAAAACAGCACCAACTTGATGAACTATCATTGTGGTTTTGATAGGTAAGAACTGTTCTGTCTCAGCCCATAGCAGCCACGTAAAACTTGCAACAACAAAGTAGAGAACGTCTAACTTGTTTTTGCAGGGCATGTTGTGATGTGATATAGTCAAGACGTGATGTTATATTTAATTATATGAGATGATCATGTTTTGTAACCAAGTTATCGGCAACTGGCAGGAGCCATATGGTTGTCGCTTTATTGTATGCAATGCAATCGCCCTGTAATTGCTTTACTTTATCACTAAGCGGTAGCGATAGTCGTAGAAGCAATAGGTGGCGAAACGACAACGATGGATCAAACTGTCGCGCCGGTGACGATGGTGATCATGACGGTGCTTCGGAGATGGAGATCACAAGCACAAGATGATGATGGCCATATCATATCGCTTATATTGATTGCATGTGATGTTTATCCTTTATGCATCTTATTTTGCTCTGATTGACGTTAGCATTATAAGATGATCTCTCACTAAATTTCAAGGTATAAGTGTTCTCCCTGAGTATGCACCGTTGCGAAAGTTCTTCGAGCTGAGACACCACGTGATGATTGAGTGTGATAGGCTCTATATTCAAATACAACGGGTGCAAAACAGTTGCACACGCGGAAATACTCAGGTTAAACTTGACGAGCCTAGCATATACAAATATGGCCTCGGAACACTGAGACCGAAAGGTCGAGCGTGAATCATATAGTAGATATGATCAACATAGTGATGTTCACCATTGAAAACTACTCCATCTCACGTGATGATCGGACATGGTTTAGTTGATTTGGATCACGTGATCACTTAGATGATTAGAGGGACGCTACTAGGAAAAAGGGTTTTAATGACGGTATATGTGGTTGTTAAAAGTCCCATTGTGGTCGTTAAAGGTCATTAACAACCACGATCTGCTAGTCGTAGTAGGCTCCATCGTTAAAAGTAATTTTCCGGTCGTTATTCTTATAACGACGGGATAGTGTGTGGTCTTCATCCCTAAGGCAACAACAACCAAAATTTTAGTATTAACGAGCAATTTTTTCATCACTAATAATTTTGTATCATTTGTATTCAACCGCCTATAGAATCTTTAGTAGCGTCCAACGCTTAAATGTTATCCACATTAATTAGGTAACAAAAGATTCTGAATATTGAAAGGGCTGTAGCCTCTTTTATCAATAAAAATAAGATAAACTAACAAAATTCCGACGTACAATTCTGGAATTAAAATAGCATTGAAGGCATTTGAGTCAAAAGCACTCGTTACATGACCAATGTACCGCTCATATCTAATTTGGAAATTAAAAACTAGAAAATATATTATTTATTAATCTTCAATCGAGGGGCGCCATCATTATGCGAATGGATATAATTCTTCATCGGCGACTACAATACCTCCTCATGCTTCTTTATACTAAGGTGCTCCATCATTCCTACAAAATGTTGAGTTATTTATAAAAGTCTGTTCATGTAAATAAATTGGCACAAAGTATAATGGCATATAAAATCAGTATATGAGACCAACTTACTTGAGCATGTTGGCTTTTATGAGGAGTCTGGTAGATCTCTACGCAATGTGAGAAATTGGCACAAAGTACATGACATAAGACGATGCTTCGGCAATTTACGACACTTCTTGCTCTAATTCCACCACCAAAGCCAAGTTACATGATCAGGCCGACCCGACGAGTCACATTTTTGCATGCCTTCATTCAATAATAACAGTATTCAATTGGACTACATTGTTAATTTGTGCCTGAAGTGCCAACAGTAATAAAAGCACTAAGCGAGCAATGATGGTTGCCAAGAACGAACTTCCGATATTTAAACATATGAATGTGAAGTTGATATCATTTTATAGCTACAAAAGTAGTATATCAAATTCATCTTCACCTCAGTACCGCAAAAAGTAAGGATGGACGAAGTCATATCTGGCCACTTAGTTACAAATTGATATTTGCCGCAAGTAAAAACCAAAAGAAAGTACTTGCATATGCTCTGAGTGACAAAATAGAACATAATTAGAAGGCGTTAATGGTTATAGGCATAGAGAGCATCAGTACATACTAATATGAATGATCATAATGGAATTCAAATGCAAACATCCGTGGCTCTTATTAAAATGAGACAGGAGCACAGGCCACCGGGAGCAGCTGGAAACATGAGATACAATTAAACAAGAAACCACCGTGGTGCCAAAACATTTTTTTGCTGTAGATAATTCAAGTGCACAAAGAGTATGTTGTTAATAACGATGGCGTGTGTGGTGTTGTATCCGGGTTGTACACAGAACAAACACCTAGTATACTAGGATTAGAACTTGTAACCAAGTAGGTTAGCCTGTGGTAGTCCTAGCTGCTATATATACGCATGCATACCCCTTTGTAAACATTGAACAAGGAGAAATAAAATAAAAGAATTATCTTGCCTATATGTGTGTACTAGTACGTTTGCAGCCATGAGGATCGATCAATGCAAGGATCAATTAGGAGCTGTGTACGTGTCTGTTGCCTCAGGCTAGAATGAATTATCTTGATACTAGCTTTCGTACTGCGTGTTGCTTCAGCCAGTTTGGGGCAGGAATTAAACTGCTTGTTCTCTTTTACCAAATCCTCTACATATGAACAATCAATTTCCAGATGCAAATAAATATAATCTATTGACTACTTATTATATAGGGTAAATGATACCTCATGCATTGGCATGACTGCTGCAGGAAAGAAATACCATCTTCTCTGAACTTAAAGTTCAGAATGAACTTAATACATTTTTCGAGAGAAGCAAAAACTGTGATCTCAAACGGATTTTTCTGACCGTAGTATTCAAACTTGTAGAAATCAAAGGAACCAGATCAACACTATACTTATTGGAACTGATTCAAGAACAGACCTATGCAGAATCATCTTCTCTGTACAAAACAACTTAAGCGATTGGTATCTTCCTAAAATACCTTAACTGGAGAAAGGTCATATAAGAAAAACCGGTCAGGAAGAGCTTGCTCGACCTCTCGCTAATTCTCTTCTTTCCCAAATAAATCTGCAGCAAGGAATAAGAGCATCTTCAAGGTCAGGGTCAGGGTCAGGTCTTCCTTGGTGTCGTGGCGACGCATGTGCCTACTCCTTCTCCCCGCTCAGATCCAACTCCCACAGGAAGAACACTCGGTCCCTGCACCCGCCGCCTCTCCATCCTCCTCACCCCAACAACGCGTGGAAGGCCGGTCTAGGGTTATCCAGAACCTCTGCTTCCTCCCGATGGTCGTGGATGTGGAGGACATGGCTGTGTTGTATCTGGGGAGCTAGGTGGATGAGGGGCATAATAGAAGGCGAAAGCCATGCTCGTTGCGGCGGATCGGGTGCAAGAGGAAAGGAGAGAGAAGCGGTTGGTCATGTGGATGATGAAATGAGGGAGACGGGTCACAAAAGGAAGGTGAGGATATTGGGTCAACGACTACCACACCCCATGGACTCGAGTATTTTGGTGTTTGTTACATGTAGTTTTTCTTGAGGGGGTTGTTGGCAGCCTGATTTCCATCGTGCGAGGTTCACGACCAAGAGTTTCTTTCTCCCCTCGTTAATGATAGTTTTTCTAGTAGTGGGATGTCTATCTAAGTGGGAGTTCTTAAGTAATATGATTAATTGAACTTAAATTTATCATGAACTTAGTACCTGATAGTATTTTGCTTGTCTATGTTTGTTGTAGATAGATGGCTTGTGTTGTTGTTCTGTTGAATTTTAATGAGTTCCTTGAGAAAGCTAATTTGAAAGATGATGGTAGCAATTACACGGACTAGGCCCGTAACTTGAGGATTATCCTCATTGCTGCACAGAAGAATTACATCCTGAAAGCACCGCTGGGTGCCAGGCCTGCTGCAGATGCAACTGACGATGTTAAGAACGTCTGGCAGAGCAAAGCTGATGACTATTCCATAGTTCAGTGTGCCATGCTTTACGGCTTAGAACCGGGACTTCAACAACGTTTTGAACGTCATGGAGCATATGAGATGTTCCAGGAGTTGAAGTTAATATTTCAAGCAAATGCCCGGATTGAGAGATATGAAGTCTCCAATAAATTCTATAGCTGCAAGATGGAAGAGAATAGTTATGTCAGTGAACATATCCTCAAAATGTCTGGGGTATAATAATCACTTGATTCAACTGGGAGTTAATCTTCCTGATGATAGTGTCATTGATGTAATTCTTCAATCTACGCCACCAAGCTACAAGAGCTTCGTGATGAACTATAATATGCAAGGGATGAACAAGACTATTCCCGAGCTCTTCGCAATGCTAAAAGCTGCGGAGGTAGAAATCAGAAAGGAGCATCAAGTGTTGATGGTCAACAAGACCACCAGTTTCAAGAAAAGGGGTAAAGGGAAGAAGAAGGGGAACTTCAAGAAGAACGGCAAACAAGTTGCTGCTCAAGTAAAGAAACCCAAGTCTGGACCTAAGCACGAGATCGAGTGCTTCTACCGCAAGCCATCGTCATCGGAACCGGAACTGCCCCAAGTATTTGGCAGATAAGAAGGATGGCAAGTTGAATAAAGGTATATGTGATATACATGTTAGTGATGTGTACCTTACTAATGCTCACAGTAGCACCTGGGTATTTGATCTTGGTTACATTGCTAATATTTGCAACTCGAAACAGGGACTACGGATTAAGCGAAGATTGGCTAAGGACGAGGTGACGATGCGCGTGGGAAATGGTTCCAAAGTCGATGTGATCGCGGTTGGCACGCTACCTCTACATCTACCTTCGGGATTAGTTTTAGACCTGAATAATTGTTATTTGGTGCCAGCGTTAAGCATGAACATTATATCTGGATCTTGTTTGATGCAAGACGGTTATTCATTTAAATCAGAGAATAATGGTTGTTCTATTTATATGAGTAATATCTTTTATGGTCATGCACCCTTGAAGAGTGGTCTATTCTTTTTGAATCTCGATAGTAGTGATACACATATTCATAATGTTGAAGCCAAAAGATGCAGAGTTGATAATGATAGTGCAACTTATTTGTGGCACTGCCGTTTGGGTCATATTGGTGTAAAGCGCATGAAGAAACTCCATACTGATGGACTTCTGAAATCACTTGATTATGAATCACTTGGTACTTGCGAACCGTGCCTAATGGGCAAGATGACTAAATGCCATTCTCCAGAACTATGGAGCGAGCAACAGATTTGTTGGAAATCATACATACTGATGTATGTGGTCCAATGAACATTGAGGCTCGCGGCGGGTATCGTTAATTTCTCACCTTCATAGATGATTTGAGCAGATATGGGTATATCTACTTAATGAAACATAAGTCTGAAACATTTGAAAAGTTCAAAGAATTTTAGATTGAAGTGGAAAATCATCATAACAAGAAAATAAAGTTTCTACGATCTGATCATGGATGAGAATATTTGAGTTACGAGTTTGGTTTACATTTGAAACAATGCGGAATAGTTTCGCAACTCACGCCACCCAGAACACCACAACGTAATGGTGTGTCCGAACGTCGTAATTGTACTTCACTAGATATGGTGCGATCTATGATGTCTCTTACTGATTTACCGCTATCGTTTTGGGGTTATTCTTTACAGACGGCCGCATTCACGTTAAATAGGGAACCATCAAAATCCGTTGAGACGGCGCCATATGAACTGTGGTTTGGCAAGAAACAAAAGTTGTCGTTTTTTAAAGTTTGGAGCTGCGATGCTTATGTGAAAAAACTTCAACCTGATAAACTCGAACCCAAATCGGAGAAATGTGTCTTCATAGGATACCCAAAGGAGACTATTGGGTACTGAGGGACTCCGGGATTAAGGGGTCCTCGGACAGCCAGTCTATACACTTTGGCCGGACTGTTGGACTATGAAGATACAAGATTGAAGACTTCGTCTCGTGTCCGGATGGGACTCTCCTTTGCCTGGAAGGCAAGCTTGGCAATTCGGATATGTAGATTTCCTTCTCTGTAATCGACTCTGTGTAACCCTAGCCCCCTCCGGTGTCTATATAAACCGGAGGGTTTAGTCCGTAGGACGACAAGAATCATAATCATAGGCTAGCTTCTAGGGTTTAGCCTCTACGATCTCGTGGTAGATCAACTCTTGTAATACTCATATCATCAAGATCAATCAAGCAGGAGGTAGGGTATTACCTCCATGGAGAGGGCCCGAACCTGAGTAAAACATCGTGTCCCCTGTCTCCTGTTACCATTAGCCTTAGACGCACAGTTAGGGACCCCCTACCCGAGATCCGCCGGTTTTGACACCGACATTGGTGCTTTCATTGAGAGTTCCACTGTGCCGTTCCGATAAGGCTTGATGGCTCGCCTTGTTGTCAAGGACAAGATCACCTCTGGAGGAACCCTGGCTGTAGGCCAGACTCTCCGGCTGGGCGGCTTCGTCATGGCCGCGCGTTCGGCCGCCACGCCGACGATGACTTCTCAGGTCATCAAGAACAACCTCCATGTCAGCTCGGAGTTCACCGAGCGGATGGATTCAATGGATCTCTCCTCCCTGAACGAGATTGCATAGCCGCTCTTGGAGTCTCTACGGACTATGATCGGATCGGGCTTAAACCCGACCTAAGGGATATTAACTCTCCGCCGATCACCCATCAGATAGCGGTGGTGGAGGAACAAAACAGCAATTTTTCCTCTATTTTGAGGACGAACTATGTCCGGATTCCCGAGCTCGCCGAGCCGGATACCCGTCTACAGGCGGACATGGCCCAGGCTCCAAACTTAGAATCGGGCAATGGGCCACAAATATTGGGCAATATCCTGGAGCCCGAGCTGCCAAGCTCAGGAGCTCCCTTGCCCTGGGGTCTCAGATCGGATCAGTATTTGGACTTAAGTACACCCACCCACCTAGACAAAAGTGATCTTTCCCACATTAGACAAGAGCGCCAAGAGACAGTACATCACTTCTGGGCCAGATTCCTACTTGTAAGGAGCAAGGTTAAGGACTGTTGCGAGGAAGACGCAATCTCATTCTTTTGCAAAAATTGCATGGACAAGGGTATTCTCAACGCCATAGGTCGCCGTGACATAGTACACTTTGTTGACTTGGCAGCCATAGTACAGAACTACTATGCAATGGAAAGCGCCTGGAAAACCGAAACAAAATTCTGGGATCCTCCGGCTTTAACTAAACCCCTCGTCCGAACTAAAAGGGTGCGCTCTCGCAAGTCACCCAATCCAATTACAAAGAAGCCGAAGCCCTCTACAGGGCATGGAACCGTACTGGAGGGATGGCTCAACAAGCCATGCAAAATTCACAGCACACCGGGCATCATACCAACACACAGCCTTAGAACATGTTGGATACTCGGGCAGGAGGCCAAGAGCAGCGAGGACCTTCTCATCAACAATACCACAGAGCACCATCCCGTAGAGAATAACAATGCAGTACTCACAGTCTTTGAGACTTTCGCCTCAAACAATAGGCGCAAGCGAGCGCTCCGCAGCCTCGCCGAAGTCTGCCACGCCGTAGCAATAAACCAGTGGCATGATACGGCCATAACCTTCAATGCCAGCGACGAACCTCAATTCCGAACAGTCCGAGCACCAGTCGCTTTGGTCCTTAGTCCAATTGTGGACGGCTTCCGGCTTACTAAAGTGCTCATGGACGGCAGCATCGGATTAAACCTCATCTATGAGGAAACTCTTAACAAAATGGAAATAGATAAGAGCCGCATTGAGCAAACCAGCACGACCTTCAGAGGAATCATCCCTAGTTGGGAGGGACGATGCGCCGGAAAAATAACACTGGATGTGGTATTCGGCACGCCGGAAAATTATAGGTCTGAAGAAATCACATTCCAAGTGGCCCCGTTTAATAGCGGATACCATGCCCTTTTAGGGCGGGACGCATTCACAAGCTTCCAAGATATACCCCATTACAGGTACATGAAGCTTAAGATGCCGGGGCCCAATGGAATCATCACTCTAGCCAGTGCTCAGGACATAGCACTCCGCGCTGAAAATAAAACCGCCGCACTAGCCCTGGAGGCATTATCCGAAGCCCTAGTGGCCGAAGAGTTAACTGCGCTGCACAGTGGACAGGGACGACGTGATACTCGACAAACGACCCAAGTCCACCTCTTTTAAACCAGCAGACGAAATAGTCAAATTGCAGGTCCACCCAACGGACCCTACAAAAACATCATCAATTGGGGCACAGCTGAACCCCATAATAGACGCTGCACTACGAGAGTTCTTGCGCGAGAATTGGGATATCTTCGCCTGGCATCCTTCAGACATGCCAGGTATCCCACGCAGGCTGGCCGAGCATAGCCTAAACATACTAAAGGGATACAAGCCGGTCAAGCAGACTCTACGGCGCTTTTCAGGACCCAAGCAACAAGCCATGGGAGAAGAGCTAGCCAAGTTACTCGAAGCCGGATACATCAGAGAAATAAAACATCCGGACTAGCTAGCAAACCTGGTGATGGTACCAAAGAAGGACAAATCTTGGCGCCTATGCGTCGATTTCAAAGACCTCAATAAGGCTTGTCGTAAGGATCCTCTCCCCCGCATCGATCAAATCATCGACGCCACCGCAGGACACGACTCATTGTGCTTCCTCGACGCATACTCCGGATACCATCAAATCAAGATGGCGGAGTCCGATCAAGCCGCAATGGCATTTATCACTCCATACGACCCCTTCTGTTTTAACACCATACCTTTCGGGCTAAAAACACGCCGGTGCAACCTATCAACGCATGATTCAGACATGCTTGGGAACACAAATCGGCAAAACAACGGAGGCGTACGTAGACGATGTGGTCATCAAAACCAGACACATCGAATCTTTAATGGGACAATTGCATTTTTACCCCTAGTTGGTTCCTACCCACGGGTTTTGCCCTTACTTTTTGAGCTTGCTCAATTTTGACCTTACTTTTTCCGTCGAGGTCCCTCGAATGCCCTTTGACCGTTTGACCAAAACTTTGAAAATTCATAACTAATTCATATGAACTCAGAAAAATGCAAATAAGATATCAAAATGTTCAAATAAACATTACCTTTATGTGCATATCATTTGCATTCGGGACAAAAGCACCATTTAAACTGCCTGAGGTAATTAATGTTATTAAAATTATTAAAAATAAAAAGGTATAAAAATATTTTTTTCATGAATAAAAATTACATGCAAATGTAGGTGATGTTTTCTGAACATCCGGATATCTTATTTGCATTTTTCTGAGTTCGTATCAACTTGTTATGAAGTTTCCAAGAAACTTCATAACAAGTTGAGGAAACTTCATAACGAAGTTTCTTGGGAACTTCATAACAAGTTGATACGAACTCAGAAAAATGCAAATAAGATATCAGGATGTTCAGAAAACATCACCTACATTTGCATGTAACTTTTATTCATGACAAAAATATTGTTTATACCTTTTTATTTTTAATAATGTTAAAAACATTAATTACCTCGGGTAGTTTAAACGGTGTTTTTTTCCTAAATGCAAATGATATGCACATAAAGGTAATGTTTATCTAAACGTTTTGATATCTTATTTGCATTTTTCTGACTTCATATGAATTAGTTATGAATTTTCAAAGTTTTGGTCAAACGGTCAAAGGGCATTCGAGGGACCTCGACGGAAAAACTAAGGGCAAAACTGAGCAAGCTCGAAAAGTAAGGGCAAAACCCGTGGGTAGGAACCAACTAGGGGTAAAAATGCAATTGTACCATCTTTAATAGACGACTTGAAGCTTGCGTTCGACAATCTCCGAACATACGACATCAAGCTCAATCCGGAAAAATGCGTTTTCGGCGTACCCGCCGGGAAGCTATTGGGCTTTATCGTTTCCAATAGAGGAATTGAAGCAAATCCGGCTAAAATCCGAGCTTTATCACAGTTGGCTACCCCAACAGACCTCAAGCAAATCTAGAAATTAACTGGATGTGTGGCCGCCTTAAGCCGCTTTATCTCCCGATTAGGAGAAAAGGCACTACCTCTTTATTGCCTTCTTCGACGCACTGAACCCTTCGAGTGGACGGATGCGGCTACGGCCGGACTGGAGGAAATAAAAGCCCTCTTGGCCACCAATCCAATCCTGGCCGCGCCAAATATCGGCGAACCTATGCTGCTATATATAGCTGCAACACACCAAGTTGTAAGCGCAGTGCTCGTCGTCGAACGAGAGATAGATGGACATAAGTTCCCGCTTCAAAATCCGGTATACTACGTATCCACTGTCCTCACTCCATGCAAGTCACAGTACCCACATTAACAAAAGATAGCATACGCGGTCTTTATGGCATCCCGAAAATTACGACACTACTTTCAAGAGTGCTCAATCACGGTGGCCTCCGAAGTACCACTCAATGACATAATAAATAACCGCGATGCCACGGGCCGGATTGCTAAATGGGCTGTTGAGCTCCTCCCGTTCGACATAACATACAAACCAAGGTGAGCCATTAAGTCGCAAGTACTGGCTGACTTCGTCTCTGAATGGACAGAAGCCAAACTCCCTAAAGAGTAGGGCGCGTACTCCAATTGGATCATGCACTTTGACGACTCTAAGATGCTGGCCGGTCTAGGGGCAGGCATTGTCCTAACATCCCCTACCGGAGATATAATCCAATATGTACTCCAAATACTATACACAGATTCCAACAATGCAGCCGAATATGAGGCCCTGTTGCATGGTCTCTGGATGGCAGTCTCCATGGGCATTCAACGCCTAGAAGTGCGTGGAGATTCAAACCTTGCAATATCTCAAATAAATGGAGACTTTGATGCCAAGGACCCAAAAATGGCGGCCTACCGTAATGCCGTCCTCAAAATGTCAGCTCGGTTCGAGGGGCTCAAATTCCACCATGTGGTCCGAGAAAACAACCAAGCGGCGGATATCCTCGCCCCCATCGGCGCTAAGCGCGACCCCATCCCACCGAATATATTTTTGGAAAGGCTGTTCAAGCCATCCGTGGTATGGGAAGGGGAGACCGGCAATACCAGTCCGGATCCGAACACAACCCCAGATCCCGAACAATCTGACGTAATCCGAGGGTCCGCCACCGAAATAACACCTTCGGCCCACGTGATTATGGCTATCATTGCCCCATGGAAAGAACCCTTCTTAGCCTACTTAAATACGCAAGAACTCCCTGAGGACCAAAATGAGGCCCGTTGCATTGTGCGGCGCTCTAAATCCTACAAGGTCCATGAGGGAGAGCTTTATAAGAAAAGCACGACCGGAGTGCTCCAAAAGTGCACCTCCGAAGAGGAAGGGCGGCAGCTCTTGGCGGAAATTCATGCCGGACTCGGCGGCCACAATGCTGCAGCTCGGGCGCTCGTAAGCAAGGCCTTCCGCACAGGTTTCTACTGGCCGACAGCCCGGGCAGACGCGCAGGACCTTGGCCAACATTGCGTCGGTTGCCAGCTTTTTGAAAATCAAAGCCATATGCCACCTACCGCTCTCCAAACAATCCCCATAACTTGGCCCTTTGCGGTCTAGGGGCTCGATATGGTTGGAACCCTTAAAGGAGGAAGCCATAAGAAGAAAAACTTGTTGGTCATGGTGGATAAATTCACCAAATGGATAGAAGCAAAACCAGTTAAAACAGCCGAGTCCGGACCAGTGATAGACTTCATATCTACACCGTTACGGTGTCCCCCACAGCATCATCACCGATAATGGCTCCAACTTCACAGCTGATGAGGTGAAAACCTGGTGCGGCAAAATGGGCATAAAGCTCGATTATGCTTCCATCTATCACTCCCAAACAAACGGTCAAGTCGAACGAGCGAATGGTCTTATTATGAGCGGCATTAAGCCCAGGCTAGTGCGATCCTTGAAGGAATCAGATACGCACTGGGTCGAGGAGCTCGACTCCGTACTATGGAGGTTGCGGACCACGCCGAATCGCACAACCGGATACACATCATTTTTTATGGTGTACGGCGCAGAGGCGGTGCTACCCTGCCATATCATCCATGACTCACCTCGAGTGTGCATGTACGTAGAGAGAGCGGCCGAGCTGGATCGGCAGGACGGCTTAGATGCCCTGGAGGAGGAGCGTGACGTTGCAAAGGCCCGTTCCGCATTTTATCAACAGCAGGCTCAAAGGTATCAAACCAGATAAGTACGGGCCAAAACTTACAACATTGGCGAACTAGTTCTACGCCTACCAGAGAAGAAAAAGGACAATCTCAAGCCCAAATGGGAAGGTCCCTTCATCATTGATAAAGTACTCACCGGAGGAGCTTACCGTCTGCGTGATGCATCCGATAATCGACTTGAGCCGAACCCATGGAACGCGGCTAGACTCCGAAGATTCTACACCTAGTGCCGAGCTCCGTGTTTGTCTCTTTACCTCCGTCTTCCTTTTTAAATTATACCCTCCCTCTCTCCTTTTTAGATATATAGCCTTAATAGCTTAAAGTATGCTTAGACCGCACACTCCGGCCGCGCTATGCACGCTCAATATACATGGGGTCTTCTTATACAGAAGCTTAATATAATTGTCTTCTGGGCTTTATGCCCACCACATATGCATCACTTCTCCATACGTGCCTTTTTTCACCACTATATGCATCGATATGACTTAAGTTTTGGCCAAGCTGGGTTGCCTGGCTCTTGTGTTTATGCCCTATGTTCCCGTTAATTCGGCTAGGGCATAAGGGGAGCACCTCTGCGATTGTTACTGCCGGGTCAGCCGGATGTGTACCTCAGACTGGGTGAAGCCGAAAGCTAGCGTTCTTAAGGGAATATTCGGTCGGTGAACAAAAGATATCTTTTACCTATTACAAAATATGCCCCCATATGCTTATATCCTGCGTCATTTTTCGCAGTTCGGACATGCACATTAATGCATGCGCACCCAGGGAAAGGGACCCTTAACGGAACTATTCTCCCTGGAAGATGTTTCTTACTACCCATGTAATATAACATAACTAGTTGGGTACTTGTCTGTTCAAGCACTTATGACCCCTACGCCTGGTTTCCACACGTGGCCCGGTTTTCACATAACTGAGCGGGTATTCGGATACACTCCGGACTGTCGGGTCCAGAGGCTGAAGCAAAAAGGTCCGACAAGACAAATGATTTACAATCCGGCTAGGGACACAATGTGTCCTTCGAAGTACAAAGTCACTTAGACTGACTATATTCTTCTTCTATACCATCCAATAGGCTGTCTAGCCTATAGTCCTGTTCGGAATACTTAACGGCTAATGCTACCTGGTCATATACCAGACTTACAGGGATCTCTTTCCCATCTGAACCTACAGGTCCGACCTCAGCCATATGGTTTGGGTCAGCCTTGGTGTATCGTGTCTTCACCATGGCCCGGGCTTCCCTTGCACCTTGTCGGCAGGCCGATATCTTCCACAATCGGAAGCGCCGCCGCGCTCCCTTGAGCATCTCCACAAACTCCCCCATGCCTCCTGGCAGGGAGGCGGATGGCCACAAGGCCTAGGCAATGCCCTGCATCACCTGCTGACCTTGTTCGTGCAGTTGTGAGGGCTCCTGCAGAAGATCGCCCGTAGATCCGGGCATCTCCTCTTCGGGGCGACCTGTCAACATACCTACAGACATAATTCTGTCAGCATGCTTCTTCGCCGAACTTTACAATAGTTCATTAGAGCACTTACTAAATATGCCGCGTAGAGGCCTCTTATTCTCCTTCATGGAGTCAGCAAGCTGGGCCCGAACATCATTTAATTCGACGTCCAGTAGGGTGTTCGCATCCTGGAGATATTTTTCTCATGTATAACCTTCGTAAGCACATGCTCACCAGCATTCAGCTGTCGTTGAGCATATTGCTCATCCTCTGATACGATCTCCGGTTTACCTCCGGGATTGTCTGCAGAATCTATTGTTAGATTTGCACGCATGCCGAATACTAACTGGTATATGTAAATACATTCTTTTCGATCAAGACAAGTATTTCGGCGACTATGGCCCGTAGCTGGGCTTTGCACTCCTCCAACTCTTTAGACAGCTGAGTATTCTTCTCTTTCAGAACCTATGCACACGAGGATACTTAAATCAGTTGTGCCAACTGTTTCAAGTCTCGGGGGGCTACTGATATACATACTTATCAAATTTTCTTACACGTATATCCTTTACGTACTGGTCCGTGGCCCTAGCAAGGCCATCTTGAGTAGCCCGGATGTACGCGTCCCCTGAGTTGAAGGCATCGAACGCCTCTTTAGAGAAATTAGGGTCGTGTAGTGCGGCCCGTCGGCGCCTATGATTCATGGCGCTCTCCACTTCGGAGTTTGTAGCAGAAAATCTATTCGCATCCTCTGTAGGAGGATCGTCCGTGTTGACCTCCGCCCTTGAGTCCGCCCTCGGAGTCCGGTTGGTGGAGGCGTGACCGGCAGGCTCTCCGGATATAGTCCGGTGAGCGCTTTTTCTTCCAGAAGACAATGGACATTGTCATATTTTAATTATGATAATTACGTGGCAGGTTTTTAAAACATACCTTTGCAATGGCGTCACGGTCCTTATCGCCTTCCTTTTAAGCCTACTCGGCTTCGGTGCCCCTTGTTGATGTGTCACCGCGGGTTCGGCGTGGCGTCTGGATGGCCTTCCTTGTAAAACGCAATACATGTGCGGTGGGTAAGAAGCAAGGAGGGAATCCTTCTTGGAAGTTGGATTTCGGTTTTACTTACATGTGATACAAGGAGTAGGCCAGGATAGTTAGCTATGATGGCCACCAACGCACCATTGCAGCTTAACTGATAAAATGTCCAGTCGACGAGCTCCACAAATGTGTTCGGATCTTCATTGAGTCAGGGGTCAAGGGCCCGGTCGGGGTCCTCTGGTTGTGGAGACGGGCTGTGAACCTCCCTTATAGCTTTTCGCAGTTCCTGCTATGAATTGGCAAGGTAAACAATTGTGCTAAAAAATGCAGGAAAGACTGGAATAAAAGATGGCAGCTCACCCAGCTTGGGCCGTTGTACATGGAGAATCCATCCCATGGCTTGATACGGGTAAACTCCTCTTCTTCTCCTTTCTACAAATCGGACAATATTTTTGCCAGAGCAACAGCGGAGTCCGGGCCTTTACGGCCGCATCGGGTGGCGTCATCTTCTTCGTTATAGTGCCACATGGGTTTCCCCCGATATTGAAATGGATGCACTCCCCGCATTATACATATGGACATAACCTCAATTGTTGTCAGTCCTAATTTGGCCAGTGTCTTTATCCTGTTCATCAGGAAAAGGATCTCTCTGTTGTCTTCCTCACAGGGGCTCCGGGCGCCAATGTATGGCGTTTCTTCAACGGGGCATTTACAAACTCGGGAAGGCCCTTCCAAATAGGGTCCGGAAGAGGGACGTCCTCCATGTAGAACCACTCCGAAGGCCAGTCTTCGGATGTCTTCTTCGGGGTACCGAACAGGTATCCGGTCCCAGCGATACGCCATATTTCGGCTCCGCCCACTTGGTACACCAACCCTCCTGAGTGCGGGGTACGAGGCAGAATAGCCTCTTCCACAGCTCGAAATGAGCCTCGCAACCCAGAAATAGCTCGCAGAAGGCGACGTAGCCTGCGATATGCAGTATGGATGCTGGGGTGAAGTTATGCAGCTGGAGGCCGTAGAACACCAGGAGCCCGCGGAGGAAAGGATGGATTGGAAATCACAGTCCCCTCAGTAAATAGGGGACAAAGCATACTCGCTCCCCCTTGGATGGGTTTGGCGAACTCTCTGCTTGCTCCCCGCCATTATAAGTGGCTAGTCCAGCTCGGACGGGGACCATGTACGCAGGCGAGAGGAACCCTTTGGTTTGCAACTCTACTAGTCGGCTGTGGGGGACATAACATTTCTCCCAATCGCCTGGCCTAGTGCTACGGTAGCGAGAGGAGGAGCTGCGACGACCGGCCATGGTGGTATGAATTTTTCCGGGCACGCTCTGATGGATACTCGCTGGGAGGAGATGGTGTGGTTTGGATATGAGGATCCCCGTCCCTTTAAATAGACGATTTACTCACATGGTTAGGGTGGCAAATGTAAAAATGTCCCAACTTCTCGCATTCGCTCGACACGTGGAGACAACCATTATTAAAACACAGAAGCCGAGGAGTACAACATTAATGGGAAGTCGGACACTGCGTGTTACAACAGTTACCCTAGAGAATTTGGAGAAGAACCCGCCTTGCAATGCCGAAGACAATCTGCACGCCGGACTCATCGTCATTGAAGTCTGGTTCAGGGGCTACTGAGGGAGTCTGGGATTAAGGTGTCCTCGGACAGCCGGACTATACACTTTGGCCGGACAGTTGGACTATGAAGATACAAGATTGAAGACTTTGTCCCGTGTCCGGATGGGACTCTTCTTTGCGGGGGAGGTAAGCTTGGCAATTCGGATATGTAGATTTCCTTCTCTGTAACCGACTCTGTGTAACCCTAGCCCCCTCCGGTGTGTATATAAATCGGAGGGTTTAGTCCGTAGAATGACAACAATCATAATCATAAGCTAGCTTCTAGGGTTTAGCCTCTACGATCTCGTGGTAGATCAACTCTTGTAATACTCATATCATCAAGATCAATCAAGCAGGAAGTAGGGTATTGCCTCCATCGAGAGAGCCTGAACCTGGGTAAAAGATCGTGTCCCCTGTCTCCTGTTACCATTAGACTTAGACGCATAGTTCGGGATACCCTACCCGAGATCCGCCGGTTTTGACACCGACAGGTACACCTTCTATCACAGATCTGAAGGCAAGACTTTTGTTGCTAAATTTGGATCCTCTATAGAGAAGGAGTTTCTCTCGAAAGAAGTGAGTGGGAGGAAAGTAGAACTTGATGAGGTAACTGTACCTGCTCCCTTATTAGAAAGTAGTTCATCATAGAAACCGGTTCCTATGAGGACTACACCAATTAGTGAGAAAGCTAATGATAATGATCATGAAACTTCAGATCAAGTTACTACCGAACCTCGAGGTCAACTAGAGTAAGATCCGCACTGCAGTGGTACGGTAATCCTATTCTGGAGGTCATGTTACTTGACCATGGCGAACCTACGAACTATGAGGGAGCGATGATGAGCCCAGATTCCGCAAAATGGCTTGAAGCCATGAAATCTGAGATGGGGTCCATGTATGAGAACAAAGTATGGACTTTGGTTGACTTGCCCGATGATCGGCAAGCCATCGAGAATAAATGGATCTTCAAGAAGAAGACTGACGCTGATGGTAATGTTACTGTCTACAAAGCTCGACTTGTTGCGAAAGGTTTTCGACAAGTTCAAGGGGTTGACTACGATGAGACTTTCTCACCCGTAGCAATGCTTAAGTCTGTCCGAATCATGTTAGCAATTGCCGCATATTATGATTATGAAATATGGCAAATGGATGTCAAAACTGCATCCTGAATGGATTTCTAGAAGAAGAGTTGTATATGATGCAACCAGAAGGTTTTGTCGCTCCAAAAGGTGCTAACAAAGTGTGCAAGCTCCAACAATCCATTTATGGACTGGTGCAAGCCTCTCGGAGTTGGAATAAACGCTTTGATAGTGTGATCAAAGCATATGGTTTTATATAGACTTTTGGAGAAGCTTGTATTTACGAAAAGGTGAGTGGGAGCTCTGTAGCATTTTTGATATTGTATGTAGACGGCATATTGTTGATTGGAAATGATATAGAATTTCTTGATAGCATAAAGGGATACTTGAATAAAAGTTTTTCAATGGAAGACCTCGGTGAAGCTGCTTATATATTAGGCATCAAGATCTATAGAGATAGATCAAGACGCTTAATTGGACTTTCACAAAGCACATGCCTTGATAAAGTTTTGAAAATTTTCAAAATGGATCAAGCAAAGAAAGGGTTCTTGCCTGTATTACAAGTTGTGAAGTTGAGTCAGACTCAATTCCTGACCAAAGCAGAAGATAGAGAGAAAATGAAAGATGTTCCCTATGCTTCGGCCATAGGCTCTATCATGTATGCAATGTTGTGTACCAGACCTGATGTATGCTTAGCAATAAATTTAGCAGGGAGGTACCAAAGTAATCCAGGAGTGGATCACTTGACAGCGGTCAAGAATATCCTGAAATACTTGAAAAGGACTAAGGATATGTTTCTCGTTTATGGAGGTGAGAAAGAGCTAGTCGTAAATGGTTACGTCGATGCAAGCTTTGACACTGATCCGGACGATTCTAAATCGCATATCGGATACGTGTTTATATTGAACGGTGGAGTTGTCAGTTGGTGCAGTTCTAAACAAAGCGTCGTGGCGGGATCTACATGTGAAGCGGAGTACATAGCTGCTTCGAAAGCAGCAAATGAAGGAGTCTGGATGAAGGAGTTCATATCTGATCTAGGTGTCATACCTAGTGCATCGGGTCCAATGAAAATATTTTGTGACAATACTAGTGCAATTGCCTTGGCAAAGGAATCCAGATTTCACAAGAGAACCAAGCACATCAAGAGACGCTTCAATTTCATCCGGGACCAAGTCCATGTGGGAGACATAGAGATTTGCAAGATACATACGGATCTGAATGTTGTAGACCCGTTGACTAAGCCTCTTCCACGAGCAAAACATGATCAGCACCAAGGCTCCATGGGTGCTAGAATCATTACTGTGTAATCTAGATTATTGACTCTAGTGCAAGTGGGAGACTGAAGGAAATATGCCCTAGAGGCAATAATAAAGTTATTATTTATTTCCTTATATCATGATAAATGTTTGTTATTCATGCTAGAATTGTATTAACCGGAAACATAATACATGTGTGAATACATAGACAAACATAGTGTCACTAGTATGCCTCTACTTGACTAGCTCGTTGATCAAAGATGGTTGTGTTTCCAAACCATGCACATGAGTTGTCATTTGATTAACGGGATCACATCATTAGGAGAATGATGTGATTGACTTGACCCATTTCGTTAGCTTAGCACTTGATCGTTTAGTATGTTGCTATTGCTTTCTTCATGACTTATACATGTTCCTACAACTATGAGATTATGCAACTCCCGTTTACCAGAGGAACATTTTGTGTGCTACCAAACGTCACAACATAACTGGGTGATTATAAAGGAGCTCTACAGGTGTCTCCGAAGGTACATGTTGAGTTGGCGTATTTCGAGATTAAGATTTGTCACTCCGATTGTCGGAGAGGTATCTCTGGGCCCTCTCGGTAATGTACATCACTATAAGCCTTGCAAGAAATGTAGCTAATGAGTTAGTTGCGGGATGATACATTACATAATGAGTAAAGAGACTTGCCGGTAACGAGATTGAACTAGGTATTGAGATACCGACGATCGTATCTCGGACAAGTAACATACTGATGACAAAGGGAACAACGTATGTTGTTATGCGGTTTGACCGATAAAGATGTTCGTAGAATATGTGGCAGCCAATATGAGCATCCAGGTTCCACTATTGGTTATTGACCGGAGACGAGTCTCGGTCATGTCTACATAGTTCTTGAACCCGTAGGGTCCGCACGCTTAAAGTTCGATGACGGTTATATTATGGGTTTATGTGTTTTGATGTACCAAAGGTAGTTCAGAGTCCCGGATGTGATCACGGACATGACGAGGAGTCTCGAAATGGTTGAGACATAATGATCGATATATTGGACGACTATATTTGGACACCGGATTGGTTCTGGTGAGATTGGGACAATACCGGAGCTCCGGGAGGTTATTGGAACCCCCCGGGACGTATATGGGCCTTAATGGGCTTTAGTGGAAAGGAGGGGAAAGGAGCAAGGGAGGGGGCGCCCCCCCCCCCCCCCCAAGCCCAATCCGAATTGGGAGGGGGGCGCCTCCCCCCCCCTTTCCTTCCTCCTTCCTCTTCCTTCCCTCTCCCTCTCCAAATAGGAAAAGGAGGAGTTCTACTCCCGGTGGGAGTAGGACTCCACCCCTTGGGCGCGCCTCCTCCTCCTAGACACAACATAGACACAACAATTGATCCCTTGGATCTCTTAGCCGTGTGCAGTGCCCCCTCCACCATAATCCACCTCGATAATATCGTAGCGGTGCTTAGGCGAAGCCCTGCGTCGGTAGCACATCATCATCGTCACCACACCGTCGTGCTGACGGAACTCTCCCTAAAAGCTCGGCTGGATCAGAGTTCGAGGGACGTCACCGAGCTGAACGTGTGCTGAACTCGAAGGTGTCGTGCGTTCGATACTTGATCGGTTGGATCGTGAAGACGTACGACTACATCAATCGTGTTGTGCTAACGCTTCCGCTTTCGGTCTATGAGGGTACGTGGACAACACTCTCCCCTCTCGTTGGTATGCATCACCATGATCTTGCGTGTGCGTAGGATTTTTTTTTTGAAATTACTACGTTCCCCAACATCAACGGGTACCCTGTTCGTATTGCTCAACTAAAGAGCAACGAGAAAAGAAATTGAACAAGCAAAGAGAAGATAAGTCGCTTAGTGGGGATCCGATGCGGAATATAGGATTTCTTCTTTCTCCAGGGGAGAGGCCGAGGAGGGCCTTCCACTGGCTGTTGGCCGGACGTAGTCATGTACTAGCGGAGCCCCAGAAGCAACACCTGCGACGCGGGAGGTAAGGAGCATAGGTGGCGTGGGCGTGGCCATGAGAGGGCTCAAAATCGAGCCTAGGTTGACCCGCCCCCACCCACTTTTTTGGATTCTCCCTGTCACACATCCATCCTCGAGGGGATCATCTGGCACACAACTTGTGAAAGAGGGGAGGGAGGGGGCAAGGAAGAAGAGAAGGAGTGGCGATGCCGATGAAGTGTAAGGCGAGGAGCGAGAGGAGGAGGAGGTGTGTTTGGTGGAGGCGATATTGATGTGCGAGATGAGAGGGGACGGTGACGTGCGTTGGGGAGTTGCCTTTTTAACAAAGGAAACGAAGTCGCATGGAAATTCTTTGGAGCAATCGCTGCATTTTTTTCTTCCTCTATTATTTGCGTCGATGCACTATTCCTTCACTCCAAACATGCAGTACCAACTTCCAATAATTCATTTCAGTATAGGTAGAAATAAAAAGGAGTTTTGTGCGAGAACAGGTCCAAAACTCCAAACATGCAGTACCAACTTCCAATAATTCATTTCAGTATAGGTAGAAATAAAAAGGAGTTTTGTGCACAATGCCCACCAACAAGCATGTTGCAAAATCCGAGAAACATGTGACTAATCGGGACAAAAGATTTGTGATCCAAGGGCACAAAGTTTCGGTTTCCATGTATTCCACTGAAACTGAGTTTCCGTTGGATACTTTCTCTATTGAGATACCATATCTCATCTTCATGATCTTCCGGTCAAACGTTCTGATGCCGTCTTCAAGGAAAAAAGTATTCTGTAAAATATTAACCTTGAAATTTAGTTAGATAGTTAAACAAATCATAATGCAAAAGTCAACTTTGTACAATGTTAACCAAGAAATTCAATGATATTTAATCACAACGGTGTTGAACCTTGATTGTTTTGTTATTTAAACTGTTAAATGTGTCGACTAGTTCATTCATTTTACCATGTCACCTTTTACTTTTTTCCTTGCCCTCTTAATTAAATTAAACTTCTCTTCCCAATAAGTCATAGATGGAACTCATTTCATTGATGAATTGATGTATATACTAAGCTAGCATGCATACGTACTAAGTAGCACCAACTGTTATAAAGGTAAACTGGTGCTACTACAAAACTTGGTGAGATAGTTGAATCATAATCACTCAAGCTTTATCTTCATTGATTTTTTATTGTTATGTTTTTTATTTAGTAGTTCATTTATTTTCCATCTTAAAGTTTACTACAAAATCATTTTTTGCTAGATCATATTAAGAAAATTGAACTACTTGTTTTCCATTTAACTAATGATCAGTGTTTTCACGGTTGGCGATGGGCCATGTTAAGGAGTGTGATGGCCTAGGGCCCATCTCAAATAAGGGCCCAATACATCAATATATTATGAAAGTATGTTTGCAGAACATAAAACCACCAATAATAAAAAGTTAAAATGAATTTGCTGATGGATACCTAACTCCACCACAATGAAGGGTCAAGAAGAAGCAATCATCTTAGACAACTGAAATCTCAAGGAGACGGGATCTACGTATATGGATGGAGAGAATGGCTATAGCAAATAAAATTTCAGCGAGATTTGGTAAGGGCAACATTTTTGTATGCTCTTTTTTGATAGGAAGGAACAAAATAGATTATTTTAGATCAGGAATAGGAGAGATTATCGTACATGATTGACCTGAATTAATTGCATTATGCGCTACCAACATATGCGTTCTTTTTAAACAGGCTTTTGCCCCGCTTTATAGATAAAGCATAAGTCCATACAACCACGTCCCAAACAAGGTCATAAAAGAAAAATATTGGGGCCACAACACAGAGACGCCCAAAAGAACTGAAGAGAAACAGAAAAGGCCACCAGGGGCAAGCTACGAAGTTGTCAAGCGGTCAGTGAGTCGATGTGTGGTAGACACCAGAAAGCGCCCGTATGAGCTGAAGATGGTCACGATCCCTCCGCCTGGTGAGTGGATGCGATTGCTACAAGAAGGCAAGAAATTTGAAGAACGAGTCGAAGCACGTCGCGGGAACACCCGCCAATCACCATCTTGTTGCGAGTAGTCCAAAGAGTCCACATCATAGCCGCGAAGATGAGCCAGAACAGTCGGCGCTTACGGCCAACCTGAGTGGCCCTAACCTGCAGAAACTCTGCAAGGTCAAGGGACTCCCACTCCGATCCTAGAGCCTCACGAACAAATCACCAAAGTGCCTGCGTTGCTATGCACGAGAAACAAATGTTCGTTCCCGTTTCCGGGATGTGGCACAAAGGGCAAAGGCCATTGCCCAGACCCTGGCGTTTCAGCACCTCGGTCCCCGAAGGTAGACGATCTCGGAGAAGCTTCCATACGAAAATCTTAATCTTCAAGGGCATCGGCGCCTTCCACAATGGGGATAGCCACTGTAGAACCAGCACTCGGCATAGTGCCTGATAGGCTGAACTAACAGAGAATTCACCCGAAGGAGAGAGGCTCGAAGAAACAGAGTTAGGGGCTGTGATAGAGGAAGAGGGACTACTTCCCTCATTTCTGTCCATTCCCGAACCTCATTTGGTCCGAATGATCGGCGGAACGCAATGTTCCATCACTCATCCAAAGCAGTCGTCAAAACAAGGATGGCCGGGTCGTCACAAATCGCAAAGAGCCTCGGGAATCGCAGGCGAAGATGCTCATCCTCAAACCAAGGGTCCAACCAAAACTGGGTCCCAGACCCATTGCCAACTGAGAAACACAAACCCAGCCTGATCTCTTCTTTTATGGCCTGAATAGACTTCCAGAACTGGGACCCGACCGAGAGAGAGGAAGCCAAGAGGGGTTGACCCTGCAAGTACTTGGCCTCCATCAGCTGCAGCCACAAACCCCCATCTCCCCTCAAGATCCGCCAAACCCAACGCAGCATCAGCGCAACGTTCATCCGGCGAGACGCAGGGATGCCCAGGCCACCTCGGTCCTTAAGCAGGCAGATGTCAGCCCACTTCACCATATGGTACTTGGGCCGACCATCCGCTGCCTGCCAGAAGAACCAACATATGCGTTACTAAAGATTCTTTGTTAGGAAGGAATTGGAGAGATTGATTAGCCTAAATTAACTGTGGTACGACATTACCAAATACTAAAAGATAGGTTACCAAATAAGAGACGAAAATTTATTGAATTACCAAAGATTGATTGGAGAGAAAAATTATTGGAACGGGAGTGGGACGAAACGTAAGACAGGAGAGGGAACCTTACATTTCTTTTAGGTAGCATATAATATATATAAAGTCTTTTACGTCGCTTACATAGAACGTGGTAGTAGGGACATGGCTTCATGAGCCGGCCAACTCGCTCATGCCGTGCAATTCATATACAGGGTTCAGCGTATACATTTTGCCAAAGATCATTATTACTCTTTACGCATTAGTGAAAGGGGTGTGCCAATTCTGTTTAAAAAAAAGGATTGTGCCAAAGCGGGGCTCATACAAAATTGCGATTCTGTGTCATAGATTTTTATGCCCTAAAAAGTACTAATGTGAATGATAGGGGCTGGCCTAATGCTAAATAAAGTAATATCTCCTCGGGATATCTTCTTCAAAAAGTAGTTTAGTCCCATTTGCTACATCTTGAAGCAGTCCTAGGGGCCAGAGTATTCAGGACCGATACTTTGTTGTATCGCGCAGATATTTCCCTTTCTAACCAAATAATTACAAGTACATCTATTGTTATTCCCAAAAGCATGTGGTAGGAGGGACATGGCTTGATGAGGCCCCGTCGCTCACGTCTGTGCAATTCGTATACCAGGTTCTGCGTATACGTTCTGTCAAAGGTTCATTATTGTCCTTTATACCTTTATTAGTGAGGGGCGTGGGGCTTGTGCAAAATTGTGATTCTGTTTCCAGCCCTACAGACTAATGAGCGTGGCTGTCAAGTATCAAACGTCTGGTGATTTCAGAGGAGAAATCCCTTCATTGAAGACTAGTTACTCGAGGAGTACGCGAGACTGTACCGTCGGCTGCCTGCTGGTGTCCGGGTCGGGGCTGCCTGCTGAGACGCTGCCGTCGCCTCCCCTTGGTTCTCGCCGAACCTGTTTCTCACATCGTCCAGAAACTCGGTCAGCACCGGATCCTGGATCGTCGACTCCTACACGCAGCAGACTACCTCGACGCCCACCTTGCCCAGCAACCGCGGCGCGGCCCCTCGTCCAGCGCACGGTGAAACGGCACGCGCACCGCTCCACGCCGTCCACGGTGCCGTGCGCTGCCTTCTCCACCTGCATATTTGGTCTGCGCCTATTACTACTCAAGCATATGCGTGTGTTGAAGAACGCACTGAGTAGGGCGCGACGAGGAGGACTTACGGTTTCGAGGACGGCGTCGTAGTACTTGAGCTCGTCGGCATCGCCGTAGATATCGCACGCGAGGCAGAGCCGGTCGCCCGGGCGGAGGTCGCCGCAGCGGGCGTCGTTGAGGGCCGGGCTTTCCCGGCGGAACCTGGCGCGAAGCGCGTCCACGTCGCCCGGAGATGCGAGGTCAGCCCCTGGATCGTACCACTCGTCCGCATCCTCGGTGGAATTCTCGAACATGACGCGCAGCCAGCCGTCCTGCACCACCACGCGTGCGGGGTACCACGCTTCGTCGGACCGCGCGCGTTACTCCATTCCGGGTCGTGGGCGGCGCGGCGTCGGCGCCGGCGCTACGGTGGCCTGCCGCTTTTGCGACTTCGGCATTTCCGCGGTACTGTGTGAGTAGTGGCGGCGCTCAGGGTGGTCCGTGGGATTTGGGCCCTCGAGAGGACAGGGCGGCGGGTTTCCCAATGCTTTATACCGTCCAGATTCTGGTAAATCTTTCTAGGTTTTAGGTTTTTAGATTTGGTCGGCATAATGTGCATAAACGACCCTCAATCAAAAGAAAATCATAATGTGCAAATACAAAAGGGCAGTGATCTGCGCCGGCGCACCGGCCCAACAGTCGGCCTGTCGCGTCCGGGCCGTCCGATGTGACTATCTTCAGCCGTTCGATCTGGGCGCGTTGACTTCCCCATCCCCTTCTTCCTCTCTCGCGTGGATCCCCTAGCGTCCCCAGGCCGCCCCGCGCCGCTCGTCCCTCCCGGCCATCACCGGTCGCGGCCTCCCGCCGATGGGCACTGCCGGTCGCCGATGGTCGCCGATGATCGCCGCCGCCGGTGGCCAGCTCCACGCATGTAACATCGGCACCCCGTGGTTGTAGCTCCGGTGGCGGTGATTGCAGCTTCGATGGCGAGGGCCATAGCTCACCGTCGTGCTCATCGCCGCTCACACCTGCTGCCGCAGCTCATCGGTCACATCTCACCGTCGTAACATCTCGGTCGCCTGTTGCAGCAAAAACGAGCGCACGTTCCAGCAAAATCGAGCAAGGGTTGTAGCAAAAAATTCAGACGCTGGCTTGTGCAAAAGTAGCAAAAATGCAAATACGCTGGTTGTAGCAAAAATCGACAAAGGTTGTAGCAAATTTTGACACCGGTTGTAGCTCCGCCTTACATGGATGTAGCAAAAAACTCCAAACGGCGTTGCAGAAAGGTTGTAGCAAATTTTGACACCGGTTATAGCTCCGCCTTACATGGATGTAGCAAAAATCCCGCTGCGGTTGCAGGCTTGCAGCAAAAACGACGTTTGCCGTCGTCGCGAGGTAGCAGCTCCGCCTGATGTATGTAGCAAATAGCTTCGCCTGGAGTAGCAAACTCTAACAACGTTTGCAGTTTCCCTTTGTTGTGCAGTGCCATTGAAGCTTTCTATGTCTATGGTTGAAGCTTTTCTCAACAGTTGTTGAAGCTTTTCTAGATGACGGTTGCGACACTTGTATACGCGGGTGGATTCGGACATGGCGACAGGCAGCCATGGCGGCCGGCGAGGGAGCGCCCTGGCCGTCGGCGATGGAGCTTGTGGTGATCCAGTCGCAGCCCGGGAGGAGGGGGGAGGGGATGCGCGCACGTGAAGGCTGTAGGTAGGGGATGAATCTGGCCATGGCAGCAGGCAGCCCATGGCGGCCGGCGAGGGAGCGCCTGGCCGCCTGGCCGCCGGGGAGGAGGGAGGAGAGATGCGTGCGCGTATGGCTGGAGGTAGGGGATGGAGCGCATATGGAAGTGGCGCGAGGCGCGCGGGGCCACGCTCGTAGGCTGGATCTGTACGATCGAACGCAAGCGACAGGACCGGCCCAATGTTTCCGCCGGCGCACCGGGTGGAAACATTTCCCAATACAAAAGGGGATAATTATATTAGGGATATCTCTCCAAATTTCCTAGAGGTTGTTTTGACCAAGATAATCACATTTCAGATTACACGCTTGCTTTTATGAACTAAGATTTAGACCGATTACTAACTCACCTATGGAGCCTTCGTTTCAAAGGTTTCCTTCGATTGGGCACCTATTAATATGGGAAATGCTTTAGTATCATACTCTCCCTCAGTCCGGAAATATATATTGCAGAAGTGGATGTATATAGACGTATTTTATTCTAAATATATCAATTTTTATTGATTTCTCTGACAAATATTTCCAGACAGAGGGAGTAGATGCTAAGAAGAACATGTTCCCATCATTATTTGTTTCATAATAAGGAAAACTAGCTCCTGTCTCACACAATTGCGTAGGAAAATTCAATTCGTAATATCTAATTTGTGTGGACTAGATCACACGGATATATTCCAGTTATTCATGTTACAAAGTTAGCAAATTAACTATGAGATGTCGTTTTTGTACTTGAAGTATGACCAGTTCACATAAATAAAGAATGTATTTCTATAACATATTGGCTCGACAACGTGCCATTGAAGTTTGAATCCCGATGAACTATTCGGATCATATTCAACATTTGGTACTAACATAAGTATGTCCTATATAGTTTCCTACTCGCCATACGAGTTATTTACTCAAAAGCACCACACTTGGGGCTACGGTAACAACTTGGTACCACATTTGAGACAGGGCACAAACCACCGAAAATGCGCCTAATCTGTAACGCGGAGTACTGATAGTCTGATAAGCTTGCGAGAACAACAAAACTGACAAGCTGGGTCCGCATGTCGGGCTGACGTGGCGACGACTAACTGCTTTAACCAACTGATGTGGCAAATGAGATGCGGGCCCCCCTGTCAATGGCTAGACGGTCATCTCTTCTTCCCATATCTCTTTCGTTCAGGCATTCCATTGAACAACTCTTAGGCGCCAATCATTTTCCTCTCGCCGGAGAGAGTGAGCAGCGCTACCACGTCGGCCTCTCCATGTAGCTCCGCCGGCCGGGTGCCCAGGCCGGCGCGTCGACCAACAAGCAGCGCCCCGCCCCGCCACGCGCCTAGGCTGACGAGCAGTACATGATTGGTCGCGGACGGCGGCTAGTGCCCAAGTCGGCCCGCTGGCCAATGTGCAGCGACCCTCCCCGCCGCGCGCCCAGGACGACGAGCAGTATAGGGTTGAGTGTAAGTGCAGCAGCGGGGGAAGCTATGAAGGCGGCCGCCGTGTCCACTGGTCGTTCGTGGCCGGCTGGAGTCGCGGCGAGGCATTATAGTCAATGGAGTCTGATGGCTAGCTGACGAGCAATTGCTCTTGGACGGCACTGCGGCTGCTCGTTTTCTGACTTTTCTCGCATCCCCGAGCTTGTTCCTCCATGACATGCAAGCTTAGTGTCCCCCATGGACGACGACGAGCATGCCCATAGAAAAAGGGGGAAGAAGTAAAAAAAGAAAAAAATATATACTTGAGTCACTGATAGGTGGGACCTCTGTCCAAGTCATCATATTGTCTGCATACGCATGCCACGTCAGCCCGACATGCGGGCCCAACTCTTCAGTTTTGCTGTTCTCGTGGCCAAATTCCAGCATTAATGCTCCACGTTACAGATTAGGCGCATTTTCGATGGTTTCTTGTGCCCTGGTTCAAATGTGGTACCAAGTTGTTACCCTTGCCTCAAGTGTGGTGGTTTTGGGTAATAACTCTCGCCATACCCGTGCTGTGGCACGCCACGCGCCGTTGGTATGGTAGGAAAGTATGTGAATCTAGAATGCCATTTTATATATTACGGAGAAGCAGTACAAAAATTGGAAGTTGCCAGAATGAATGAACTTAAATTAACCACAGAAATAAACAGTGCCCAATATAGAAGATTAAGAATTAGCCCTTGAATCTGAAATTGTAATCAAAAGAATCAGCCCTTGAATCTGAAATTGATATCAAATCGTAAGGAGTGTAGTATCCAAACCGAAAGCACCGAAGGGTCCAAAGAGAAATCCGAGCTAATGTACTCTAGGACAACCATAGACTACTATATGGCCGCACATAGTTACAAGAGATGGTCAAGGGAATGTAGTTGCAGAGATGGAGCATGATTGATGAAAACCTGGAGCATAAAAGCAGGCTATTTTGCAATACGATCACTTCATGAACTATGCGCTTAGTCAAAGCGAGTTGAAAAGTGGATGACTTTGAAATGCAATGAAGTATCTAGCTAGATCAACTAATCGTCACTGATCAAAATGTTATTTGTTATCTGTAGTCCGATTACAACATATGTTTATCACAGTCTGCTTTAATAAAAGACACACCTTAAACTGAACTGTGTACATCTCTAACTGTGCTATATAAACAAAACTGAAAATAATAAACACAAACCAAAGAAATATATTCTCATCAGATTGACCCTATCTTATTTCATCAACAATAAATCCTTCAAAATTGTCTTGATAGCAAGATAAGCCAGAATCTAAAAAACTTCTTCAAAAGGAAATACTACCTATTTCCAATTTTTGTACCCCAAAAGAATATAAAGCACTATGTCTGCACCCTAATGTTAATTTCCCCATTAAATTAACACCAGCATAATCTTTAGAAAGAAGCACATGTATTTTACAATTCTTGCTGCACCTACAAACAGAGCAATGCTTTTTATTGTAAAAATAGGTCGCTATATTAAATGGCGAAATGAAAATTCAGTAAGTACAAATGAACCATATTTACATGTCATAGTACTTTATTATTTGAAAAATATTACGAAGTCTCAGAATCAACTTATACACTAGTACTCATGTTAAAGATTTATGCGAACAATAAAAATCAGAGCTAGCACTGCTACCTTTTCCCACATTGTTCAGGCTAAGCCAAATCATATCTTAACTTTGAAATGATATCTTAACTTTTTTCTAGAATATGCACGAGTGTGTGTATCATGCATTAACGAAGGAGAAAGGGGAGAAGAGCCCCGTCCACCGAAAGTTTACACGTAGTTACAACACTACCCCACCACACGGCCCACAAAGGGCAAGGATCAAACACCTAACTATTCTCCCTATTTCACCTAGCAACCATAGACAGGAAGTTTGCGGTGTTATGCTTGAACATCCCTGCTAGCTTCCACGCCCTTCCCTTGGCCTCAATTCGAGTAACAATGGCAGCGCCCAAGGGCGATGCCCCATCGAAGACAACTTTGTTTTATGCTTCCAGAGCTCCCATAAGCAGAACGACATGATTGTGATCATTTCCTTTCTCCGAATATCCGTGGACGTACATGCGTTGCGCCATTCGACTAGGATAGCATCCTTGGAAGGAGTCCACTCAGGTTTGCCCAAGGCCGAGAGAACGACAAACCATACTGTTATGGCAAGCACACACGTCAAAAGGATGTGATTGATCGTCTCCTCGTCTTGGTCATAGAAAGGTCAAGCCGGCTAGTGAGGGGGCCCTTGCCGGGCCAACTGATCCAATGTCCAATCCCTAGCTGCCATCCAATTGAAGAAACTACACTGTAAGGGAGCTTTTGGTTTCCAAGCCAAATCAGCATATGGTGCCCCCTCGTGGCCCCAGAACTTCATCGCATACACCAAGCTTGCGGAGTAGGCGCCATTGTCCTCGCACGCCCATCTAATAGTGTCATGCGCAGCCGCAACAAGCTGAAACGCTATAGTGACCCATCAGAGGGCCAGGTACTACCGTAAGATGGGATCCTCCATGTCTGGACAAACATCCAAGGCCGTGAACCCCCCCCCCCCTTCCAGTGCATGAGATACAGTCCTTGCCTTCTTAAACCTCAGTGGAATTCTCTAATATCGGTTTGGCGCCAGATCCTGCACCCTGAGGCCATTAATCGACCTGTCCTCCCAGAATAGTGTCTGATCGCCATCCCCAACAATAGTGATTGTGGCTGCTTAATATATCCTTGTTGTCTCCGTCGAAACCCTAATGTCAAGCCCCTTCCATGCTCGGGATTCATCAATTCTCTGCAACCAAGGCCACCTCGCTTGCAGCGCCAGGTTCGGCCACTATAGGTCGGGAACGTCGAGGCCACCAGGCCACGTAGGCATACATACTGATTTCCAAGCCACCCTGCATTACCCGCAATTGGCCTTGCCAGCGCCAGCCCATAAGAATCCTCGATATATCTTATTAATCACCCTGATAGTCTTGGGTGGTAGTTGGAGGGTGAGAATGGCGTGAATCGGGATGGCGAAAGGACCGATCAGATGAGCACTAACCTCATCGCTCCTTGGCAGCGACGCCCCTCTCTAGGATGGTAACTTACGGGCCACCCATGTAACCAAATCATCGAGCTGTGTCGGCATTAATTTCTGCAAACTCAGCGGCATCCCAAGGTAGTGACAAGGGAACGTCCCTACAACACGGCCCATCGTAGCAGCAATCATAGTGATTTGCGGACCAGAACACCTGATGGGCATCGCCGACGTCTACGTGTTGTTCACACTTAGCCCGGACGCGCCATCAAAGGAGTCAAGGATCGTGTTGCATAGTTGCAGTTCCAAGGCCTCCGGCTTCGAGAAGAGCATCACGTCGTCTACAAAAATCAACACCCACAGGTTAAACATCATAGGGGACAGTGAATCCCCTTGCCCGAAGGCCTTACAATTTCGAAAGCATCAGGAACACCATTGACAAGGATCCGAGTTGATGCCATTGATAGCCGGCCGACAATCCATGCTATCCACCTTCTGCCAAAGACTAGGGTGTGTAGAGCTTCCATTACAAAGGGTCGTTGGACTGTGTCAAATGCTTTGGATATATCCAATTATCATGAATGAACATCCCTTGAACGAAGGCACTCTGGTGCATGCCCACCAAGCTCGGTAGATCGTCCTTCAATCGCAAGGATAGGATTTTGTCTAAGATCTTAACAGCATCGTGTATGAGGCTAACCGGTTTAAAATCCTCCAGTTCCTCTGCACCATCTAACTTTTGCAATAGGGTGACTAAGACCTGGTTAATCGCATGCAGACCCCTCATATCGCCTTGAAAGAAGCAATCCATTACCCTCATAAAATCAGCCTTGATGATATTCCAGCAACATGCGTAGAAACGCGTATTAAACCCATCTGGGACCGGTGCCTTGTCTAGCGGCGTCGCCTTGACTACCTTGATGACCTCTTCCTCCTTAAATGGGATCTCCAGGTGATCTAGAGTGAGATGTGGCAGTTGTAGAGCATCTAGATTCAACCCAAACTACCATTCCGGTGCTTCACCAGGAATCTACTGGAAATAGTTGCAGCCTCCTAGGCAATCTCCTCCTGGCCTAATAAAATGGCACCATCCACCCACAGACCCATGACCACATTCCGCCTCCTTCGATGATTCGCATGATGGAAAAAGAAACCCGTAGTTGCATCGCCTTCACACAACCATAGCATTCGAGACTGTTGGCGTGCAATGGACCGTTCCAAGGAGCAAAGACCAAGTAATACACGCTTGAGGGCCCTCCTGAGTTCCAATTCTACCGACGACAGTGCTCTCACCTCCATTGCAATATCTAGCTGCTTGATGATCTCGAGGGCGATAGCTATCTGGATCTTGACGTTACTGATGCACCGATCGCTCCAACTTTGCAACTTCTTCATCCTGGCACGTAGTTTGGAGTCCAACATCACGAAGGGATTGCCATCAGACGGCACAGACGACCATGCCTCCACCACCACCTCGAAGAAACTCTCGACCTTGACCCAAAAGGACTCAAAATGAAACCACCTGCCAGCATGGAAATCAGCGCGAAAGCCCAGGAGCAAGGGGAAGTGATCCCACACCGCAGATCGCAGGGCTGACAGGAAACTCGTCTGGTAGAGCACCTCCTAGTCCAATATCACAAAGATGTGGTTGATTCTGTCTAGGGTAACGCGACCACGCTCATTAGACCATGTGTAGGGTCGCCTATTTTGGTATCCTTCCTTAAGTTCTAGCTGATTCATCTTAGAACGGAAGCGAGACAACATGCTCCTATTAATTGCAATGTTGTTCTTATCTTCTGGCTTCACGAGGAGGTTGAAGTCGCCTAGAACCACCCGAGGCCAAACATGCAGTTCCCTAATATCCACAAGTTCTCGAAGGAACTCCACTTTCTGGGCATCCAAGTGTGGCCATAAATATCCGTGACCCACAATTGATCAGCAGAGACCACCGGCTTGCCATGTGTCGTGACTGCGTTCTCCGTGTAGTGGGGATTTTAGAGGGGTACCGTCATTGGATCCCATGCCAACAGAATACCGCCTCTCGTGTAAATCGGCCGCAAGATAGTAGAATTTCTCGAATTTATTACCCAAACATTGAGCTAAGTGTCCGTCATCACTACCTCTAACTTGGTTTCTTTAAGGCATATAATGCTCGGATTTGCCGCGGTAACAACTTGAAACACCACATTCCTCCATGCTAGTACGTTAAGCCCGCACATGTTCCACACCCATGTTTTGATAGGTTGTGTAGCCATGGGGAGGGCTTACAAACCATCAAACACCAAGGCACTGAGGTGCCCGCCACCTCGGTGGGCAGCTGTACCAAAGGTAACATCGGGGGATCCCATCCAAACAGGGCCAGGATAGCTGCTATGAGCTTGTCAGATAATGGTGACTTGAATAGGTGCACATACATTTGCAGCGCCTGCTTGCCGATTGTATTCCCCTCGTTGACGACACAAAGCTTGCTGATTATGATCTGCTACTGTTTTGTAGACGAAGATGACTGCCTTTTCATGGTGATTCTCACAGTCCTCATTGACGAGCCAACCGGCTGATATTTCTTTCTTCGTTGGAATGCATTGATGCTACCATGGTCTCCACCGGCGCAGGAAGCAGTGGGGACAACCTCGTCTGCACGTCCTTGTAAAAAGCCACCGCCAGCTCCTGGAGTGAGGTAGGCGAGCCGCTTTGAACGTGGTCACATCCCTCCCTTGCATTTTTTTGAGGAACCAAAGGGCTTTATTAATTTATAACAGCGTTCAAAGGGATAAAAATAATCTCTGGTAATGAAACAAGCCAAACATGGCGCCCAATGGCTACAGTAGTAGATGCCTTGGCCAAAGCATGGGCTTCAGTATTGTTTTGGCGACACTCGTGACCAAAACTGATTTTTCTGAAAGAAACATGGCGCAGATCAATGTCATGAAGGACAGCAGCGTAGTGCCACGGGGTTTGGGAGTTTACATTGTTAATCACTTCCATGGAGGCAGACACCACATAAACCGAAGGTTGCATCAGGTCCCGAGCTAGCGATAGAGCTTCATTACAAGCTTGCGCTTCCAGACTCGGAGGGTCAACCAGACCTTCATATACAACAGCAGATGCTCCAATATAAGTTCCATTTTTATCTCTGCAAATCGCTGCTACAGCGCCCTGACTTCCGTCTCGGCTAAGAGCCCCATCCACGTTAATCTTCATTTCATCCGCCGGTGGTGGAAGCCACCCAGCGGCTTGAGTATGTCATGTGACATGCAGTCCTCTGGAAAATTTAACATCACACGCATGGGCTGCCTGAACGTCGTCACAGAATTTGTTGATGAAAGTGAAAGTGCTCAGTGGACTTTGAAATTGCTGATCGTGGATGGCTCGCCTGCACCCACCAAATGGCCCACATAGAGATCAGTACACGTGTGAGATCATTTGATGGCAGGGTGTCGAACAGCTAAAAAAGCCAGAGCTTCAGATCTTCAGTTTTATTGGAGATAATCACCTCCGTCAGTTCCTCATCCATTAAGGCCCAGACACATCTGGCCATTCTGCAATCAAATAAAGAGTGTCGCCAGGAGTCGTACGCAGCTGAATAGATGCCGCATGCTGGGGTTGTCGCCATCTTCCTGTGATTTCTCACATCGCCAGTTGGTAGCGATGTTCTGCCAACCGCCATGTGAATACCTTCACTTTAGATGGAACTTCAGTACCCCACAACTTGGCCCATGATTTGCCTTCTAGGACCGGGGTGGAGTGCCCCCGAGCCTCTTCCAGCCAATCCTGCCGCTGCTTCTTTGTGGCTGCCAACAAACGGTAAGTCAATCTCACCGTAAAAATGCCCTTCTTACATAGTGCCAAGAAAAAATCATCCTGTCGCATAGAGCTGAGAGGTATGTTCATAATTGCTTCTTTGTCCATCACAAGAAAATGTTCATCCAGTACATGCACATTCCAGCCCCCATTGACATTATCAATTAGCTCACTGACACAGACTGGTGGATGGGCAGATTTTGGGCAAACCGGCCGCAACTTGAAGTCCCGAGGGATCCAATTTTCATGCCATATGTCCGTTGCTTCACCAGTCCCAATCCTCTTAATCAGTCCAAGTTTCAGAGTGTCTCGGCCTTCAACAATCGATCGCCACACTTTCGAGGGGTTACCGCCTAGTTCAGCTTCAAGGATCGAACAGGAAGGGTGATACACAGATTACAAAATTCGGGCACTCAAAGAAGTTGGTTCTTGCAGAAGTCGCCATGATTGCCGAGCCAAGAGAGCCATGTTGAAAATCCCAATGTCTCGGAAGCCCATACCTCCCATGAATTTCGGTTGCGTCATAACTTCCCAAGAGACCCAAGCTATCTTCCTTTCCCCCTTCTTCGAAACCCACCAAAATTTGTGTAACTGGCCATTAATGTGATGGCAAAGACCCCTAGGTAATTTGAAGCACGCCACGGAATAAGTGGGAATAGCTTGCGCAACTGATTTGATGAGCACTTCTTTACCTCCGGCAGATAGTGCACGCTCCATCCAGCCCTGCACTTGCTTCCATATACGGTCCTTGAGGTATTTAAAACACCCCTCCTTTGATCTCCCCACCTCTTACGGGAGTCCCAAATATTTCTCTGACAATTGTTCATTGTGAACTTGCAAGATTTCTTTTAACTCCAATCGAATTGATTCAATACACCCTTTGCTAAAGAAGATCGATGACTTTGCATTATTAACTCTTTGCCCAGAGGCATCAGAATATTTCTTAAGCAACAATTTCACCCTAGTAGCCATCTCTGGTGTAGCATTGAAAAATAAGAGGCTATCGTCAGCGAACAGGAGGTGGTTTACTTGTGGCGCCTCCGGAGCTACCTTAATACCTTGGATGGTCTCATCTAGAGAGGTGGACTTCAACAAGCATGACAAGCCCTCCGCGGCAAGTAGAAAAAGATATGGTGATATTGGGTCACCCTGCCGTATACCTCTAGAAGGCTTGAAATCATCTAGCTTTGCACCATTAAACATAACAACAAAAGAAAATGATGAAACACACCTCATCACTGTAATACGTGAACCGGGGCTAATACCCAACTTTAGCATAATCGCCTTCAAGGATGGCCACTGATGTCTACTACACAACCTTCTTCTTGTAGACGTTGTTGGGCCTGCAAGTGCACAGGTTTGCAGGACAGTAGCAAATTTCCCTCAAGTGGATGACCTAAGGTTTATCAATCCGTGGGAGGCGTAGGATGAAGATGGTCTCTCTCAAACAAGCCTGCAACCAAATAACAAAGAGTCGGTTGTGTCCCCAACACACCCAATACCATGGTAAATTGTATAGGTACACTAGTTCGTGAAGAGATGGTGATACAAGTGCAATATGGATGGTAGATATAAGTATTTGTAATCTGAAAATATAAAAACAGCAAGGTAACAAGTGATAAACGTGAGCGTAAACGGTATTGCAATGATAGTAAACAAGGCCTAGGGTTCATACTTTCACTAGTGCAAGTTCTCTCAACAATAATAACATATATAGATCATATAACAATCCCTCAACATGCAACAAAGAGTCACTCCAAAGCCACTAATAGTGGAGAACAAACGTAGAGATTATGGTAGGGTACGAAACCACCTCAAAGTTATTCTTTCCAATCAATCCGTTGGGCTATTCCTATAAGTGTCACAAACAGCCCTAGAGTTCGTACTAGAATAACACCTTAAGATACAAATCAACCAAAACCCTAATGTCACCTAGATACTCCATTGTCACCTCAAGTATCCGTGGGTATGATTATACGATATGCATCACACAATCTCAGATTCATCCAACCAACACAAAGTACTCAAAGAGTGCCCAAAGTTTCTACCGGAGAATCACGACGAAAACGTGTGCCAACCCCTATGCATAGGTTCATGGGTGGAACCCGCAAGTTGGTCACCAAAACATACATAAAGTGGCACGTGAGATCCCATTGTCACCACAGATACACACGGCAAGACATACATCAAGTGTTCCCAAATCTTTAAAGACTCAATCCGATAAGATAACTTCAAGGGGAAAACTCAATTCATTACAAGAGAGTAGAGGGGGAGAAGAAACATAAGATCCAACTACAATAGCAAAGCTCGCGATACATCAAGATCGTGCCAAATCAAGAACACGAGAGAGAGATCAAACACATAGCTACTGGTACATACCCTCAGCCCCGAGGCTGAACTACTCCCTCCTCGTCATGGAGAGCGCCGGGATGATGAAGATGGCCACTGGTGAAGGGGTCCCGGTTGGTTTTTCGTGGCTCTGGAGGCTTGCGGCGGCGGAACTCCCGATCTAATCTCTGTTCTGGAAGTTTTAGGGTACGACGGTATATATGGGTGAAAGGTGTACATCGGTGGAGCTACGGGGGCCCCACGAGGCAGGGGGGCGCGCCCAGGGGGGGTGGGCGCGCCCCCACCCTCGTGAGCACCTCCCGTATCTTTTGACGTGGGGTCCAAGTCCATCAGGTGGGTTTCCTTCCAAAAATAACTTCTCCAGTTGATTTCGTTCTGTTTGACTCCGTCGATATTCCTTTTACTCGAAACTCTGAAATAGGCATAAAACAGCTAATCTGGGCTGGGCCTCCGGTTAATAGGTTAGTCCCAAAAATAATATAAAAGTGGATAATAAAGCCCAATATTGCCTAAAACAGTAGATAATATAGCATGGAGCAATAAAAAATTATAGATACGTTGGAGACGTATCAAGCATCCCCAAGCTTAATTCCTGCTCGTCCTCGAGTAGGTAAATGAAAAAAAGATAATTTTTTATGCGGAGTGCTACTTGGCATAATTTCAATATAAATCTTCTTACTTGTGATATGAATATTCAGATCCGAAAGATTTAAGACAAAAGTTCATATTGACACAAAAATAATAATACTTCAAGCATACTAATCAAAGCAATCATGTCTTCCCAAAATATCATGGCAAAAGAAAGTTCATCCCTACAAAATCATATAGTTAGGCTATGCTTCATTTTGGTCACACAAATATGTTCCCAACTTCTATACCCCCGATGACAAGCCAAGCAATTGTTTCATACTTAAATAATCTCAAACTTTTTCAACCTTCACGCAATACATGAGCTGCATTACCATGGATATAGCACTATGGGTGGAATAGAATATGATGATGGGGATTGTGTGGAGAAGACAAAAAAGGAGAAAGTCTCACATTGACGAGGCTTATCAACGGGCTATGGAGATTCCCATCAATTGATGTCAACATGAGGAGTAGGGATTGCCATGCAACGGATGCACTAGATCTATAAGTGTATGAAAGCTCTACAAAAGAAACTAAGTGGGTGTGCATCCAACTTGCTTGCTCACAAAGACCTAGGGCATTTTGAGGAAGCCCATCATTGGAATATACAAGCCAAGTTCTATAATGAAAAATTCCCACTAGTATATGGAAGTGACAAAATGAGAGACTCTCTATCATGAAGATCTTGGTGCTACTTTGAAGCACAAGTGTGGTAAAAGAATAGTAGCATTGTCCCTTCTCTCTTTTTCTCTCATTTGTTTTGGGCCTTTCTCCCTTTTTTTTGGCCTTGCTTTTTTTTTCTTCTTCTTTTTTTTATTTTTTTCGTCCGGAGTCTCATCCCGATTTATGTGGGAATCATAGTCTCCATCATCCTTTCCTCACTTGGGACAATGCTCTAATAATGATGATCATCACACTTCTATTGATTACAACATGAGGATTACAACTCGAAACTTAGAACAAGATATGACTCTATATGAATGCCTCCGGCGGTGTACCGGGATGGTGCAATGAATCAAGAGTGACATGTATGAAAAATAATGCATGGTGGCTTTGCCACAAATACGATGTCAACTACATGATCATGCAATGGCAATATGACACGGTGGACGGAACAGTGGAAAGTTGCATGGCAATATATCTCGGAATGGCTATGGAAATGCCATAATAGGTAGGTATGGTGGCTGTTTTGAGAAAGATATAAGAAGGTTTATGTGTGATAGAGCGTATCATATCACGGGGTTTGGATGCACCGGCGAAGTTTGCACCAACTCTCAAGGTGAGAAAGGGCAATGCATGGTACCGAAGAGGCTAGCAAAGGCGGAAAGGTAAAAGTGCGTATAATCCATGGACTCAACATTTGTCAAAAGAACTCATATACTTATTGCAAAAATTTAGAAGCCATCAAGTACTATGCGCATGCTCCTAGGGGGATAGATTGGTAGGAAAAGACCATCACTCGTCCCCGACCGCCACTCATAAGGATGCACAAGCCAGGTACACTTCATGTTTCAAATTTGTTACACAACTTTAACCATACGTGCATGCTACGGGACTTGCAAACTTCAACACAAGTATTTCTCAAATTCACAATTACCAACTAGCATGACTTTGATATTATCACCTCCACATCTCAAAACAATTATCAAGCATCAAACTTATCTTAGTATTCAATTCACTCAAAAAGAAAGTTTCACATATCTTGAACACTAAGTATATTAACATTAAGCAAATTACCATGCTATTAACGACTCTAAAAATAATCTAAGTGAAGCATGATAGATCAATAGTTTCTTTAAAACAAATCCACCACCATGCTCTAAAAGATATAAGTGAATTAGTAGAGCAATAACAAAAACTACTCCGAAAGATATAAGTGAAGATCAATGAGTAGTCGAATAATTGTGCAACTATGTGAAGACTCTCCCATTTAATAATTTCAGATCTTGATACTTTATTCAAACAGCAAGCAAAGATAAAGAAAATGACAATGCAAGGATAGCACAACTCATGTGAAGAAGCAAAAACTTAGGCTCAACCGATACTAACCGATAGTTGTTGAAGAAGAAAGGTGGGATGCCTACCGGGGCATCCCCAAGCTTAGATGCTTGAGACTTGTTGAAATATTATCTTGGGGTGCCATGGGCATCCCCAAGCTTGAACTTTCGTGTCTCCTTAATTCCTCTCATATCATGGTTTCTCTTTTTATCAAAAGCTTCATTCACAACAAACTCAACAAGAACTCGTGAGATAGGTTAGTATAAACCAATGCAAAACCTTATCATTTCCTACTGTAACAAATCACTAACATTATTATTCAACATTGCATACTAAATGCCTCTGCATATTTAATACTCCTATCCTTAAATAGATTCATTAAACAAGCAAACATATGCAAAAAATGCAAACATAACAGCAATCTGCCAAAACACTATAGTCTGTAAAGAATGCAAGATTCATCATACGTCCCTAACTCCAAAAATTATGAACTAAAATTCCCACTGTAGTAAATTTATCAGATCTCATTGTGCAAAAATATTCAACATTATAACACTCTCTTACTTTTCTAAGGAATTTTTGCAACAGCGGTAAACTTTCTGTTTTCAAACAGCAACATATATACTAGCAAAATAAGCATGGCAAAGCCTATCCTTGACTTATTTATTGAAACTAAAGATGCAAAACATTAATATAACTAACAGCAAGAAAATACTAACAAGATAAAATGACGCTCCAAGCAAAACACATATCATGTGGTGAATAAAAATATAGCTCCAAGTAAAGTTACCGATGAACGAAGACGAAAGAGGGGATGCCATCCGGGGCATCCCCAAGCTTAGACGATTGGTTATCCTTGAATATTACCTTGGGGTGCCTTGGGCATCCCCAAGCTTAGGCTCTTGCCACTCCTTATTCCATAGTCCATCGAATCTTTACCCAAAACTTGAAAACTTCACAACATAAAACTTAACAGAAAACTCGTAAGCTCCGTTAGCGAAAGAAAACAAAACACCACATCAAGGTACTGTAATTAACTCATTGTTTATTTATATTGGTGTTAAACCTACTGTATTCCAACTTCTCTATGGTTTATAAACTATTTTACTAGCCATAGATTCATCAAAATAAGCAAACAACACACTTAAAAAACAGAATCTGTCAAAAACAGAACAGTCTGTAGTAATCTGTAACTAACGCAAACTTCTGGAACTCCAAAAATTCTAAAATAAATTGGTGGACCTGAGGAATTTGTCTAGTAATCATATGCAAAAAGAATCAACTAAATATCACTCTCCAGTAAAAAGTTATAGCTAATCTCGTGAGCGCTAAAGTTTCTGTTTTTTACAGCATGATCATAAAGACTTCACCCAAGTCTTCCCAAAGGTTCTACTTGGCACAAACACTAATTAAAATATAAAACCACATCTAAACAGAAGATATATGGATTATTTATTCCTAAACAGAACCAAAAAGCAAGAAACTAAAATAAAATTGGGTTGCCTCCCAACAAGCGCTATCGTTTAACGCCCCTAGCTAGGCATTATGATTTCAATGATGCTCACATAAGAAATAAGAATTGAAACATAAAGAGAGCATCATGAAGAATATGACTAGCACATTTAAGTCTAACCCACTTCCTATGCATAGGTATTTTGTGAGCAAACAGCTTATGGGAACAATAATCAACTAGCATAGGAAGGCAAAACAAGCATAACTTCAAGAGTTTTAGCACATAGAGAGGAAACTTGATATTATTGCAATATGTAGAAGCATATGATCCTCTCTCATAATAATTTTCAGTAGAATCATGAATGAATTCAACAATATAACCAGCACCTAAAGCATTCTTTTCATGATCTTCTTGCATAGAATTTTTATTACTCTCCACATAAGCAAAATTTTTCTCATGAATAATAGTGGGAGCAAACTCAACTAAATAACTATCATGTGATTGAAAATTGAGATCAAGATGACAAGTTTCATGGTTATCATTATTCTTTAAAGCATACGTGTCATCATAATACTAATCATAGATAGGAGGCATGCTTTCATCACAATAAATTTGCTCATCAAAGCTTGGGGGACAAAAAATATCATCTTCATCAAACATAGCTTCCCCAAGATTGTGGCTTTGCATATCATTAGCATCATGGATATTCAAGGAATACATACTAACAAGATTGCAATCATGCTCATCATTCACATATTTTATGCCAAGCATTCTATGTAATTCTTCTTCTAGCACTTTGGCACAATTTTCTTTTCCATCATACTCCTGAAAGATATTAAACAGGTGAAGCGTATGAGACAAACTTAACTCCATCTTTTTTGTAGTTTTCTTTTATAAACTAACTAGTGCTAATGTTGGAAATATGCCCTAGAGGCAATAATAAATTAGTTATAATCATATTTCCTTGTTCATGATAATCGTTTATTACCCATGCTATAATTGTATTGATAGGAAACTCAGATACATGTGTGGGTACATAAACAACACCATGTCCCTAGTAAGCCTCTAGTTGACTAGCTCGTTGATCAACATATGGTTACGGTTTCCTGACCATGGATATTGGATGTCGTTGATAACGGGATCACATCATTTGGAGAATGATGTGATGGACAAGACCGAATTCTAAGCCTAGAACAAAGATCGTGTAGTTCGTATGCTAAAGCTTTTCTAATGTCAAGTATCTTTTCCTTAGACCATGAGATTGTGCAACTCCCGGATACCGTAGGAATGCTTTGGGTGTACCAAACGTCACAACATAACTGGGTGGCTATAAAGGTGCACTACAGGTATCCCCGAAAGTGTCTGTTGGGTTGGCACGAATCGAGACTGGGATTTGTCACTCTGTGTAAACAGAGAGGTATCTCTGGGCCCACTTGGTAGGACATCATCATAATGTGCATAATGTGACCAAGGGGTTGATCACGGGATGATGTGTTACGGAACGAGTAAAGAGACTTGCCGGTAACGAGATTGAACAAGGTATCGGTATATCGACGATCGAATCTCGAGCAAGTACAATACCGTTAGACAAAGGGAATTGTATACGGGATCGATTGAGTCCTTGACATCGTGGTTCATCCGATGAGATCATCGTGGAACATGTGGGAGCCAACATGGGTATCCAGATCCCGCTGTTGGTTATTGACCGGAGAACGTCTCGGTCATGTGTGCATGGTTCCCGAACCCGTAGGGTCTACACACTTAAGGTTCGATGACGCTAGGGTTATAGGGAATAGATATACGTGGTTACCGAATGTTGTTCGGAGTCCCGGATGAGATCCCGGACGTCACGAGGATTTCTGGAATGGTCCGGAGGTAAAGATTTATATATGGGAAGTCCTATTTTGGCCACCGGAAAATGTTCGGGATTTTTCGATATTGTACCGGGAAGGTTCTAGAAGGTGCCAGAGTGGGGCCCACCTGCATGGGGGAACCCACATGAACGTGGGTAGTGGGGGCAAGGCCCCACACCCCTGGTCAAGGCGCACCAAGATCCCCCCTTAGAAGGAATAAGATCATATCCCGAAGGGATAAGATCAAGATCCCTAAAAAAGGAGGATAACAATCGGTGGGGAAAGGAAAGGATGGGATTTCTTTCCTCCCACCTTTGCCAACGCCCCAATGGACTTGGAGGGCAAGAAATAATCCCCCTCCACCCCTATATATAGTGGGAGGCGCATGGGAGCTGCACCCTTGCCCCTGGCGCAGCCCTCCCCCTCTCCCAAGTCCTCCTCCTCTCCCGCGGTTCTTGGCGAAGCCCTGCATGGTTGCCACACTCCTCCATCACCATCACACCGTCGTGCTGCTGCTGGATGGAGTCTTCCCCAACCTCTCCCTCTCTCCTTGCTGGATCAAGGCATGGGAGACATCACCGGGCTGTACGTGTGTTGAACGCGGAGGTGCCGCCCGTTCGGCACTAGGATCTCCGATGATTTGGATCACGGCAGTCTGACTCCTTCAACCCCGTTCTCTTGAACGCTTCCGCTTAGCGATCTACAAGGGTATGTAGATGCACTCTCCTTCCCTCGTTGCTAGTTTCTCCATAGTTAGATCTTGGTGACACGTAGGAAAATTTTGAATTTCTGCTACGTTCCCCAACAGTGGCATCATGAGCTAGGTCTATTGCGTAGATTCTTTGCACGAGTAGAACACAAGTTGTTGTGGGCGTCGATTTTGTAATTTACTTGCGGTTACTAGTCTTATCTTGATTTGGCGGCATCGTGGGATGAAGCGGCCCGGACCGACCTTACACGTACGCTTACGTGAGACAGGTTCCACCGACTGACATGCACTAGTTGCATAAGGTGGCTAGCGGGTGTTTGTCTCTCCCACTTTAGTCGGATCGGATTCGATGAAAAGGGTCCTTATGAAGGGTAAATAGCAATTGGCATATCACGTTGTGGTTGTGCGTAAGAAACGTTCTTGCTAGAAACCCATAGCAGCCACGTAAAACATGCAAACAACAATTAGAGGACGACTAACTTGTTTTTGCAGGGTATGCTATGTGATGTGATATGGCCAAGAAGAATGTGATGAATGATATGTGATGTATGAGATTGATCATGTTCTTGTAATAGGAATCACAACTTGCATGTCGATGAGTATGACAACCGGCAGGAGCCATAGGAGTTGTCTTAATTTATTGTATGACCTGCGTGTCATTGAACAAACGCCATGTAATTACTTTACTTTATTGCTAACTGGTAGCCATAGTAGTAGAGGTAATAAGTTGGCGAGACAACTTCACGGAGACACGATGATGGAGATCATGATGATGGAGATCATGGTGTCATGCCGGTGATGATGATGATCATGGAGCCCCGAAGATGGAGATCAAAAGGAGCAAAATGATATTGGCCATATCATGTCACTATTTGATTGCATGTGATGTTTATCATGTTTATGCATCTAATTTGCTTAGAACGACGGAAGAAAAAAAGATAACCCTCATAAAAATTTCAAGAAAGTGTTCCCCCTAAGCGTGCACCGTTGCAAAAGTTAAATCGTTTGAAGCACCACGTGATGATCGGTGTGATAGATTCTTACGTTCACATCCAACGGGTGTAAGCCAGATTTACACGCGAACACTTAGGTTAACTTGACGAGACTAGCATGTACAGACATGGCCTCGGAACACAAGAGACCGAAGGTCGAGCATGAGTCGTATGGAGGATACGATCAACATGAAGATGTTCACCGATGATGACTAGTCCGTCTCACGTGATGATCGGACACGGCCTAGTTGACTCGGATCATGTAATCACTTAGATGACTAGAGGGATGTCTATCGAGTGGGAGTTCATTAGATGAACTTAATTATCCTGAACATAGTCAAAAGCCCTTTGCAAATTATGTCGTAAGCTCGCGCTTTAGTTCCACTGTTTAGATATGTTCCTAGAGAAAATATAGTTGAAAGTTGACAGTAGTGATTATGCGGACAGAAGAAATCTTATGTCCTTAATGCACCGCTCAGTGTGCTGAACCCCAAACGTCGTCTGTTGATGTTGCGAACATCGGACATACACGTTTTGATAACTACGTGATAGTTCAGTTAAACGGTTTAGAGTTGAGGCACCAAAAACGTTTTTGAAACATCGCGGAACATATGAGATGTTTCGAGGGCTGAAATTGGGATTTCAGGCTCGTGCCCACGTCAAGAGGTATAAGACCTCCGACGATTTTCTTAGCCTGCAAACTAAGGGAGAAAAGCTCAATCGTTGAGCTTGTGCTTAGATTGTCTAAGTGCAACAATCACTTGAATCGAGTGGGAGTTGATCTTCCAGATGAGATAGTGATGTTTTTCCAAAGTCATTGCCACCAGGCTGCTAGAAGCTTCATGATGAACTATAACATATCAGGGATAGATATGATGATCCTTGAGCTATTCGCAATGTTCGACACATGAATGTAGAAATCAAGAAGGAGCATCAATTGTTGATGGTTAGTGAAACCACTAGTTTCAAGAAGGGCAAGGGCAAGAAGGGGTACTTCATGAAACAGCAAATCAGTTCTTGCTCTAGTGAAGAAACCCAAGGTTGAACCCAAACCGAGACTAAGTGCTTACGTAATGAGGGGAACAACCACTGGAGCAGAATTACCCTAGATACTTGGTAGATGAGAAGGCTGGCAAGGTCGATAGAAGTATATTGGATATACATTAAGTTATTGTGTACTTTACTAGTACTCCTAGTAGCACCAAGGTATTAGATACCGGTTCAGTTGCTAAGTGTTAGTAACTCGAAATAAAAGCTACGGAATAAATGGAGACTAGCTAAAGGTGAGCTGACGATATATGTTGGAAGTGTTTCCAAGGTTGGTGTGATCAAGCATCGCACGCTCCCTCTACCATCGAGATTGGTGTGAAACCTAAATAATGGTTATTTGGTGTTTGCGTTGAGCATAGACATGATTGGATTATGTCTATCGTAATACGGTTATTCATTTAAGGAGAATAATGGTTACTCTGTTTATTTGAATAATACCTTCAATGGTCTTGCACCTAAAAGGAATGGTTTATTGAATCTCGATCGTAGTGATACACATGTTCATGCCAAAAGATATAAGATAGTAATGATAGTACCACCTACTTGTGGCACTGCCATGTAAGTCATATTGTTATAAAACGTATGAAGAAGCTCCATGTTGATGGATCTTTGGACTCACTCGTTTTTGAAAAGTTTGAGACATGCGAACCATATCTATTGGTGTACACGCATGAAGAAACTCCATGCAGATGGATCGTTTGGACTCACTTGATTTTGAATCACTTGAGATATGCAAATCATACCACATGGGCAAGATGACTGAAAAGCCTCGTTTTCAAAGAAGATGGAACAAGATAGCAACTTGTTGGAAGTAGCACATTTTGATGTGTGCAGTCCAATGAGTGTTGAGGCATGCAGTGAATATCGTTATGTTCTTACTTCACAGATGATTTGAGTAGATGTTGAGTATATTTACTTGATGAAACACACGACTGAATTATTGAAAGGTTCAAGTAATTTCAGAGTGAAGTTGAAGATCTTCGTGACAAGAGGATAAAATATCTGTGATGTGATCATAGAGATGGATATCTGAGTTACGAGCTTTGCACGCAATTAAGACATTGTGGAAATTGTTTCACAATAAATACCGCCTGGAACACCATAGTGTGATGGTGTGTCCAAACATCATAGTTGCACCCTATTGGATATGATGCGTACCATGATGTCTCTTATCGAATTACCACTATCGTTCATGGGTTAGGCATTAGAGACAACCACACTCACTTTAATAGAGCACCACGTAATTCCGTTGAGACGACACCGGTTGAACTATGGTTTGGAGAAACCTAAATTGTCGTTTCTTAAAAGTTTGGGGCTGCGACGCTTATGTGAAAAAGTTTCAGGTTGATAAGATCGAACCTAAAGCGGATAAAATGCTTCTTCATAGGACACCCAAAAGAGTTGGGTATACCTCCAGTCTCAGTTCCGGAAGCAAAAAGGATTGTTTCTAGAATTAGGTCCTTTCCCGAGAAAAGTTTCTCTCGAAAGAATTGAGTGGGAGTGAGGGAGATCCGGACTAGGGGGTGTCCGGATAGCCGAACTATCATCATTGGCCAGACTCCAAGAGTATGAAGATACAAGATTGAAGACTTCGTCCCGTGTTCGGATGGGACTTTCCTTGGCATGGAAGGCAAGCTTGGCGATATGGATATGTAGATCTGCTACCATTGTAACCGACTCTGTGTAACCCTAGCACTCTCCGGTGTCTATATAAACCGGATGGCTTTAGTACATAGGACGAACAACAATCATACCATAGGTTAGCTTCTAGGGTTTAGCCTCTTTGATCTCGTGGTAGATCCACTCTTGTAACACACATCATCAATAATAATCAAGCAGGACGTAAGGTTTTACCTCCATCAAGAGGGCCCGAACCTGGGTAAAACATCGTGTCCCTTGTCTCCTGTTACCATCCTCCTAGACGCACGATTCGGGACCCCTACCCGAGATCCGCCGGTTTTGACACCGACATTGGTGCTTTCATTGAGAGTTCCTCCGTCGTCACCGATAGGCTCGATGGCTTCTTCGACCATCATCAACGACGCAGTCCAGTGTGAGACTTTTCTCCCGGACAGATCTTCGTATTCGGCGGCTTCGCACTGCGGGCCGATTCGCTTGGCCATCTGGAGCAGATCGAAATCTACGCCCCTGGCCGTCAGGTCAGATTTGGAAGTTTGAACTTCACGGCCGACATCCGCGGGACTTGATCCTCGATGGAGTCGAGCCACAGCCGAAGCGTGCCGACCGCCACGACGAGCATGACTTAGCTCTGCGGCGGACAACCACTGGAGGCCGCACTCGAGCCCGCTCCGATCTTCAATTCGGTGCGGCTGCGCAGATCGGGACGGATGGCTAGACACCGCCTCGGGGCTGCAACCTCTACGGCGATAGAGCCGAACACCGATCTTGTCCCTCATAAAGCTCGCGACTTCGAGGTACGGACTCCTTGCCGGACTTGAACCTCCCGCGCCCTCCGATCGAATCCGATTGGGCGCCGGTCATGGAGTTCACCGCAGCGGACATATTTCAACTCTCACCTTTTGGCGACATCTTGAGTTCGCTAAAGTACCTCTCGTTATCAGGAGAGCCCTGGCCGGACTGCGGTCAGGACGGTTGGGATGCGGACGACAAAGAAATTCAAAGCCCACCCACCACCCACTTTGTAGCCGCTGTCGACGATCTAACCGACATGCTAGACTACGACTCCGAAGACATCGACGGTATGGACGATGATGCCGGAGACGAACAAGAACCAACGCCTACCGGGCACTGGAAAGCCACCTCATCATATGACATATACATGGTGGATATCCCAAAGGATGGGAATGGCGAAGGAATAGAGGAGGATGACCCCTCCAAGAAACAGCCCAAGCGCCGGCGTCAGCGGCGCCGCTCTAAATCCCGCCACAGCAAGAATGAAGATTCCGGCACCGGAGATAACAATACACCGGACAGTGCCGAAGATAATCCACTCCAGCAAGATCCAGCGCAGGAGGATGGAGACGCCAGCCCTCACGAGAGAGTGGCAGAAGAAGAGGTAGAGGATTATATGCCTCCCTCCGGAGACGAAGCAAGCCTCAACGACGATGAATTCGTCGTGCCTGAGGATCCCGTCGAACAAGAGCGTTTTAGACGCAGGCTGATGGCCACGGTGAACAGCGTCAAGAAAAAGCAGCAACAGCTTAGAGCTGATCAGGATCTGCTAGCCGACAGATGGACTGAAGTCCTCGTGGCCGAAGAGCATGAGCTCGAACGCCCCTCCAAAAGCTACCCTAAACGCAAGCTGCTCCCCGATTAGAGGAGGAGGCTTACGAACCCGCATCACCAGGAGACAATACGGTGACCGACCACCCCGTGGTCGCGACAGAGAGGCCTCTAGGCCCTTCACTAGAACCGCACCCGGCATCGCTCAAAAAGCACACGGCCACAGGGGAACGCTCCGGACCTACGAGATATATTGGAGGACAAGGCAAGACAATCAAGATCGATCTATGGATCACGTGGGCGCCCCACGGTACGTGACGACAACCGTCGCGCCGGACACAGTAAGTCCGGCCAGGCCGAACAAAACAGACAAAGCTCTTTTGAGCTCCGTCGTGATATCGCCCAGTACAGAGGCGCCGCACACCCACTATGCTTCACAGACGAAGTAATGGATCATCAAATCCCTGAAGGGTTTAAACCCGTAAATTTTGAATCCTATGATGGCACAACAGACCCCGCGGTTTGGATCAAAGACTATCTCCTTCACATCCACATGGCCCGCGGTGACGATCTTCACGCCATCAAAGACCTCCCCCTCCAGCTTAAAGGACCAGCCCGACATTGACTGAACAGCTTGCCAGCAGAGTCAATTGGGAGCTAGGAGGACCTGGAAGCCGCATTCCTCGATAACTTCCAGGGCACTTATGTGCGACCACCAGACGCAGATGACCTAAGCCACATAATTCAGCAGCCAGCCTAATCGGCCAGACAATTCTGGACACGGTTCTTAACCAAGAAAAACCAAATCGTCGACGGTCCGGGATCACGGAGGCCCTCGCGGCCTTCAAGCATAACATCCATGACGAGTGGGTTGCCCGGCACCTAGGACAGGAAAAGCCGAAATCCATGGCAGTCCTCACATCACTCATGACCCGCTTCTGCGCGGGTGAGGACAGCTGGCTAGCACGCAGCAACAACCTCAGCAAAAATTCTGGCAGTCCGGGCTTCAAGGACCGAAATGGCAGGCCGCGTCGTATCAAAAACAAATGCCGCATTAACGGCGACAATATTGAGGGTACGACAATCAATGCCGGATTCAGAGGCTCTAAACCCGGTCAGCGGAAAAAGCCATTCAACAGAACTACTCCGGGTCCGTCCAATTTGGACCGAATACTCGACCGCTTGTGCCAGATACACGGCACCCCGAAAAACCAGCTAACCACACCAACAAGGACTGTTGGGTATTCAAGCAGGCGAGCAAGTTGATTGCCGAAAACAATGACAAGGGGCTGCATAGCGATGAAGAGGACGAGACCCAACCGCCGAACAATAGAGGACAGAAGGGTTTCCCCCCACAGGTGCGGACGGTGAACATGATATATGCAACGCACATTCCCAACAGGGAGCGGAAGCGTGCACTTTCGTGGACGTCTACGCGATGGAGCCAGTTGCCCCGAAGTTCAATCCATGGTCCTCCTGCCCGATCACTTTTGACCGAAGGGACCACCCCACCAGCATCCTCCACGGCGGATTCGCCGCACTGGTCTTAGACCCAATCGTCGATGGATTTCACCTAACCAGAGTCCTGATGGACGGCGGCAGTAGCCTGAACCTGGTTTACCAAGATACAGTGCGCACAATGGGCATAGACCCCTCAAGGATTAAACCTACCAAAACGACCTTTAAAGGCGTCATACCAGGTGTAGAAGCCAATTGTACAGGCTCAATTACACTGGAAGTGGTCTTCGGATCCCCGGATAACTTCCGAAGCGAGGAGTTAATCTTTGACATAGTCCCGTTCCGCAGCGGCTATCATGCCTTGCTCGGGCGTACCGCGTTTGCAAAGTTCAACGCGGTGCCGCACTACGCATACCTCAAGCTCAAGATGCCAGGCCCTCGAGGAGTCATCACGGTCAACGGAAACACTGAACGCTCTCTCCGAACGGAGGAACATACAGCGGCTCTCGCGGCAGAAGTACAATGCAGCCTCTTAAGGCAATTCTCGAGTCCGGCCGTTAAGCGGCCGGACACAGCTAAGCGCGCCCGGAGTAACTTACAACAAGACCACCTGGCACGTTCCGAGCACGCCAGAGCAAAGGTGGCCCCAACCCCAGCTCTGCGAACGTCAGCAGGTCCTTCACAGACACCATTACGCTCTGAAGATACCATGGGCATGGGGAGAGGGCCACGACCACGATAAACCCAGATTGCGGCTCAACCACACCAGGGGCTCTCAAGTGTGTCGTTCCTTTTTCTTTTCTTTTTACCTTTTACTTTTTACCCACAGGACTCCGTTTGTCAGAGGCCCTGTCCGGCAGCAGACCTGCCGAACTCACGATGCAACAACCAGGGAAGGATAAAGGCTACAACAAATATACAGGTGGTTTCCATTACAAGCATTTGTAGACACCAATCTGCAGCCTACCCCTGGAGGGGGACATGTTTAACAGTCCCATACCTTGCTTATCGCACTATTTGTATCGCTCGCATTCAGAAAGGACTTATTGAATAAAACAATGCAGCACCTTTTTGCTTATAATTGCATTTCTTTTTCATACATATGTTCATTCACGGCATGTTGCATCCGTACACTTTGGTACGGCTAATATACACCAGGGACTTATGTTTCCCGCATTATGGTATGATGAGTCCTAACACTTTCACAAGTGCGGCACCCGAACTTATAGCACTATATGCATCGGCTCGAATCATGTCTTGGGTCAATAGTTGGGTTTGCCCGGCTCCCATGTTTTGGTACCTTACGTTCCGTTATATCGGCTAAGGTAAGACCGGGAGAACCATCGTGATTCCGCCCCAGTTGAGCTGGGTTAATGCCTCAGTGGAGAAAGCTAAAACTGACCGTCATGATGAGGCGAGAGTCGGTCGCTGTTCGAGAGGTTTTTTGCGAGTCCTTAAAGACTTATGCCGCTTAGAGCGAGGAGCCGGATACTGTCCGGCCAAGGCGTGGATAGCGCCCCAAATTCGCCTTCCGAAGACTAGGGGCTTCACCAAATTTAAAATTATAGAATTCTGTGGCTAAGTGAGAGTGTTCAAGCATTATAAGTCCGGTTGCCTTGTTCATTGTGTTGAGCGCCTCCTAGATGGACCCAAAATGGGAACAAGAGCGCTCAAGTTTATCCCAACACTCCGGCACTCGTGGCATGGAAATTTGAAAGCCGACGACTTGCCATCTCTCGATTTGATAAACAGCCGCCTGAAGGTAATATTTTAAATTAACAAGCGTTGCTTAGCGCATATGAACTAAGTTTTCAGCGACAGGATAACAAAATGCGAGTCTACTCAAATATTACATCTTTGGAGCACTCACCCGCAATAGTGCGGGCGCCTTCAAAGACACTCTTATAATACATCTCGGGCGGCGATGCTCCTTGCCCTCACGGTGGCGGGTCCGTCCACGAGCTTACAGGTATCCATCTTGCCCCGGTGCACCTTTGCGCGGGCAAGGGCCCGACGGGCACCCTCAATACAAGCGGAATGCTTGATGACTTCTACCCACGGGCACGCATCCATCAGCCGCCGCACCAGGCCGAAGTAGCTCCCAGGCATGGCCTCCTTAGGCCACAGCCAAACTATGAGGCCCTTCATGGCCTGTTCGGCCGCCTTGTGGAGCTCGACCAGCTGCTTCAGCTGGTCGCTAAGGGGCACCGGATGTCCGGCCTCAGCATACTGAGACTAGAAGACCATCTCCGTCGAGCTCCCCTCCTCGGCCCGGTAGAATGCGGCAGCATCAGACACGCTCCGAGGAAGGTCTGCGAACGCTCCTGGAGAGCTCTGAATTCGGGTAAGCAACTGGTAATTAACACTCACATGCTTACTTTGCATGAAAAATGCCTTACCCGCTGCTATTTTCTTCACCGCCTCAACCTCCTGGAGGGCCTTGTAGGCTTCGGCCTTAGCGGCTTTGGCACTCTCAAGAGACGTTGCAAGCTCAGACTCTCGAGTCTTGAGTCACGCCCAAGCTCTCATGTTTTTCACGAGATCACGGAGCTCTTGCTGTACCTCCGCCACCGCGCCTCCTGCTTCTCTCGCTCGGTGCGCTCCAGCCGCATTACATTCGCCGCTGCCACCGCCTCCTGTGGTCGCCACCTCGTTAGTGGCCCCTACAATACCCACGTTATCCTTGTCATTTTTCTTGCAACCAAATCCTTTTCAGAAGGTACCATTTTCATAAGGTATTACTCACCTTCTTTTTCCTTGAGCTGCTTCTTGGCATGGCCGAGCTTGTTCTCGGACCGCCGAGGTTTTCCTTCAAAGTATTGACCTCCGCATAAGGCGGCGGAGGTCAAGAAAGACACCGCAATCCCATATTGACATATTTTTTATGACTCCTGCGTTTATCTTTCTAAAGATCCTCAGTCCGGCTTTTGTTTCCGAACACCGAACCGAGCATCAGGGCCTACTATCTATGCGGTACCATTTTACATATATTGAAATTCTTACCTCAAAGCCTGTTAGAAGGCTGCTGCAGGCTTCGGTCAGCCCGCTCTTGGCGAGCTGAACCTTCTGAATCACCGCACTCATAACAGTGCGGTGTTCCTCTTTCGATGGAGGCGCCGTTGAGCGCCTCCAGAATTATCCGCACCTCCGGTTGGACGGAGGCAGCCGGCGTCATGATCTTGCCCTTCTTACGAAGGGTCGCCACGGACTCGAGCCACTGTGGCCCCGGGGCTGAGTCCGTGCAAAGTCCGGGAGGTGTCCTGTGACACCTCGGGGCCTTCTCCTCCTGTTGGGTCCCTTCGGGATCCCACTCGGCCGTCGTCATGCGGCACGGGGTGGAGGCAGTCGGAAGGGAATCCATATCCGACGCACCCAAGGACCCGCTCGGCGAAACGGGAAGATCATCCTTGGGCGGACTGCAGGGTTGTATGCGGCATTAGAAAGACATTATGTGGCGAAAAGAAAAACTTTGAAGTTATTAGGAGTCCGGATACTTACGATCTCGCCAGGGCTTGGCCCTTGGAGGCCAGTCCTCGCTGCGTCATCGGGCGTTGGCGGAGCAGTCCGGGGAAGAGTTTTTCCTTCTTGGACCCTTGGCCTCCCTTGTTGGGGAGGCCTTCCTTTCTTCCTCCCCTGGGGAGAGGCTTTCTTCTCCTCCTCGCCTTGGTGGGAGGAGTCGGCCTCGGATTCATCATCCGATAGCACCTGAAACGGGAACTCTTCCGAGTCCTCGTGGCCGCCTTCTTGGCCTTCTTCTCCGGCACCACGTGGGTGCCGGAGCCAGCAGCCCCGTTAGGCGGGCGTCCGCTGGGTCCTTCCGGCAATGGGGCCGGACAGATAGTCCGTTCGGCCTTCGCCAGCCATTCCTGTCAAAGGTAAAGGGAGTTTAGATCCCGCATAGAGCCAAACTATGGAAAACAAGTGGTGAAATCACTTACCTTGTCGTTGGACGCTGTGAGCGGAATCCGCGATCTTCGGTAGCGGATGCGGGAGCTTCGGCGCCCTTGAACAACACCTTCCAGACATCTTCGTACGTAGTGTCGAAGAGCCCGCTCAGGGTCTGGTGCTGCGCCGGATCAAACTCCCACATGTTGAAGCCCCGTCGATGGCACAGGAGAATCCGGCGGATGAGCATGACCTGGACTACGTTGACAAGCTTGAGCTTCTTGTCTACCAGCTTCTGGATACAAGCTTGGAGTCCGGTCAGCTCCTCCGAATCCCCCCAAATCCGGCCACTCTCTTTCTAGGAGGTGAGCCATGTAGGGATGCCAGATCTGAATTCGGGGGCCGCTGCCCAATCAGGGTCGCGCGGCTCGGTGATGTAGAACCACCCCGATTGCCACCCCTTGATGGTTTCCACGAAAGTGCCCTCCAGCCCACGTAGAACGTGGGACATCCTACCCACCATGGTGCCTCAAGACTCGCTTGGCTGCCCTTCACAACCTTCGGCTTGACACTCAAGGTCTTGAGCCACGTCAAGTGGGGCTGGATGCAGAAGGAAGGTTTCGCATACCCACGATAAACGCCGAGATGTTGAGGATGAAATTGGGCTAGATCATGGAAATTTAGGCCGTAGTAGAACATGAGCCCCGGACAAAGGGATGAAGCGGGAAGCCCAGTCATGGAGGAAATGGGGAAGAAATACTACCCTCTCATGGGGCCTAGGGTTGGGGACGAGCTCTCCCTCGTCGGGGAGCCGATGCGCGATGTTGCTGGACAAATATCTGGCGTCGCGCAGCTTCTGGATCTGCCCCTCCGTGACGGAGGAGGCCACCCACTTGCCTCCCGCTCCGGACATAGTTGGAGAAGGTTGAGGTGAGAAGTGCGGACATGGGCGCTAGAGCTTGAGTTCGCGGAGATGGATAAGCCAAGGAGGACGAAGGCGCAGTAAAAGGTTGGATCTTTATCCCCTTATATGGGCGGACAAAAACATGTGTCCCCGCCAGCTTGGTAAAACTCGCTTATCCCCCAAGCGTCACAATCAATGGCGCGGTTGGGTTACCCACGTCCGTATTGATGGGAATCCCGGAATAAGGGGAACACGATCTCTGCTTCGACAAGACGTGCCAAGGAAACCGCCTCGCTAAACGCACGGAGGTGGAACAATAAAAACGAGTAAAGGCTTGGTAATGGCATGACGCGTCGGCCACTAAATACGTCGCCAGATTGAACTTGTGTAATATTATTCTCTCTACGGTGGTACGTGGAATTTATCTTTGCAGAGCCGGACACTATCCTGGTGTTCACAATCTTCTATAAATTATTCGGAGGAAGAACCCGCCTTGCAATGCCGAAGACAATATACGCGCCGGACTCGTCGTCATTGAAGCCTGGTTCAGGGGCTACTGAGGGAGTTCCGGACTAGGGGGTGTCCGGATAGCCGAACTATCATCATCGGCCGGACTCCAAGACTATGAAGATACAAGATTGAAGACTTCGTCCCGTGTCCGGATGGGACTTTCCTTGGTGTGGAAGACAAGCTTGGTGATACGGATATGTAGATATCCTACCATTGTAACCGACTCTGTGTAACCCTAGCCCTCTCCGGTGTCTATATAAACCGGATGGCTTTAGTCCATAGGACGAACAACAATCATACCATAGGCTAGCTTCTAGGGTTTAGCCTCTTTGATCTCGTGGTAGATCCACTCTTGTAACACACATCATCAATATTAATCAAGCAGGACGTAGGGTTTTACCTCCATCAAGAGGGCCCAAACCTGGGTAAAACATCGTGTCCCTTGTCTCCTGTTACCATCCGCCTAGACGCACAGTTCGGGACCCCCTACCCGAGATCCGCCGGTTTTGACACTGACAGGGAGGATGGTGGAGACTTGATGAGTTTATTGAACCGTCACTTCAACAAGTGTGTAGCAGGGCACAGGAAGTTGTTCCTGTGGAGCCTACACCAATTGAAGTAGAAGCTTATGATAGTGATCATGAAGTTTTGGATCAAGTCACTACCGTACCTCGTAGGGTGACAAGGATGCGTACTACTTCTGATTGATACAGTAATCCTGTCTTGAAGGTCATGTTGCTAGACAACAATGAACCTACGAGCAATAAAGAAGCGATGGTGGGCCCGGATTCCGACGAATGGCTCAAGGCCATAACATCCGAGAGAGGATCCATGACTTTGGAAGAAATACTTGATGGTCGTAAGGACGTTGGGTAAAGATGGATTTTAAAAGGAAGACAGGCAAAGATGGTAAGTATCACCATTAAGAAAGCTCGACTTGTCGTTAAAGATGTTTTCCGACAAGTTCAAGGAGTTGACTACAGTGAGGCTTTCTCACCAAATAGCGATGCTAAGAGTCTGTTGGAATTGGATTAGCCATTCTGCATGATTGATGAAATCTTGCAGATAGGATGTCAAAACATTGTTTCCTCGACGTTATACTTGAGGAAAGGTTGTATGTGATACAACCAGAAGGTTTTGTCAATCCTGAAAGATGCTAACAAGTATGCAAAGCTCCAGCAATCCTTCTAAGGACTGGAGTAAGTATCTCAGAGTTGGAATGTACGCTTTGATGAGATGATCAAAGATTTTGGGTTTATACAAAGTTTGTGAGAAACTTGTATTTCCAAAGAAGTGAGTGGGAGCACTATAGAATTTCTGATGAGTATATGTTGTAGACATATTGTTGATCAGAAATGATGTAGAATTTGTAGAAAGCATATAGGGTTGTTTGAAAAGTGTTTTCAATGTAAAACCTGGATTAAGCTACTAGAACATTGAGCATCAAGATCTATGAGGATAGATCAAAAAACGCTAAATGGTACTTTCAAATGAGCACATACCTTGACATAATCTTGAAGGTGTTCAAGATGGATCAGTCAAAGAAGGAGTTCTTTCCTGAGTTGTAAGGTATGAAGTTAAGAGTTAAAGCTCGACCACGGCAGAAGAGAGAGAAAGGACGAAGGTCGTCGCCTATGCTTCAGACGTAGGCTCTATAGTATGCTATGCTGTGTACCGCATCGGAAGTTTGTCTGCCATGAGTCAGTCAAGGGGTACAAGAATGATCCAGGAATGGATCATTGGACAGCGGTCAAAATTGTCCTTGGAGTAAATAAGGACATGTTTCTTGATTATGGAGGTGATAAAGAGTTTGGCGTAAAGGGTTACGTCGATGCAAGCTTCCACCTATCCGAATGACTCTGAGTAGCAAACCGGATACGTATAGTGTAGCAACCATTTGGAATAGCTCCAAGTGGAGCGTGGAAGCAGCATTTACAATATGACCTAGAGATTTGCGAAGTACATACGGATGTGAATGTTGCAGACCCATTGACTAAAACCTCTCTCACAAGCAAAACATGATCAAACCCCAGAACTCATTGTGTCTTAATCACATGATGATGTGAACTAGTTTAGTGACACTAGTAAACTCTTTGGATGTTAGTCACATGGAGATGTGACCTGTGAGTGTTAATCGCGTGGCGATGTGAACTAGAATATTGACTCTAGTGCAAGTGGGAGACTGTTGGAAATATGCCCTAGAGGCAATAATAAATTAGTTATTATTATAGTATTTCCGTGTTCATGATAATCGTTTATTACCCATGCTATAATTGTATTGATAGGAAACTTAGATACATGTGTGGGTACATAAACAACACCATGTCCCTAGTAAGCCTCTAGTTGACTAGCTCGGTGATCAACAGATGGTTACGGTTTCCTGACCATGGACATTGGATGTCATTGATAACGGGATCACATCATTTGGAGAATGATGTGATGGACAAGACCCAATCCTAAGCCTAGCACAAAGATCGTGTAGTTCGTATGCTAAAGCTTCCCAGGTCTTATAACGAAGACTTCTGTTAGCTTCTCGATAGAAGCAGGAGAGCCTCCATTGCTCCTTATCCGTCTCGGAGATCCATGCATCCACATGATGCTTGGAAAAACTTTTTATTTCGAGATTCAAACTCGTGTTCCAGTACAGGCAAATACCACCACTACGGCCACTACTGGCTACACCAAAACTAGAATCAAAACCTAAAGAAGCCGCTAGACCTTCCACTCGGCTCTTTGATAATTGAGTCTCAACTATGCAAATAACCGACGGTGCACAAATCCTCACAAGCGGAGTTCTCTGACTGTCGCAGGATCGCCAATCCCGCGACAGTTCTAACAAAGTGTTTTCATTGCTCCCGGCGGTGCCCCGACTCGGAGCCCACCGATCCTGAAGTTGTGCATTTGTTCTCAACATCATGCTTATTTGGTGACCTGCTGCCCCCCGGATCGACCCCCTGGTCCTTGGTAACCGGAGTAGGATCCTCAACAGCAGTCGGAGCTCTCATAGTCCCTGATCTCCGGCAGGACAAGCACTATACAATAATTACCATGGAGGGTAACCATCACATATGAACCCCAGCCACGTCCTCCGGACAAGAAGCTCGTCCCCTGGTTGTCCATCATCAGAGCAGATGCCAAAACCTTCGTCCCGATCATCAGAGCGAGACACCAAACATAAACTCCAGAACCCTAGTCTCCCCACCAACTCGCCAAGGCCGGGAGGTGGTGCCCGACCACCCCTTGATTAGCCCGAGCAACACCAGCGGAGGGGACTTTAGGAAGGAGGAGGTAATACTCAACACCACCATGGCGACGAGAGGATAACGAACCCTAAGCAAGAGGGTAGATTCAAATCGCCATGGCGGCACCCGGAGGACAACGAACCCTATGCAAGAGGGTAGATTCAGATCGCTGGTACATCCCTCCCTTGCATGGCTCGTCTTATGGGGCATGGGGAGCCCAGGCCCACCCCAACACTCGGCCCATGGACCACCTGCCTTTCCACCCAGTGTTAGACGAAGGGCCATTCTTTGTCGTGCATGCAACCACGTATAGGCTGATCTATAGCCAATCCCCGCGAATCGCCTGATGCCCCATTGTCGCATGTTCGTTTGTGTATGCAGAAATGATATCTTACTTTGTCATGAGTGTGTGTTCATTCGTGTATGCATACATATAGTTTTAGGATCATCTGGTCATACCACACAAAAAAAGGATCATCTGGTCGTATAATAGCATAAATGCATTTTCCATAAAAAAAGCATAAGTGCATTAATAATTGTAATTTTGTCCCAATAGGTTTATAAAAGAATAAATATATATTCGAATTTGCATCAACAGGTTTATACTTCTGCCTCTTCTTTTTTTGACTTTGCGTCAAGAGATTTATACTTCTGCCTCTTATTGTTTTTTTACTTTACATCAATAGGTTTATAAAAATTATAAATTATGGATGTCGAGACAAAATTATTTTTTTTGTTAGCTTGTACTTCCTCCGTTGTTGTTTGCTCTACTGTGCATATGGAAGTATGGATGAAAATGGAGTGGAAACTTTCCGTTTTTCCGGAGGAAAATGGAAACGGAGAGGAAATATGAAAGCGGAAATGGAAATTTGCAAAACGGAAGTGGAAATGGAATTTTTTATGCAGACACGGGAACAAAAATGGAACAGTGTTTTCGTGTGGAATATGCATGGAAATGGAACTTTCCGTTTCTGTGAATATGGAATTTCTGTTTTTTACTATAGACCTATAGCTGCTTTGTAGCCCAACCACCAAAGATAAAACAATGACACAATTAGTAGAATGAATGTAAGGCCCAACTTCTACTACCACACATGTACTCAGCTTGACCCTATACGCAATTGTCCAGTACTACTACAATACTACGCTAAGTTGCTAACATAATGATATTATTTTGTAGCCATGTTAACAACTCATTAAATTTGTTTGTTTTTGGTTGTATTTCTCTGTGATTCAAGGGGTTTTTATTTCTGTTTCCGTATCTGTATTGTATTCGCGCCGTGTCCGTTTCCGACAGTATCTGTTTCCGTATTCATTTCTGGGGATTCTGTTTTCGTTTCTGCTTCTGCAAAAAAAATATAAAAACAAATATGACAGCACTCAGTTCTGTCCGTTTCCGCTCCTTTTCATCCATATATGGAAGGACCCAGATACCAAGGAAAGAATTGACCTGTTAATTTGGAACTGATTTAATGTAATGTGTTGGGTTTGCATGGATCGGATATCTACCTGGTTGGATGTGCTTGTTTATAGCCTGAATTCTGTACCCGTAGTAAAAGCTCATGGGAACTACTACCTCTGTCCTGGTTTATTAATCATTTATGTATTTTGCGCCAACATTTCACTATACATTTAACTGACAAAATGTTAATGCATGTCATAAAAAATTATATCGCTTGATTCGTATTCGAACATAGTTTCCAACGATACTATTTTTTTGACATGCATTAACATTTTATTAATTAAATTCATGATCAAAATTTGGCACAAAATATTAAGAGGACCAATAAATCAGGACAGTGGTAGTACCCCTCTCTGCGCATGCACCGGATGATTAGGAAAGAACAGTTCACACATGCGACTAGTTATAGGAAATCTAGAAGTAAGGGCATCTCCAACGGCGACCTGTAAATTTTCTCCCGCATCCGTGTCCGCGGACAACAGTTCGAACCAATATGATGAAAATCATGCAAACAAGTGAATTTTGATATAAACACAACCGAGTTTTATATAAAAATGACAAATTTCATTACATTTACACCAAATAAGTGGAGCTAGTCCGGCTATGGAGGTATAATTAATACCTAATCGAATTCTCCGGCTATGGAGCCCCGAGAATTGAAGCTTCTCCTTCTCCAGCTCCGCCTATGGGTTACAGACAAATCTCTCATCAACCTAAGGGTTTGATGATTAATAGTTTATATGTTTGGACCAAAACAACATGCAAAAGCAGATTTTATTTTCACATTAACTACATTAGTGTTAAATCTAAGAACAACACACATAAACTTTACTGGAATTAAATCTGAGAAGAGCAACGGCATGGAGTACAGGTCCAAAACTCCAAACATCCAGTGCCAACTTCCAAAGATTCATTTCATTATAGATAGAAATAAAAAGGAGTTTTGTGCACAATGCCCACCAAGAAGGTGGTTGCAAAATCCAAGAAACATGTAGACTGAGATGGACAAAAGATTTGTGATCCAAAGACACAAGTTTCGGTTTCCATGTTTGCATTGGATACTTTTCTCTATTAAGCAAGCATAGATATACCAACCTACCAATATCATATCTCCTCTTCATGATCTTCCGGTCAAACGTTTTGATGTCGTCTTCAAGGAAAAAAAGTACTTTGTAAAATATTAACCGTGAAATCCAGTTAGATATTTAAAAAAAAATCATAATGCAAAAGTCAACTTTGTACAATGTTAACCATGAAATTCATTGATATTTAATCATAACAGTGTTGAAGCTTGACTATTTAGTTATTTAAACGGTTAAATGTGTTGAATAGCTCATTCATTACCATGTCACCTTTTACTTCTGCCTAGCTGCCTAAATTAAATTAAACTTCTCTTCCGATAATTCATAGATGGAACTCATTTCACTGATGAATTCATGTATATACTAAGCTAGCATTCATATGTAGCACCAATTTCAATGACGTTAAAGTGTGCTACTAAAATACTTAGTGAGATAGTTGAATTATAATCACTCAATCGTCCATTTTTTATAGTTATATTTGTTATTTAGTGATTCAATTATTTTCCACCTTACATTTTACTATGAATTCTTTCTATTGCTAGATCATCTTCAGAAAATTGAACTACTCGTTGTCCATTTTATTAATGGTCAGTGTTTTCACGGTCGGCCATGTGCAATGTAAAGGAGTGTGATGGCCTAGGGCCCATCTCAAATAAGGTCCCAATACATCAATAAATTGTGAAAGTATGTTTGCAGAACATAAAACCAGCAATAATAAAAAGTTGAAATAAATCTGCTGATGGATAGCTAACTCCACCGCAATTTATTATTGCTGGTTTTATGTTTTGCAAACGTACTTTCAGAATTTCTTGATGTATTGTGCCCTTATTTAAGATGGGTCCAAGGCCCACACACTCCTTTACATGGCCCATGGCCGACCGTGAAAACACTGACCATTAGTAAAATGGACAACGAGTAGTTCAATTCTCTTAAGATGATCTAGCAAAAGAATGAGTTTGTAGTAAAATGTAAGGTGGGATAAATGAATTAGTAAAAATAACAAATATAACTATAAAAAATCAATGGACGATAAAGCTTGAGTGATTATGATTCAACTACGTCACCAAGTTTTGTAGTAGCCCAAGTTTAACTTCACAGCACTTGGTGCTACATACGCATGCTAGCTTAGTATATACATCAATTCATGAATGAAATGAGTTCCAGCTATGAATTATTGGGAAGAGAAGTTTAATTTAATTAAGACGGTTAGGAAGAAGTAAAAGGTGACATGGTAAAATGAATGAACTATTCGACACATTTAACAGTTTAAATAACTAAATAGTCAAGCTTCAACACTGTTATGATTAATTATCATTGAATTTCATGGTTAACATTGTACAAAGTTGACTTTTTGCATTAATATTATTAATTATCTAACTGGGTTTCACGGTTAATATTTTAAATAATATTTTTTCCTTGAAGACGACATCAAAACATTTGACCAGAAGATCGTGGAGAGGACATATGGTAATGGATAGGTTGGTATCTTTATGTGTGCTCAATAGAGAAAAGTATCCAACGGAAACTCAGTTTTAGTGGAAACATGGAAGCCGAAACTTGTGCCTTTGGATAGCAAATCTTTGTCCAGATCAGTCTACATGTTTCTCGGATTTTGCAAACTGCTTGGCGGGCATTGTGCACAAAACTCCTTTTTATTTCTATCTATATTGAAATGAATGCTTGGAAGTTGGCACTGCATGTTTGTAGTTTTGGACCTGTACTCCATGCCTTTGCTGTTCTCAGATTTAATTCCAGCGAAGTTTATGTGTGTTGTTTTCAGGTTTAACAACAATGTAGTTATGCGAAAATAAAATCTGCTTTCACATGTTGTTTTGGTCCGAACATATAAACCATTGATCATCAGCCCCTTAGGTTGATCAGAAATTTGCCGGTTATCTTTTGTTCTCAAAAGTCAGTAAGCACTCAGATGTGCAACATCGTGCCGCATGCACGTTTGCTTTGGGTTCGACTAGTAACAAGAAAACATATTTTTCTCAAAGAACAAGGAGATTAACGAGTGGAGCCAGTGTTTGCAAACTTGCTGCTGTGTGCGCTAATACCCCACAGACCTAAACCCGCACCAGTTACTACCTATGAGAGAGCAGACGTTTGATTGGACAAAAAGGATTGTACCAAACGGTTCAGGGAAGACACATGGTGTCACTAGTGTGTTCTGTAAAAGAAACTGTAGATGTGCAGAAAATCCCTCCTACCACGTTAAATGCAAAAATACATAGAACGGAGAGCTTGCAAGGACTCGAGCTTGAGACCTCCAGCTTAAGGCGCGCACTGGTAGCCACTTCACAACATCACTGCTTGTGGTTTTCATATATATGAAAACATAAACAATTCTGAAAACAATCGACACTTTTAATGAAAAAAGACATGAACTATTTTGAAATGCCGAATAGTTATTGAAATTATGAATAAAATTTGAAAACACAAACATTTTCAGAAATTTCTACAGGATTCAAAAATTATTATTTTTTAAATTTCCATACATCTTTCGAACACATGAATAGTTTCCGAACATCTTTCGAGACATGAACAATTTTCTAAAATAATTATGGTTTTCTTATTTTTTTGTTTTAGTTTGTCCCGTTTACCTTCTGTTTTTTCTGTTTCTGTTTCTTTTCTTTTTTAAAATTTGTGAACTATTTTTAAATCATGAACTTTTTCTTAATCCAAAAAAGATCGATTTTAAAAAAAAATTAAAAAAAATCCATGTTTACAAAATTGTTTTCAAATTGAAAAATGTTCATGTTTCACCCAAATTTTATTCCAAAGTTCTAAAAAATGTTAAATAAATATGTTTTCCAAAACTATTCCTGGTTGTAACATTTTGTATAAAATTTCGAAAAATCATCATGTTTAAAAATTTTGTTCATAAATTCTGAAAATGTTTATGAACTTTGAAAATTGTTCTAATTTCTTTAAAATTGTTCATGTTTCCAAAGATGTTCGGAAAGTTCAAATTACAAAACATGTTTGTGTTTTCCAATTTTGTTCATAAATTCAAAAACAATTTGACATTTCAAAATTGTTCATTTTTCTTCGAATAAAAGTTTTGGATTTTTTCAAAAATGTTTTCATATATCTGAACGCTGTTGTATGTTGTTATATATGTCGCGTTGTAGAACATCGCAAGTAACAGTGATGTGAAGTTGGTAGAATCGTGCCCTTAAGTCGGAGGTCTTGAGTTTGAGTCCTTGTGAGCTCACCCTTTTCTCAGTATTTTCACGTCGTTTACATAGAACGTGGTAGGAGGGACAAGGCTTAATGGATCGGCCCACTCGCTTGCGCCTTTGCAAATCGTATACAAGAGTCCGCGTATACGTTTTGCCAAAGGTCTGTATTACTTTTTATACATTTATTTAGTGAAGAGGGTGTGCGAAAGCGGGGCTCATGCAAAATTGTGATTTTGTGTCATAGATTTTCCAGCCCCACAGAGAACTAATATGGCTCCAATAGGCATGTCAGAATATCTTCTTGAAAAACTAGTTTAGTCCCATTTGCTATAGCTTGAAGCACACCCAGGCCAGCATATTCAGGATCAATACGTTGTTGTATTGACGCAGATATTTCTCTTTCTAACCACACAATTATGAGTACATCTATTTTTATTCTCAAAAGCAGGCGGTAGGTGGGACAAGGCTTAATGGGCCGGCTTGGTCGCTCGTGTAGTTCGTATACAAGGTTCCGCGCGCGTATACGTTCTGCCAAAGGTTTATATTGTCCTTTATAGTGAGGGCGTGGGGCTTGTGCAAAAATGTGTTTCGGTTTCCAGCCCTACAGAGTAATGAGTGTGTATCTCTTGTTTCCTTTTAGCCGATGGCTGTCAAGTATCAAACCTCTGAAGATTTCAGGGGAGAAATCCCTTCATTAAAAGAAGAAAAGACTAGTTGCTCCAGGAGTATGCGAGACTGTACTGTCGGCTGCCTGCTGAGATGCTGCTGTCGCTTCCCTTGGTCAGTTGGTCCTCGCCAAACCTGTTTCTCATCGCCCAGGAACTGGATCAACACCGGATCTTGGATCGGTGACTCTGCACGCAGCAGACCACCTCGACGCCCACGTTGTCCCAGCAACCGCTGCGCGGCCCCTCCGTCCAGCGCACGGTGAAACGGCACGCGCACCGCTCCACGCCGTCCACGGTGCCGTGCGCTGCCTTCTCCACCTGCATATTTGGTCTGCGCCTATTACTACTCAAGCATATGCGTGTGTTGACGAACACACCGAGTAGGACGCGACGAGGAGGACTTACGGTTTCGAGGACGGCGTCGTAGTACTTGAGCTCGTCGGCGTCGCCGTAGACATCGCACGTGAGGCAGAGATCGCCGCAGCTTGCGTCGTTGAGGGCCGGGCTTTCCCGGCGGAACCTCGCGCGGAGCGCGTCCATGTCGCCCGGGGATGCGAGGTCAGCCCGTGGGCGCCGCGGCGTCGACCCCGGCGCGACGGTGGCCTGCCGCTTTTGCGACCGTGGGAGTGGCGGCGCTCGGGGTGGTTCGTGGGATTTGGGCGCTCGATAGGACAGGGCGGCGGGTTTCCCGATGCTTTATTCCGTCCAGATTCTGGTAATCTCTACTCCTAATGGACGAGTTGGTTGAATAGTCCCCCCACTTTCAACCGGTTTAATTTTAACCGGTTTATTTTCAACCGGTTTTTTTCATCTGGTTTATTTTCGTCTCACATCCCACCAGTCTTCGCATTAAAAACCAAATCAATTTCCATAACCCTTCCTTTCGTTTTTCCATCTTGGCAGTTGTATTTCCTCATTACGAATGATTCTTTCCTTCTTGGAATGAAGATCTCCGTCTTACAGATTTTCTAACAATCAAGCATGGTTGTGGGCCACGCTTCCCAAAATCACAAAAAAATTATGGCAAAAATCTTAACTTTCCTTATCCCACCATATGTTTTTTGTTAAAAGGTGGAAAGTAAATTACCCCACCGTAAATTATTCCATCAGTCCACCATATCCTCTCGTCTCCTCTGATTGCCAGCCATCTATAGATACCACCCCCCCCCCCCCATAGATCACCATTCACGATCACGAAGAAGTTAACGGCTGCGACGGCAAGCGATCGAGGTACAAGGGTTCAGCTGACGACAAGGCAGGTCACACCAGCAAGGCAGGCTGGGAGCATGTACCATGGCGGAGAGCATGGCCGCTTCAAGGACCAGGCTTCATTCAAGGCATAATTCTTGCTTATATTCCTGTAATATCAATACATAGTAGTACATATTGCTATTCCTATAATACTATATGCAAGTACGTGGATCTATCCATGTGTGCATGTTTGGTTAATTAATCGATTACTATCATCTTCAATTAAGATTCAGGTGTTGCATGTTTTCTTGAAAGAAAATTAATTAGTGATTGGTTTGGTACCTCTATGATTGTGAAGACTATTGTGGGATCACCATAATTCGAGTTTTACATTCTACTTATTTGGTTCACTTTTACTAAAATTTAATACTATTTTCCGTACAATTCTTAAACTTATCTGTTGTGTATTATGTACAGCTCACTGGCTTCTCAAGATGGAGCGCAAGGCTCAGCTGTGATATGGGAAGGTTCACTGGCTTCTCAAGATGGAGCGTCTGAATCTCAAGTCACTCCAGCGTCTGAATCTCAAGTCACTCCAGCGTCTGAATCTCAAGTCTTGCTCCTAATATTTCAGAAGCTCTCAAGTGTACGCAAGATTAGTCTCATGCGGATCTATTAGGTACTCAATATCTGCACTTGCCTCTTATTTTATTGTGCAAATACCTTGTTATTTATATAATAATTGTTGGTTAGACATTAGGTGATTGGAATTCCACTCGCTTTGTAGAATTTGAGATTGTTATAGAGGATGACGAAGAAAATATTTTAAAAAAAATTTACAACTTTGTTGTTTTCTCTTGTGATATTTTTCACTTATATTGTATGATTCTCTTTGTAATTAATTAAATCATGTTCTTTTTGGTCTATACCGCGTGTAGGATTTAACCTACTTCAGTCATCACTCAAGAATGAAGACCTGGAGCTACTGGTTGGCGGTTGTGTGGACAGTGCACTTTTTATTTACTAAAATCATGTTCGGAGACTTGGAGCTGTACTTTTTTTAAATAATTTTCGGTTGCTATTTGTCCCTTGGTTACACATGTAAACGTGTTATTTACTATGGTCAAGCTACCATTTTTGCAAACATGGTCATGCTATTTATATGTGGTTGTGATTGTGAGCTTGTCAACTGTGAATTAAAATCATTGTTTTCTGTTTATTTGCCATTATTGAGGGTATAATATCACATATTGTCGAAGTTGCCCTATGGGTACCCGATGGGTTTGGGTATGGATGTGATTTCGGGCCCGTGGGCATGGTGCAGGTGAGGTTTTGTGCCTGTGAGGTACATGGTCATGGGTGAGGTTATGGTTGCCTGGCGGGGATAGTGGATTCGCCACGGTGAGCATGGCAGCGGGTAGATTGTCCCGACGGGCAAGTCACGTTAGACGGCCGGATCCCAAGATGGAGGTATGTGTGCTTGCTTGCTAATGTGTGTTTGTTTGATGTGCTTGCTGCCATGGTTGAGATCCATCTGTGTTGACATCAGCTTTCTCATGACGGGCGTGGTCCACGACTCGACCACAACAACAACTCGGCGGTGGACACACCGAGGATGATGTACGATGCTCATGTAGGGTGGCCTCCTGCCGGTCCACGACGCCGCATCCACCTGGACGATGGCGCTGCCGGAGCACGGCGTCTGCCCGAACGATGACAGATAACAGAAGATAGGTAAAATGTATCTAAATTTAATGTACAGAGTCGCAAAACTAGCATAGAGAGTTGGCAATTCTGTTCTCCACTACTTATGTTGTTTTCATTGGACCTTAGCGACACTCATCGGCTGTTGTTGTGTGTCCGCCTCGCAAGATTTCACCTCTATTTTTGACCTCTTGGTGACTTATTTGAAACCTAAGAAAGAATTATTTTACATGTTAGATTATTCTTATATCCTGGAAGTCATAAAATGCGTTGAGATAATGAAATAATGCGATAGAAGTAATTTGACCAGAAATAAATTATTTACCATAAAAAGGAAGTGAAAAACCATATGAAGGAAACTAAAGTTCCAGAAGCAAGGATTATCAAGATTTGAAACAAAATAGAGTTTCGTAGAGAGTAATTTACGCCTGTGGAATTGAAATGTATGATATCTCTACTCTTAAGTGGGGCTTTGTTCGGTCGCCTACCCTCATTCTCGGTTTTTTCCACCTCATGTTACCGTCCCCTCTTTGGTTTCCTGTTGGTTTTTGGTATCCCCAACCGACGTGGAACAAAATAAAAACCAACATAAATATAGTAAATTGGAATAATCTACACGAAATCGATACTTTTCCATAACCGTGTCTTGCATTAACTCAATCATATCAAATCAATCTTACCAGAATTTTAACTGAATCAAAACTTTTCTTGCCTTCTCTTATCATAATATAATCAAATTAAATGTTATCAAAATCTAGAATATGGTGGATGTTAGGTATATGTCGGACAAGATTGATGTTGAACCAATAGAATATCTATGCCCCGTTGCAATGCATGGGGTCCAGGCATGGCACATCGGTCGCATTACGGCTGGCTTGTCTCGAACTCCCAAGTAGGAGAGGGAGCAGGAGACAGCGCCAAAATAGGAGGTGGAACATAGGTGTGTTGGATTCATTTTCGTGCCCACTAGAGGTTTTCCTCGTGCAAGTAGAGGCACCATAGCCCTCGCCCATTGCCGGAGACGATGTTAGTGGGTGGATGGTTGTAGGGGACAACGTTAGGATGAGATGAAATAGGAGAGAGAGAGAGAGGTGGGGGGAGAGAGAAAAAGGTGACAGTGATATAATGCAAGGGGGCAATGATTGGAATGACTAGGGTGTGGGCAATAGACACTGAATTCGTATTCGAATAAAATTCCTAAATATATAGTTTCTGTGTTGTATAATGCGTTGGTCAACTTGATGATCTAGTAACATGTGGATGACCCATGCACCAGTCTAGAGGGAGTAGTCATCTTTTTCTCTTGCATTTGTTAATTCAGGATTCACTTCAATATACTTACATTAGACTTATTTTTCCAAAGACGACAACTTAGCTACTCCATTGTAACATAGCATGTGTTGGTATTCATCGTTATAAATAACACAAAGAAATTTTTGTTCATCACTAATCTGTATCAATATGTGTTGTGTTCTCTCTCAGAGAAGTGAACTCTGAAAACCCTCCTCATTCTGAACAATGAAAATTCTGAGGTTGAAAGTACAAACTTGATACGACATGAAAGACATGGTGAAAAAATGGCCGTATTTGGAGCCGGATGGAAACATGGGCGGATTTAGAGTAGGGTGACGATGGATTAGACTGGTGTTGCAATGACCAAAAGAGCTGATGTGAAAGAATAGATGGAATGACAATGATGCAACCTTGTCATGTGATTCTTGTATGTATATTTGAGGTCCATAGGAAAATAAGTATTAGTGAGATAATGTGACGGAGATGCATCTTAGGTGGAGATGAAAGCAGAGCCCAGTTAAACAAAGCATTATTAGTTTGTGAATGAACATGTGGTGGAAATAATGTTCTCATGTTCATATGCCACATTTTCTTGTGATTTTTAATAAGGTGAGGTGCCTTGTATCTCATCCTTTTTTATCATGTTCCATGTTGCATGACATACGTAGTAGACATGGAAGCCACATGCAGAGTCAAGGGGCAATAGATTGAGAGGATGGTTGATGTACGGACAAAGAGGGCTAGGGAGAACAACTTCAACATAATCGAGAGGCTAGAGGGGTGCATTTCTTTTTTTGAATAGAGAGAAGATACTTGTGTTTGTGTTGTGGTTGAACATTGTGTGCAATGTTTTCATTCGGGAAGAGAAATATGAGCATTGTTTATAAATTTAATTTTTGGCCCGTGGCAACGCACGGGCAGTCTACTAGTCTTTCTAGGTTTTAGGTTTTTCGATTTGATTGACATAATGTGCATAAACACCCCTCAATAAAAACAAAATCATAATCTGCAAATACAAAAGGGATATGTCTATCCAAATTGCCTAGAGGTTGTTTTGACCAAGATATAATCACGTTTTAGATTACACACTTGTTTTATAAACTGACATTTAGACAAATTACTAATTCATCTATGGAGCCTTGGTTTCAAATTTGTGCTTTGATTGGGAATCTATTGATATGAGAAATGCTTTAGTATCATAGATGCTAATAAGAACGGAAATGTTAACGCCCACACGTGTGGACGTTTGCATCTCGCCCACAGGCGTGGATCCGCGTCCGTTCGTGAGCGCATGAATCTTGGCCTGTTTCTAGTGCCACGTAGGACTGGCCTGATGTGTGGGTATTTACCCGGTCGCCCACACAGCCGTTTCACCACACAGGAGGGGCTGGTGTATGGGCGTTCAGCAGTTCGCCCACACGCCACTTTGCACGCACACACAAGGGCTAGTGTGTGGGCATTTGCCATCTCGCCCACACAACCGTCTCCTCTCTCACACCCAAGCTGCTAATTGCCATGTGTTTTGCAGTGCACATGGTAACTGCCCCTAGTTTGCTTTATAAGCAGGTGGCAACTCTCTTTTTACCCGAGTTGCCATGTGTTTTGCAGGGTACACGACAACTGCCTAGTGTGTACGTAAGCAGATGGCAACTCTTTTTTACCGAGTTGCCATGTGTTTTTGCATGGTACATGGCAACTGCCCTAACGTGCACGTAAGCAGATGGCAACTCTTCCCTTTACATGACAACGGCCCTAGCATGCTTGTGAGCACATGACAACTCTCTCAACTGTCTAGTGTTAGTATGTGGCAACTCCTAAAGTTATGAAATCATGACAATTACATTAGATCAGACCATACATGGCAACTGCAGTTGAGCAACCATGGCAACTGCAGTTGCCCGACAAGGCAACCATAGTTCAGCGACATGGCAACTGCAGTTAAACGAACACGGACGAGGGTCTGGATCATGGCAACTGCGGGCGAGCGGTGACCATCACACGTGGCGTGCGGGACTAGGAGGTACGAGGCCTGACATACGGGCGTGTGGGCGTTATCAACTTTGCCCACACGCACGCGTGTGAGAAGGATCGGGAGGGAAAAAAATATGTGTGTGGGCATTACTTGTTTTGCCCACACGTAGGTGTGTGGGCTGTTCCTCTTATACACCACACAAAATGTGTGGGCGAACTCCCTAACGCCCACACGTGTGGCACTTATCGACGTCCAATAAGAACATGTCCCCGTCAATATTTGTTTCAGAATAACGAAAACTAGCTTGTCTCTCACACAATTGCGCAGGAAACTTGGTTCGTAATATCTAATTTATGTGGACTCCATCACACGGGTATATTCCACTTATTCATGTTACAAAGTTAACAAACTAACTGTGAGATGTCGTTTTTGTACTACTTGAAATATGATCACTTGACATAAATAAAGAATGGATTATGAGATGTTGGTTCGTCATTTCTATAACATATTGGCTCGAAAATGTGGCTCGAAAATTCGCGCTGGAGTAAACAGATCTCTCGGCTGAATCTGTGTATTGATAATTCCAACTGGGCTCTTCTGGAACTTGACAATATCGAAGACAAAAGATCCCTCACAGTACCGGAAGCAAACTTCAGGGAGATTCTCAAAAACCATCAAGTTAGACTCCTTGGCTATAAACGAGAATATTGGAAAAAGAGGTACGTGGTCCGATGGTTCTCTTGTGGAAGTGATAACACCAATTTTTTTCATTCTGCTGCCTTAGAGAGATACCGCAAGAATTCCATAGCTTCGCTGAAACTTCCGGATGGCACGGTAGTAACTGATCATTTGGGTAAAGCACAGGAACTGTTCAGCACTTACAGGGAGATATTGGGCAAGAAAGGAGAGTACGAAATGAAGTTTGATCTGTCTAGAATCATTAAAAAGGTGGAGGGTCTTGAGGAGCTAACCACACCTTTCACACATGATGTGATTGATAGGGTTGTTAGAGAGATGCCTTCGATAGAGCACCTGGCCCGGATGGCTTCAACGGGCGCTTTCTGAAATCGTGCTGGCACATTATCAAACACGATTTCTATAGATTATGCAACGATTTCTATGATGGTGTCATTGATCTCCAGAGTCTGAACTCGGGCTTTATAACTCTCATACCAAAAACCCAATCGCCGGAGACTACCAATGATTTCAGACCCATCGCGTTGCTCAATTGCTGCCTGAAACTGATAACTAAATTGCTCGCTAACCGTTTGCAGAAACTTGTGCTCAAGATCATTCATCGGAATCAATACGGGTTCCGGAAAGGGAGATCGATCCAGGACTGTCTAGCCTGGGCGTTTGAATACATACACCAATGCCAAGCATCGGGGAGAGCCTGCTGTATACTGAAACTCGATTTCTCGAAGGCTTTCGATACCATCCAGCACGAGCCGATGATTGAGATCATGCAACATATGGGCTTCAATGAGAAGTGGTTAGGATGGATCAAATGTATCTTCTCTTCCGGAAGCTCTTCGGTGCTGCTTAATGGAACTCCTGGGAAACAGTTTGATTGTCTTTGTGGTGTCCGGCAGGGGGACCCTTTGTCGCCATTGATCTTTGTTCTCGCAGCGGATCTATTACAGTCAGCGATCAATGATGCCAGCTGTAAGGGCATATTTATCCCCAAGATGTTTTGGTGATTGATGACAATGCTTTTGCGGACTAATCGTGTGCGTTAAGTTCTTTCAGAGATTCATCCATTGGCACGAGACGATTACCTCCCCTCGGTGTGTTATTCAACACGGTGTAGCTCCATCGTTTCTTTGTTGGTGGACTAGTTTCGTAGGAGTCACCGTACTATCAAGAGGGGATCCGCTTTGGTAAGGCTAGGGTGGAATCGACACGTACACATCCGTAACACACCCCGATGTTTTCCTTCCGCTTCGATGGAGCAGCCTTTCCTTCCCCTGTGCCTGCCCTGACCTGCCCCAGCGGTAGTACCGCCGAAGCACTCAAGCGGTAGTACCGCTCCCCGAGCGATAGTACCGCTTGTGGGCTTCGGCCGTAGTACCGCAGTGGTTCCGGGCTACTACCACCTCGAATCGAGACCGGTGTTTTTCGTGTCGGGTTTTACGGTACTAAGTGCGGTAGTAGTGGCGGTAGTACCGCTCCTACTCCCGCGGTAGTACCACTCTGGGGCCAGGACCCTGACCTCCTCGTCAGCACGGCAGTACCGCTGGGTGGGAGCGGTAGTACCGCCCTGCCCAAGCAGTAGTACCGCTCTGTGCGGGGTTGTTCAGTGGGGTAACGGTTGGATTGGTTCCCTCACTATATATAGGTGTCTTCTTCCCCAAAGTTGACCTACCTCTTTCCCCCAAAGCTCCATTGTTGCTCCAAGCTCACTTTCGCCCGATCTCTCTCCCTAGCCAATCAAACTTGTTGATTTGCTCGGGATTGGTTGAGAAGGCCCCGATCTAATCTTCCACCAAGAGAAATTTGATTCCCTCTCTTATCCCTAGCGGATCTTGTTACTCTTGGGTGCTTGAGCACCCTAGACGGTTGAGGTCACCCCGAAGCCATACTCCATTGTGGTGAAGCTTCGTGGTGTTGTTGGGAGCCTCCAATTGTTGTGGAGATTGCCCCAACCTTGTTTGTAAAGGTCCGGTCGCCGCCTTCAAGGGCACCAATAGTGGAATCATGGCTCTCGCATTGTGTGAGGGCATGAGGAGAATACGGTGGCCCTAGTGGCTTCTTGGGGAGCATTGTGCCCCCACACCGCTCTAACGGAGACGTACTTCCCCTTAAAAGGAAGGAACTTTGGTAACACATCCTCGTCTCCACCGGCTCCACTCTTGGTTATTTCGTGCCTTTACTTTTGCAAGCTTCTTGTGTAATATCCTTGCCTGCTTATGTGTTAGTTGTCATTGCATCATATAGGTTGCTCACATAGTTGCACATCTAGACAACCTATATTATTGCAAAGTTTATATTGGTAAAGAAAAGCTTAAAAATTGTTAGTTGCCTATTCACCCCCCTCTAGACAACCATATCGATCCTTTCAATTGGTATCAGAGCCTCGTCTCTTTATTAAGGACTTTGCTGTCCGAAGAGTATGGTTGACACCACAGACGGTGCGGAGGAGCACTCCGGTGTGAATCCTATCTCATCTACGGCCGATGGGGGAACCTCGGTTTCTCGTGAGGATCTCAATGTGGCTCTAGACACATTGAGAGAATCCATGACGACCAAGGTTGAAAGCATGCTTACTAAATTTCTCGAAGGACTCAAACCGTCCACCTCGCCCATGAAAGTGGGTGATCCCACTAACAAGGTGACGGATGCTACCTCCGTCAAGGAGGAAGCTAACAGTGAAAAGAGTCCTTCTACTAGTGGTAGAAATGGCACCGACATCTTTGCCCATGTGGAACCTCCAATTTATGGAGGGCCGATTCCCTCTACTCATTTAAATCATGCGGTCCTCCTCCTAAGTATGAGAAACATGAAGATTTTGATTCTTGGGTTTATCGCTTCAAGCGTCATTTAAAACATGTGAATACTAACCTTTGGAGAATCATTGAAGAAGGTTTCTATCCTCTTGACCCAAGAAACTTCACCCCTCGAAAAGCCGTGGATAATCAATTCAATGAGAGTGCTCTCTTCATCATCCAAGATGCAATTCTTCCCGAAGATCTCCCTCATCTTCGACCTCATGCCATGGCTAAAGATGCATGGAAATGTGTTGTGTCTCTCTATCGAGGAAGTGCTAGCATTCAACGCTCCAACTATGAAGTGGTGCAAGATGAAGCCGATGAGTTTGCAATGAAAGAAGATGAAGAACCTCGTGAGCTCTTTTGAAGAGTGACCAAACTCGCGGTCTCACTCCGAGATCATGGAAGCAAGGACACGGATGACAATTGGATCAAGCGCAAGTTCCTCAAGGCCATGATGCCCTACAACAAGGCCATGTCCTCCGTCATCCGTCAAAGACCGGACTTCCACTCCGTGACCACAAGTGAAGTTTTGGATGAGTTCGTTGCAATGAGCATCTTGGACAAGACCGCCGACAATGCGGTGCTCCGTTCTCAAAGGGCAAAGAAGCCCAACCTTGCGTTCAAGGTCAAGGTTATTATGGAAGAAGAGGAAGAAGTGGAAGATGAGGAGAGCAATCCCGAAGACACCAAATATGATTATCATGAGCACATGGCTCTTGCTTCAAGACAATTTTGGAGCAAGAAGAATACAAGACCCAACTTCAACAAGAACAACTCAAGTGGCGTCAAGGGCAAGCAACGAGTTAGAACTTGCTTCAACTGTGGCAATGTGAGCCATTTCGTTGCGGATTATCCTTACGAGAAGCGGAAGACAATGGTGGCAAGTTCATCCGAAAAGACAAAGCCAAGTCCTTCCCCAACAAGAACAACTTCACCAAGAAGAATCCCACTCGTGGGTTGGTGGTTCAAGAAGAATACCAAGAGGATGACGATGATGATGAAAGCGGAGAAGAAATGGCCATGGCATCCGTTGCCATTGCTACTACTCCCCGAGCGTCTCTCTTTGATTCACCCAACGAGAACATCATCGCCAAGTGCCTCATGGCTAAAGCTTCAAACAAGGTAACACCCAACATCGCTACTACCATCATTACTAATCCCTCCTCGGAGGATTGCATTGATGAACATGATGGGTCTAATGATGAAGTGAATGAATTGGAGTCTTTTATGAGTAAGCTCAAGGGCAAGTCCAAGAAGCATTTTGTTGCTCTCTTCGAACAACTTGGTGAGGCCAATGACATGATCGAGGCTCACGAAGATACCATCTCTAAGATGGAAGGTCATAGTCGTGACTATGCCGATGAGATATCGGATCTCTTCAATGCTCTTGAGGAAGAGCGTGTGCATCGTTTGACTTTTGAGGAGTCACACAACGATGACCATTCTCAGTTAAAGAAAGATCTTGATCATGCTCTTGTTGTGTCTCATGTGTTAACTTCCGAGAAGGCTAAACTTGGGGTTGATCATGCTAGACTCAAAGAGGAGTTTGAGATACTTCTAAAAGGCCCAAAACATCTTGAAGGGTGCTGACGCTAACCTCAAGGAGTCTCATGCTCAACTCCAAGTTAAGCTAACCAAGGAAAAGGCCACATTCCCACACATGATATTAATTGATAATGCTTGTGCTACTAACCCGTGTTGTGAGCATGTGCATCTTGTGGAGGAGCATGCCAAATTGAAGGATCAACTTGAGAAAGGCCTTGTGACATGCATTCAAGGTGAGAATGAAGGAAATATGCCCTAGAGGCAATAATAAAGTTATTATTTATTTCCTTATTTCATGATAAATGTTTATTATTCATGCTAGAATTGTATTAACCGGAAACATAATACATGTGTGAATACATAGACAAACAGAGTGTCACTAGTATGCCTCTACTTGACTAGCTCGTTAATCGAAGATGGTTATGTTTCCTAACCATAGACATGAGTTGTCATTTGATTAACGGGATCACATCATTAGGAGAATGATCTGATTGACATGACCCATTCCGTTAGCCTAGCACTTGATCGTTTAGTATGTTGCTATTGCTTTCTTCATGACTTATACATGTTCCTATAACTATGAGATTATGCAACTCCGTTTACGGAGGAACACTTTGGGTACTACCAAACGTCACAACGTAATCTGGGTGATTATAAAGGAGTACTACAAGTGTCTCCAAAGGTACTTGTTGGGTTGGCGTATTTCGAGATTAGGTTTTGTCACTCCGATTGTCGGAGAGGTATCTCTGGGCCTTCTCGGTAATACACATCACATAAGCCTTGCAAGCATCACAACTAATGAGTTAGTTGTGAGATGATGTATTACGGAACGAGTAAAGAGACTTGCCGGTAACGAGATTGAACTAGGTATTGGATACCGACGATCAAATCTCGGGCAAGTAACATACCGATGACAAAGGGAACAAAGTATGTTGTTATGCGGTCTGACCGATAAAAGATCTTCGTAGAATATGTAGGAACCAATATGGGCATCCAGGTCCCGCTATTGGTTATTGACCGAGAATAGTTCTAGGTCATGTCTACATAGTTCTCGAACCGTAGGGTCCGCACGCTCAAGGTTTCGATGACAGTTATATTATGAGTTTATGAGTTTTGATGTACCGAAGGAGTTCGGAGTCCCGGATGAGATCGGGGACATGACGAGGAGTCTCGAAATGGTCGAGACGTAAAGATCGATATATTGGACGACTATATTCGGAGTTCGGAAAGGTTCGAATGATTCGGTATTTTTCGAGTACCGGGTAGTTACGGGAGAAGTAATGGGCCTTGATGGGCTTTAGTGGGAAGAGGAAAAAGGCTGCTGCCCCCCTCCCTCTAGTCCGAATTGGACTAGGAAAAGGGGCCGCCACCTTTCCTACTCATCCACTTCCTTCTCCCTTCCTCCCCTACATGGAAGGATTCCTAGTTGGACTAGGAAAGGGGAATCCTACTCCCGGTGGGAGTAGGACTCCCTTGGCGCAGCCAAACATAGGGCCGGCCTCCTCCCTCCCTTGCTCCTTTATATCACGGGGGCAGGGGCACCCCATAGACACACAAGTTGATCCTTGAGATCGTTCCTTAGCCGTGTGCGGTGCCCCCTCCACCATATTCCACATCGGTCATATTGCAGCGGTGCTTAGGCGAAGCCCTGCGGCAGTGAAACATCAAGATCGTCCTGCACGTCGTCTTGTGGAACTCCCCTCCCGGAGCTTTGCTGGATCGAAGCCCGTGGAGCGTCATCGAGCTGAGCGTGTGCCAAGAACTCGGAGGCGCCGGAGTAACGGCGCTGTGATCGGCTGGATCGTGAGGAGAACGTCGACTACTTCCTCTACGTCATCATCGACTCGGAGGTGCCGGAATGCTTGGCGCTGGGATCAGCAGGATCGCGAGGAGAAAGTACGACTACTTCCTCTACGTTGTGATCGCTTCCGCCACGGTCTCACGAGTGCGTAGACAACACTCTCCCTCTCGTTGCTATGCCATCACCATGGTCCCGTGTGTGCGTGGGAAAATTTTGAAATTACTGCGTTACCCAACGGTGGCATCCGAGCCTGGTTTTATGCGTTGATGTCATATGCACGAGTAGAACACAAGTGAGTTGTGGGCGATACAAGTCATACTACCTACCAGCATGTCATACTTTGGTTCAGCGGTATTGTGAGATGAAGCGGCCGGACCGACATTACGCGTGACGCTTACGCGAGACTGGTTTCACCGTTCACGAGCATTCGGTGCTTAAAGGTGGTTGGCGGGTGTCTGTCTCTCTCACTTTAGTTGAACTGAGTGTGGCTACGCCCGGTCCTTGAGAAGGTTAAAGCGGAGTCTATTTGTGAAATATCGTTGTGGTTTTTGATGCGTAGGTAAGAACGGTTCTTGCTCAGCCCGTAGCAGCCACGTAAAATTTGCAACAACAAAGTAGAGGACGTCTAACTTGTTTTTGCAGGGCATGTTGTGATGTGATATGGTCAAGACGTGATGCTATATTTTATTGTATGAGATGATCATGTTTTGTAACCGAAGTTATTGGCAACTGGCAGGAGCCATATGGTTGTCGCTTTATTGTATGAAATGCAAACGCCTGTAATTGCTTTACTTTATCACTAAGCGGTAGCGATAGTCGTAGAAAGCAATAGATGGCGTAGCGACAACGATGCTACGATGGAGATCAAGGTGTCGCGCCGGTGGCGATGGTGATCATGACGGTGCTTCGGAGATGGAGATCACAAGCGCAAGATGATGATGGCCATATCATATCACTTATATTGATTGCATGTGATGTTTATCCTTTATGCATCTTATTTTGCTTGATTGCGGTAGCATTTTAAGATGATCTCTCACTAAAATTATCAAGTAGTGTTCTCCTGAGTATGCACCGTTGCCAAAGTTAAATGCGTGCCGAGACACCACGTGATGATCGGGTGTGATAAGCTCTCGTCCATCTACAACGGGTGCAAGCCAGTTTTGCACGCAGAATACTCAGGTTATACTTGGCGAGCCTAGCATATGCAGATATGGCCTCGGAACACGGAGACCGAAAGGTCGAGCGTGAATCATATAGTAGATATGATCAACATAAGATGTTCACCATTGAAAACTACTCCATCTCACGTGATGATCGGTTATGGTTTAGTTGAGTTGGATCACGTGATCACTTAGATGACTAGAGAGATGTCTATCTAAGTGGGAGTTCTTAAGTAATATGATTAATTGAACTTTAATTTATCATGAACTTAGTCCTGGTAGTATTTTGCAAATTATGTTGTAGATCAATAGCTCGCGTTGTTGCTTCCCTATGTTTTGATATGTGTTCCTAGAGAAAATTTTATTGAAAGATGTTAGTAGCAATGATGCGGATTGGATCCGTGATCTGAGGTTTATCCTCATTGCTGCGCAGAAGAATTATGTCCTTAATGCACCGCTAGGTAGCGGACCTATTGCAGGAGCAGATGCGGGCGTTATGAACGTTTGGCTAGCTCAATATGAGCAAATCTGACGTTATGAGCGTTTGGCTAGCTCAATATGATGACTACTTGATAGTTTAGTGCACCATGCTTAACGGCTTAGAATCGGGACTTCAAAGGCGTTTTGAACGTCATGGACCATATGAGATGTTCCAGGAGTTGAAGTTAATATTTCCAGCAAATACCCGAGTTGAGAGATATGAAGTCTCCAACAAAGTTCTAAAGCTAAAAGATGGAGGAGAATCGCTCAACTAGTGAGCATGCGCTCAGATTATGCAGGTACTTCAATCGCTTGAATCAAGTGGGAGTTAATCTTCCGGATAAGATAGTGATTGACATAATTCTCTAGTCACCATCACTAAGTTAGTAGAACTTCGTGATGAACTATAGTATGCAAGGGATGACGAAAGCGATTCCCGAGCTCTTCGTGATGTTGAAATCGACAAAGGTAGAAATCAAGAAAGAGCATCAAGTGTTGATGATTGACAAGACCACTAGTCTCAAGGAAAGGGCAAAGGGAAGAAGGGGAACTTCAAGAAGAGCGGCAAGCAAGTTGCTGCTCGAGTGAAGAAGCCCAAGTCTAGACCTAAGCACGAGACTAAGTGCTTTTGCTGCAATGGAACTGGTCCTTTGAAGCGGAACTACCCCAAGTATTTGGCGGATAAGAAGGATGGCAAAGTGAACAAAGGTATATTTGATATACTGAGATCATTGATGTGTACTTCTCTAGTGTTCGTAGCAACCCCTCGGTATTTGATACTGGTTCAGTTGCTAAGAGTAGTAACTTGAAACAGGAGTTGCAGAATGAACAGAAACTAGTTGAAGGGGAAGTGACGATGAGTGTTGGAAGTAGTTCCAAGATTGATTTGATCATCATCACACACTCCCTATACTTTCGGGATTAGTATGGAACCTAAATAAGTGTTATTAGGTGTTGAGCATAAATATGATTTGATCATGTTTATTGCAATCTGATTATTCATTTAAGTAAGAGAATAAATTGTTGTTACTGTTTACATGAATAAAACCTTATATGGTTACACACCCAATGAAAATGGTTCATTGGATCTCGATCATAGTGATACACATATTCATAATATTGAAACCAAAAGATGCAAAGTTAATAATGATAGTGCAACTTATTTGTGGCACCGCCGTTTAGGTCATATTGGTGTAAAGCGCATGAAGAAAACTCCATCGATGGACTTTCGGAATCACTTGGTTATGAATCATTTGATGCTTGCGAACCGTGCCTTTTGGGCAAGATGACTAAAACTCCGTTCTTGAACAATGGAGCGAGCTACCGACTTATTGGAAATAATACATCTTGATGTATGCAGACCAATGAGTATGAAGGCTCGTGGCAAGTATCGTTATTTTCGACCTTCACAAGATGATTTGAGCAGATATGGGTATATCTACTTGATGAAACATAAGTGCTGAAATAGTTGAAAGGTTCAAAGAATTTCAGAGTGAAGTGGAAAAATCATCGTAACAAGAAAATAAAGTTTCTGCGATCTATTCTCAAAGACGAATTATTGAGTTACGAGTTTGGTCTTCAATTAAAATTATGTGGAATAGTTTCACAGCTCACGCCACCTGGATCACCACATTGTTATGGTGTGTCCGAACGTCGTAACCGCACTTTTTTTGATATGGTGCGATCTATGATGTCTCTTATCGGTTTACCACTATCATTACGGGGTTATGCATTAGAGACATTGCATTCACGTTTAATAGGGCACCATCTAAATCCGTTGAGACGACACCGTATGAACTATGGTTTAACAGTAAACCTAAGCTGTCGTTTCTTAAAAGTTTGGAGTTGTGATGCTTATGTGAAAAAGTTTTCACCCGATAAGCTCGAACCCAATTCGGAGAAGTGTGCGTCTTCATAGAATACCCAAAATGTTGGGTACACCTTCTATCACAGATCCGAAAGGCAAGACATTCGTTGTCAAGAATGGATCCTTTCTAGAGAAGGAGTTTCTCTCGAAAGAAGTGAGTGGGAGGAAAGTAGAACTTGATGAGGTAATTGTACCTTTTCCCTTATTGGAAAGTAGTTTATCACAGAAATCAGTTCCTGTGACTACTACACCAATTAGTGAGGAAGCTATGATGATCATGAAACTTCAGATCAAGTTACTACAGAACCTCGTAGATCTTCCAGAGTAAGATCCGCACAGTGGTGTAGTAATCATGTTACGGAAGTCATGTTACTAGACCATGATGAACCTACGAACTATGAGGAAGCGATGATGAGCCCAGATTCATGAAATGGCTTGAGGCCATGAAATCTGAGATAGGATCCATGTATGAGAACAAAGTATGGACTTTGATTGACTTGCTCGATGATCAGCAAGCCATGTTAAATAAATGGATCTTCAAGAGGAAGACGGACACTGATAGTAGTGTTACTATCTACAAAGCTCGACTTGTCACAAAAAGGTTTTCGACAAGTTCAAGGTGTTGACTACAATGAGATTTTCTCAACTGTAGCGATTCTTAAGTTTGTCCGAATCATGTTAGCAATTACCACATTTTATGAAATCTGGCAAATGGATGTCAAAACTACATTCCTTAATGGATTTATTAAAGAAGAGTTGTATATGATGCAACCAGAAGGTTTTGTCAATCCTAAAGGAGCTAACAAAATGTGCAAGCTCCAGCGATCCATCAATGGACTGGTGCAAGCATCTCGGAGTTGGAATATACGCTTTGATGAGTTGATCAAAGCATATGGTTTTATACAGACTTTTGGAAAAGCCTGTATTTACAAGAAAGTGAGTGGGAGCACTACAGCATTTCTGATAAGTATATGTGAATGACATATTGTTGATCGAAAATAATGTAGAATTATTCTGCAAAGCATAAAGGAGTATTTGAAAGGAGTTTTTCAAAGAAGGACCTCGATGAAGCTGCGTACAAATTGAGCATCAAGATCTATTGAGATAGATCAAAAACGCTTGATGAGTTTTTTTCAATAAGAACATACCTTGTCAAGATTTTGAAGTAGTTCAAAATGGAACAGTAAAGAAAAGTTCTTGCCTGTGTTGCAAAAGGTGTGAAATTGAGTAAGACTCAAATCCCGACCACAGCAGAAAATAGAAAAGAGAATGAAAGTCATTCCCTATGCCTCAGTCATAGGTTCTATAAAGTATGCTATGCTATGTACGAGACCTATTGTATACCTTGCTCTGAATTTTTCAAGGGAGTACAATAGTGATCTAGGAGTAGATCACTGGACATTGGTCAAGAATATCCTTAGTGAGGACTAAGGAAATATTTCTCGATTATGGAGGTGATAAAAGAGCCCGCCGTAAAGAGTTACATAGGTGCAAGCTTTTTACACTGATCCGGATGATTCTAAGTCTCAATCTGGATACATATTGAAAGTGGGAGCAATAAGCTAGAGTAGCTCCGTGTAGAGCATTGTAGACATAGAATATTTGCAAAATTCATACGGCTCTGAATGTGACAGACCCGTTGACTAAGCTTCTCTCACGAGCAAAACATGATCATCCCTTTGTACTCTTTGGGTGTTAATCACATAGCGATGTGAATTAGATTATTGACTCTAGTAAACCCTTTGGGTGTTGGTCACATGACGATGTGAACTATGGGTGTTAATCACATACAGAGATGTGAATATTAGTGTTGAATCACATGATGATGTGAACTAGATTATTGACTCTAGTGCAAGTGGGAGACTGAAGGAAATATGCCCTAGAGGCAATAATAAAGTTATTATTTATTTCCTTATTTCATGATAAATGTTTATTATTCATGCTAGAATTGTATTAACCGGAAACATAATACATGTGTGAATACATAGACAAACAGAGTGTCACTAGTATGCCTCTACTTGACTAGCTCGTTAATCGAAGATGGTTATGTTTCCTAACCATAGACATGAGTTGTCATTTGATTAACGGGATCACATCATTAGGAGAATGATCTGATTGACATGACCCATTCCGTTAGCCTAGCACTTGATCGTTTAGTATGTTGCTATTGCTTTCTTCATGACTTATACATGTTCCTATAACTATGAGATTATGCAACTCCCGTTTACCGGAGGAACACTTTGGGTACTACCAAACGTCACAACGTAACTGGGTGATTATAAAGGAGTACTACAAGTGTCTCCAAAGGTACTTGTTGGGTTGGCGTATTTCGAGATTAGGTTTTGTCACTCCGATTGTGGAGAGGTATCTCTGGGCCTTCTCGGTAATACACATCACATAAGCCTTGCAAGCATCACAACTAATGAGTTAGTTGTGAGATGATGTATTACGGAACGAGTAAAGAGACTTGCGGTAACGAGATTGAACTAGGTATTGGATACCGACGATCAAATCACGGGCAAGTAACATACCGATGACAAAGGGAACAAAGTATGTTGTTATGCGGTTAGACCGATAAAAGATCTTCGTAGAATATGTAGGAACCAATATGGGCATCCAGGTCCCGCTATTGGTTATTAACCGAGAATAGTTCTAGGTCATGTCTACATAGTTCTCGAACCGTAGGGTCCGCACGCTTAAGGTTTCGATGGCAGTTATATTATGAGTTTATGAGTTTTGATGTACCGAAGGAGTTCGGAGTCCCGGATGAGATCGGGGACATGACGAGGAGTCTCGAAATGGTCGAGACGTAAAGATCGATATATTGGACGACTATATTCGGAGTTCGGAAAGGTTCCGAATGATTCGGGTATTTTTCGGAGTACCGGGTAGTTACGGGAGAAGTAATGGTCCTTGATGGCTTTAGTGGGAAGAGGAAAAAGGCTGCTGCGCCCCCCCTCCCCTCTAGTCCGAATTGGACTAGGAAAAAGGGGGCCGGCCACCTTTCCTACTCATCCACTTCCTTCTCCCTTCCTCCCCTACATGGAAGGATTCCTAGTTGGACTAGGAAGGGAATCCTACTCCCGGTGGAGTAGGACTCCCCTGGCGCCATAAACATAGGGCCGGCCTCCTCCCTCCCTTGCTCCTTTATATACGGGGGCAGGGGGCACCCCATAGACACACAAGTTGATCCTTGAGATCGTTCCTTAGCCGTGTGCGGTGCCCCCCTCCACCATATTCCACCTCGGTCATATTGTAGCGGTGCTTAGGCGAAGCCCTGCGACGGTGAAACATCAAGATCGCTACCACGCCGTCGTCTTGTGGAACTCCCTCCCCGGAGCTTTGCTGGATCGAAGCCCGTGGAGCGTCATCGAGCTGAACGTGTGCCAAGAACTCGGAGGCGACGGAGTAATGGCGCTGTGATCGGCTGGATCGTGAGGAGAACGTACGACTACTTCCTCTACGTCATCATCGACTCGGAGGTGCCGGAGTAACGGCGCTGGGATCAGCAGGATCGCGAGGAGAAAGTACGACTACTTCCTCTACGTTGTGATCGCTTCCGCTTACGGTCTACGAGGGTACGTAGACAACACTCTCCCCTCTCGTTGCTATGCCATCACCATGGTCCTGTGTGTGCGTAGGAAAATTTTGAAATTACTGCGTTACCCAACAGAGAAGAACCTCAACGACCTTTTGAGCAATCAAAAGGAAGTTGTGGCCAAGGAAGGAATTGGGTTTGCACCCAAGTCCAAGAGCAAGAAGAAGAAGAACGACAAGACCAAACGTCCTCCTCCTCTCAAGCAAACTTTTGTGAAAGAGGGAGAGGGTGCGCCTAAGGAGAAGAAAGAAAGAGGGAAGAGAGTTGACGTCCAAAAGGGCAAAAGCATTCCCTCCAACATAGCCGGCGACTTTAACCCGTCATATGTGTTGTGCCGTGCTAGTGATGGACATGTTTATGCTAAATTCGTTGGTTCTCCTTATGAGTACATTGAATGGTCTATTTGGGTTCCTAAGACCCTTGTTACTAACATCAAAGGACCCATTACTAAATGGGTACCTAAAACCAAGCATTGATCTCTTGTAGGTTTTTGCTTCAGTGGGGATCATGGTTGCTCGATAGTGGAGCGACAAATCATATGACCGGAAGCAAGGACTTGGTGGTGGACGTGCAAAAGATTCCATCTATGCCCACCAATGTTGAGTGGGGTGATGCCTCACATTCTAAGGTATTGGGTCTTGGGAAGGTTGTCATTTCTCATGATCTAACGATCGAGAAAGTCATGCTTGTTGAGTCCCTTGCATACAATTTGCTTTCCATTCGTCAACTTGCACTCATGGGTTTTGCTACCTTCTTTGACATTGATACCGTGGCCCTCTTGTGGAGTAAGACTCTTAAAGTAGCCTTTGTTGGGCATGTCGAGAACGGTCTCTATGTGATTAACTTTTCGGAGCGACCCACTAAGACCGCGACATGACTAATGGCTAAAGTTGACGTGGGATGGCTTTGGCATCGCCGTTTATTACGTCAATATGAGATCTTTGCAAAGTCTTCTCAAGGGGGACCATGTCCGTGGACTAACAAATGTTAGTTTTGCCAAAGATTGTGCTTGCAGTGCTTGTATTGAAGGAAAGCTTCATGAGAAGGCTCACCCTCCCACGACCATCATCTACTCGAAGAGACCCTTGGAGCTCCTTCACATGGATCTCTTTGGGCCTCCATATTTTGATAGTCTTGGAGGTAGAAAGTATTGCTTGGTGATTGTGGATGATTATTCAAGATACACTTGGGTATATTTCTTCAAGAGGAAGAGTGAGACTCAACAAACCGTCATCGACTTTGCAAATGAAGCTCAACGTCAACATAATGCAAAGATCTTGACAATCAGAAGTGACAACGGCACCGAGTTCAAGAACTACACCTTGGATGAGTTTCTTAGTGATGAGGGGATCAAGCACCAATATGCTGCTCCATATACCCCTCAACAAAATGGTGTTGCGGAGAGGAAGAACCGGACGTTGATGGATGCGGCAAGGACCATGATGGCGGAGTTCAAGTCTCCATACAACTTTTGGGCCAAAGCCATCAACACCGCTTGTCATGCATCCAATCGGCTCTATCTCTGCAAAGGCTTGAACAAGACTCCTTATGAGATACTCACCGGCAACAAGCCCAACCTCAAGTACTTCCGGGTGTTTGGTTGTAAGTGTTTCATTCTCAAGAAAGGTGTTCATTTGTCTAAATTTGAGGCTAGAGCTCATGATGGCATATTTGTTGGTTATGCTACAAACTCTCATGCTTACCGTGTACTCAAAAAGTCCACCGGACTCATTGAGGAGACGTGTAACGTGGAGTTTGACGAAATAACAGCTCCCAAGTGGAGCAAAGTGGCACTTGTGATGTAGGTGATGAAATTCCTCCCCAAGCCATAAGAAGAATGGGTATTGGTCATATTCTACCCATTGAGGAACCCCTTGTGGCCGAAGGAGAAGGACAATGCTCCACTCGAGTGGAGCCATCACCTCCCCAAGACCCACTCGCTTCCGAAGAACAAAGTGAAGGCCCTCAACCTCGTCACCAAGACCAAGGGCAAGATCAACCTCAAGATGGTGGTGAACCTCTAAATGATGCCCAAGGTCAAGTTCTCCCCCTCGAGCAAGTTCAAGATCATGAGAAAGCTCAAGATCTAGAACAAGCTCAAGACAGCGCTCAAGATAATCAAGTTAACCCTCCTCCTTCCTCACCCGAGGAGGAATTCGAGCGTCGTGCTGCGAAGATTTCTTCCAAGCTCACCACCCAAGGCCATCTCATGGAAAATGTGGTTGGAAGCCTAAGAAAGGGGGTAAGCACTCGTAGACAATTAGAAAACTATTGTGAACATCACGCGTTTGTCTCTTGTGTTGAACCCCAAAAGGTCTATGGGGCGCTCGAAGACTTGGATTGGCTCAATGCCATGCATGAAGAACTCAACAACTTTGAGTACAACAAGGTATGGAGATTAGTGCCAAGGCCATCGGGGGACCACAACGTCATTGGAACCAAGTGGATCTTCAAGAACAAGCAAGATGCTCATGGGAACATCGTTCGCAACAATACAAGGCTACTCCCAAGTCGAGGGTATCGACTACGGTGAAACCTTTGCTCCCGTTGCTCATCTTGAATCCATACGTTTGTTGATTGCTTATGCTTCCCATCAAAACTTTAAGTTGCAACAAATGGATGTGAAAAGTGCTTTTCTTAATGGTCCTATTAATGAGTTGGTCTATGTCAAGCAACCCCCCGGGTTCGAGGATCCCTACTTCCCGGATCATGTGTATCAACTCGATAAGGCACTCTATGGCCTTAAACAAGCCCCACGTGCGTGGTATGACCACCTTACCGAGTTGTTACAAGATCGTGGATTTGAGGTGGGGCTAATCGATCCCACTCTTTTTACTAAGAAGGTCAAAGGGGAGTTGTTTGTATGCCAACTATATGTTGATGATATTATCTTTGGTTGTCCTAACAAAGCTTTCAATAAGGAATTTTCTGCTCTCGTGACCTCCAAGTTCAAGATGTCTTCGATGGGAGAGTTGAAGTTCTTCCTTGGTTTTGATATCAAACAAAGAAGAGAAGGAACCTTCATCAACCAAGCCAAATACACTCAAGACATGCTAAAAAGAATCAAACTAAGTGATGTCAAGCCGGCTACTACACCAATTCCCACCAAGTGCAAACTTGACATTGATCCCAATGGTAAAGCGGTGGATCAAAAGGTATATCGCTCCATGATTGGCTCCTTGCTTTACCTTTGTGCATCTAGACCGGATATCATGTTGAGTGTGGGGATGTGTGCACGGTTTCAAGCCGCACCGAAGGAAAGTCACTATGTGGCAGTCAAGCGAATCTTTCGATATTTGGCTCATACCCCAAACTTTGGCTTATGGTACCCAAGAGGGGCAAACTTCAAGCTTAAAGGATTTATGGATTCCGATTGGGCGGGAGACAAAGTGGATGGGAAGTCCACTTCCGGAGGGTGCCAGATTCTTGGGTGCTCTTTGGTGAGTTGGTCTTCCAAGAAGCAAAGTTGTGTGTCTCTCTCGTCCACCGAAGCGGAATATGTGGCGGCCGGTAGTTGTTGTGCACAACTCTTATGGATGAGGCAAACTTTAAAGGAATACGGTGTCATTTGTGACAAAGTTCCTCTTTGGTGTGACAACGGAAGTGCCATCAAGATTTCTCTCAACCCGGTGCAACACTTCAAGACGAAGCATATTGAGATTCGGTATCATTTCATCCGGGATCACATTAGGCGAGGGGATATCGAGCTCAAGTATGTCAACACTCATGATAACCTTGCTGATATTTTCACGAAGCCCTTGGATGAAGCAAGATTTCGTGAGTTAAGGCATGAGCTAAATATCATTGATTCGAGCAATGTGACTTGAACCCTTGCACACCCCACCTCACTCAACTTGGTGTCTAGTTTAGGTGTAGGCATGGACATAGGGGGAGTGTTGTTCTCTCAATGAACTCTCCCTCCCCCCATTATGCATAAAACGATCAACTCTTTCACTTTCGCCATTTTTTTGGTACTTGTGCTTCAAAGACGAGTTTTGGTCATGGGCCCAAGGATAATTCTTCGCGATGCCATACCAATTGACTCAAACATAGGTGGCTCCGGCCACCGCCCTCTCTTGAGAGAGGCCAGAGCTCGCTTTGCTTTCGTGTGGTTGTTTTGAATGAGTGGGTTCTGGACCGTTGTTAGTGTGTGTGTTGCCTTGTTGGTCTTTCCTTTTTCTTGGCCTTGCCTTCTCGTCTCGTTGGTGCTTTAGCCGTATGTTTAGAGGCCATCTGGTTCTTTGGCGGTACTACTACCGCCTTCGGTATGATACTACTGTAAAGGCGTGGGCAGGGGGTTATATCGGGGGCAGGGGGAGTTTTCTTCTCCCCCATACCCATTCGCACGCCCCCTCGCTCTGTTCCTCTCTCCAGCAACCGGCGCCGCGGGAGGGCTCCGGCGGATCTCCCTCTCCGGGGCGTTCCTCTCCATTTCCTTCGGTGGAGACGATCCCCACCTTGTCCTCTTGCCATGGATTCCGGTATTGCCCCCGCTCCCTCTTTCTTCTTGTCTAGAATTCCAATCTAGCATCTTAGGGGCAATAGCAGTTGCATCTCTAGATTTTTGGCCAAATCTAGGCTTGAGTAGGATGGAGAAAGCTTCTAGGCAGTTTGGATTGATGTTTGGTTGGAGTATTTTTGAGTTTGGTAGGATGGTAGTGCCGGATCTGACCACGGTAGTAGGAAACTGTTTTTTCCCCGTCTCGAGCGGTACTACCGCTCTCTGTGGAGCGGTACTACCGCTTGGGGCGGTACTACCGCTCGCAGGTCGTGGTACTACCGCCCTCTACCAATTTCCACAATTCTCTTACCTCTCAGTAATCTTTTTGCTCGTGTTTTGTGGCTTATGCTCATTCTTTCTGGTTGTTTGCGTGTTCTTGTGTGTGGTTCCAGGTGATGAGGTTCCTGAGCATCAGGCTCGTCGTGTCAACCTCGGTCGTGCCTCGTCCAAGCGTTACCGCACCACTGAGTCTGTCGGAGGTTCCTCAAGTGCTCCACCTCCACCTCAACTCCAAAAGAAGACTGGTGTCAAGCCGTAGCACTCTGGCAAAACCGTGCCAGAAATGCAACCCAAGTAGTTCTGGGCAAGGCGTCGCCGCAACCCAGATGAGGCAGACTAAGATCCCTCTTTGGTCAACCGTCCATTTTGGAACAGGTTTCATTCGCAATCTTCTTTGATGTTCTCAAGGCCAAGAAGAACCTCTTTGTCAACATGCACTCCATCGACACCGACCATATGGAGAAGGATCCTGAATACTTTGGTGAAGCTCTTCAGATGTGCACTCAACTGAACATTCTTGGGGTCATGCAATTCAACAAAGATTTTGATGCTGATATTGTGGCCCAATTCTAGGCCACGGTTCATCTCGGGACTGATGAGGACAGGACACTGACTTGGTTGACCAATGGCAAGTTGCTTTCAGTCAAGTGGAAAGCTTTCATGAATTTGATTGTGCAAGACCTAGGACTTGAGTCTCCTGTCGGCTTTCGCCCACACCGCAACACCAACTCCACTCACAAGCAAGCTCGTGGGCCGTCGCACTTTGAGGATCAACCACAGGGCGAAGAAGGAAACTTATGAGCTGCCTGCCTTTATGGATATCCTTCACCGTGTCTTCAGACAGACTCTTTTCCCTCGTATCGGGAATCTGGATATGGTTCACTCCTATCTCGTGGACATGCTTCTCTTCTGCCAGCGTGAGAAGGAACAGAACACTGGAGAGTCCCTGGATATCTCTCATGTTATGTGGTCTGAACTGTTATCTGCTATCTCCGAGCGCAAGTGCCCGATTTATGGTCCGTTCATCATGCTGCTTATTGAGAAGGCATGGGCTCGGGTCTATCCCAAGGTGATGCTGGAGACTGGAGAGTTGGTTTCTCACGACATCAAGCGTCTGAGGAAGAAGGATAACTGGGGCACTCAGGCCCCTAAGACTGGAGTTCCTTCGTATGCTACTGCCATGGAGACCGAGGAGGAGATTGAGGCTGAGGATGATGATGATGACTACGTGCCTTCTGAGACAGAGCCCTCTTGGGCAAAGAAGCTCAAGCTCAAGATGAAGAAGTTGTTCTGCATGGAGTCTCACGGTCAGTACATGACTCATGTGGCTGAGAAGAAGGCCCGAGGTCGCCACAAGGAGCTCATGCGTCAGTTGGGTGCTACAGTTAACAGTGGGTCTGAGGACCAGCTTACTGAGGAGGAGGAGTGGATTCAGCAGCACTGCCCGTGGACTGATTTTGATGCCGAGCACTTCCCGACTGACGACCGTGGCGCAGATGTTCCCGCTGAGATCTGATGTGTGTATCCCTCTATTGCTATCACCTGGAGCCGTAGCAACACTCCCTCTCTTTTTTTGGTGTCTCGATGGCAAAGGGGGAGAGAGTTTAGGGATTTGTGCCTTGTGTTTGTGTCTTCCGTCTTCTGTGTTTGTGCTTTCCTCGCAGTTAGCTTTGTTTTGTTTGTGTCAGTGAGACCTAAGTTCCTGTCATATGGTGTGAGACATATGCTACCTTATCTTTCCAGTATCTTAGTCTATGTCACTATCTAGCTTATGAGTTGCATGCTTATCTTGTTAAGTTATCTATGCTCCTCTCTTATACCCTACTTAGGTGATTGGCCGGTCTCTAAAATGTAGGGGGAGCGTTGATCCTAGCATGTGTGCCATGCAGTCCAAAGCACTTATTTAGATAGCACACATCTAGGGGGAGCCCATCTACATTTTAGGACGGTGGGGTTTTTGCGCGTGTCCTATATCTCTCATGTTTGTGCAAATCCCGTATTGTCATCAATCCACCAAAAGGGAGACATTGTAAGGGCATATTTATCCCCAAGATGTTTTGGTGATTGATGACAATGCTTTTGCGGACTAATCGTGTGCGTTAAGTTCTTTCAGAGATTCATCCATTGGCACGAGACGATTACCTCCCCTCGGTGTGTTAATCAAGACGGTGTAGCTCCATCGTTTCTTTGTTGGTGGACTAGTTTCATAGGAGTCACCGTACTATCAAGAGGGGATCCGCTTTGGTAAGGCTAGGGTGGAATCAACACGTACACATCCGTATCACACCCGATGTTTTCCTTCCGCTTCGATGGAGCAGCCTTTCCTTCCCCTGTGCCTGCCCTGACCTGCCCCAGCGGTAGTACCGCGGTCCTCAGCGGTAGTACCGCCGAAGCACTCAAGCGGTAGTACCGCTCCCAGAGTGGTAGTACCGCTCCCCAAGCGGTAGTACCGCTTGTGGGCTTCGGCCGTAGTACCGCAGTGGTTCCGGGCTACAACCGCCTCACCTCGAGACCGGTGTTTTTCATGTCGGGTTTTACGGTACTAAGTGCGGTAGTAGTGGCGGTAGTACCGCTCCAAGCGGTAGTACCGCTCCTACTCCCGCGGTAGTACCACTCTGGGGCCAGGACCCTGACCTCCTCGTCAGCACGGCAGTACCGCTGGGTGGGAGTAGTAGTACCGCTGTTAAAGCGGTAGTACCGCTCTATGCGGGGTTGTTTAGTGGGGTAACGGTTGGATTGGTTCCCTCACTATATATAGGTGTCTACTTCCCCAAAGTTGACCTACCTCTTTCCCCCAAAGCTCCATTGTTGCTCCAAGCTCCACTTTCGCCCGATCTCTCTCCTAGCCAATCAAACTTGTTGATTTGCTCGGGATTGGTTGAGAAGGCCCCGATCTACACTTCCACCAAGAGAAATTTGATTCCCTCTCTTATCCCTAGCGGATCTTGTTACTCTTGGGTGCTTGAGAACCCTAGACGGCTGAGGTCACCCCGAAGCCATACTCCATTGTGGTGAAGCTTCGTGGTGTTGTTGGGAGCCTCCAATTGTTGTGGAGATTTCCCCTTGTTTGTAAAGGTCCGGTCGCCGCCTTCAAGGTCACCAATAGTGGAATCACGGCTCTCGCATTGTGTGAGGGCGTGAGGAGAATATGGTGGCCCTAGTGGCTTCTTGGGGAGCATTGTGCCCCCATACCGCTCTAACGGAGACGTACTTCCCCTTAAAAGGAAGGAACTTCGGTAACACATCCTTGTCTCCACCAGCTCCACTCTTGTGCCTTTACTTTTGCAAGCTTCTTGTGTTATATCCTTGCTTTCTTATGTGTTAGTTGTCAGTGCATCATATAGGTTGCTCACATAGTTGCACATCTAGACAACCTATATTATTGCAAAGTTTATATTGGTAAAGAAAAGCTTAAAAATTGTTAGTTGCCTATTCACCGCCCCCCCTCTAGTCAACCATATCGATCCTTTCACCAGCCGGTCTGGTTTGCTGCAACTACCACTCCCCACTTCGGACAATAACTACCGTGTAATACAGTACGCTGATGACACGATCGCTGTGTTCCCGGCTTGTCTCTCGCAAGCGCATGTTCTGAAATCTATCCTGTTCTGAAATCTATCCTTGTTGATTATGCAAAATCGGTGGGCCTAAAGATTAACTTTCACAAGTCGACTCTTGTCCCCGTCAATTCTGATCCGGTGCTGGCGGGGGAGATTGCTGCAATTTTTGGCTGCTCTATTGGCAACATGCCCTTCACGTACCTGGGCCTTCCCATGGGCACCACACGCCCGAGCGTGACTGACCTGATGCCTCTGGTCTCCTCCGTTCAGAGAAAGGTGCCTGCTGCAGCCTCGCTTTGGGGATCTGGAAGGAGAGGAATGATTAGCACTTCAGAGGGATTCATCCTTCTTTTGTATCTTGGAGGAACAGATTCAAGAAGGACTTTGCTATGCAGGTTCATCGATCAAAGCAGGAGCAAGGCCCTTACATTCTTTCAATAGTCGACTTGCTTTGATTGTGCTATTTTTTCTGGTTGATTAGCTAACCCCCCTCCCCGCCATGTAATTTGTATAGTGCTGGACACTCTAACCCCTAACCTTATATATTTAATATAAAGGCAGTGAGAGAATCTCACTGTCATCAGTTTCCAGAAAAACTATTCAGATCATATTCAACCTTTGTTACTAACATAAGTATGTCCAATATAGTTTCCTACTCACCATACCCGCGCGATGGAACACAGCGCACCGTTGATATGGTAGAAAAGTATGTGAATATAGAATGCCTTTTTATATATTGCAGAGAAGCAGTACAAAAATTGGAAATAGCCAGAATGAATGAACTTAAATTAACAACAGAACTAAACAGTGCCCAATATAGAAGATTAAGAATCAGCCCTTGAATCTGAAACTGTAATAAAAACAATCAGCCCTTGAATCTGAAATTGATATAAAATCGAAAGGAGTATACTATCCAAACCTAAAGCATTGAACAGTCCGAATGAGAAATCCGAGCTAATGAACTGTAGGACAACCATAGACTACTATATAGCTGCACATAATTAACAGATATGGTCAAGGTGTTTCTGCTAGAAGACAATGGACATTGTCATATTTTAATGATGATAATTACGTGGCAGGTTTTTAAACCATACCTTTGCAACGGCGTCACGGTCCTGATCGCCTTCCTTTTAAGCCCACCCGGCTTCGGTGCCCCTTGTTGATGAGTCACCGCGGGTTCGGCGTGGCGTCCCGAGGCCTTCCCTGTAAAACGCAATACATGTGCGGCGGGTAAGGCGCAAGGAGGGAATCCTTCTTGGAAGTTGGGACTCCGGTTTTACTTACATGCGATACAAGGAGTAGGCCAGGATAGTCAGCTATGATGGCCACGAACGCACCATCGCAGCTTAACTGATAAAATGTCCAGTCGACGAGCTCCACAAATGTGTTCGAATCTTCTTTGAGTCAGGTGGCGAGGGCCCGGTCGGGGTCCTCTGGTTGTGGAGACGGGTTGTGAACCTCCCTCATAGCTTTTCGCAGTTCCTGCTATGAATTGGCAAGGTAAACAATTGTGCTAAAAATGCGGGAAAGACTGGAATAAAAGATGGCAGCTCACCCAGCTTGGTGGGTTGTACATGGAGAATCCATCCCGTGGCTTGATACGGGTAAACTCCTCTTCTTCTCCTTTCTACAAATTGGACAATATTTTCGCCAGAGCGGCGGCGGAGTCCGGGCATTTACGGCCGCATCGGGTGGCATCGTCTTCTCCGTTATAGTGCCACATGGGTTTCCCCCGATATTGACGTGGCTGCACTCCCGGCATTATACATATGGACATAACCTCAATTATTGTCAGTCCTGCTTTGGCCAGTGTCTTTATCCTGTTCATCAGGAAAAGAATCTCTCTGTTATCTTCCTCCTGGGTGCTCCGGGGGAGCCAGCTATGGCATTTCTTCAACGGGGCATTTACAAACTCGGGAAGGCCCTTCCGAATAGGGTCCGGAAGAGGGACGTCCTCCATGTAGAACCACTCCGAAGGCCAGTCTTCGGATGTCTTCTTCGGGGTACCGGATAGGTATCCGGTCCCAGCGATACGCCATATTTCGGCTCCGCCCACTTGGTACACCGACCCCTCCTGAGTGCGGGGTACGAGGCAGAATAGACTCTTCCACAGCTCGAAATGAGCTTCGCAACCCAGAAATAGCTCGCAGAAGGCGACGTAGCCTGCGATATGCAGTATGGATGCTGGGGTAAAGTTATGCAGCTGGAGGCCGTAGAACTCCAGGAGCCCGCGGAGGAAAGGATGGATTGGAAATCTGGGTCCCCTCAGCAAATAGGGGACAAAGCATACTCGCTCCCCCTTGGATGGGTTTGGGGAACTCTCCGCTTGCTCCCCGCCATTATAAGTGGCTAGTCCAGCTCGGACGGGGACCATGTACGCAATCGGGAGGAACCCTTTGGTCTGCAACTCTATTAGTCAGCTGTGGGGGACATAAAATTTCTCCCAATCGCCTGGCCTAGTGCTACGGGAGCGAGAGGAGGAGCTGCGATGAGCAACCATGGTGGTATGAATTTTTCCGGGCGCGCTCTGATGGATACTCGTTGGGAGGAGATGGTGTGGTTTGGATATGAGGATCCCCGTCCCTTTAAATAGACGATTTACTCACATGGTCAGGGTGGCAAATGTAAAAATGCCCCGACTTCTCGCATTCTCTCGACACGTGGAGACAACCATTATTAAAACACAGAAGCCGAGGAGTACAACATTAATGGGAAGTCAGACACTCCATGTTACAACAGGTACCCTGGAGATTTTGGAGAAGAACCCGTCTTGCAATGCCGAAGACAATCTGCGCGCCAGACTCATCTTCATTGAAGTCTCGTTCAGGGGCTAATGAGGGAGTCCGGGATTAAGGGGTCCTCGGACAACCGAACTATACACTTTGGCTGGACTGTTGGACTATGAAGATACAAGATTAAAGACTTCGTCCCCTGTCCGGATGGGACTCTTCTTTGCATGGAAGGCAAGCTTGGAAATTCGGATATGTAGATTTCCTTCTCTGTAACCGACTCTGTGTAACCCTAGCCCCCTCCGGTGTCTATATAAACCAGAGGGTTTAGTCCGTAGGGCGATGATGTCTACTACACAACCTTCTTCTTGTAGACGTTGTTGGGCCTGCAAGTGCACAGGTTTGTAGGACAGTAGCAAATTTACCTCAAGTGGATGACCTAAGGCTTATCAATCCGTGGGAGGCGTAGGATGAAGATGGTCTCTCTCAAGCAACCCTGCAACCAAATAACAAAGAGTCTCTTGTGTCCCCAACACACCAAATGCAATGGTAAATTGTATTGGTGCACTAGTTTGGCGAAGAGATGATGATACAAGTGCAATATGGATAGTAGATAAAGGTATTTGTAATATGAAAATATAAAAACAGCAAGGTAACTAATGATAAAAGTTAGCGTAAACGGTATTGCAATGATAGGAAACAAGGCATAGGGTTCATACTTTCACTAGTGCAAGTTCTCTCAACAATAATAACATAGATAGATCATATAACAAGCCCTCAACATGCAACAAAGAGTCACTCCAAAGCCACTAATAGCGGAGAACAAACGTAGAGATTATGGTATGGTATGAAACCACCTCAAAGTTATTCTTTCGGATCAATCTATTCAAGAGTTCGTACTAGAATAACACCTTAAGACACAAATCAACAAAACCCTAATGTCACCTAGATACTCCATTGTCACCTCAAGTATCCGTGGGCATGATTATACGATATGCATCACACAATCTCAGATTTATCCAACCAACACAAAGTACTTCAAAGAGTGCCCCAAAGTTTCTCTTTGGAGAGTCAAGAAAACGTGTGCCTACCCCTATGCATAGGTTCATGGGCGGAACCCGCAAGTTGGTCACCAAAACATACATCAAGTGGCACGTGATATCCCATTGTCACCACAGATAAAAACGGCAAGACATACATCAAGTGTTCTCAAGTAAAGACTCAATCCAATAAGATGACTTCAAGAGGGAAACTCAATTCATCACAAGAGAGTAGAGGGGGAGAAACATCATAAGATCCAACTATAATAGCAAAGCTCGCGGTACATCAAGATCGTGCCATAGAGGGAACACGAGAGAGAGAGATCAAACACATAGCTACTGGTACATACCCTCAGCCCCGACGGTGAACTACTCCCTCCTCGTCATGGAGAGCGCCGGGATGATGAAGATGGCCACCAGTGATGGGTTCCCCCCTCGGCAGGTGCGGAATGGACTCCCGAGAGGTTTTTGGTGGCTACAGAGGCTTGCGGCGGCGAAACTCCTGATCTATCTTGATATTCGATGTTTTTAGGGTACGTGGGACTATATAGGCGAAAGAAGTCGGTTAGGAGGTGCTCGAGGGGCCCATGAGACAGGGGGCGCGCCTAGTAGGGGGGCGCGCCCCCTATCTCCTAGCCTCCTCGAGGATCTTCTGACTTGAACTCAAAGTCTCCAGGATGATATTCTTCCCAAAAATAACGCTGCCGAAGGTTTCATTCCGTTTGGACTCCGTTTGATATTCCTTTTCTTCAAAATACTGAAACAGGCAATAAAACAACAATAGCATGGAATGAATGTGTAGAATAAAGCCCATAAACATCCAAAAGGGGTAATATAATAGCATGGAACAATAAAAAATTATAGATACGTTGGATACGTATCAAGCATCCCCAAGCTTAATTCGTGCTCGTCCTCGAGTAGGTAAATGATAAAAACAGAATTTTTGATGTGGAATGCTACCTAGCATAATTCTCAATGTAATTTCCTTAATTGTGGCATGAATGTTCAGATCCAAATGATTCAAGATAACAGCTTATGAAACATAATAATGCTTCGAAGCATACTAACAAATAATCATGTCCTATCAAAATAGCATAGCCAAAGAAAGCTTATCCCTACAAAATCATATAGTTAGGCTATGCTTCATTTTCATTACACAAAATACTCCCATCATGCACAACCCCGATGATGAGCCGAACAATTGGTTCATACTTTTTAACGCGCTTCAGCTTTTGTCAACTCTTACGCAATACATGAGCGCAAGCCATGGACATAGCACTATGGTGGTGGTTGTAAGGACAAAAAGGGAGAAGATAGTCTCACATCAACTAGGCGTATTAACGGGCTATGGAGATGCCCATCAATAGATATCAATCTGAGTGAGTAGGGATTGCCATGCAACAGATGCACTAGAGCTATAAATATATGAAAGCTCAACAAAAGAAACTAAGTGGGTGTGCATCCAACTTGCTTGCTCACGAAGGCCTAGGGCATTTTGAGGAATCCCATTATTGGAATATACAAGCCAAGTTCTATAATGAAAAATTCCCACTAGTATATGAAAGTGACAACATAGGAGACTCTCTATCATGAAGATTATGGTGCTACTTTGAAGCACAAGTGTGGAAAAAGAGATAGTAGCATTGTCCCTTCTCTCTTTTTCTCTCATTTTATTATTATTTTTCTTTTTCTTTCTTTTTCTCTTTTTTTTCTTTGGCCTTTCTTTTTTTTCTTTTACTTTTTTTTTCTCTTTCTTTCTTTTTGTAAAGTCCGAAGTCTCATCCCGACTTGTGGGGGAATCATAGTCTTCATCATCCTTTCCTCACTGAGACAATGCTCTAATAATGAAGATCATCACACTTTTATGGATTTACAACTCAAGAATTACAACTCAAAGCTACACAAGATATGACTCTATATGAAAGCCTCTGGCGGTGTACCTGGATATGCAATGAATCAAGAGCGACATGTATGAAAATTATGAAGGTGGCCTTGCCACAAATACGATGTCAACTACATGATCATGCAAAGAGCAATATGACAATGATGGAACGTGTTATATGAACGGAACGGTGGAAAGTTGAATGGAAATATATCTCGGAATGGCTATGGAAATGCCATAATAGGTAGGTATGGTGGTTGTTTTGAGGAAGGTAAATAATGGGTGCAATACCGGCGAAAGTTGCGCGATATAATAGAGGCTAGCAAAGTGGAAGGATGAGTGTGTGTATATCCATGGACTCACATTAGTCAGAAAGAACTCATATACTTATTGCAAAAGTCTACTTAGCCCTCGAAGCAAAGTACTACTACGCATGCCCCTAGAGGGATAAATTGGTAGGAAAAGACCATCGCTCGTCCCCGACTGCCACTCATAAGGAAGACAATCAAAAGAGCACCTCATGCAACAAATTTGTCATACAACTTTTACCATACGTGCATGCTACGGGACTTGCCAACTTCAAAAAAAGTATTTCTCAATGTCATAATTACCCACTAGCATGACTCTAACATTACTACCTTTATATCTCAAAACAATTATCAAGCAACAAATTGATCATAGCATCCAATTCACTTTCTATGATAGTTTTTATTATACCCAACTTGGATGCTCATCATTCTAGGACCAAATTTGTAACCATAGAAAATACCATGCTGTTCTAAAAGACTCTCAAAATAATATAAGTGAAGCATGAGAGACTAGCAATTTCTTCAAAAAATAACCACCGCCGTGCTCTAAAAGATATAACTGATGCACTAGAGCAAAAGACAAACTACTCCGAAAGATATAAGTGAAGATCAATGAGTAGTCGAATAATTGTGCAACTATGTGAAGACTCTCTAACATTAAGGAATTTCAGATCTTGGTTTTGTATTCAAACAGCAAGAAAAGCAAAATAAAATGACATTGCAAGGATAGCACAACTCATGTGAAGAAGCAAAAACTTAGGCTCAACCATTACTAACCGATAGTTGTTGAAGAAGAAAGGTGGGATGCCTAATGGGGCATACCCAAGCTTAGATGCTTGAGAATTCTTGAAATATTATCTTGGGGTGCCTTGGGAATCCCCAAGATTTATCTTTTATGTCTCCTTAATTCCTCTCATATCATGGTTTCTCTTTTTATTAAAAGCTTCATCCACACCAAACTCAACAAGAACTCGTGAGATAGGTTAGTATAAACCAATGCAAAACCTTATCATTTTCTACTGTAACAAATCACCAAAATTATTATTCAACATTGCATAATAAATGCCTCTGCATATTTAATACTCCTATCCTCAAATAGAATCATTAAACAAGCAAACATATGCAAACAATGCAAACATAACAGCAATCTGCCAAAACAGTACAGTCTGTAAAGAATGCAAGAGTATCAATACTTACCTAACTCCAAAAATTATGAAATAAAATTCACACGGTAATAAATTTATCAGAGCTCATTATGCAAAAGGTTTCATCATTATATCATTCTCTGACTTTTCTAGGGAATTTTTGCAACAGCTGTAAACTTTCTGTTTTCAAACAGCAACATGTATACTAGCAAAAGAAGCATGGCAAAGGCTATCCTTGACTTTTTTATTGAAACTAAAGATGCAAAACATTATTCTAAATAACAGAAAGCTAATACTAACAAAATAAAATGACGCTCCAAGCAAAACACATATCATGTGGTGAATAAAAATATAGCTCCAAGTAAAGTTACCGATGAACGAAGACGAAAGAGGGGATGCCATCCGGGGCATCCCCAAGCTTAGGCTCTTGGTTGTCCTTCAATATTACCTTGGGGTGCCTTGGGAATCCCCAAGCTTAGTCTCTTACCACTCCTTATTCCATAGTCCATCGAATCTTTACCCAAAACTTGAAAACTTCACAACACAAAACTCAACAGAAAACTCGTAAGCTCCATTAGCGAAAGAAAACAAAACACCACTTCAAGGTACTGTAATGAACTCATTCTTTATTTATATTGGTGTTAAACCTACTTTATTCCAACTTCTCTATGGTTTATAAACTAATTTACTAGCCATAGATGCATCAAAATAAGCGAACAACACACGAAAAACAGAATCTGTCAAAAACAGAACAGTCTGTAGTAATCTGTAAGTAATGCAAACTTCTGGAACTCCAAAAATTCTACCAAAATAGGAAGTCTTAGGCAATTTGTCTATTGACCTACAGAAAAAAGAATCAACGCAAAAGAAGTTTTCTGTGGTTTACTAAATGTTTTCTCGTGCATGCAAAGTTTCTGTTTTTTAGCAGAATCAAATTAACTATCACCATAGGTTATCCTATAGGTCTTACTTGGCACTTTATTGAAACAAAAGCTATAAAACATGATTACTACAATAGCATAATCATGTGTACACACAAAAACAGTAAGGGTAAATATAGGGTTGTCTCCCAAGAAGCACTTTTCTTTAATGCCTTTCTAGCTAGGTATGATGAATTCAATGATGCTCACATAAAAGATAAGAATTGAAACATAAATAGAGCATCATGAAGAATATGACTAGCACATTTAAGTCTAACCCACTTCCTATGCATAGGGATTTTGTGAGAAAACAACTTATTGGAACAATAATCAACTAGCATAGGAAGGTAAAACAAGCATAGCTTCAAGCTTTCCAACACATAGAGAGAAAACTTGACATTGTTGCAATTCCTAGAAGCATATGTTCCTCCCTCATAATAATGTTCAGTAGCATCATGAATGAATTCAAAAATATAACCAGCACCTAAATCATTCTTTTCATGATCTACTAGCATAGAAAATTTACTACTCTCCACATAAGCAAAATTCTTCTCATTTGAAATAGTGGGAGTATCATAAGAGACTTGAACACTAAAAATTGTTTCCACATTAAAAGAGTAATGTTCAGAAAAAGGGTAATCATAATCATGACAATATTTGTAAATATAATCATCACTACTTTTTATAGCATAAGTTTCATCACAATAATCATCATAAGTAGCAACTTCGTTCTCATCATAATCGATTGAAACCTCTCCCAAGATAGTGGAATCACTAAATAAAGTTGACACTCTTACAAATCCAGTTTTGTATTCATCACAATAAAATTCAACATCCTCCAAAATAGTGGGATCACTACTTCCTAAAGTTGACTCTCTTCCAAACCCACTTTCATCAATATAATCATCATAAGTAGGAGGCATGCTATCATCATAACAACTTTGCATATAAAAACTTGGGGTGCTAAAAATATCATCTTCATTAAACATAGCATCCCCAAGCTTGGGACAAACATTAATTTCAGAAAATATATTCTCAAATATTTCATCCTCATCAAACATAGCTTCCCCAAGCTTGGGCTTTTTCATATCATAAGCACAATCACTCTCATCATTAAAAATATGGATAGCACCAATAGTAAAGCAATTATCATCATCACAATGAGTAGTAGGAGCAACATCATTTGGGAGGGATACCTTTATACCTTTGTTCTTCCTTCTTTTCTTTTTCTTTTTCACATTATGTGTGAGTTCAACCTTCATTGTTGAGCTCCTTATTGACGAGATTGGTTGAATAGAAAGCTCCTCCTCGTTACCTGATTCATCATAAGAGATATTAGGAGGATATTGGGAAGTCTCTTCGCGTTCATTAGTATTCTCATCATATTTTATTTGCTTTCTTTTCTTTAGGTAATTGGCAATATAAGGATTTTCAATGCAATTCTCCGCACAAAACATATAAATCTTTTCTAGATCAATATCAAGGAACTTCTTATGGGCAAATTCTGGAAGGTCCTTCATTAAACGTTTCAATTCTTCATAACCCAAAAGTAAACTAAGTTCATTGTAATGTGCAAGGGAAATCAAATCAGCACAATTTTTGGACACGATTTGATCATGAAATAATTTGCATAGGAGATGTAGATGACCACGTTCATTGCAAAGTTCACAAGTACGGCAAAGGAATTTTAAATCTTCGGCACTCACATCTAGCCTTTCTTGCAACCATTTAGTTTCTAAATTCTTATGCCTCTTGCAATAAATATCTTCTCTATTTGGTGTGTTCATGCAAACATGCACTCCACAAAAGTTGACATGCTCATAAGAGATATTTTCATCATGACTAGAGCAATCATCATTAATACTATGGATATTCAAGGAGTTTATACTAACAACATTGCAATCATGCTCATCATTCAAAGATTTAGTATCAAGCATTTTAATGCACTCTTCTTCTAGCACTTGAGCACAATTTTCCTTTCCATCAAACTCACGAAAGATATAAAAAGATGAAGCGTATGAGACAATCTCAATTCCATTTTTTGTAGTTTTCTTTTTTAGACTAAACTAGTGATAAAACAAGAAAAAAAAGTTTCTATTGCAAGATCTAAAGATATACCTTCAAGCACTCACATCCCCGGCAACGGCGCCAGGAAAGAGCTTGATGTCTACTACACAACCTTCTTCTTGTAGACGTTGTTGGGCCTGCAAGTGGCAAATTTCCCTCAAGTGGATGACCTAAGGTTTATCGATCCGTGGGAGGCGTAGGATGAAGATGGTCTCTCTCAAGCAACCCTGCAACCAAATAACAAAGAGTCTCTTGTGTCCCCAACACACCCAATACAATGGTAAATTGTATAGGTGCACTAGTTCAGCGAAGAGATGGTGATACAAGTGCAATATGGATAGTAGATAAAGGTATTTGTAATCTGAAAATATAAAAACATCAAGGTAACTAATGATAAAAGTGAGCATAAACGGTATTGCAATGATAGGAAACAAGGCATAGGGTTCATACTTTCACTAGTGCAAGTTCTCTCAACAATAATAATATAGATAGATCATATAACAAGCCCTCAACATGCAATAAAGAGTCACTCCAAAGCCACTAATAGAGGAGAACAAACGTAGAGATTATGGTAGGGTACGTAACCACCTCAAAGTTATTCTTTCGGATCAATCTATTCAAGAGTTCGTACTAGAATAACACCTTAGGACACAAATCAACCAAAACCCTAATGTCACCTAGATACTCCATTGTCACCTCAAGTATCCGTGGGCATGATTATATGATATGCATCACACAATCTCAGATTCATCCAAACAACACAAAGCACTTCAAAGAGTGCCCCAAAGTTTCTACCAGAGAGTTAAGAAAACGTGTGCCAACCCCTATGCATAGGTTAATGGGCGGAACCCGCAAGTTGGTCACCAAAACATACATCAAGTGGCACGTGATATCCCATTATCACCACATATAAACACGGCAAGACATACATCAAGTGTTCTCAAATAAAGACTCAATCCGATAATATAACTTCAAGAGGGAAACTCAATTCATCACAAGAGAGTAGAGGGGGAGAAGCATCATAAGATCCAACTATAATAGCAAAGCTCGCGATACATCAAGATCGTGCCCTGGAGGGAACACGAGAGAGAACACGAGAGAGAGGGAGAGAGATCAAACACATAGCTACTGGTACATACCCTCAGCCCCGAGGGTGAACTACTCCCTCCTCGTCATGGAGAGCGCCGGGATGATGAAGATGGCCACCGGTGATGGGTTCCCCCTCCGGCAGGGTTCCAGAACGGACTCCCGAGATGTTTTTGGTGGCTACAGAGGGTTGCGGTGCCGGAACTCCCGGTCTATCTTGATATTCGATGTTTTTAGGGTATGTGGGACTATATAGGCGAAAGAAGTCGGTCGGGAGGTGCTTGAGGGGTCCACGAGACAGGGGGCGCGCCTAGTAGGGGGGGGGGGGCGCCCCCCTATATCCTGGCCTCCTCGAGGATCTTCTGACTTGAACTCCATGTCTCTAGGATGATATTCTTCCCAAAAATAACGCTGCCGAAGGTTTCATTCCGTTTGGACTCTGTTTGATATTCATTTTCTTGAAATCTTTGAAACGGGCAATAAAAGCGACAATATGGGCTGGGCCTCCGGTTAATAGGTTAGTCCCAAAAATGATATCAATGTGTAGAATAAAGCCCATAAACATCCGAAAGGGGTAATATAATAGCATGGAACAACAAAAATTATAGATACGTTGGAGACGTATCAGACGACAACAATCATAATCATAGGCTAGCTTCTAGGGTTTAGCATCTACGATCTCGTGGTAGATCAACTCTTGTAATACTCATATCATCAAGATCAATCAAGCAGGAAGTAGGGTATTACTTCCATCGAGAGGGCCTGAACCTGGGTAAAACATCATGTCCCCTGTCTCCTATTACCATTAGCCTTAGACGCACAGTTCGGGACCCCCTACCCGAGATCCGCCAGTTTTGACACCGACAGGTACACCTTCTATCACAGATCTGAAGGCAAGACTTTTGTTGCTAAATTTGGATCCTTTATAGAGAAGGAGTTTCTCTCGAAAGAAGTGAGTGGGAGGAAAGTAGAACTTGATGAGGTAACTGTACCTGCTCCCTTATTGGAAAGTAGTTCATCACAGAAACCGGTTCCTATGACGACTACACCAATTAGTGAGGAAGCTAATGATAATGATCACGAAGCTTCAGATCAAGTTACTACCGAACCTCGTAGGTCAACCAGAGTATGATCCGCACCAGAGTGATACGGTAATCCTATTCTGGTGGTCATGTTACTTGACCATGGCGAACATACGAACTATGAGGGAGCGATGATGAGCCCAGATTCCGCAAAATGGCTTGAAGCCATGAAATCTGAGATGGGATCCATGTATGAGAACAAAGTATGGACTTTGGTTGACTTGCCCGATGATATGGACTTTGCTTGACTTGCCCGATGATCGGGAAGCCATCGAGAATAAATGGATCTTCAAGAAGAAGACTGACGCTGATGGTAATGTTACTGTCTACAAAGCTCAACATGTTGCGAAAGGTTTTTGACAAGTTCAAGGGGTTGACTACGATGAGACTTTCTCACCCGTAGCGATGCTTAATTCTGTCCGAATCATGTTAGCAATTGCCGCATATTATGATTATGAAATATGGAATATGGATGTCAAAACTGCATTCCTGAATGGATTTCTAGAAGAAGAGTTGTATATGATGCAACCAGAAGGTTTTGTCGATCCAAAAGGTGCTAAAAAAGTGTGCAAGCTCCAGCGATCCATTTATGGACTGGTGCAAGCCTCTCGGAGTTGGAATAAACGCTTTGATAGTGTGATCAAAGCATATGGTTTTATACAGACTTTTGGAGAAGCTTGTATTTACAAAAAGGTGAGTGGGAGCTCTATAGCATTTCTGATATTATATGTAGACGACATATTGTTGATTGGAAATGATATATAATTACTTGATAGCATAAAAGGATACTTGAATAAAAGTTTTTCAATGAAAGACCTCGGTGAAGCTGCTTATATATTAGGCATCAAGATCTATAGAGATAGATCAAGACGCTTAATTGTACTTTCACAAAGCACATACCTTGATAAAGTTTTGAAAAAGTTTAAAATGGATCAAGCAAAGAAAGGGTTCTTGCCTGTATTACAAGGTGTGAAGTTGAGTCAGACTCAATGCCCGACCACAGCAGAAGATAGAGAGAAAATGAAAGATGTTCCTATGCTTGACCATAGGCTCTATCATGTATGCAATCTTTGTGTACCAGGACCTGATGTATGCTTAGCAATAAATTTAGCGAGGGAGGTACCAAAGTAATCCAGAGTGGATCACTGGACATCGGTCAAGAATATCCTGAAATACCTGAAAAGGACTAAGGATATGTTTCTCGTTTATGGAGGTGACAAAGAGCTAGTCGTAATTGGTTACGTCGATGCAAGCTTTGATACTGATCCGGACGATTCTAAATCACAAACCGGATACGTGTTTATATTGAACGGTGGAGCTGTCAGTTGGGCAGTTCTAAACAAAGCGTCATGGCGGGATCTACATGTGAAGCGGAGTACATAGCTGCTTCGGAAGCAGCAAATGAAGGAGTCTGGATGAAGGAGTTCATATCTGATCTAGGTGTCATACCTAGTGCATCGGGTCCAATGAAAATGTTTTGTGACAATACTGGTGCAATTGACTTGGCAAAGGAATCCAGATTTCTCAAGAGAACCAAGCACATCAAGAGAAGCTTCAATTCCATCCGGGACCAAGTCCATGTGGGAGACATATAGATTTGCAAGATACATACGGATCTGAATGTTGCAGACCCGTTGACTAAGCCTCTTCTACGAGCAAAACATGATCATCACCAAGGCTCCATGGGTGATAGAATCATTACTATGTAATCTAGATTACTGACTCTAGTGCAAGTGGGAGACTGAAGGAAATATGCCCTAGAGGCAATAACAAAGTTATTATTTATTTCCTTATATCATGATAAATGTTTATTATTCATGCTAGAATTGTATTAACCGGAAACACAATGCATGTGTGAATACATAGACATACATAGTGTCACTAGTATGCCTCTACTTGACTAGCTCATTGATCAAAGATGGTTGTGTTTCCTAACCATGGACATGAGTTGTTATTTGATTAACGGGATCACATCATTAGGATAATGATGTGATTGACTTGACCCATTTTGTTAGCTTAGCACTTGATCGTTTAGTATGTTGCTATTGCTTTCTTCATGACTTATACATGTTCCTACAACTATGAGATTATGCAACTCCCGTTTACCGGAGGAACACTTTGTGTCCTACCAAACGTCACAACGTAACTGGGTGATTATAAAGGAGCTCTACAGGTGTCTCCGAAGGTACATGTTGAGTTGGCGTATTTCGAGATTAGGATTTGTCACTCCGATTGTCGGAGAGGTATCTCTGGTCCCTCTCGGTAATGTACATCATTATAAGCCTTGCAAGAAATGTAGCTAATGAGTTAGTTGCGGGATTATACATTACATAACGAGTAAAGAGACTTGCCGGTAACGAGATTGAACTAGGTATTGAGATACCGATGATCGTATCTCCCACAAGTAACATACCGATGACAAAGGGAACAACGTATGTTGTTATGCGGTTTGACCGATAAAGATGTTCGTAGAATATGTGGGAGCCAATATGAGCATCCAGTTTCCGCTATTGGTTATTGATCAGAGACGAGTCTCGGTCATGTCTACATAGTTCTCGAACCCGTAGGGTCCGCACGCTTAAAGTTCAATGATGGTTATATTATGGGTTTATGTGTTTTGATGTACCAAAGGTAGTTCAGAGTCCCGGATGTGATCACGGACATGACGAGGAGTCTCAAAATGGTCGAGACATAAAGATCGATATATTGGACGACTATATTTGGACACCGGAATGGTTCCGGGTGAGATTGGGACAATATCGGAGCTCCGGGAGGTTATCGGAACCCCCCCCACGGGAGGTATATGGGCCTTAATGGGCTTTAGTGGAAAGGAGGGGAAAGGAGCAAGGGAGGGCCCCCCCCCAAGCCCAATCTGAATTAAGAGGGGGGCCGGCCCCCCCTTTCCTTCCTCCCTCCTTCCTCTTCCTTCCCTCTCCCTCTCCAAATAGGAAAAGGAGGAGTCCTACTCCCGGTGGGAGTAGGACTCCACCCCTTCGGCGCGCCTCCTCCTCCTAGCCATCCCCCTCCTCGACTCCTTTATATACGGGGGAGGGGGGCACCCCATAGACACAACAATTGATCCCTTGGATCTCTTAGCCGTGTGCGGTGCCCCCGTCCACCATAATCCACCTCGATAATATCGTAGCGGCGCTTAGGCGAAGCCCTGCGTCGGTAGCACATCATCATCGTCACCACGCCGTCGTGCTGACGGAACTCTCCCTAAAAGCTCGGCTGGATCGGAGTTCGATGGATATCATCGAGCTGAACGTGTGTTGAACTCGGAGGTGCCGTGCGTTCGGTACTTGATTGGTTGGATCGTGAAGACGTACGACTACATCAACCGCGTTGTGCTAACGCTTCCGCTTTCGGTCTATGAGGGTACGTGGAAAACACTCTCCCCTCTCGTTGGTATGCATCACCATGATCTTGCGTGTGCGTAGGAATTTTTTTTGAAATTACTATGTTCCCCAACATCAACGGGTACCCTGTTCGTATTGATCAACTAAAGAGCAACGAGAAAAGAAATTGAACAAGCAAAGAAAAGATAAGTCGCTTAGTGGGGATCCGATGCGGAATATAGGATTTCTTCTTTCTCCAGGGGAGAGGCCGAGGAGGGCCTTCCACTGGCTGTTGGCCGGACGTAGTCATGTACTAGCGGAGCCCCAGAAGCAACACCTGCGCCGCGGGAGGTAAGGAGCATAGGTGGTGTGGGCGCGGCCATGAGAGGGCTGAAAATCGAGCCTAGGTTGACCCGCCCCCACCCACTTTTTCGGATTCTCCCTGTCCCATATCCATCCTCGAGGGGATCATCTGGCACACAGTTTGCGAAAGAGGGGAGGGAGGGGGCAAGGAAGAAGAGAAGGAGTGGTGATGCCGATGAAGTGGAAGGCGAGGAGCGAGAGGAGGAGGAGGTGTGTTTGGTGGAGGTGATATTGATGTGCGAGATGAGAGGGGACGGTGACGTGCGATGGGGAGTTGCCTTTCTAACGAAGGAAACGAAGTCGCATGGAAATTCTTTGGAGCAATCGCTGCATTTTTTTTCTTCCTCTATTATTTGCGTTGATGCACAATTCCTACACTACAGACGTTAATACGCCCAGAGTGCGCCTTGCCATTCCCCCTTGGACACTGTAACGGTGTCCTTTTTCAAACATTCGCTCTCTTGTAGGGAGCAATGATACGTCTCCAACGTATCTATAATTTTTGATTGCTCCATGCTACTTTATCTACTGTTTTGGACTATATTGGGCTTTATTTTCCACTTTTATATTATTTTTGGGACTAACATATTAACCGGAGGCCCAGCCCAGAATTGCTGTTTTTTGCCTATTTCAGTGTTTCGAAGAAACAGAATATCAAATGGAGTCCAAACGGAATGAAACCTTCGGGAACGTGATTTTCTCACCGAACGTGATCCAGGAGACTTGGACCCTACTCCAAGCAGTGCCAGAGGCGGTCAAGAGGGTGGAGGGCGCGCCCCCCTGGGCGCCCCCTACCTCGTGCCCCCCCTAACGCTCCACCGACGTACTCCTTCCTCCTATATATACCTATGTATCCCCAAACGATCAGAACAGGAGCCAAAAACCTAATTCCACCGCCGCAACCTTCTGTATCCATGAGATCCCATCTTGGGGCCTGTTAGGAGCTTCATTGGAGGGCATCCACCACAGAGGTCTTCTACATCAACACCATAGCCCCTCCGATGAAGTGTGAGTAGTTTACTTCAGACCTTGGGTCCATAGTTAGTAGCTAGATAGCTTCTTCTCTCTTTTGGATCTCAATACAATGTTCTCCCCTCTATTGTGGAGATCTATTCGATGTAATCTTCTTTTTGCGGTGTGTTTGTTGAGGCCGATGAATTGTCGGTTTATGATCGATATTATCTATGGAAAATATTTGATTCTTCTCTGAATTCTTTTATGTATGATTGAGTTATCTTTGCAAGTCTCTTGAATTATCCGTTTGGTTTGGCCAACTAGATTGGTAGTTCTTGCAATGGGAGAAGTGCTTAGCTTTGGGTTCAATCTTGCGGTGTCCTTACCCAAAGGATGTAAAGGGTTGTAAGGCACGTATTGCATTGTTGCCATCAAGGATAACAAGATGGGGTTTTTATCATATTGCATGAATTTATCCCTCTACATCATGTCATCTTGCTTAAGCGTTACTCTGTTTTAACTTAATACTCTAGATGCATCTTTGGATAGCGGTCGATGATTTGGAGTAATAGTAGTAGATGCAGAATCGTTTTGATCTACTTGTCTCGGCCGTGATGCCTATATACATGATCATTGCCTAGATATACTCATAACTATGCTCCATTACATCAATTGCTCAACAGTAATTTGTTCACCCACCGTAGAAAATCTATGCTCTTGAGAGAAGCCACTAGTGAAACACATGGCCCCGGGTCTATTCTCATCATATTAATCTCTATCACTTTATTTACTTGCTTTGTTTTCACTGTGCCTTTTACTTTTCACTTTGCATCTATCTATCAAAAATACCAAAAATATTATTTATCATCTCTATCAGATCTCACCCTCATAAGTGACCGTGAAGGGATTGACAACCCCTAAGCGTTGGTTGCAGTAGCTATCGTTTTGTGTAGGTACGAGGGACTTGTGCGTGGTCTCCTCTTTGGATTGATACCTTGGTTCTCAAAAACTGAGGGAAATACTTACGCTACTTTGCTGCATCATCCTCTCCTCTTCGGGAAATCCAACGCAGTGCTCAAGAGGTAGCAAAAGAATTTCTGGCGCCGTTCTTTGGGGAGGCTCACACAAGCAAGTCAACCATACCAAGTACCCATCGCAATCCCTATCTCTTGCATTACATTATTTGCCATTTGCCTCTCGTTTTCCTCTCCCCCACTTCACCCTTGCCGTTTTATTTGCCCTCTCTTTCCCAATCTCCTCCTCTCTTTCACGTTTGCCCTTTTCCCGTCCGCTTGTTTGCCTGTGTGTTAGTTTTCTTGCTTGTCACTATGTCTGAAATTGGGGAAATTATTGCCGACATGGGCGATAATAATATCATGGAAAATTCTGAGGCTCCTGCTGAAGAATCCCCTACCTATCATACAAAAAGATTTCGAATCGGTAGTGGTAATATTATTGGAAAAGGAGTTATTCAAGATTTCTTTACTTGTGCCGGTGCTTTTCCCTCTATGGGCAGTTCTATTCTTCATAGAACCAGTAGTCTTGCTGATGCCATTGATATGCTTATCGTTGAACTTGAAAGGCAATTATGCATATGCACCCTTCTATACAAAGGATTTTCCTAGAGTTTTCTAATATCGAACACTCCTCTGTTAAGCGTGCCGCTACTATCTTTTTGGCTCATGAATTCAGGTTTATAATAAAAGAGGCCAAAGAAATCTTTGCGCATTATAGGGTGGACGCTGGCCGTCCTCCCATAGAATCTATCCTCTTTGATCAAGAAGAAATTATGCGTTTTCAATCTCTTGACTATGTTGCTTTCAATGAAAACCTTAGAAAAAAGGTACCAACCAATATTTTAGTTGATAGAATCGCTGAACTTAATGATGATTTGGATATTCGAAATAATGAGTTAGGATACTCTCTTGAGTGTAGACTCACGAGGTTCTGTCAAAAGAACGCTTATAATGATGAGTTGGTTGTTCATTATGAAGGGCCGAAAAAGGAACCTATACCTCCTAAAATTGATCTTGGGGGTTTTTGCCCTAGTAAGTTTAGCCCTTTTGATTACTTTTTCTTACCTCAAAGAAAACTTGCTGCCTAACATAGAGAATATGAAATGAGTTTCACTGATCTATCTTATTACTACGGAACTACCTAGGTCTATCCTTGCTTTTATGCCTAGCTAGGGGCGTTAAACGATAGCGCTTGTTGGGAGGCAACCCAATTTTATTTTGTGTTTTTTGTTTTTGCTTCTGTTTAGGAATAAATAATCCATCTAGCCTCTGTTTGGATGTGGTTTTATGTTTTAATTAGTGTTTGTGCCAAGCTAGACCTATTGGATCTTCTTGGATGATAGTTATTTGATCTTGCTGTAATTTCCAGAAACTTTGCGCTCAGTGCCCGAATTGTTAAAAATCACCAGAACGTGATAAAATACTGATTCACATTGCTGCTGATTAATAAACAAATTTTCCAGGTCCTATAATTTTGGTAGAACTTTTTGGGTTCCAGAAGTTTGCGTTAGTAACAGATTACTAGAGACAGTTCTGTTTTTGACAGATTCTGTTTTACGTGTGTTGTTTGTTTATTTTGATGAATCTATGGCTAGTAAAATATTTTATAATCCATAGAGAAGTTGGAATACAGTAGGTTTAACACCAATGTAAATAAAGAATGAGTTCATTACAGTACCTTAAGGTAGTCTTTTGTTTTCTTTCTCTAACGGAGCTCACGAGATTTCTATTGAGTTTTGTGTTGTGAAGTTTTCAAGTTTTGGGTGAATTCTTTTTGATGGATTATGGAACAAGGAGTGGCAAGAGCCTAAGCTTGGGGATGCCCATGGCACCCCCAAGATAATCCAAGGACACCAAAAAGTCAAAGCTTGAGGATGCCCCGGAAGGCATCCCCTCTTTCGTCCAATTCCATCGGTAATTTACTTGGAGCTATAATTTTTATTCACCACATGATATGTGTTTTGCTTGGAGCGTCTTGTATTATTTGTGTCTTTTCTTGTTAGTCTACCACAATCATCCTTGCTGTACACACCTTTTGAGAGAGCCATATATGTATTGGAATTTGTTAGAATACTCTATGTGCTTCACTTATATCTTTTGAGCTTGATAGTTTTGCTCATAGTACTTCACTTATATCTTTTGAGCGTGATAATTTTTGCTCTAGTGCTTCACTTATATCTTTTAGAGCACGGTGGTGGATTTGTTTTAAAGAAACTATTGATCTCTCATGCTTCACTTAGATTATTTTGAGAGTCGTTAATAGCATGGTCATTTGCTTAATGTTAATATACTTGGTATTCAAGATATGTGAAACTTTCTTTTCAAAGGCGTTGAATACTAAGAAAAGTTTGATGCTTGATAATTGTTTTGAGATATGAAGATGATGATATTAGAGTCATGCTAGTTGAGTAGTTGTGAATTTAAAGAATACTTGTGTTGAAGTTTGTGATTCCCGTAGCATGCACGTATGGTGAGCCGTTATGTGATGAACTCGGAGCATGGTTTATTTATTGATTGTCTTCCTTATGAGTAGCGGTCGGGGACGAGCGATGGTCTTTTCCTACCAATCTATCCCCCTAGGAGCATGCACGTAATACTTTGCTTTGATAACTTATAGATTTTTGCAATAAGTATATGAGTTCTTTATGACTAATGTTGAGTCCATGGATTATACGCACTTTTTCCCATCATTCCACCATTGCTAGCCTCTCTAATACCGCGCATTTTTTGCCGGTATCATACACCCACCATATATCTTCCTCAAAACAGCCACCATACCTACCTATTATGGCATTTCCATAGCCATTCCGAGATATATTGCCATCCAACTTTCTACCGTTCCGTTTATTATGACACGCTCCATCAATGTCATATTGCTAGCACGATCATGTAGTTGACATCGTATTTTTGGCAAAGCCACCGTTCATAGTTCTTTCATACATGTCACTCATGTTTCATTGCATATCCCGGTACACCGCCGGAGGCACTCATATAGAGTCATATTTTGTTCTAAGAATCGAGTTGTAATTGTTGAGTCGTAAGAAAAATAAAAGTGTGATGATCATCATTCTTTAGAGCATTGTCCCAAGTGAGGAAAGGATGATGGAGACTATGATTCCCCCACAAGTCGGGATGAGACTCCGGACGAAAAAGAAAAAAAAGAAAAAAAATGAAAAAAAAGATACCATAAAAAGAGAAAAAGCCCAAATAAAAAAATGAGAGAAAAAGATAGAAGGCACAATGTTACTATCCTTTTATCACATTTGTGCTTCGAAGTAGCACCAAGATCTTCACGATAGAGAGTCTCTCATTTTGTCACTTTCATATACTAGTGGGAATTTTTCATTATAGAACTTGGCTTGTATATTCCAATGATGGGCTTCCTCAAATTGCCCTAGGTCTTCGTGAGCAAGCGAGTTGGATGCACACCGACTTAGTTTCTTTTGTTGAGCTTTCATATACTTATAGCTCTAGTGCATCCGTTGCATGGCAATCCCTACTCACTCACATTGATATCTATTGATGGGCATCTCCATAGCCCGTTGATACACCTAGTTGATGTGAGACTATCTTCCCTCTTTTTGTCTTCTCCACAACCACCATCCTATTCCACATATAGTGCTATATCCATGGCTCACGCTCATGTATTGCGTGAAGATTGAAAAAGTTTTGAAAATGTTAAAGTATGAAACAATTGCTTGGCTTGTCATCGGGGTTGTGCATGATTTAAATATTTTATGTGGGGAAGATGGAGCATAGCCAGACTATATGATTTTGTAGGGGATAACCTTCTTTGGCCATGTAATTTTGAGAAAACATAATTGCCTAGTTAGTATGCTTGAAGTATTATTATTTTTGTGTCAATATGAACTTTTGTCTTGAATCTTTCGGATCTGAATATTCATATCAAAATTAAGAAGATTTACATTGAAATTATGCCAAAGTATCACTCCGCATCAAAAATTTGTTTTTTATCATTTACCTACTCGAGGACGAGCATGAATTAAGCTTGGGGATGCCTGATACGTCTCCAACGTATCTATAATTTTTGATTGCTCCATGCTACTTTATCTACTGTTTTGGACTATATTGGGCTTTATTTTCCACTTTTATATTATTTTGGGACTAACCTATTAACCGGAGGCCCAACCCAGAATTGCTGTTTTTTGCCTATTTCAGTGTTTCGAAGAAACAGAATATCAAACGGAGTCCAAACGGAATGAAACCTTCGGGAACGTGATTTTCTCACCGAACGTGATCCAGGAGACTTGGACCCTACTCCAAGCAGTGCCAGAGGCGGTCACGAGGGTGGAGGGCGCGCCCCCCTGGGCGCGCCTCCCTACCTCATGGGCCCCCTGACGCTCCATCGACGTACTCCTTCCTCCTATATATACCTACGTATCCCCAAACGATCAGAACAAGAGCCAAAAACCTAATTCCACCGCCGCAACCTTCTGTATCCACGAGATCCCATCTTGGGGCCTGTTCCGGAGCTCCACCGGAGGGGGCATCCACCATGGAGGGCTTCTACATCAACACCATAGCCCCTCCGATGAAGTGTGAGTAGTTTACTTCAGACCTTCGGGTCCATAGTTAGTAGCTAGAGGGCTTCTTCTCTCTTTTGGATATCAATACAATGTTCTCCCCTCTCTTGTGGAGATCTATTCGATGTAATCTTCTTTTGCGGTGTGTTTGTTGAGACCGATGAATTGTGGGTTTATGATCCAGATTACTATCTATGGAAAATATTTGATTCTTCTCTGAATTCTTTTATGTATGATTGAGTTATCTTTGCAAGTCTCTTGAATTATCCGTTTGGTTTGGCCAACTAGATTGGTAGTTCTTGCAATGGGAGAAGTGCTTAGCTTTGGGTTCAATCTTGCGGTGTCCTTACCCAGTGATGAAAGGGTTGCAACGCATACGTATTGCATTGTTGCCATCGAGGATAACAAGATGGGGTTTTTATCATATTGCATGAATTTATCCCTCTACATCATGTCATCTTGCTTAAGGCGTTACTCTATTTTTAACTTAATACTCTAGATGCATGCTGGATAGCGGTCGATGAGTGGAGTAATAGTAGTAGATGCAGAATCGTTTCGATCTACTTGTCTCAGACGTGATGCCTATATACATGATCATTGCCTAGATATACTCATAACTATGCTCAATTCTGTCAATTGCTCAACAGTAATTTGTTCACCCACCGTAGAAAATCTATGCTCTTGAGAGAAGCCACTAGAGAAACCTATGGCCCCCGGGTCTATTCTCATTATATTAATCTCTATCACTTTACTTACTTGCTTTGTTTTTACTTTGCCTTTTACTTTTCACATTGCATCTATCTATCAAAAATACCAAAAATATTATTTATCATCTCTATCAGATCTCACCCTCATAAGTGATCGTGAAGGGATTGACAACCCCTAAGCGTTGGTTGCGAGTAGCTATCGTTTTGTGTAGGTACGAGGGACTTGTGTGTGGTCTCCTACTGGATTGATACCTGGGTTCTCAAAAACTGAGGGAAATACTTACGCTACTTTGCTGCATCATCCTCTCCTCTTCGGGGAAATCCAACGCACTGCTCAAGAGGTAGCAAGCAACTGGTGAGGGTATTGGTGTGTGGGGTATTGGAGAACACACCAGCAAGTTTGCAAACACTGGCTCCACTCGTTAACCTCGTTGTTCGTTGAGGGAAATTTTTTTGCTACCAGTCAAACCCAAAGCAAAGCCTGCAAGGGGCACCATGTTGCACATCCGAGTGAGCATAGGCTTACTAACTTTTCATAACGAAGGACAACCGACAAATTTATGGTCAACCCAAGGGGCTATAATTTTCAATATTTTATATGTTCGGACCAAAACAACATGTGAAAGGATTTTCTATATTTTCACATTAACACAGTGGTGTTAAATCTGAAAACAACACACACAAACTTTGCTGGAATTAAATATGAAAATAGGAAAGACATGGAGAACAGGTCCAAAACTCCAAACATGCAGTACCAACTTCCAATAATTCATTTCAGTATAGGTAGAAATAAAAAGGAGTTTTGTGCACAATGCCCACCAAGAAGCATGTTGCAAAATCCGAGAAACATGTGACTAATCGGGACAAAAGATTTGTGATCCAAGGGCACAAGTTTCGGTTTCCATGTATTCCACTGAAACTGAGTTTTCGTTGGATACTTTCTCTATTGATATACCATATCTCATCTTCATGATCTTCCGGTCAAACGTTCTGATGCCGTCTTCAAGGAAAAAAGTATTCTGTAAAATATTAACCGTGAAATTTAGTTAGATAGTTAAAAAAATTATAATGCAAATGTCAACTTCGTACAATGTTAACCATGAAATTCAATGATATTGAATCACAACAGTGTTGGACCTTGATTGTTTTGTTATTTAAACTGTTAAATTTGTCGACTAGTTCATTCATTTTACCATGTCACCTTTTACTTTTTTCCTTGCCCTCTTAATTAAATTAAATTTATCTTCCCAATAAGTCATAGATGGAACTCATTTCATTGATGAACTGATGTATATACTAAGCTAGCATGCATATGTACTAAGTAGGACCAACTGTTATAAAGGTAAACTGGTGCTACTACAAAACTTGGTGAGATAGTTGAATCATAATCACTCAAGTTTTATCTCCATTGATTTTTTATTGTTATGTTTGTTATTTAGTAGTTCATTTATTTTCCATCTTAAAGTTTACTACAAAATCATTTTTTTGCTAGATCATATTAAGAAAATTGAACTACTTGTTTTCCATTTAACTAATGATCAGTGTTTTCACGGTTGGCGATGGGCCATGTTAACGAGTGTGATGGCCTAGGGCCCATCTCAAATAAGGGCCCAATACATCAATATATTATGAAAGTATGTTTGCAGAACATAAAACCATCAATAATAAAAAGTTAAAATGAATTTGCTGATGGATACCTAACTCCACCACAATGAAGGGTCAAGAAGAAGCAATCATCTTAGACAATTGAAATCTCAAGGAGACGGGATCTACGAAGGCGGGATGGAGAGAATGGCTATAGCAAATAAAATTTCAGCGAGATTTGGTAAGGGCAACATTTTTGTATGCTCTTTTTTGATAGGAAGGAACAAAATAGATTATTTTAGATCAGGAATAGGAGAGATTATCGTACGTGATTGACCTGAATTAATTGCATTATGCGTTACCAACATATGCGTTTTTTTTAAACAGGCTTTCACCCCGCTTTATAGATAAAGCATAAGTCCATACAACGACGTCCCAAGCAAGGTCATAAAAGAAAAATGTTGGGGCCACAACACAAAGACGCCCAAAACAACTGAAGAGAAACAGAAAAGGCCACCAGGGGCAAGCTATGAAGTTGTCAAGCGGTCAGTGAGTCGATGTGTGGTAGACACCAGAGCGTCCAGAAGGAGCTGAAGATGGTCACGATCCCTCTGCCTGGCGAGTGGATGCTAGTGCTGCAAGAAGGCAAGAAATTTGAAGAACGAGTCAGAAGCACGTCGCGGGAACACCCGCTCAATCACCATCTTGTTGCGAGTACTCCAAAGAGTCCACATCATAGCCGCGAAGATGAGCAAGAATAGTCGGCGCTTACGGCCAACCTGAGTAGCCCTAACCTGTAGAAACTCTGCAAGGTCATGGGACTCCCACTCCGGTCCTAGAGCCTCACGAACAAAGCACCAAAGTGCCTGCGTTGCTACGCACGAGAACAAAATGTGTGTTCCCGTTTCTGGCATGTGGAACAAAGGGCAAAGGCCATTGCCCGGACCCTGGCGTTTCAGCACCTCGGTCCCCGAAGGTAGACGATCTCGGAGAAGCTTCCATATGAAAATCTTAATCTTCAAGGGCGTCTGCGCCTTCCACAATGGGGATAGCCACTGTAGAACCAGCACTCGGCATTGTGCCTGATAGGCGGAAACAGAGTTAGGGGCTGGGACAGAGGAAGAGGGGCTCCTTCCCTCATTTCTGTCCATTCCCGAACCTCATCTGGTCCATCCCTCATCCAAAGCAATTATCAAAACAAGGATGGCCGGGTCGTCACAAATCGCAAAGAGCCTCGGAAACCGCAGGCGAAGAGGCTCATCCTCAAACCAAGGGTCCAACCAAAACTGGGTCCCAGACCCATTGCCAACTGAGAAACGCAAACACAGCCTGATCTCTTCTTTTATGGCCTGAATAGACTTTCAGAACTGGGACCCGACCGAGAGAGAGGAAGCCAAGAGGGGCTGACCCTGCAAGTACTTGGCCTCCATCAGCTGCAGCCACAAACCCCCATCTCCCCTAAAGATCCGCCAAACCAAACGCAGCATCAGCGCAACGTTCATCCGGCGAGACGCAGCGATGCCCAGGCCACCTCGGTCCTTAAGCAGGCAGATGTCAGCCCACTTCATCATATGGTACTTGGGCCGACCATCCGCTGCCTGCCAGAAGAACCAACATATGCGTTACTAAAGATTCTTTGTTACGAAGGAATTGGAGAGATTGATTAGCCTGAATTAATTGTGGTACGATGTTACCAAATACTAAAAGATAGGTTACCAAATAAGAGACGAAAATTTATTGAATTACCAATGGTTGATTGGAGAGAAAAATTGTTGGAACGGGAGTGGGACGAAACGTAAGACAGGAGAAGAAACCTTAAATTTCTTTTAAGTAGCATATAATATATATAAAGTTTTTACGTCGCTTACATAGAACGTGGTAGTAGGGACATGGCTTCATGAGCCGGCCCACTCGCTCATGCCGTGCAATTCATATACAGGGTTCAACGTATACATTTTGCCAAAGATCACTATTACTCTTTACGCATTAGTGAAAGGGGTGTGCCAATTTTGTTTAAAAAAAAAGGATTGTGCCAAAGCGGGGCTCATACAAAATTGTGATTCTGTGTCATAGATTTTTCTGCCCTAAAATGTACTAATGTGACTCCTATAGGGGCTGGCCTAATGCTAAATAAAGTAATATCTCCTCGGGATATCTTCTTGAAAAAGTAGTTTAGTCCCATTTGCTACAGCTTGAAGCAGTCCTAGGGGCCAGAGTATTCAGGACCGATACTTTGTTGTATCGCGCAGATATTTCTCTTTCTAACCAAATAATTACAAGTACATCTATTGTTATTCCCAAAAGCATGTGGTAGGAGGGACATGGCTTGATGAGGCCCCGTCGCTCACGTCTGTGCAATTCGTATACCAGGTTCTGCGTATACGTTCTGTCAAAGGTTCATATTGTCCTTCATACCTTTATTAATGAGGGGCGTGGGGCTTGTGCAAAATTGTGATTTTGTTTCCAGCCTTACAGACTAATGAGTGTGTATCTCTTGCTTTTTTTTTGACTATGTCTGTCAAGTATCAAACGTCTGGTGATTTCAGAGGAGAAATCCCTTCATTGAAGACTAGTTACCCGAGGAGTATGCGATACTGTACCGTCGGCTGCCTGCTGGTATCCTGGTCGGGGCTGCCTGCTGAGACGCTGCCGTCGCCTCCCCTTGGTTCTCGGCGAACCTGTTTCTCACATCGTCCAGGAACTCGGTCAGCCCCGGATCCTAGATCGTCGACTCCTACACGTAGCAGACCACCTCGACGCCCACCTTGCCCAGCAACCGCGGCGCGGCCCCTCCGTCCAGCGCATGGTGAAACGGCACGTGCACCTGTCAGGACCCCGATTTCAAGTCACATCGATTTAGCCGGTAACACTTCATATCACTTTGCGGCCTCACGCACGGTATTCCCACAGGTGTTGTCTTACCATGGCTCGGAACCGTTTGCGCCTTTTCGCTCACGTATATGATAGTGTCGCTAGCATCCATATGACAGAGAACCCGGGCCGACATGGCTAGTCGTGAACCCAAAGCGGCACTAACCCATGGGGACAGGCATACATGAATCACATCGAGCATGTCGGTCAGCAGCGTGTGAATCTGGGCTGTAGCACTGGGCTAACAGGACTCCGGGAACCCGGGCTGTAGCAGGCTAGGCAGGACTCCGGATGTCACCGCGTGACATTTCCCCGAAGGGACAGACACAGGAACGAAGTGAAACACATGCCGGCCAGTCAAGTGTCCTGAGCAGTAGTGCTGGGCTAGCAGGACTCCGGTGAACCGGGCTGTAGCGGACTACTATGGCTCAAGGAAGCACTAGACTACATTTCCCCATAAGAGAGGCTACCAAGGATAAAAAACTAGATTGTCGGATCCCACACATACCAAGCATTTCAAACATACACACAATATGCTCGATATGTGTAAATACAACATGGCATCACAACATAACTCTACGACTCAAGTATTTATTCATTAGGCTCCGAAGAGCGAGATATTGCAAACATGGGTCTCATGACCAACATACAGAGCATACAAGCAACAAGCACAAGCGGAAGCTTAACATGTCTGAGTACAGACATCTACAAATGAAAAAAGGCTGAGAAGCCTGACTATCTACCAGATCCTGCCGAGGGCACAAGATCGTAGCTGAGGTAACAAGCTAAACGTCGAAGTCCACGCGGAACTACTAGCTTAGACCGACGCCTCTACGCAAAACATAAAATAAGCAAACGTGAGTACAAATGTACTCAACAAGACTTACATCAGAACTAACTACATATGCATCATTATCAACAAAAGGGGGTGGTGGAGTATGACTGTAGCAAGCCAACTTTGACTCGGTGGCTATCCTACACTACGACTGCAAGTAACTCTTTTGAGGTGGCGCACACGAGTCCACATATTCACCATATCAATACACCACTATGGATCCGTTTCCCTCTCCCTACGAGAACGCCATCCATAGCACTCACGCTTATCTTGCGCATTTTAGAGTATCCACTTTCACTTGTCTATGAACTGTACAGGCAACCCAGAAGTCCTTTACCGCGGACAAGGCTATTCGAATAGATCATTTATAACCCTGCAGGGGTGTACTTCTTCACACACGCTCTCGCCACTTACCACCATGTACACGTCGTGTATCTCGGCAACCTTCAAGCGGAAGCCTGGCGAGGGAGTCGGCCACGACCTGACTAACCACACAAGTCTCTCATCCAGGTTTATCGCCTATTCGGGTTCCATCCGCAAGGAGATCCGGCCGGGGTGTCGCTCACGGCCCCAAACGATGTGAGCAGGGTTCCCGAGACACCATACGGGCACCCGGTACACCGTGCCACGGTGTATCTACCGCAACATAGCCCACCCCTAGGGTCAGCGCTACGCACGGCCCCCAACACATATCCTACAAACACCAGAAACTAGTTGCAACTCCTGGACAGGGATCGAGTTGATTAATAAGTCGAGAGAGTTTGGAGTGCCCGGAGCCCAATGTGTGGTAGTAACTGTTTCATGGATCACAAACACAGAACTCAGTTCCTGAGGACGGCTGCAATGAGACAACCCACCATGTACTCCTACATGGCCTCTCACCGCTACCTTTACCAAATCGTGTTCACACACTTAGCTCACACACCGTAGGACATGTTCACACACCTCTGATTTATCCTCGATGAATCAGACCTGATTCAACTCTAAGCAGTAGCAGGCATGACAAACAAGCATGAATGAGTAGGCACAACAGGGCTCAAACAACTCCTACTCATGCTAGTGGGTTTGATCTATTTACTGTGGATTGACAGGTCATCCAGAGGATAAAGGGGTTCAGCTACCGCATCAAGTAACAGATGAATCGTTGTTGTCCTAATGCAGTAAAAGAGAGCAGGAGCGAGAGAAGTGGATTATATCGGAATGAACAAGGTGTTTTTGCTTGCCTGGCACTTCTGAAGATAATATAGTTCTTCATCGGTGTCATCGAACTCATCGTCGGTACGTCGTTTACTGAGAGGGGACAAACACCGGCAACACAGAAGGAACACAATCAATGCAATGCAACAATATGAGGCATGATCATGACATGGCAATATGCTGTGATTTTGGCTAATGCAACAGCAAGTCATTTTGATTGAAGTGGAATTCAAAATTACATGAAATCCCAACTCCAAAACTATTATCAAAGTTGCCCTATTCATGTCTCATCCTAAACAGTGAAGTTAACTTGATCAAACATGCATGAAAAGGGTACAGATGGATAGATTGCATTTCTTCTGATCATTTTTCATATATAAATTATTTTATTTGGAGTTACGGTTGAATTTCTATGATTTTTAGAAGTTTAGACTATTTTCTGAATTTCTAAACCTTTTCTGATTTAAATTAATTCCAGAAACATTTACTGCGTCAGCACTAGGTCATGCTGATGTCAGCTCGTCAACAGGGCCGGTCAAGGTCAAATATCACCTGTGGGACCCACATGTCAGCTGCTCAGGGCACTAACTAATCATGATTAGCGCCTAATCTAATGACGGCCACGTCGACAGCCGCCGGGGTTAGTGCCGGCGACACACACACGCGACGCAGCTCGCCGGAGTGGCGCTAGAGGCTATGGCGTGCCGCGCTGAGGGCACCAGGGGGGAGCCCTCGCTCGCCCCCATCCAGGGGTGCACGCAGCTGGGCGCAGGGAGGCCGGGGTCGACGGCCGCGACCACTTGGGCGGCGGTCGGAGCACGGGGTTGGCCTGGAGGGCTGCAGTGCACGGTAGGAGGTGCGGGTGATGGATTTGGCTTGCTGGCGACATCAGTTGTGGGAAACAGAGGGAGCTAACGGGAGCGGTAGCTACGGCACATATCCGACGAGGGAAACAGAGGGGAAAGGTAGCACGGCTCACAGTGGTTCGACGGGGAGGCTCAGCGGGCTCGGGGAGGACCGGTAGGCGGTGAATCGTCGATGAAGCCCGACGAGCAGATGCGGCGGTGACAAGCTCGAGGGCGACGTTTCGGGGCGCCCGCGGTCGCGTGCTTCAGCAGAGAGGTCGAGGGGGACGCGGGGAACCTCCTGGATATGGTGGTTCAGCGAGGCGGAGGCGGTGGCTGCGAGAACTGCGGTGGCCTGCTCGTGGCGGCTTCGGCATCGGGGGGGAGAAGCGCTGGGACGAGGGAAAAGTGAGCAGAGAGGGATGGCTCGATGCGGACGGCAGAGGCGAAGTCGCCCGCGTCGTCGACGTGTCTCAGGAGGCAGCCAGGCAGCTGCTGCGTGGCGCGCGGTGAGCGCGCGTGCGTCGAGCACACGCGCCCTGTCTACTGGCGCGGTGGAGAAGATGATTGGCAGGTGGGCTGCACAGAAGCGGGCCGGCTAAATGGGCTGCGGTAAGTTAGGTGGGTTTCTTTCTCTCTCCGTCTTTCTACTTTTGTTTCTGTTTTCTAGTTTTCTGCTGTAGTTTTGAGCTTAGGAAAAATACCAAGGCATTTTCTAAAATCCTGAAAATATTCATGGACACTTGCTGAATTATTTCAGTGGCCCAAAAATAGTTCTAGCATTATTTGAACATTTAAATTATTTATAGTATCTAAATGCCCAAAGTCAAATACAATAAGATTTAATTCAAAAATCCATAATGGCCTAGAAATATGTGCATCATTTTTGGCAGAGGTTTTTCACCTTTTTCAAAAATCATGAACTTTTCTAAAGGGCATTTGGGTTCATTGAAAATATTTTTATTGAACCTAGTTGAATTCATTTGGTGCTAGGGTTTTGTCATCCCATTTCAAGATTCAAAAATTAAACATGATGCAACACATGACTAGCTAGTCTAGGTAATACCAGAACTAGGGATGTGACAGCTCACCCCTGCTAAACAAGAATCTCGTCCCGAGATTCAAGTCGTGAGGTAAGAAGTCAGAGGGGTCACAAGCTAACACGATCTTCACGATCCAACTGTCCTTCTCAAGATGTTGATTCATTGCTTCATATTGATCTTGACATCTTGTTTTGAGAACTTCATCCAACATGACAATGAGAGGAAAGGGAGAATTTTAGAAGAATCTATCTTCTTGAGGTTCGAGCAACTTAGGATCATCACAAGGATCACATGATCAACTCACAGAATGAGACATAGAAACATCTCTGGAGCTGAAAGGCAAAACATGCATTAGGAGGGACGGAAGAACAATTGGACGAGGTTTCGAAGTAGAGGGGAAAACAATTACCATGGTTCCATAACAGGGCACCTTGGGAGAGGTGACTCATAGAATTATTCCCTTAAGTGGCAAAAAGAATTACTTTTGGTCCAGAGATCATTGAAACTCTCTATACCAGCCTAAGGAAATTCACAACGATCATTTGAAGGAGTTCGAAGGAATGGCATACTCAGATCGGAAAGGAAATTATGGTTATAGCCAACTCGGCAAACGGGAGGCACATAATTCATAAGGATCAACTTCTAGAATAAGTCATGCGGAATCCTCATGGAGAAGGGTTGAATTGCTTGTTCAAGATACTACAATAATAGATCTTCCGGCTAGGTGTGTCGGCCAGAACATCAGCCTCGTCGGGACCTACATCATAGATCTTGGAAATGTTCCAGCCATCATATCTGCCTGAGATTCAGATCTGGCTGGTAACAGGATTTTCAGACAACATGTCCAGAAAATAAAAGGTTGCAACACAAGTCAACGAGATAACGTTGCGAGATTCTCGGGAAATGAGCTATGATAGCAAGCTCCAAAACATGAGCTGGTTCTGCTACAAACATGTGAACGTGTTGTCTGAGACAAGCATGAACACATAGTAGTCTTATAATAATACGCTACCGGGTTCAGAAGGGGAACCATCATCGAGGATATCGAAGTCCTTGCATAAGTCTTGCTCTTAAGAAGGAACTTCTTCTCCTTGAGCAAATCAATCAGTGGCTTGGTGTGCTAGGAACACATATGGAGTGGAGGTAATTAATCTACCAAACCATAGAATACTTTGCACGTAGGCATGGTGACTTGGGATGATTGCAAAGGAAACAAAACAAACCTTTCTCAAATTCATGGCGACAACTTACATCTAAAGCACATGAATTCGAGGAAGTCACTTCTTCCATCCAAGCATAAGCTTCATGAACGGAACACGAAGGCATTTCTTACAAAGTTTCCAACACTAGGTTGATGTTCAACATGAATCATGGGGGAGACAAAATGCTGCTGATGGACTCCATAGCAACTCATCGGAATTTCCATATCACTGGACTTCCACCATCATGTGAACACGGTGATAGCATTGGTCAGACCAAAATATGTAATGGTGTATGCTCGAGGGATCAACCACGAGTAAGACAACATTATGAACATCGTTGGTGCTGATTTGACTTGACGATAGACCATACTCAAGTCAAAGTTTTAACAAGGCAATAGATCCAACAACTGATCACAGAGACCAACCGATGAAGATATCATCTTTCTTCAAAACACACTCAAAAGGATATCCCTTCAGAAAGAACCAATTTCGGCTAAGCTTTTTTATCTTCCAACTCTCCAAGTTGCTGTTTAGCTTAACCAACTAGCTCAGGGCATCCAACACAGATTCTTGGAGAAAGGGTGGTTTATAAGAAAACCAACTTGTTCACGAACTCAACATAGCGGTCAGGTGACAACCTGGTGATACTTCCGAGAAGATATTCATAATATCACGAACCACCGATATATTACTAAGCTCGAGAACAATCTTGCTTTTCAGGGCAAGACGATATGATCAAAGAGCAAGGGATTGATATAATCCTAACTGATTGATCGAAGAGTGCACCAGAATAAGGTCTAGGTAGCACGATCAATCTTAGGATGATGATTTAATAACCAACACGCTAAGAATGAGATTATTGTCCATTAACCACCAAGCAACAGGGTTGCTAGGAGTATTGATTTCACACATCACAGTTCACTTGTCGGCATTCCGGTTACAACAACACGGAACCGAGGAATGAATAATGATAGCGAGAAGTATCACTACGTCGAGAATTCATGAGGAATGGTGCAATTCTCATGACAATCCTGACATAAAGGGGGTAATACTCCGAGGTAGAACAGAATCAAACCCTGGATTGCCATTTTGACCTGCGGAATACAACTACTTTGACCCAATCCTGGATATGGATGAGGTACTGGAGTTTGTTTCTCCTAGTCATTCCAGAATAGAATGGCTTGACAAACCACAAGAATAATAGTCGTCGACAAACGAATGCACGCATACTCTTGATTATCAATTGATAGATGGAGGTCATAAAACAACTAAAGAGGGACAACTCAAAGGGGCATATAACTTTCTGAGTTGTGGAGGCATGGATTAGGATGTCGAGCAAAGTTCAACATTTCTTCCGGATAACCCATGCGGAGAAGGTAGAACTGGCAGAGTCACAATATAGAATGGGGAACTCATCGAGAGCACTCTTGTTGTGACCTTTTGGTTCTAGAGAACTTCTGCCAAAATGGTTCATGGTATTTGGAAGAAGGGAATACCACGGACCTCACTATCACAAAAGTTACTAATAACCTAAAGGTGCGAGCAACACTATCAACATGAGGTAAGTAGAGTGAATTTTGGGTTCAAAACCCAGGAGTAGAATACCTACTGCTAGGTAGCATCACGGGATGCTTTCGGGAATGACGACTAGATTCATCACACTGGAAACACAAAACATGGCTAGATTGCTAGGTGACTCCCTAAAAACACCTAGGGTCATAATAATAGCTCCCACTTATATGTCAAGGCAATAAATTACCTCAACGCACCGGTTAGTGTGCTTATTCTGACCATAAAGGACATCGGGAATGGAAAGAAAGGATTTGCAAATGCATCAAACTATTTAGAGACCTGGGATGACTCGGACAGCATAACGGCTGTAAATGTTCAAAAAGATTTGAGACATCATGCAAAATGGTGGCATAACCACTCTACAACATCATAACAAAATTCCGAGATCAACAGTTAACATACAGAAATAGTAGGAACTGAAACCAACAATCTTAAAGGTCTATGGATTAGTAACACGTCATCCTGATAGATAGATGAGAAGCCTAGTTCTTAAACCCCGTAGAAGAGAAGAGGATGACTCAGATCAGAAGGCCATGAGGTATAAGGAGTAAAAAGAGCCTTACGTTCCCTTCCACAGTCAATTCCCCTACATAACTAAAGCATTTCTAGACACAACTTCGACTGGTTTGGCTTGGTAAACCTACAGGCAGTCAGGCTCTAATACCAAAGCTGTCAGGACCCCGATTACAAGTCACATCGATCTAGCCAGTAACACTTCATATCACTTTGCGGCCTCACGCACGGTATTCCCACGGGTGTCGCCTTACCATGGCCCGGGACCGTTTGCGCCTTTTGGCTCACGTATATGATAGTGTCGCTAGCATCCATATGACAGAGAACCCGGCCGACATGGCTAGTCGTGAACCCAAAGCGGCACTAACCCATGGGGACAGGCATACATGAATCACATCGAGCATGTCGGTCAGCGTGTGAATCCGGGCTGTAGCACTGGCTAACAGGACTCGGGAACCCGGCTGTAGCATGCTAGGCAGGACTCGGATGTCACCGCGTGACATTTCCCGAAGGGAGACACAAGAACGAAGTGAAACACATGCCGGCCAGTCAAGTGTCCAGAGCGGTAGTCTTTGGGCTAGCAGGACTCCGGTGAACCGGGTCAGAAGCGGACTACTATGGCTCAAGGAAGCACTAGACTACATTTCCCCATAAGAGAGGCTGCCAAGGATAAACAACTAGATTGTCGGATCCCACACATACCAAGCATTTCAAACATACACACAATATGCTCGATATGTGTAAATACAACATGGCATCACAACATAACTCTACGACTCAAGTATTTATTCATTTATAACCCTGCAGGGGTGTACTTCTTCACACACGCTCTCGCCACTTACCACCATGTACACGCCGTGTATCTCGGCAACCTTCAAGCGGAAGCCTGGCGAGGGAGTCGGCCACGACCTGACTAACCACACAAGTCTCTCATCCAGGTTTATCGCCTATTCGGGTTCCATCCGCAAGGAGATCCGGCCGGGGTGTCGCTCACGGCCCCAAACGATGTGAGCAGTGTTCCCGAGACACCAAACGAGCGCCCGGTACACCGTTCCACGGTGTATCTACCGCAACATAGCCCACCCTTAGGGTCAGCGCTACGCACGGCCCCCAACACATATCCTACAAACGCCAGAAACTAGTTGCAAATCCTGGACAGAGATCGAGTTGATTAATAAGTCGAGAGATCTTGGAGTGCCCGGAGCCCAATGTGTGGTAGTAACTGTTTCATGGATCACAAACACAGAACTCAGTTCCTGAGGATGGCTGCAATGAGACAACCCACCATGTACTCCTACATGGCCTCTCACCGCTACCTTTACCAAATCGTGTTCACACACTTAGCTCACCTGCTTAATCGTAGGACATGTTCACACACCTCCGATTCATCCTCGTTAATCAGACTGACTCAACTCTAAGCAAAGAGGGCATGACAAACAAGCATGAATGAGTAGGCACAACAGGGCTCAAACAACTCCTACTCATGCTAGTGGGTTTCATCTATTTACTGTGGAATCACAGGTCACGCAGAGGATAAAGGGGTTCAGCTACCGCAGCAAGTAACAGATGAATCGTTGTTGTCCTAATGCAGTAAAAGAGAGAAGGAGTGAGAGAGTGGGATTATATCAGAATGAACAAGGGGGTTTTGCTTGCCTGGCACTTCTGAAGATAATATAGTTCTTCATCGGTGTCATCGAACTCATCGATGCGTCGTTCTTCGAGAGGGACAAACACCGGCAACACAGAAGGAACACAATCAATGCAATGCAACAATATGATGCATGATCATGACATGGCAATATGCTGTGATTTGGGCTAATGCAACAGCAAGTCATTTTGATTGAAGTCGAATTCAAAACTACATGAAATCCCAACTCCAAAACTATTATCAAAGTTGCCCTATTCATGTTTCATCCTAAACAGTGAAGTTAACTTGATCAAACATGCATGAAAATGGTACAGATGGATAGATTGCATTTTTTTGATCATTTTTCATATATAAATTATTTTATTTGGAGTTACGGTTGAATTTTTATGATTTTTAGAAGTTTAGACTATTTTCTGAATTTGTAAACCTTTTCTGATTTAAACTAATTCCAGAAACGTTTACTGCGTCAGCACTAGGTCATGCTGATGTCAGCTGGTCAACAGGGCCGGTCAAGGTCAAATATGACCTGTGGGACCCACATGTCAGCTGCTCAGGGCACTAATAATCATGATTAGCGCCTAATCTAATGACGGCCACGTCCGCAGCCGCCGGGGTTAGTCGCCGGCGACACACACACGCGGCGCAGCTCGCCGGAGTGGCGCTAGAGGCTATGGCGTGCCGCTACCGAGGGCACCGTGGGGAGCCTCGCCGCCCCATCCAGTGCACGCAGCTGGGCGCAGGGAGGCCGGGGTCGATGGCCGCGACCACTTGGGCGGCGGCCGGAGCACGGGGTTGGCCTGGAGGGCTGCAGTGCACGGTAGGAGGTGCGGGTGATGGATTTGGCTTGCTGGGGAGCTTCTGAGCACGTTAACGGGCTCGGACGCGGGCGACAGCAGTTGTGGTCGCGGCGGCGTCATGGCCGGCGGCGGCGAGCTCGGGAGCTAACGGGAGCGGTAGCTACGGCACGTATCCGACGAGGGAAACAGAGGGGAAAGGTAGCACGGCTCACGGTGGTTCGACGAGGAGGCTCAGCGGGCTCGGGGAGGACCAGTAGGCGGTGAATCGTCGATGAAGTCCGGCGAGCAGATGCGGCGGTGACGAGCTCGAAGGCGACGTTTCGGGGCGCCTGCGGTCGCGTGCTTCAGCAGAGAGGTTGAGGGGGACGCGGGGAACCTCCTGGATATGGTGGTTCAGCGAGGCGGAGGCGGTGGCTGCGAGAACTGCGGTGGCCTGCTCGTGGCGGCTCCGGCATCGAGGGGGAAAAACGCTGGGATGAGGGAAAAGTGACCAGAGAGGGATGGCTCGATGCGGACGGCAGAGGAGAAGTTGCCCGCGTCGTCGACGTGTCTCAGGAGGCATCCAGACAGCTGTATGCCATGTGAGCGCTGGCGCCGAGCACACACGCCTGCCCATCAAGCGCGGTGGAGAAGATGATTGGCAGGTGGGCTGCACAGAAGCGGGCCGACTAAATGGGCTGCGGTAAGTTAGGTGGGTTTCTTTCTCTCTCCGTCTTTCTACTTTTGTTTCTGTTTTCTAGTTTTCTGCTGTAGTTTTGAGCTTAGGAAAAAATACCAAGGCATTTTCTAAAATCCTGAAAATATTCACTGACACCTGCTGAATTATTTCAGTGGCCCAAAAATAGTTCCAATATTATTTGAACATTTAAATTATTTATAGTATTTAAATGCCCAAAGTCAAATACAATAAGATTTAATTCAAAAATCCAAAATGGCCAAGAAATATGTGCATCATTTTTGGCAGAGGTTTTTCACCTTAAAAAAATCATGAACTTTTCTAAAGGGCATTTGGGTTCATTGAAAATATTTTTATTGAACCTAGTTGAATTCATTTGGTGCTAGGGTTTGGTAATCCCCATTTCAAAATTCAAAAATTAAACATGATGCAACACATGACTAGCTAGTCTAGGTAATACCAGAACTAGGGATGTGACAACACCGCTCCACGCTGTCCAAGGTGATGCGCTGCCTTCTCCACCTGCATATTTGGTCTGCGCCTATTACTACTCAAGCATATGCGTGTGTTGACGAACGCACTGAACAGGGCGCGACAAGGAGGACTTTCGGTTTCGAGGACGGCGTCATAGTACTTGAGCTCGTCGGCATCGCCGTAGATATCGCACGCGAGGCAGAGCCGGTCGCCCGGGCGGAGGTCGCCGCAGCGGGCGTCGTTGAGGGCCGGGCTTTCCCGGCGGAACCTAGTGCGCGCGGCCCACGCCGCCCGGGATGCGAGGTCAGCCTCGGATCGCACCACTCGTCCGCATCCTTGAGGAAATTCTCGAACATGACGCTGCAGCCAGCCGTCTGCAACACCACACGCTGGGTACCACGCCGTCGGACCGCTGCGATACTCCATTCCGGTCGTGGGCGGCGGCGTCGGCGCCGGTGCTTACGGTGGCCTGCCGCTTTTGCGACTTCGCATTTCCGCGGTACTGTGGAGTGGCGGCGTTCGGGGTAGTCCGTGGGATTTGGGCCCTCGAGAGGACAGGGCGGCTGGTTTCCCGATGCTTTATACCGTCCAGATTCCGGTAATCTTTCTAGGTTTTAGGTTTTTGGATTTGGTCGGAATAATGTGCATAAACGTCCCTCAATCAAAACATAATCATACTGTGCAAATACAAAAGGGGATAATTATATTAGGAATATCTCTTCAAATTGCCTAGAGGTTGTTTTGACCAAGATAATCACATTTCAGATTACACACTAGTTTTATAAACTATTTTCCTCCGTTTCCAAAATAGATGACTCAAGTTTGTACTAACTTTAGTACAATGTTGGGTCATCTATTTTGGAACGGAGGGAGTAAGATTTAAACCCATTACTAATGGAAAAATCTTACCTTCAACCGACGGATCGCGTGTTCCGTCCGTTGGCTCCGTGTCCGTCAGATCGTCAGCTGATCAGACGGCCGAGAGCAACCCCACTCCCATCTCTGTGTACACACCGTTTCTGCAACTGAGCAGTTGTTTCGGAAAGGAGAATTTGCAACTTTCTGGCCCTTTTTTATAGCGGCGGTGACTTGCGGCTAGAGGGCTATGGAGGCGAGGGATCTCGTCGGATCTGATGAGGATGGGGCGCGGGCAGGAGGTAGGGACGTCCGGGAGCCGCGAGGGGTGGCGACACATGCAGCTAGGAAGGCGACGATGGCGAGGATTCCAGCCGGATCTTGTCGGATTCGACGAGGATGAGCCGCGGGTAGGAGGTGGGGACGCCTGGGAGCGGTGGGGGCTCATCTCGGCGAGGTCCGGTGGGGTTGACGGCGAGCGTCATAGCAAGGACCTGCAACGGCAGCGACTCACGGTGCTCCTTCAGAGGAGCATGTTTTCTAAACAAAGCTCTTGTTGCGATAGTAAGCTGTGTTTCTGAAACAATGCTCTTGTTGTAAAGAGGAACCATACACAGAGCTTTTGACAACGTTATCAATGTTTCTGAAACAAAGCTCTATTTGCAATTGATGTTCCTGAAACAAAGCTCTTTGTTGCAATAGTCACCGTTGTTTCTGAAACAACACTCTTGTTGCGAAACGGGATAGTATGTTGAGCATCTTATATCGGACAGTTTGCGAGACGGTGGATCTTTTAAAAAGATCCGCCGGTCGTGTATGGGGTTTTTGTTTCAAAGGTGTGCTTCGACTGGGCACCTATTGATAAGGGAAATGCTTTAGTATCATACTCTCCATCCATCCAGAAATACTTATTGAAGAAATGGATGTATCACTACTAGGGAAAAGCCTATACATAGGAAGTTACTAGTAGCGAGGGTTAAAAACCCTCGCTACTGCTACTTACCAGTAGCGCAGGTTTTTAAACCTCGCTGCTACTAAGTTGATAGCAGCGGCGGGTTTTAACCTCGCTACTACTAAGCGATCTCTACCGTGCCCCGGGACATGCCATAGTAGTAGCGCGGGTTTTAAAACCTCGCTACTACTAAGTTTGATAGCAGCAGCGTTGGTTTTAGCCCTCGCTACTACTAAGTGGTGCCATAGTAGTAGCGAGGTAAAACCGCTACTACTAAAGGTCCCATTTTCAAACTCTACCCCCGTGGATCGCTTTTCAGTTTTAAAAAATAAAAGAAAATGATGAAAATGTCAAAAAATAAAAGAAAATAAGTTTCCCATGTGATATGTGGTCTAGTTGGGAAAATTTGCAAATATGAATTTCGACTTTATTTGCAAAATCTCTCGAGAATTTGTAAAAATGGGCATAACTTTTGCATACTAACTCGGATGAAAAAGTTTTTTATATGAAAAATCATCTACTCGGAAAGTTACACCCAAATTTAACCAGGGGAACCCCGTTAAACATTTTCAAAGTCCTCAAAAACCAAACAGAACAAAAGTTACGGGGCTTTTAAGATCTAGAGTGGAAAAAATCGAAAAAATTTCAAACTGTCTGGTCAAACTGTGGTCAAACAATGGTCAAACTAATTGTTCTAGAATATTAGTGTTACTAAATAATATTTTTTGTTTTTTTTAATTTTGGTCAAATCTGGTCAAACTATGGCCAAACTATGGTCAAACTTTGGTCAAACTGTAGTCAAACTGTGGTCAAACTAATTAGTCAAGAAATATTAGTGTTACTAATTTTTTAGAACAGTAGTTTCAAACTCAAATAGTGAAATGTGTGACTTCATGCTCAAGCTAAATTCCTGAGGTTAATAGGATTGACATCTTACTATTGTCAGGAAAACAACAAGTGCAGACTTGGAAACGAGGGAGAATAGAACCCGGAAGTTAAGCGTGCTCAGGCTGGAGTAGTGAGAGGATGGGTGACCGTCCGAGAAGTTAGATGATTTGGAATGATGAGGGGTGATTAGAGATTAAATTGAGCAGCGATGAGGGGTGATTAGAGATTTGAGGTTAAAATAATTCAGAAATTTGAAAATTAGGGAAAAAATCGAAATATTTTTTTGAAAAAATTCAAAAAAAAAAAACCCGCGCTGGTAGTAGTAGCGCGGGTTTTTTACCCACGCGACTACTATACGTTAGCAGTAGCGCCGGCCCCCGCGCTACTAATAGGACCAAAACCCGCGCTGCTGCTAGGCTTTTCCATAGTAGTGTATCTACACGTACTTTAGATCTAAACACATTCATTTTTATTCAGTTCTCCGACAGGTATTTCCAGAGAGGGAGTAGATGCTAAGAAGAACATGTTCCTGTCATTATTTGTTTCATAATATGGAAAAATAGCTTGTGTCTCACACAATTGCGCAGGAAACTTCATTCGTAATATCTAATTTGTGTGGACTCGATCACACGGGTATATTCCAATCAATCATGTTACAATTAGCAAATTAACTGTGAGATGTTGTTTTTGTACTGGAAATATGATCAGTTCAGATAAAGAATGGTTTATGGGATGTTGGTTCGTCATTTCTATAACATATTGGCTCGACAACATGGCATTGAATTTTTTTAGAGAAAATACATTAGTTGAGCCTTGAGAAAAGGCTCAACCTAGTCCAACTTTGAATTAACAAAGCCATCAACCGGCTAGGGATTACGTATACACGGGCAACAAATATGAAACGAGAAAACAACACGACTGGATACACATGTGCTAAGAGCATCTCCAGCCGTTGGCCCCCGAGGGGATGCCTAAAATCACCGCCTGGGGGTGAGCCGGCGCAAAAAATGGCCCTGGGGACGAGTTGGTCCCCAGCCGCCCGGCCCAGGACCGCCCCAGGCGCGTTTAAAAAAGGCAAAAATATAGCAAAGTTCGACAATGTTTGGCGAAGTTCGGCATATATTACATAATAGTTGTGGATTTTTATTAAATAATATATCTAATTAAAAAAGAAACTGGCTAAACATGGAGTAGTCGCTGTTGTCGCCGCCATCCTCGCTGCCGCCATAGTCGTCGGGCTTCTCCTCCTTGACGTGGCCGTCCCTGGTGGACCCCTGACCGGCGTCGCCAACGCGAACTGGTGGCGGCAGCGCGTCGTCGTCGTTGCTGTCCTCGATGACCACGACTCCTCCTTCGTCGCGGTCCCGGCGGCGCTGCGCGAATCGCTGCAGGGCGGCGCACTAGCGCTCCCTCGCCATCTTCAGGAAGTCCTCGCGCGCCCATTCCAGGGTCGTGTCATCGTCGAGCTCGACGTCGCCCCCGTGCTCCGTCTTCACCGCGGGGAGGCCCAGCTCCGTCTTCACCGGCGCCAGCCCCGGCTCCGTCTTTGTGACACTCCAAAAATTATTAGTTGGTTTTCATCAAAAACTTTGTTTGTTTTGAAGAAGGTCATTTAAACCCTTCCAAAAATCTCTCTCTCAAAATTTTCCCCTTTGGCAAAGGATTTTATTTTGGCATCTTTTTCAACCCTGGTGTTGGTTATTAAAAACCTTTCTTCTGTTTATCCCCTTCTCAAATTTAATTCTTGGAATTTATTTTCTTTTAAAATAAAACCCTAGGAGTTTTGGGTCTTCTCTTATATTGAAACCACCCATGGTTTTACCATGCCTCTTGTGGTAAATCCTTTAAAAACCCCTCCTTCCACTTTGGGGGCAGTCCAAATATTCTGTCCCACCAAGTCCAACTCATTTTTGGATTTTATTTCATTTATTTCTTTCCCCAAAACAATTCTATCCATTATTTTGAGCCTAGGTGATTTGCAAAGACAGGGACCTAATTGCCTTTGAACTTTGATCTCAAACCAACTCCTTTGGATAGTCCCTAGCACCCACAACCTAGAACCATCAAGATCCACTCTTCTTCTTTCAAAATTTTCAAGTTTCAGCTTCTGCAAGTTTGGACCAGATTTGTCAAATTTGGTGAAATTCATATCTCCTCTTCTCCAAACATTCCACCAAAATTCAGGCAACCCCCAGTTGCAATGAGAGGCCACCCCACCAAAAATCAGCTCAAGGAGAACCTCCCACCTACTAAAATCATTCTGTCGAACACTTGGTCAGCCTTTGTTACCTTGCACTTTCGGAGAGATTCAGAGATTTGAAAGTTCGGTGTCGCTTTCTTCGTCGAGTTCATCACACCTATCAACAGTGCGCCTGGCGCGTTGTGCGCCCTCCTCCTGGCAGAGCGCCAGACGCCCCTTGACGGTGCAGGCGTCGGTGGCTGCGCCACCCGTGGCGGCCAGCGAGGGCCTGAGCCAGCTCGCCACGCCACCCGGCGCCGCCCATCGCTCCCTGGCCCTTCGCGTGGCTCATGCATGCCAGCGCACTCCCGCTGCACCGTCGTCGTGGCCCGGCAAGCACATTGCACGCCCTTTGCCGCCGACGGGCCCGCGCCGCCCCGTTCCGTCGAGCCCACCCCAAAGCTTCTAATCCAAGCTCGTTTAGTGCCTAAATGGAGCCAGTGGACCTCCACGATGACGCTCAACCACTAAACCACCCCGACCAAACCCTCAAGGCCAGAACCTTCACGGAGAACTCCGTTCACGGCCATCACCTCGGATCACCTATAAAAGGGGCCCCAAGCTTGCCCTCGAGCACGCACCACCTGCACCTCACCAACACTCCGCCAGCCACTAGGAGGACCTCGAGGAGGTCTCCTCCCCAACTCCGCCCGCCCCGTTCCGCCTCGGCCTCCACCTCGATTCACTCCGGTGAGGCCGTCCCCGGTGCCCAAACCTCGTCAGCAATCCCCTCGAGCACCCAGAAGTCTAACCCCCACTTCAATTTGCCCTTCGCAGCATTCTCCGGCGAGATCCAACTCCACCCGAACCGCCGTCCGCCGGAGCAAGGGCCGCCATCGACGTGTTGCTCGCCAGCGACCACCACCACCACCCACCGACACGGAAGGATGCGCTGAGCACAGAGGTACCACCCGATCCCCCTGCCTCGCCGTGGATCGTCGCCGGCGACCACCGCAGCTCTCGGGCGCCGACGAGCTCCGTCTCCTCGTTTGAAATTTCAAACCTGACGGGTGGGACCCGCCTGTCAGTCTCTCATTTCTTTTTAAAACAAACCGTTTTCTGAAAGCGTATTCTGGCAAAATGCGCTTTCCAGTTTGAATCGTTTTCTGGACTTTTCTGCTTAGCCCCCAGGGAAGTTTCTGTTTCATTACAGAAAGGTCCTTGGACCAAAACACTTATAACTTTTAAACAGAAAAGGATTTTTGAGTGATTTTTTTCTGCCCTATTCAATATTTTATCTAGTTTTTTATCAGAGTTATTTGAAAAAAAATTGGTATATTTCTGTACACCTCCCGGTATTTACGATAGCGCGTGTATTTTTGTATACCGTAGATACCGAAGGAGGTGACAAAACCGCAAACTTCACCCAGCTAGGCGCCGACTACTCCGAACCAGGCAAGCATGTTTGAACTTTCGATATGACGAGTGTTTTGGCATGTTTGCATTAAGTAGTTGCATGGCATGATAATGAGCACCTCGATGAATGTCATATTACATGCAAAGTGGAGACAAGTGAGTTTCGAAAATCCATAAGATATTGGATACGAGTTTGCATGGCCATGTGATGGGTTAAGAATGGGTAAGATGGCGGTGTTGTAGCATGCCGTCTTATGCCCGACTGTTTGACCAGTGTCAACATGAATCGGTCCAGTTTCCATCCGTTTCCCTCCTGTACTACCACATGTTTTTCCGCAAGGAAATATGGTTTAGTAAGTTGCAAACCGCTTTCTGGTACACACCAAATCGAGAGGCCGGGATGAGGGTTCCATGGCCTTGTATTAAAGCCTATCATCCAGTCAGGGGGCATGGGTGTTTCCGGTTGGGACCTATAGGGGGGCATCCCTTAGAGCGCGCGTATATAAATATTATCCCATGCTATTCGAGATTGTGATCTCCCCGTCTCAAAGTTTTTCTTGAACGCTGTCCAGGGTGATTCCTGGCAACGTAAGGTGGGATGCGTGTGTACTGGTTAGATGTGTTTTCTTTCGAAATACCGTAAACGGAACTAGTCCTTGTGACTACGGAAACCCGTTGGCTGTGGGAAATTTAGTACAAGCTCTGCAGAGTCAAAAATCTTTGAAACCATCTTATCCATGTCCAAGTATCGTGCTCATTATCTTCCGTTCAAAGGTCGGTCTCGGTGATGTAAACTCCTGAGAACCACATGAGTGTTAAGTCTGATTAAATGTTTATTTCCTGTGGATGAACTAACCCGTTTATTATCATGTGTTGAATATTTTCCTATGAGCAATATTTCTTGCAAGTTAACAGATATGAAAAGTGATTTTCAAGCCCTTTCTGCGATGTCGCTCAGACGTCCGACTGCAGCATTGTTATTACTTACTTTTGCTATAAGCCCTTTCTGCGATGTCGCTCAGACGTCCGACTGCGGGATTGTTATTATTTACTTTTGATATAAGCCCTTTCCGCGATGTCGCTCAGACGTCCGACTGCGGCATTGTTATTATTTACTTTTGATATAAGCCCTTTCTGCGATGTCGCTCAGACGTCGGACTGCGGCATTGTTATTACTTACTTTGATATAAGCCCTTTCTGCGATGTCGCTCAGATGTCCGACTGCGGCATTGTTATCATTTATATTTGATATAAGCCCTTTCTGCAATGTCGCTCCGACGTCCGACTGCGGCATTTTTGTCATTTACTTTCAATATAAGCCCTTTCTGTGATGTCGCCCTGACGTCCGACTGTAGCACGCATGTCTCTTACTTTCAATATAAGCCCTTTATGTGGTGTCGCTCAGACGCCCGACTGTGCCATGATTTATTTATTTGTTCACCCTTCGAGGCGCCGCTCGCATAATTCGATCGGTTTTCAGTTATTTTTACTACCACCTGACTTCCTTCTTACTAATTAATGTCGTGTTACTTCCTTTTTTGGATGTACCATACTAATTTATCATGACGCATTCATGCATGCATTTGTTATATCTTATGTCCGAACTGTCTTGCGAGTACTTTCAAAGTACTCACCTCGCTTGTTGATTTGGCCAGATGCTGACGAAGGCGATCTCATGGATGAAGAGTTCGATAGCGAGTCCAACGCCTAGAGGAATCCCAGTCAGTCTCATGCGACCCTGGTTTTGGTCGCTGTGTTATATCCGCTTCCGCTACCCAAATAATTTCATCGAGCCTCACCTCGACGCTCGATGAGCTGCCAGTGTAGGAGTCATTTTATCCAGTCCACTGTGATATTCCACCACCACTTTATCCTCGAGTCAGTAGAATGCCACCCCATTCCATTGTGTCATATCCGCCATTATGTATAATTATTGGCGTGCTTGTAATAAATGGTTGAGCACCCCAGCTCGACCCTGTAATATATTCTAATGCTACTGGCTTATTGTATCAAGATTTTGTCTACCGGTCGGGAGGATTTTTTCTCGTCTTGGACTCAAAAGGTACGCTTCTCAATAAACATTTTATTGGAAAACCGGTCGTGACAAGCTTGGTACGAGCCGTGGATGACTGTAGGAGGCCACTAGGTGCGATCGCTAATTGGTTATTAGCATAATAGAGCTAATTCATATTTTTACAAATGTAGTCAATTTCTGACAGTCAACATAAATTTATGATCTGACCACTCAGAATTTTTGCCTACTTTTGTAGATGGCCGGCAATGACTGCGAGTCACAGATGTTCGCCAACATGCCTGATGGGTTCGTCAAGCTTCTCTCCTTCATCGTCCAAGTTGCGATGGGGCCATCTGTGCGCCCAGTCTTCATACTCTCTCAGCACAAGGTCAACGACAGTCTAACCATGCACCAGGCCGCGGTGCAATTCAAAGGAGGGCGTGTTGAGTTACGCTGTTTCCGGTTCTTGGGGAGAGCCATGCCTACGGAGAAGCATGCGATGCAGATGGCAGCCCGTGAGGTGATAGCTCGTCTCAGGGATGTCCTTCCTTCGATGAAGACTCGTCGTTACCGGTACCTTCCATGTCACGTGCCATACACCTATCACTACGCGTTCTCTTTCCCAGAGGAGAACGAGACGAGGCTTTTGAGATGCTTATCGAGTATCTCCGGGCTCCGGAGGCAGCCTTCGACAACCTGGTGGACGACCTTGTGGCTACCCGCATGGACTCAGTCCATGGCTGTGCCGCCAACAGGAGGGGGCTCCTGCACACCGCACCGCCACTGACTTTCGTCTCGTCATCGGCATCTTTTGCACCTACTACTCTCGCCACTACTCGTCGCCTGCCTACCACTGAGGAGTTCAACCAAGTCATTGCACCTACTCCAGTTCATTCTGCACCACCCCTTGCGCTCACTCCTATTCGTGTTGTCCCGCATAGGGCGCCAGCTCCTCCAACTCAGCGCAACACTTCACGTCTGGAGCCTATTAGCGAGGAGGAGGTTGAGTCCCCAGCCTCACTGCGCCTCACCCTCGGCAGGCCAAGGGAAATCCTTACCATCTCCGACTAAGTACTCTTAGCCGCCATGTGATGTACCGACTTGTACGAATGTTTATATGTACATAGGCAGTGAGAAGTAGCTTGTTTGCGCATCATGTAGGAACTGGAAGAAGTGCACTAGCCTAAATAACGTGTCAGGTATATGTATGCATATCCTGAGTGATGTATTGTATAATTACTGCTTGCGTGTAAGATATGTAATGAGCAGTCCTTCTCCGCACGCAAACGTTCATTCTCTGAAAAAAAATCTTGGGGCATTTAAGACTTTTTCCGTCTTCATGAATTTATTGACTTTTGCGACTCAATTTCTTTTCTTATGAATTTTACAAAATATATCCCCAGAGTGAACAATGTCTCGTCCTTGGACGCGCTCCATGCCAACTCCGCCAGAGCAAAATTATGGCACACAACCAAGCAACAATTTCACACAGGGGCAGTCAAGTCAACAGGATAGTGAAACGGCACGTTCCCAAATGTGCCATCTTTATGAGCAAAGTCAGCAACAACATCAGGAAATGATGAACCAAGTCATCAATATGGGAAATCACCGTGGGCGATATCAGCAGCAATCAAAGTTATCTCGAGCTACAGTAAGACGCTGGCCCCAAACATTTTCTCATACTGACAAACCTCTTGAGGCCGAGGACTGGCTTCGAGACATGGAAAGAAAATTAATTATTTCCCAGTGTTCAGATCTTGAGAAAGTGCTATATGCACCACACTATCTCACTGGAGCAGCTACATCGTGGTGGGAAAATTTCCTACACATGCACCCCAATGAACATAATATAACCTGGGAGGAGTTCAAAGAAGGCTTTCATGGAGCACATATTCCTAAAAGTCTTATGAAGATCAAAAAAAGAGAATTTGACGACCTCAAGCAAAGGACCATGACGGTGTCAGAATACAACAGTCAGTTTACTCTGTTGTCTCGCTACGTTAACGAGGAGCGTATGTCTGAAAGCAAGAAGATGGAAAAAATTCCTAGACGGTCTGGCGCCCGCGCTTAAATGCAAGCTGGTTGTGCACACCTTCCCTGATTTTAAAACGCTGGTGGATAAGGCCATTACCTTGGAAAATGAGAGACGCAGCTTGGAAGATTTCCGCAAGCGAAAAAGGGACCAGACTAATCATGCTCGCAACCACCGCAGCAAGACAGATTTTCAGAAAGGTGGGACACCCAAACCCACGACAAACGTCTCACGCCCAATCAAGAATTTCCATGCAAGGGACAAGGAGTTCACATACCGCCCATGCGTTACTTGCTACGCTTGTGGAGAAGAAGGGCACTATGCCAAGCAGTGCCCCAAGCGAAGGAACTCGACCCCAAAGCCGAACAAAGGAGGCAATAATTCGGCGCCAAAGCCCCAGATATCATCTGAACCACGTGACCAAAGAGGAAGCACAGAATGCCCCAGATATCATACTCGGTACGTTTCCTGTCAACACAATACCTGCCATGGTTTTGTTTGATTCTGGAGCTTCTCACGCATTCATTTCAAAAAGTTTTGCCTTGCAAAATAATTTTTCGATGCTTCCCTAGGAAAAATCTATGATCGTCAAGTCCCCTGGGATTAAGCAAGTTACCCAGAGTTATTGCCAAGGTGTGGTTATTGAGTTTGAAGGGTTGAAGTTTCACGCCAATCTCATTGTGTTGGAAAATAAAGGACTGGATGTCATCTTTGGGATGGATTGGTTAACCACCAACAAAGGTTTTATTGACTGCTTCGACCGGAACGTAATTCTCACCCACCACCACGGGAAGACAATAAAAGTTTCAGCCAAAGAAAGAAAAATATCCCGGCAACCAAGATTGAACAAGGTGGATATTTCGAATTAAGCAAGGTTCGATGGTGTGTGAATTTCAGACGTATTTCGAAGAACTACCGGGCATGCCACTGCACCGAGAGATAGAATTCAGCATTGAGCTAGCACCGGAACCGCCCATATACAACAAACCATACAGAATGGCACCATCCGAATTGGTAGAACTGAAGAAGCAAATAAAAGAATTACTGGACAAAGGATATATATGAGCCAGCTCCTCACCTTGGGGTTCACCAATTTTATTTGCCAAAAAGAAGGATGGAACTCTGAGATTGTGTATAGACTATAGAGCTCTTAACATGGTCACAATCAAGAACAAATACCCGATGCCATGGATAAATGATTTATATGATCAGCTCGCTCAGGCCAAGGTATTCTCAAAAATTGACTTGAGGTCGGGATACCATCAATTAAAGGTACGAATAGAAGATATTCCCAAGACGGCATTCACCTCTAGATACGGATTATATGAGTTCACCGTAATGCCATTAGGACTAACGAACGCCCCTACATATTTTGTTCACCTCATGAACAAAGTATTTATGAAGTTTATGGACAAGTTTGTTGTGGTATTTATCGATGATATTCTGATATACTCCAAGACACCAGAAGAGCACGCTGAACATCTCCGAATTGCACTAGGGGAACTCAGGAAACATCAATTGTACGCTAAATTCAGCAAGTGTGAGTTTTGGCTAAGGCAAGTAGGTTTTCTGGGCCACGTACTAACGCAAGAGGGTATTGCCGTAGACCCGGAAAATGTCAAGGCCGTACTTGGCTGGAAACCACCAGCTAGCGTAACGGACGTACGAAGTTTCTTGGGAATGGCAGGATACTACCGAAGATTTATTGAAGGATTCTCCACCATAGCAAAGCCAATGATGCAGCTACTCAAGAAAGACAAGAAGTTTGAATGGACGGAAGCTTGCGAGAAAAGTTTCCAAGAATTAAAAAGGAAATTAACGACAAAGACCGGTATTAATTGTGCGGACATACACAAGAATTTTGAGGTGTATTGTGACGCATCCCGGAAGGGCCTCGGATGCGTGTTGATGCAAGAAGGCAAGGTAGTCGCATATGTTTCCAGACAAATTCGCAAGCATGAGGAAAATTATCCTACTCAATACCTGGAGTTAGCAACAGTTATTCATGCACTCAAGGAATGGAGACACTTTTTACTTGGAAATCGTTGTGAAATATACACGGACCATAAGAGCCTCAAGTATATTTTCACACAACCGGAACTGAATTTACGGCAACGACGCTGGTTGGAATTAGTGAAGGATTATTACGTTGGAATCCACTACCATCCAGGAAAAGCAAATGTAGTGGCAGACGCTCTAAGTCGGAACCCTACCCCAAACGATGACAACCTACCAAACCTGAGCCTAAATTTCGGCAGGAGTTTGCTAAACTCAACTTGCTGGTAGTTACCGAAGGCAGCATACCGAATTTAGAAATGCAGCCTACCTTGATAGAAAAGATTAAAGAGGCTCAGCATGGACACCCCAGCATTGAAGGCATTAAGCGGAAAGTGAGTTTGGCAAGGCCTCTGAATTCTTTATCGACGAAGATGGAATATTGTGGTACGGAAATAGACTTTGCGTACCAAATATCAAGGACCTTAAACAGCAGATCTTAGCTGAAGGCCACACCGCCCCGTATTCAATCCATCCTGGAGGGACAAAAATGTACAAGGATATTCAGGAAAAAATTTCGTGGCACGGTCTAAAAAGGGACATAGCCACGTTCATCGCATGTTGTGACTCTTGTCAACGCATCAAGGCCGAGCACCAGAAACCGGCCGGACTTTTATAGCCAAATAAAATACCCGAGTGGAAATGGGACGAGATTAGAATGGATTTTATTGTTGGGCTACCTCGGTCACGGCACGAAAATGATGCCATATGGGTCATCACTGATAGACTGACTAAAGTAGCACACTTCATCCCCGTGAAGACCACCCACACCACTTAGAAGCTTACCAGGCTTTATCTCTCCCGTATCGTCTGCTTACATGGAGTTCCAAAGATAATAATATCAGACAGAGGCACTCAATTTATCTCCCGATTTTGGGATCACTTACAACAAGCTCTGGAACTCAATCATGGCGTTCGACCGCATACCACCCCTGCATCGATGGACAAACTGAACGCGTAAACCAAATTCTAGAAGACATGCTAAGAGCATGTGTCCTCACCTATGGGACCAGTTGGGAAGAAAGCTTACCATACGCAGAGTTCGCATACAACAATAGTTACCAAGCCAGCCTGCAAATGGCACCATTTGAGGCTCTGTACAGGCGGAGATGTCGTACCTCGCTAAATTGGTCAGAAACCGGAGACAGCCATATCTTCGTCCCAGACATGCTCAAGGAGGCTGAAGATAAAGTTAAGCTGATTAGGGATCGACTCAAGATAGCCCAAAGTCGACAGAAGAGTTATTACAATCAAAAACATCGGGGAGTCAGTTTTGAACCCGGTGAGTTTGTGTATGTACGAGTATCTCCTATGAGGGGCCTGCAACGATTCAAGATTAAGGGGAAGCTAGCACCAAGATTCATCGGACCATTCTGTATAGTGGCTTGAAGGGGCATGGTAGCCTACCAGCTAAACTTACCTGAAGAATTATCCGATATCCACGACGTATTCCACGTCTCGCAATTAAGGAAGTGCGTAAGCAACCCAGAGAAACAAGTATCCCATGAAAACATTGACATACAACCAGACCTCACCTATCGGGAGCATCCAGTAAAAATATTAGAGGAATCTGAAAGAAGGACCCGACAGAAAACCATCAAATTTTTTAGAGTCCAGTGGAGCAACCACACCGAGAGAGAATCCACTTGGGAAAGAGAGGACTTTCTTCGGACAGAGCACCCACACTTATTTGAGGATCAGCTGAAATCTCGGGGACGAGATTTTTCCTAAGGGGGTAGGTGTTGTGACACTCCAAAAAAATTTAGTTGGTTTTCATCAAAAACTTTGTTGGTTTTGAAGAAGGTCATTTAAACCCTTCCAAAAATCTCTCTCTCAAAATTTTCCCCTTTGGCAACGGATTTATTTTGGCATCTTTTTCAACCCTGGTGTTGGTTATTAAAAACCTTTCTTCTGTTTATCCCCTTCTCAATTTAATTCTTGGAATATATTTTCTTCTAAAAGAAAACCCTAGGAGTTTTGGGTCTTCTCTTATATTGAAACCACCCATGGTTTTACCATGCCTCTTGTGGTAAATCCTTTCAAAACCCCTCCTTCCAATTTGGGGGCAGTCCAAATATTCTGTCCCAACAAGTCCAACTCATTTTTGGATTTTATTTCATTTATTTCTTTCCCAAAACAAATTTGTCCATTATTTTGAGCCTAGGTGATTTGCAAAGCAAGTACCTAATTGCCTTTGAACTTTGATCTCAAACCAACTCCTCTGGATGGTCCCTAGCACCCACAACCTAGAACCATCTAGATCCACTCTTCTTCTCTTCAAAATTTTCAAGTTTCAGCTTCTGCAAGTTTGGACCAGATTTGTGAAATTTGGTGAAATTCATATCTTCTCTTCTCCAAAAATTCCACCAAAATTCAGGCAACCCCCAGTTGCAATGAGAGGCCACCCCACCAAAAATCAGTTCAAGGAGAACCTCCCACATACCAAAATCATTCTGTCGAACACTTGGCCGCCACTGTTACCTTGCACTTTCAGAGAGATTCAGAGATTCAGAAAGTTCAGTGTCGTTTCTTCGTCGAGTTACATCACACTGTCAACGATGCGCCTGGCGCGCTGGCGCACGGCCCTCCTCCTGGCGAGGCGCCAGACGCCCCTTGACAGGTGCAGGCGTCGGTGGCGGCGAGCCTCGCCCGGTGTTGCGATTCTGCGATGGCTGCGCCACCGTGGCGGCCAGCGAGGGCTCGAGCCAGCTCGCCACGCCACCCGCCGCCCATCGCCTCCTCGGCCCTCCACGTGGCTCATGCATGCCACCGCACTCCCGCTGCACCGTCGCCATGGCCCGGCAAGCACAGGGCACGCCCTCTGCGGCCGACGGGCCCGCGCCGCCCCGTTCCATCTAGCCCACCCCAAAGCTTCTAATACAAGCTCGTTTAGTGCCTAAATGGAGCCAGTGGACCTCCACGATGACGCTCAACCTCTAAACCACCCCGACCAAGCCCAGCGCCGCCGAAACCTTCGCCGGAGAACTCCGTTCACGACCATCACCTCAGATCGCCTATAAAAAGGGGCCCCGAGCTCGCCTTCGAGCACGCACCACCTGTGCACCTCACCAACACTCCGCCAGGCCACTAGGAGGACCTCGAGGAGGTCTCCTCCCCCAACTCTGGCCGCCTGCCCGCCTCAGCCTCCACTTGATTCACTCCGGTGAGGCCGTCCCGGCGCCCGAACCTCGTCAAGAATCCTCGAGCACCCGTAAGTCTAACCCCACTTCAATTTGCCCTTCGCGGCACTCTCGTGAGATCCAACTCCACCCGAACCGCCGTCCACGGAGCAAGGGCCGCCATCGACGTGGTGCTGGCGCGACCACCACCACCACCCACCAACGCGGAAGGATGCACTGAGCACGAAGGTACCACCCGATCCCCCTGCCTCGCCGTGGATCGCCGCCGGCGACCACCGCAGCTCTCGGGCGCCGACGAGCTCCGTCTCCCTGTTTGAAATTTCAAACCTGACGGGTGGGACCCACTGTCGATCTCTCATTTCTTTTTAAAGCGAACCGTTTTACGAAAGCGTATTACGGCAAAATCGCTTTCCGGTCTGAATCGTTTTCGGACTTTTTCGCTTAGCCCCGGAAGTTTCTGTTTCATTACAAAAAGGTCCTTGGACCAAAACACTTATAACTTTTAAACATAAAAGGAGTTTTGAGTGATTCTTTTTCTGCCCTCTTCAAAATTTTGTCTAGTTTTTTATCAGATTTATTGGAAAAATATTTGGTATATTTATGTACACCTCACGGTATTTACGATAGCGCGTGTATTTTTGTATACCGTATATACCGAAGGAGGTGACGGAACCGCAAACTTCACCGAGCTAGGCCCCGACTACTCCGAACCAGGCAAGCATGTTTGAACTTTTGATATGATGAGTGTTTTGGCATGTTTGCATTAAGTAGTTGCATGGCATGATCATGAGCACCTCGATGAATGTCATATTACATGCAAAGTGGAGACAAGTGAGTTTCGAAAATCCATAAGATATTGGATATGAGTTTGCATGGCCATGTGATGGCGTAAGAGTGGGTAAGATGGCAGTGTTGTAGCATGCCAGTCTGATGCCTCACTGTTTGACCAGTGTCAACATGAATCGGTCCAGTTTCCATCCGTTTCCCTCATGTACTACCACATGTTTTTCCGCAAGGAAATATGGCTTAGTAAGTTGCAAACCGCTTTCTGGTACACACCAAATCGAGAGGCCGGGATGAGGGTTCCATGGCCCTGGATTAAAGTCTATCATCCGGTCAGGGGGCATGGGTGTTTCTGGTTGGGACCGAGAGAGGGCACCCTTAGAGCGCCAGATATAAATTTGGTCCCATGCTATTCGAGATTGTGATCTCCCCGTCTTAAAGTTTTTCTTGAACGCTGTCCAGGGTGATTCCTTGCAATGTAAGGTGGGATGGGTGTGTACTGGTTAGATGTGTTTTCTTCCGAAATACCGTAAACGGAACTAGTCCTTGTGACTACGGAAACCCGTTGGCTGTGGGAAATTTAGTACAAGCTCTACAGAGTCAAAAATCTTTGAAACCATCTTATCCATGTCCAAGTACCGTGCTCATTATCTTCCGTCCCAAGGTCGGGCCTCGGTGATGTAAACTCACGAGAACCACATTAGTGTTAAGTCTGATTAAATGTTTATTTCCTGTGGATGAACTAACCCGTTTATTATCATGTGTTGAATATTTTCCTATGAGCAATATTTCTTGCAAGTTAACAGATATGAAAAGTGAATTTCAAGCCCTATCTGCGATGTCGCTCAGACGTGCGACTGCGGCATTGTTATTACTTACTTTTGATATAAGCCCTTTCTGTGATGTCGCTGAGACGTCCGACTGCGGCATTGTTATTATTTACTTTTGATATAAGCCCTTTCTGCGATGTCGCTCAGACGTCCGACTGTGGCATTGTTATTATTTACTTTTGATATAAGCCCTTTCTGCGATGTCGCTCAGACGTCCGACTGCGGCATTGTTATTACTTACTTTGATATAAGCCATTTCTGCGATGTCGCTCAGACGTCCGACTGCGGCATTGCTATCATTTACATTTGATATAAGCCCTTTCTGCGATGTTACTCCGACGTCCGACTGCAGCATTGTTGTCATTTACTTTCAATATAAGCCATTTCTGTGATGTCGCCCCGACGTCCGACTGTGGCACGCATGTCTCTTACTTTCAATATTAGCCCTTGATGTGGTGTCGCTCAGCCGCCCGACTGTGGCATGATTTATTTATTTGTTCACCCTTCGAGGCGTCGCTTCAGACACCCGATCGGTTTTCAGTTATTTTTACTACCACCTGACTTCCTTCTTACTAATTAATGTCGTGTTACTTCCTCTTTTGGATGTACCATACTAATTTCTCATGACGCATTCATGCATGCATTTGTTATATCTTATGTCCAAACTGTCTTGCGAGTACTTTCAAAGTACTCACCTGGCTTGTTGATTTGGCGGAATCTTGTGAAAAGGCGATCTCATGGATGAAGAGTTCGATAAGCGAGTCCGACGCCTAGAGGAATCGGTCGGTCTAAATGCGACCTGGTTTTTGGCCACTGTGTTATATCCGCTTCCGCTACCCAAATAATTTCATCGAGCCTCACCTCGACGCTCGACGCTCAATATATTCCAGCACCACTTTATCCTCGAGTCAGTAGAATGCCACCCCACTCCATTGTGTCACATCCGCCATTATGTATAATTATTGGCGTGCTTGTAATAAATGGTTGAGCACCCCAGCTCGACCCTGTAATATATTCTAATGCTACTGGCTTATTGTATCAAGATTTTGTCTACCAGTCAGGAGGATTTTTTCCTCGTACTGGACTCAAAAGGTCGGTTTCTCAATAAACATTTTATTGGAAAACCGGTCGTGACAGTCTTGGGCTTGACGAAGCACAGAGGAGCCTACGAGGAGGCGCGCCGGCCGCCCTCGTTGATGACGATGCCCGGTATTGCGAGTGCGCCCGTGACGGCGTCTCCATGAGCTCGGCCTTGACGCCGAGCAGCGCCGGCTCACTACAAGAAATATGTCAACTAGTGACCTTCTGTAAGTGACCTTGGAAGAATTGGTCATAGATCTATGACCATTTCACAACAATTGGTCAAAAGCTGTTCGGCGGGCTCCAAACCCTAAACCATTGCGACCATTTTGGTCAGAAAGGTTGTAATTTCCTTTCACGAAATGGTCACAAAGAAAACAGTGCTAGTCCGCTTCCTTATTTCTAGTTGTTAATGACCAATATAGATGGTCATAGCAGAAAGGTCGTAATTTCCTTTCACGAAATGGTCACAAAGCAAACAGTGCTAGTCCGCTACCTAATTTCTAGTTGTTAATGACCAATATAGATGGTCATAGCCTAGTAGATTGTGGTGGGTTGTGATGACTAGGAGCCATCTCATCAGTTTTGCCTATGTGTCATGTCCATGTGGCAGTTTTTGCCCTAGGTTGTGAAGCAACCTATATTTCTGTTATTCCCAAAATTCCCAAAAAAATCTCATAAATGTTTTGGATCATATCTTCATCAAATATGTCAAAAACATTCCTTTCCTAGTTCAAAAATAATTCGAAAATATTCATTTTCCTATTACGATCGTGAGCAAAGCACTTTGTGAAGGAAGTACCACTTTGGCATGTCCAAATAGTATCCATTTTCTACTGGCTTTCCTATGCCCAAATAACCATCCTCCACCAAATGCCAGCTCAATCCATTCATTATTTTGAGCCGAGCTTCAACATTCAGTATTTATGTCCAAAGGTGGTACTTTGTAAAGCAAGTACCACCTAGGCTCCTCCTTTTGAGGTGAAAATTTGTGAAGACGGTCTTCTTAGTAACTCGATCATCCTCAGCCAAAACTCACGCCCATTAGCCATGTGCATTTCCGTGCATCAAATCAAACACTTGGCTGCTTATTCATGTTTAAGCATCGATCGGTCTCCTCATGAGAATCTTATGTTGTAATTTTCTTCCTAGCACCTACCTGGGGAGTGCCCAACCCACTAGACATACGTAGGCCGCCCAGAGCACATGGCAACGCCACGGTCACGCGGTGACCACGCGGTGGGCATGCGAGTTTACGCGTTCTAGAGTTGGGGCCCTCGGCCACCGCCCAAACCTCGACGTATCGCCACCAAACCATGTATTTATGATAAAATAGATACTTATGTACCGCGAAATGATTTTTGGAAAAAATAAAGAGCAAACTTTGAGGCAGCTGCAGTTCAAATTTGACCCGCTTCCAACTGAATCGACGGGAATTTGTCTTTTTCACCAGAGGTGGATCAAAATTTTTGACACCCAACCATTTTGTCAATTTTGCATTAAATATGGCCTAGTATTTTATAAAATTGATTAGGTCCAATTTTGCAACAAATATATGGTAGGTCCTTCACAAAAAACCCTCCTTTGGGGCACTCGGAAAATGGAAAATGAATTTTCCGTGCAAAGAAAAAGAAAACTCCCTTAGGAAACATTGTTTGGAATTCCAATATGCACCTTTGTGCACTATATGAGGTCATTTGAACAAAATATGCCATGAATGTGGCCATAAGATTGATCATTTGGCTTGAAAGACATGAATCTTCACGCATGGTAGCTCATTTCTGAGAACACTTTTTAAAATAATTACCGTATTACAAGTTTATTATTTTTCCTGGAAACTTGGCCATATATAATGACACAATGCGAAGGTTTTCCAATTTTTTGATTTTTTTTAAATTTTTTATGCCCGTTTCAAAATGCGGTCAAAACGGCGGGCTTGACCGTTGCTAGCTAGTGGTTGAATCTTGGAAAACTTTTTGTATTTTGTGATAAAATAGATACTTATGTACCTAGAAATGATTTTTGGAAATAATAAATAGCAAACTATGAGGCACCTGCAGTTCAAATTTGACCCGTTTCCACCTGAATTGGCGGCAATTTCTCTTTTTCACCAGAGGTGGATCAAAACTTTTTACACCCAACCATTTTTTAATTTGTGCATTAAACATGGCCTAGTATTTTATAAAATTGATTTGGTCCATTTTTGCAACAATTATTTGGTAGTTCCTTCACAAAAAAACCTCCTTTTGGGCACTCGGAAAATGGAAAATGAATTTTCCGTGCGAAGAAAATGAAAACTCCCTTAGGCAACATTGCTTGGAATTCCAAGATGCACCCTTGTGCACTATATGAGGTCATTTGAACAAACTATGCCATGAATGTGGCCATAAGATTGATCATTTGGCTTGAAAGCCATGAATCTTCACGCATGATAGCTCATTTCTGAGAACACTTTTTTAAAATAATTACCGTATTACAAGTTTATTATTTTTCCTGGAAACTTGGTCACATATAATGACACAATGCGAAGGTGTTCCAATTTTTTGATTTTTTTTGAATTTTTTATGCCCGTTTTAAAATGCGGTCAAATCGGCGGGCTTGACCGTTCCTAGCCAGTGGCTGAATCTTGGAGAACTTTTGGTATTTCTATGATAAAATAGATACTTATGTACCTAGAAATGATTTTTGGAAAAAATAAATAGCAAACTATGAGGCAGGTGCAGTTCAAATTTGACCCGTTTCCAACTAAATCGGCGGCAATTTGTCTTTTTCACCAGAGATGGATCAAAAAATTTTACACCCAACCATTTTGTCAATTGATTAGGTCCATTTTTGCAACAATTATTTGGTAGTTCCTTCACAAAAAACCCTCCTTTGGGGCACTCAGAAAATGGAAAATGAATTTTCCGTGCAAAGAACATAAAAACTCCCTTAGGCAACATTGTTTGTATGACACCCCAAAATTTTTTTAACCTGGTTTTGTTAAAAATTTTGCTAGGAAATTTAACTTTCCTTTTTCTTGTTTTTTCTTGACTTCAGAACCATTCTTTTCTTGGTTATCTTGGAGTTGTTCCCTAAGATGAAAAAAATCTTTTACTTATGATATTGGACTTGTTTACCCTCTCAAGAAAATATTTTCTGTTATCAGAAGAATTAATTATATAATATTCTACTTGATCTTTCTTTTCTTGAAAAAAATGGTTTCCCATAGTTTATTGGTCCCATTTGTACTACAACCCTTTTATATATTTATTCAAAAATCCCACCATAATTTGGAGATGTCATATGGAGTATTTGAACAACTTTTGCGCAAAAATATCTTCTGCCCATTGAATATTTTGAGCTCTACACCATATTTTCAAATCTGGTCCAGAGAGCATTTTTACACTACAACCTATTCAAATATTTCTTTAAAACTTCTACCAAAATTATGGGATATCAGTAGGAGCATATTATTCAACTTTATGCCATAACCTAATGTTGTTATTTGGAAAAACTGAGTGAACCATCCTCTTTTCCATTCTGGTCCAACCTGAGGTTTTGTACAGCAACCACCCTTTTAGTTGCTCCTTGATCCATGATTCCTTTTCCTACTTGTAGTCCTCCTTGCCAAACCCTTAAGTCCAGGAGAGTGGACCCATTGGATGATTCTAAGTGCATGCAACCATGCCCTGTTCTTTCTGTCCAGAATTGGAGTTTTGCAAAACTTGCACTAGCAAGTTTGTGCTTTGGGCAAACTAACCTTGACACCCTCTCTTTTATCTAAAGAGACCCCACTCTGTATGTTTTGGCCACTCCAAGAACTGCCTAGGAGCCTTTGGCATTTTGTCAAACACCTTGAGAGCGTGGACTGTTCTGACTTGAGTTTTTGTTTACACTGTGAACTTAATACCCTGACCAGGCCAACTTGTCCCATGGTTTTGCCCTAACCTATAACCCCACCCTGCTAACCCTCTTGTGGCTTGGAGCCCTCTACCATGCCATAGCATTTCGTCGAGCACGTCCCGCGCGTGCTCTGGGCGCGAACAGAGCACGCGCTTTGCACGTGCCGCGCCCGAGCCGACGCGTCGCGCCCCGATTTCTGCACGCCCTGCAGAGCCACGCCACCCACTAAGCTCCTCATCGCTACGCGCCAAGCCGCCCTCGCCACGTCTCCGGCAGGCTAGCAGCTAGCCCCAATGCCGCCCGACAGCCCCTGCAATGGCCAGCGCCGCCGAGCCGCGCCCGCTCGCCAGCTCACCCCTGGAGCAGTACCCACTCGTCCGCTAGTTCCTGCCGCCATCCCCAGCCTCACCACGTTGCCGGCAAGCTACAGAATCGGTCGCCGACGAGCTCATCCACTGCCGCCGCGAACCGACGTAGGAGCACTATAAAAGGAAGTCCCTCGAGCCCTACGAGCACACGAGCAGCCTCACACCGTACTCCTAGTGCCCCATTGCCGTCAATTGAAGAGAAAGAGGCCGTCTTCCCCAACTCCGGCCGGTCCGGCTCCCGCCACTTCCCAGCTCTGTTCACCGCAACCAGGGCCTCCCCCTCTCCACTCTCTCCACCAAAAGTCCTCTCTTCCTCCCGTGAACCTTTCCCCCTGCTCGATTTTGATCGGGAGCCACCGTAGCCCCAAAACCACTCTGCTCCCGAATGCCTCCTCCGCCGCGAAGCTCGCCGCCGGCAGCTCACTCCGTCCCCACCGACCCAACGACCACCGGAAGGAACGCCCCGGTCTTGCGGATCCATGCCGACCCTCTGGAGCCCGTGGGGAGCAGCCCTTCGCCGGCGCTGATCTCCGTCGCCTCGCCGCCGTTCGGGCAGAGGAAGAGGAGGGAGGTGGACTGGTCAAACCTGACCAGTGGGCCCCCTGGACCCACTGTCAGTGACCCCGCCCCAGTCCACATGGGTTAAGTGGAGACGTAAATCACAAAGTACGTCTTCGACGTGTACCGGTTCGAAGCGTTTTCTTTTCTTTTTCTGTTTTATTTAAAAACCAAAAATTTGACTAAACTTTGACTGGCTATAACTTTTAAAATATAACCCCAAATGAATTGATTCTTTTTCCTACCTCTCTCAAATTTGACCTAATTTATTTTAAGATTTATTCGAAATTTTTTCAAAACAACTTTTTGTGCTGTTTTGAGTCTATGTGTTAATTCAAATTTATTCAAAATAGGACTTTTGGAGAAGAAGAAAGCTTGCAAAAGTTTCTAGGGTGCACCCTGCCTCTACACAAACTGAAGGCAAGCATTCTGAACCCGACATAATATGTTTGGTGTGTTCGTTGACACGTTTATAACACCACCTCATTTTGGAATACTCGTTATTTCATGTGATATGATCATTTGCATGGATGCATTTTAGTGATCTCCTTGTTGTTGAAAATGATTATACTTGTGATAGTAGCCATTCTCATGTGCCTTGCATGCATGCCGGAAAGGAATCCGGGAAAGCCTCTGCCTTGGGGAGGCGTGAGCTTGTCGCCGGCCCCCGTCGGGATGGTTATGCCCGGTATGGCATGGTAAGGTATAGTGAGTGGTGACCTTGTTGGTTGAAATATATTTTTGTTATATATGTTATGCAGGGAATTTAAAACCCTCCTGAGTCGACCGTATATCGATTCTTATTCCAGTGAACCCCATACTTGCTTCGTACTACCACTTGTCCCTACAACAAGTAGGGTACGGTTCAGTCAGTCGTCAACCCCTTTCAAGCACACACCGTACAGAGAGGCCATGGTGGAAGATATCGGTTGAAGCCGGTAGGCATGCCACCTGGTCCGGGGGCATGGGTGTTTCCGGTTGAGACCGAGAGGGGAGGCCACCCCTTAGAGCGCGCATTATAAATTTGATCCCATGCTACGCGAGGTTGCAGCCTCCCCACTTAGATTTTTGCTTGACAGATGTCATGGGTGATTCCAGACACGGGTAAGTTAAGCTGGTGTGTGCAAGTCAGGTGTGTTTTCAATTAAAAGACCATAGACGGAATTAGTCCCGAAGGACTAAAGAAATCTGTTACTCGTGGGTAATGAGTACACCCTCTGCAGAGATTAAACCTATTCGAATAGTCGTGTCCTCGGTTAAGGATTCCAGTCTAGGATGGGTCAAGTGTCGGCCTTCGGAGAAGAAACTGTTAGACCCGAACAATGAATCGTGACATGTGACTTGTGGTGATTATGATTATTATTTCTGTTATGGACTAACCCCATGAACTTTATTTATGTTGTGGACTAAGCCGTTATATTATTCGAATTATTGAGTATCCCTGGGATGGTACTACCTCCTGGATATTCACTGTGTTTATGCATAAGCCCTTTAAGTGGTGTCGCTCAGACGCACGACTGTGGCATTTATTTTTAAAGCCCTTTATGTGGTGTCGCTCAGACGCCCGACTGTGGCATTTTGTTTAAAAGCCCTTTATGTGGTGTCACTCAGACGCCCGACTGTGGCATCTATTTTCTTAAAGCCCTTTTAGTGGTGTCGCTCAGACGCCCGACTATGGCATTTATATTTTTAAAGCCCTTTATGTGGTGTCGCTCAGACGCCCGACTGTGGCATTTATTTTTCTTAAAGCCCTTTATGTGGTGTCGCCAAGACGCCCGACTATGGCATTCTTGTTATTGACCATCAATTCGAGACGTCGCTTCAGACATCCGAACGATGCATTTTATTCCAGCCCCGTCATTACCTATTCACTGTTACATTTTAATGATCTGCTTGCATGCATTAGAGATTTTTTTCTTTATAACTGACGATGTGATCATAGAACATTTCAGTGCTTACTTGTCACTTATATTATACCGGTGTTCGAAATGTTTGCGAGTACATTCAAAGTACTCACTAGCTTGTCCCTGGCTATTGTCTTGGCCAGATTTCTTACGTGGAGAGGAGCGTTGCGACGGCAAACCCGGAACCTACGCAATGGTGATAGCAGCCTCGCGAAGATAAGAGTTAACCTGGTCAGCTGTTCCCGTGGGAAATGGAGTCCCATAGACGCTGATGATCTACAAACCGCTTCCGCCATCAACCACTAGAAACAATTTGTTGTACTCACAGACCAGATGGTCTTGTACCACGTATTTTGTATTTTTCTTGGAATTTCTGTATCAAGTTGGTGCCTCATCAGCTAACAGTAATCCTGGGGATGGTGAGCACGACGGCCATTTGTTTGGAATTTATTACCCGGAAAAACCGGTCGCGACAGACTTGGTATCAGAGCCAGGCTGACCATTGGCTAATCCTATCTTCGTCAGGTCAATAAACTTAGGCAAACCAACCCACCAGACCATAACCGAAACCCCAGCCAAGCTTCTCGTGAAAGATAGCCACACAGTGATCCGACGCCTTTTGGCAGTCGGTGCCCAACCTATCAACCTAGCCTGTCCATCGCGCACCAGTGACCAGCACCCCAGGTGTCTTATTCGCAAGCGTACGAAGGAAGACTCCGTCCCCTTTTACTATAAAAGGGCACGCTAGCCCCAACACAAAGACAGCCGCTACCCCAAACCGAGCCACAATGTTCGGCCCGTCAGGCACAACGAGACCACAACAACCAACCTTGGAGGCTTTGTGGCCATACTCGCAAACCTCACCCGTCTTGCCTATGCGTTAGAAGAGCCACCCGAATATGTTGTGTACCAAGGACCCATGAGTGGTGAGAGCCGTCAATTCTGGGCCACCGTACACATTTACGGTAGGGGTCTAGCACCCGAGCACCCCTACAGGTTCACCGGAAGAACAACTTCCTTTGAGCCACAAGCCATCCAACTAGCTTCTCGAGAGGCTATAGTTCATCTCAGACACGTGTCGCCCAGAGTTAAATGTCGCTCGTTCCACTACTATCCCAGGCGTGAAGGGTATGGAAGACCACCCCAAGTTACCAACGAAGATCACGAGACGGACCCTGCATTGCTGCACCTCGTGCGCTATGTTGGTGCGCTTGAGGAACTGTTCGACCAAATCACCATTGATTTGATCGCAGCTCGTGGAGAGCTGGTTCGTCGAGTCCCGGCAGGAGAAGAGAACGAGACCAACACCGACAACCCAGTCGTGCTGTTCGGACACCCGATCGAGACCCTGAGGTCAGCCCCAACCATCAGCCAAGGTGCTTTGATGACCCCCGAAGTGCTTCGTCACCTTTTGGGAGCACACTCCAACGGGGTTGTGGTCAACAATCCCCGCGACGGTCATCATCACTACCCCGAGCCTGCAGCCCCTCAACCCTCTCCAGCAAATTCCGACGGTGAGAACCGTGGAGAAGCCTCGACATCCACAAGGCACGCCCGCTTGGATGTAAACGAGGTAGACTAAGTCACCCAAGTGGTGTCGAGTCCCAGTGTACCCTCGCTTTGTAACCCCGTGATCACTTATATTAACGCAGCCTGTCGCCGTGCCTCTGTTTTAAATAGTAGCCTTGCATGGATGTATTAGCATGCAGTGTGATTTTTCTATCCCGGGCTCAACTACCAAAACCACCCCGACAACCCCACAGTGATACGTCACTTTGGTGAGATTTGTATCTGTGGCGTTGACCCCGACTCTCGGAGCCGAGCTGGCAAATTCATTACCTTTCACCATGGTAAAATGACCCAGCTCTGATGCTATATAAAGACCCCGCGTGACCTTGCCAAGCATCCCTCGCACAACCATTTCTTGCCATGCCGAGCCCTAGTATTTATCTGAGAACTCCAGATGCAACCCCGGGTAGTTTCATCAAGATTTGTGGGATTTCACCTGCAGTACCATGGGCGCTACCCAGCCACCCCAGTACGAGCTGTTCAAATCAAGGATCACCCCTTCCACCTCGAGATACTGGGCAGCAGTGCACATCCCTCCTGTAAACCCAAACCAAGACCCAACGGAGGTCTCCTTCGTGGGGAAATCTATGCCGACCCCGTGATATGGCCGTAGAAGCTGCTGCGTATGAAGCGCTTGCTCGCCTTCGATTCGCGGTGCCCTATGCCAGCGAACGAGGGTATTATTACTTTCCGAGCCGTGCAGAACCCGGAGGAGTAACATCTTTTCCTGGTGGATGAATTGAGAGAGACCCAGTCCTAGCCAACCTCGTCCAGTACGTCATCGCTCAAGAGCGTTTAACCCATCGCGTGATGGGTTATCTCCAGGGTCTCGCGGATTTAAATACTCAGATCGCCATCGGCAGATCACTGAGGCCCGACCAGGAGAGGCACATTCATCGTCTGGTCAATCCACTTTCCCCGATAGAAGAAGAGTGTATCCCAGTACCAGAGGCGTTTTCTCAGGACCCCGTCCAGTTACCATTTTCATTTTAGACGTCTCTGCTGTGTGCATTGCTGCAACATTTGTTTGTGTGTTGTAACTTAAGCGCGGTACCCCTAGTTTGCACGGCGATCAAATCATTTAGTTTCTGTTAACGAGAGTAGCTTTGTTGCGGTTTGACTTTAATGTATTACTTTTTTTTCTCTCGCGAAAAATCCTGGAGTGAAATTTCTTTTCCCTGATTGCTGCATCATACATCCCCTCACGACTTGGATTATTTTATTTCTCGCAGCACCACGGCAGCAGACTCACAACCACAACTACTCGAGCACACACTCACACTGCTTGCAAAAAAAAATTGCAACGGTGTTACATCTAACTGAGCACCTCCTGACAACAGTCAACGCCCGACACACCCCACCTACTCCTCGTGATCACCACCACCGCAGAGAGCCAACACCTGAGCAGCAGCAGCGCGACGATCATCGAGGATCATCGCGCACAGGAGCACGGAGAGCCCCAGCACCGCTGTCAGTCCTCCGCACAACAAGATCACGTACCAGTCCGGCACCACTGCCGCCATTAGAGCCTCGCCTCGAGCTCCGGCAAACAGAGACAGAGGAGAAGGAAGGAGGAGGAGAAGCAAGGCCGGGTGTGAGGAAAAGAGAAGAACACCTCGGCCGTTTTATAGCTCGAGTTTGGTGCACGGTGGGCGAAGTCCACCAACGCCGCTCGTCACCCGATCGCCGTTGTTCGGAGGCGAATCCTCGAGCAGTGCTGATAGCGCACTGGCCCGCGAGGTGAGTGCACGCTGCACCGGCAGCTAGCACGCCGCGCACTACCGCAGTACGGCCTAGATGCCCTACGCCCTAGGCGTCGCCGGTGGAGAAAGCACAGGAAAACACACGGGAGAGAGGAAGAAGAAAGAGCTAGAGGGAGAAGAAGAGGCTGACAGTGGGCCCGGGTCCACCTGTCAGCTAGAGAGGGCACTGTGCTCTCGGGTGCGACCAGCGTATTTTGAGATTTAGAATGTATTCTAAATCTATATCCAGCGTAGAAATCCCTCGTTTTTGCTCCTAACCGTAGATTATTATTTTTTTCACGCAGCACCAGTGTCCCCACACTGTATTTTGCACCACGTATTTCCCTCTCACTGTAGCCACTTTTGTTTTAATGCAATTTTTCTATAGAGTAAACTCTTAGCAAATCTCGAGGACGAGATTTTCCTTAAGGGGGGTAGTGTTGTGACACCCCAAATTTTTTTTAACCTGGTTTTGTTAAAAATTTTGCCAGGAAATTTAACTCTCCTTTTTCTTGGTTTTTCTTGACTTCAGAACCATTCTTTTCTTGGTTATCTTGGAGTTGTTCCCTAAGATGAAAAATATCTTTTACTTGTGATATTGGACTTGTTTACCCTCTCCAGAAAATCTTTTCTGTTATCAGAAGAATTAATTATATAATATTCTACTTGATCTTTATTTTCTTGAAAAAAATGGTTTCCCATAGTTTATTGGTCCCATTTGTACTACAACCCTTTTATATATTTATTCAAAAATCCCACCATAATTTGGAGATGTCATATGGAGTATTTGAACCACTTTTGTGCAAAAATATCTTTTGCCCATTGAATATTTTGAGCTCTACACCATATTTTCAAATCTGGTCCAGAGAGCATTTTTACACAACAACCTATTCAAATATTTCTTTAAAACTTCTACCAAAATTATGGGATATCAGTAGGAGCATATTATTCAACTTTATGCAATAACCTAATGTTGTTCTTTGGAAAAACTGAGTGAACCATCCTCTTTTCCATTCTGGTCCAACATGAGGTTTTGTACAGCAACCACCCTTTTAGTTGCTCCTTGATCCATTATTCCTTTTCCTACTTGTAGTCCTCCTTGCCAAACCCTTAAGTCTAGGAGAGTGGACCCATTGGATGATTCTAAGTGCATGCAACCATGCCCTGTTCTTTCTGTCCAGAATTGGAGTTTTGCAAAACTTGCACTAGCAAGTTTGTGCTTTGGGCAAACTAACCTTACCACCCCCTCTTTTATCTAAAGAGACCCCACTCTGTATGTTTTGGCCACTCCAAGAACTGCCTAGGAGCATTTGGCATTTTGTCAAACACCTTGAGAGCGTGGACAGTTTTGACTTGAGTTTTTGTTTACACTATGAACTTAATACCCTGACTAGGCCAGCTTGTCCCATGGTTTTGCCCTAACCTATAACCCCACCCCGCTAACCCTCTTGTGGCTTGGAGCCCTCTACCATGCCATAGCATTTCGTCGAGCACGTCCCGTGCGTGCTCTGGGCGCGAACAGAGCACGCGTTTTGCACGTGCCACGCCCGAGCCGACGCGTCACGCCCCGATTTCTGCACGCCCTGCAGAGCCACGCCACCCACTAAGCTCCTCACCGCAACGCGCCAAGCCGCCCTCGCCACGTCTCCGGCAGGCCAGCAGCTAGCCGCCAATGCCACCCGACAGCCCCTGCAATCGCCAGCGCCGCCGAGCCACGCCCGCTCGCCAGCTCGCCCCTGGAGCAGTACCCACTCATCCGCTAGTTCCTGCCGCCATCCCCAGCCTTGCCACGTTGCCGGCAAGCTATAGAAGTCGGTCGCCGACGAGCTCATCCACTGCCGCCGCGAACCGACATAGGAGCACTATAAAAGGAAGCCCCTCGAGCCCTACGAGCACACGAGCAGCCTCACACCGTACTCCTAGTGCCCCCATTGCCGCCAATTGAAGAGAAAGAGGCCGTCTACGCCAACTCCGGCCGGTCCGGCCGCCGCCACTTCCCAGCTCTGTTCACCGCAACCAGGGCCTCCCCCTCTCCACTCTCTCCGCCAGAAGTCCTCTCTTCCTCCCGTGAACCTTTCCCCCTGATCGGGAGCCACCGTAGCCCCAAAACCACTCTGCTCCTGAATGCCTCCTCCGCACATGGCTTCGCCGCGGCAGCTCACTCCGCCTTGACCCAACGACCACGGAAGGACCGCCCGGTCTTGCGGATCCATCCCGACCCTCTGGAGCCGTGGGGAGCAGCCCTTGGCCGGCGCCCGATCGCCTCGCCCGCCGTTCGGGCGGAGGAAGAGGAGGAGGTGGACTGGTCAAACTTGACGATGGGCCCCCTGGACCTTGTCGGTGACCCCGCCCAGTCCACATGGGTTAAGTGGAGCGTAAATCACAAAGTACGTCTTCGACGTGTACCGTTCAAGCGTTTTCTTTTCTTTTTCTGTTTTATTTAAAAACCAAAAATTTGACTAAACTTTGACTGGCTATAACTTTTAAAATATAACCCCAAATGAATTGATTCTTTTTCCTACCTCTCTCAAATTTGACCTAATTTATTTTAAGGTTTATTTGAAAAAATTTCAAAACAACTTTTTGTGCTGTTTTGAGTCTACGTGTTAATTCAAATTTATTCAAAATAGGACTTTTGAAGAAGAAGAAAGCTTGCAAAAGTTTCTAGGGTGCACCCTGCCTCTACCTGGCCCGAAGGCAAGCATTCTGAACCCGGCATAATATTTTTGGTGTGTTCGTTGACACGTTTATAACACCACCTCATTTCGGAATACTCGTTATTTCATGTGATATGATCATTTGCATGGATGCATTTTAGTGATCTCCTTGTTGTTGAAAATGATTATACTTGTGATGGTAGCCATTCTCATGTGCCTTGCATGCATGCCGGAAAGGAATCCAGGAAAGCCTCTGCCTTGGGTAGCCGTGAGCTTGTCGCCGGCCCCCGTCGGGATGGTTATGCCCGGTATGGCATGGTAAGGTATAGTGAGTGGTGACCTTGTTGGTTGAAATATATTTTTGTTATATATGTAATGCAGGGAATTTAAAACCCTCCTGAATCGACCGTATATCGAGTCTTATTCCAGTGAACCCCATACTTGCTTCGTACTACCACTTGTCCCTACAACAAGTAGGGTACGGTTCAGTCAGTCGTCAACCCCTTTCAAGCACACACCGTACAGAGAGGCCATGGTGGAAGATATCGGTTGAAGCCGGTAGGCATGCCACCTGGTCCGGGGGCATGGGTGTTTCCGGTAGAGACCGAGAGGGCAGGCCACCCCTTAGAGCGCGCTTTATAAATTTGATCCCATGCTATGCGAGGTTGCAGCCTCCCCACTTAGAGTTTTGCTTGACAGATGTCATGGGTGATTCCAGACACGGGTAAGTTAAGCTGGTGTGTGCAAGTCAGGTGTGTTTTCAATTAAAGACCGTGAAGCGGAATTAGTCGAAGGACTAAATAAATCCGTTACTCGTGGGTAATGAGTACACCCTCTGCAGAGATTAAACCTATTGAATAGTCGTGTCCTCGGTTAAGGATTCCGGTCTAGGATGGGTCGTGTCGGCCTTCGGAGAAGAAACTGTTAGACCCGAAAAATGAATCGTGACATGTGACTTGTGGTGATTATGATTATTATTTCTGTTATGGACTAACCCCATGAACTTTATTTATGTTGTGGACTAACCCGTTATATTATTCGAATTATTGAGTATCCCTAGGATGGTACTACCTCCTGGATATTCACTGTGTTTATGCATAAGCCCTTTAAGTGGTGTCGCTCAGACGCACGACTGTGGCATTTATTTTTAAAGCCCTTTATGTGGTGTCGCTCAGACGCCTTGATCGTGGCATTTTGTTTAAAAGCCCTTTATGTGGTGTCACTCGGGGCCTTGATTGTAGCATCTATTTTCTTAAAGCCCTTTTAGTGGTGTCGCTCAGGCCCGACTATAGCATTTATATTTTTAAAGCCCTTTATGTGGTGTCGCTCGACGCCTCGCATTGTGGCATTTATTTTTCTTAAAGCCCTTTATGTGGTGTCGCCAAGACGCCCGACTATGGCATTCTTGTTATTGACCATCAATTCGAGACGTTGCTTCAGACATTCAAACGGTGCATTTTATTCCAGCCCCGTCATTACCTATTCACTGTTACATTTTAATGATCTGCTTGCATGCATCAGAGATTTTTTTTCTTTATAACTGACGATGTGATCATAGAACATTTCAGTGCTTACTTGTCACTTATATTATACCGGTGTTCGAAATGTTTGCGAGTACATTCAAAGTACTCACTGGCTTGTCCCTGGCTATTGTCTTGGCCAGATTTCTTGCGTGGAGAGGAGTGTTGCGATGGCAACCCTGGAACCTACGCAATGGTGATAGCAGCCTCGCGAAGATAGGAGTTAACCTGGTCAGCTGTTCCCGTGGGAAATGGAGTCCCATAGACGCTGATGATCTACAAACCGCTTCCGCCATCAACCACTAGAAACCATTTGTTGTACTCACAGACCAGATGGTCTTGTACCACGTATTTTGTATTTTGCTTGGAATTTCTGTATCAAGTTGGTGCCTCATCAGCTAACAGTAATCCTGGGGCTGGTGAGCACGACGGCCATTTTTCTGGTATTTATTACCCAGAAAAACCGGTCGCGACATTGTATCAGATAGAGGAACCCAATTTACTTAAAAATTTTGGCATCAGCTACACCAGACCTTGGGTACCAGATTGGAGTTCAGTACCGCATTCCACCCGCAGATGGATGGGCAGACAGAGAGATTCAATCAGATTCTGGAGGACATGTTGAGAGCACGTATGCGCTAGATTATGGATCTAGTTGGGATGACAATTTGCCTTACGCAGAGTTCTCATACAACAATAGCTACCAGGCCAGTTTGAAGATGGCACCGTTTGAAGCTCTGTATGGACGCAGATGTAGAACACCTCTGATGTGGGATGAGGTAGGAGACCGTCAGTTGTTTGGACCAGATTTGATCAAAGAATCAGAGGAGAAGGTTAAACTAATCCGAGACAGATTAAAGATTGCTCAGTCCAGGCAGAAGAGTTATGCAGATTCGAAACACAAGGAAGTAACCTATGAAATTGGAGACAGAGCCTATCTGCGAGTATCACCCATGCGAGGAGTGAAACGTTTTGGAGTTAAAGGAAAACTAGTCCCAAGATTTGTAGGACTGTACCTTGTTTTGGAACGGATGGGAGAAGTGGCCTATAAGCTGGAGTTACCTGAAGGATTGTCAGGAGTTCACGATGTGTTCCACGTATCACAGTTGAAGAAGTGTCATGCTGAGATGGCTGATATACCGTTGAGAGACACAGTCCCCTTGGAGGCGATTCAGTTAGATAGTAAATTGACCTATGAGGAGAAGCCAGTAAAGATTCTTGACTTTGACAGTCGAGTCACTCGCAGCAAGGTTATCAAGTTTTGCAAAGTACAGTGGAGCCACCATACCGAGGAAGAAGCCACCTGGGAACGAGAAGATGATATTCGCAAGGACCACCCGCACCTATTCTCTAGCCAACCCGAATCTCGAGGGAGAAATTCATCTTAAGGGGGGTAGGTTTGTAACATCCCAAATTTTCAATTTGGAATGTTATACATAGGTCATCCATGCATATCATATTTTATTGCATCTTCGTTCCGCAATCCTCGAAGTCCTAAGCAACTCAAGGACCCTCGGAGAGAGTTGGGGATCTTTCGATTTTTCGTATTTGATTTTATCAAATATTGGAAAATGAGGATTTTTGATTTTAATTATTTTTCTCTCTGGAAAATATTTCTTATTAAAATAAAATGATGGGAGATAATATGACTTCTCCAAAACAATTGAAATATTGGAGGAAAAATGTTAAAAACATTATTTAGATTTTATTTGATTTTATTTGGAATTTTATTTGCCCTAGAAAATTTGCACGTTTTAAAAATTGCATTTTAGGGGCCAAGATAATGTTCATTCCGTTCTAAATATTTCATTTAGACGGTGAAAATTTGTTTTGGCATTTTTAGATTTTTATTTATTTTTCTAAGATTTTTCTAATTCTCGGCGGAATTTATTTAAAAAAAAATTGCGCACTTTTACCGGGCCGAGGCCCAGCCAGTCGGGCCCAACCGCCGCCGCCTTGCCTTGTCGCCCGCCAGCCCGTGTCCGATCAGGACACCGCCGCCGCCGCCTTGCCCCCTCCTCCAAGCGGACCGCCCCCATCCTATAAATGCTGCCCCCCCCTCCGGCCGCCACCACCGCGCCGCCGCCTCCCGGGAGGCTGAGCCCCGAACCCAGCGCCACCCGCCGCCGCCGCCACCCGAGTCGCCGCCGCCCGTAGCCGCCGCAGCCGCCTCCCGCCGCCACCCCGCAATCGAGCCGAAGCCCGCCGGAGTCCCGTCGGAGCCACCACGTGGTAGCCGCCCCGCCGCCCGGTTTTCCGAAGAAAACCGTTTCGGTTTTTTTTAGAAAACCCTAGTTGCATTTTTTTAGATCGGTTTATTTATTTAGCGAGCGTTCGCTCGTTCGTTCGTCTTAACGAACGTGTTCTTCGTTTATTTTCAGTTAACAAACGTTCATTCGTTAAACTGTTCGCCGTTTTCTTTTTATCGGATTTATTCCGTGATTTTTCTGATCGCGATTCCTGATCCGATGATCGAATTAGTATAACTTTTCGCTCGTTTATCGGAATCAGGCGATTCAAGCGCCTGGAGTTTCATCTCGAAACCCTCTTTCCGAATAACCAACTCAAACAAATGTTTTCCTCTGTAAAATTTGACCCTAGTTCAGATTAGTAATCGGATCTTATTTCTTTCGCCGTTTGAGTTTCGTTGCTCAGTTTGGTTTGATTCTTTTTGCGAATCGGAGTTCTTAAGTTGAACTCTCCGGTCAACCTCTCTTAGTAGAGTTTTGCTTGTGCATCTTTGCTTGTTGCTTATGTATGTTATTCTTTGCTTGCGATAGAATTCCCGGAGTGCGAAGCGTGTTACTATGAGTCTCTAGGGTTCGCGGATCGTCAGCAAGGCAAGTAACACATTGATCATACTCTTTTCATACCCAGTTTTATGCATTAGTTCAATCCTCAAACATTGCATGATTAGGGTATCATTAACTTGTGGGTTGGGTAGTAGATATTGAGGTAGAACCTATTGCCCTGTTAATATCAAACCCTTGGGAGTTACTTCTATGCTTGCTTGTTATTGCTATGCTATGCTCGTAGACGTGGTTTGGGTTTGAGTGTATTCCATGACTGATATGAGATTATTAATTAATGGTTCAACTTAAGGTGGCAACTTTAATACACATCTGGGTGGATTGAGGCACCTGGGGAACCCAGTGTTGTCTGTTTTATTTTTGGAAATCCCGGGGTACCCGTGTGATCTTCCAATGGAACGCCACCCAGGCTCAAAGGGAACTGAGTTTATTCATGCTAGAAACTTCCGTGTGCAGCCACAAGCTATTATGGGCTCTAGCATAGTTGAGTAAGTTACGTGAAGCTCTTGAAGAGGTAGATCAACAGGTAGTGGGTTTTGTAGGTTTGGTATGGTCTACCCGGAGTAGAAAGTTAATGTTTCTGAAAGGTTGTGTCTCGGTCATCCGTTTCTCAAACACCGTGTAGTGCGAGAAATCAAAGGAGGCGGTCGAGTCTTGTGGGGAAAAGTGCGCAAACCTCTGCAGAGTGTACAATCTAATCATGGTTAGCCGTGTCCCTGGTTATGGACAATTCTGTGTATCTAGTACTTGAGTATTCACATGTATCTCATCACTTTATATTAATATTGCTGAGATGTTAATTACTTTAATTAGGATTGAGTTGGGGTTATACCTTCTCAATGATGTTTCAACCACCATGATAGTTAAACTAAATTATATTCCTTTGTTGTAGGGAAAAATTGGCTTTTCGCAAAACTATAACCATAGAGCTTTCCACCAGCCATATATGCATGTAGTGATAGCATTATTATGTTCCTGTTCTACTGTGTTATATTGCCATATTGCCAGCATATTCCATGTGCTGACCCATTCTCGGGCTACAATGTATTATGTTGCAGACTTTTCAGACGAGGAGTAAGGAGCGTTAGGTCGTTGCCGTGCAGCTCAGCTATGCCGTTGGAGTTGATGGACTCACTTTATCTTCCAAGCCTTCCGCTGTTACCGCATTAGATGGCCTTAAGCCATATTATTGTAATAAATTCTCTTTTGAGACATTCATTGTAATAAGTGTGTGATTGCTACTCTGTTATAAATCCTTCAAGTATTGTGTCTGTCAGCATTACTGATCCAGGGATGACACTGAAACACAGAGACTTGACCATCTGAGGTCGGGTCGCTACACCAAGCCAACCCGATTTATCCTGGGATACCTCCCCAACACTCAGCAGCCACTCCTCATCACCCATTTTCTAATTGATTCATTACTAATTAGTCAGGACTGTCATTATGGTTTGTTGTGTGCTCAGTGCTACCTATACTTAATGGTTCAGATGTATTAGGCACTACCAACACTCCACCCTTGAAGCTAAACATTACGCCACTCATAATTGCTTAGTTTATTTGTTCAAATACGAATTTCATATGATTCTAATGTTCCTACTTCAGTTTTGAAATGTGTGCCTACCTGTTATAGAGACATAAGGGGTTTGTATTTCTGTGTGTGGTCTGGTCAGCACGGTTGGGGAGGTGAACTTTGCATATGCAGGGGTTTATAGGGAGACACTCTCCGAGTTGAATCCGCAATGCATTCCATAGATAATCTGACTACTTTTTATGTTTTCATGAATCTCAGATTCTGAACAGCATCATAATGATTATGAGCTTGCGCGCATGAAAAGAATAAAGCAGAACAATGCCATGGCTGTCAAACTTGCCATTAAGGGACTGAAATCAAGTCTGGATGCAATGCAATGCAAACGTTCTCCACCTACAGATTCATGCTCAGAATATGATCCTAACAGTGATTCTGAGATAGAGGGAGACCTAAGTCAATGTAGCTCCCTAGTGGGGGAGTTAGAGGAAGATGCCCTATCTTATTCACCCATCAAGGTACTTGCTCTAACTTTCCAAGGTTACATTGCTCGCACATATCTTGCAACTGATGCTTTGCATTGCTTCTACTTTGTTGAACTACCATTAGATTAGTTTACACATCGTGTATGTGAATACGCCCTGCCTATCCATTTTCAGTACATATTCCATCTTTCATCATACCATATTTATCCATTCAAATGGTGTTCTTGTGTATCAGACGTTCAAAAGGAAGAGGGCGATTGCTGATCGTGGAGGAGCACAAGCAAAGTATTTGGAAAAGTTAGTGGCACCTGATAAATCAAATAGCCCATTAGGTGTACTTGAAGTATCACCTGACCCACAAAATACCCCAACTCTAGCAGACTCTAGCCCTACTACACTGGTCATTTCTGATGCCCCAACTCAGCAGACCCCAACTGCAGCAAACAATATGATTATGCCAGTTGACATAGCACCAGCTGTACGACGCAAAACCCCCATTCCAGCAAAGAGTACACCAAATCCAGTTGCCAAATCCCTTTCGAACCAGAGAGAGCCCCAATTGCAGCAAATAGGACCCCTGTTCCATTTCTTCCCAGTTTAGAAGACGAAGCTTATGTTGTTGTCAGGAACTTTGTGCGCATCTTTCCTTCATGGGAAGATTATACCGCAGACACAGAACAATTTCCAGTCTTCCTCCGCAACTTACGCGTAAGTAATGTACTAATGTTATTCATGGTCATTACTGCATATGTTTCTGCTGACAGAAGACACAAGATTTCATTCTCTTAAATAGGCGAGGAGCAAACTGGATTGTGATGATGAGCAAGAGTTGGTTGCGCTTTTCAAGCACTCGTTGATGAAGTATCGTTCCTACCTGAGGCAAGCGCACTTCGATGGCAAGCCTCTGAACGAAATTTCTGTAAAGTCTACGGTGCTACATTTATCCGACGGTGACTGGAATAATCTTGTTACACATTGGTCTTGGCTGCAGCGTAAGGTACTGTCTATGATATCACATCACAATTTGAACTACATTTTTGCATTTGCCTTAATGTCTCACTTGTATGAAAACTGTTAGCAGAAGAACATTCGTTCTCAATGGACCACATAATCTCACAACTATACTGCACACTGCATTGATCTTGTGAGTACCTCTTGCCCTGTATGACCATACTTACTTTCATAGCTGTTTGATTATGTAGCATCACTGCACATGTTAGCCTCGTAATCATCCATTTTGTGGACATTATAAGATCCGTATGGACTCTTACACAAATTTAGAATCAACCCAATGCTTTTGAAGAGGTTTAGCTTTGCAATCCTCTTGTAAGGACTGAACGTGGTCTATCACTGTACTAACATTAATCGCTATTCTCCGTCCCCATAATATAAGAACGTTTTGTACGGTACACGGTGTTCAAAACACTCTTGTATTATGGGAAGAGGGATTGGTTCATTTTGTAGCATTCTGCATCTTACCTCCCTCGCCCACCATTTACTAAAAAAGGTCAGATCTATATTTAATCTTACCAACAAGTAAAATACACAGACAATGCCAGTGCAGAAGTGTATCCCATTGCTCTTGTCAGTACATTTTGTCCTATAACGCTTGTACTTCCAGGGATTGGTAGTTGATTATGTAGCATCAATCTGCATCTTATCTTCATTATCCTCTATCCCTTCCAGTATTATCATATCTATAATTACTCTCTACAAAATGTAGAGTACATGCAATGCTTATGAAGAAGATTCTGTGCTGAAATTCTTGAGTTATCCTTCCCTCGACATGGAGAAGGGCATTATAAAGCGGGTGTTAACTGTTAATGTAAGTCCATCCTTCTAAAGCCTTTATCCTCAACTGCTGTTTAATTTTCTCATACTCCCTATCGTTTACTGCTGTTTAGTTTGCTGTTTCTATCAAAATGCATGTTTGTAAGAACCGTAAGTTCTAGGTTTTACTTGTAAAACCAAATTTCTTATTCATACCATGCACATTACTTAATACTCCCTATATGTATGCTTGGTTTTGTGGATCTATAATCCAGTGTGTGGTGAAGCAGCCCGCGTTTGCACCTTGTCATCTCCTGTTTTATCTTACTGATGTGGCTGATGATATGAACAACATGCCATGCACATTATCCAAAATAGATACAATTATTTTATTTGCCCATCATCTATGCTTGTTATGTTGACGTGGTAATCTAGTAGTGTGGTGAAGCTCCCCGCATTATGAACAATGCCAAATTATGCTATTGATATTTTGAACTTACTCTTTATTTTCTAATTTGAAATTGGATAGAATTGATGTAAGCAGTTATCATCTTTGTTTATACACGCAAAACCTGTCATCTCTCTGCTTTGTTTTAGGGTGATATGCCTGATGGCATGCACAAGTCTGCTAAAGGCTATGAGACAAATCCAACATATATTGCAGCAAAGAAGACAAAACATCTTGAAGATAGCGAGACAACCCCAAAGTCTTGTCTTGATGCAGTGTTCAAGTTACTCGAGACTAATAGTCAGACAAGCTCACAGAATTCGTTGTATGCGAATCGGTTCAACTTCTTCAGTCCCAAGTTCTAGCGTAAAGGCATTACGCAACTCAACTTCGACTTGAAGTCCTATCTCTAAGAAAGATTGCGCAGAACACCAATGAGAACCTCATCGCTAAACAGCTACAACTGGAAGCTATGACCGACATGCTAAGCCGGTCTCACAGCCTTGCTCAGCAGCTTGCGCAGCAGTTCCCCCGCAAGGCTAACCTTTCTTGAACTGCCTTGGAAGTGGTCTCGGTTCAGTATTATTTTGTTACGCTGCAATGGTGCCCGGTTTTTGTAATGTGCTTCTTTGTTGCGCTTTATGATCATTGGTGGCGAACTTGATGCCCAAAGTGGATGTAATATACCTTAAATCCTTTATTGTATAGTGTAGGTTTATTCTTAGTTACTATGCCATAATTTCTTTATTGTATATAGTAGTTTTGTTCTTAATTCCTACTAGTTACTGCCATCATTCTGTATCTGAAAAAAAATCAGATGTAGTCGACCGGGCGAAACATTCTATAACGGGCCAGGTTTTTAGCGGGCCACAATTGGGCCGGCCTGCGTCTTTCTTGGGCCCGAATGATTGGGGCCTTCACACATTGCGCCAGGCCAAACTTACACCGGCCTATATTTTAGTTGGGCATTTTGTCGCCCCAACGCTTAGTTTGGCCCAGGTAGCGTTGGGCCATTAACAGGCCGAATATTGTACTGGCCTGTTACGACCGAGATGAAACCACGGGCCTTTAGCAGGCCCAAATGCATGTTGGGCCTCAATTTTCACTAGTCGTCGACGGGCCTTCAGCAGGCCGAAATGTAGACCGGGCCGTTATGGGCCAACTTAACTCACGGGCCGTTACCAGGCCGAAACATATCTCGGGCCTTAGTTGGCCCACTGATATCATGGGCCTTTAAGAGGCCGAAAGCTTAGTACATGCATCAACGGGCCGCATTACGATACAGGCCTTTAACATGCCCAAAGTCACGTTGGGCTTAACTGTTGCCACCTTTAGCACGGGCCGTTAGTGGGCCTGATGTCCCGTCGGACCATATATGGCCCATGGGCAGCACGGGCCATTCCCAGGCCGAAAGTCACACCGGGCTGAAATGGGCCCATGTCTACATCAGGCCTCTAACAGGCCGAAAGTCACTAGGCTGTAGTTGGGCCCGAATATTCGGCGAACAATTAACGGGCCAGATCTGGCTTCGGGCCGTAAATGGGCCCAAATATTGGGCGAACAATTAACGGCCAGATCTGGTTTCGGGCTGTAAATGGGCCTTTATTAAGCAGGCCGTTATTGGGCTGGCTCACTAGTACCTGATTAAGTTCTATGGGACTTTGACTGTGCCAGCCTTTTTAACCTATATGGGCCTCTGTTGGGCCCAGCCACGTGTCGACGTACCATAGGCATGTCCCCTCCAATGGACGGGCGACATCTGGCCCACTGATGGCCAATCAGAATTTTACACGTGGAAATTTCCCATTGGTCGGGGCTGTTAACAGGTTATCGGATCCAAAATCTGACCCGATAGCTTAACAACGTTTCATTACGGTGGATGCCACCTATCGGTCACCCTTGACGAAAGCACTTCTGTGATGCGCGATTTATCGCCATGGAAGTGGATACTTCCGTGATGATAATTTTGGTAATGTCATGGAACACTTCTACGGCATCACCAGTATGAATATCTTGATTCTGTCATAAATTTGTCATGGATGTACATGCATGACAAAAAACGCGACCTACTGTGACAAACACGTATCATCACGGAAGTGTATTTTTTTTAAGTGAAGTTGACAGTGTGATAATTGGTTTCATGTTGCATATGTTGTCTAGCCTGTATTTCTTCTATTTTGATTAAACTGCACCTGCTGAGTTTACGTTATACATGTGCATATGACATGGCTTTCTGTGTCTAGAATACACTGCATCTATCTATCATACCATGTTCTTACATCGAAGTACTACTATTGTGTATCCCGCATCAGTAACTCCTGATTGGACGCTTTTAACATGGCAGTTTGATAGTGGTTGCATCTTGCATTGATTTCTACGTTGTACTACTTCTAATTTTTCGAATTGCCACTTATGACAAGACACTTTTAACTTGGCAGAGTAATATTGGTTGCATCTTTCATATGGTGTCTAGCTTGCATTACTTCTATTTTCTTGTAAATCATACCTTAGTTTGCACATCGTAGCTGTGAATATGTCATGCCATCCTGTTTTTCTTAAATATTCAATCCTCATACGGTTGTCTTACATGAAAGTATTGCTTGTCTGTATCATGCATCAATGAGTTCTGAAGAGTGATTTTATTCTCAACGGGTGTAGCTTGACATGGCAAAGTCAAAAAAAGAGCAAGGAAAATAATATATTAGGGAGTGTTGTTACTCGTCGGGTGAAACGGAGAAGGTTCTGCCGTCGAGATTCTGCTGGTACTTATAGTGGAGTAGAAGGTCCAAGTCCACCGGCTAAATCTACAAACACAGTATCACCTGCTCCACCAGCTGCAGCATCCGCTTCAATTGTACCAGCATCTCAACTAGTTACCCGTTCGTGTGCTCCGGAACTGGCCAGTTCCCAAGCTGCCTTCACACCTAACACTACTTCCGAAGCACTGCTGACACAACATGACTTGGCAAGATCAGATGAACCTAATGAGCATCAACACCAAGACGGTACCTGACCGAGTCAAGTTACAGTTGCATGCTCCTTTATATGTACTCTCACAGTTTGATGTACACTAACACTTTCCATATTCGTTGTTGAACTAGCACCACGGGCGCAAGCGAAATGACATCGAGGATAATGCTTGACAGATTAACAAAATCTAAAGGAGGAAGAATGGAGATCCATTTTGAGGCAGGTTTAAAAAGGCCACGTCATGCTAAAGAGTCAGCCAAATTAGTATCAGAGGCAGCCGTTGCCGTTAGGTGTCATGCGCGTATCGTCCCAACGTGGATCTAGTACAGGAATGAGAAAGACAATACCCAGTTTAACACCTTCCTTGACCATTTATCCGTAAGTAATGTTATTCATTGCAATTAGTAATATTGTCTTGCTCTATCGCATACTTTCTAGCTTCCTCCTAATAAGACTCACATTCTTTTTTAAACAGATGAGGTTCAAGTTGGATCCGAAAGATGATGCAACTAAACAAGCATGGACTCATGTTTTTCGATGCCTTTCTGCTGACAAAGATCGGTACCACCTTAGAAAATCTCACTTTGAAGGTAAGGCAAGCAATGAAATCGCCCAAACATCTCCGGTGGAATATATTACAGATGAAGACTGGACAGCCCTTGTTAAACACTAGTCTGATCCAAAGTATCAGGTAGGCTATATGTATTTGATCAGACCACATATTGAACTTGTATTTATGTATGTGCCTTACAAGTGTATCTTCTTCTAGGCTAATTGTTTGAAGAACAAAACCAACCGTTCTAAAGTGAAATTCCAACAAACAACAGGATCTCGTAGCTATATTGCACACTTCGAGGCTTATGTAAATAGCTGCTACTTCCTTCTTCTTTTTTGTGCCATATTATCGTATCTATATTGACTTGTTCCAAATACAGAGGAAAGCCCATGCGGACCAAAAAGAACCTGAACCGAATGCAGTGCAAATCTTCAAGGATTGCCACACCAGCAAGATGAAGGGCATGAGCACACCAGTTCAAGCCGCTGTTGTAAATCCTTACTCCTCCTGCCTTGAACTGATTGGTACTGTGATGTGTTCATTTAACTACTTGGTCTGCAGCCAATGTCAGTTACTCTGTTCACTTTTATACACAATTGTCTTAACGTATCATTTCACCTTACATGGTTTAAAAGAGATGAAGGATATTCTTTTGGTCTTGATCTGTAATCTAGTTGTTATGTTCACGTGCGCACAATGATAAAATAGCTTGTTTGTTTTATATCTGTTTGCCCATGATATGAATGATGTCATACTATGTTCATCCTACTTTAAACCATGTCTCTTTATCCTTAGATGTCAGCGAATGTGAGGAAATCGACAATACAGATGGGCATGCTACATGGACATATGTTCCGAAAGTGATTTTATTATGTAGTTGGCACTACAATACATGCTAATGTATTACAGTATTTCACCAAAATAAGTTATGTATAAACGTTTAACCTACTTTGTTTGTTTTTGTCTCATTAGTAACTTATCCGGTACACTAATCTACAAGTTCAAACTTTCAAGAAGCTATGGAACAAATGATTGAACAGCCACAACCACCTGAAGGTGACGAGGCTACTACACGCACAATGTCACCTCTTGCTGCAGTGTGTCAGTATCTCTCCACTAATAGTGCAAAAAGCACCTTCCTGCGTAATTCTTGGTTGGTTGTCAAGGTAACCTCGTCCAAATCGCCTACTGAACAAAATCTTCCTGCTAGATAGAGTGATATATCTGTGCTCCGCATGTAAGTCCAATCCCTAATGGACGTTGTTTGGAAACAAGAATAGTGGTTGAGAAATGTCATCAAGATAAGAATGGTTTTGAAACCGGACTATCGGACATTAAACCGTTGTTGAAGAGCAATGGCGGAAAAAGGTGGAGATCGTCTTGCTCCATCAGATTCTCTGACTGAAACATTAGCACTTTTCGTGTCAAATGATCTGTGCTTCTATACATCTGATGGTGCTTTTATCTGGAAGGATTGTAAACTTTATGCCAACACGGCTTTTGTTATATGATTCGAATTTATTTTGTTGTGATACGACATTTATGATGCTGCTACAGGCTGCAGTAATTACGATGCCAACATTAGTTTAGCAATGTATTCGTCCGAAAGCTTCGTAGGAGCCTAACATGCCAACATTAGTCGGGCCCGTTCCAATTGGGCTAAAAATGATTACGGGCCGAAATTGGCATGTAGCCCACTAAAAATATCTGGGCTTAAATTAGCATAAGCTTTCAAAATTTTCTGGTGGGCCTGTGCCCATAGTGGGCCTTTAATAAGGCCTAAACATAATTTGGGCCCTCAGTAAAAATAGGCCGTTTACAGGTGTAAATATCTCGAGCCCATAAAAAAACACGGGCCTTTAATAGTCCGAAAGTAAGATTGAGCCCTGATTGTGCCAAATAACCCACTGGACATAGCAGGCCGAAATGGTGGCCCATTTACGATGCAGATATTTGACAGGCCGAAATTCGGACGGGCCGTAAATGCGCCGACCTAATACATGGGCCTTTAACAGGCCTGAACTTCGGTCGGGCTAGATTATCGTCATTTTTATATGGGCCGTTAATGGGCCTGATATGACGTTGGGCCACATGTGGCCCATGGTTTACGTTCGGCGTTAACAGGCCAAAAATGACAACAGGCCTAAAGTGGCCCAAATCTTTAGTGGGCCTCTAACAGGCCGAATGACAGACATGGCCGAATATGACCCAAATCCTTCACGGACGTTTATGGGCCGAAAGTTTTGATGGCCTGTAAATGGGCCCAAATGAAGCCGGACCTTTAACAGGCCGGAAATACACCGGGCCGTAATTTGGCCCAATTACTTAGCGGACTGTTAACGGGCCAGAAGTGACCATGGGCCGCATTGATGACAAGTTTGGACCAGGCTGTTGACGGGACGTTTGACAGAGAATGTTGGGCCTTTAGCTGGGCCGACCCATTATGGTCTGCAGAATCTTGTGGGCCTTTAGCTGGGCCGGCCAATTGTGGTCCGCAAAATCTTGTGGGCCTTTAGCTGGGCCGGCCCATTATGGTCCGCTAAATTTTGTGGGCCTTTAGCTGGGCCGGCCCATTATGGTCTGCTAAATCTTATGGGCCTTCGGTTGGGCCGGCCCATTTAAACATTCTGGGCCACTTTTGGGCCGGTCCAGCTAAAGGCCCACAAGATTCTGCAGACCATAACGAGCCGGCCCAGCTAAAGGCCAATGAGAATTTTACACGTGGAAAATCGGTCTTGGTCGTGGTACATTAACGGTTATCGGATCCAAAATCCGACACGATAGCTTAACGGCGTTCCGCTACGGTGGATGCCACGTGTCGGTCACCCTTGACGAAAGCATACGTGAGGCACGATTTATCGTCATGGAAGTGGACACTTCCGTGATGATAATTTTGGTAATGTCATGGAACACTTCTCTGACAAAGACAGGTATGACTATCTTGATTCTGTCATAAATTTGTCATGGATGTACATGCATGACAAAAAACGCGACCTACTGTGACAAACACGTATCATCACGGAAGTGTATTTTTTTGTAGTGTGGACGCACGCTCAGTGCACCCACTGGGTGTAGTCGCCGAGACTACTGTTGAATATTTGATTCGGCAGTAGTCTTAGAGTAACTTTTCACTGTCATTGTCTCTTATTTCTGTCGACTGATATATCCCTCTCGCTGACTGTAGAGGTCTTGTGATCTTGGAGCTCGGCTTTCCGAGTTAAAGAAGAAGCATATCAGCGTTGAACTTGATCTTGAACTCGCAAAGAAGAACCTCAAGACTGCTCAAGAAGAAACGGCCATCATGGGAGGTAACCAATCGACTCTTGCCCACCTAGCAGCTCGCTTCTTTCATTGTTTTTGCTTTCACTCTCTTTGAACCGAGTGACTTCACACAAGCAGATGTGCGTAGTGAAAACCGTCAACTTCAGGCTCGTCTAAAGAGTGTTGTTTATTTAGAGAGAATGAAGGAATCTTTGGAGAAGAAGGAACAAGACCTTGCTGCTACTCAGAAGGAAGCACGTGAGAAGACAACGCTTGCGGACAAGAAGCTGACTTCAGTCGGCAAGTTGGAAGAGGAGAACGCGAAGCTGAAGACCGCCATCTCGGAAGCCAATCGGGAAATGGAGCAACTGAAGAAGGACAACTAGAACCTGACCAATGAAGTTGGAGGCCTCAGAGCCAAGACAGGCGAGCTAGAGTCCTATCTGGGACAACTTGCCGCGAAACTAGTTCTGAAGCTTGAAGGTACAGCCGCTCGACTGGTTAATTGTTGAAGTATCTTGTAATATTGTCGACTCACTATTTTTCATGATGGAGTAGAACTTTGTCAGGATTTTGAAGCTGAAACGGGGCGGGTCGAGACAGGTCTCGAGCCCATCAATTGCCCTGTGAAAGATGACGTCGCGATGAACTTGCTGCAGTTGGAATCACGCTTGGACGGAGCCGTTGCCTATCTGGCTCGACTAAAGGCGGCGATGACCCGGGTGGACGCTGAACTCTGGCCTGAGTCAGAACTTTCTCAAGACCTCAAGTCGCTGATGATTCGACTCAATCAGATTCCTGGTCGAGTGCAGGAGTGGAGGAAGTCATCCGCTCGCTGTGGGGCTGACATCGTCCTGTCATTGGTTCGAGTGCACTGCAAGGAGGCTAGAGAAGACAAGTTGGCGGCCCTCAAGGTCATGAATACTAAGAAGCACACTTTCCAGTCCTTCATGGACACCTTCCTTGAGGCAGCCACTCAGACATCGACAGCATTGACCTCGACAGCTTCTGCGATCCAGCCAGCCCTTCTCCCGCCGAGTGATTAAAAAAACATTATGCTTCACCCTCATTTGCCTCAGAATGCCGAGTGATTTTGTAATCGTTGAAACTCCTTCGGGCCTAATGCCCGAGTACTTTTAATTTGCGGTTAGGAACCTTTGGATTTATCTGAACTTAGCTTATCTTTGAATATGTTGTGTTTGTCTTCGAGCGGAATTTGTTCTTCCCTCGGATTAGTTTTTGTACTCTCGATGCATCTTCTGAGTAAGAGGCCGCAGTCGACCTGCTGGGCGAACCTTGAGCAGCATTGATCAACTCATCAGCAAGGCACTCAGCAATGGCCTTGACGTTCTTGAAAGCAGCTCGCCTTGGCGTCAGCTGTTGGATGAGCTTTTGGCAGTGCGCACAATATCGTCCTTCTTCTTGACGGTGCAGCCTCGGGGGGAGGGGTCGTGGTCGACCCGTACCATTCGGTTGGGTTTTTCAAACTTAGGCGAGTGCTGGACTTCAGCTAAGCCCCCTAGTAAGAGGATTGCTCACCACTCGGTAGGATTTTTTATAATTAGGCGAGTACTGGACTGCAGCTAAGCCCCCGAGTGAGAGGATTTCTCGCCACTCGGTAGGATTTTTTATACTTAGGAGAGTACTGGAATGCAGCTAAGCACCCAAGTGAGAGGCAGTGCGCACAATCTCGTCCTACTTCTTTACGGTGGGAGGGGTCGTGGTCGACCCGCACCATTTGGTTGGGTTTTTCAAACTTAGGCGAGTGCTGGACTGCAGCAAAGCCCCCGAGTGAGAGGATTGCTCGCCACTCGGTAGGATTTTTTATACTTAGGCGAGTACTGGACTGCAGCTAAGCCCTCGAGTGAGAGGATTTCTCCCCACTCGGTAAGATTTTTTATACTTAGGCGAGTACTGGACTGCAGCTAAGCCCCCGAGTGAGAGGATTGCTCGCCACTCGGTAGGATTTTTTATACTTAGGCGAGTACTGGACTGCAGCTAAGCCCCCGAGTGAGAGGATTGCTCGCCACTCGGTAGGATTTTTTATACTTACGCGAGTACTGGACTGCAGCTAAGCCCCCGAGTGAGAGGATTGCTCGCCACTCGGTAGGGTTTTTTATACTTAGGCGAGTACTGGACTGCAGCTAAGCCCCCGAGTGAGAGGATTGCTCGCCACTCGGTAGGATTTTTTATATTTAGGCGAGTACTGGACTACAGCTAAGCAGTGCGCACAATCTCGTCCTTCTTCTTGACGGTGCAGCCCCGGGGGGAGGGGTCGTGGTCGACCCATACCGTTCGGTAGGATCTTTCAAACTTAGGCGAGTACTAGACTGCAGCTAAGCCCCCGAGTGAGAGGATTGCTCGCCACTCGGTAGGATTTTTTGTACTTAGGCGAGTACTGGACTGCAGCTAAGGCCCCGAGTGAGAGGCTGGCTCACCACTCAGTAGGATTTTTTAACACTAAGGCGAGTACTGGACTGTAGCTAAGCCTCCGAGTGAGAGGCTAGCTCACTAGTCGGTAGGATTTTTTATAGTTAGGCGAAATGGATACGCAGCTAAGCCCCCGAGTGAGAGGCTGGCTCACCACTTGGTAGGATTTTTCTTTTCAACTTAGGCGAAACGGATTTGCAGCTAAGGCACCCACTGGGGGATTACATGTGAAAAATGAACAACTATCATTCGGAAGACTGTAAAATCGTGTCTTTGGTAATCAAACTAAAAGATATTTCTTATTACATCTCAAAAGTCTGAATGCTTAAGAGTAAAAGGGGCGGAGGAGTTCCGCATTCCAAGCGCGTGGCTCATCTTTATTGTGCTCGACGTTGAAAAGACGATATGCTCCGTTGTGGAGCACTTTGGTGACGATGAAGGGACCTTCCCAAGAAGGAGCGAGCTTGTGTGGTTTCTGCTAGTCCACTCAAAGAACCAAGTCTCCCTCCTGAAATGCCCGACCCATTAAGTTTCTGGCATTGAATCGACGCATGTCTTGTTGATAAATGGTCGACCGAACCAAGGCCATCTCTCTTTCTTCTTCCAGGAGATCGACTACATCTTGCCGAGCTTGTTCTGCTTCTTCTTCTGAGAAGAGCTCGACTCGGGGAGCATTGTGGAGCAAAATCACTCGGGAGCACGGCTTCGGCTCCATAGACTAAGAAGAATGGAGTTCGTTCAGTCCATCGACTAGGGGTTGTCCTCAATCCCCAAAGTACGGATGGAAGTTCATCGACCCAGGCACCTGCTGCATTCTTGAGGTCACGCATCAATCGGGGTTTCAGTCCATTGAGAATCAATCCATTTGTTCTTTCAGCTTGCCCATTCGACTGAGGATGGGCGACTGAAGCATAATCGACCCTGGTGCCTTGGGAAGCACAAAACGCTCTGAACTCATCAGAGTCGAAGTTCGACCCGTTATACATGATGATGCTGTGCGGAACACCATATCTGAATATCAATTCTCTGATGAAACCTACAGTTGTGCTTGCTTCAAGGTTTTTAATGGGCTTGGCTTCGATCCATTTGGTAAACTTGTCGACTGCTACTAGCACATGGGTAAATCCACTCCTGCCAGTCCTCAGAGGTCAAACCATATCCAATCCCTAGACAGCAAAAGGCTAGACGAGTGGAATAGTCTTCAGAGCTGACGCATGCTTATGGGACATGTTGGAGTAAAACTGACAGCCTTCACATTTGTCTACTATTTCTTTCGCCATCTCGTTGGCATGTGACCAGTAAAATCCGGCTCGGTATGCTTTGGCCACGATGGTCCGAGAGGACGCACGGTGACCACAGGTCCCCGAGTGAATATCATTGAGGATCATTCGGCCTTCTTCTGGCATGACGCATTTCTGGCAGACTCCAGTTACACTTTCTCTGAACAACTGACCTTTTGTCACAGTAAAGGCTTTAGATCGTCGGACGATCTGTCGAGCCTCTTCTTCATCCTCTGGAAGTACTTTCCTAAGAATGTATGCGACGTATGGCACTGTCCAGTTTAGTGAGAACCAAAACCTCCATGACTAAGTCGACCACGTCTGGGATTTCGACTTCAGTCAGATCTGTGGCGTTCTTAGGCTGTGGGGACTCTTAAGTGAAAGGATCTTCCTGAACTGAAGGTGAATGAATATGCTCCAAAAACACATTGCTGGGAATGGCCCCTCTCTTAGATCCTATTTTTGCCTATTCATCTGCGGCTTGATTTTTTAGTCGGGGTATATGGTGAAGCTCCAACCCTTGAAACTTCTTTTCCAGCTTTCTTAATGCATTGTAATAACTAGTCATGGCTGGGCTCCTGACATCCCATTCTTTCATCACTTGATTAACCACCAAATCCGAGTCACCGTAGACCATAAGGCAACGGACGCCGAGTGAAATGGCCATACACAACCCGACAAAAGTGCTTCATATTTAGCTTCATTGTTGGAAGAGTCAAAATGAATTTGGAGAACATAACTAAGCTTGTCTCCACGGGGGGATACCAACACTACCCCAGCGCCGGAACCATTCAGCATCTTGGAGCCATCGAAGAACATGGTCCAATGCTCCGAGTGAACTTGAGTCGGCAGTTGCTACTCAATCCACTCGGCAAGGAAATCTTCGATTGCTCGGTACTTGATAGCTTTCTTTGCCTCAAACTTGATATCCAATGGAAGGAGTTCAATCGCCCATTTTGCCACTCGACCAGTTGCATCTCTGTTGTTCAGAATTTCAGATAATGGTCGTCGCTGACGACTGTAATGGAGTGATCAGAGAAATAGTGTGCAACCTTCTTCATGGTCATGTAGATTCCATAGACAAGCTTCTGATAATGTGGATATCGCTGCTTGGATGGAGTCAAAACTTCAGAAAGATAATACACTGGGCGCTGAACTTTGTCAGCCTTTCCTTCTTCTTCCCGCTCGACTGTGAGTACTGTACTAACAACTTGTCCAGTGGCTGCAATATAAAGCAGTAAAGGCTCTTTGCTGATTGGCGCAGCAAGCATCGGCTGGGTGGAAAGCAGGGTTTTGAGCTCTGCAAAAACTGCATCAGCTTCATCAGTCCACTCGAACTTATTAGATTTCTTCAGCAATCGGTAAATAGGCAATGCCTTTTCACCGACATGAGAAATGAATCGACTCAAGGCGGCCAAACAACCAGTAAGCTTATGAACGTCATGCAAACGCACAGGGCGTTTCATTCAGAGGATGGTATCAATTTTTTCTGGATTTGCGTCGATTCCCCGTTCAGAAACGAGGAAACCGAGTAACTTTCCACCTGGAACTCCGAACGTGCACTTTGACGGATTAAGCTTGATATCGTACCTTCTTAGGTTGGCAAAGGTTTCTGCGAGGCCAGTCAGTAGGTCGGAACCTTTACGTGACTTGACCACAATGTCATCCATGTATGCTTCCACATTCTGACTGATTTGAGTGAGCAGGCACTTCTGAATCATCCTCATGAATGTGGCTCCGGCATTTTTAAGACCAAATGGCATGGTGACATAGAAAAAGCACCCGAATGGGTTGATGAAAGCTGTTTTTATTTCATCGGGACCATACAGTCGGATCTGATGATACCCGGAATATGCATCTAAAAAAGACAAGCGCTCACACCCTGCAGTCGAGTCAACAATCTGATCGATGCGGGGGAGGGGGAAATGATATTTCGGGCATGCCCGATTGATATGCTTGAAATCGATGCACATACGAAGTGAATCGTCCTTCTTAGGGACCATGACCACATTGGCAAACCACTCGGAGTGGTAGATATCTCGGATGAACTCTGATGCTAGGAGCCGAGCCACTTCCTCGCCAATTGCTTTTCTCTTCCGCACGGCGGACCGCCGAAGATGCTCTTTGACGGGTTTTACATTGGGATCGACACGCAAACGGTGCTCAGCCAGTCCTCTGGGTACACCTGGCATGTTAGAAGGTTTCCATGCAAAGATGTCCCAGTTCTCACGGAGGAACTGGATGAGTGTCGTTGAGATATGAGTCGGTGCAGCATTGGGATCGGTCAGGTGGATATGAACCAGCTTCGTTTCTCCAGACGACTGAAACGCAGAATCCATGTCAGGCTTCTTAGCTCGGAGAAAATCACTCGGATCCGCATTCTTCTGATACTCTTGAAATTCAATTGCTGCTATTTGCACGTCGACAATTTTGGAACCCTTCTGGAAGCATTCTTCTGCCTTCTGCCGATTACCAGTGACTGTGATCACTCCTCTAGGACCGGGCATCTTCAGCTTGAGGTACACGTAACATGGTCGAGCCATAAAACGCGCATAGGCTGGCCTACCCAGAATAGCATGATAAGCACTCTGGAAATCCACTACTTCAAATGTCAACTTTTCCTTATGGTAATTCTTGGAATCACCGAAAACCACGTCAAGGGCGATCTGGCCGAGTGATTCAGCTTTCTTTCTAGGGATAACACCATGAAAGCTCATATTGCTCTCACTAAGTTTAGACATCGGAATGCCCATCCCCTTCAAAGTTTCAGCATAAAGGATATTCGAGCCGCTGCCACCATCCATCAACACTTTGGTCAGTCGAGTGCCTTCGACCGCTGGGTCGATCACCAACGCTTGCCTCCCAGGAGTGGCTATACGCGCCGGGTTATCAGACTGGTCGAATGTGATGGCTGTTTGTGACCATTTCAGGTATGTGGTCATCGTCGCCGGAGTGACCATATTCACTTCTCTGTTGATAACTTTCAACCGACTCTTGCTCTCAACATCAGCAAAAATCATCAGGGTGGAATTGACTTTGGCATAACCATTGTCTTCCTCCTCGTCCTCGTCTTTGTCCGACTCTTTCTCCTTCTCACTGGGTTGTTTCTCGCGGAACTGTTGGATCAGGAGTCGACATTGTCGAGTGGTGTGCTTAGGGTAAATCAGATTACCCTCTTCATCTTTCTCCGTATGGATGTGACATGGTTAATCCAACACATCATTTCCTTCTTGATCCTTTACCTTCTTAGGGGTCCGGGGCCCCTTAGGTTTTCCTTTAAACTTTCCTTGAACCACTGCCGTGATCTCACCGGGTGCTGGAGGCTCGGCCTTACGTTTCTGTTTCCGATTGGAATTACCGCCACCGGCATCTTGGCTGACTGGTTTAGAGTCGATCCTCTTCTTCTCGATTAGCTTACGGGGTGGCTATTTCCATCATCCGAGACAGAGTCATCTCTCCAGTCCGACCGAACTTCAGGACCAGCTCTCGGTATTTGACGCCTTCCTTGAAGGCACACACTACTTGATGCTCTGATACATTTTCCACGGTGTGATGGAAAGTGGTCCACCTCTGAATGAAATCCCTTAGAGTCTCACTCGGTTTCTGCACGCAATGCTGCAACTCTGTCAACCCTGCTGGCCGCTTGCAAGTACCCTCAAAAGTTCTGATGAACACCCGAGCAAGCTCTTCCCACCTATATATACTGCCGGGGGCTAACTGAGTCAACCACGCTCTGGCCGACCCTTCTAACATCAGAGGAAGATGCTTCATTGCCACTTCATCGTTCCCACCGCCAATCTGCACAGCCACTCGGTAATCCTCAAGCCAAGTTTCAGGTTTGGACTCTCCGGTGAACTTACTGACTTCAGCCGCCAACCTGATGTTGGGAGGAATCACTGCAGCCCTGATGGCTCTGCTGAAACACCCTGGACCCGAAACATGAACTCTGCTGCCAGTCGGACGATCTCTGCCAGGGTTTCTATATGCGCTCTGTTCCGGTCGACTAGACCTCGAACGAGGATAGATCTTGCATCAAAGCCTGGCTCTCTTGGGTCGACTGGTGCTCTGCGCTCGCCACTGTGACATCGTCTGTCATCGTACTGCCGAGGCACATATGATGCACTCCTCGGAGGAGGCGTGGGCACTCGACGACGATTGTCGCGGTCGAGTCGGTGATCATACTGCCCACGGCCTTCACGCCGAAGGGGAGATCTTGGACTCTAGGCCGACTGAACTGTATCCGCTACCATGGATCTGCTATGAATCCTATTCCACGACTGAGACACTGCTGTGTCCTGTTCTCCTACTGCCCGGAGTAAGGCCCGGATCTGCATCAAACCTCTGCCAGCCTCCAACTGGGGAGGTTGAATTGACTCTGCTATTCGGGCCGCAGCTGTGAGATTTTGAATCGGAGTGCGGTATGTCTTAGGTGGAGGCGGCAAAAGCTGTCGTCGACTGGACTCACGTATCCGCTCCCAAGCACGCTCGTCGAGAGCGCGCTGGAGGTACTCCACTCGAGTGTGCTCAGCCAATTTAGCCAAGAGCACCTCTTCCAAGGCCTGAGCCTCGGGGGTTTCGCCAAAGATGTGCGTGTGGAGTGCATCCATGTTGCGCCGACGAAGCTCTTCCCTCTGGCGTGAAGAGAGGGGTTCGGGATGGTACTCCTTGTGGACGCGCGGCGGATCACCGCCACCATTCTCGCGATCTTCACGGCGGAAACCAGGCGGACCACGTGGTCCATCGACCATCAATACTTCAGCTACAGGGTCGCTGCTCTCACACTCGGATGCGGTTTCAGCGGAGCCAGTCGACAGATCGAACAGGCCGTGGAGAGTTTCGTCGGGCTCGATTGCCGCAACTTGATGGGTGGCCGAATGTCGGGCCACCGCATGCTTCACCCACCGATGAAGCCGCGACCGACCGGATCGCTTGCAGCGTCGAGCAACGAGGAGAGAAGACACCATCTAAGCCGACCAGTACTGGGTCGACGAATGCCGGAGAAGGACGCCACGAACGCACGCGCGAAAGTGTGTCGCCCCTCGGACGGGGAGCGCCTCAACGTCGAGGGGAGCTTCCTGAAGCCAAGCGGAGTCGTCGGCGATGAAAACGAGCGCGCCGAGACGGATCTCGCGGCCCTCAGCTAATCCACCGCCAGAAATCATGATGATGGGGATCGGAAAAAATTGCAACTTCACCAACAAGTCGCTAAGACACCTGCCCCACGGTGGGCGCCAACTGTCGTGGTTCTAAGACTGACGGTAGAAAGGGGGTAGGTATGGAGAGGCTAGATCTCAGCTATGGCGAAGGTGTACACACAGGATTTACGAGTTCAGGCTCTTCTCGGAGGAAGTAATAGCCCTATGTCTTGGTGCCCGGAGGCGGTCGATTGGATTATATGTGTGTGACGTTACAAGGGGTGCGAACCCTTGTTTCAGAGGAGGGGGGTGGCTTATATAGAGTGCGCCAGGATCCCAGCCATCCTCCATTACAAGGGACTTAATGTACATAAAGTAGGGGTGTTACTGATAACGCCAACCTTAAGTGTTATTAATGTTCTTGAAGACTATGTAGTGAATGTCCGACCGTTGCAATGCTGAGCGATTCCTCGCCTTCAGTAGGTCGAGTGATTCCTCATATGGTCGAGTGACAACAGGCAGGGGACGCCCGAGTGATATGACTGGTCGAGTGGATTGCACTCGACATCTTTGACTGGGGGTTCTTCGTTGCCTCTTAAACTTCTTATCTTATAGGGTAGTGACCTTGGGTAGGACGTATAGGTCAGGCCTATGACCCTACCCCAGGTATGTATCCTCATCACCACCGCATTTGAACAAATGTTACCAGCCCGTGCACACTGTTATCACCAGCTATATAGATCAAGAGCTCCCCCACCCTCTCCTGTTTCATTTTTGTGATGATGTGAATAGCAGCCCAAGAAATCAGGAATGTTACCCATGTAAGAACTAGAGATAAAAAAGGGAACCTTTAATGATCACAAAATCACATAGTTCTAGGAAAAAATGTGTTACAATAGGGTAACTTCTAGACTAGTATGCTAGGTAGCAAAAAAGTTTAAAAAATACATGAAAAAACGATAAATTACCAATCTGTCCATGAACAAAATTTCATCTACTTTGTATTAAAGCTACCATGGAAAAATGTGGTGTCTTTTTTTGAAGTTGCTCATGCTCCACTGCATATATCCCGACTATGTAAAAAATGTGTCCTATGCAATTGAATGAAGGAATGATCTTCCCTTTGATCCCTGTTGTAAGAAAAAGCATGAAACATAACAATGTGTCAAAATTTAGTGAACATGTGTAGAATTTCCACTTTTCTATACGGAGAAAACAAGGACATTATACGTAATAATGACACTAACATGTGAATGCAAAAAGCTTAAGCTGGTGGTACAAAATGGTTTCTAGCCTGGAAGATAATGCAGAAGGTCTATTGAGAGGTGGCATAATGAATCAACAAGAAGATATTGCACGCATGACAAATAACAATTTTACAAACCCCAACATTCCGGACACAGGTAGTTAATAATTTGTGCAATTACTACCAACCTTGATGTTTATAAAACTACCTTGATGAACTTATGTTGTTTACCATTGTTCTTGGTAAGAAATTACCAGCATTGATGTTTATAAAACTACAATGATCAACTTATGTGGTTTACAAGCGTTTAAAGATCTTACTATAAACTAGGTGTATAAACTAACAAGTTCACAATGTATGGAAATGCCGGTCCTTGTTGGAAAAATAATCACCATACTAGATTGTGTGACTAAATTACCAGGTGAACACTGTGAAAGTCAGACATGCTGAGAAGAATTTACCACTCATCCTGGTAAGAAATTACCAACCTTCATGTTTACGAGATTACAATGATCAACTTATGTTGTTTACCAGTGTGTATGTAAGGGTCTTACTACATACCGGGCGCTAAACTACCAAGTTCATAGTGTATCAAATATCGGTCTTTGTAAAATAAAAAGAAAAAAGATAACCATACTAGATTTTGTGACTAAAGCACCAGGTGAACACTATGAAAGTTATCAGACATGTTGAGAGGAATTCACCGCACAAAAAGAAAAACTAACTGATATTTACTATGCCGCATTGCAGGTTCCTGGACGATCAATGCACACAACAACTTGCCTAGTGTGGAAACAAATGCAAGCATGGGAGCAGGAAGCTTTGAGGAGCAAACAATCAGTGAACTTACAACTCTAGAATCATTTGGGATCGATGTTGATCAAGGGGGCTCCAACATGCATGCATATTCCATGCCTAAGCCTCCTATTCCATGAACAAAGTTTGACAATATGGAGAGCACATGTAGATCTTTGATTCGAGCAACTGAGTGTGTTTTGCCTTCACATTTTCATGCATGGGCAAGAATGGTACAAAATATCAAACTCACAAATCGGATACAGGCAATCAAGACGAAATAACCTGCATACTAAATTTAGTGATAGTTTATAGAAGGGACACGCTGCTATGATGTAGGTTTATGGGCAATTCCCTATATATCTATACGGTCAATCCGGGCCACAGAGTATCAAGCAATATGACTCACATGTTACTGTTTCTCATGTTGCTAAAAAGAGAGACAAATATACCATTTGACATGGGGCAACATGAAGGAAATATGCCCTAGAGGCAATAATAAAGTTATTATTTATTTCCTTATTTCATGATAAATGTTTATTATTCATGCTAGAATTGTATTAACCGGAAACATAATACATGTGTGAATACATAGACAAACATATTGTCACTAGTATGACTCTACTTGACTAGCTCATGAATCAAAGATGGTTAAGTTTCCTAGCCATAGACATGAGTTGTCATTTGATTAACGGGATCACATCATTAGGAGAATGATGTGATTGACATGACGCATTCCGTTAGCTTAGCACTTGATCGTTTAGTATGTTGCTATTGCTTTCTTCATGACTTATACATGTTACTACAACTATGAGATTATGCAACTCCCGTTTACCGGAGGAACACTTTGTGTTCTACCTAACGTCACAACGTAACTGGGTGATTATAAAGGAGCTCTACAGGTGTCTCTAAAGGTACATGTTGAGTTGGCGTATTTCGAGATTAGGTTTTGTCACTCCGATTGTCGGAGATGTATCTCTGGGCACTCTCGGTAATGCACATCACAATAAGCCTTGCATGCAATATAGTTAATGAGTTAGTTAAGGAATGAAGCATTACGTAACGAGTAAAGAGACTTGCCGGTAACGAGATTGAACTAGGTATTGAGATACCGACGATCGAATCTAGGGCAAGTAACATACCGATGACAAAGGGAACAACGTATGTTGTTATGCGGTTTGACCGATAAAGATCATCGTAGAATATGTAGGAGCCAATATGAGCATCCAGGTTCCGCTATTGGTTATTGACCGGAAACGTGTCTCGGTCACGTCTACATAGTTCTCGAACCCGTAGGGTCCGCTTGCAACAAGGTTTCGATGACAGTTTTATTATGAGTTTATGAGTATTGATGTACCGAAGGAGTTCGGAGTCCCGGATGAGATCGGGGACATGACGAGGAGTCTCGAAATGGTCAAGACGTAAAGATCGATATATTGGACGACTATATTCGGACATCGGAAAGGTTACGAGTGATTCGGGTATTTTTTGGAGTACCGGGGAGTTACGGGTATACGGGGAAGAGTATTGGGCCTTAATGGGCCTTAGTGGGAAGGAGCCAGGAGGTGGCGCGCGCCCCTCCCAAGCCCAGTCCGAATTGGACAAGGGGTTTGGGGCGCGGCCCCCCTCTCCCTTCCTTCTGCACTCCCCTCCTTTCCCCCGTTCTCCTAGTTGGACAAGGAAAGAAGGAAACCTACTCCTACTAGGAGTAGGAATCCTATTCCCTTGGCGCGCTCCTCCTAGGGCCGGCCTCCTCCCCCCTTGCTCCTTTATAAACGGAGGCAGGGGGCACCCCATAGACACACAAGTTGATCTTTGTGATCGTTCCTTAGCCGTATGCGGTGCCCCCCTCCACCATATTCCACCTCGGTCATATCGTAGCGGTGCTTAGGTGAACCCCTGCGTCGGTAGAACATCATCACCGTCACCACGTCGTCGTGCTGACAGAACTCTTCCCCTACACCCTGCTGGATCGGAGTCCGGGGATCGTCATCGAGCTGAACGTGTGCTGAACTCGGAGGTGCCGTACGTTCGGTACTTGGATCGATCGGATCGTGAAGACATATGACTACATCAACCGCGTTGTTCTAATGCTTCCGCTTTCGGTCTACGAGGGTACGTGGACAACACTCTCGCCTCTCGTTGCTATGCAGCACCATGATCCTTGCGTGTGCGTAGGAACTTTCTTGAAATTACTACGTTCCCCAACAGTGGTATCAGAGCCACGTTTTATGCGTAGATGTTATATGCACGACTAGAACACAAGTGAGTTGTGGGTGATACAAGTCATACTGCTTACCAGCATGTCATACTTTGGTTCGGCGGTATTGTTGGATGAAGCGGCCCGGACCGACATTATGCATACACTTACGCGAGACCGGTTATCCCGACGTGCTTTGCACAGAGGTGGCTAGCGGGTGTCAGTTTCTCCAACTTTAGTTGAACCGAGTGTGGCTACGCACTGTCCTTGCGAAGGTTAAAACAGCACCAACTTGACAAACTATCGTTGTGGTTTTGATGCGTAGGTAAGAACGGTTCTTGCTAAGCCCGTAGCAGCCACGTAAAACTTGCAACAACAAAGTAGAGGACGTCTAACTTGTTTTTGCAGGGCATGTTGTGATGTGATATGGTCAAGACATGATTCTATATTTTATTGTATGAGATGATCATTTTTTGTAACCGAGTTATCGGCAACTGGCAGGAGCCATATGGTTGTCGCTTTATTGTATGCAGTGCAATCGCCCTGTAATGCTTTACTTTATCACTAAGCGGTAACGATAATCATAGAAGCATAAGATTGGAGAGACGACAACGATGCTACGATGGAGATCAAGGTGTCGCGCCGGTGACGATGGTGATCACGACGGTGCTTCGAAGATGGAGATCACAAGCACAAGATGATGATGGCCATATCATATCACTTATATTGATTGCATGTGATGTTTATCCTTTATGCATCTTATCTTGCTTTGATTGACGGTAGCATTTTAAGATGATCTCTCACTAATTATCAAGAAGTGTTCTCCCTGAATATGCACCGTTGCGAAAGTTCTTCGTGCTGAAACACCACGTGATGATCGGGTTTGATAGGCTCTACGCTCAAATACAACGGGTGCAAAACAGTTGCACACGCGGAATACTCAGGTTAAACTTGACGAGCCTAGCATATACAGATATGGCCTCGGATCACAGAGACCGAAAGGTCAAGCGTGAATCATATAGTACATATGATCAACATAGTGATGTTCACCATTGAAAACTACTCCATCTCACGTGATGATCGGACATGGTTTAGTTGATTTGGATCACGTGATCACTTAGATGACTAGAGAGATGTCTGTCTAAGTGGGAGTTCTTTAGTAATATGATTAATTGTACTTAAATTTATCATGAACTTAGTCCTGGTAGTATTTTGCAAATTATGTTGTAGATCAATAGCTCACGTTGTTGCTTTCATATGTTTATTTTGATATGTTCCTAGAGAAAATTGTGTTGAAAGACGTTAGTAGCAATGATGCGGATTGGATCCGTAATCTGAGGTTTGTCCTCATTGCTGCACAAAAGAATTACGTCCTTAATGCACCGCTAGGTGACAGACCTATTGCAGGAGCAGATGCAGACGTTATGAACGTTTGGCTAGCTCAATATGATAACTACTTGATAGTTTAGTGCACCATGCTTAACGGCTTAGAATCGGGACTTCAAATACGTTTTGAACGTCGTGGACCATATGAGATGTTCCAGGAATTGAAGCTAATATTTCAAGAAAATACCCGAGTTGAGAGATAGGAAATCTCCAACAAGTTCTATAGCTAAAAGATGGAGAAGAATCGCTCAACTAGTGAGCATGTGCTCAGATTGTCTGGGTACTACAATCGCTTGAATCAAGTGGGAGTTAATCTTCCAGATAATATAGTGATTGACAGAGTTCTCTAGTCACCATCACCAAGTTACTAGAACTTCATGATGAACTATAGTATGCAAGGGATGACGAAAATGATGTCCGAGCTATTCGTGATGTTGAAATCAACGAATGTAGAAATCAAGAAAGAGAATCAAGTGTTGATCATTGGCAAGACCACTAGTTTCAAGAAAAGAGCAAAAGCGAAGAAAGGGAACTTCAGGTAGAATGACAAGCAAGTTGTCACTCCCGCGAAGAAGCCCAAAACTGGACCAAAGCCTGAAACTGAGTGCTTACACTATAAAGGAAATGGTCACTGGAAGCGGAAAATGCCCTGAATATTTGGTGGATAAGAAGGATGGCAACGTGAACAAGGGTATATTTGATATACAAATTATTGATGTGTACCTTACTAGTGTTTATAGTAGCCCCTGAGTATTTGATACATGTTCGGTTGCTAAGATTAGTAACTCAAACAGGAGTTACGTAATAAACAGAAACTAGTTGAGGGGAAGTGACGATGAGTGTTGGAAGTAGTTCCAAGATTGATATGATCATCATCACACACTCCCTATATTTTCGAGATTAGTGTTAAACCTAAATAAATGTTATTTGGTGTTTGCGTTGAGCATAAATATGATAAGATCATGTTTATTGCGATACGATTATTCATCGAAGATAGAGAATAAATTGTCATTCTGTTTCCATGAATAAAACCTTCTATGGTCATACACCCAATGATGATGGTTTATTGAATCTTGATCGTAGTAATACACATATTCATAATATTAATGCCAGAAGATGCAAAGTTAATAATGATAGTGCAACCTATTTGTGGCACTGCCGCTTGGTTCATATCGGTGTAAAGCGCATGAAGAAACTCCATAAAGATGGATTTTCTGAATCACTTGGTTATGAATCATTTGATGCTTGCGAACCGTGCCTTTTGGGCAAGATGACTAAAACTCCGTTCTCCGGAACAATGGAATGAGCTACTGACTTGTTGGAAATAATACATACTGATGTATGCAGACCAATGAGTATTAAGGCTCGTGGCGGGTATCGTTATTTTCTGACCTTCACAGATGATTTGAGCAGATATGGGTATATCTACTTCATGAAACATAAGTCTGAAACAGTTGAAAGGTTCAAAGAATTTTAGAGTGAAGTGAAAAATCATCGTACCAAGAAAATAAAGTTTCTACGATCTGATCGTGGAGATGAATATTTGAGTTACGAGTTTGGCCTTCAGTTAAAATAATTTGGAATAGTTTCACAAACTCATGACACCTGGAACACCACAGCGTAACAGTGTGTCCGAACGTCATAACAGCACTTTATTTGATATGGTGCGATCAATGATGTCTCTTACCGATTCACCAATATCATTTTAGGGTTATGCATTTGAGATAGCTGCATTCACGTTAAAATAGGGCACCATCTAAATCCGTTGAGACAACACCGTATGAACTATGGTTTAGCAATAAACCTAAGCTGTCGTTTCTTAAAGTTTGGAGTTGCGATGCTTATGTAAAAAAGTTTCAACCTGATAAGCTCGAACCCAAATCGGAGAAATGCGTCTTCATAGGATACCCAAAGGAGATTGTTGGGTACACCTTCTAATCACAGATTCAAAGGCAAAATATTTGTTGCTAATAATGGATACTTTCTAGAGAAGGAGTTTCTCTCGAAAGAAGTGGGTGGGAGGAAAGTAGAGCTTGATAAGGTAATTTGTACCTTCTCCCGAATTGGAAAGTAGTTCATCACAGAAATCAGTTCCAGTGATTCCTACACCAATTAGTGAGGAAGCTAATGATGATGATCATGAAACTTCAGATTAAGTTACTACAAAACCTCGTAGGTCTTCCAAAGTACAGTACGCACCAGAGTGGTACGGTAATCCTGTTCTGGAAGTCATGTTACTAGACCATGATAAACCTATGAACTATGAGGAAGCGATGATCAGCCCAGATTCCGCGAAATGGCTGGAGGCCATGAAATCTGAGATAGGATCCATGTATGAGAACAAAGTGTGGACTTTGGTGGACTTGCTCGATGATCGGCAAGCCATAGAAAATAAATGGATTTTTAATAGGAAGACAAACATCGATAGTAGTGTTACTATCTACAAAACTCGACTTGTCGCAAAAAGGTTTTCGACAAGTTCAAGGTGTTGACTACAATGAGATTTTCTCAACTGTAGTGATGCTTAAGTCTGTCCGAATCATGTTAGCAATTGCCACATTTTATGAAATCTGGCAAATGGATGTCAAAACTATATTCCTTAATGTTTTTTAAAGAAGGGTTGTATATGATGCAACCAGAAGGTTTTGTCAATCCTAAAGTTGCTAACAAAAATGTGCAAGCTCCAGCGATCTATCTATGGACTGGTGCAAGCATCTCAGAGTTGGAATATATGCTTTGATGAGTTAACCAAAGCATATGGTTTTATGCAGACTTTTGGAGAAGCCTCAGATTTACAAGAAAGTGAGTGGGAGCCCTGTAGCATTTCTGATATTATATGTAGACGACATATTGTTGATTGGAAATGATATAGAATTTCTTGATAGCATAAAAGGATACTTGAATAAAAGTTTTTCAATGAAAGACCTCGGAGAAGCTGCTTACATATTGAGCATCAAGATCTAGAAGATAGATCAAGACGCTTGATAAGATTTTTCAATGAGTATATACCTTGGCAAGTTTTGAAATAGTTCAAAATGGATCAGTCAAAGAAGGAATTCTTGTCTGTATTACAAGGTGTAAACTTGAGTAAGACTCAAAACCCAACCAGGGCAGAAAATAGAAATAGAATTTAAAGTCTTTCCCTATGCCTCAGTCATAGATTCTATAAAGTATGCTATGCTGTGTACCAGACCTAATGTATACCTTGCTCTGAGTTTGGCAAGGGAGTACAATTTTGATCTAAGAGTAGATCACTGGACATCGGTCAAGAATATCCTTAGTGAGGACTAAGGAAATATTTCTCGATTATGGAGGTGATAAAAGAGCCCGTCGTAAAAAGTTACATCGGTGCAAGTTTTTACACCGATCCAGATGACTCTAAGTCTCAATCTGGATACATATTGAAAGTGGGAGGAATTAGCTAGAGTAGCTTCGTGCAGAGCATTGTAGACATAGAATATTTGCAAAATATATACGGCTCTGAATGTGACAGACCCGTTGACTAAACTTCTCTCACGAGCAAAACATGATCATACCTTAGTACTAATTGGGTGTTAATCACATATCGATGTGAACAAGATTATTGACTCTAGTAAACTCTTTGGGTGTTGATCACATGGAGATGTGAACTGTGGGTGTTAATCACATACATATGTGAATATTGGTGTTAAATCACATGGTGATGTGAACTAGATTATTGACTCTAGTGCAAGTGGGAGACTGAAGAAAATATGCCCTAGAGGCAATAATAAAGTTATTATTTATTTCCTTATTTCATTATAAATGTTTATTATTCATGCTAGAATTGTATTAGCCGGAAATATAATACATGTGTGAATACATAGACAAACATAGTGTCACTAGTATGCCTCTACTTGACTAGCTCGTGAATCAAAGATGGTTAAGTTTCCTAGCCACAGACATGAGTTGTCATTTGATTAACGGGATCACATCATTAGGAGAATGATGTGATTGACATGACCCATTCCGTTAGCTTAGCACTTGATCGTTTAGTATGTTGCTATTGCTTTCTTCATGACTTATACATGTTCCTACAACTATGAGATTATGCAACTCCCGTTTACGGAGGAACACTTTGTGTGCTACCAAACGTCACAACGAATCGAGTGATTATAAAGGAGCTCTACAGGTGTCTCCAAAGGTACATGTTGAGTTGGCGTATTTCGAGATTAGGTTTTGTCACTGCGATTGTCGGAGAGGTATCTCTGGGCCCTCTCGGTAATGCACATCACAATAAGCCTTGCAAGCAATGTAGCTAATGAGTTAGTTACGGAATGATGCATTACATAACGAGTAAAGAGACTTGCCGGTAACGAGATTGAACTAGGTATTGAGATACCGACGATCGAATCTCGGGCAAGTAACATACTGATGACAAAGGGAACAACGTACGTTGTTATGCGGTTTGACCGATAAAGATCTTCGTAGAGTATGTAGGAGCTAATATGAGCATCCAGGTTCCGCTATTGGTTATTGACCGGAAACGTGTCTCGGTCATGTCTACCTAGTTCTCGAACCCGTAGGGTCCGCACGCTTAAGGTTTCGATGACAGTTTTATTATGAGTTTATGAATTTTGATGTACCGAAGGAGTTCGGAGTCCCGGTTGAGACCGGGGACATGACGAGGAGTCTCAAAATGGTCGAGACGTAAAGATCGATATATTGGACGACTATATTCAGACATCGGAAAGGTTCCGAGTGATTCGGGTATTTTTCGGAGTACCGGGGAGTTACGGGAATACGGGGAAGAGTATTGGGCCTTAGTGGGCCTTAGTGGGAAGGAGCCAGGAGGTGGCGCGCGCCCCTCCCAAGCCCAAATCCGATTGGACAAGGGGTTTGGGGCGCGGCCCCCCTCTCCTTTCCTTCTCCACTCCCCTCCTTTCTCCCTTCTCCTAGTTGGACTAGGAAAGAAGGAAACCTACTCCTACTAGGAGTAGGAATCCTACTCCCTTGGTGTGCCCCTCCTAGGGCCGGCCTCCTCCTCCCTTGCTCCTTTATATACGGGGCAAGGGGGCACCCCATAGACACACAAGTTGATCTTTGTGACCGTTCCTTAGCCGTGTGCGGTGCCCCCCTCCACCATATTCCACCTCGGTCATATTGTAGCGGTGCTTAGGCGAAGCCCTGCGTCAGTAGAACATCATCACCGTCACCACGTCATCATGCTGACGGAACTCTTCCCCGACACCCTGCTGGATCGGAGTCCGGGGATCGTCATCAAGCTGAATGTGTGCTAAACTCGGAGGTGCCGTACGTTCGGTACTTGGATCGATCGGATCGTGAAGACGTACGACTTCAACCGCTTTGTTCTAACACTTCCGCTTTCGGTCTACGAGGGTACGTGGACAACACTCCCCCCTCTTGTTGCTATGCATCACCATGATCCTTGCGTGTGCGTAGGAATTTTTTTGAAATTACTACGTTCCTCAACACGTCATATATGTTAGTTGCATTTTCCCATCATCCTTCTCAATCTTAAATTGCTCCTGGAATAAACATAAAAGGCATCAAGAATAATTTAAATGATTGAAGTGTAAAGAAATCTCACTACTTGGAAAATTCTTATAGGTAGACATCGTTGGGTAAATACCCCACGCTACTGCTATTTAGCAGTAGCACCTGACAAAACTAGCGTTGCAAGCGCATGTTAGCAGTAGCGCGTGGTATCCCGCCCAGCGCTGCTACTAATGGGCCACACTCTCAGCCCCTTTAGCTATAGCGCTAGCCCCCCTCCCCCACGCTGCTGCTGAGCCCACCTCTACTTCTCCCCGCGCCAGCCCGCGCGCCCCTCTCTCTCACTCACTCACAATCACGGTCACACACTCCCTCAATCCCCGCTCGATCCGGCCTCCCCTGCACCGACCCTCCTCCCCCTCCGGCCGCCCTCCGGCCCCTGCGCCGGCCATCCTTCCCCGCCGGCCGCCCCCCGCGCCGACCCTCCTCCCCGCGCCGGCGCTCCTCCTCCAGCGAGAGGTACTCCTCCCTCCTTCCTCCTCCTACCTCCCTCCCTAGTTATACTTACTAGAGAGTAGATATTTTGAACCCAATGTAGGTTCTTAGAATAATGTATGTTATGATCAAACCCTAGCTAGGACAGATTAGGTAGTATGAACCCTAGGTTTTTAAATTAGGACAGAAATTTAGCTAGATTTTTAAACTAGGATAGAAATTGATGTAGGTTAATAGAATTTGTGTGTTTTAGGTGTATTTAACAGAATTCTATGTGTTTTAGTTGTTTTAGGTGTAGTTAACAAATTCTAGGTATTTATTTAGTTAAAGCAATTGTTGTTATTTTTTTAGTTAAAGCAATTTTTCCTGTTATATGCAAATTTGCAGTGGACATGTCATATTTTGTACATGTCACATTTTGGACATGTCATATTTTTCCGAGTGGCCTATGTTTTGCCAGAGTGTCGATTCGTTTATGTTATGGCAAATTTCAGGCGCTCAATATGTCCTGCTTTTAGCAAAGGTCATGCCGAATTTTGCGAAGTGTTTATTAATTTTGTTTTCATAATTAAGCATTTCTTCTCGACGTCGACGATGCCTGGCCCGCATCCTCGTCGTCGACTCGGCGAAGGAGGCTTGCTTGATTATAGGGGCCATGTCCGGGATTGGGCTCCGCCTGGCTGGTACTGGGAGGTGTTACCTTTCGGGGCGCGCAGCTTGGTGAGGAGGCAGCCCATCATCGACCCGGACCTTCTTTGGTGGCGCTTGCGTGGGCCAGTGACGGTGGGGAGGCCTTCGTCCACCGCGGAGGTGGTATCTCACCGTGTCAGCGAGGAGGATGAGCACATGGTTGCGTTGGAGGGCAGGTTTGACAGTACTTGGATGGTTCTTCAGGGATCTCACTGGAGCTATGATCTTGTGATTGTTCCTTATCTTTGGGTGTCCACTGCCCGCGCCGATACCCGTCGTTCCCTAGGGTTCTAGCTGTATTAGTGATGTTATATGTATGATACTATTCGAGATGTATTAGTGATAATATTCGACGATGTACGGACGCAAGAGATGATTTAGTTTTTTTATTGAATGCATGCTAATTTTAATACTAATTCATTTTATGATTTAGTTTTGCTTATTGAATGCACGTCTGTTTCAACTATATGAACATAGGAAATGTCTGACGACGATAGCAAAAGGGAATTCGGTATGTGCGAATACTGCAAAGACGAGTGCGGCCTGTGCGACAGACCTCACCTAATTGGTGGTAGGCACTTCAGCATCAAGCTGGATGAGAACTTCGATGTGCATACAGTAAGTCACAACGAGAAGTCTTTTTTCGTAATTAAGCATGACTTCTGATTCTTTTGCTTCAACTTATAATTTATTTTTTTACTATTGTACTAGTGTATCCCCTGCCGTGCAAGAATATATGTCTTGGATAAGATTGGTTTCAGTACTATGGAAACTATGGAGGTAAAAAGAGTTAACTTGAGGACCGAGCATGGTTATAGTTTTCTCGCAAAATTATACAATACAGACACCTACACCCGTTTTGAATGCAAACAATGGAAAGCACTATGCAAGGCTTATGCATTTGAGCCTGACATGCTTATCACCTTTGATATTCATCCGGAAGATGATATTGAATATAATATCGATGTCTGGGTCGATGTGCAGACGCCTCCAGTTCTACCATTATGTAAGTTTCCCAACCATATTTATGTCTTGAATATTGTTTATTCAAAAATAGTTGACAACTAATTTCTATTGACAGCTTATTTCCATTCAAGCAAACATGTCCGGCGTTTGGTAGACATGACCTACTACTGTCCCGGAGCTGAAATAAACTACGAGGAGACAAGTCATTATGTTTCATGGCTTGAGGATCTTCATACTGTCAAGACAAATTATTTTTCTGGACTTAGAAATCTTAGTACTCAAAACGTGCGACCAATAGTGTTCGTACTGAACTACGGTCACATCTATTTAGGAAAGATGGTAAGATTCTTACTATTTGTCCTCAGTGCATCTTTTGCATACATTATTTTTTAAGCTAAACTTCATTGCTAAGTACGTTACTACGATGTTCTTCAACAGGGACTCCCGATAATAGTTGTGCCTCAGTGAATCGAAGCTAAAGGTCGCATGTCCATGGTTAGCATACGTCCAAGACTTCCTACATTGCACATGAGTGCATTCATGATTTGTAGAAGCGAGCAAGTCTTAATAGACAAAGACTGGAACAAAATTGTGAAGGGTCGCAGAGAAGTACTAGGGGGCAGCAATCAGAAGCGTAGCCCACAATTAGGAGACAGGTTCATCTGTATGCTTCAATATGATGAATCAGGAGCGCTCCACATGTTCTATCCTATTTTACCTGAGAAAGAGCAGTAGGAGTGATTAGCTAGCTAGAATGAATTTCAAGATGATGATGATGTGCTACACTATGTAGCTATGATGATTAGACAATGTTGGTGGTAATGACTAGCTATGATGATTATTAGCTAATCTTGGTGGTAATTTTCAATTACTTGCAACTCCTATGCTGAATTAGAGGCTATGTTGATGCTACTACTAATCATTGTTGGTGAAGCAAATGCATCTGAATTTCCATCCGTGAATACTGCATTTGAATTTTATTTTTTTAATTTCTAATTAGTTAGCTATAGCGTGGGGTGGAGAAAGCAACGCTACTAGTACATATGATAGTAGTAGTGTGTGTGGAGAAAGCAGCGCTACTAGTACTTAGTATATCTGCAGCGTGGGGTAGAAAACGCGCTACTGCTAATATTTAGCTGTAGCGCCAAAGCAGTAGTGCGGGCACCCACGCTACTGGTATGCAAAAAACCCACACTACTGGTAAGTTTTTTCTTAGTAGTGTCAGAAGAAGCATGGGTGTTCAAGTTATGTTCTGTACTAAATGGTATCATTGCCCAAGAAAGATTTAAAGAGCAAGAATGCATAAACAACCAACCATACCGCACATGCACAAGTCATAAACAACAAACGTAAGGTAACCGAATACTGGAATTGGATGAAAAGAACTATTAAAGAAGGATACAATTACTACATAAAATGGTGCTTGCAAACCCCATATTCCATATAGCAATCAAAACAGATGCAAAAATATAAAACTAGCAAATATATTACGACTTAGTCTTGCTATGTTCTGAAATCAATATGTAGGTCACTTTACTACAATCTACAAGGTCATATTTATTTCCTTATATGCCCTAGAGGCAATAATATAGTTATTATTTATTTCCTTATATCACGATAAATGTTTATTATTGATGCTATAATTGTATTAACAAGAAACATAATACATGTGTGAATACATAGACAAACATAGTGTCACTAGTATGCCTCTACTTGACTAGCTCGTTGATCAAAGATGGTTGTGTTTCCTAACCATGGGCATGAGTTGTCATTTGATTAATGGGATCACATCATTAGGAGAATGATGTGATTGACTTGACCCATTTTGTTAGCTTAGCACTTGATCGTTTACTATGATGCTATTGCTCTCTTCATGACTTATACATGTTCCTACAACTATGAGATTATGCAACTCCCGTTTACCGGAGGAACACTTTGTTTTCTACCAAATGTCACAGCGTAACTGGGTGATTATAAAGGAGCTCTACAGGTGTCTCCGAAGGTACATGTTGAGTTGGCGTATTTCGAGATTAGGATTTGTCGGAGAGGTATCTCTGGGCCCTCTCGGTAATGTACATCACTATAAGCCTTGCAAACAATGTAGCTAATGAGTTAGTTGCGGGATGATACATTACATAACGACTAAAGAGACTTGCCGGTAACGAGATTGAACTAGGTATTGAGATACCGACGATCGAATCTCGGACAAGTAACATACCGATGAGAAAGGGAACTACGTATGTTGTTATGCGGTTTGACCGATAAACATCTTCGTAGAATATGTGGGAGCCAATATGAGCATCGAGGTTACGCTATTGGTTATTGACCGGAGACGAGTCTCGGTCATGTCTACATAGTTCTTGAACCCATAGGGTCCGCACGCTTAAAGTTCGATGACGGTTATATTATGAGTTTATGTGTTTTGATGTACCGAAGGTAGTTCTGAGTCCCGGATGTGATCACAGACATGACGAGGAGTCTTGAAATGGTCGAGACATAAAGATCGATATATTGGACGACTATATTTGTGTAACACCCCGGATGTAACTTTCCATATTTGTAACTCCAACTCCTGCCATTTTCGGCATTGTGATATGATATTCCCTCCGTGGTTGGGTTTTCTTCATTTTGCATTTTGTCCATGTCATGCATTTCATATCATGTCATCATGTGCATCGCATTTGCATACGTGATCGACTCATGAATCCGAGCATTTTTCCAGTTGTCCGCTTTTGCAATCCGCACTCCTATCTTCCCCGGGCGCCCCTTTTACGCTTTTTCCGTGTGCGGGTACTAAACCTTCTCGAAATGGACCGAGGTTTGTCTAGTGGCCTTGGTATACCATCCGTAGACCACCGGTCAAGTTTCGGGTCATTTGGAGCTTGTTTGGTACTCCAACGGTTAACCGCACTCTCGGAAAGGCCTCTTTTTAGTTGCAGCCCAACACCCCTCCAAAACAGCCCAATAACCCATCTAAGTCACTCCCATGCTCTCCGTCGTTCGATCACGATCGTGTGGGGCGAAAACTACACCTCATTTGGACTCTCCTAGCTCCCTCTATGCCTATTTAAGCAAACCCTCCAAATCCGGATCATCCCTTCCCGAAACCCTAAAATTCGTCCTCGCCGCCACCGGACGTGTCCGCCCGCTATCGACGTCGTCCGCCGCCCGCCGACGAATCCCGATGCCCGCCTGTCCGCGCCGCCGCCCGTGCCCACCGGCCGGGGCCCGCTTACCAGCGCGCCCAGCCACCGCGCCCAGCGCGCCGCGATTCAGCGCGCCGCGCCGCCTCGGCCGCCGCCGCCCTCCGCCTCGGCGACCTCGGCGGCCCGGCTGCCGCTGCCCGCCACCGCCGCCAAGCGCCTCGCCCGCGCCTCACGCGCGCCGCCGCCTCCGCCCAGCCGCCTCCCTCCGTGAAGCTCCGCACCGGATCGGCCGCGCCGCCTCCTCCACCGGATCGCTGGCGACCGCCTCCTCCGGCGAGCTCCGGAGCCGCCGCGCGCCCGATCCGATCCGGCCGCCGCCCGATCCGCCCGATCCGGCCTCGGGCCGAGCCCGCTGACTCTCCCCTCCCTTTTTTTTCCCTAGTCTTTTGCATCTCGTTGTTTTTGTTGCAATTTCAACCGAGTATATCTTTGCACAACCGGGTGGCTTTGCTGGTCTTGTTTTATTGCTGTCGAAATGTCTTGTAGTCCGGGATTCCGAGATTGATCGGGTCTTCCCGGTAGAAGGAATATCCTTCGTTGACCGCGAGAGCTTATAATAGGCTAAGTTGGGACACCCTGCAGGTAATATCTTTCAAAGCCGTGCCCGCGGTTATGAGGCAGATGGGAATTTGTTAATGTCCGTTGTAGAAAACCCGAAGTTGACCTCAAATAAAATACACATCAATCGGCGTGTGTAACCGTGATGGTCTCTTCTCGGCGGAGTCCGGGAATTGAACACGGTGTTGGAGTTATGTCTGACGTAAGTAGTTCAGGATCACTTCTTGATCGCTACTAGCTTCACGTCCGTGCTTTGCTCCTCTTCTCGCTCTCTTTTGCGAAGTGGCCACCATATATGCTAGTCGCTTGCTGCAGCTCCTCTTTACTACTCAGTCCTTCCTATAAGCTTAAATAGTCTTGATCTCGCGGGTGTGAGATTGCTGAGTCCCCGTGACTCACAGATACTTCCAAAACAGTTGCATGTGCAGAAGATGCGGTGCAGGTGACTCAACCGAGCTCAAGTGGGAGTTCGACGAGGAACGTGGTCGTTACTATGTGTCTTTTCCTGATGATCAGTAGTGGTGCTCAGCTTGGGACGATCAGGGATCTGTGTAGCATTTGGGGTATCTTCTTTTATTTTGGTTCCGTAGTCGGACCTTGAGTGTACTCGATTGATGGATGTTTATTTATGTATTGTGTGAAGTGGCATCGTAAGCCAACTATGTATCTCTTTCCACTTTTTATTACATGGGTTGTGTGAAGATTACCTCACTTGCGACATTGCTTTCAATGCGGTTATGCCTCTAAGTCGTGCCTCGACACGTGGGAGATATAGCCGCATCGAGGGCGTAGTGGTGCCCAGTTGGGACGATCGGGGATCTGTGTAGCATTTGGGGTATCTTCTTTTATTTTGGTTCCGTAGTCGGACCTTGAGTGTACTCTGATTGATGGATGTTTATTTATGTATTGTGTGAAGTGGCATTTGTAAGCCAACTATGTATCTCTCCCTATTTATTACATGGGTTGTGTGAAGATTACCTCACTTGCGACATTGCTTTCAATGCGGTTATGCCTCTAAGTCGTGCCTCGACACGTGGGAGATATAGCCGCATCGAGTGCGTAACAAGTTGGACACCGGAATGGTTCCGGGTGAGATTGGGACAATACCGGAGCTCCGGGAGGTATATGGGACTTGATGGGCTTTAGTGGAAAGGAGGGGAAAGGAGCAAGGGAGGGGGCGTGCCCCCCCAAGCCCAATCAGAATTGGGAGGGGGCCCGCCCCCCCTTTCCTTTCTCCCTCCTTCCTCTTCCTTCCCTCTCCATCTCCAAATAGGAAAAGGAGGAGTCCTACTCCAGGTGGGAGTAGGACTCCCCCCCTTGGGCGCGCCTCCTCCTCCTGGTCGGCCCCCTCCTCTACTCCTTAATATACGGGGGAGGGGGGCACCCCATAGACAGAACAATTGATCCCTTGGATCTCTTAGGCGTGTGCGCTGCCCCCCTCCACCATAATCCACCTCGATAATATCATAGTGGTGCTTAGGCGAAGCCCTGTGTCGGTAGAACATTATCATCGTCACCACGCTGTCGTGCTGACCGAACTCTCCCTCAAAGCTCGGCTGGATCAGAGTTTTAGGGACGTCATCGAGCTTAACGTGTGCTGAACTCGGAGGTGCCGTGCGTTTGGTACTTGATCGGTCAGATCGTGAAGACGTACGACTACATCAAGAGCGTTGTGCTAAATCTTCCGTTTTCGGTCTACGAGGTTACATGGACAACACTCTTCCCTCTCGTTGCTATGCATCACCATGATCTTGCGTGTGCGTATGAAATTTTTTGAAATTACTACATTCCCCAACAGTGGTATCCGAGCCTGGTTTTATGCATAGATGTTATATGCACGAGTAGAACACAAGTGTGTTGTGGGCGATACAAGTCATACTGCTTACCAGCATGTCATACTTTGGTTCGGCGGTATTGTTGGATGAAGCGGCCCGGACCGACATTACGCGTACGCTTACGCGAGACTGGTTCTACCGACGTGCTTTGCACATAGGTGGCTGGCGGGTGTCAGTTTCTCCAACTTTAGTTGAACCGAGTGTGGCTACGCCCGGTCCTTGAGAAGGTTAAAACAGCACCAACTTGATGAACTATCATTGTGGTTTTGATAGGTAAGAACTGTTCTGTCTCAGCCCGTAGCAGCCACGTAAAACTTGCAACAACAAAGTAGAGAACGTCTAACTTGTTTTTGCAGGGCATGTTGTGATGTGATATGGTCAAGACGTGATGCTATATTTAATTATATGAGATGATCATGTTTTGTAACCAAGTTATCGGCAACTGGCAGGAGCCATATGGTTGTCGCTTTATTGTACGCAATGCAATCGCCCTATAATTGCTTTACTTTATCACTAAGCGGTAGCGATAGTCGTAGAAGCAATAGGTGGCGAAACGACAACGATGCTACGATGGAGATCAAACTGTCGCGCCGGTGACGATGGTGATCATGACGGTGCTTCAGAGATGGAGATCACAAGCACAAGATGATGATGGCCATATCATATCGCTTATATTGATTGCATGTGATGTTTATCCTTTATGCATCTTATTTTGCTCTGGTTGACGGTAGCATTATAAGATGATCTCTCACTAAATTTCAAGGTATAAGTGTTCTCTGAGTATGCACCGCTATGAAAGTTCTTCGAAATGAGACACCACATGATGATCGGGTGTGATAGGCTCTACATTCAAATACAACGGGTGCAAAACAGTTGCACACGCTGAATACTCAGGTTAAACTTGACGAGCCTAGCATATACAAATATGGCCTCGGAACACTGAGACCGAAAGGTCGAGCGTGAATCATATAGTAGATATGATCAACATAGTGATGTTCACCATTGAAAACTACTCCATCTCACGTGATGATCGGACATGGTTTAGTTGATTTGGATCACGTGATCACTTAGATGATTAGAGGGATGTCTATCTAAGTGGGAGTTCTTAAGTAATATGATTAATTGAACTTAAATTTATCATGAACTTAGTACCTGATAGTATTTTGCTTGTCTATGTTTGTTGTAGATAGATGGCTTGTGCTGTTGTTCTGTTGAATTTCAATGAGTTCCTTGAGAAAGCTAAGTTGAAAGATGATGGTAGCAATTACATGGACTAGGTCCGTAACTTGAGGATTATCCTCATTGCTGCACAGAAGAATTACATCCTGGAAGCACCCCTGGGTGCCAGGCCTGCTGCAGATGCAACTGACGATGTTAAGAACGTCTGGCAGAGCAAAGCTGATGACTATTCGATAGTTCAGTGTGCCATGCTTTACGGCTTAAAACCGGGACTTCGACAATGTTTTGAACGTCATGGAGCATATGAGATGTTCCAGGAGTTGAAGTTAATATTTCAAGCAAATGCCCGGATTGAGAGATATGAAGTCTCCAATAAGTTCTATAGCTGTAAGATGGAAGAAAATAGTTACAAGCTGAACATATCCTCAAAATGTCCGGGGTATAATAATCACTTGATTCAACCGGAGTTAATCTTCCCGATGATAGTGTCATTGATGTAATTCTTCAATCTCTGCCACCAAGCTACAAGAGCTTCGTGATGAACTATAATATGCAAGGGATGAACAAGACTATTCCCGAGCTCTTCGCAATGCTAAAAGCTGCGGAGGTAGAAATCAAAAAGGAGCATCAAGTGTTGATGGTCAACAAGACTACCAGTTTCAAGAAAAGGGGTAAAGGGAAGAAGAAGGGGAACTTCAAGAAGAACGGCAAACAAGTTGCTGCTCAAGTAAAGAAACCCAAGTCTGGACCTAAGCCTGAGACTGAGTGCTTCTACTGCAAGCAGACTGGTCACTGGAACCGGAACTGCCCCAAGTATTTGGCGGATAAGAAGGATGGCAAGTTGAATAAAGGTATATGTGATATACATGTTAGTGATGTGTACCTTACTAATGCTCACAGTAGCACCTGGGTATTTAATACTGGTTCTGTTGCTAATATTTGCAACTCGAAACAGGGACTGTGGATTAAGCGAAGATTGGCTAAGGACGAGGTGACGATGCGCGTGGGAAATGGTTCCAAAGTCGATGTGATCGCGGTCGGCACGCTACCTCTACATCTACCTTCGGGATTAGTTTTAGACCTGAATAATTGTTATTTGGTGCCAGCCTTAAGCATGAACATTATATCTGGATCTTGTTTGATGTGAGACGGTTATTCATTTAAATCAGAGAATAATGGTTGTTCTATTTATATGAATAATATTTTTTATGGTCATGCACCCTTGAAGAATGCTCTATTTTTATTGAATCTCGATAGTAGTGATACACATATTCATAATGTTGAAGCCAAAATATGCAGAGTTGATAATGATAGTGCAACTTATTTGTGGCACTACCGTTTGGGTCATATTGGTGTAAAGCGCATGAAGAAACTCCATACTGATGGACTTCTGAAATCACTTGATTATGAATCACTTGGTACTTGCGAACCGTGCCTCATGGGCAAGATGACTACATGTCGTTCTCCGGAACTATGGAGCGAGCAACAGATTTGTTGGAAATCATACATACTGATGTATGTGGTCCAATGAACATTGAGGCTCGCAGCGGGTATCATTATTTTCTCACCTTCATAGATGATTTGAGCAGATATGGGTATATCTACTTAATGAAACATAAGTCTGAAACATTTGAAAAGTTCAAAAATTTCATATTGAAGTGGAAAATCATCGTAGCAAGAAAATAAAGTTTCGACGATCTGATCATGGATGAGAATATTTGAGTTACGAGTTTGGTTTACATTTGAAACAATGCGGAATAGTTTCGCAACTCACGCCACCCGGAACACCACAACGTAATGGTGTGTCCGAACGTCGTAATTGTACTTTACTAGATATGGTGCGATCTATGATGTCTCTTACTGATTTACCGCTATCGTTTTGGGGTTATGCTTTACAGACGGTCGCATTCACGTTAAATAGGTGTGACACTCCAAAAATATTCTTTTGGTTTTCTCCAAAAAATTTGTTGGATTTGAAGAAGGTCTTCTAAACCCTTCCAAAAATCTCTCTCAAAAACTTTTTCCCTTTAGCAAATATTTTATTTTGGCATCTCCTTCAACTCTGGTGTTTGGTTTTTAAAATTTTCTTCTGATTGCCCTCTTCTCAAAATTTCAAGAAAAATCTTTGGAGTTTATTTTATTTCAAAAAGGAAACTCTAGGAGTTTTGCATCTTCTCCAATATTGAAACCACTCATGATTTTTACCATGCACCACATGGTAAAATCTCCCCTAAAATCTCTCCTTCCACTTTGGGCAATCCAAACATTCTGTCTCAACCAGTTCAAACCTTTTCTGAATTTTATTTTCATTTATTTTTCCTCCCAAATCTTTTATGTCCATTATTTTGAACCTAGGTGATTTGCAAAGCATGTACCTAAATGCAATTGAGCTTTGACCTCAAACCAACTCCCCTGGATAGTCCTTGGTACCCACAACCTAGAACAATCAAGATCCACTCTTCTTCTTTTCAAAAATTTCAAATTTCAGTCTCTGCAAGTTTGGACCAGATTTGTCAAATTTGGTGAAATTCATATCTTCTCTGCTCCAAAAATTCCACAAAAATTCAGGCAGCCTCTAGATGCAATCAGAGGCCCCTCCACCAAAAATCAGCTCAAGGAGAAACTCCCACATGCCAAAATCATTCTATCGAACACCTGGCCGGCACTGTTTCTTTGCAGTTTCAGAATATTCAGAAATTTCAGAGTTCAGTGTCGTTTCTTCTCGTCAAAGTTCAGTCACGCGTCGACAGTGCACTTGGCCCGTTGCTCACAGCCCCTCCTCTCTGTCCGGAGCACCACACGAGCGCTTGGCTCATTCCTGGCATCAGTGGCGCCCTGGCCCAACCTCACCGGCGTCTTCTGCGGCGTCGGGACCTCCCGTGGCGGTCGACAGAAGGCACCACCCCAGCCCAACGATGTTCTGCGCCGCCCAGTTCTCCCTAGCGCTCCGCGTGGCTCATGCATGCCAGCGCACGACCACGGCACCGTCGCCGTGGCCCGGCAAGCACAGAACGTGCTCCCTGCCGCCGACGGGTCCGCACCGCTCCGTTCCGTCAAGCATGCCCAAAGCAACCAAACCCCGGCTCGTTCAGCACCTAAACGGAGTCAAATGACCTCCACGTCGGCACTCAACCCCAAAACCCCCCCGACCAATGCCATGCGCCGCCGTAACACTCGCCGGACTTATCCGTTCACGGCAACCGCCTCGGGCTTGCTCTCGCCCTCGCACAACTCCACCACCTCACCAGACCCCGCCTAGCCACTGTAACAGCCCCGAAGGGCCCTTCTTCCTCGACTCTGGCCAACTCCGTCCGCCTCGGGCTCCGGCAACGTTCTCGTCGGTGAGAACTCCTCCACCGCCCTACTCCTACCCGTAGCCTCGTGGCACCACTAGGAGGCTAACCTCCACCTCAATTTGACCTCCGCAGCACTCTCCGACGAGGCCCACGACCACACGAACCGCCGTCCGCCGGAGCGAGCTCCGCCGTCGACGTTGTACTCACCGGCGACCACCACCACCACCCACAGACGCGGAATGGCGCCCTGAGCACGGAGGTACCTTCCGATCTCCCTACCTCGCTGTGGATCGCCGCCGGCGACCACCATGACTCTCGGCACCGTCGTGCTCTGCCGCCTCTTTCAAATATTCAAACCTGACAGGTGGGACCCGCCCGTCAGCCTCTCTATTGTTTTTTTTGAATCGTTTTCTGAAAGCGTATTCTGGCAAATACGCTTTCCACTCTGAACCGTTTTTCTGCACTTTTCTGCTTAGGCCCCTGAGGGTTTTCTGTTTCATTACAGATGGGTCCTTGGACCAAAACTCTTATAACTTTTTAACAGAAAGGTATTTTTTAGTGATTCTATTTCTGTCCTCTTCAAAATTTTGTCTAGTTTTTTATCATATTTATTTGAAAAATATTTGGTTTAATTTTCTGTACCCCACGGTATTTACGTTAGCGCGTGTGTTTTGTGTACCGTAGATACCGAAGGAGGTGACGGAACCGCGAACTTCACCGAGCTAGACCCCGACTACTCCGAACCAGGCAAGCAATGTTTGAACTTTTGATATGATGAGTGTTTGGGCATGTTTGCATTATTTTTGTATCATGGCACGTTCATGAGCATTTCGATGATAGTTTATCTCGTAAGAGTTGAGGCAAGTGAGTTTCGGAAAGTCCATGAGTTGTTGGAAACATGTTGCATGGCCATAAGTTGGCATGAGTATGGGTAAGATGGCAGTGTTGTAGCATGCCAGGCTTATGCCAGATCGTTGACCCAGTGTCAACATAAACGAGTCAAATTCCCGTCCGCCTCCCCTTTCGTACTACCAATTGCTTCCGCAAGGGATATGGCTTAGTAAGTTGCAAACCACTTCCTGGTACACACCAAATCGAGAGGCCGGGATGAGGGTTCCATGGCCCTGGATTGAAGCCTTTCATCCGGTCAGGGGGCATGGTTGTTTCCGGTTGGGACCAAGAGGGGGGCACCCCTTAGAGCGCGCGTAATTAAATTTGATCCCATGCCATTCGAGATTGTGATCTCCCCGTCTCAAAGTTTTTTCTTGAACGCTGTCTAGGGTGATTCGTGGCGACGTGAGGTATGATGGGTGTGTACTAGTTAGCTGTGTTTCCTCCGAAATACCGTAAATGGAACTAGTCCTTCGTGACTACGGAAATCCGTTGGCTGTGGACAATTTTGGTACAAACTCTGCAGAGTCAAAATTCTTGCATTCATCTTATTCATGTCCGAGTACCGTGTTCACCTTATCTTGTCAAATGTCAGTCTCGGTGACAGAAACTCCTGATAACCATATGAGTGTTAAATGTTTATTTCCCTGTGAATGGACTAACCCGCTTATTGTCTTGCGAGGAATATTTTCCGTGAGCACCATTTCTTGTCAGTTATGAATAATGAAATATAAGCCCATTCTGCGATGTCGCTCAGACGTCCGACTGCGGCATTGTTATTATTTACTTTTGATATAAGCCCTTTCTGCGATGTCGCTCAGACGTCCAACTGCGGCATTGTTATTACTTACTTTTGATATAAGCCCTTTCTGCGATGTCGCTCAGACGTCCGACTGCGGCATTGTTATTATTTACTTTTGTTATAAGCCCTTTCTACGATGTCGCTCAGACGTCCGACGGCGGCATTGTTATTATTTACTTTTGTTATAAGCCCTTTATGTGATGTCGCTCCGACGTCCGACTGCGGCACGCATTGTCTTTTCTTTTAATATAAGCCCTTTATGAGGTGTCGCTTAGACGCCCGACTGTGGCATGTTTTACTTATTTGTTCACCCTTCGAGGCGTCGCTTCAGACACCCGATCGGTTTTGAATTTATCTTCTTTGGGTTTTTCGAGCGGACTACCGCCGATTCCCCTTTTTTCTTACTTTGTTATACTGATTTGATCACACATTGTTAAAAATTAATCATGTTGCATTCATGCATACATTTGTTATATCTTTTGTCCGAACTGTCTTGCGAGTACTTTCAAAGTACTCACCGGCTTGTTGATTTGGCCAGATGTCGAAAGGCGATCTCATGGATGAAGAGTTCGATAGCGAGTCCGACGCCTAGAGGAATCCTACCAGTCTCGTCGCGACCCTCGGATTAGTCATTGTGATATATCCGCTTCCGCTACCCAAATAAATTCATCGAGCCTCACCTCGACGCTCGATGAGCCGCCAGTGTAGTAGTCTTATTATCCACCCCACTGTGTTATTCCACCAATCACTTATATCTCGAGTCAGTAGTATTTCCACCCCACACCATTGTGTCATATCCGCCATTTTGTATAATTATTGGCGTGCTTGTAATAATCGGTTGGGCATCTTCAGCTCGACCCTGTAATATTTTAATGCTACTGGCTTATTGTTTCAAAGTTTTGTCTACCGGTATGGAGGATTTTCCTCATATTGGACTTCATAGGTCGGTTGTTAAATAAATATTTTTATTGAAAAACCCGGTCGTGACAATAGGGAACCATCAAAATCCGTTGAGACGGCGCCTTATGAACTGTGGTTTGGCAAGAAACCAAAGTTGTCGTTTCTTAAAGTTTGGAGCTGCGATGCTTATGTGAAAAAACTTCAACCTGATAAGCTCGAACCCAAATTGGAGAAATGTGTCTTCATAGGATACCCAAAGGAGACTATTGGGTACTGAGGGTGTCCGGGATTAAGGGGTCCTCGGACAGCCAGTCTATACACTTTGGCCGGAGTGTTGGACTATGAAGATACAAGATTGAAGACTTCGTCCCGTGTCCGGATGGGACTCTCCTTTGCCTGGAAGGCAAGCTTGGCAATTCGGATATGTAGATTTCCTTCTCTGTAACCGACTCTGTGTAACCCTAGCCCCCTCCGGTGTCTATATAAACCGGAGGGTTTAGTCCGTAGGACGACAACAATCATAATCATAGGCTAGCTTCTAGGGTTTAGCCTCTACGATCTCGTGGTAGATCAACTCTTGTAATACTCATGTCATCAAGATCAATCAAGCAGGAGGTAGGGTATTACCTCCATGGAGAAGGCCCGAACCTGAGTAAAACATCGTGTCCCCTGTCTCCTGTTACCATTAGCCTTAGACGCACAGTTCGGGACCCCCTACCCGAGATCCGCCGGTTTTGACACCGACATTGGTGCTTTCATTGAGAGTTCCACTGTGCCGTCCCGATAAGGCTTGATGGCTCGCCTTGTTGTCAAGGACAACATCACCTCTGGAGGAACCCTGGCTGTAGGCCAGACTCTCCGGCTGGGCGGCTTCATCATCGCCGCGCGTTCGGCCGCCATGCCGACGATGACTTCTCAGGTCATCAATAACAACCACCATGTCAGCCCGGAGTTCACCGAGCGGATGGATCTAATGGATCTCTCCTCCCTGAACGAGATTGCATAGCCGCCCTGGGAGTCGCTACGGACTATGATCGGATATTAACTCTCCGCCGATCACCCATCAGATAGCGGTGGTGGAGGAACAAAACAGCGATTTTTCCTCTATTTTGAGGATGAACTATGTCCGGATTCCCGAGCTTGCCGAGCCGGATAACCGTCTACAGGCGGACATGGCCCAGGATCCAACCTTAGAATCGGGCAATGGGCCACAAATATTGGGCAACATCCTGGAGCCCGAGTTGTCAAGCTCAGGAGCTCCCTTGCCCCGGTGTCTCAGATCGGATCAGTATTTGGACTTAAGTTCACCCACCCACCCAGACACAAGTGATCTTTCCCACATTAGACAAGAGCCCCAAGAGACAGTACATCACTTCTGGGCCAGATTCCTACTTGTAAGGAGCAAGGTTAAGGACTGTTGCGAGGAAGACGCAATCTCATTCTTTTGCAAAAATTGCATGGACAAGGGAATTCTCAACTCCATAGGTCGCCGTGACATAGTACACTTTGTTGACTTGGCAGCCATAGTACAGAACTACTATGCAATGGAAAGCGCCTGGAAAACCCAAACAAAATTCTGGGATCCTGCGGCTTTAACTAAACCCCTCGTCCGAACTAAAAGGGTGCGCTCTTGCAAGTCACCCAATCCAATTACAAAGAAGCCGAAGCCCTCTACAAGGCGTGGAACCGTACTGGAGGGATGGCTCAACAAGCCATGCAAAATTCACAGCACACCGGGCATCATACCAACACACAGCCTTAGAACATGTTGGATACTCGGGCAGGTGGCCAAGAGCGGCGAGGACCTTCTCATCAACAATACCGCAGAGCACCATTCCGTAGAGAATAACAATGCAGTACTCACAGTCTTTGAGACTTTCGCCTCAAACAATAGGCGCAAGCGAGCGCTCCGCAGCCTCGCCGAAGTCTGCCACGCCGTAGCAATAAACCAGTGGAACGATACAGCCATAACCTTCAATGCCAGCGATGAACCTCAATTCTGAACAGTCCGAGCACCAGCCGCTTTGGTCCTTAGTCCAATTGTGGACGGCTTCCGGCTTACTAAAGTGCTCATGGACGGCAGCATCGGATTAAACCTCATCTATGAGGAAACTCTTAACAAAATGGAAATAGATAAGAGCCGCATTGAGCAAAGCAGCACGACCTTCACAGGAATCATCCCTAGTTGGGAGGGACGATGCGCCGGAAAAATAACACTGGATGTGGTATTCGGCACGCCGGAAAATTATAGTTCTGAAGAAATCACATTCCAAGTGGCCCCGTTTAATAGCGGATACCACGCCCTTTTAGGGCGGGACACATTCACAAGCTTCCAAGCTATACCCCATTACGGGTACATGAAGCTTAAGATGCCGGGGCCCAATGGAATCATCACTCTAGCCAGTGATCAGGACATAGCACTCCGCGCTGAAAATAAACCGCCGCACTAGCCCCGGAGGCATTATCCAAAGCCCTCATGGTGAAGAGTTAATCTTCTGCAAGACAAGGATGTGGACGACGTGATACTCGACAAACAACCCAAGTCCACCTCTTTTAAACCAGCAGACGAAATAGTCAAATTCCATGTCCACCCAACGGACCCTACAAAAACAACATCAATTGGGGCACAGCTGAACCCCATAATAGACGCCGCACTACGAGAGTTCTTGCGTGAGAATTGGGATATCTTCGCCTGGCATCCTTCAGACATGCCAGGTATCCCACGCAAGCTGGCCGAGCATAGCCTAAACATACTAAAGGGATACAAGCCGGTCAAGCAGACTCTACGGCGCTTTTCAGGACCCAAGCGACAAGCCATGGGAGAAGAGCTATCCAAGTTACTCGAAGCCGGATTTTTCAGAGAAATAAAACATCCGGACTAGCTAGCAAACCTGGTGATGGTACCAAAGAAGGACAAATCTTGGCGCCTATGCGTCGATTTCAAAGACCTCAATAAGGCTTGCCGTAAGGATCCTGTCGGTGTACTAGAGTAGGGGTACCCTAGTACCCCGTACTCGTGCACGGACGGTTGCAGCACCCCGCGGCAGGGTTTGCCTCGTCACCGCCAAGACCCTTCGTGGCTCCTTTTGGAGCCATTCAAGAACAAAGTATTTGACTGAGAAGACAAGGCCCCGACAAGAAGAGCTTGTCGGGAAGGCCACTCGAGGCACGCAGAAGACAAGGCCCCGGCAAGAGGAGCTTGCCGGGAAAGCTCGGAGCGCGACAAGTCTCCGAGCGCGACAAGGATTCGGCCGCGGCAAGGCGCTTGCCGCGGCATGCAACCTCTCTCCGCCGCTCCAGCTCACCCAGCGACGTGTCGCCATGGGACCGCTCCATGGGCGGCGTGTCGAGCGGCTGTGCAGCCAGCGGAGAGCAGCGATAAGCGGTAGCCGACAGGCTCGCCATCTGGCGAAGCGGAGGCGCACTGACGGTCTCATTGCCTTGTTTGGGCGACAACGACGGGCATTTATTGCTTTTGTCCCTTGCCGCCGAGTTAGGTATTTTGCAATCGTACACTGTTCAAGTAGGTGTACCAACCCCTGTTTTTACATTTGTACCCCCGCCTATGTTGCCACCTGTCGGAGACCCCTTGAGCATATAAAAGGAGGCCCGAGTGCAACGTAGAGGGGGTTCGCATTTTTGGCAAGGTTCGGCTAGTTCGGTCCGTCCGACTGGCCATAGTCTAGATACACTCACGCTAGGTTTTGTAGCTCGCATTGCTCCCTAGCAAGAACACAATAGATCAAACAAGCAGCAGTAGGAGCTTTATCTCTCCGGAGAGCTCCGAAGCTGGGTAAACCGCTCGTGTGCATCGCCTCGATCCGCTCTTCGTGCGACCTCCGCCCCCCTCCGAACCACAAGGGGCCCGCTCCGCCGGCCCCATAGGTGTCCGTGGGTACGATCAGCCTCCCCGACAGATCCCTTCCCTCTCCCCCGCATCGATCAAATCATCGACGCCACCGCAGGACACGACTCATTGTGCTTCCTCGACGCATACGCCGGATACCATCAAATCAAGATGGCGGAGTCCGATCAAGCCGCAATGGCATTTATCACTCCATATGGACCCTTCTGTTTTAACACCATGCCTTTCGGGCTAAAAAACGCCGGTGCAACCTATCAACGCATGATTCAGATATGCTTGCGAACACAAATCGGCAAAACAACGGAGGCATACGTAGACGATGTGGTCATCAAAACCAGACACATCGAATCTTTAATGGGACAGTTGCATTTTTACCCCTAGTTGGTTCCTAGCCACGGGTTTTGCCCTTACTTTTTGAGCTTGCTCAGTTTTGACCTTACTTTTTCCGTCGAGGTCCCTCGAATGCCCTTTGACCGTTTGACCAAAACTTTGAAAATTCATAACTAATTCATATGAACTCAGAAAAATGCAAATAAGATATCAAAATGTTCAAATAAACATTACCTTTATGTGCATATCATTTGTATTCGGGACAAAGGCACCATTTAAACTGCCCGAGGTAATTAATGTTATTAACATTATTAAAAATAAAAAGGTATAAAAATATATTTTTTCATGAATAAAAATTACATGCAAATGTTGGTGATGTTTTCTGAACATCCTGATATCTTATTTGCATTTTTCTGAGTTCGTATCAACTTGTTATGATGTTTCCAAGAAACTTCATAACAAGATGAGGAAACTTCATAACAAGTTGATACCAACTCAGAAAAATGCAAATAAGGTATCAGGATGTTCAGAAAACATCACCTACATTTGCATGTAATTTTTATTCATGACAAAAATATTGTTTATACCTTTTTATTTTTAATAATGTTAGAAACATTAATTACCTCGGGTAGTTTAAACGGTGCTTTTTTCCTGAATGCAAATGATATGCACATAAAGGTAATGTTTATCTAAACATTTTGATATCTTATTTGCATTTTTCTGAGTTCAGATGAATTAGTTATGAATTTTCAAAGTTTTGGTCAAATGGTCAAAGGGCATTCGAGGGACCTCGACGGAAAAACTAAGGGCACAACTGAGCAAGCTCGAAAAGTAAGGGCAAAACCCGTGGGTAGGAACCAACTAGGGGTAAAAATGCAATCGTACCATATTTAATAGACGAGTTGAGGCTTACGTTCGACAATCTCCGAACATACGACATCAAGCTCAATCCGGAAAAATGCATTTTCGGCGTACCCGCCGGAAAGCTATTGGGCTTTATCGTTTCCAATAGAGGAATTGAAGCAAATCCGGCTAAAATCCGAGCTCTATCACAGTTGGCTACCCCAACAGACCTCAAGAAAATCTAGAAATTAACTGGATGTGTGGCCACCTTAAGCCACTTTATCTCCCGATTAGGAGAAAAGGCACTACCCCTTTATCGCCTTCTTCGACGCACCGAACACTTCGAGTGGACGGATGCGGCTACGGCCGGACTAGAGGAAATAAAAGCCCTCTTGGCCACCAATCCAATCCTGGCCGCGCCAAATATCGGCGAACCTATGCTGCTATATATAGATGCAACACACCAAGTTGTAAGCGCAGTGCTCGTCGTCGAACGAGAGATAGAGGGACATAAGTTCCCTCTTCAAAATCCGGTATACTACGTATCCACTGTCCTCACTCCATGCAAGTCACAGTACCCACATTAACAAAAGATAGCATACGCGGTCTTCTTTGCATCCCGAAAATTACGACACTACTTTCAAGAGTGCTCAATCACGGTGGCCTCCGAAGTACCACTCAATGACATAATAAATAACCGCGATGCCACGGGCCGGATTGCTAAATGGGCTATTGAGCTCCTCCCATTCGACATAACATACAAACCAAGGTGAGCCATTAAGTCGCAAGTACTGGCTGACTTCGTCTCCGAATGGACAGAAGCCAAACTCCCTAAAGAGTAGGGCGCGTACTCCAATTTGATCATGCACTTTGACGACTCTAAGATGCTGGCCGGTCTAGGGGCAGGCGTTGTCCTAACATCCCCTACCGGAGATACAATCCAATATGTACTCCAAATACTATACACAGATTCCAACAATGCAGCCGAATATGAGGCCCTGTTGCATGGTCTCTGGATGGCAGTCTCCATGGGCATTCAACGCCTAGAAGTGCGTGGAGATTCAAACCACGCAATATCTCAAATAAATGGAGACTTTGATGCCAAGGACCCAAAAATGGCGGCCTACCGTAATGCCGTCCTCAAAATGTCAGCTCGGTTCGAGGGGCTCGAATTCCACAATATGGTCCGAGAAAACAACCAACCGGCGGATATCCTCGCCCGCATCGGCGCTAAGCGCGACCCCGTCCCACCTAATATATTTTTGGAAAGGCTGTTCAAGCCATCTGTGGTATGGGAAGGGGAGACCGGCAATACCAGTCCGGATCCGAACCCAACCCCAGATCCCAAACAATCTGACATAATCCGAGGCTCCGCCACCGAAATAACACCTTCGGCCCACGTGATTATGGCTATCATTGCCCCGTGGACAGAACCCTTCTTAGCCTACTTAAATAGGCAAGAACTCCTTGAGGACCAAAATGAGGCCCATTGCATTGTGCGGCGCTCTAAATCCTACAAGGTCCATGAGGGAGAGCTTTAAAAGAAAAGCACGACCGGAGTGCTCCAAAAGTGCACCTCCGAAGAGGAAGGGCGGCAGCTCTTGGCGGAAATTCATGCCGGACTCGGCAGCCACAATGCCGCAGCTCGGGCGCTCGTAAGCAAGGCCTTCCGCACAGGTTTCTACTGGCCGACAGCCCGGGGAGATGCGCAGGACCTTGTCCAACATTGTGTCGGTTGCCAGCTTTTTGAAAATCAAAGCCATATGCCACCTACCGCTCTCCAAACAATCCCCATAACTTGGCCCTTTGCGGTCTAGGGGCTCGATATGGTTGGACCCCTTAAACGAGGAAGCCATAAGAAGAAATACTTGTTGGTCATGGTGGATAAATTCACCAAATGGATAGAAGCAAAACCAGTTAAAACTGCCGAGTCCGGACCAGTGATAGACTTCATATCCGAGGTCATACACCGTTACGGTGTCCCCCACAGCATCATCACCGATAATGGCTCCAACTTCACAGCTGATGAGGTGAAAACCTGGTGCGGCAAAATGGGCATAAAGCTCGATTATGCTTCCATCTATCACTCCCAAACAAACGGTCAAGTCGAACGAGCGAATGGTCTTATTATGAGCGGCATTAAGCCCAGGCTAGTGCGATCCTTGAAGGAATCAGATACGCACTGGGTCGAGGAGCTGGACTCCGTACTATGGGGGTTGCGGACCATGCCGAATCGCACAACCGGATACACACCATTTTTTATGGTGTACGGCGCAGAGGCAGTGCTACCCTGCCATATCATCCATGACTCACCTCGAGTGTGCATAGACGTAGAGAGAGCGGCCGAGCTGGATCGGCAGGACGGCTTAGATGCCCTCGAGGAGGAGCGTGACGTCGCAAAGGCCCATTTCGCATTTTATCAACAGCAGGCTCAAAGGTATCAAACCAGATAAGTACGGGCCAAAACTTACAACATTGGCGAACTAGTTCTACGCCTACCAGAGAAGAAAAAGGACAAGCTCAAGCCCAAATGGGAAGGTCCCTTCATCATTGATAAAGTACTCACCGGAGGAGCTTACCGTCTGCGTGATGCATCCGATAATCGACTTGAGCCGAACCCATGGAATGCGGCTAGACTCCGAAGATTCTACGTCTAGTGTCGAGCTCCGTGTTTATCTCTTTACCTCCGTCTTCCTTTTTAAATTATACCCTCCCTCTCTCCTTTTTATATATATAGCCTTAATAGCTTAAAGTATGCTTTGACCGCACACTCCGGCCACGCTATGCGCGCTCAATATACATGGGGGCTTCTTATACAGAAGCTTAATATAATTGTCTTCTGGGCTTTATGCCCACCACATATGCATCACTTCTCCATACGTGCCTTTTTTTCACCACTATATGCATCGATATGACTTAAGTTTTGGCCAAGCTGGGTTGCCTGGCTCTTGTGTTTATGCCCTATGTTCCCGTTAATTAGGCTAGGGCATAAGGGGAGCATCTCTGCGATTGTTACTGCCGGGTCAGCCGGATGTGTACCTCAGACTAGGTGAAGCCGAAAGCTAGCGTTCTTAAGGGAATATTCGGTCGGTGAACAAAAGATATCTTTTACCTATTACAAAGTATGCCCCCATATGCTTATATCCTGCGTCATTTTTCGCAGTTCGGACATGCACATTAATGCATGCGCACCCAGGGAAAGGAACCCTTAACGGAACTATTCTCCCTGGAAGATGTTTCTTACTACCCATGTAATATAACATAACTAATTGGGTACTTGTCTGTTCAAGCACTTATGACCCCTACGCCTGGTTTCCACACGTGGCCCGGTTTTCACATAACTGAGCGGGTATTCGGATACACTCCGGACTGTCGGGTCCAGAGGCTGAAGCAAAAAGGTCTTCCAAGAAAAATTATTTACAATCCGGCTAGGTACACAATGTGTCCCCCGAAGTACAAAGTCACTTAGACTGACTATATTCTTCTTCTATACCATCCAATAGGCTGTCTAGCCTATAGTCCTGTTCGGAATACTTAACGGCTAATGCTACCTGGTCATATACCAGACTTACAGGGATCTCTTTCCCATCTGACCCTACAGGTCCGACCTCAGCCATATGGTTCGGGTCAGCCTTGGTGTATCGTGTCTTCACCATGGCCCGGGCTTCCCTTGCACCTTGTCGGCAGGCCGATATCTTCCACAATCGGAAGCACCGCCGCGCTCCCTTGAGCATCTCCACAAGCTCCCCCATGCCTCCTGGCAGGGAGGCGGATGGCCACAAGGCCTGGGCAATGCCCTACATCACCTGCTGACCTTGTTCGTGCAGTTGTGAGGGCTCCTGCAAAAGATCGCCCATAGATCCGGGCATCTCCTCTTCGGGACGACCTGTCAACATACCTACAGACATAATTCTTTCAGCATGCTTCTTCGCCGAACTTCATAATAGTTCATTAGAGCACTTACTAAATATGCCGCGTCGAAGCATCTTATTCTCCTTCACGGAGTCAGCAAGCTGGGCCCGAACATCCTTTGATTCGACGTCCAGTAGTGTGTTCGCATCCTGGAGATTATTTTTCTCATGTATAACCTTCGTAAGCACATGCTCGCCAGCCTTCAGCTGTCGTTGAGCATATTGCTCATCCTCTGATACGATCTCCGGTTTACCTCCGGGATTGTTTGCAGAATCTATTGTTAGATTTGCACGCATGCCGAATACTAACTGGTATATGTAAATACATTCTTTTCGATCAAGACAAGTATTTCGGCGACTGTGCCCCGTAGCTGGGCTTTGCACTCCTCTAACTCTTTAGACAGCTGAGTATTCTTCTCTGTCAGAACCTATGCACACGAGGATACTTAAATCAGTTGTGCCAACTGTTTCAAGTCTCGGGGGGCTACCGATATACATACTTATCAAATTTTCTTACCCGTATATCCTTTACGTACTGGTCCGTGGCCCTGGCGAGGCCAGCTTGAGTAGCCCGGATGTACGCGTCCCCTGAGTTGAAGGCATCGAACGCCTCTTCAGAGAAATTAGGGTCGTGTAGTGCGGCCCGTCGGCGCCTATGATTCATGGCGCTCTCCACTTCGGAGTTTGTAGCAGAAAATCTATTCGCATCCTCCGTAGGAGGATCGTCCGTGTTGACCTCCGCCCTTGAGTCCGCCCTCGGAGTCCGGCTGGTGGAGGCGTGACCGATAGGCTCTCCGGATATAGTCCGGTGAGCGCTTTTTCTGCCACAAGACAATGGACATTATCATATTTTAATTATGATAATTACGTGGCAGGTTTTTAAAACATACCTTTGCAATGGCGTCACGGTCCTTATCGCCTTCCTTTTAAGCCTACCCGGCTTCGGTGCCCCTTGTTGATGTGTCACCGCGGGTTCGGCGTGGCGTCCCGATGGCCTTCCCTGTATAATGCAATACATGTGCCGTGGGTAAGAAGCAAGGAGGGAATCCTTCTTGGAAGTTGGGATTTCGGTTTTACTTACATGTGATACAAGGAGTAGGCCAGGATAGTCAGCTATGATGGCCACCAACGCACCGTCACAGCTTAACTGATAAAATGTCCAGTCGACGAGCTCCACAAATGTGTTCGGATCTTCTTTGAGTCAGGGGTCAAGGGCCTGGTCGGGGTCCTCTGGTTGTGGAGACGGGTTGTGAACCTCCCTTATAGCTTTTCGCAATTCCTGCTATGAATTGGCAAGGTAAACAATTGTGCTAAAAAATGCGGGAAAGACTGGAATAAAAGATGGCAGCTCACCCAGTTTGGGGCGTTGTACATGGAGAATCCATCCCGTGGCTTGATACGGGTAAACTCCTCTTCTTCTCCTTTCTACAAAGCGGACAATATTTTTGCCAGAGCAGCGGCGGAGTCCGGGCCTTTACGGCCGCATCGGGTGGCGTCGTCTTCTCCGTTATAGTGCCACATGGGTTTCCCCCGATATTGAAATGGTTGCACTCCCCGCATTATACATATCTTTATATTTACTAATTAGAGGCACCGTAAGAGGCCTCACGTTAATCCACATCAGCATAATTAAATTAGCCTTTAGATTTAAATTTTAATGGTCAAGATCTACTAGAGAACGTTGCCTAAATAAAAAACATACCACGTACAAAAATAGGATTGAGCCTGCACGTACAAAATAGAATCCACAATGCTCACGTCTAAGTTTTCTAAAAAAAAGACAACCCAGGTCTAATTTCTGTAATGCCCACATCTGTGTTCTCTCAAAAAAAATTGCCCAGATGTAATTCCGTCAGAACAAAAGCAACGTGCCTTCTTCCCACATGTACAAAAAAGCAAGAGTCCCCAACGGCCACGTCTTCCGTATACAAACAAAAACATGTGCCTTCCTCCCTTAAAAAGTGAAATAAATACATGTACAGAAAAGAAGTCCGCAGGCAAGATAAAAAAAGTCCTAAAAAACCACCCAGGTATAATTTCTGTAGAAAACTACTAGGTTTAATTCTCTAAGAAGAAAAGCAGCGTGCCTTCTTGCTCACATGTACAAAAATGAGTCCCCAAAGGCTACGTCTTCTGTATAAACAAAAACAATATGCCTTCTCCCTTAAAAAGTGAAATAAATACATGCACAGGAAAGAAGTCCTCACGCAAGATAAAAAAATGTCCTCACGCCTCAAGTTAAGAAAGAGTCCACATCCCAGTCCCCAAAAAGAAAAGCCATGCACATACAGAAAAATAAGGACCTCAAGCCCCACGGTCAAAAAAGAGTTTGTGTCTATTCTTTTTACGAGAGGTGGGAAGCTAGATATGTTATAGGCACCGTCGAAGTACTCTCTTTATTTGGAGCTGTACTGAGGGATTGTACATTTGCTCAGACTATGGTGCAGCCGACCTTGACGACGGAGTCGGAGTCTCCGGATAGGAAATTCCGCGTCAGCAGCCCATCCCAAAATTGTGCTTCCGCCCTATCTCTCTACTTCTCTTTGACCTGAGGTTTTCCTCCAATCTCTACTTGATAAAAGATGGAAATAGCTGCAGGTCAAAGAAACAGAATCAACTGCTTTCACGTGCCTCAGATTTATTGGTGCTTCATAAAATAGATAGTATGTTTTTTGTTCCAGTTTTTTCCAAATATCTTGATAGTATGTTGGAAATGCAAGTACCTAGCCCGTGCGGCCGCACGGGTTGACGACTAGTGGACATAACCTCAATTGTTGTCAGTCCTGATTTGGCCAGTGTCTTTATCCTGTTCATCAGGAAAAGGATCTCTCTGTTGTCTTCCTCCTGGGGGCTCCGGGGCGCCAGCTGTGGCGTTTCTTCAACGGGGCATTTACAAACTCGGGAAGGCCCTTCCGAATAGGGTCCGGAAGAGGGACGTCCTCCATGTAGAACCACTCCGAAGGCCAGTCTTCAGATGTCTTCGTCGGGGTACCGGACAGGTATCCGGTCCCAGCGATATGCCATATTTCGGCTCCGCCCACTTGGTGCACCAACCCTCCTGAGTGCGGGCTACGAGGCAGAATAGCCTCTTCCACAGCTCGAAATGAGCTTCGCAACCCAGAAATAGCTCGCAGAAGGCGACGTAGCCACCGATATGCAGTATGGATGCTAGGGTAAAGTTATGCAGCTGGAGGCCGTAGAACTCCAGGAGCCCGCGGAGGAAAGGATGGATTGGAAATCTCAGTCCCCTCAGTAAATAGGGGACAAAGCATACTCGCTCCCCCTTGGATGGGTTTGGGGAACTCTCCGCTTGCTCCCTGCCATTATAAGTGGCTAGTCCATCTCGGACGGGGACCATGTACGCAGGCGAGAGGAACCCTTTGGTCTGCAACTCTACTAGTCGGCTGTGGGGGACATAACATTTCTCCCAATCGCCTGGCCTAGTGCTACGGTAGCGAGAGGAGGAGCTGCGACGACCGGCCATGGTGGTATGAATTTTTCCGGGCACGCTCTGATGGATACTCGCTGGGAGGAGATGGTGTGGTTTGGATATGAGGATCCCTGTCCCTTTAAATAGACGATTTACTCACATGGTTAGGGTGGCAAATGTAAAAATGCCCCAACTTATCGCATTCGCTCGACACGTGGAGACAACCATTATTAAAACACAGAAGCCGAGGAGTACAACATTAATGGGAAGTCGGACACTGCGTGTTACAACAGTTACCCTGGAGAATTTGGAGAAGAACCCGCCTTGCAATGCCGAAGACAATCTGCGCGCCGGACTCATTGTCATTGAAGTCTGGTTCAGGGGCTACTGAGGGAGTCTGGGATTAAGGTGTCCTTGGACAGCCGGACTATACACTTTGGCCGGACAGTTGGACTATGAAGATACAAGATTGAAGACTCCGTCCCGTGTCCGGATGGGACTCTTCTTTGCGGGGAAGGTAAGCTTGGCAATTCGGATATGTAGATTTCCTTCTCTGTAACCGACTCTGTGTAACCCTAGCCCCCTCCGGTGTGTATATAAATCGAAGGGTTTAGTCCATAGGATGACAACAATCATAATCATAATCTAGCTTCTAGGGTTTAGCCTCTACAATCTCGTGGTGGATCAACTCTTGTAATACTCATATCATCAAGATCAATCAAGCAGGAAGTAGGGTATTGCCTCCATCGAGAGGGCCTGAACCTGGGTAAAAGATCGTGTCCCCTGTCTCCTGTTACCATTAGACTTAGACGCACAGTTCGGGACACCCTACCCGAGATCCGCCGGTTTTGACACCGACAGGTACACCTTCTATCACAGATCTGAAGGCAAAACTTTTGTTGCTAAATTTAGATCCTTTATAGAGAAGGAGTTTCTCTCGAAAGAAGTGAGTGGGAGGAAAGTAGAACTTGATGAGGTAACTGTACCTGCTCCCTTATTAGAAAGTAGTTCATCATAGAAATCGGTTCCTATGAGGACTACACCAATTAGTGAGAAAGCTAATGATAATGATCATGAAACTTCAGATCAAGTTACTACCGAACCTCGTAGGTCAACTAGAGTAAGATCCGCACCAGAGTGGTACGGTAATCCTATTCTGGAGGTCATGTTACTTGACCATGGCGAACCTACGAACTATGAGGGAGCGATGATGAGCCCAGATTCCGCAAAATGGCTTGAAGCCATGAAATCTGAGATGGGATCCATGTATGAGAACAAAGTATGGACTTTGGTTGACTTGCCCGATGATCGGCAAGCCATCGAGAATAAATGGATCTTCAAGAAGAAGACTGACGCTGATGGTAATGTTACTGTCTACAAAGCTCGACTTGTTGCGAAAGTTTTTCGACAAGTTCAAGGGGTTGACTACGATGAGACTTTCTCACCCGTAGCAATGCTTAAGTCTGTCCGAATCATTTTAGCAATTGCCGCATATTATGATTATGAAATATGGCAAATGGATGTCAAAACTTCATCTTGAATGGATTTCTAGAAGAAGAGTTGTATATGATGCAACCAGAAGGTTTTGTCGATCCAAAAGGTGCTAACAAAGTGTGCAAGCTCCAAATGATCCATTTATGGACTGGTGCAAGCCTCTCGGAGCTGGAATAAACGCTTTGATAGTGTGATCAAAGCATATGGTTTTATACAGACTTTTGGAGAAGCTTGTATTTACAAAAAGGTGAGTGGGAGCTCTGTAGCATTTTTGATATTATATGTAGACGGCATATTGTTGATTGGAAATGATACAGAATTTCTTGATAGCATAAAGGGATACTTGAATAAAAGTTTTTCAATGAAAGACCTCGGTGAAGCTGCTTATATATTAGGCATCAAGATCTATAGAGATAGATCAAGACGCTTAATTGGACTTTCACAAAGCACATGCCTTGATAAAGTTTTGAAAAAGTTCAAAATGGATCAAGCAAAGAAAGGGTTCTTGCTCAGACATAAGTTGTGAAGTTGAGTCGACTCAATTCTGACCAAAGCAGAAGATAGAGAGAAAATGAAAGATGTTCCCTATGCTTCGGCCATAGGCTCTATCATGTATGCAATGCTATGTACCAGACCTGATGTATGCTTAGCAATAAATTTAGCAGGGAGGTACCAAAGTAATCCGGGAGTGGATCACTTGACAGCGGTCAAGAATATCCTGAAATACCTGAAAAGGACTAAGGATATGTTTATCGTTTATGGAGGTGAGAAAGAGCTAGTCGTAAATGGTTACGTCGATGCAAGCTTTGACACTGATCCGGACGATTCTAAATCGCATACCGGATACGTGTTTATATTGAACGGTGGAGCTGTCAGTTGGTGCAGTTCTAAACAAAGCATCGTGGCGGGATCTACATGTGAAGCGTAGTACATAGCTGCTTCGGAAGCAGCAAATGAAGGAGTCTGGATGAAGGAGTTCATAACTGATCTAGGTGTCATACCTAGTGCATCGGGTCCAATGAAAATCTTTTGTGACAATACTGGTGCAATTGCCTTGGCAAAGGAATCCAGATTTCACAAGAGAACCAAGCACATCAAGAGACGCTTCAATTTCATCCGGGACCAAGTCCATGTGGGAGATATAGAGATTTGCAAGATACATACGGATCTGAATGTTGTAGACCCGTTGACTAAGCCTCTTCCATGAGCAAAACATGATCAGCACCAAGGCTCCATGGGTGCTAGAATCATTACTGTGTAATCTAGATTATTGACTCTAGTGCAAGTGGGAGACTGAAGGAAATATGCCCTAGAGGCAATAATAAAGTTAGTATGTATTTCATTATATCATGATAAATGTTTATTATTCATGCTAGAATTGTATTAACCGGAAACATAATACATGTGTGAATACATAGACAAACATAGTGTCACTAGTATGCCTCTACTTGACTAGCTCGTTGATCAAAGATGGTTGTGTTTCCAAACCATGGACCTGAGTTGTCATTTGATTAACGGGATCACATCATTAGGAGAATGATGTGATTGACTTGACCCATTTCGTTAGCTTAGCACTTGACCGTTTAGTATGTTCCTATTGCGTTCTTCATGACTTATACATGTTCCTACAACTATGAGATTATGCAACTCCCGTTTACCGGAGGAACATTTTGTGTGCTACCAAACGTCACAACGTAACTGGGTGATTATAAAGGAGCTCTACAGGTGTCTCCGAAGGTACATGTTTAGTTGGCGTATTTTGAGATTAGGATTTGTCACTCCGATTGTCGGAGAGGTATCTCTGGGCCCTCTCGGTAATGTACATCACTACAAGCCTTGCAAGAAATGTAGCTAATGAGTTAGTTGCGGGATGATACATTACATAATGAGTAAAGAGACTTGCCGGTAACGAGATTGAACTAGGTATTGAGATACCGACGATCGTATCTCGGACAAGTAACATACTGATGACAAAGGGAACAACGTATGTTGTTATGCGGTTTGACCGATAAATATGTTCGTAGAATATGTGGGAGCCAATATGAGCATCAAGGTTCCGCTATTGGTTATTGACAGGAGACGAGTCTCGGTCATGTCTACATAGTTCTCGAACCCGTAGGGTCCGCACGCTTAAAGTTCGATGACGGATATATTATGGGTTTATGTGTTTTGATGTACCAAAGGTAGTTCAGAGTCCCAGATGTGATCACGGACATTACGAGAAGTCTCGAAATGGTTGAGACATAATGATCGATATATTGGACGACTATATTTGGACACCGGAATGGTTCCGGTGAGATTGGGACAATACCGGAGCTCCGGGAGGTTATTGGAACCCCGGACGATATGGGCCTTAATGGGCTTTAGTGGAAAGGAGGGAAAGGAGCAAGGGAGGCGCCCCCAAGCCCAATCCGAATTGGGAGGGAGGCGCCCGCCTTTCCTTCCTCCCTCCTTCCTCTTCCTTCCCTCTCCCTCTCCAAATAGGAAAAGGAGGAGTCCTACTCCCGGTGGGAGTAGGACTCCACCCCTTGGGCGCGCCTCCTCCTCCTAGACACAACATAGACACAACAATTGATCCCTTGGATCTCTTAGCCGTGTGCAGTGCCCCCTCCACCATAATCCACCTCGATAATATCGTAGCGGTGCTTAGGCGAAGCCCTGCGTCGGTAGCACATCATCATCGTTACCACACCGTCGTGCTGACGGAACTCTCCCTAAAAGCTCGGCTGGATCGGAGTTCGAGGGACATCATCGAGCTGAACGTGTGCTGAACTCGGAGGTGTCGTGCGTTCGATACTTGATCGGTTGGATCGTGAAGACGTACGACTACATCAATCGCGTTGTGCTAACGTTTCCGCTTTCGGTCTATGAGGGTACGTGGACAACACTCTCCCCTCTCGTTGGTATGCATCACCATGATCTTGCGTGTGCGTAGGATTTTTTTTGAAATTACTACGTTCCCCAACATCAACGGGTACCCTGTTCGTATTGCTCAACTAAAGAGCAACGAGAAAAGAAATTGAACAAGCAAAGAGAAGATAAGTCGCTTAGTGGGGATCCGATGCGGAATATAGGATTTCTTCTTTCTCCAGGGGAGAGGCCGAGGAGGGCCTTCCATTGGCTGTTGGCCAGACGTAGTCATGTACTAGCGGAGCCCCAGAAGCAACACCTGCTCCGCGGGAGGTAAGGAGCATAGGTGGCGTGGGCGTGGCCATGAGAGGGCTCAAAATCGAGCCTAGGTTGACCCGCCCCCACCCACTTTTTTGGATTCTCCCTGTCACACATCCATCCTCGAGGAGATCATCTGGCACACAGCTTGTGAAAGAGGGGAGGGAGGGGCAAGGAAGAAGAGAAGGAGTGGCGATGCCGATGAAGTGGAAGGCGAGGAGCGAGAGGAGGAGGAGGTGTGTTTGGTGGAGGCGATATTGATGTGCGAAATGAGGGGGGGCGGTGACGTGCTATGGGGAGTTGCCTTTTTAACAAAGGAAACGAAGTCGCATGGAAATTCTTTGGAGCAATCGCTGCATTTTTCTTCATCTATTATTTGCGTTGATGCACTATCCCTACACTACAGACGTTAATACGCCCAGAGTGCGCCTTGCCTTTCCCCCTTGGACACTGTAATGGTGTCCTTTTTCAAACATCCGCTCTCTTGTAGGGAGCAACTGGTGAGGGTATTGGTGTGTGGGGTATTGGAGAACACACCAGCAAGTTTGCAAACACTGGCTCCACTCGTTAATCTCCTTGTTCTTTGAGGGTAATTTTTTTTGCTACCAGTCAAACCCAAAGCAAAGCCTGCAAGTGGCACCATGTTGCACATCCGAGTGAGCATAGGCTTACTAACTTTTGATAACGAAGGATAACCGACAAATTTATGGTCAACCCAAGGGGCTATAATTTTCAATATTTTATATGTTCGGACCAAAACAACATGTGAAAGGATTTTCTATTTTCACATTAGCACAGTGGTGTTAAATCTGAAAACAACACACAAAAACATTGCTGGAATTAAATATGAAAATAGGAAAGACATGGAGTACAGGTCCAAAACTCCAAACATGCAGTACCAACTTCCAATAATTCATTTCAGTATAGGTAGAAATAAAAAGGAGTTTTGTGCACAATGCCCACCAAGAAGCATGTTGCAAAATCCGAGAAACATGTGACTAATCGGGACAAAAGATTTGTGATTCAAGGGCACAAAGTTTCCGTTTCCATGTATTCCACTGAAACTGAGTTTCCGTTGGATACTTTCTCTAATGAGATACTATATCTCATCTTCATGATCTTCCGGTCAAACGTTCTGATGCCGTCTTCAAGGAAAAAAGTATTCTGTAAAATATTAACCGTGAAATTTAGTTAGATAGTTAAACAAATCATAATGCAAAAGTCAACTTTGTACAATGTTAACCAAGAAATTCAATGATATTTAATCACAACAGTGTTGAACCTTGATTGTTTTGTTATTTAAACTGTTAAATGTGTCGACTAGTTCATTCATTTTACCATGTCACCTTTTACTTTCTTCCTTGCCCTCTTAATTAAATTAAACTTCTCTTCCCAATAAGTCATAGATGGAACTCATTTCGTTGATGAATTGATATATATACTAAGCTAGCATGCATATGTACTAAGTAGCACCAACCGTTATAAAGGTAAACTGGTGCTACTACAAAACTTGGTGAGATAGTTGAATCATAATCACTCAAGCTTTATCTTCATTGATTTTTATTGTTATGTTTGTTATTTAGTAGTTCATTTATTTTCCATCTTAAAGTTTACTACAAAATCATTTTTGCTAGATCATATTAAGAAAATTGAACTACTTGTTTTCCATTTAACTAATGATCAGTGTTTTCACGATTGGCGATGGGCCATGTTAAGGAGTGTGATGGCCTAGGGCCCATCTCAAATAAGGGCCCAATACATAAATACATTATGAAAGTATGTTTGCAGAACATAAAACCATCAATAATAAAAAGTTAAAATGAATTTGCTGATGGATACCTAACTCCACCACAATGAAGGGTCAAGAAGAAGCAATCATCTTAGACAATTGAAATCTCAAGGAGACGGGATCTACGAAGGCGGGATGGAGAGAATGGCTATAGCAAATAAAATTTCAGCGAGATTTGGTAAGGGCAACATTTTTGTATGCTCTTTTTTGATAGGAAGGAACAAAATAGATTATTTTAGATCAGGAATAGGAGAGATTATCGTACGTGATTGACCGGAATTAATTGCATTATGCGTTACCGACATATGCGTTTTTTTTAAACAGGCTTTCGCCCCGCTTTATAGATAAAGCATAAGTCCATACAACCACATCCCAAACAAGGTCATAAAAGAAAAATATTGGGGCCACAACCCAGAGACGCCCAAAAGAACTGAAGAGAAACAGAAAAGGCCACCAGGGGCAAGCTACGAAGATGTCAAGCGGTCAGTGAGTCGATGTGTGGTAGACACTAGAGCGTCCAGAAGGAGCTGAAGATGGTCATGATCCCTCTGCCTGGCGAGTGGATGCCAGTGCTGCAAGAAGGCAAGAAATTTGAAGAACGAGTCAGAAGCACGTCAAGGAACACCCGCCAATCACCATCTTGTTGCGAGTAGTCCAAAGAGTCCACATCATAGCCGCCAAGATGAGCCGTATCAGCCGGCGCCACGGCCAACCTGAGTGGCCCTAACCTGCAGAAACTCTGCAAGGTCAAGGGACTCCCACTCCGATCCTAGAGCCTCACGAACAAAGCACCAAAGTGCCTGCGTTGCTATGCACGAGAACAAAATGTGCGTTCCCGTTTCCGGGATATGGCACAAAGGGCAAAGGCCATTGCCCAGACCCTGGCGTTTCAGCACCTCGGTCCCCGAAGGTAGACGATCTCGGAGAAGCTTCCATACGAAAATCTTAATCTTCAAGGGCATCGGTGCCTTCCACAATGGGGATAGCCACTGTAGAACCAGCACTCGGCATAGTGCCTGATAGGCCGAACTAACAGAGAATTCACCCGAAGGAGAGAGGCTCGAAGAAACAGAGTTAGGGGATGTGACAGAGGAAGAGGGACTACTTCCCTCATTTATGTCCATTCGCGAACCTCATTTGGTCCGAATGATCGGCGGAACGCAATGTTCCATCACTCATCCAAAGCAGTCGTCAAAACAAGGATGGCCGGGTCGTCACAAATCGCAAAGAGCCTCGGGAACCGCAGGCGAAGAGGCTCATCCTCAAACCAAGGGTCCAACCAAAACTGGGTCCTGCACCCATTGCCAATCGAGAAACACAAACCCAGCCTGATCTCTTCTTTTATGGCCTGAATAGACTTTGAATCGGGACCCGACCGAGAGAGAGGAAGCCAAGAGGGGTTGACCCTGCAAGTACTTGGCCTCCATCAGCTGCAGCAACAAACCCCCATCTCCCCTCAAGATCCGCCAAACCCAACGCAACATCAGCGCAACGTTCATCCGGCGAGACGCAGGGATGCCCAGGCCACCTCGGTCCTTAAGCAGGCAGATGTCAGCCCACTTCACCATATGGTACTTGGGCCGACCATCCGCTGCCTGCCAGAAGAACCAACATATGCGTTACTAAAGATTCTTTGTTAGGAAGGAATTGGAGAGATTGATTAGCCCAAATTAACAGTGGTACGACATTACCAAATACTAAAAGATAGGTTACCAAATAAGAGACGAAAATTTATTGAATTACCAAAGATTGATTGGAGAGAAAAATTGTTGGAACGGGAGTGGGACGAAACGTAAGACAGGAGAGGGAACTTTACATTTCTTTTAGGTAGCATATAATATATATAAAGTTTTTTACGTCGCTTACATAGAACGTGGTAGTAGGGACATGGCTTCATGAGCCGGCCAACTCGCTCATGCCGTGCAGTTCATATACAGGGTTCAGCGTATACATTTTGCCAAAGATCATTATTACTCTTTACGCATTAGTGAAAGGGGTGTGCCAATTCTGTTTTAAAAAAAAAGGATTGTGCCAAAGCGGGGCTCATACAAAATTGCGATTCTGTGTCATAGATTTTTATGCCCTAAAAAGTACTAATGTGAATGATAGGGGCTGGCCTAATGCTAAATAAAGTAATATCTCCTCGGGATATCTTCTTCAAAAAGTAGTTTAGTCCCATTTGCTACATCTTGAAGCAGTCCTAGGGGCCAGAGTATTCAGGACCGATACTTTGTTGTATCGCGCAGATATTTCCCTTTCTAACCAAATAATTACAAGTACATCTATTGTTATTCCCAAAAGCATGTGGTAGGAGGGACATGGCTTGATGAGGCCCCGTCGCTCACGTCTGTGCAATTCGTATACCAGGTTCTGCGTATACGTTCTGTCAAAGGTTCATTTTGTCCTTTATACCTTTATTAGTGATGGGCGTGGGGCTTGTGCAAAATTGTGATTCTGTTTCCAGCCCTACAGACTAATGAGCGTGGCTGTCAAGTATCAAACGTCTGGTGATTTCAGAGGAGAAATCCCTTCATTGAAGACTAGTTACTCGAGGAGTATGCGAGACTGTACCGTCGGCTGCCTGCTGGTGTCCGGGTCGGGGCTGCCTGCTGAGACGCTGCCGTCGCCTCCCTTGGTTCTCGCCGAACCTGTTTCTCACATCGTCCAGGAACTCGGTCAGCACCGGATCCTGGATCGGCGACTCCTGCACGCAGCAGACCACCTCGACGCCCACCTTGTCCCAGCAACCGCGGCGCGGCCCCTCAGTCCAGCGCACGGTGAAACGGCACGCGCACCGCTCCACGCCGTCCACGGTGCCGTGCGCTGCCTTCTCCACCTGCATATTTGGTCTGCGCCTATTACTACTCAAGCATATGCGTGTGTTGAAGAACGCACTGAGTAGGGCGCGACGAGGAGGACTTACGGTTTCGAGGACAGCGTCGTAGTACTTGAGCTCGTCGGCATCGCCGTAGATATCGCACGCGAGGCAGAGCCGGTCGCCCGGGCGGAGGTCGCCGCAGCGAGCGTCGTTGAGGGCCGGGCTTTCCCGGCGGAACCTGGCGCGAAGCGCGTCCACGTCGCCCGGAGATGCGAGGTCAGCCCCTGAATCGTACCACTCGTCCGCATCCTCGGTGGAATTCTCGAACATGACGCGCAGCCAGCCGTCCTGCATCACCACGCGCGCGGGGTACCACGCTTCGTCGGACCGCGCGCGGTACTCCATTCCGGGTCGTGGGCGGCGCGGCGTCGGCGCCGGCGCGACGGTGGCCTGCCGCTTTTGCGACTTCGGCATTTCCGCAGTACTGTGTGAGTAGTGGCGGCGCTCAGGGTGGTCCGTGGGACTTGGGCCCTCGAGAGGACAGGGCGGCGGGTTTCCCGATGCTTTATACCGTCCAGATTCTGGTAAATCTTTCTAGGTTTTAGGTTTTTAGATTTGGTCGGCATAATGTGCATAAACGTCCCTCAATCAAAAGAAAATCATAATGTGCAAATACAAAAGGGGATAATTATATTAGGGATATCTCTCCAAATTGCCTAGAGGTTGTTTTGACCAAGATAATCACATTTCAGATTACACGCTTGCTTTATGAACTAAGATTTAGACCGATTACTAACTCACCTATGGAGCCTTCGTTTCAAAGGTTTCCTTCGATTGGGCACCTATTAATATGGGAAATGCTTTAGTATCATACTCTCCCTCAGTCCGAAATATATATTGCAGAAGTGGATGTATATAGACGTATTTTATTTTAAATATATCCATTTTTATTGATTTCTCTGACAAATATTTCCAGACAGAGGGAGTAGATGCTAAGAAGAACATGTTCCCGTCATTATTTGTTTCATAATAAGGAAAACTAGCTCCTGTCTCACACAATTGCGTAGGAAAATTCCGTTCGTAATATCTAAATTGTGTGGACTAGATCACACGGATATATTCCAGTTATTCATGTTACAAAGTTAGCAAATTAACTATGAGATGTCGTTTTTGTACTTGAAATATGACCTGTTCACATAAATAAAGAATGTATTTCTATAACATATTGGCTCGACAACGTGCCATTGAAGTTTGAATCCCGATGAACTATTCGGATCATATTCAACATTTGGTACTAACATAAGTATGTCCTATATAGTTTCCTACTCGCCATACGAGTTATTTACCCAAAAGCACCACACTTGGGGCTACGGTAACAACTTGGTACCATATTTGAGACAGGGCACAAAAAACCACCTAAAATGCGCCTAATCTGTAACGCGGAGTACTGATAGTCTGATAAGCTTGCGAAAACAACAAAACTGACAAGCTGCGCCCGCATGTCGGGCTGACGTGGCGACGACTCAACACTTTGACCAACTGATGTGGCAAATGAGATGCGGGCCCCCCTGTCAATGGCTAGACGGTCATCTCTTCTTCTCATATCTCTTTCGTTCAGGCATTCCATCGAACAACTCTTAGGCGCCAATCATTTTCCTCTTGCCGAAGAGAGTGAGCGCTACCACGTCCGCCTCTCCATGTAGCTCCGGCGGCCGGGTGCCCAGGCCGGCGCGCCGACCAACAAGCAGCGCCCCGCCCCGCCACGCGCCTAGGCTGACGAGCAGTACATGATTGGTCGCGGACGGCGGCTAGTGCCCAAGTCGGCCCGCTGGCCAATGTGCAGCGACCCTCCCCGCCGCGCGCCCAGGACGACGAGCAGTATAGGGTTGAGTGTAAGTGCAGCAGTGGGGGAAGCTATGACGGCGGCCGCCGTGTCCATTGGTCGTTCGTGGCCGGCTGGAGTCGCGGCGAGGCATTATAGTCAATGGAGTCGGATGGCTAGCTGCCGAGCAATTGCTCTTGGACGGCACTGCGGCTGCTCGTTTTCTGACTTTTCTCACGTCCCCGAGCTTGTTCCTCCATGACATGCAAGCTTAGGGTGTGTTTGGTAGCATGTATGGACCTAGGCTAGTTGTTCTCATATCATACATGCTGAGTGTAGACATGCTGAGTCCATGCAGTTGCTGTTGTTTGGTAGTGATGTATCCGCTGAGACATGCTGAGCTGAGATTTTGTTTGGCAGCCTGCATGTGTTTAGACATGTTGAACAATTTCGAATTCTAAATATTTTTTTGAATGATGAACAAAATCGAAAAAATGTCAACACAAATTTAAACATATTTTGAAAATATAAATAAAATTTGATATTCTAAACTTTTTTGAAAAATTAAAATAAAATTTGAAATTCTTTTTTTAATTTGAACATATTTGAAATTCTATTTTTTTTCAAAATTCAAACAAATTTTGATTTCCTTTTGAAATTCCGGACATTTATGATTTTTTTAGAAAAAATGAAATTTCCAATATTTATTGAAAAATCAAACAAAATTTGGAATTGTGATTTTTTTAAAAAATTTAAACAATTTTGAAATTCACTTTTTTTCATTTTTTCTGAAATTCTAAATTTTTCGAAAATTTAAACAAATTTTGAAATTCTGATTCTTTTTGAAAAAATAAACATATCTGGACGTGGTCTGGTCGGTGGGGACGAGTGTCAGGGCCAGCATAGCTACCTCCATGCACCCTGTCTGGGGTGCATGAGATGAGCATGGCTGAGGGCACTTTTATGCATCAGATGAGCATAGCTCAGGTGAGCCCATGCACCCTACCAAACAAGCAAAAGTGGGTCAGATTGGGAACTTTTGCCCTAATGCACCCTCCATGCACCCTATCAAACACACCCAGTGTCCCCCATGGACGACGACGAGCATGCCCATAGAAAAAGGGGGAAGAAGTAAAAAAAGAAAAAAAAATATATACTTGAGTCACTGATAGGTGGGACCTCTGTCCAAGTCATCATATTGTTCGTGACACGCATGCCACGTCAGCCCGACATGCGGGCCCAACTCTTCAGTTTTGCTGTTCTCGTGGCCAAATTCCAGCATCAATGCTCCACGTTACAGATTAGGCGCATTTTCGATGGTTTCTTGTGCCCTGGTTCAAATGTGGTACCAAGTTGTTACCCTTGCCCCAAGTGTGGTGGTTTTGGGTAATAACTCTCGCCATACCCGTGCTGTGGCACGCCACGCGCCGTTGGTATGGTAGGAAAGTATGTGAATCTAGAATGTCATTTTATATATTACAGAGAAGTAGTACAAAAATTGGAAATTGCCAGAACGAATGAACTTAAATTAACCACAGAAATAAACAGTGCCCAATATAGAAGATTAAGAATTAGCCCTTGAATCTGAAATTGTAATCAAAAGAATCAGCCCTTGAATCTGAAGTTGATATCAAATCGTAAGGAGTGTAGTATCCAAACCGAAAGCAATCAAGGGTCCAAAGAGAAATCCGAGCTAATGTACTCTAGGACAACCATAGACTACTATATGGCCGCACATAGTTACAAGAGATTGTCAAGGGAATGTAGTTGCAGAGATGGAGCATGATTGATGAAAACCTGGAGCATAAAAGCAGGCTATTTTGCAATACGATCACTTCATGAACTATGCGCTTAGTCAAAGCGAGTTGAAAAGTGGATGACTTTGAAATGCAATGAAGTATCTAGCTAGATCAACTAATCGTCACTGATCAAAATGTTATTTGTTATCTGTAGTCCGATTACAACATATGTTTATCACAGTCTGCTTTAATAAAAGACACACCTTAAACTGAACTGTGTACATCTCTAACTGTGTGCTATATAAACAAAACTGAAAATAATAAACACAAACCAAAGAAATATATTCTCATCAGATTGACCCTATCTTATTTCATCAACAATAAATCCTTCAAAATTGTCTTGATAGCAAGATAATCCAGAATCTAAAAAACTTCTTCAAAAGGAAATACTACCTATTTCCAATTTTTGTACCCCAAAAGAATATAAAGCACTATGTCTGCACCCTAATGTTAATTTCCCCATTGAATTAACACCAGCATAATCTTTAGAAAGAAGCACAGGTATTTTACAATTCTTGCTGCACCTACAAACAGAGCAATGCTTTTTATTGTAAAAATAGGTCGCTATATTAAATGGCGAAATGAAAATTCAGTAAGTACAAATGAACCATATTTACATGTCATAGTACTTTATTATTTGAAAAATATTACAAAGTCTCAGAATCAACTTATACACTGGTACTCATGTTAAAGATTTATGCGAACAATAAAAATCAGAGCTAGCACTGCTACTTTTTCCCACCTTGTTCAGGCTAAGCCAAATCATATCTTAACTTTGAAATGATATCTTAACTTTTTTCTAGAATATGCACGAGTGTGTGTATCATGCATTAACGAAGGAGAAAGGGGAGAAGAGCCCCGTCCACCGAAAGTTTACACGTAGTTACAGCACTACCCCACCACACGGCCCACAAAGGGCAAGGATCAAACACCTAACTATTCTCCCTATTTCACCTAGCAACCATAGACAGGAAGTTTGCGGTGTTATGCTTGAACATCCTGCTAGCTTCCACGCCTTCCCTTGGCCTCAATTGAGTAACAATGGCAGCGCCCAAGGGCGATGCCCCATCGAAGACAACTTTGTTTTATGCTTCCAGAGCTCCCATAAGCAGAACGACATGATTGTGATCATTTCCTTTCTCCGAATATCCGTGGAAGTACATGCGTTGCGCCATTCGACTAGGGTAGCATCCTTGGAAGGAGTCCACTCAGGTTTGCCCAAGGCCGAGAGAACGACAAACCATACTGTTCTGGCAAGCACACAAGTCAAAAGGATGTGATTGATCGTCTCCTCGCCTTGGTCATAGAAAGGACAAGCCGGCTAGTGAGGGAGCCCTCGCCGGGCCAACTGATCCAATGTCCAATCCCTAGCTGCCATCCAATTGAAGAAACTACACTGTAAGGGAGCTTTTGGTTTCCAAGCCAAATCAGCATATGGTGCCCCATCGTGGCCCCAGAACTTCATCGCATACACCAAGCTTGCGGAGTAGGCGCCATTGTCCTCGCACGCCCATCTAATAGTGTCATGCATAGCCGCAACAAGCTGAAACGCTATAGTGACTGACCAGAGGGCCCGGTACTACCGTAAGATGGGATCCTCCATGTCGGGACCAACATCCAAGGCCGAGAACCCCCCCCCCCCCCCCTTCCAGTGCATGAGATACAGTCCTTGCCATCTTAAACCTCAGTGGAATTCTCTAATATTGGTTTGGCGCCAGATCCTGCACCCTGAGGCCATTAATCGACCTGTCCTCCCAGAATAGTGCCTGATGGCCATCCCCAACAATAGTGATTGTGGCTGCTTAATATATCCTTGTTGTCTCCGTGAAACCCTAATGTCAAGCCCCTTCCATGCTCGGATTCATCAATTCTTCGCAACCAAGGCCACCTCGCTTGCAGCGCTGTGTTCGCCAATCAGAGGTCGGGAACGCCGAGGCCACCGTGCCACGAGGCATACATACTGATTTCCAAGCCACCCTGCATTACCCGCAATTGGCCTTGCCAGCGCCAGCCCATAAGAATCCTCGATATATCTTATTAATCACCCTGATAGTCTTGGGTGGTAGTTGGAGGGTGAGAATGGCGTGAATCGGGATGGCGCAAAGGACCGATCAGACGAGCACTAACCTACTTCTCCTTGGCAGCGACGCCCCTCTCTAGGATGGTAACTTACGGGCCACCCATGTAACCAAATCATCGAGCTGTGCCGGCATTAATTTCTGCAAACTCAGCGGCATCCCAAGGTAGTGACAAGGGAACGTCCCTACAACACGGCCCATCGTAGCAGCAATCATAGTGATTTGCGGACCAGAACACCTGATGGGCATCGCCGACGTCTACGTGTTGTTCACACTTAGCCCGGACGCGCCATCAAAGGAGTCAAGGATCGTGTTGCATAGTTGCAGTTCCAAGTCCTCCTGCTTCGAGAAGAGCATCACGTCGTCTGCAAAAATCAACACCCATAGGTTAGGCCCTCATGTCATAGGAGTAAGCAGTCCACGCCTATCATCCAAAGCGAAAAGTCACTGCAATGGCTCCATCATCAGGTTAAACATCATAGGGGACAGTGAATCCCCTTGCCCGAAGGCCTTACGATTTCGAAAGCATCAGGAACACCATTGACAAGGATCCGAGTTGATGCCATTGATAGCCGGCCGACAATCCATGCTATCCACCTTCTGCCAAAGACTAGGGTGTGTAGAGCTTCCATTACAAAGGGTCGTTGGACTGTGTCAAATGCTTTGGATATATCCAATTATCATGAATGAACATCCCTTGAACGAAGGCACTCTGGTGCATGCCCACCAAGCTCGGTAGATCATCCTTTAATCGCAAGGATAGGATTTTGTCTAAGATCTTAAGAGCATCGTGTATGAGGCTAACCGGTTTAAAATCCTCCAGTTCCTCTGCACCATCTAACTTTTGCAATAGGGTGACTAAGACCTGGTTAAACGCATGCAGACCCCTCATATCGCCTCGAAAGAAGCAATCCATTACCCTCATAAAATCAGCCTTGATGATATTCCAGCAACATGCGTAGAAACGCATATTAAACCCATCTGGGACCGGTGTCTTGTCTAGCGGCATCGCCTTGACTACCTTGATGACCTCTTCCTTCTTAAATGGGATCTCCAAGTGATCTAGAGTGAGATGTGGCAGTTATAGAGCATCTAGATTCAACCCAAACTACCATTCCGGTGCTTCACCAGGAATCTACTGGAAATAGTTGCAGCCTCCTAGGCAATCTCCTCCTGGCCTAATAAAATGGCACCATCCACCCACAGACCCATGAACACATTCCGCCTCCTTCGATGATTCGCATGATGGAAAAAGAAACCCGTAGTTGCATCGCCTTCACACAACCATAGCATCCGAGACTGTTGGCGTGCAATGGACCGTTCCAAGGAGCAAAGACCAAGTAATACACGCTTGAGGGCCCTCCTGAGTTCCAGTTCTACCGACAACAGTGCTCTCACCTTCATTGCAATATCTAGCTGCTTGATGATCTCGAGGGCGATAGCTATCTGGATCTTGACGTTACTGATGCACCGATCGCTCCAACTTTGCAACTTCTTCATCCTGGCACGTAGTTTGGAGTCCAACATCACGAAGGGATTGCCATCATACGGCACAGACGACCATGCCTCCACCACCACCTCGAAGAAACTCTCTACCTTGACCCAAAAGGACTCAAAATGAAACCACCTGCCAGCATGGAAATCAGCGTGAAAGCCCAGGAGCAAGGGGAAGTGATCCCACACCGCAGATTGCAGGGCTGACAGGAAACTCGTCGGGTAGAGCACCTCCTAGTCCAATATCACAAAGATGTGGTTGATTCTGTCTAGGGTAACGCGCCCACGCTCATTAGACCATGTGTAGCGTCGCCTATTTTGGTATCCTTCCTTAAGTTCTAGCTGATTCATCTTAGAACGGAAGCGAGACAACATCCTCCTATTAATTGCAATGTTGTTCTTATCTTCTGGCTTCACGATGAGGTTGAAGTCGCCTAGAACCACCCGAGGCCAAACATGCAGTTCCCTAATATCCACAAGTTCTCGAAGGAACTCCACTTTCTGGGCATCCAAGTGTGGCCATAAATACCCGTGACCCACAATTGATCAGCAGAGACCACCGGCTTGCCATGTGTCGTGACCGCGTTCTCCGTGTAGTGGGGATTTTAGAGGGGTACCGTCATTGGATCCCATGCCAACAGAATGCCGCCTCTCGTGTCGTCGGCCGCAAGATAGTAGAATTTCTCGAATTTATTACCCAAACATTGAGCTAAGTGCCCGTCATCACTACCTCTAACTTGGTTTCTTTAAGGCATATAATGCTCGGATTTGCCGCGGTAACAACTTGAAACACCACATTCCTCCATGCTAGTACGTTAAGCCCGCACATGTTCCACACCCATGTTTTGATAGGTTGTGTAGCCATGGGGAGGGCTTACAAACCCTCAAACACCAAGGCACTGAGGTGCCCGCCACCTCGGTGGGCAGCTGTACCAAAGGTAACATCGGGGGATCCCATCCAAACAGGGCCAGGATAGCTGCTATGAGCTTGTCAGATAATGGTGACTTGAATAGGTGCACATACATTTGCAGCGCCTGCTTGCCGATTGTATTCCCCTCGTTGATGACACAAAGCTTGCTGATTATGATCTGCTACTGTTTTGTAGACGAAGATGACTGCCTTTTCATGGTGATTCTCACACTCCTCCTTGACGAGCCAACCGGCTGATATTTCTTTCTTCGTTGGAATGCATTGATGCTACCATGGTCTCCACCGGCGCAGGAAGCAGTGGGGACAACCTCGTCTGCACGTCCTTGTAAAAAGCCACTGCCAGCCCCTGGAGTGAGGTAGGCGAGCCGCTTTGAACGTGGTCACATCCCTCCCTTGCATTTTTTTGAGGAACCAAAGGGCTTTATTAATTTATAACAGCGTTCAAAGGGATAAAAATAATCTCTGGTAATGAAACAAGCCAAACATGGCGCCCAATGGCTACAGTAGTAGATGCCTTGGCCAAAGCATGGGCTTCAGTATTGTTTTGGCGACACTCGTGACCAAAACTGATTTTTCTGAAAGAAACACGGCGCAGATCAATGTCATGAAGGACAGCAGCGTAGTGCCACAGGGTTTGGGAGTTTACATTGTTAATCACTTCCAAGCAGGCAGACACCACATAAACCGAAGGTTGCATCAGGTCCCGAGCTAGTGATAGAGCTTCATTACAAGCTTGCGCTTCCAGACTCGGAGGGTCAACCAGACCTTCATATACAACAGCAGATGCTCCAATATAAGTTCCATTTTTATCTCTGCAAATCGCTGCTACAGCGCCCTGACTTCCGTCTCGGCTAAGAGCCCCATCCACGTTAATCTTCATTTCATCCCAGCGGCTTGAGTATGTCATGTGACATGCAGTCCTCTGGAAAATTTAACATCACACGCATGGGCTGCCTGAACGTCGTCACAGAATTTGTTGATGAAAGTGAAAGTGCTCAGTGGACTTTGAAATTGCTGATCATGGATGGCTCGCCTGCACCCACCAAATGGCCCACATAGAGATCAGTACACGTGTGAGATCATTCGATGCCAGGGTGTCGAACAGCTAAAAAAGCCAGAGCTTCGGATCTTCAGTTTTATTGGAGATAATCACCTCCGTCAGTTCCTCATCCATTAAGGCCCAGACACATCTGGCCATTCTGCAATCAAATAAAGAGTGTCGCCAGGAGTCGTACGCAGCTGAATAGATGCTGCATGCTGGGGTTGTCGCCATCTTCCTGTGATTTCTCACATCGCCAGTTGGTAGCGATGTTCTGCCAACCGCCATGTGAATACCTTCACTTTAGATGGAACTTCAGTACCCCACAACTTGGCCCATGATTTGCCTTCTAGGACCGGGGTGGAGTGCCCCGGAGCCTCTTCCAGCCAATCCTGCCGCTGCTTCTTTGTGGCTGCCAACAAACGGTAAGTCGATCTCACCGTAAAAATGCCCCTTCTTACATAGTGCCAAGAAAAAAATCATCCTGTCGCATAGAGCTGAGAGGTATGTTAATAATTGCTTCTTTGTCCATCAGAAGAAAATGTTCATCCAGTACATGCACATTCCAGCCCCCATTGACATTATCAATTAGCTCACTGACACAGACTGGTGGATGGGCAGATTTTGGGCAAACCGGCCGCAACTTGAAGTCCCGAGGGATCCAATTTTCATGCCATATGTCCGTTGCTTCACCAGTCCCAATCCTCTTAATCAGTCCAAGTTTCAGAGTGTCTCGGCCTTCAACAATCGATCGCCACACTTTCGAGGGGTTACCGCCTAGTTCAGCTTCAAGGATCGAACAGGAAGGGTGATACACAGATTACAAAATTCGGGCACTCAAAGAAGTTGGTTCTTGCAGAAGTCGCCATGATTGCCGAGCCAAGAGAGCCATGTTGAAAATCCCAATGTCTCGGAAGCCCATACCTCCCATGAATTTCGGTTGCGTCATAACTTCCCAAGAGACCCAAGCTATCTTCCTTTCCCCCTTCTTCGAACCCCACCAAAATTTGTGTAACTGGCCATTAATGTGATGGCAAAGACCCCTAGGTAATTTGAAGCACGCCACGGAATAAGTGGGAATAGCTTGCGCAACTGATTTGATGAGCACTTCTTTACCTCCGGCAGATAGTGCACGCTCCATCCAGCCCTGCACTTGCTTCCATATACGGTCCTTGAGGTATTTAAAACACCCCTCCTTTTATCTCTCCACCTCTTACGGGAGTCCCAAATATTTCTCTAACAACTGTTCATTGTGAACTTGCAAGATTTCTTTTAACTCCAATCGAATTGATTCAATACACCCTTTGCTAAAGAAGATCGATGACTTTGCATTATTAACTCTTTGCCCAGAGGCATCACAATATTTCTTAAGCAACAATTTCACCCTAGTAGCCATCTCTGGTGTAGCGTTGAAAAATAAGAGGCTATCGTCAGCGAACAGGAGGTGGTTTACTTGTGGCGCCTCCGGAGCTACCTTAATACCTTGGATGGTCTCATCTAGAGAGGTGGACTTCAACAAGCATGACAAGCCCTCCGCAGCAAGTAGAAAAAGATATGGTGATATTGGGTCACCCTGCCATATACCTCTAGAAGGCTTGAAATCATCTAGCTTTGCACCATTAAACATAACAGCAAAAGAAAATGATGAAACACACCTCATCACTGTGTCCGTGAACCGGGGGCTAATACCCAACTTTAGCATAATCGCCTTCAAGGATGGCCACTGATGTCTACTACACAACCTTCTTCTTGTAGACGTTGTTGGGTCTGCAAGTGCACAGGTTTGCAGGACAGTAGCAAATTTCCCTCAAGTGGATGACCTAAGGTTTATCAATTCGTGGGAGGCATAGGATGAAGATGGTCTCTCTCAAACAACCCTGCAACCAAATAACAAAGAGTCTCTTGTGTCCCCAACACACCCAATACAATGGTAAATTGTATAGGTACACTAGTTCGGTGAAGAGATGGTGATACAAGTGCAATATGGATGGTAGATATAAGTATTTGTAATCTGAAAATATAAAAATAGCAAGGTAACAAGTGATAAACGTGAGCGTAAACGGTATTGCAATGATAGTAAACAAGACCTAGGGTTCATACTTTCACTAGTGCAAGTTCTCTCAACAATAATAACATAGATAGATCATATACCAATCCCTCAACATGCAACAAAGAGTCACTCCAAAGCCACTAATAGCGGAGAACAAACGTAGAGATTATGGTAGGGTACGAAACCACCTCAAAGTTATTCTTTCCAATCAATCCGTTGGGCTATTCCTATAAGTGTCACAAACAGCCCTAGAGTTTGTACTAGAATAACACCTTAAGATACAAATCAACCAAAACCCTAATGTCACCTACATACTCCATTGTCACCTCAAGTATCCGTGGGTATGATTATACGATATGCATCACACAATCTCAGACTCATCCAACCAACACAAAGTACTCAAAGAGTGCCCAAAGATTCTACCGGAGAATCACGACAAAAACGTGTGCCAACCCCTATGCATAGGTTCATGGGTGGAACCCGCAAGTTGGTCACCAAAACATACATCAAGTGGCACGTGAGATCCCATTGTCACCACAGATACACACGGCAAGACATACATCAAGTGTTCTCAAATCTTTAAAGACTCAATCCGATAAGATAACTTCAAGGTGAAAACTCAATTCATTACAAGAGAGTAGAGGGGGAGAAGAAACATAAGATCCAACTATAATAGCAAAGCTCGCGATACATCAAGATCGTGCCAAATCAAGAACACGAGAGAGAGATCAAACACATAGCTACATGTACATACCCTCAGCCCCGAGGGTGAACTACTCCCTCCTCTTCATGGAGAGCGCCGGGATGATGAAGATGGCCACCGGTGATGGATCCCTCCCAGCAGGTAGGAAAGGGGTCCCGATTGGTTTTTCGTGGCTCTGGAGGCTTGCGGCGGGGGAACTCCCGATCTAATCTCTGTTCTGGAAGTTTTAGGGTACGACGGTATATATGGGTGAAAGGTGTACATCGGTGGAGCTACGGGGGCCCCACGAGGCAGGGGGGCGCCTGTGGGTGGGCGCGCCCCACCCTCGTGAGCACCTCCCGTATCTTTGATGTGGGGTCCAAGTCCATCGGTGGGTTTCCTTCCAAAAATAACTTCTCCGATTGATTTCGTTCTGTTTTGACTCCGTCTGATATTCCTTTTCCTCGAAACACTGAAATAGGCATAAAACAGCTAATCTGGGCTGGGCCTCCGGTTAATAGGTTAGTCCCAAAAATAATATAAAAGTGGATAATAAAGCCCAATATTGCCTAAAACAGTAGATAATATAGCATGGATCGATCAAAAATTATAGATACGTTGGAGACGTATCAAGCATCCCAAAGCTTAATTCCTGCTCGTCCTCGAGTAGGTAAATGAAAAAAAAAAGATAATTTTTGATGCAGAGTGCTACTTGGCATAATTTCGATATAAATCTTCTTACTTGTGATATGAATATTCAGATTCGAAAGATTTAAGACAAAAGTTCATATTGACACAAAAATAATAATACTTCAAGCATACTAATCAAAGCAATCATGTCTTCTCAAAATATCATGGCAAAAGAAAGTTCATCCCTACAAAATCATATAGTTAGCTATGCTTCATTTTGGTCACACAAATATGTTCCCAACTTCTATACCCCCGATGACAAGCCAAGCAATTGTTTCATACTTAAATAATCTCAAACTTTTTCAACCTTCACGCAATACATGAGCGCGAGCCATGGATATAGCACTATGGGTGGAATAGAATATGATGATGGGGATTGTGTGGAGAAGACAAAAAAGGAGAAAGTCTCACATTGACGAGGCTTATCAACGGGCTATGGAGATTCCCATCAATTGATGTCAACATGAGGAGTAGGGATTGCCATGCAACGGATGCACTAGATCTATAAGTGTATGAAAGCTCTACAAAAGAAACTAAGTGGGTGTGCATCCAACTTGCTTGCTCACAAAGACCTAGGGCATTTTGAGGAAGCCCATCATTGGAATATACAAGCCAAGTTCTATAATGAAAAATTCCCACTAGTATATGAAAGTGACAAAATGAGAGACTCTCTATCATGAAGATCTTGGTGCTACTTTGAAGCACAAGTGTGGTAAAAGGATAGTAGCATTGTCCCTTCTCTCTTTTTCTCTCATTTTTTTGAGCCTTTCTCCCTTTTTTTGGCATTGCTTTTTTTTTCTTCTTCTTCTTTTTATTTTTTTTCGTCCGGAGTCTCATCCCGACTTATGGGGGAATCATAGTCTCCATCATCCTTTCCTCACTTGGGACAATGCTCTAATAATGATGATCATCACACTTCTATTGATTACAACATGAGGATTACAACTCGAAGCTTAGAACAAGATATGACTCTATATGAATGCCTCCGGCGGTGTACCTGGATGGTGCAATGAATCAAGAGTTACATGTATGAAAAATAATGCATGGTGGCTTTGCCACAAATACGATGTCAACTACATGATCATGCAATGGCAATATGACAAAAGTAAAGTATGTCATGATGATGATGAACGGAACGGTGGAAACCTGCATGGCAATATATCTCGGAATGGCTATGGAAATGCCATAATAGGTAGGTATGGTGGCTGTTTTGAGAAAGATATAAGAAGGTTTATGTGTGATAGAGCGTATCATATCACGGGGTTTGGATGCACCGGCGAAGTTTGCACCAATTCTTAAGGTGAGAAAGGGCAATGCATGGTACCGAAGAGGCTAGCAAAGGCGGAAAGGTAAAAGTGTGTATAATCCATGGACTCAACATTAGTCAAAAGAACTCATATACTTATTGCAAAAATTTAGAAGCCATCAAAAATCAAGTACTATGCGCATGCTCCTAGGGGGATAAATTGGTAGGAAAAGACCATCACTCGTCCCCGACCGCCACTCATAAGGATGCACAAGCCAGGTACACTTCATGTTTCAAATTTGTTACACAACTTTAACCATACGTGCATGCTACGGGACTTGCAAACTTCAACACAAGTATTTCTCAAATTCACAATTACCAACTAGCATGACTTTGATATTATCACCTCCACATCTCAAAACAATTATCAAGCATCAAACTTATCTTAGTATTCAATTCACTCAAAAAGAAAGTTTCACATATCTTGAACACTAAGTATATTAACATTAAGCAAATTACCATGCTATTAACGACTCCAAAAATAATCTAAGTGAAGCATGAGAGATCAATAGTTTCTTTAAAACAAATCCACCACCATGCTCTAAAAGATGTAAGTGAAGTACTAGAGCAATAACAAAAACTACTCCGAAAGATATAAGTGAAGATCAATGAGTAGTCGAATAATTATGCAACTATGTGAAGACTCTCCCATTTAATAATTTCAGATCTTGATACTTTATTCAACAGCAAGCAAAGCTAAAGAAAATTACAATGCAAGGATAGCACAACTCATGTGAAGAAGCAAAAACTTAGGCTCAACCGATACTAACCGATAGTTGTTGAAGAAGAAAGGTGGGATGCCTACCGGGGCATCCCCAAGCTTAGATGCTTGAGACTTCTTGAAATATTATCTTGGGGTGCCATGGGAATCCCCAAGCTTGAACTTTCGTGTCTCCTTAATTCGTCTCATATCATGGTTTCTCTTTTTATCAAAAGCTTCATTCACAACAAACTCAACAAGAACTCGTGAGATAGGTTAGTATAAACCAATGCAAAACCTTATCATTTTCTACTGTAACAAATAACTAACATTATTATTCAACATTGCATACTAAATTCCTCTGCATATTTAATACTCCTATCCTTAAATAGATTCATTAAACAAGCAAACATATGCAAAAAATGCAAACATAACAGCAATCTGCCAAAACACTATAGTCTGTAAAAAATGCAAGATTCATCATACTTCCCTAACTCCAAAAATTATGAACTAAAATTCCCACTGTAGTAAATTTATCAGATCTCATTTTGCAAAAAGATTCAACATTATAACACTCTCTTACATTTCTAAGGAATTTTTGCAACAGCGGTAAACTTTCTGTTTTCAAACAGCAACATATATACTAGCAAAATAAGCATGGCAAAGGTTATCCTTGACTTCTTTATTGAAACTAAAGATGCAAAACATTAATCTAATTAACAGCAAGCAAATACTAACAAGATAAAATGATGCTCCAAGCAAAACACATATCATGTGGTGAATAAAAATATAGCTCCAAGTAAAGTTACCGATGAACGAAGACGAAAGAGGGGATGCCATCCGGGGTATCCCCAAGCTTAGACGCTTGGTTATCCTTGAATATTACCTTGGGGTGCCTTGGGCATCCCCAAGATTAGGCTCTTGCCACTCCTTATTCCATAGTCCATCGAATCTTTACCCAAAACTTGAAAACTTCACAACACAAAACTTAACAGAAAACTCGTAAGCTCCGTTAGCGAAAGAAAACAAAACACCACATCAAGGTACTGTAATGAACTCATTGTTTATTTACATTGGTGTTAAACCTACTGTATTCCAACTTCTCTATGGTTTATAAACTATTTTACTAGCCATAGATTCATCAAAATAAGCAAACAACACACGAAAAACAGAATCTGTCAAAAACAGAACAGTCTGTAGTAATCTGTAACTAACGCAAACTTCTGGACTCAAAAAATTCTAAAATAAATTTGTGAACCTGAGGAATTTGTCTAGTAATCATATGCAAAAAGAATCAACTAAATATCACTCTCCAGTAAAAAGTTATAGCTAATCTCGTGAGCGCTAAAGTTTCTGTTTTTACAGCATGATCATAAAGACTTCACCCAAGTCTTTCCAAAGGTTCTACTTGGCACAAACACTAATTAAAACATAAAACCACATCTAAACAGAATCTAGATGGATTATTTATTCCTAAACAGAACCAAAAAGCAATAAACTAAAATAAAATTGGGTTGCCTCCCAACAAGCGCTATCGTTTAACGCCCCTAGCTAGGCATTATGATTTCAATGATGCTCACATAAGAGATAAGAATTGAAACATAAAGAGAGCATCATGAAGAATAAGACTAGCACATTTAAGTCTAACCCACTTCCTATGCTTAGGTATTTTGTGAGCAAACAGCTTATGGAAACAATAATCAACTAGCATAGGAAGGCAAAACAAGCATAACTTCAAGAGTTTTAGCACATAGAGAGGAAACTTGATATTACTGCAATATGTAGAAGCATATGATCCTCTCTCATAATAATTTTCAGTAGCATCATGAATGAATTCAACAATATAACCAGCACCTAAAGCATTCTTTTCATGATCTTCTTGAATAGAATTTTTATTACTCTCCACGTAAGCAAAATTCTTCTCATGAATAATAGTGGGAGCAAACTCAACTAAATAACTATCATGTGATTGAAAATTAAGATCAAGATGACAAGTTTCATGGTTATCATTATTCTTTAAAGCATACGTGTCATCATAATACTCATCATAGATAGGAGGCATGCTTTCATCATAATAAATTTGCTCATCAAAGCTTGGGGACAAAAAATATCATCTTCATCTAACATAGCTTCCCCAAGATTGTGGCTTTGCATATCATTAGCATCATGGATATTCAAGGAATTCATACTAACAACATTGCAATCATGCTCATCATTCACATATTTCATGCCAAGCATTCTATGTAATTCTTCTTCTAGCACTTTGGCACAATTTTCTTTTCCATCATACTCACGAAAGATATTAAAAAGGTGAAGCGTATGAGACAAACTTAACTCCATCTTTTTTGTAGTTTTATTTTATAAACTAACTAGTGCTAATGTTGGAAATATGCCCTAGAGGCAATAATAAATTATTTATTATTATATTTCCTTGTTCATGATAATCGTTTATTACCCATGCTATAATTGTATTGATAGGTAACTCAGATACATGTGTGGGTACATAAACAACACCATGTCCCTAGTAAGCCTCTAGTTGACTAGCTCGTTGATCAACATATGGTTACGGTTTCCTGACCATGGACATTGGATGTCGTTGATAACGGGATCACATCATTTGGAGAATGATGTGATGGACAAGACCCAATTCTAAGCCTAGCACAAAGATCGTGTAGTTCGTATGCTGAAGCTTTTCTAATGTCAAGTATCTTTTCCATAGACCATGAGATTGTGCAACTCCCGGATACCGTAGGAATGCTTTGGGTGTACCAAACGTCACAACATAACTGGGTGGCTATAAAGGTGCACTACAGGTATCTCCGAAAGTGTCTGTTGGGTTGGCATGAATCGAGACTGGGATTTGGCACTCTGTATAAACGGAGAGGTATCTCTGGGCCCATTCGGTAGGACATCATCATAATGTGCATAATGTGACCAAGGGGTTGATCACGGGATGATGTGTTACGGAACGAGTAAAGAGACTTGCCGGTAACGAGATTGAACAAGGTATCGGTATACCGACGATCGAATCTCGCAAGTACAATACCGCTAGACAAAGGGAATTGTATACGGGATCGATTGAGTCCTTGACATCGTGGTTCATCCGATGAGATCATCGTGTAACATGTGGGAGCCAACATGGGTATCCAGATCCCGCTGTTGGTTATTGACCGGAGAACGTCTCGGTCATGTCTGCATGGTTCCCGAACCCGTAGGGTCTACACACTTAAGGTTCGATGACGCTAGGGTTATAGGGAATAGATATACGTGGTTACCGAATGTTGTTCGGAGTCCCGGATGAGATCCCGGACGTCACGAGGATTTCCGGAATGGTCCGGACGTAAAGATTTATATATGGGAAGTCCTATTTTGGCCACCGGAAAATGTTCGGGATTTTTCGGTATTGTACCGGGAAGGTTCTAGAAGGTTCCGGAGTGGGGCCCACCTGCATGGGGGACCCACATGAACGTGGGTAGTGGGGGCAAGGCCCCACACCCTTGGTCAGCGCACCAAGATCCCCCTTAGAAGGAATAAGATCATGTCCCGAAGGGATAAGATCAAGATCCCTAAAAAGGAGGGATAACAATCGGTGGGGAAAGGAAAGGATGGGATTTCTTTCCTCCCACCTTTGCCAATGCCCCAATGGACTTGGAGGGCAAGAAATAATCCCCCTCCACCCCCTATATATAGTGGGGAGGCGCATGGGAGCTGCACCCTTGCCCCTCTCCCAAGTCCTCCTCCTCTCCCGCGGTGCTTGGCGAAGCCTTGCAGGATTGCCACGCTCCTCCATCACCACCAGACCGTCGTGCTGCTGCTGGATGGAGTCTTCCCCAACCTCTCCCTCTCTCCTTGCTGGATCAAGGCATGGGAGACGTCACCGGCTGTACGTGTGTTGAACGCGGAGGTGCCATCCGTTCGGCACTAGGATCTCCGGTGATTTGGATCACGACGAGTACGACTCCTTCAACCCCGTTCTCTTGAACGCTTCCGCTTAGCGATCTACAAGGGTATGTAGATGCACTCTCCTTCCCCTCGTTGCTAGTTTATCCATAGATAGATCTTGGTGACACGTAGGAAAATTTGGAATTTCTGCTACGTTCCCCAACAGATAAAACAAGAAACAAAAATATTCGATTGCAAGATCTAAAGATATACCTTTACTTATCTAGCCTCCCCGGCAATGGCGCCAGAAAAGAGCTTGATGTCTACTACACAACCTTCTTCTTGTAGACGTTGTTGGGCCTGCAAGTGCACAGGTTTGTAGGACAGTAGCAAATTTCCCTCAAGTGGATGACCTAAGGTTTATCAATCCGTGGGAGGTGTAGGATAAAGAAGGTATCTCTCGAACAACCCTGCAACCAAATAACAAAGAGTCTCTTGTGTCCCCAACACACCCAATACAATGGTAAATTGTATAGGTACACTAGTTCGGCGAAGAGATGGTGATACAAGTGCAATATGGATGGTAGATATAAGTATTTGTAATCTGAAAATATAAAAACAGCAAGGTAACAAGTGATAAACGTGAGCGTAAACGGTATTGCAATGATAGGAAACAAGGCCTAGGGTTCATACTTTCACTAGTGCAAGTTCTCTCAACAATAATAACATAGATAGATCATATACCAATCCCTCAACATGCAACAAAGAGTCACTCCAAAGCCACTAATAGCGAAGAACAAACATAGAATTATGGTAGGGTACGAAACCACCTCAAAGTTATTCTTTCCAATCAATCTGTTGGGCTATTCCTATAAGTGTCACAAACAACCCTAGAGTTCGTACTAGAATAACACCTTAAGATACAAATCAACCAAAACCCTAATGTCACCTAGATACTCCATTGTCACCTCAAGTATCCGTGGGTATGATTATACGATATGCATCACACAATCTCAGATTCATCCAACCAACACAAAGTACTCAAAGAGTGCCCAAAGATTCTACCGGAGAATCACGACAAAAACGTGTGCCAACCCCTATGCATAGGTTCATGGGTGGAACCCGCAACTTGGTCACCAAAACATACATCAAGTGGCACGTGAGATCCCATTGTCACCACAGATACACACGGCAAGACATACATCAAGTGTTCTCAAATCTTTAAAGACTCAATCCGATAAGATAACTTCAAGGGGAAAACTCAATTCATTACAAGAGAGTAGAGGGGGAGAAGAAACATAAGATCCAACTATAATAGCAAAGCTCGCGATACATCAAGATCGTGCCAAATCAAGAACACGAGAGAGAGAGAGAGAGAGAGAGAGAGAGATCAAACACATAGCTATTGGTACATACCCTCAGCCCTGAGGGTGAACTACTCCTCCTCGTCATGGAGAGCGCCGGATGATGAAGATGGCCACGGTGATGGATCCCTCCCTCGGCAGGTCTGGGAAAGGGGTCCCGATTGGTTTTTCGTGGCTCTGGAGGCTTGCGGCGGCGGAACTCCCGATCTAATATCTGTTCTAGAAGTTTTAGCGTACGACGGTATATATGGGTGAAAGGAGTACGTCGGTGGAGCTACGGGGGCCCCACGAGGCAGGGGCGCGCCCCCACCCTCATGAGCACCTCCCGTATCTTCTGACGTGGGGTCCAAGTCCATCAGGTGGGTTTCCTTCCAAAAATAACTTCTCCAGTTGATTTCGTTCCGTTTTGACTCCGTCTGATATTCCTTTTCCTCGAAACACTGAAATAGGCATAAAACAACTAATATGGGCTGGGCCTCCGGTTAATAGGTTAGTCCCAAAAATAATATAAAAGTGGATAATAAAGCCCAATATTGCCTAAAACAGTAGATAATATAGCATGGAGCAATCAAAAATTATAGATACGTTGGAGACGTATCAGCCACTCCGGTCGGTCATAAGCTTTCATTATGTCCAGTTTGAGGGCACCAAAGCGGTTGTTCTTTGACCTCTTCTTCTTCATATAATGTAGGCACTCATATGCAGATATGAAATTATCTGTAATAAGACGACCAGGAACAAATGCGGATTGCTCTTCAGAAATTACCTCGGGGAGAATTAGTTTGAGCCGGTTTGCAAGTACTTTGGACGCAATCTTGAAGATCACGTTACAAAGACTTATCGGTCGAAACTGTCCTAATTGTTTTGGACTTGCAATCTTGGGAATTAACACAATGAAGGTTTTGTTAATCTCCTCCTGAGAATCCTCTCCATTGAGCACTCGCAGCACCATCATAGTCACCTCGTCACCACATAACTCCCAATTACGTTGAAAAAAGTGGGTGGGGAAACCATCTGGCCCAGGGGCCTTCGTTGGGAACATTTGAAACACTGCATTTTACCTCCTCCTTTGTGTAGTGCGCGTTCAACTTAAGATTCATATTACCATCTACTCTGCTTGGGATGTGAGATAAAACTTCTTCCATCCCTATGGTATTCTTTGACGTGTACAACTGCTCATAAAAATTAGTGGCCATGGATTAAAGCTCGGCCACGTCAGTACACATTGTTCCATCTGATCGCTCAAGAAAATTAATTCTGTTTTTGGATTTTCGAGCAGAAGCTTTTTTGTGAAAAAATTTGGAGTTGTTGTCCCCTTCTGCCAGCCACTGAATCCGGGCACGTTGGCGCCACATAATTTCTTCGCGGTAGCAAAGTTCAACTATACGAGCTTCCATGGATTTTTCATCTAGGATCGGGCTGATCCTTAATGGGTCCGCCCGATGCTGCTCTAACAGGGATCACAAGGAACGTAGTTCCTGTCTGATTGAACCGAATGTCTCTCGACCCCACTTGCCCAAAGTGTTAGCCACTGAGTTGAGTTTGGCTGACAGCTCAGTCACCGAACTAGCAGTAGGTTTAGCTTTCCAAGCCCTCTCCAGCATCTCATAGAACCTCTCGTTGCGCTCCCACATGCATTCTTACCAGAATGGACGTTGTCGTGCTCTAACTCCAGCACTGTCAAGTTCAGTGTTCCAGACAATAGGACAGTGGTCACTTTTTGCCGCTGTAAGATGGTCGACAGATGCAAATGGAAAAAGGGACGACCAGCTAGTCGTACCAAGGGCACGATCCAGCCGGACACGGCAAAAATCACCCCTTGCTACTTTCTTTTCCCAAGTCCAATCAAGACCCTTGTATCCCAGGTCCGCAAATTCACAAATATCCACTGCCTCCCTAAATGCTTCCATCTGTGCACTATCCCTCTCATTTGGACCGAGCAGTTCTTCCTTGCGCAAAATCTCATTGAAATCACCCAAGCAAACCCAGGGAAGGGTACTCTCGCCTCGTAAGAATCTCATCGTTTCCCAGGTCTTATAACGAAGACTTCTGTTAGCTTCTCCATAGAAGCAGGAGAGCCTCCATTGCTCCTTATCCGGCTCGGAGATCCATGCATCCACATGATGCTTGGAAAAACTTTTTATTTCAAGATTCAAACTCGCGTTCCAGTACAGGCAAATACCACCACTACGGCCACTACTGGCTACACCAAAACTAGAATCAAAACCTAAAGAAACCGCTAGACCTTCCACTCGGCTCTTTGATAATTGAGTCTCAACTATGCAAATAACCGACGGCGCACAAATCCTCACAAGCGGAGTTCTCTGACTGTCGCAGGATCGCCAATCCCGCGACAGTTCCAACAAAGTGTTTTCATTGCTCTCGGCGGTGCCCCGACTCGGAGCCCACCGATCCTGAAGTTGTGCATTTGTTCTCAACATCATGCTTCTCTGGTGACCTGCTGCCCCCTGGATCGACCCCCTGGTCCTTGGTAACCGGAGTAGGATCCTCAACAGCAGTCGGAGCTCTCATAGTCCCTGATCTCCGGCAGTCCGGCCACCAATGAAAGTGCCAATAACATGTTGCAGGACAAGCACTATACAAGAATTACCATAGAGGGTAACCATCACATATGAACCCCGGCCACGTCCTCCGGACAAGAAGCTCGTCCCCTAGTTGTCCATCATCAGAACAGATGCCAAAACCTTCGTCCCGATCATCAGAGCGAGACACCAAAACATAAACTCCAGAACCCTAGTCTCCCCACCAACTCACCAAGGCCGGGAGGTGGCGCCCGACCACCCCTTGATTAGCCCGAGCAACACCGGCGGAGGGGACTTCAGGAAGGAGGAGGTAATACTCAACACCACCATGGCGACGAGAGGATAACGAACCCTAAGCAAGAGGGTAGATTCAAATCGCCATGGCGGCACCCGGAGGAGAACGAACCCTATGCAAGAGGGTAGATTCAGATCGCTGGTACATCCCTCCCTTGCATGTCTCGTCTTATGGGGCATGGGGAGCCCAGGCCCACACCAACACTCGGCCCATGGACCACCTGCCTTTCCAGCCAGTGTTAGACGAAGGGCCATTCTTTGTCGTGCATGCATCCACGTATAGGCTGATCTATAGCCAATCCCCGCGAATCGCCTGATGCCCCATTGTCGCATGTTCGTTTGTGTATGCAGAAATGATATCTTACTTTGTCATGAGTGTGTGTTCATTCGTGTATGCATACATATAGTTTTAGGATCATCTAGTCATACCACGCAAAAAAAGGATCATCTGGTCGTATAATAGCATAAATGCATTTTCCACAAAAAAAGCATAAGTGCATTAATAATTGTAATTTTGTCCCAATAGGTTTATAAAAGAATAAATATATATTTGAATTTGCATCAACAGGTTTATACTTCTGCCGCTTCTTTTTTTGACTTTGCGTCAAGAGATTTATACTTCTGCCTCTTATTGTTTTTTTTACTTTACATTAATAGGTTTATAAAAATTATAAATTATGGATGTCGAGACAAAATTATTTTTTTTGTTAGCTTGTACTTCCTCCGTTGTTGTTTGCTCTACTGTGCATATGGAAGTATGGATGAAAATGGAGTGAAAACTTTCCGTTTTTCCGGAGGAAAATGGAAACGGAGAGGAAATATGAAAACGGAAACGGAAATTTGCAAAACGGAAGTGGAAATGAAATTTTTTATGGAGAAACGGGAACAAAAATGGAACAGTGTTTTCCTGTGGAATATGCATGGAAATGGAACTTTCCGTTTCCGTGAATATGGAATTTCTGTTTTTACTATAGACCTATAGCTGCTTTGTAGCCCAATCACCAAAGATAACACAATGACACAATTAGTAGAATGGATGTAAGGCCCAACTTCTACTACCACACATGTACTCAGCTTGACCCTATACGCAATTGTCCAGTACTACTACAATACTACGCTAAGTTGCTAACATAATGATGAGTATTATTTTGTAGCCATGTTAACAACTCATTAAATTTGTTTGTTTTTGGGTGTATTTCTCTGTGATTCAAGGGGTTTTTATTTCTGTTTCCGTATCTGCATTGTATTCGCCCTGTGTCCGTTTCCGACAGTATCTGTTTCCGTATTCATTCCTGGGGATTCTGTTTTCATTTCCGCTTCTGCAAAAAAATATGAAAAACAAATATGATAGCACTCAATTCTGTCCGTTTCCGCTCCTTTTCATCCTTATATGGAAGGACCCAGATACCAAGGAAAGAATTGACCTGTTAATTTGGAACTGATTTAATGTAATGTGTTGGGTTTGCATGGATCGGATATCTACCTGGTTGGATGTGCTTGTTTATAGCCTGAATTCTGTACCCGTAGTAAAAGCTCATGGGAACTACTACCTCTGTCCTGGTTTATTAATCATTTTTGTATTTTGCGCCAACATTTCACTATACATTTAACTGACAAAATGTTAATGCATGTCATAAAAAATTATATCGCTTGATTCGTATTCGAACATAGTTTCCTACGATACTATTTTTTGACATGCATTAACATTTTATTAATTAAATTCATGATCAAAATTTGGCACAAAATATTAAGAGGACCAATAAATCAGGACAGTGGTAGTACCCCTCTCTGCGCATGCACCGGATGATTAGGAACGAACAGTTCACACATGCGACTAGTTATAGGAAATCTAGAAGTAAGGGCATCTCCAACGGCGACCTGTAAATTTTCGCCCGCATCCGTGTCCGCGGACAATAGTTCGAACCAATCTGATGAAAATCATGCAAACAAGTGAATTTTGATATAAACACAACCGAGTTTTATATAAAAATGACAAATTTCATTACATTTACACCAAATAAGTGGAGCTAGTCCGGCTATGGAGGTATAATTAATACCTAATCGAAATGGTCGCCGCCGCCCGTTCCACATGTTCGGCCATGAGCCCCGAGAATTGAAGCTTCTCCTTCTCCAGCTCCGCCTATGGGTTACAGACAAATCTCTCATCAACCTAAGGGGTTGATGATTAATAGTTTATATGTTTGGACCAAAACAACATGCAAAAGCAGATTTTATTTTCACATTAACTACATTAGTGTTAAATCTAAGAACAACACACATAAACTTTACTGGAATTAAATCTGAGAAGAAACAGCGGCATGGAGAACAGGTCCAAAACTCCAAACATCCAGTGCCAACTTCCAAAGATTCATTTCATTATAGATAGAAATAAAAAGGAGTTTTGTGCACAATGCCCACCAAGAAGGTGGTTGCAAAATCCAAGAAACATGTAGACTGAGATGGACAAAAGATTTGTGATCCAAAGACACAAGTTTCGGTTTCCATGTTTGCATTGGATACTTTTCTCTATTAAGCAAGCATAGATATACCAACCTACCAATATCATATCTCCTCTTCATGATCTTCCGGTCAAACGTTTTGATGTCGTCTTCAAGGAAAAAAAGTACTTTGTAAAATATTAACCGTGAAATCCAGCTAGATATTTAAAAAAATCATAATGCAAAAGTCAACTTTGTACAATGTTAACCATGAAATTCATTGATATTTAATCATAACAGTGTTGAAGCTTGACTATTTAGTTATTTAAACGGTTAAATGTGTTGAATAGTTCATTCATTACCATGTCACCTTTTACTTCTGCCTAGCTTCCTAAATTAAATTAAACTTCTCTTCCGATAATTCATAGATGGAACTCATTTCACTGATGAATTCATGTATATACTAAGCTAGCATTCATATGTAGCACCAATTTCAATGACGTTAAAGTGTTCTACTAAAATACTTAGTGAGATAGTTGAATTATAATCACTCAATCGTCCATTTATTTTTTATAGTTATATTTGTTATTTAGTGATTCAATTATTTTCCACCTTACATTTTACTATGAATTCTTTCTATTGCTAGATCATCTTCAGAAAATTGAACTACTCGATGTCCATTTTATTAATGGTCAGTGTTTTCATAATTCGGCCATGTGCAATGTAAAGGAGTGTGATGGCCTAGGGCCCATCTCAAATAAGGTCCCAATACATCAATAAATTGTGAAAGTATGTTTGCAGAACATAAAACCAGCAATAATAAAAAGTTGAAATAAATCTGCTCATGGATAGCTAACTCCACCACAATTTATTATTGCTGGTTTTATGTTTTGCAAACGTACTTTCAGAAGTTCTTGATGTATTGTGCCCTTATTTAAGATGGGTCCAAGGCCCACACACTCCTTTACATGGCCCATGGCCGACCGTGAAAATACTGACCATTAGTAAAATGGACAACGAGTAGTTCAATTCTCTTAAGATGATCTAGCAAAAGAATGAGTTTGTAGTAAAATGTAAGGTGGAATAAATGAATTACTAAAAATAACAAATATAACTATAAAAAATCAATGGACGATAAAGCTTGAGTGATTATGATTCAACTACGTCACCAAGTTTTGTAGTAGCCCAAGTTTAACTTCATAGCAGTTGGTGCTACATATGCATGCTAGCTTAGTATATACATCAATTCATGAATGAAATTAGTTCCAGCTATGCATTATTGGGAAGAGAAGTTTAATTTAATTAAGACGGTTAGGAAGAAGTAAAAGGTGACATGGTAAAATGAACGAACTATTCGACACATTTAACAGTTTAAATAACTAAATAGTCAAGCTTCAACACTGTTATGATTAATTATCATTGAATTTCATGGTTAACATTGTACAAAGTTGACTTTTTGCATTATTATTATTAATTATCTAACTGGATTTCACGGTTAATATTTTAAATAATACTTTTTCCTTGAAGACGACATCAAAACATTTGACCAGAAGACCGTGGAGAGGACATATGGTAATGGATAGGTTGGTATCTTTATGTGTGCTCAATAGAGAAAAGTATCCAACGGAAACTCAGTTTTAGTGGAAACATGGAAGCCGAAACTTGTGCCTTTGGATAGCAAATCTTTTGTCCAGATCAGTCTACATGTTTCTCGGATTTTGCAAACTGCTTGGCGGGCATTGTGCACAAAACTCCTTTTTATTTCTATCTATATTGAAATGAATGCTTGGAAGTTGGCACTGCATGTTTGTAGTTTTGGACCTGTACTCCATGCCTTTGCTGTTCTCAGATTTAATTCCAGCAAAGTTTATGTGTGTTGTTTTCAGGTTTAACACCAATGTAGTTATGCGAAAATAAAATCTGCTTTCACATGTTGTTTTGGTCCGAACATAAAAACCATTGATCATCAGCCCCTTAAGTTGATCAGAAATTTGCCGGTTATCTTTTGTTCTCAAAAGTCAGTAAGCACTCAGATGTGCAACATCGTGCATTTGCTTTGGGTTCGACTAGTAACAAGAAAACATATTTTTCTCAAAGAACAAGGAGATTAACGAGTGGAGCCAGTGTTTGCAAACTTGCTGCTGTGTGCGCTAATACCCCACAGACCTAAACCCGCACCAGTTACTACCTATGAGAGAGCAGACGTTTGATTGAACAAAAAGGATTGTACCAAACGGTTCAGGGAAGACACATGGTGTCACTAGTGTGTTCTGTAAAAGAAACTGTAGATGTGCAGAAAATCCCTCCTACCACGTTAAATGCAAAAATACATAGAACGGAGAGCTTGCAAGGACTCGAGCTTGAGACCTCCAGCTTAAGGCGCGCACTGGTAGCCACTTCACAACATCACTGCTTGTGGTGTTCTTATATATGAAAACATAAACAATTCTGAAAACAATCGACACTTTTAATGAAAAAAGACATGAACTATTTTGAAATGCCGAATAGTTGTTGAAATTATGAATAAAATTTGAAAACAGAAACATTTTCAGAAATTTCTACAGGATTCAAAATTATTATTTTTTAAATTTACATACATCTTTCGAACACATGAATAGTTTCCGAACATCTTTCGAGACATGAACAATTTTCTAAAATAATTATGGTTTTCTTATTTTTTTAGTTTTAGTTTGTCCCGTTTACCTTCTGTTTTTTCTGTTTCTGTTTCTTTTCTTTTTTTAAATTTGTGAACTATTTTTAAATCATGAACTTTTTCTTAAATCCGTGAACTTTAAAATTTGTGAACATTTCCTTTAATTCGCAAAATCTATTTTAAAAAATATTCGTAAATTCAGAAAAAAGTTTGCGTTGTCTAAATTTTTTAGAGTTTCAAAATGTGTCCCTTTTTTCAAAATTTGTTTGAAATCCAAAAAAGATCGATTTAAAAAAATTAAAAAAATCCATGTTTGCAAAATTGTTTTCAAATTGAAAAATGTTCATGTTTCACCCAAATTTTGTTCCAAAGTTTTAAAAAATGTTAAATAAATATGTTTTCCAAAACTATTCCTGGTTGTAACATTTTGTATAAAATTTCGAAAAATCATCATGTTTAAAAATTTTGTTCATAAATTCTGAAAATGTTTATGAACTTTGAAAATTGTTCTAATTTCTTTAAAATTGTTCATGTTTCCAAAGATGTTCGGAAAGTTCAAATTACAAAACATGTTTGTGTTTTCCAATTTTGTTCATAAATTCAAAAACAATTTGACATTTCAAAATTGTTCATTTTTCTTCGAATAAAAGTTTTGGATTTTTTCGAAAATGCTTTCATATATCTGAACGATGTTGTATGTTCTTATATATGTCGCGTTGTAGAACATCGCAAGTAACAGTGATGTGAAGTTGGTAGAATCGCGCCCTTAAGTCGGAGGTCTTGAGTTTGAGTCCTTGTGAGCTCACCCTTTTCTCAGTATTTTCACGTCGTTTACATAGAACGTGGTAGGAGGGACAAGGCTTAATGGATCGGCCCACTCGCTTGCCTTTGCAAATCGTATACAAGAGTCCGCGATACGCTTTTGCCATAGGTCTGTATTACTTTTTATACATTTATTTAGTGAAGAGGGTGTGCGAAAGCGGGGCTCATGCAAAATTGTGATTTTGTGTCATAGATTTTCCAGCCCCACAGAGAACTAATATGGCTCCAATAGGCATGGCAGAATATCTTCTTGAAAAACTAGTTTAGTCCCATTTGCTATAGCTTGAAGCACACCCAGGCCAGCATATTCAGGATCAATACGTTGTTGTATTGACGCAGATATTTCTCTTTCTAACCACACAATTATGAGTACATCTATTTTTATTCTCAAAAGCAGGCGGTAGGTGGGACAAGGCTTAATGGGCCGGCTTGGTCGCTCGTGTAGTTCGTATACAAGGTTCCGCGCGCGTATACGTTCTGCCAAAGGTTTATATTGTCCTTTATAGTGAGGGCGTGGGGCTTGTGCAAAAATGTGTTTCGGTTTCCAGCCCTACAGAGTAATGAGTGTGTATCTCTTGTTTCCTTTTAGCCGATGGCTGTCAAGTATCAAACCTCTGAAGATTTCAGGGGAGAAATCCCTTCATTAAAAGAAGAAAAGACTAGTTGCTCCAGGAGTATGCGAGACTGTACTGTCGGCTGCCTGCTGAGATGCTGCTGTCGCTTCCCCTTGGTCAGTTGGTCCTCGCCAAACCTGTTTCTCATCGCCCAGGAACTGGATCAACACCGGATCTTGGATCGGTGACTCTGCACGCAGCAGACCACCTCGACGCCCACGTTGTCCCAGCAACCGCGGCGCGGCCCCTCCGTCCAGCGCACGGTGAAACGGCACGCGCACCGCTCCACGCCGTCCACGGTGCCGTGCGCTGCCTTCTCCACTTGCATATTTGGTCTGCGCCTATTACTACTCAAGCATATGCGTGTGTTGACGAACGCACCGAGTAGGACGCGACGAGGAGGACTTACGGTTTCGAGGACGGCGTCGTAGTACTTGAGCTCGTCGGCGTCGCCGTAGACATCGCACGTGAGGCAGAGATCGCCGCAGCTTGCGTCGTTGAGGGCCGGGCTTTCCCGGCGGAACCTCGCGCGGAGCGCGTCCACGTCGCCCGGGGATGCGAGGTCAGCCCGTGGGCGCCGCAGCGTCGGCCCCGGCGCGACGGTGGCCTGCCGCTTTTGCGACCGTGGGAGTGGCGGCGCTCGGGGTGGTTCGTGGGATTTGGGCGCTCGATAGGACAGGGCGGCGGGTTTCCCGATGCTTTATACCGTCCAGATTCTGGTAATCTTTCTAGGTTTTAGGTTTTTCGATTTGATTGAGATAATGTGCATAAACACCCCTCAATAAAAACAAAATCATAATCTGCAAATACAAAAGGGATATGTCTGTCCAAATTGCCTAGAGGTTATTTTGACCAAGATATAATCACGTTTTAGATTACACACTTGTTTTATAAACTGACATTTGGACAAATTACTAATTCATCTATGGAGCCTTGGTTTCAAATTTGTGCTTCGATTGGGAATCTATTGATATGAGAAATGCTTTAGTATCATAGATGCTAATAAGAACGGAAATCCACACGTGTGGGCGTTTGCATCTCGCCCACACGCTGCGTGATCCGGCCTGCTCGTGAGCGCGAATCTTGGCATGTTTCTAGTGCCACGTGGATCGGCTTTGTGTGGGCTGCCATCTGCCGCCCACATGCCTGCTTTCACCACACAGGAGGGGCTGGTGTATGGGCGTTCAGCAGTTCGCCCACACGTCACTTTGCACGCACATACAAGGGCTAGTATGTGGGCATTTGCCATCTCGCCCACACGACCGTCTCCTCTCTCACACCCAAGCTGCTAATTGACATGTGTTTTGCAGTGCACATGGTAACTGCCCCTAGTTTGCTTTATAAGCGGTGGCAACTCTCTTTTACCCGAGTTGCCATGTGTTTTGCAGGTACACGACAACCGCCTAGTGTGTACGTAAGCAGATGGCAACTCTTTTTTACCGAGTTGCCATGTGTTTTTGCATGGTACATGGCAACTGCCCTAACGTGCACGTAAGCAGATGGCAACTCTTCCCTTAAATGGCAACTGCCCTAGCATGCTTGTGAGCACATGGCAACTCTCTCAACTGTCTAGTGTTAGTATGTGGCAAATCCTAAAGTTATGAAATCATGGCAACTATATTAGATCAGACCATACATGGCAACTGCAGTTGAGCAACGATGGCAACTGCAGTTGCCCGACATGGCAACCATAGTTCAGCGACATGGCAACTGCAGTTAAACGAACATGGACGAGGGTCTGGACCATGGCAACTGCGGGCGAGCGGTGACCATCACACGTGGCGTGCGGGACTAGGAGGTACGAGGCCTGACATACGGGCGTGTGGGCGTTATCAACTTCGCCCACACACACGCGTGTGAGAAGGATCGGGAGGGGAAAAAAGATGTGTGTGGGCATTACTTGTTTTGCCCACACGTAGGTGTGTGGGCTGTTCCTCTTATACACCACACAAAATGTGTGGGCGAACTCCCTAACGCCCACACGTGTGGCACTTACATGGTCCGATGGTTCTCTTGTGGAAGTGATAACACCAAAATTTTTCATTCTGCTGCCTCAGAGAGATACCGCAAGAATTCCATAGCTTCGCTGAAACTTCCGGATGGCACGGTAGTAAATGATCATTTGGGTAAAGCACAGGAACTGTTCAGCACTTACAGGGAGAGATTGGGCAAGAAAGGAGAGTACGAAATGAAGTTTGATCTGTCTAGAATCATTAAAAAGGTGGAGGGTTTTGAGGAGCTAACCACACCTTTCACACATGATGAGATTGATAGGGTTGTTAGAGAGATGCCTTCGGATAGAGCACCTTGCCCGGATGGCTTCAACGGGTGCTTTCTGAAATCGTGCTGGCACATTATCAAACACGATTTCTATAGATTATGCAACGATTTCTATGATGGTGTCATTGATCTCCAGAGTCTGAACTCGGGCTTTATAACTCTCATCCCCAAAACCCAATCGCCGGAGACTGCCAATGATTTCAGACCTATCACGTTGCTCAATTGCTGCCTGAAACTGATAACTAAATTGCTCGCTAACCGTTTGCAGAAACTTGTGCTCAAGATCATTCATCGGAATCAATACGGGTTCCTTAAAGGGAGATCGATCCAGGACTGTCTAGCCTGGGCGTTTGAATACATACACCAATGCCAAGCATCAGGGAGAGCCTGCTGTATACTGAAACTCGATTTCTCGAAGGCTTTCGATACCATCCAGCACGAGCCGATGATTGAGATCATGCAACATATGGGCTTCAATGAGAAGTGGTTAGGATGGATCAAATGTATCTTCTCTTCCGGAAGCTCTTCGGTCGCTTAATGGAACTCACGGGAAACAGTTTGATTGTCTTTATGGTGTCCGTGAGGGGACCCTTTGTCGCCATTGATCTTTGTTCTCGCAGCGGATCTATTACGATCGTGATCAATGATGCCAATTTGTAAGGGCATATTTATCCCCAAGATGTTTTGGTGATTGATGACAATGCTTTTGCGAACTAATCGTGTGCGTTAAGTTCTTTTAGAGGTTCATCCATTGGCACGAGACGATTACCTCCCCTCGGTGTGTTATTCAAGACGGTGTAGCTCCATCGTTTCTTTGTTGGTGGACTAGTTTCGTAGGAGTCACCGTACTATCAAGAGGGGATCCGCTTTGGTAAGGCTAGGGTGGAATCAACACGTACACCTCCGTAACACACCCGATGTTTTCCTTCCGCTTCGATGGAGCAGCCTTTCCTTCCCCGTGCCTCGACACCTTGATGTAGTACTGCATGGTCCTCGTAGTACCGCCGAAGCACTCAAGCGGTAGTACCGCTCCAAGAGCGGTAGTACCGCTCCCCAAGCGGTAGTACCTCTCCTCGAGCGGTAGTACCGCTTGTGGGCTTCGGCCGTAGTACCGCAGTGGTTCCGAGCTACTACCGCCTCGAATCGAGACCGCTGTTTTTCGTGTCGGGTTTTACGGTACTAAGTGTGGTAGTAGTGGCGGTAGTACCGCTCCAAGCGGTAGTACCGCTCCTACTCCCGCGGTAGTACCACTCTGGGGCCAGGACCCTGACCTCCTCGTCAGCACGGCAGTACCGCTGGGTGGGAGCGGTAGTACCGCTCTTAAAGCGGTAGTACCGCCCTGCCCAAGCAGTAGTACCGCCTGTCTTGGGGCTGTTCGATGGGGAGTAGCAGTTGGATTGGTTCCCTCTCTATATATAGGTGTCTTCTTCCCCAAAGTTGACCTACCTCTTTCCCCCAAAGCTCCATTGTTACTCCAAGCTCCACTTTCTCCCGATCTCTCTCCCTAGCCAATCAAACTTGTCGATTTTCTCGGGATTGGTTGAGAAGGCCCCGATCTACACTTCCACCAAGAGAAATTTGATTCCCTCTCTTATCCCTAGCGGATCTTGTTACCCTTGGGTGCTTGAGCACCCTAGACGGTTGAGGTCACCCCAAAGCCATACTCCATTGTGGTGAAGCTTCGTGGTGTTGTTGGGAGCCTCCAATTGTTGTGGAGATTGCCCCAACCTTGTTTGTAAAGGTCCGGTCGCCGCCTTCAAGGGCACCAATAGTGGAATCACGGCTCTCGCATTGTGTGAGGGCGTGAGGAGAATACGGTGGCCCTAGTGGCTTCTTGGAGAGCATTGTGCCCCCACACCGCTCTAACAGAGACGTACTTCCCCTTAAAAGGAAGGAACTTTGGTAACACATCCTCGTTTCCACCGGCTCCACTCTTGGTTATTTCGTGCCTTTACTTTTGCAAGCTTCTTGTGTTACATCCTTGCTTGCTTATGTGTTAGTTGTCATTGCATCATATAGGTTGCTCACATAGTTGCACATCTAGACAACCTATATTATTGCAAAGTTTATATTGGTAAAGAAAAGCTTAAAAATTGTTAGTTGCCTATTCACCCCCCTCTAGTCAACCATATCGATCCTTTCAATTGGTATCAGAGCCTCGTCTCTTTATTAAGGACTTTGCTGTCCGAAGAGTATGGTTGACACCACAGACGGTGCGGAGGAGCACTCCGGTGTGAATCCTATCTCATCTACGGCCGATGGGGGTACCTCGGTCTCTCGTGAGGATCTCAATGTGGCTCTAGACACATTGAGAGACTCCATGACGACCAAGGTTGAAAGCATGCTTACTAAATTTCTCGAAGGACTCAAACCGTCCACCTCGCCCATGAAAGTGGGTGATCCCACTAACAAGGTGACGGATGCTACCTCCAACAAGGGGGAAGCTAACAGTGAAAAGAGTCCTTCTACTAGTGGTAGAAATGGCACCGGCATCTTTGCCCATGTGGAACCTCCAATTTATGGAGGGCCTATTCCCTCTACTCATTTAAATCATGCCGGTCCTCCTCCTAAGTATGAGAAACATGAAGATTTTGATTCTTGGGTTTATCGCTTCAAGCGTCATTTAAAACATGTGAATACTAACCTTTGGAGAATCGTTGAAGAAGGTTTCTATCCTCATGACCCAAGCAACATCACCCCTCGAGAAGCCGTGGATAATCAATTCAATGAGAGTGCTCTCTTCATCATCCAAGATGCAATTCTTCCCGAAGATCTCCCTCATCTTCGACCTCATGCCATGGCTAAAGACGCATAGAAATGTGTTGTGTCTCTCTATCGAGGAAATGCTAGCATTCAACGCTCCAACTATGAAGTGGTGCAAGATGAAGCCGATGAGTTTGCAATGAAAGTAGATGAAGAACCTCGTGAGCTCTTTTGAAGAGTGACCAAACTCGCGGTCTCACTCCGAGATCATGGAAGCAAGGACATGTATGACAATTGGATCAAGCGCAAGTTCCTCAAGGCCATGATGCCCTACAACATGGCCATGTCCTCCGTCATCCGTCAAAGACCGGACTTCCACTCCATGACCACAAGTGAAGTTTTGGATGAGTTCGTTGCAATGAGCATCTTGGACAAGACCGCCGACAATGCGGTGCTCCGTTCTCAAAGGGCAAAGAAGCCCAACCTTGCGTTGAAGGCCAAGGTTAATTATGGAAGAAGAGGAAGAAGTGGAAGATGAGGAGAGCAACCCCGAAGACACCAAATATGATTATCATGAGCACATGGCTGTTGCTTCAAGACAATTTTGGAGCAAGAAGAATACAAGACCCAACTTCAACAAGAACAACTCAAGTGGCGTCAAGGGCAAGCAACGAGTTAGAACTTGCTTCAACTGTGGCAATGTGAGCCATTTTGTTGCGGATTGTCCTTACGAGAAACGGGAAGACAATGGTGGCAAGTTCATCCGAAAAGACAAAGCCAAGTCCTTCCCCAACAAGAACAACTTCACCAAGAAGAATCCCACTCGTGGGTTGGTGGTTCAAGAAGAATACCAAGAGGACGACGATGATGATGAAAGAGGAGAAGAAATGGCCATGGCATCCGTCGCCATTGCTACTACTCCCCGAGCGTCTCTCTTTGATTCACCCAATGAGAACATCATCGCCAAGTGCCTCATGGCTAAAGCTTCAAACAAGGTAACCCCCAACATCAGTACTACCATCATTACTAATCCCTCCTTGGAGGATTGCATTGATGAACATGATGGGTCTAATGATGAAGTGAATGAATTGGAGTCTTTTATGAGTAAGCTCAAGGGCAAGTCCAAGAAGCATTTTGTTGCTCTCTTGGAACAACTTGGTGAGGCCAATGACATGATCGAGGCTCAGGAAGATACCATCTCTAAGATGGAAGGTCATAGTCGTGACTATGCCGATGAGATATCGGATCTCTCCAATGCTCTTGAGGAAGAGCGTGTGCATCGTTTGACTTTTGAGGAGTCACACAACTATGACCATGCTAAGTTAAAGAAAGATCTTGATCATGCTCTTGTTGTGTCTCATGTGTTAACTTCCGAGAAGGCTAAACTTGGGGTTGATCATGCTAGACTCAAAGAGGAGTTTGAGATACTTGACAAGGCCCACAACATCTTGAAGGGTGCTCACGCTAACCTCAAGGAGTCTCATGCTCAACTCCAAGTTAAGCTAACCAAGGAAAAGGCCACATTCCCACACATGATATTAAATAATGCTTGTGCTACTAACCCGTGTTGTGAGCATGTGCATCTTGTGGAGGAGAATGCCAAATTGCAGGATCAACTTGAGAAATGCCTTGTGACATGCATTCAAGGTGAGAAGAACCTCAACGACCTTTTGAGCAATCAAAAGGAAGTTGTGGCCAAGGAAGGAATTGGGTTTGCACCCAAGTCCAAGAGCAAGAAGAAGAAGAACGACAAGACCAAATGTCCTCCTCCTCTCAAGCAAACTTTTGTGAAAGAGGGAGAGGGTGCTCCTAAGGAGAAGAAAGAAAGAGGGAAGAGAGTTGACGTCCAAAAGGGCAAAAGCATTCCCTCCAACATAGCCGGCGACTTTAACCTGTCATATGTGTTGTGCCGTGCTAGTGATGGACATGTTTATGCTAAATTCATTGGTTCTCCTTATGAGTACATTGAATGGTCTATTTGGGTTCCTAAGACCCTTGTTACTAACATCAAAGGACCCATTACTAAATGGGTACCTAAAACCAAGCATTGATCTCTTATGCGTGTTTGCTTCCGTGGGGATCATGGTTGCTCGATAGTGGAGCAACAAATCATATGACCGGAAGCAAGGACTTGGTGGTGGACGTGCAAAAGATTCCATCTATGCCCACCAATGTTGAGTGGGGTGATGCCTCACATTCTAAGGTATTGGCAAGGTTGTCATTTCTCATGATCTAACGATCGAGAAAGTCATGCTTGTTGAGTCCCTTGCATACAATTTGCTTTCCGTTCGTCAACTTGCACTCATGGGTTTTGCCACCTTCTTTGACAACGATATCGTGGCCCTCTTGTGGAGCAAGACTCTTAAAGTAGCCTTTGTTGGGCATGTCGAACGGTCTCTATGTGATTAACTTTTTGGAGCGACCCACTAAGACCGCGACATGCCTAATGGCTAAAGTTGACGTGGGATGGCTTTGGCATCGCCGTTTGGCCCACGTCAATATGAGATCTTTGCAAAGTCTTCTCAAGGGGGACCATGTCCGTGGACTAACAAATGTTAGTTTTGCCAAAGATCGTGCTTGCAGTGCTTGTATTGAAGGAAAGCTTCATGAGAAGGCTCACCCTCCACGACCATCATCTACTCGAAGAGACCCTTGGAGCTCCTTCACATGGATCTCATTGGGACTCCATCATTTGATAGTCTTGGAGGTAGAAAGTATTGCTTGGTGATTGTGGATGATTATTCAAGATACACTTGGGTATATTTCTTCAAGAGGAAGAGTGAGACTCAACAAACCGTCATCGACTTTGCAAATGAAGCTCAACGTCAACATAATGCAAAGATCATGACAATCAGAAGTGACAACGACACCGAGTTCAAGAACTACACCTTGGATGAGTTTCTTAGTGATGAGGGGATCAAGCAACAATATGCTGCTCCATATACCCCTCAACAAAATGGTGTTGCGGAGAGGAAGAACCGGACGTTGATGGATGCGGCAAGGACCATGATGGCGGAGTTCAAGTCTCCATACAACTTTTGGGCCGAAGCCATCAACACTGCTTGTCATGCATCCAATCGGCTCTATCTCCGCAAAGGCTTGAACAAGACTCCTTATGAGATACTCACCGGCAACAAGCCCAACCTCAAGTACTTCCGGGTGTTTGGTTGTAAGTGTTTCATTCTCAAGAAAGGTGTTCGTTTGTCTAAATTTGAGGCTAGAGCTCATGATGGCATATTTGTTGGTTATGCTACAAACTCTCATGCTTACCGTGTACTCAACAAGTCCACCGGACTCATTGAGGAGACGTGTAACGTGGAGTTTGACGAAAATAATGGCTCCCAAGTGGAGCAAAGTGGCACTTGTGATGTAGGTGATGAAATTCCTCCCCAAGCCATAAGAAGAATGGGTATTGGTCATATTCTACCCATTGAGGAACCCCTTGTGGCCGAAGGAGAAGGACAATGCTCCACTCGAGTGGAGCCATCACCTCCCCAAGACCCACTCGCTTCCGAAGGACAAAGTGAAGGCCCTCAACCTTGTGAACAAGACCAAGGGCAAGATCAACCTCAAGATGGTGGTGAACCTCTAAATGATGTCCAAGGTCAAGTTCTCCCCCTCGAGCAAGTTCAAGATCATGAGAAAGCTCAAGATCTAGAACAAGCTCAAGACGGCGCTCAAGATAATCAAGTTAACCCTCCTCCTTCCTCACCCGAGGAGGAATTAGAGCGTCGTGCCGCGAAGAGTTCTTCCAAGCTCACCACCCAAGGCCATCTCATGGAAAATGTGGCTGGAAGCCTAAGAAAGGGGGTAAGCACTTGTAGACAATTAGCAAACTATTGTGAACATCACGCGTTTGTCTGTTGTGTTGAACAACAAAAGGTCTATGAGGCGCTCGAAGACTCGGATTGGCTCAATGCCATGCATGAAGAACTCAACAACTTCGAGTACAACAAGGTGTGGACATTAGTGCCAAGGCCATCGGGGGACCACAACGTCATTGGAACCGAGTGGATCTTCAAAAACAAGCAAGATGCTCATGGGAACATCGTTCGCAACAAGGCAAGTTTGGTAGCACAAGGCTACTCCCAAGTCGAGGGTATCGACTACGGTGAAACCTTTGCTCCCGTTGCTCATCTTGAATCCATATGTTTGTTGATTGCTTATGCTTCCCATCACAACTTTAAGTTGCAACAAATGGATGTGAAAAGTGCTTTTATTAATGGTCCTATTAATGAGTTGGTCTATGTCAAGCAACCCCCCAGGTTCGAGGATCCCTACTTCCCGGATCATGTGTATCAATTCGATAAGGCACTCTATGGCCTTAAACAAGCCCCACGTGCGTGGTATGACCACCTTACCGAGTTGTTACAAGATCGTGGATTTGAGGTGGGGCTAATCGATCCCACTCTTTTTACTAAGAAGGTCAAAGGGGAGTTGTTTGTATGCCAACTATATGTTGATGATATTATCTTTGGTTCTCCTAACAAAGCTTTCAATGAGGAATTTTCCGCTCCCATGACCTCCAAGTTCAAGATGTCTTCGATGGGAGAGTTGAAGTTCTTCCTTGGTTTTGATATCAAACAAAGAAGAGAAGGAACCTTCATCAACCAAGCCAAATACACTCAAGACATGCTAAAAATATTCAAACTAAGTGATGTCAAGCCGGCTACTACACCAATGCTCACCAAGTGCCAACTTGACATTGATCCCAATAGTAAAGCGGTGGATCAAAAGGTATATCGCTCCATGATTGGCTCCTTGCTTTACCTTTGTGCATCTAGACCGGATATCATGTTGAGTGTGGGGATGTGTGCACGGTTTCAAGCTGCACCGAAGGAAAGTCACTATGTGGCGGTCATTTAATCTTTCGATATTTGGCTCATACCCCAAACTTTGGCTTATGGTACCCAAGAGGGCAAACTTCAAGCTTGAAGGATTTACAGATTCCGATTGGGCGGAGACAAAGTGGATAGGAAGTCCACTTAGGAGGGTGCCGATTTCTTGGGTGCTCTTTGGTGAGTTGGTCTTCCAAGAAGCAAAGTTGTGTGTATCTCTCGTCCAATCAAGCGGAATATGTGGCGGCCGGTAGTTGTTGTGCACAACTCTTATAGATGAGGCAAACTTTAAAGGAATACGGTGTCATTTGTGACAAAGTTCCTCTTTGGTGTGACAATGAAAGTGCCATCAAGATTTCTCTCAACCCGGTGCAACACTTTAAGACGAAGCATATTGAGATTCGGTATCATTTCATCCGGGATCACATTAGGCGAGGGGAGATCGAGCACAAGTATGTCAACACTCATGATAACCTTGCTGATATTTTCACGAAGCCCTTGGATGAAGCAAGATTTCGCGAGTTAAGGCATGAGCTAAATATCATTGATTCGAGCAATGTGACTTGAACCCTTGCACACCCCACCTCACTCAATTTGGTGTCTAGTTTAGGTGTAGGCATGGACATAGGGGGAGTGTTGTTCTCTCAATGAACTCTCCCTCCCCCCATTATGCATAAAACGATCAACTCTTTCACTTTCGCCATTTTTGATGGTACTTGTGCTTCAAAGACGAGTTTTGGTCATGGGCCCAAGGATAATTCTTCGCGGTGCCATACCAATTGACTCAAACATAGGTGGCTCCGGCCACCGCCCTCTCTTGAGAGAGGCCAGAGCTCGCTTTGCTTTCATGTGGTTGTTTTGAATGAGTGGGTTCTGGAGCGTTGTTAGTGTGAGTGTTGCCTTGTTGGTCTTTCCTTTTTCTTGGCCTTGCCTTCTCGTCTCGTTGGTGCTTTAGCCGTGTGTTTAGAGGCCATCTGGTTGCTGAGCGGTACTACCGCCTTCCAGCGCGGTACTACCGCTGTGAGGCGCGGGCAGGGGGTTATATCGGGGGCAGGGGGAGTTTTCTTCTTCCCCATAACCATTCGCTCGCCCCCTCGCTCTGTTCCTCTCTCCAGCAACCGGGCGCATAGAGGGCTTCATGGATCTCCCTCTCCGGGGCGTTCCTCTCCATTTCCTTCGGTGGAGACAATCCCCACCTTGTCCTCTTGCCATGGATGCCGGTATTGCCCCCGTTCCCTCTTTCTTCTTGTCTAGAATTCCAATCTAGCATCTTAGGGGCAATAGCAGTTGCATCTCTAGATTTTTGGCCAAATCTAGGCTTGAGTAGGATGGAGAAAGCTTCTAGGCAGTTTGGATTGATGTTTGGTTGGAGTATTTTTGAATTTGGTAGGACTGTAGTGCCGGATCTGACCACGGTAGTAGGAAACTGCTGTTTCCCCGTCTCGAGCGGTACTACCGCTCTCTATGGAGCGGTACTACCACTTGGGGCGGTACTACCGCTCACAGGTCGCGGTACTACCGCCCTCTACCAATTTCCACAATGCTCTTACCTCTCAGTAATCTTTTTGCTCGTGTTTTGTGGCTTATGCATGCTCGTTCTTTCTGGTTGTTTGCGTGTTCTTGTGTGTGGTTCCAGGTGATGAGGTTCCTAAGCATCAGGCCCGTCGTGTCAACCCCGGTCGTGCCTCGTCCAAGCGTTACCGCACCACTGAGTCTGCCGGAGGTTCCTCAAGTGCTCCACCTCCACCTCAACTCCAAAAGAAGACTGGTGTCAAGCCGTAGCACTCTGGCAAAACCGTGCCAGAAATGCAACCCAAGGAGTTCTGGGCAAGGCGTCGCCGCAACCCATATGAGGCAGACTAAGATCCCTCTTTGGTCAACCGTCCGTTCTGGAACAGGTTTCACTTCACAATCTTCTTTGATGTTCTCAAGGACAAGAAGAACCTCTTTGTCAACATGCACTCCATCGACACCGACCATATGGAGAAGGATCCTGAATACTTTGGCGAAGCTCTTCAGATGTGCACTCAACTGAACTTTCTTGGGGTCATGAAATTCAACAAAGATTTTGATGCTGATATTGTGGCCCAATTCTATGCCACGGTTCATCTCGGGACTGATGAGGACATGACACTGACTTGGTTGACCAATGGCAAGTTGCTTTCAGTCAAGTGGAAAGCTTTCATGAATTTGATTGTGCAAGACCTAGGACTTGAGTCTCCTGTCGGCTTTCGCCCACACCGCAACACCAACTCCACTCACAACCAAGCTACGTGGCGTCATCGCACTTTGAGGATCAACCCTGAGACGAAGAAGGAAACTTATGAGCTGCCTGCCTTTCTGGATATCCTTCACCGTGTCTTCAAAGAGACTCTTTTCCCTCGTATCGGGAATCTGGATATGGTTCACTCCTATCTCGTGGACATGCTTCTCTTCTGCCAGTGTGAGAAGGAGCAGAACACCGGAGAGTCCCTGGATATCTCTCATGTTATGTGGTCTGAACTGTTATCTGCTATCTCCAAGCGCAAGTGCCCGATTTATGGTCCGTTCATCATGCTTCTTATTGAGAAGGCCTGGGCTCGTGTCTATCCCAAGGTAATGCTGGAGACTGGAGAGTTGGTTTCTCACGACATTAAGCGTCTGAGGAAGAAGGATAACTGGGGCACTCAGGCCCCTAAGACTGGAGTTCCTTCGTCTGCTACTGCCATGGAGACCGAGGAGGAGACTGAGGCTGAGGATGATGATGATTACTACGCGTTTTCCGAGACAGAGCCCTCTTGGGCAAAGAAGCTCAAGCTCAAGATGAAGAAGCTGTTACGCATGGAGTCTCACGGTCAAGACATGACTCATGTGGCTGAGAAGAAGGCCCGAGGTCACCACAAGGAGCTCATGCGTCGCTTGGGTGCTAGCTTAACAGTGGGTGCGAGGACCAGCCATCGAGGAGGAGGAGTGGATTCAGCAGCACTTCCCGTGGACTGATTCTGATGCCGAGCACTTCCCGACTGACGTCGGTGGCGCAGATGTTCCCACTGAGATCTGATGTGTGTATCCCTCTATTGCTATCACCTGGAGCCGTAGCAACACTCCCTCTCTTTTTTTTGGTGTCTCGATGCCAAAGGGGGAGAGAGTTTAGGGATTTGTGCCTTGTGTTTGTGTCTTCCGTCTTCTGTGTTTGTGCTTTCCTCGCAGTTTGCTTTGTTTTGTTTGTGTCAGTGAGACCTAAGTTCCCGTCATATGGTGTGAGACATATGCTACCTTATCTTTCCAGTATCTTTATCTATGTCACTATCTAGCTTATGAGTTGCATGCTTATCTTGTTAAGTTATCTATGCTCCTCTCTTATACCCTGCTTAGGTGATTGGTCGGTCTCTAAAATGTAGGGGGAGCGTTGATCCTAGTATGTGTGCCGTGCAGTCCAAAGCACTTATCTAGATAGCACACATCTAGGGGGAGCCCATCTACATTTTAGGACGGTGGGGTTTTTGCGCGTGTCCTATATCTCTCATGTTTGTGCAAATCCGTATTGTCATCAATCCACCAAAAAGGGGGAGATTGTAAGGGCATATTTATCCCCAAGATGTTTTGGTGATTGATGACAATGCTTTTGCGGACTAATCGTGTGCGTTAAGTTCTTTCAGAGATTCATCCATTGGCACGAGACGATTACCTCCCCTCGGTGTGTTATTCAAGACGGTGTAGCTCCATCGTTTCTTTGTTGGTGGACTAGTTTCATAGGAGTCACCGTACTATCAAGAGGGGATCCGCTTTGGTAAGGATAGGGTGGACTCAACACGTACACATCCGTAACACACCCGATGTTTTCCTTCCGCTTCGATGGAGCAGCCTTTCCTTCCCCTGTGCCTTCCCTAACCTGCCCCAGCGGTAGTATCATGTCCTCGGCCGGTAGTACCGCGAAGCACTCAAGCGGTAGTACCGCTCCCGAGCGGTAGTACCCCCTGCCGGTAGTACCGCTTGTGGGCTTCGGCCGTAGTGCCGCAGTGGTTCCGGGCTACAACCGCCTCGACTCGAGACCGGTGTTTTTCATGTCGGGTTTTACGGTACTAAGTGCGGTAGTAGTGGCGGTAGTACCGCTCCAAGTGGTAGTACCGCTCCTACTCCCGCGGTAGTACCACTCTGGGGCCAGGACCCTGACCTCCTCGTCGGCCTGCAGCGATACCGGCTGGGTGGGAGTAGTACCGCTCTTAAAAGCAGTACCGCCACCTTAGCGAGTAAATACCGCTTCTGTCTTGAGGCTGTTCGATGGGGAGTAGCAGTTGGATTGGTTCCCTCACTATATATAGGTGTCTTCTTCCCCAAAGTTGACCTACCTCTTTCCCCCAAAGCTCCATTGTTGCTCCAAGCTCCACTTTCTCCCGATCTCTCTCCCTAGCCAATCAAACTTGTTGATTTGCTCGGGATTGGTTGAGAAGGCCCCGATCTACACTTCCACCAAGAGAAATTTGATTCCCTCTCTTATCCCTAGCGGATCTTGTTACCCTTGGGTGCTTGAGCACCCTAGACGGTTGAGGTCACCCCGAAGCCATACTCCATTGTGGTGAAGCTTCGTGGTGTTTTTGGGAGCCTCCAATTGTTGTGGAGATTGCCCCAACCTTGTTTATAAAGGTCCGGTTGCCGCCTTCAAGGGCACCAATAGTGGAATCACGGCTCTCGCATTGTGTGAGGGCGTGAGGAGAATACGATGGCCCTAGTGGCTTCTTGGGGAGCATTGTGCCCCCACACCGCTCTAACGGAGACGTACTTCCCCTTAAAAGGAAGGAACTTCGGTAACACATCCTTGTCTCCACCGGCTCCACTCTTGTGCCTTTACTTTTGCAAGCTTCTTGTGTTATATCCTTGCTTGCTTATGTGTTAGTTGTCATTGCATCATATAGGTTGCTCACATAGTTGCACATCTAGACAACCTATATTATTGCAAAGTTTATATTGGTAAAGAAAAGCTTAAAAATTGTTAGTTGCATATTCACCCCCCCTCTAGTCAACCATATCGATCCTTTTGCCAGCCGGTCTGGTTTGCTGCAACTACCACTCCGCACTTCGGACAATAACTACCCTGTAATCCAGTACGCTGACGACATGATCGCTGTGTTCCCGGCTTGTCTCTCGCAAGCGCATGTTCTGAAATCTATCCTGGTTGATTATGCGAAATCGGTGGGCCTAAAGATTAACTTTCACAAGTCGACTCTAGTCCCCATCAATTCTGATCCGGTGCTGGCGGGGGAGATTGCTGCAATTTTTGGCTGCTCTGTTGGCAACATGCCCTTCACGTACCTGGGCCTGCCCATGTGCACCACACGCCCGAGCGTGACTGACCTGATACCTCTGGTCTCCTCCGTTCAGAGAAAGGTGCCTGCTGCAGCCTCGCTTCTGGACTATGGCTCCAAGCTAACATTGCTCAACTCTGTGGTCACCTCTTTGGCTATATATGCCATGTGTTCCATCAGGATAAACCCCAAGATTATTGAGCACCTTGACAAACTGCGTAGATCATGTCTTTGGGTGAGGAAGTCAGATGATGGGGTAAAGGGCAGCTCGCTGGCTGCTTGGGATATGGTGTGCAAACCCAAAAGTAAGGGTGGTCTAGGGATCATTGGTCTTAAGACACAAAACCAAGGGCTGGTGTTGAAACAACTCCACAAGTTTTATAACAAACCTGCTGTTCCGTGGGTCAATCTGATTTGGGATACCTACTATGTGGGTAAAATACCGCATGCTTCTGACCCATGTGGATCCTTTTGGTGGAGAGACCTCATGTCTATATCTGATATATACAAAGGTGGCACCAAAGCAAAGGTGTTTGCTGGTGACACGATCCTGTTTTGGAAGGACAATTGGAATACAGATATTTTTCAAGACAGATACCCGAGAGCTTTTTCTTTTGCTAAAGACCCTGACATATCTGTGAGAAATCTTCTGTCTTCTGAGAGATTGGGAGATGTGTTCTTCTTGCCTCTATCTTTGGAAGCTAAGAATGAGGTGGTCGAACTGCAGTCAGAAACCCTGGGAATCTCGATGACTAATGACAAAGATGTGTGGTCTTGTGTTTTGGGAGATGGAGACTTTCGATCTGCAAAATACTATGCACACTGTTTTAGTCAGATACAGGTTGATGTGATCCTTGGCTGGATTTGGAAAACCAAGTGCACTATGCAATGGAAGGTGTTCCTGTGGCTGCTGTTGTCTGATAGATTGAACACCAGGAATATGCTCGAGAGAAGGAATTTTCAGAATCCATAATGATGACTATACCTATCTACTCTGCAACCACCCGCCTGAGGAAGACATTGTTCATCTCTTCTTCACTTGCCCCTTCAGTCAGATATGCTGGGATGCATTGGGCATACGTTGGCCAAATGACACTGACTAGATTAGAATGATGCATGAGGGGCAGAACAACTGGGCAAGGCCGATGTTTTTAGAAGTTTTTGCAGTGGCTGCATGGGGATCTGGAAGGAGAGGAATGATTAGCACTTCAGAGGGATTCATCCTTCTTTTGTATCTTGGAGGAATAGATTCAAGAAGGACTTTGCTATGCTGGTTCATCGATCAAAGCAGGAGCAAGGCCCTTACATTCTTTCAATAGTCGACTTGCTTTGATTGTGCTATTTTTTTCTGGTTGATTAGCTAACCCCCTCCCCCCATGTAATTTGTATAGTGCTGGACACTCTAACCCCTAACCTTATATATTTAATATAAAGGCAGTGAGAGAATCTCACTGTCATCAGTTTCCAAAAAAACTATTCGGATCATATTCAACCTTTGTTACTAACATAAGTATGTCGAATATAGTTTCCTACTCACCATACCCGCGCGATGGAACACATCGCACCGTTGATATGGTAGAAAAGTATGTGAATATAGAATGCCTTTTTATATATTGCAGAGAAGCAGTACAAAAATTGGAAATAGCCAGAATGAATGAACTTAAATTAACAACAGAACTATACAATGCCCAATATAGAAGATTAAGAATCAGCCCTTGAATATGAAATTGTAATAAAAAGAATCAGCCCTTGAATCTGAAATTGATATAAAATCGAAAGGAGTGTACTATCCAAACCAAAAGCATTGAACAGTCCGAATGAGAAATCCGAGCTAATGAACTGTAGGACAACCATAGACTACTATATAGCCGCACATAATTAACAGATATGGTCAAGGTGTTTCTCCCAGAAGATAATGGACATTGTCATATTTTAATGATGATAATTACGTGGCAGGTTTTTAAAACATACCTTTGCAACGGCATCACGGTCCTGATCGCCTTCCTTTTAAGCCCACCCGGCTTCGGTGCCCCTTGTTGATGAGTCACCGCGGATTCGGCGTGGCGTCCCGATGGCCTTCCCTGTAAAACACAATACATGTGCGGTGGGTAAGGTGCAAGGAGGGAATCCTTCTTGGAAGTTGGGACTCCGGTTTTACTTACATGTGATACAAGGAGTAGGCCAGGATAGTCAGCTATGATGGCCACCAACGCACCATTGCAGCTTAACTGATAAAATGTCCAGTCGACGAGCTCCACAAATGTGTTCGAATCTTCTTTGAGTCAGGTGGCGAGGGCCCGGTCGGGGTCCTATGGTTGTGGAGACGGGCTGTGAACCTCCCTCATAGCTTTTCGCAGTTCCTGCTATGAATTGGCAAGGTAAACAATTGTGCTAAAAAATGCGGGAAAGACTGGAATAAAAGATGGCAGCTCACCCAGCTTCGGGGTTGTACATGGAGAATCCATCCCGTGGCTTGATACGGGTAAAGTCCTCTTCTTCTCCTTTCTACAAATCGGACAATATTTTCGCCAGAGCGGCGGCGGAGTCCGGGCATTTACGGACGCATCGGGTGGCATCGTCTTCTCCGTTATAGTGCCACATGGGTTTCCCCCGATATTGACGTGGCTGCACTCCCCGCATTATACATATGGACATAACCTCAATTATTGTCAGTCCTGTTTTGGCCAGTGTCTTTATGCTGTTCATCAGGAAAAGGATCTCTCTGTTATCTTCCTCCTGGGGGCTCCGGGGGAGCCAGCTGTGGCATTTCTTCAACGGGGCATTTACAAACTCGGGAAGGCCCTTCCGAATAGGGTCCGGAAGAGGGACGTCCTCCATGTAGAACCACTCCGAAGGACAGTCTTCGGATGTCTTCTTCGGGGTACCGGACAGGTATCCGGTCCCAGCGATACGCCATATTTCGGCTCCGCCCACTTGGTACACCGATGTAACGCCCCGGATTCGATGCGCCAGGTGTCAGCCAGTTATTCGCTGTCGTTGCCATGTCATGTGCTTGCGTGTTGCACTTTGCCATGTCATCATCTGCATTTCATATCATGTCATCATGCGCATTTCATTTTGCATACGTGTTCATCTCATGCATCCGAGCATTTTCCCCGTTGTCCGTTTTGCAATCCAGCACTCCTATGTCTCCCGGTGCCCCCTTTTACCTCTTTTCATGTGCGGGTGTCAAACGTTCTCGGAATGCCCCGAGGTTTGTCAAGCGGCCTTGGTATAGCACCGGTAGACCGCCTGTCAAGTTTCAGATCATTTGGAGGTCGTTTGGTACTCCAACGGTTAACCGGGTAACCGTAAAGCCTCTTTTGTTTGTAGCCCAACACCCCTTTCAAAGTGGCCCAAAACCCACCAAACTCCCCTCCATGCTCTCGGTCGTTCGATCACGATCGCGTGGCCGAAAACCGCATCTCATTTGGACTCTCCTAGCTCCCTCTACCTATATAAACACCTTCCCCTCCAAAATCGCAGTTCAAATCTCTCCCGAAACCCTAAAATCGTCCCCGCGCCGCCTCCGGACATGTCCGGCGCCCGCCGGACGTTCTGCGCCGCCGCCCCGCGCCAATGGCAGCGCGCCACGTGGCGCCGCCCGCGCATCCCAGCGCCTCCGGCTCGCCACCGCGCCCGTCCCAAACCGCTTCGCCCTCGCCGCTTCGCCAGCGCCGCCCGCCCGCCCGCCCGGCCGCGCCTCCGCCCGGCCCGCCGCACCTCCGGCAACCTTCGCCATCTCCCGCCGCCGCTTGGCGCCGCCTCCGCCGCTCGGCCTCGCTTTGGCCGTGGCGACCCTCGCCGCCCGGCGCCCGGCGCCGCCGCCCGCCAGCCGCCGCCTCCTCCTCGCCCGGCATCCGCCCGGCCCCTTTCCGTGGCTTCGGGCCAGCGCGGCCCCGATCCAGTTTTGGATCCGGTCAAACGAGAGGTTGACCCCGATTTTACCAGTCCCCGAGTTTGTGACTATTTTCATGCATTTTCATTGCATCATATCTCTGTCATCGTTGCTCCGTTTTGCGCGTGTAATATGTCAAAATGTTCGCCTCGATGAGTAGATAATTTCATCTCATTGCATCATTTTCATTTGAGCTCATCTTGATGCCCGAAATGCTGTTAGAAGAGTGCTATGTGATGTTAGTTTCTGTTTCTTAACAGAACTTGCACTTTTGTTATTTTTGCCATGATTAATGTGTGCATCCTATGGACTTGAGTCCTACATATGTTTTGTAATATGCCATGCCATCTTTTCAGGGGTGTATGCCATGTATTTTTGTGATCAATGTGGTGACTAGCACAAGCATGCAAACTAGCCTTCATGATGTTGCTGTTTTCAGCCCTGTTTTGCTGATATTTTTATGCCATGTTAACTTGATGCTACAGAGAGGTCCATGCATATTTCGAGATACTTCAGTAAGGATGTTTTGTTATACATGTCTTTCTCTACCCATCCATGCCCTTGTTTGCAATTATGGAGTGCCATAGCTTGAGTCAATCGAGCTCTACTTTTGCTATAAAATGTTTCCTGGCAGATTGTTTACATGTTATTCAATTTTGCCAAGGTTGTTGTGGTTGATCCATGTATGCTATGATTTTGTTCTTGCCATGTATGTCTTCTATGCCATGTCTTATTTATGCATGTATGCTTAGTTTATCATGAAAGGCTCTGTAGTGAGTGCTTTGAGCTCTCAAACATGCCTACTCGTTATCTGTTTTTGACATGTCATGTTGCTGATTCTGTTAACGAAACTTGCGATATTGACATGGGTGTTACTATATCTTCTGATCCTTTTTGGCTTATAGTCAGTAAGGGACTTTTGTACTATGAATTTAGTTGATTCATGCCATGCCTTTGTTTGCAATGATAAGTTCCTGTATCATGTTGTTTGATAGCTCTAAACATTGCAACCTGATGTTATTTTCTTTAAAGTCTGAAACTGTTATTATTTGCAATCTTGCCATGTGTTTTTGAGCATGTTCTAGTGATTTCTAGAGATAGCTCAGTGTTCATGTTTTGTAATGCTTTACCTGCACATCATGCCCATGTCTTGTTTTCATGTTGAGAGGCTGTAGCTTGTTGTTTTGATGCTTGCAATATGCCTACTTGCTGTTATGGACATTGTTGTCATGACTTGTATAGGGTGTATGTGTTGAACCGTTGCTCCGTTTTGAGTGTGCTCTATATGAAACTTGTTTGATTTTGCATGTAGTTTCATATTATCATGTTGCATCCATGTTTTGAGGTGTTTGCTTGATGTTTGTATGCATTTTGCATCAATGCCATGTTCAACTTGTTTTGCTCATATCTTCTAGACCGTAGCTCCGAATCTAATGAACTTTATATGTAACTTGACTAGAATTTCGTGTAGATCATCGTGGTGCATCTTAACTTGCTGTTTAACAACTTGAACATAAGGTTTATTCAGATCTGGACCAATTTCGAAATTTGCATATGAGGACTTCAGGAATTGTTCTATGTTGTTTCCGGCCTCATTTAAACTTGCCTTGATGTGTTGCTCTTGTTTGCATCCTCTCTTACCATGAGTAGCTTCATATAGTCTTGTCATGCATCATGCTTGTTGTGCATCATGTCTTGTTCATGTGTGGTTTGTTTACTATGTTGTGTGCTTCTTCTTGTTAGTTCTCGCTATGCTATGCATCGTGAGGATTCGTTAAATGCGTGCTTGGTTCGGCTTCATCCGTTCGTCTTCTTCATGGACTCGTTCTTCTTCCTTGCGGGATTTCAGGCAGGATGACCGCTAACCTGGATCTCACTACTATCATTGCTATGCTAGTTGCTTCGTTTTATCGCTATGCTGCGTTACCTATCACTTGCTGCTCAAGCCTACCTAATTGCCATGTCAGCCTCTAACGTTTTGCACCCTTCCTAGCAAACCATTGTTTGGCTATGTTACCGCTTTGCTCAGCCCCTCTTATAGCGTTGTTAGTTGCAGGTGAAGATGAAGTTTGTTCCTTGTTGGAACATGGAGATGTTGTTCCTTGTTGGAACATGTTTATCGTTGGGATATCACAATATATCTTATTTAATTAATGCATCTATATATTTGGTAAAGGGTGGAAGGCTCGGCCTTATGCCTGGTGTTTTGTTCCACTCTTGCCGCCCTAGTTTCCGTCATATCGGTATTATGTTCCCGGATTTTTGCGTCACTAACGCGGTCGGGTGATTTATGGGACCCCTTGACAGTTCGCTTTTGAATAAGACTTTTCCAAAGAAGGCCCAACATTGGTTTTACCATTTGCCTCACCTATGCCCTTTTTCCCTTGGGTTTCCGGAGCCCGAGGGTCATCTTTATTTTAGCCCCCCCGGGCCAGTGCTCCTTCGAGTGTTGGTCCGAACCGAGCAGCCTGCGGGGCCACCACGGGGCAACTCGAGGATTGGTTTTACTCGTAGCTTGACTTATCCGGTGTGCCCTGAGACCGAGGTACGTGCGACTCCTATCAGGATTTGTCGGCACATCCGGGCGGCTTTGCTGGTCTTGTTTTATTGCTGTATAAATGTCTTGTAGCCGGGATTCCGAGACTGATCGGGTCTTCCCGGGGAGAAGGATCGTTGATCGCGAGAGCTTATCATGGGCTAAGTTGGGACACCCCTGCAGGGTATAAACTTTCGAGAGCCGTGCCCGCGGTTATGTGGCAGATGGGAATTTGTTAATGTCCGGTTGTAGAAAACCCGAAGTTGATCTTAATTAAAATACACCAACCGTGTGCGTAACCGTGAGTGTCTCTTTTCGGGGTTGATCGAGAGGAGAACACGGTTTCTGGGTTATGTCTGACGTAAGTAGGAGTTCAGGATCACTTCTTGATCATTTCTAGTTGACGACCGTTCCTTTGTTTCTCTTCCCGCTCTCATTTATGTATGTTAGCCACCATATATGCTTAGTCGCTGCTGCAACCTCACCACTTTACCCCTTCCTTTCCCTTTAAGCTTTGCTAGTCTTGATACCCATGGTAATGGGATTGCCGAGTCCTCGTGGCTCATGATTACTACACCACCAGTTGCAGGTGTACAGGTTTGCGATGATCATGACGTGAGAGCGATGTTTGCTTGTGTTGGAGTTCTTCTTCCGCTTCTTCTTCGATCGGGATAGGTTCGGTCGGCAGCTGGGCTAGCAGGTGGTGGATATCGTTTGAGTTTCTGTTTATGTTTCTTCCGTAGTCGGATGTTGATCTCTTGTATGATGTTGATGTATTCTTGTGGCATTTGTGCCTTATGTATGTATCCCTATGTATTATGTAATGTTGATGTAATGATATCCACCTTGCAAAAGCGTTTCAATATGCAGGTCTATCCTTGGTGGGACCGTCGAGTTCCTTTTGGATAGGGTCGCATATTGGGCGTGACAACCAACCCCTCCTGAGTGCGGGGTACGAGGCAGAATAGCCTCTTCCACCGCTCGAAATGAGTTTCGCAACCTAGAAATAGCTCGCAGAAGGCGTAATGAGCTGCGATATGCAGTATGGATCTTTGGGGTAAAGTTATGCAGCTGGATGCCGTAGAACTCCAGGAGCCCGCGGAGGAAAGGATGGATTGGAAATCTAGGTCCCCTCAGCAAATAGGGGACAAAGCATACTCGCTCCCCCTTGGATGGGTTTGGGGAACTCTCCGCTTGCTCCCCGCCATTATAAGTGGCTAGTCCAGCTCGGACGGGGACCATGTTCGCAGTCGGGAGGAACCCTTTGGTCTGCAACTCTACTAGTCGGCTGTGGGGGACATAAAATTTCTCCCAATCGCCTGGCCTAGTGCTACGGGAGCGAGAGGAGGAGCTGCGACGAGCAGCCATGGTGGTATGAATTTTTCCGGGCGCGCTCTGATGGATACTCGCTGGGAGGAGATGGTGTGGTTTGGATATGAGGATCCCCGTCCCTTTAAATAGACGATTTACTCACATGGTCAGGGTGGCAAATGTAAAAATGCCCCGACTTCTCGCATTCTCTTGACACATGGAGACAACCATTATTAAAACACAGAAGCCGAGGAGTACAACATTAATGGGAAGTCGGACACTGCATGTTACAATAGGTACCCTGGAGAATTTGGAGAAGAACCCACCTTGCAATGCCGAAGACAATCTGCGCGCCGGACTCATCGTCATTGAAGTCTCGTTCAGGGGCTACTTAGGGAGTCCGGGATTAAGGTGTCCTCGGACAGCCGAACTATACACTTTGGCTGGACTGTTGGACTATGAAGATAAAATATTAAAGACTTCGTCCCCTGTCCGGATGGGACTCTCCTTTGCGTGGAAGGCAAGCTTGGAAATTCGGATATGTAGATTTCCTTCTCTGTAACCGACTCTGTGTAACCCTAGCCCCCTCCGGTGTCTATATAAACCAGAGGGTTTAGTCCGTAGGACGATGATGTCTACTACACAACCTTCTTTTTGTAGACGTTGTTGGGCCTGCAAGTGCACAGGTTTGTAGGACAGTAGCAAATTTCCCTCAAGTGGATGACCTAAGGTTTATCAATCCGTGGGAGGCGTAGGATGAGGATGGTCTCTCTCAAGCAACCCTGCAACCAAATAACAAAGAGTCTCTTGTGTCCCCAACACACCAAATACAATGGTAAATTGTATAGGTGCACTAGTTCGGCGAAGAGATGGTGATACAAGTGCAATATGGATAGTAGATAAAGGTATTTGTAATATGAAAATATAAAAACAGCAAGGTAACTAATGATAAAAGATAGCGTAAACAGTATTGCAATGATAGGAAACTAGGCATAGGGTTCATACTTTCACTAGTGCAAGTTCTCTCAACAATAATAACATAGATAGATCATATAACAAGCCCTCAACATGCAACAAAGAGTCACTCCAAAGCCACTAATAGCGGAGAACAAACATAGAGATTATGGTATGGTACGAAACCACCTCAAAGTTATTCGTTCGGATCAATCTATTCAAGAGTTCGTACTAGAATAACACCTTAAGACACAAATCAACAAAACCCTAATGTCACCTAGATACTCCATTGTCACCTCAAGTATCCGTGGGCATGATTATACGATATGCATCACACAATCTCAGATTTATCCAACCAACACAAAGTACTTCAAAGAGTGCCCCAAAGTTTCTACTGGAGAGTCAAGAAAACGTGTGCCAACCCCTATGCATAGGTTCATGGGCGGAACCCGCAAGTTGGTCACCAAAACATACATCAAGTGGCACGTGATATCCCGTTGTCACCACAGATAAACACGGCAAGACATACATCAAGTGTTCTCAAGTAAAGACTCAATCCAATAAGATAACTTCAAGAGGGAAACTCAATTCATCACAAGAGAGTAGAAGGGGAGAAACATCATAAGATCCAAGTATAATAGCAAAGCTCGCGGTACATCAAGATCATGCCATAGAGGGAACACGAGAGAGAGAGAGATCAAACACATAGCTACTGGTACATACCCTCAGCCCCGATGGTGAACTACTCCCTCCTCGTCATGGAGAGCGCCGGGATGATGAAGATGGCCACCGGTGATGGGTTCCCCATCCGGCAGGTTGCCGGAATGGACTCCCGAGAGGTTTTTGGTGGCTACAGAGGCTTGCGGCGGCAAAACTCCCGATCTATCTTGATATTCGATGTTTTTAGGGTACGTGGGACTATATAGGCGAAAGAAGTCGGTCAGGAGGTGCTCGAGGGGCCCATGAGACAGGGGGCGCGCCTAGTAGGGGGGGGGGCACGCCCCCTCTCTCCTGGCCTCCTCGAGGATCTTCTGACTTGATGTGACGCCCTCGATTCAATCGTACACCAATCATACACGCAAATGTGTACGATCAAGATCAAGGACTCACGGGAAGATATCACAACACAACTCTAGACACAAAATAAAATAATACAAGCTTTATATTACAAGCTAGGGGCCTCGAGGGCTCGAATACATAAGCTCGATGACACAAGAGTCAGCGGAAGCATCAATATCTGTGTACAGACATGAGTTAGACAAGTTTGCCTTAAGAAGGCTAGCACAAAAGCAACATCGATCGAAAAGGCAAGGCCTCCAGCCTGGGAGCCTCCTAACTACTCCTGGTCGTCGGCGGCCTCCACGTAGTAGTAGGCATCGGCGGTGGCATCTGTCTTCTGGGCTCCGTCATCTGGTTGCATCAACTGGAAAGAAAAAGAAAGGGGGAAAAGGGGGAGCAAAGCAACCGTGACTACTCATCCAAAGTACTCGCAAGCAAGGATCTACACTACATATGCAACATTATCAAAGAAAGGCTATATATGTGGACTGCGCTGCAGAAATGCCAGAATAGAGAGAAGGCCTAGTCCTATCGAAGACTAGCATCTTCTGGAAACCACCATCTTGCAGCAACAGGGGGAGTAGAGTAGGATAAAGTAAAGTAGTAGTAGTGTTATCAACCTCGACCAGAGATCCTTTCTGGACTCCCTGCAAGAAAGCAATCCCAGAGCCATACTATCCAGTTATCATCACAATCCAATTCTCATCACCATCCAGTTCTCATCACAAGTATCCAGTTCTAGTTGTATCGAGCAGGATACAACTCCAAGTGTCCGTATCAGTAGGACAGGCTATCGATAGATGTTTTCTTCCCTGCAGGGGTGCACCAACTTACCCACCACACTCGATTAACTCCGGCCGGACACACTTTCTTGGGTCATGCCCGGCCTCGGCCAAACAATACGTCGCAACCCGACCTAGGCTTAATAGAGAGGCCAGCACGCCGGACTAAACCTAAGCCCCTAGGGGTCATGGGCCATAGCCCCGGGAACTCCTGCATGTTGCGAACGCGGTGGTGAGCAGACCTAGCTACCTCCCTAAAAAGCGAGGAGCTTACCGGTCCAACCCGCACGCACCGCTCGATCGGCCGACGTCTATTAAGCTTCGGTGATGCATCTGACGAGAACGCCCATACTATGCCCACGTGATGGTTAGTGCTATCGGGCGAGGCCCCTCGGATCAAATATCCAAATCGTAGTGGATTAGATGCAGCGCGGTAATAAGTAGAGACTCACGAAGATGTGACCCGTTGCCGCGTCTCGAGGACTAGCGGCAAGGGCTAGGAATGCCCGGCCACGCCTCGTAATTATCTCGCGGGCACCCTCCAGGTCAACCCGACTCCACATCACTCGCAATTAAGCTCGCGCGGGCACCCCTCAGGGTCGACCCGTCTTTCCAAGGAACAGTGGTAAAGTCCAAGTATCCATGTGTCCAAACATCAAGGGGAAAACCCGAGGAATCACCCCCGATGAATTCCACTAGATGTAATCATGAACGTAAGAGGAATCACCCCCGAGGTTCACACTTGAGGGGTTGCATGACAGAGTCGTATCGGAAGTGGTTAAGGAGGAAATCACCCTTGATGACCACGACCGAATGACTACACTCTGAGGTTAACATCGGAAGTCTTTGAAGAGGTTCACCCTCGGCACTCGATAGAAACCCAGTAGTGTCGAGCAACTAAGGGGAAGTGATGTGCGGTGTCGGGGCCTGGTCTTCGATCCCGTTGATCGGGTCTTCGGTGATGAAGCAGGGGCAACAAGGACAAGGTGGGGGTCACTGATGGATCACTAACCAACCTATACTAAGCAGTTTAGAATAAGCAGGTAAGGCACAACAGCAGATACAAAAGGAGGCTATGAATCAGAATAGGAGCAATCAATAACAGTAGCAAAATCTAATGCAAGCATGAGAGAATGGAATGGGTGATATCGGGATGATCAAAGGGGGGCTTGCCTGGTTGCTCAGACAAGAAGGAGGGTCGTTGGTGACGTAGTCAATCACAGGGGCATCATCGGTCTCGGGGTCTACCAGAGAGAAGAGGGGGAAGAAACAGTAAATACAGGGAAAACAATTGTAATACTATGCATGACAAGACAACAAGCAGCGCTAGGGGTGAACTAACTCAAGGCTACACGATACCGGCGAAGGGAGGAAACATCCGAGAATGTTTTCCCGAAGATTGACATTTTCGGACACACGAAAGGGAAGGGAAATGTTGCATGTTTGCTATGCTAGCGATGTGTGGCAGACGAACGGACTGCGTATTCGGGTTCGTCTCGTCGTTCTGAGCAACTTTCATGTACAGAACCTTTTCATCCGAGTTACGGATCATTTACTATGATTTTTCAAAATTTTAAAATATTTTCTACATTTTCTAGAATATGTTAAATCGAAATTTAAACAGTGCAATTATTTCTAATACGCAGAGATAGCCAGCCGTAGTCAATGACAAGTGGGGCCAGGGTCAAAGTCAATAGAGCACGGTCAGCGGTTGACTCAGTCAACGTTGACTAGTCAACATGGCCAAAGGGGCCCGCGTTTCATGGACTACTGTTTTAACTGATTTATTTATCTAGTTAATTTAGTAGTGGGGGGCCACATGTCAATTGCACATTTGACTAAGTAGTAATTAGACTAATCTAACCATTGGGCCACTACTAACCTAACACACACGCACGCTAATTAGACTACACAGGACCGGCCAGGGCATAGCCGGCCACCGTGGCTGGGCACGCACGCACGCTTGTGCGGTGGCCATGCCAACGCCCAGGGGCGAGCACGGCAGCTGCCAGGCGAGCAGCGCACCAGGGAAGGTGATGCAGCGCGGGTGGCTGTGGCGCGGGGTATGTAGCAACTGTTGAGTAAATAGGCAATTTCTCGGTTAAATTAATCCACGAGTAAATCACTAGCATGACATTGACTAAGTTGATGATGTACTGACTTTGATCTAAACATGCACGTACTAAGCAAACAGTAGATAAATCTACACATACTGCTAGTACTGCTAATATGAAAATAATTAGGAGCGGGATAAGCAGTTATACCCTCCAAGAGGCCATCACGCAGAGGCGGCTTTGAGTGGCAGCAGCGGCGTCCTCGGCGGCCTTTTTGTCGGCTTCAGCTTTCTCGGCGGCGGCACGGTCGGCGTCGGTGGACATGGTGATGATGAAGGCGACGCGGATGTAGAGGAAGTAGACGATCGGAAGCGAGCAGTCGCGTAATCGCTGCCCAAAAACCTAAGCGCATAGGTGTGAGCTCGGCTCGGCTCATTCCCGCAACCCGCAACCCGCGGCGCGTTGTGACGAGGCGTGGCGTGGCGAGGCGGGCGGCGGAGGAGGAGTGCGCGAGGGCCTCTTCTCTTCTCAAGCTCCAATAGCATGTAGAAGAGAAACCCTTATAAACCACTCCAACTCTTCTTCCACTTCCGGGGTGGGACTAAACTTCCCACCACACCTAGTGCCATATAACCCACATGGGCCCTTAGAGATTTTTCAGAAATTGCAATATGGGCCTAGAGCCCATCTCAGATTTCAGCAATCCCCACCAGATGTCGAGGGACCATTGTGTCCTCTGTTCCAAATACTGTTTTGATATACTAGTGTTTCAATGAAGACCTGTTAAGGTTGAGCTTCACCTAGAGCAAGTAGCTATACTCCTTCACAACTGAACAATGGACTATGCCTTGAATTGTCAGTTTGGCGTAAAGTTTCACCCCATGTCTTACTAGTACTGGGCTGCCGAAGGCTGACCCCTCGGGTGGAGCATATAAGTCACACTCCTGGCCTATTCATAAGCTTACTAGAGATCACCCCAATCTCATAGACCGTGACTAGCAGTCGGGCTCACATAGGTATGTTCCTCCAAAGATCGCTCTGTAGGATAGCAAGCCTTGGAACACATTAAGACAGTAGTCATCCTTCCATACAGTTTCCGAGAGTATTGCATCTCCAACGGAGTGGGTTAGTAAAGTTACTCTCCTCAGTTCACCACTGGCTTGTTTTCCTGTGTCCTACTTCACGGGATCTCCGATCACATAGGTTGGGTTACCACCATGGTAACTCATGTGGGTCTCATACCCATCTCCTCGATGCACTATCTATCACTACACGTGATAGCCCTTTAAATAAAGGGATCTGCCGATTCTTAGCCGTATGGACATAGTCCAATGCTATTACTCCAGAGTTTCTTAATTTTCTGACAGTTTTTAATCTCATTCTTATATGTTTGTTGGACTTCATGTTGTCCTTTGAACTCTTCACCTTGGTGATGACAGTCTGATTATCACAGTTCATAAGGATAGACGGAACCGGTTTATCAACCAGTGGCAAGTCCATCAAAAGATCTCGAAGCCATCCTGCTTCAACACCAGAAGTGTCTAATGTTGTTAGTTCTGCTTCCATTGTCGATCTCGTTAAGATCGTTTGCTAGCAAGACTTCCAGGAAACAGCGCCACCTCCAAGAGTAAACATATACCCTGTTGTGGCCTTCATCTCATCAGCATCAGAGATCCAATTCGCATCACTATACCCTTCAAGTACCGACGGGTCTCCGGTATAGTGAAGTCCATAATTCATAGTACCTTTCAGATAGCGCATAACTCTTTCAACAGCATGCCAATGTACATCACCGGTTTGAAACAAATCGGCTCGGTTTGCTCACGACAAGCGCGATGTCGCCTCGTTGCGCTCGCTAGGTACATCAGTGAACCAATGATTTGAGAATATCTCAATTGATCTTTAGCCATGCCTTTGGACTTTCGAATCAACACGCTAGGATCATATGGTGTTTGAGATGGTGTGCAGTCCGAATATCCAAAACGACTCAACACCTTCTCAACATAATGGGATTGCAGAAGTGTGATCCCACCTCATTATCTCTCAGTAGCTTGATGTTCAAGATAACATCAGCCACACCAAGATCCTTCATCTCAAAGTTACGAGACAAAGCGACTTAACCTCCTCAATGACTTTGAGGTTGGTTCGAATATCGATATGTCATCAACATACAAGCACAAGATAAGTCCTTCGCCCCATCATGGCGATAGTATACACATTTGTCGACTTCATTAACAACAAAGCCAACAGATGTCGAGTTGTATTAAACTTATCATGCCATTGCTTAGGTGCTTGCTTCAGGCCATATAAAGATTTCAGCAACCTACACATCTTTCTTTCCTGACCATCTATCACAAAGCCATCTGGCTGTTGCATGTAGATTTCCTCATTTAGCTCTCCATTCAGAAAAGTCGTCTTGACATCCATTTGATGGACGAGAAGACCATGTGAGGCCGCCAACGAGAGTAATACTCGAATGGTGGTCAGTCTAACCTGGTGAATAAGTATCAAGAAATCTTCCTCTTCTTTCTAGTCATAGCTCTTGGCCACAAGCCTAGCCTTGTACTTTTCAATAGTACCATCGGGCCTAAGCTTTTTCTTGAACACCCACTTACATCCCAATGGTTTGCAACCATAGGGACGCTCAGTGATCTCCCATGTCCCGTTAGCCATGATGGAATCCATCTCGCGGACCGCATCCTTCCAAAGAGTCAGCACGGAGAGGCATACACGAAATTGAAGTGGGAGTATCATCCACGTGGTACACGAAGAAATCATCACCAAAGGTCTTTGCAGTCCTTTGTCTCTTGCCCCTACCAAGGGTTTCCTCGTCATCCTCCTCAGGATTTTCATCATGTGTTCGTTCATAATATTCCATAGGAATGGCAGGCTCAGGAGTCTCCTCAGATTCCTGTCTAGAAGTGCTTTGCATATCTCTCATGGGAAAAATATCCTCAAAGAATGTAGCATCCTTAGACTCGACAATTGTACCGACCTTACGGTGGTACCTCAGATTTCACTACTAGAAATCTATAGCCAACGCTGTTCTTAAGCGTAGCCCAAATTAACGCATGATCCACAGTCTTGGGTCCAAGCTTACGCTTTTGGGGATCGACACATTGACTTTCGCCAAACAGCCCCAAATGCACGAAAGTGCGAGTGTTGTCCTTCTCTTTGCCCATTTATCACAGGGAGTGATCTCATTATCCTTTGTCGGTACTTTATTCAGGACATGACATGCCGTCAATATAGCCTCCCCCCACCATGCCTTGGATAAACCCGATGTATCTAACATGGCGTTAACGGATCGGTTAGAGTACGGTTTTTCCGCTCGGCAACCCCGTTTGACTGGGGTGAATAGGGAGGCGTCCTCTCATGAATAATGCCATGTTCCGAACAGAAGGAATCAAACTCACTCGAGAAGTACTCTCCACCACGGTCTGACCGGACTCGTTTAATTTTCTTTTCAAGTTGATTTTCAACTTCTGCCTTATAGATTTTAAAGTAGTGTAGAGCCTCATCTTTAGTTTTTAACAGATACACATAGCAATATCTAGTGGAATCATCTATCAATGTCATGAAGTATTTCTTTCCGCCTTTAGTCAACACACCATTCATCTCACAAAGATCAGAATGTATGAGTTCTAATGGTGCCAAGTGTCTCTCCTCCGCGGCCTTGTGAGGCTTGCGAGGTTGCTTAGCTTGCACACATGATGGGCACTTAGAACCTTTGGCTAAAGTGAAACTCGGGATTAAATCCAACTTGGCTAGCCGCGTCATAACACCAAAACTAATGTGACAAAGACGTGAATGCCAAACTTCAGATTCATTAACATTCGAATGAATATGGTTCACGACTTTATTACAAAAATCTGCGAGGGAAAGGCGGAACATCCCTCCGCTCTCATAACCTTTTCCAATAAAGAGTCCATATTTCGTAACAACTAATTTATTAGACTCGAAAACCAACTTAAACCCTTCTCTACATAGAAGGGAGCCACTAACGAGGTTCTTCTTGATGGCGGGGACATGCTGCACGTTATTCAGCACGATCCTTCCCAAGTAAACTTCAGATCGACCGTACCAACACCATGAATGTAAGCACTCGCGCCATTCCCCATCAATACGGACCCGTGACACGTGACACAGTAAGAAGTGAACAATGAAATGTCAAGACACACATGAACACTTGCACTGTGTCCACCCACCAATCGGTAGGCTGAAACACTGAAAAACAGTAAATAAATTACCGTACCAGATGCACCATTCTCATTGTTGCACACAATCATGTTGACAGACTTGGGGTCCTGTCCTGGCTTCTTATAGTTGTTTGGGCACTTGTTGGCCCAATGTTCAACCGAACCACAAGTAAAGCAGCCCTCATCCTTCTTGTTCTTCTTGAAGGTCTTCTTACCCTTCTTCTTAAAGTCGGTATTGTGTTGGACACCGTTCTTTCCCTTGGGCTTGTGGGAGTTGAAGTTCTTCTGGTTCACCATGTTGGCGACAGAAGTCCCTTCGGCCCCTTTTCCGTGCGAGTCCTTTGCCCTTGAATTCTGCTCGACACTCAGATGGCCAATGACATCTTCCACAGAGAATTCACGCCTCTGATGTTTCAGAGTGGTGGCAAAGTTCCTCCAGAATTAGGGAGCTTAGCGATTATGCAGCCCGCGACAAACTTGCGGTAACTTCGCACTTAAGGAGCTCAAGCTCCTTAACAATGCATATTATCTCATGAGCCTGCTCCAATACAGGACGGTTCTCGACCATCTTGTAATCGTGGAACTGCTCTATAATATACATCTCGCTCTCTGCATCGGCGGCCCCGAACTTAGATTCGAGCGCCTCCCACAAGTCCTTGGCAACATGCACATGTAAATATGCATCGACCAGTTTATCTCCGATCACGCTAAGAACTGCTCCGAGAAACACAGTGGTTACCTCCCTGAACACCTTCTCCTGTTCAGGAGCAATCGTTCCCGTGGACACACCGGTGACCCAGAACACGTTCATAGCCGTGAGCCATAAAGTGGTCTTTGTCTACCAACGCTTAAAATACGTACCGGTAAACTTATCCGGTTTTAGTGCAGCGGCAAATCCACTTGCCGAAAAATTCCTACACATAATAGGTTTTTGGATTGTTGTGTAAATAGGCAATTTCTCGGTTAAATTAATCCATGAGTAAATCACTAGCATGGCATTGACTAAGTTGATGATGTACTGACTTTGATCTAAACATGCACGTACTAAGATAACAGTAGAAAAATCTACACATACTGCTAGTACTACTAATATGAAAATAATCAGGAGCGGGATAAACGAGTTATACCCTCCAAGGGCCATGGAGAGGCCGCGGCTTTAGTGGCGGCAGCGGCATCCTCGGCGGACCTTCTTGTCGGCTTGACTTTCTCGGCGGCGGCACGGTCGGCGTCGGTGGACATGGTGATGATGAAGGCGACGCAGACGTAGAGGAAGTAGACGATCGAAGCGGCGATCAGCGTAATCGCTGCCCAAAACCTATTCGCCCCTCACCCCGTCTGAGAACCCGGAAGAAGGCGTGGTTTCGAGACCTGCTCTCCCGTCGACCGGATCTGTGGCGGGACGGGATGGAGTCACCGCGGCAGCAGGCAGCAAAGGAACGGTGGGCGTGCGGCGTTGAGCAGATGTGTCTGCTCGTGGCGGCTAGGGTTAGGGACAGAACACACTTATATAGACGCGGCAGCGTGGAGGCGTGGGCTTGACCCACGTCCGAGTCCGTGACAGCCCACGATCCGACGTCTCAGATCGTGGCCCTGCTGTCAGAACCTCTCCGTTAGTGACTGGCAAAAATAAGCGCATAGTTGTGAGCTCGGCTCGGATCATTCCCGCAACTCGCGGCGTCGTGGCGACGCGGGCGGTGGAGGAGGACTGCGCGAGGGCCTCTTCTCTTCTCAAGCTCCAATAGCATGTAGAAGACAAACCCTTATAAACCACTCCAACTCTCCTTCCACTTCCGGGGTGGGACTAAGCTTCCCACCACTCCTAGTGCCATATAACCCACATGGGCCCTTAGAGATTTTTCAGAAATTGCAATACAGGCCTAGAGCCCATCTCAGATTTCAGCAGCAACAATGAGCAGCAGCAGGGGGCGGGCACACGGACACGGCGCAGCCGGCCAACGCAGTTAGCGAGTGGGAGGGGCGGCAAGAAAGTCGGCGAGGCCTAGGGGCGGAGCGCGGCTGGCCGGCGGAGCTGTAGGCAACGGAGGGGAGGCGTCCGAGGCGTAGCCGGCGGCGGCGGCACTGCAGCGCGAAGTAGGGGCGCCAGAGCGACATCGAAGCCGGCCATGGCGGCCGCCGACTCAGAGAGGTGACTACGGCGACAGATCGAGAGCGCGGTCGGGGGATTCGGAGGAGGAGCTCACCGTGGAGGCACAAGTAGGCCCGGTGGGAGCTTAGGAGCCTTGAGGATCGCATTTAATTTGAAGAAGAACGTCGGCGGCGACCGAGGAAGATGAAGCTCGATCCGCACGATGCAGAGGCGTCGAGCTCGAACGGGTGGCCGTAGAGGACGTGACGAACTCTTGAGCTCTGGGACGCGATCTCAAGGCGCTGGGTTGACGGTAGGCGCATCGACAAGGTCGGCCATGGCGACCACGAGCTCGAAAAGGCCCAAAACGATGATGGTGAGGAAGGGAGCGAGGGAATTAAGCTAGGGTTTCGATCTAGGGTTCCAGGAGGTGCTCTTTAACCAAGAGGTGGGGGTCGGGGATGGCCAAGACGTGGCTGGGGGACGGCCACGACAGCGGGATGGCCGCCACGCCCTCTCTGTTTTCTGTAGCGAGAGGAGGAGATGAGAAGAGGTGGGCTTTGAGCCACTTTGTGGGTTGGGTGGGTTGGGCCGTTGTAGCACTAGGTTAGCCTTTTAACACATTCCTTTTATGTTCCTTATATTCTTTACTGTTTTCTATTTAATTTGTAAAACTAAATGAATTTTGCTAGAGATGAGACTTGTCACATAAATCAAGCACCTTATTCCTAGGAGACACAAAAAGTTTGAGGCCAAAAGGAGTTGCCTGAAAAGGCTAAGTTTAAATGGTGCTGGACCACTAAATAATTTCTAGGAGCACTTTCGGAATACAAAAGAGGTTGGTTCCAACATGAAAAATATCTAGGGATTATTTGCCACACCTTGAACATTTTAGTTTTCAGGTTTGGCAATAATGAATTTTTCACTTTTAGATTGGATTTGAATTTGAATTGTGATTTGGATCAAGTGAAGATTAGCTTGATAATGTGATGACATGGCACCATTAATAGAGGATTCTTGTAGCATGACACTTTGGGCGTGTTACAAATCTCCTCCACTACAAGAAATCTCGTCCCAAGATTTCAGAGGTGAGGTAAGGGGAAAGTTCTGGTTACGGAATTCTAACGGATCTTCTCGTTCTTGGTTGCTATTTTTGAAGAAGTTGACCCCTTACGTTGATGTCTTCATGTCGCTGCATCAGGGCACCATGATGAAGTTGTCGTTCTTCCTTCCGGATCTTCATCGTACTTACGGAAAAGATAAGGGGGGAAAACTTCGGGAAGGGCGGAGCTCAACACAAGATAGTTACACGGGACTATCTCGATTGAGCGTGGCAAAGAGGCATCTCTTGAGTTGAAATTCAAGAAAAGGCGTTGAGAGCAAGGTAAGGAGGTGCAATAAGAAGCTTCAAGCGGGTAGGCAATAGTTTGTTGCACGAAGCAGGAGGTGAAAGGGGTTGAACAATCGGAATAAGTGTTGCATTTGATACCAGAGTAGATCATCTCTAGGAAGGTGGCTCGTGAATTACATGCGGAGCCAGGGTGAGGAATAAGGGTGTACAGGAGAGTCAGGTTTCGATCCTGTGGAACTGTGGGTTATGGGCCCACCATGGGTTAAAGGTAGGAAAGGCGCTGGCAATCTTGCACAGTTGATAGCAAGGCATGTCAGATGACAACCTGTCAGTTATGTTGGCAACGACGTCGGTACCAAGGGCGAGGAACGAAGAGAACCACTTTCCTGCTTCTTGTAACGAGGCGGACCAATAGGCAAAGTTCTCGTCCACGGGCGGTTACCGGAATGTTAACAACAATAGTAACGGGGCCTTACTGATAGAGTTGTACACCGAGGTGTTTACATAAGCAGAGAAATATTACTGCTTGTATCATATAGAACACAAGAAATGTTAAACAAAACAATGGAAAGAAAAATGTGATTATTATGATAATCAGACCAATGGAAAGGAAAGGTGTTTATACCCAAGTATTAGAGTATAACTTTCCCGAAGAAGAGCAGAGCATGATAGGGCTCCAAGTATTAAACCATTTAGACAAAGGGGCAAGGAATATATGAGGTTTACCCGTACAACGGTGTTTGGATAATTGATCAAGAACAATTAGCATTGCGCTCCCAATGTTCTTGTTGATGATCAGAGTACCATACACATGCTTCGGGATAGTGTTGACATGGTCATCAGGGAAATGTCAGACTTCGGATACACAAAGGATCCATCAGAAACAACATAGAAAATAAGTCATACAATTTCAGCAAGGAAAATATGAGGGTGTGGCCGACGGGCTCAGCAACAATCCATCGGCATGTCAAAAAGGATGTATTCCCAAAATTATATGAACAAGTTTGTGTTGGGGAAGGCAAGAATGTTGTCGATGATAACACAAATCATCGAGGGGCAAGGATTGTATTCCTCAGCATGAATTCGATTCATAACCTGGAAGAACTCAGAATGTTGATGATGATCATGACACATTTGTCGAGAGATTTCATGAAGATGTAATCGATCGGTGATGACATCACGTCAATGGAATGATGAAGCGAAAGCTTATTGGAACCACAGGTATGACACATACTCAAAATCAAGCTTGCTGTTCAAGGCGAAATGATATGACAAGGAAGATCGACGTAGGCTTAGCTCATTGTTGGAAGTTGTGCTCCGGGAAGAAGGACCAGGTAGCACAGTTAAAAATTTTAGTATGATAATGATATAGCTGATCAGGCTAGGAATGATGTGATGGAGTATCATTCCAATGAGGATTCACAAGAGGTAGTGCAATGACACAATATCCTCGAGATAACAGGGGCAATACTCAAGGTAGATCAAAATAGAGGTTGGACAGATGAAATGATCTGCAGAAGACAAGTATGTTAACTTGTCGGGAAATGGAATCAAGGAAAAATATGGTCGGAACCACGATTGCAAAGAATCAAATTAAAGATGCAAGATGAGCTTATACCAAGGGAACATTTGATTATAAGGGAAGCTTCAAATGATAAGATCTACATCGTGTCTATGGGCATGAACACAAAGTTCAAGGTCGACTCCCACTTCTTCAATGCATAACCTCTCATTTACTTCTCGCTTTTGACAAAGTTGTAGTGTAGAAATTTTTATCCGGCATAACACCAGTAGAGTATGACCCATAGAAATTTCCGGGTTCACACAAGTTAGGGAAAGCATTAGTTCAACCCGTTGGGGCATCTTAGGAACATTTGCAAAAAATTTAGAGGTAATTAACTCAAGCTCAGAAGCAGAGCATGGTTGACAAGGCAGAGAATACAATTTACCAAAGGCAATATGTATCAGGGGAAGAGCGCACAAAATTTTGAACATGAAGGAAATTGCCTGATAATAATCCAACAAAGGATTCAACAGTCCTCAATGGATCTGATTTGAGTATCAGTACTCAACCAGAAGAAGGAAAGAATGCAAAGGCATTGGATTATAGAAACATCTGAATAATTCGATGCTTAATGCAAAGAAATTATGAATTCCAAATTAGAAGATCAGAAGCAGACACTCTGATCAAAAGGCAAGTAAGTTGAATAGATAAAGATCGACAATCAATTAAGGGTTGGTTTGCCGAGAACCAACTCATGTCCGGAGTGACGTCTGAGCCAGAAGGATGAATGCTAGGATCTGATTGAGGATTCCGATCATTCGCAACAAATTGGATGAAGGGACTCGAAACGATAAAGACATAGGATGTCAACGGAGATTACTAGAATTATGAAATTAACCATAATGCCGGCACACAAGACTTTCCAAAGCAATAAGTTGCAAAGGATTCTCGAAAGGTCGAATAGCATTTCAGGATATTTTGTGAAACACATGAGTAACTAGGAATGAATAAATCCTTGATAAGTGTGAAGAATTATTCGAGCATGTGTTCATGCAGAAAAGGAGCTGCAAGGCAGCAGGCGCGACGGATTCTCGAAAAATCGCAAAGTATTTTAGGGTATCTTGTAGTAACAAGAGCAATTGGAAAAGAAGGTATGGATGGCAAGTGTATGTAGCTATCCATGGGGATTTATCGGTGGTAGGGAATTGCAACGGCGAAGGGCACAAGGGTCTAGGGAAAAAAATCGGAGAGTATATTCGGAAACTTCTGGTGCACCAAGCGATCATCTGGAATGAAGGGCTCTCTGGGAGGAAAATGTTACAAGAACCTAATGTTAGAGTTAATAAAATCATTTAACCCGAATAGAAGAGAGATCAGCATCCCGGAGTAAAGACGAGGAATAAAAGATCCTAATACCACCCAATGGCGACGTGGGCCCGTAAGCCACACAGCCAAGTTAGTAAAATAGTTTTGGACGACTAGACTAAACTTCGGCCAAGGAGTTGGAAAGGGGGCTTTCTACAGGCAGTCGGCTCTGATACCAACTTGTGACGCCCTCAATTCAATCGTACACCAATCATACATGCAAATGTGTACGATCAAGATCAAGGACTCACGGGAAGATATCACAACACAACTCTAGACACAAAATAAAATAATACAAGCTTTATATTACAAGCCAGGGGCCTCGAGGGCTCGAATACATAAGCTCAATTACACAAGAGTCAGCGGAAGCATCAATATCTGAGTACATACATGAGTTAGACAAGTTTGCCTTAAGAAGGCTAGCACAAAAGCAACATCGATCGAAAAGGCAAGGCCTCTGCTCGGGAGCCTCCTAACTAATCCTCGGTCGTGGCGGCCTCCACGTAGTAGTAGGCATCGGCGGTGGCATCCGGCTCTGGGCTCCGTCATGCAGTTGCATCAACAGGAAAGAAAAAAGAAAGGGGAAAAGGGGAGCAAAGCAACCGTGAGTACTCATCCAAAGTACTCGCAAGCAAGGATCTACACTACATATGCAACATTATCAAAGAAAGGCTATATATGTGGTGGGCTGCGAAATGCGAGAATAGAGAGAAGCCCTAGTCCTATCGAAGACTAGCATCTTACGAAACCACCATCTTGCGACAATAGGGGAGTAGAGTAGCATAAAGTAAAGTAGTAGTAGTGTTATCAACCTCGGCCAGAGATCCTTTCTCGACTCCCTGCAAGAAAGCAATCCCAGAGCCATACTATCCAGTTATCATCACAATCCAATTCTCATCACCATCCAGTTCTCATCACAAGTATCCAGTTCTAGTTGTATCGATCTGGATACAACTCCAAGTGTCCGTTACCGTAGGACAGACTATCGATAGATGTTTTCTTCCCTGCAGGGGTGCACCAACTTACCCACCACGCTCGATTAACTCCGGCCGGACACACTTTCCGGGGTCATGCACGGCCTCGGCCAAACAATACGCCGCAACCCGACCTAGGCTTAATAGAGATGCCCGACGCGGACTAAACCTATGCCCCGGGGTCATGGGCCATCTCCCGGGAACTCCTGCACGTTGCGACGGCCGGTGAGCGGAACCCTAGCTACCTCCCTAGAAAGGAAGGAGCTTACCAGTCCAACCGGTGCGCGCCGCTCGATCGTTGGCGTCTATTAAGCCGGTGATGCATCTGACCTTGAAGCCCATACTATGCCCACGTGATGGTTAGTGCTATCGGTGAGGCCCCATGGATCAAATATCCAAATCGTAGTGGATTAGGAGCAGCGTAATAGCAGAGACTCACGAAAGATGTGACCCGTTGCCCGTCTCGAGGACTAGCGGCAAGGGCTAGGAATGCCGGCCACGCCTTGTAATTATCTCGCGGGCACCCTCCGTGTCAACCCGACTCCACATCACTGCCAATTAAGCTCGCGCGGGCACCCTCGAGGTCGACCCGTCTTTCCAAATAACGATGGTAAAGTACAAGTATCCATATGTCCAAACATCAAGGGAAAACCCGAGGAATCACCCCAATGAATTCCACTAGATGTAATCATCAAGGTGAACATAAGAGGAATCACCCCGAGGTTCACACTTGAGGGTTGCCTGACAGTCGTGTCGGAAGTGGTTAAGGAGGAAATCACCCTCGATGACCACGACCGAATGACTACACCTCTGAGGTTAACATCGGAAGTCGAAGAGGTTCACCCTCGGCACTCGATAGAAACCCGATAGTGTCGAGCAACTAAGGGAAGTGATGTGCGGTGTCGGGGCTGGTCTTCGATCCGTTGATCGGGTCTTCGGTGATGAAGCGAAGCTGACAAGGACAAGGTGGGGGTCAGCGATGGATCACTAACCAACCTATACTAAGCGGTTTAGAATAGCGGTAAGGTACAATGAGATACAAAAGTAGGCTATGCATCAGAATAGGAGCAATCAATAACAGTAGCAAAATCTAATGCAAGCATGAGAGAATAGAATGGGTGATATCGGGATGATCAAAGGGGGGCTTGCTTGGTTGCTCAGACAAGAAGGAGGGTCGTTGGTGACGTAGTCAATCACAGGGGCATCATCGGTCTCGGGGTCTACCAGAGAGAAGAGGGGAAAAGCGATGCATCTGAGAGAAAACAAATGAAATACTATGCATGACAAGACAACAAGCAGCGCTAGGGGTGAACTAACGCAAGGCTACACGATACAGGCGAAGGGAGGAAACATCCGAGAATGTTTTCCCGAAGATTGACATTTTCGGACAAACGAAACTGAGGGGAAAGGTTGCATGTTTGCTATTCTAGCGATGTGTGGCAGACGAACGGACTGCATATTCGGATTCGTCTCGTCGTTCTGAGCAACTTTCATATACAGAACTTTTTCATCCGAGTTACGGATTATTTACTATGATTTTTCAAAGTTTTAAAATATTTTCTACATTTTCTAGAATATGTTAAATCGAAATTTAAACAGTGGAATTATTTTTAATACGCAGAGATAGCCAGCCGTAGTCAATGACAAGTGGGGCCAGGGTCAAAGTCAATAGAGCATGGTCAGCGGTTGACTCAGTCAACGTTGATTAGTCAACATGGCCAAAGGGGCCCGCTTTTCATGGACTACTGTTTTAACTGATTTATTTATCTAGTTAATTTAGTAGTGGGGGGCCACATGTCAATTGCACATTTGACTAAGTAGTAATTAGACTAATCTAACCACTGGGCCACTACTAACCTAACACACACGCACGCTAATTAGACTACACAGGACCGGCCAGGGCATAGCCGGCCACTGTGGCTGGGCACGCACACACGCTTGTGCGGTGGCCATGCCCACGCCCAGGGGCGAGCACGGCAGCTGCCAGGCGAGCAGCGCACCAGGGAAGGTGCTGCAGCGCGGGTGGCTGTGGCGCGGGGTATGTAGCAACAGTGAGCAGCAGCAGGGGGCGGCCGCACGGACACGGCGCAGCCGGCCGGTGCAGTTAGCGAGCGGGAGGGGCGGCAAGCAAGTCGGCGAGGCCCAGGGGCGGAGCGCGGCTGGCCGGCGGAGCTGTAGGCAACGGAGGGGAGGCGTCCGAGGCGTAGCCGGCGGCAGCGGCACTGCAGCGCGAAGTAGGGGCGCATATGCGTACACTGAGCTTCGGCCATGGCGGCCGCCGACTCGTAGAGGCGACTACGACGACGGATCGAGAGCGTGGTCAGGGGGATTCGGAGGAGGAGCTTACTGTGGAGGCACAAGTAGGCCCGGTGGGAGCTTAGGAGCGCAGGATCAGACGAATTTGAAGAAGAACATCGACGGCGACCGAGGAAGATGAAGCTCGATCCGTAGGATGCAGAGGCGTCGAGCTCGAACGGGTGGCCGTAGAGGACGTAGACGAACTCGTCGGAGCTCCTGGACGCGACCTCAAGGCGCGGGGTTGACGGTGGGCGCGTCGACAAGGTCGGCCATGGCGACCACAAGCTCGAGCGCGTCCAAAACGATGATGGTGAGGAAGGGAGCGAGGGGAATTAAGCTAGGGTTTCGATCTAGGGTTCCAGGGGAGGTGCTCTTTAACCAAGAGGTGGGGGGTCGGGGATGGCCGCACGTGGCTGGGGGACGGCCACGACCGCGGGATGGCCGCCACGCCCTCTCTGTTTTCCTGTAGCGAGAGGAGGGAGATGAGAAGAGGTGGGCTGGGCCACTGTAGGTTGGGTGGGCTGGGCCATTTTAGCACTAGGTTAGCCTTTTAACACATTCCTTTTATGTTCCTTATATTCTTTACTGTTTTCTATTTAATTTTTAAAACTAAATGAATTTTGCTAGAGATGAGACTTGTCACATAAATCAAGCACCTTATTCCTAGGAGACACAAAAAGTTTGAGGCCAAAAGGAGTTGCCTAACCATTTTTATAAATTGAAAAGGCTGTTTAAATGGTGCTGGACCACTAAATAATTTCCAGGAGCACTTTCGGAATACAAAAGAGGTTGGTTCCAACATGAAAAATATCTAGGGATTATTTGCCACACCTTGAACATTTTAGTTTTCAGGTTTGGCAATAATGAATTTTTGACTTTTAGATTGGATTTGAATTTGAATTGTGATTTGGATCAAGTGAAGATTAGCAACAGTAATGTGATGTCATGGCACCTTTAATAGAGGATTACTGTAGCATGACACTGGGGGTGTTACACTTGAACTCCAAGTCTCCAGGATGATATTCTTCCCAAAAATAACGCTGCCGAAGTTTTCATTCTGTTTGGACTCCGTTTGATATTCCTTTTCTTCAAAATACTGAAACAGGCAATAAAACAGCAATAGCATGGAATAAATGTGTAGAATAAAGCCCATAAACATCCAAAAGGGGTAATATAATAGCATGGAACAATAAAAATTATAGATACGTTGGAGACGTGTCAAGCATCCCCAAGCTTAATTCGTGCTCGTCCTCGAGTAGGTAAATGATAAAAACAGAATTTTTGATGTGGAATGCTACCTAGCATAATTCTCAATGTAATTTCCTTAATTGTGGCATGAATGTTCAGATCCAAATGATTCAAGATAACAGCTTATAAAACATAATAATGCTTCGAAGCATACTAACAAATAATCATGTCCTATCAAAATAGCATAGCCAAAGAAAGCTTATCCCTACAAAATCATATAGTTAGGCCATGCTTCATTTTCATTACACAAAATACTCCCATCATGCACAACCCCGATGACGAGCCGAACAATTGGTTCATACTTTTTAATGCGCTTCAGCTTTTGTCAACTTTTATGCAATACATGAGCGCAAGACATGGACATAGCACTATGGTGGTGGTTGTAAGGACAAAAAGGGAGAAGATAGTCTCACATCAACTAGGCGTATTAACGGGCTATGGAGATGCCCATCAATAGATATCAATGTGGGTGAGTAGGGATTGCCATGCAACGGATGCACTAGAGCTATAAATATATGAAAGCTCAACAAAAGAAACTTGCTTGCTCACGAAGACCTAGGGCATTTTGAGGAAGCCCATTATTGGGATATACAAGCCAAGTTCTATAATGAAAAATTCCCACTAGTATATGAAAGTGACAACATAGGAGACTCTCTATCATGAAGATTATGGTGCTACTTTGAAGCACAAGTGTGGAAAAAGAAATAGTAGCATTGTCCCTTCTCTCTTTTTCTCTCATTTTATTATTATTTTTCTTTTTCTCTTTTTTTGGCCTTTCTTTTTTTTCTTCTTTTTCTTTTTTTTCTCTTTCTTTCTTTTTGTTTTTCTTTTTGTAAAGTCCGAAGTCTCATCCTGACTTGTGGGGGAATCATAGTCTTCATCATCCTTTCCTCACTGAGACAATGCTCTAATAATGAAGATCGTCACACTTTTATGGATTTACAACTCAAGAATAAAGCTACACAAGATATGACTCTATATGAATGCCTCTGGCGGTGTACCGGGATATGCAATGAATCAAGAGCGACATGTATGAAAATTATGAAGGTGGCCTTGCCACAAATACGATGTCAACTACATGATCATGCAAAGAGCAATATGAAAATGATGGAACGTGTCATATGAACGGAACGGTGGAAAGTTGAACGGCAATATATCTCAGAATGGCTATGGAAATGCCATAATAGGTAGGTATGGTGGCTGTTTTGAGGAAGGTAAATAATGGGTGCAATACCGGCGAAAGTTGCGCGATATAATAGAGGCTAGCAAAATGGAAGGATGAGTGTGCGTATATCCATGGACTCACATTAGTCAGAAAGAATTCATATACTTATTGCAAAAGTCTACTTAGCCCTCGAAGCAAAGTACTACTACACATGCCCCTAGAGGGATAAATTGGTAGGAAAAGACCATCGCTCGTCCCATTGCCACTCATAAGGAAGACAATCAAAAGAGCACCTCATGCAACAAATTTGTCACACAACTTTTACCATACGTGCATGCTACGGGACTTGCCAACTTCAAATAAAGTATTTCTCAATTTCATAATTACCCACTAGCATGACTCTAACATTACTACCTTTATATCTCAAAACAATTATCAAGCAACAAATTGATCATAGCATCCAATTCACTTTCTATGATAGTTTTTATTATACCCAACATGGATGCTCATCATTCTAGGACCAAATTTGTAACCATAGAAAATACCATGCTGTTCTAAAAGACTCTCAAAATAATATAATTGAAGCATGAGAGACTAGAAATTTCTTCAAAAAATAACCACCGCCGTGCTCTAAAAGATATAACTGATGCACTAGAGCAAAAGACAAACTACTCAAGAAGATATAAGTGAAGATCAATGAGTAGTCGAATAATTGTGCAACTATGTGAAGACTCTCTAACATTAAGGAATTTCAGATCTTGGTATTGTATTCAAACAGCAAGCAAAGCAAAATAAAATGACATTGCAAGGATAGCACAACTCATTTGAAGAAGCAAAAACTTAGGCTCAACCGTTACTAACCGATAGTTGTTGAAGAAGAAAGGTGGGATGCCTAATGGTGCATACCCAAGCTTAGATGCTTGAGAATTCTTGAAATATTATCTTGGGGTGCCTTGGGAATCCCCAAGCTTGATCTTTTATGTCTCCTTAATTCCTCTCATATCATGGTTTCTCTTTTTATCAAAAGCTTCATCCACACCAAACTCAACAAGAACTCGTGAGATAGGTTAGTATAAACCAATGCAAAACCTTATCATTTTCTACTGTAACAAATCACCAAAATTATTATTCAACATTGCATAATAAATGCCTCTTCATATCTAATACTCCTATCCTCAAATAGAATCATTAAACAAGCAAACATATGCAAACAATGCAAACATAACAGCAATCTGCCAAAACAGTACAGTCTGTAAAGGATGCAAGAGTATCAATACTTACCTAACTCCAAAAATTATGAAATAAAATTCCCACTGTAATAAAGTTATCATAGCTCATTATCCAAAAGGTTTCATCATTATATCATTCTCTTACTTTTCTATGGAATTTTTGCAACAGCGGTAAACTTTCTGTTTTCGAACAGCAACATGTATACTAGCAAAATAAGCATGGCAAAGGCTATCCTTGACTTTTTTTATTGAAACTAAAGATGCAAAACATTATTCTAAATAACAGAAAGCTAATACTAACAAAATAAAATGACGCTCCGAGCAAAACACATATCATGTGGTGAATAAAAATATAGCTCCAAGTAAAGTTACCGATGAACGAAGATAAAAGAGGGGATGCCATCCGGGGCATCCCCAAGCTTAGGCTCTTGGTTGTCCTTTAATATTACCTTGGGGTTCCTTGGGCATCCCCAAGCTTAGGCTCTTACCACTCCTTATTCCATAGTCCATCGAATCTTTACCCAAAACTTGAAAACTTCACAATACAAAACTCAACAGAAAACTCGTAAGCTCCATTAGCGAAAGAAAACAAAACACCACTTCAAGGTACTGTAATGAACTCATTCTTTATTTATATTGGTGTTAAACCTACTGTATTCCAACTTCTCTATGGTTTATAAACTAATTTACTAGCCATATATGCATCAAAATAAGCGAACAACACACGAAAAACAGAATCTGTCAAAAACAGAACAGTCTGTAGTAATCTGTAACTAATGCAAACTTCTGGAACTCCAAAAATTCTACCAAAATAGGAAGTCTTAGGCAATTTGTATATTGATCTACAGCAAAAAGAATCAACGCAAAAGAAGTTTTCTGTGATTTACTAAATGTTTTCTCGTGCGTGCAAAGTTTCTGTTTTTTAGCAGAATCAAATTAACTATCACCATAGGTTATCCTATAGGTCTTACTTGGCACTTTATTGAAAAAAAGCTATAAAACATGATTACTACAGTAGCATAATCATGTGGACACACAAAAACAGTAAGGGTAAATATAGGGTTGTCTCCCAACAAGCGCTTTTCTTTAATGCCTTTCTAGCTAGGCATGATGATTTCAATGATGCTCACATAAAAGATAAGAATTGAAACATAAATAGAGCATCATGAAGAATATGACTAGCACATTTAACTCTAACCCACTTCCTATGGATAGGTATTTTGTGAGCAAACAACTTATTGGAACAATAATCAACTAGCATAGGAAGGTAAAACAAGCATAGCTTCAAGCTTTCCAACACATAGAGAGGAAACTTGACATTGTTGCAATTCCTAGAAGCATATGTTCCTCCCTCATAACAATGTTCAGTAGCATCATGCATGAATTCAACAATATAACCAGCACCTAAATCATTATTTTCATGATCTACTAGCATAGAAAATTTACTACTCTCCACATAAGCAAAATTCTTCTCATTTGGAATAGTGGGAGTATCATAAGAGACTTGAACACTAAAAATTGTTTCCACATTAAAAGAGTAGTGTTCAGAAAAAGGGTAATCATAATCATGACAATATTTGTAAATATAATCATCACTACTTTTTATAGCACAAGTTTCATCACAATAATCATCATAAAAGCAACTTCGTTCTCATCATAATCGATTGAAACCTCTCCCAAGATAGTGGAATCGCTAAATAAAGTTGACACTCTTACAAATCCACTTTTGTATTCATCACAATAAAATTCAACATCCTCCAAAATAGTGGGATCACTACTTCCTAAAGTTTACTCTCTTCCAAACCCACTTTCATCAATATAATCATCATAAGTAGGAGGCATGCTATCATCATAACAACTTTGCATATAAAAACTTGGGGTGCTGAAAATATCATCTTCATTAAACATAGCATCCCCAAGCTTGGGACTAACATTAATTTCAGCAAATATATTCTCAAATATTTCATCCTCATCAAACATAGCTTCCCCAAGCTTGGGCCTTTTCATATCATAAGAACAATCACTCTCATCATTAAAAATTTGGATAGCACCAATAGTAAAGCAATTATCATCATCACAATGAGTAGTAGGAGCAGCATCATTTGGGAGGGATACCTTTCTACCTTTGTTGTTCCTTCTTTTCTTTTTCTTTTTCACATTATGTGTGAGTTCAACCTTCATCTTTGAGCTCCTTATTGACGAGATTGGTTGAATAGAAAGCTCCTCCCCGTTACCTGATTCATCATAAGAAATATTAGGAGGATATTGGGAAGTCTCACTAGTAGAAAAGGGGCCTATTGACCCGGTTGGTGAGGGCCTTTATTCCCGGTTCATGAACCGGGACTAAAGGGTCGGTACTAATACAGCCCTTTAGTCCCGGTTCAATCCAGAACCGGGGCTGATGAAACCTCCACGTGGCCTGTCCATGAGCCCAGGCAGGAGGGCCTTTGGTCCCACTTACCAACCGGGACTCATACGCATCCACGCGACATCATTTCTATGGCTGTGGTTTTTGCTTTTTTTTTAAAGGGGGCGGGGTTAATTTAGGTGTTTCATATATTGTGCTATAGCGAGCGAATTAATTTCGGTGTTTCATATATTGTGCTATCGACGCTAGGTACTATACATACGTATAGAGAGGACTAGCTAGACACGCTAGCTAGCTAGTAATTAAGCAAACAGAAGATCGTCATGAACATATATGCATACAGAGAGAAGTGATATCGACCACCTCTCCTTCTCCGAGAGATTGGTCGAACAACAAGTTCTCGTATATCTATCCGACACTACGGCTACATATATACAATAATTATCTTTTACAATACGGACGCGTGGTCCACATAGTATTCTCCGTCTTCAGCGATCATGTGGTCAAGAAAGAATGCCGCCAATTCCTCTTGAATTGCTCGCAGGCGATCTGGTGCTAGTAGTTCATCCCGCATCCGAAACATCTAATTTTAAGAAGGGGGTCAATACATATATATATGAATGAATGAAACTCAACACAAATGATGGTAATAAAATAAAATTGTGAATATTTTTATTTACACACTTCATATTGTTTGTCGGAGTAGCCCCTCTCACAGTCGTGTGGCGGATGGACTACGCAAACGTAGTATCCACAGAAATCATTCCCTTGTTCCTGCCACAACCACTTTACAAGAAACAGGTCAATCAAACTGATAATTAGCAAGCATTCTAAATGGTATTGATGAAACTAGCGCTTGAATCACTAGGAGATGCGCGTGGAATATGCTACTATATAGTACTTACTTTCGGGTGTCTAAATTGTAGCTTATTCGGTAGTCCCGGAGCTTTTTTGGTGAATTTTCCCCAAGCCCTGCCATACAAAGAAAACAATTACTTGATATCAGAAATGAACAAAGTTGCTGATATGGTGGATAATGATCTCGTCTGATCTTATACCGCAATGCACCGCATACCGGGCATGCGTTCAGATCCTTGTAGGCACCACGGTAGAGGATGCAGTCATTAGGGCATGCATGTATCTTCTCCACCTCCAATCCTAGAGGGCATACGACCTTCTTTGCTGCGTATGTACTGTCGGGCAATTCGTTATCCTTTGGAAGCTTCTTCTTCATTATTTTCAGTAGCTTCTCAAATCCTTTATCGAGCATGACATTCTCTCGCCTTCCACCGCAGCAATTCGAGTACGGTACCGAGCTTTGTGTTGCCATCTTCGCAATTGGGGTACAACCCTTTTTGTGATCCTCTAACATGCGATCGAACTTCATCTTCTCCTTTTGACTTTTCGCATTGTGTCCTTGCATCGGCAATGACCCGGCGGAGATCATCATCATCGGGCACATCGTCTGGTTCCTCTTGATCTTTAGCGGCTTAGCCCGTTCCAGCACCATCGTGCACATCGTGCAGTGCATCTTGATGTTCAGTAGCATCACCGTATTCAGGGGGCACATAGTAGTCATCATACTCTTCTTCCTCGCCGTCTTCCATCATAACCCCTATTTCTTCGTGCCTCGTCCAAACATTATAGTGTGGCATGAAACCCTTGTAAATCAGGTGGGTGTGAAGGATTTTACGGTCAGAGTAAGACTTCGTATTCCCACATATAGGGCATGGAAAACACATAAAACCATTCTGCTTGTTTGCCTCAGCCACTTCGAGAAAATCATGCACGCCCTTAATGTACTCAGAGGTGTATGCATCACCGTACATCCATTGCCGGTTCATCTGCGTGCATTATATATAATTAAGTGTGTCAAAAATCATTACAGAACATCATGAATAGATAATTAAGTGACCAAATTAATAGAAGTTCATCATCACATAAAAACCAAAGTACATACATAGTTCTCATCTAACAACATAAAGCTCTGCAGAGCATCTAAATTAATTAAACCATACATTGAAACTATGTAAAACATTTCAATGCGAAAACAAATGCGATCATAATCGCAACCAAGGTAACAACTGATCCAACGGCATAATGATACCAAGCCTCGGTATGAATGGCATATTTTCTAATCTTTCTCATCTTCAAGCGCATTGCATCCATCTTGATCTTGTGATCATCGACGACATCCGCAACATGCAACTCCAATATAATCTTCTCCTCCTCAAGTTTTTTTATTTTTTCCTTCAAGGAATTGTTTTGTTCTTCAACTAAATTTAACCTCTCGACAATAGGGTCAGTTGGAATTTCCGGTTCAACAACCTCCTAGATAAATAAAATCTATGTCACGTTGGTCGGCATAATTTTCATAAACAATAAATGAACCAATAGTTATGAAAAGATAATATATACCACATCCGAATCATAGATAGGACGAGGGCCGACGGGGGCGGATACCAAAACCATCGCACTATATAAGATGCAATAATAAAAGTAAGAAAATAATACAAGTATCTATATAAACAAACAAGTAATAATATTTTTCCTTTCAGAAAGAAGATAAGAACAAGATGCTCACCACGGTGGTGCCGGCGATGAGATCGGCGCTGGTGATCGGCGGCGATGAAGGCAGGGGCCAGGCGTGACGGACCGCTAAACCTAGATAATATTGAGTAAAATGGAGCTTGGCGGTCGAGCTTGGAGAGGAGAAACCTTAAGTAGTGTGGCTCGGGCATTCCATCGAACACCTTGTGTGCATAGGAGGTGAGCTAGAGCACCACCAAGCCCTCTCCCCCTCGGCTAGAAAAAGCAGGCGGTGTGCTCTGCTCTCTTCTTGTGAGGGGCTATATATAGGCAGCACCATTAGCCCCGGTTGGTGGCTTGAACCGGGACTAAAGGGAAGCCTTTGGTCCCGGTTCATGCCACCAACCGGGACCAATAGTGGTGGGCGAGGCAGGCCCATTGGTCCCGGTTCGTCCCACCAACCGGGACCAAAAGGTCCGGACGAACCGGGACCAATGGCCCACGTGGCCCGGCCGGCCCCCTGGGTTCACGAACCGGGGCAAATAGCTCCATTGGTCCCCGTTCTGGATTGAACCGGGACTAATGGGCTAAACTGGCCTGGACGAAAGCCCCCTTTTCTACTAGTGTCTCTTCGCGTTCATTAGTATTCTCATCATATTTTATTTGCTTTCTTTTCTTTAGGTAATTGGCAATATGAGGATTTTCAATGCAATTCTCCGCACAAAACATAGAAATCTTTTCTAGATCAATATCAAGGAATTTCTTATGGGCAAATTCTGGAAGGTCCTTCATTAAACGTTTCAATTCTTCATAACCCAAAAGTAAACTAAGTTCATTGTAATGTGCAAGGGAAATCAAATCATCACAATTTTTGGACACGATTTGATCATGAAATAATTTGCATAGGAGATGTAGATGACCACGTTCATTGCAAAGTTCACAAGTACGGCAAAGGAATTTTAAATCTTCGGCACTCACATCTAGCCTTTCTTGCAACCATTTAGTTTCTAAATTCTTATGCCTCTTGCAATAAATATCTTCTCTATTTGGTGTCTTCATGCAAACATGCACTCCACAAATGTTGACATGCTCATAAGAGATATTTTCATCATGACTAGAGCAATCATCATTAATACTATGGATATTCAAGGAGTTTATACTAACAACATTGCAATCATGCTCATCATTCAAAGATTTAGTATCAAACATTTTAATGCACTCTTCTTCTAGCACTTGAGCACAATTTTCCTTTCCATCAAACTCATGAAAGATATAAAAAGATGAAGCGTATGAGACAAACTCAATTCCATTTTTTTGTAGTTTTCTTTTATAGACTAAACTAGTAATAAAACAAGAAACAAAAAGATTCTATTGCAAGATCTAAAGATATACCTTCAAGCACTCACATCCCCGGCAACGGGCGCCGAGAAAAAGAGCTTGATGTCTACTACACAACCTTCTTCTTGTAGACGTTGTTGGGCCTGCAAGTGCACAGGTTTGTAGGACAGTGGAAAATTTCCCTCAAGTGGATGACCTAAGGTTTATCAATCCGTGGGAGGCGTAGGATGAAGATGGTCTCTCTCAAGCAACCCTGCAACCAAATAACAAAGAGTCTCTTGTGTCCCCAACACACCCAATACAATGGTAAATTGTATAGGTGCACTAGTTCGGCGAAGAGATGGTGATACAAGTGCAATATGGATTGTAGATAAAGGTATTTGTAATCTGAAAATATAAAAATAGCAAGGTAACTAATGATAAAACTGAGCGTAAACGGTATTGCAATGATCGGAAACAAGGCATAGGGTTCATACTTTCACTAGTGCAAGTTCTCTCAACAATAATAATATAGATAGATCATATAATAAGCCCTCAACATGCAACAAAGAGTCACCCCAAAGCCACTAATAGCGGAGAACAAACGTAGAGATTATGGTAGGGTACGAAACCACCTCAAAGTTATTCTTTTAGATCAATCTATTCAAGAGTTCGTACTAGAATAACACCTTAGGACACAAATCAACCAAAACCCTAATGTCACCTAGATACTCCATTGTCACCTCAAGTATCCGTGGGCATGATTATATGATATGCATCACACAATCTCAGATTCATCCAACCAACACAAAGTACTTCAAAGAGTGCCCCAAAGTTTCTACCGGAGAGTCAAGAAAACGTGTGCCAACCCCTATGCATAGGTTCATGGGCGGAACCCGCAAGTTGGTCACCAAAACATACATCAAGTGGCACGTGATATCCCATTATCACCACATATAAACATGGCAAGACATACATCAAGTGTTCTCAAATAAAGACTCAATCCGATAAGATAACTTCAAGAGGGAAAATCAATTCATCACAAGGGAGTAGAGGGGGAGAAACATCATAAGATCCAACTATAATAGCAAAGCTCGCGATACATCAAGATCGTGCCATAGAGGGAACACGAGAGAGAACACGAGAGAGAGAGAGAGAGAGAGAGATCAAACACATAGCTACTGGTACATACCCTCAGCCCCGAGGGTGAACTACTCCCTCCTCGTCATGGAGAGCGCCGGGATGATGAAGATGGTCACCGGTGATGGGTTCCCCCTCCGGCAGGGTTCCAAAACGGACTCCCGAGAGGTTTTTGGTGGCTACAGAGGCTTGCGGCGCCGGAACTCCCAGTCTATCTTGATATTCGATGTTTTTAGGGTATGTGGGACTATATAGGCGAAAGAAGTCGGTCGGGAGGTGCTCGAGGGGCCCACGAGACAGGGGGCGCGCCAAGTAGGGGGGGGGGCGCCCCCCCTATCTCCTGGCCTCCTCGAGGATCTTCTGACTTGAACTCCATGTCTCTAGGATGATATTCTTCCCAAAAATAACGCTGCCGAAGGTTTCATTCCGTTTGGACTCCGTTTGATATTCCTTTTCTTTGAAATACTGAAACATGCAATAAAACAGCAATATGGGCTGGGCCTCCGGTTAATAGGTTAGTCCCAAAAATGATATAAATGTGTAGAATAAAAGCCCATAAACATCCAAAAGGGGTAATATAATAGCATGGAACAATAAAAATTATAGATACATTGGAGACGTATCAGACGACAACAATCATAATCATAGGCTAGCTTCTAGGGTTTAGCATCTACGATCTCGTGGTAGATCAACTCTTGTAATACTCATATCATCAAGATCAATCAAGCAGGAAGTAGGGTATTACTTCCATCGAGAGGGCCTGAACCTGGGTAAAACATCATGTCCCCTGTCTCCTGTTACCATTAGCCTTAGACGCACAGTTCGGGACCCCCTACCCGGGATCCGCCAGTTTTGACACCGACAGGTACACCTTCTATCACAGATCTGAAGGCAAGACTTTTGTTGCTAAATTTGGATCCTTTATAGAGAAGGAGTTTCTCTCGAAAGAAGTGATTGGGAGGAAAGTAGAACTTGATGAGGTAACTGTACCTGCTCCCTTATTGGAAATTAGTTCATCACAGAAACCGGTTCCTATGACGACTACACCAATTAGTGAGGAAGCTAATGATAATGATCATGAAACTTCAGATCAAGTTACTACCGAACCTCGTAGGTCAATCAGAGTAAGATCCGCACCAGAGTGGTATGGTAATCCAATTCTGGTGGTCATGTTACTTGACCATGGCGAACATACGAACTATGAGGGAGCGATGATGAGCCCAGATTCCGCAAAATGGCTTGAAGCCATGAAATCTGAGATGGGATCCATGTATGAGAACAAAGTATGGACTTTGGTTGACTTGCCCGATGATATGGACTTTTGGTTGACTTGCCCGATGATCGGGAAGCCATCGAGAATAAATGGATCTTCAAGAAGAAGACTGACGCTGATGGTAATGTTACTGTCTACAAAGCTCAACTTGTTGCGAAAGGTTTTCGACAAGTTCAAGGGGTTGACTACGATGAGACTTTCTCACCCGTAGCGATGCTTAATTCTGTCCGAATCATGTTAGCAATTGCCGCATATTATGATTATGAAATATGGAAAATGGATGTCAAAACTGCATTCTTGAATGGATTTCTAGAAGAAGAGTTGTATCTGATGCAACCAGAAGGTTTTGTCGATCCAAAAGGTGCTAACAAAGTGTGCAAGCTCCAGCGATCCATTTATGGACTGGTGCAAGCCTCTCGGAGTTGGAATAAACGCTTTGATAGTGTGATCAAAGCATATGGTTTTATACAGACTTTTGGAGAAGCTTGTATTTACAAAAAGGTGAGTGGGAGCTCTATAGCATTTTGATATTATATGTAGACGACATATTGTTGATTGGAAATGATATATAATTTCTTGATAGCATAAAAGGATACTTGAATAAAAGTTTTTTAATGAAAGACCTCGGTGAAGCTGCTTATATATTAGGCATCAAGATCTATAGAGATAGATCAAGACGCTTAATTGGACTTTCACAAAGCACATACCTTGATAAAGTTTTGAAAAAGTTTAAAACGGATCAAGCAAAGAAAGGGTTCTTGCTTGTATTACAAGGTGTGAAGTTGAGTCAGACTCAATGCCCGACCACAGCAGAAGATAGAGAGAAAATGAAAGATGTTCCCTATGCTTCGGCCGTAGGCTCTATCATGTATGCAATGCTGTGTACCAGACCTGCTTAGCAATAAATTTAGCAGGGAGGTACCAAAGTAATCCAGGAGTGGATCACTGGACATCGGTCAAGAATATCCTGAAATACCTGAAAAGGACTAAGGATATGTTTCTCGTTTATGGAGGTGACAAAGAGCTAGTCGTAAATGGTTACGTCGATGCAAGCTTTGATCTTGATCCGACGATTCTAAATCGCAAACCGGATACGTGTTTATATTGAGCAGTGGAGCTGTCGGTTGGTGCAGTTCTAAACAAAGCGTCGTTCTATGGGATCTACATGTGAAGCGGAGTACATAGCTGCTTCGGAAGCAGCAAATGAAGGAGTCTGGATGAAGGAGTTCATATCTGATCTAGGTGTCATACCTAGTGCATCGGGTCCAATGAAATTCTTTTGTGACAATACTCGTGCAATTGCCTTGGCAAAGGAATCCAGATTTCTCAAGAGAACCAAGCACATCAAGAGAAGCTTCAATTCCATCCGGGACCAAGTCCATGTGGGAGACATAGAGATTTGCAAGATACATACGGATCTGAATGTTGCAGACTCGTTGACTAAGCCTCTTCTACGAGCAAAACATGATCATCACCAAGGCTCCATGGGTGTTAGAATCATTACTATGTAATCTAGATTACTGACTCTAGTGCAAGTGGGAGACTGAAGGAAATATGCCCTAGAGGCAATTATTATTTATTTCCTTATATCATGATAAATGTTTATTATTCATGCTAGAATTGTATTAACCGGAAACATAATACATGTGTGAATACATAGACATACATAGTGTCACTAGTATGCCTCTACTTGACTAGCTCATTGATCAAAGATGGTTGTGTTTCCTAACCATGGACATGAATTGTTATTTGATTAACGGGATCACATCATTAGGATAATGATGTGATTGACTTGACCCATTTCGTTAGCTTAGCACTTGATCGTTTAGTATGTTGCTATTGCTTTCTTCATGACTTATACATGTTCCTACAACTATGAGATTATGCAACTCCCGTTTACCGGAGGAACACTGCTTTGTGTGCTACCAAACGTCACAATGTAACTGGGTGATTATAAAGGAGCTCTACAGGTGTCTCCGAAGGTACATGTTGAGCTGGCGTATTTCGAGATTAGGATTTGTCACTCCGATTGTCGGAGAGGTATCTCTGGGCCCTCTCGGTAATGTACATCACTATAAGCCTTGCAAGAAATGTAGCTAATGAGTTAGTTGCGGGATTATACATTACATAACGAGTAAAGAGACTTGCCGGTAACTAGATTGAACTAGGTATTGAGATACCGATGATCGTATCTCGGACAAGTAACATACCGATGACAAAGGGAAGAACGTATGTTGTTATGCGGTTTGACCGATAAAGATGTTCGTAGAATATGTGGGAGCCAATATGAGCATCCAGGTTCCTCTATTGGTTATTGACCAGAGACGAGTCTCGGTCATGTCTACATAGTTCTCGAACCCGTAGGGTCCGCACGGTTAAAGTTCAATGATGGTTATATTATGGGTTTATGTGTTTTGATGTACCAAAGGTAGTTCAAAGTCCCGGATGTGATCACGGACATGACAAGGAGTCTCAAAATGGTCGAGACATAAAGATCGATATATTGGACGACTATATTTGGACACCGGAATGGTTCCGGGTGAGATTGGGACAATACCGGAGCTCCGGGAGGTTATCGGAACCGCCCCCCCCCCCCCCGGGAGGTATATGGGCCTTAATGGGCTTTATTGGAAAGGAGGGAAAAGGAGCAAGGGAGGGGGCGCCCCCCCAAGCCCAATCCGAATTAAGAGGGGGGCTGCCCCCCTTTCCTTCCTCCCTCCTTCCTCTTCCTTCCCTCTCCCTCTCCAAATAGGAAAAGGAGGAGTCCTACTCCCGATGGGAGTAGGACTCCACCCCTTGGGCGCACCTCCTCCTCCTAGCCATCCCCTCCTCAACTCCTTTATATACGGGGGAGGGGGGCACCCCATAGACACAACAATTGATCCCTTGGATCTCTTAGCCGTGTGCGGTGCCCCCGTCCACCATAATCCACCTCGATAATATCGTAGCGGTGCTTAGGCGAAGCCCTGCGCCAAGAGCATCATCATCGCCGTCTGCCACGTCGTCTTGTGGCTCCCTAAAAGCTCGGCTAGATCGGAGTTCGAGGGACATCATCGAGCTGAACGTGTGCTGAACTCGGAGGTGTCGTGCGTTCGGTACTTGATCGGTTGGATCGTGAAGACGTACGACTACATCAACCGCGTTGTGCTAACGCTTCCGCTTTCGGTCTATGAGGGTACGTGGAAAACACTCTCCCCTCTCGTTGGTATGCATCACCATGATCTTGCGTGTGCGTAGGAATTTTTTTGAAATTACTATGTTCCCCAACATCAACGGGTACCCTGTTCGTATTGATCAACTAAAGAGCAACAAGAAAAGAAATTGAACAAGCAAAGAGAAGATAAGTCGCTTAGTGGGTTTCCGATGCGGAATATAGGATTTCTTCTTTCTCCAGGGGAGAGGCCGAGGGCCTTCCACTGGCTGTTGGCTGGACGTAGTCATGTACTAGCGGAGCCCCAGAAGCAACACCTGCGCCGCGGGAGCTAAGGAGCATAGGTGGCGTGGGCGCGGCCATGAGAGGGCTCAAAATCGAGCCTAGGTTGACCCGCCCCCACCCACTTTTTCGGATTCTCCCTGTCCCACATCCATCCTCGAGGGGATCATCTGGCACACAATTGGTGAAAGAGGGGAGGGAGGGGGCAAGGAAGAAGAGAAGGAGTGGCGATGCCGATGAAGTGGAAGGCGAGGAGCGAGAGGAAGAGGAGGTGTGTTTGGTGGAGGTGATATTGATGTGCGAGATGAGACGGGACGGTGACGTGCGATGGGGAGTTGCCTTTTTAACGAAGGAAACGAAGTCGCATGGAAATTCTTTGGAGCAATCGCTGCATTTTTTCTTCCTCTATTATTTGCGTTGATGCACTATTCCTACACTACAGACGTTAATCGCCCAGTGCGCCTGGCTTTCCCCTTGGACACCTTTATGCGGTGTCCTTTTTCAAACATCCGCTCTCTTGTAGGGAGCAATGATACGTCTCCAACGTATCTATAATTTTTGATCGCTCCATGCTACTTTATCTACTATTTTGGACTATATTGGGCTTTATTTTCCACTTTTATATTATTTTTGGGACTAACATATTAACCGGAGGCCCAGCCCAGAATTGCTATTTTTTGCCTATTTCAGTGTTTCGAAGAAACAGAATATCAAATGGAGTCCAAACGGAATGGAACCTTCGGGAACGTGATTTTCTCACCGAACGTGATCCAGGAGACTTGGACCCTACTCCAAGCAGTGCCAGGTCACGAGGGTGGAGGGCGCGCCCCCCCTGGGCGCCCCCCTACCTCGTGGGCCCCCTGACGCTCCACCGACGTACTCCTTCCTCCTATATATACCTACGTATCCCCAAACGATCAGAAAAGGAGCCAAAAACCTAATTCCACCGCCGCAACCTTCCGTATCCATGAGATCCCATCTTGGGGCCTGTTCCGGAGCTCCGCCGGAGGGGGCATCCACCACGCAGGTCTTCTACATCAACACCATAGCCCCTCTGATGAAGTGTGAGTAGTTTACTTCAGACCTTCGGGTCCATAGTTAGTAGCTAGATGGCTTCTTCTCTCTTTTTGGATCTCAATACAATGTTCTCCCCCTCTCTTGTGGAGATCTATTCGATGTAATCTTCTTTTTGCGGTGTGTTTGTTGAGATCGATGAATTGTGGGTTTATGATCCAGTATTATCTATGGAAAATATTTGATTCTTCTCTGAATTCTTTTATGTATGATTGAGTTATCTTTGCACGTCTCTTCGAATTATCTATTTGGTTTGGCCAACTAGATTGGTAGTTCTTGCAATGGGAGAAGTGCTTAGCTTTGGGTTCAATCTTGCGGTGTCCTTACCCAGTGACAGAAAGGGTTGCAAGGCACGTATTTCATTGTTGCCATCGAGGATAACAAGATGGGGGTTTTATCATATTGCATGAATTTAACTTAATACTCTAGATGCACACTGGATAGCGGTCGATGACTGGCGTAATAGTAGTAGAAGCAGAATCGTTTCGATCTACTTGTCTCAGACGTGATGCCTATATACATGATCATTGCCTAGATATACTCATAACTATGCTCAATTCTGTCAATTGCTCAACAGTAATTTGTTCACCCACCGTAGAAAATCTATGCTCTTGAGAGAAGCCACTAGTGAAACCTATGGCCCCCGGGTCTATTCTCATCATATTAATCTCTATCACTTTATTTACTTGCTTTGTTTTTACTGTGCCTTTTACTTTTCACTTTGCATCTATCTATCAAAAATACCAAAAATATTATTTATCATCTCTATCAGATCTCGCCCTCGTAAGTGACCGTGAAGGGATTGACAACCCCTAAGCCTTGGTTGCGAGTAGCTATTGTTTTGTGTAGGTACGAGGGACTTGTGCGTGCTCTCCTACTGGATTGATACCTTGGTTCTCAAAAACTGAGGGAAATACTTACGCTACTTTGATGCATCATCCTCTCCTCTCCGGGGAAATCCAACGCAATGCTCAAGAGGTAGAAAAAAGAATTTATGGCGCCGTTGCTGGGGAGGCTCACACAAGCAAGTCAACCATACCAAGTACCCATCGCAATCCCTATCTCTCGCATTACATTATTTGCCATTTTCCTCTCGTTTTCCTCTCCGCCACTTCACCCTTGCCGTTTTATTTGCCCTCTCTTTCCCAATCTCCTCCTCTCTTTCACGTTTGCCCTTTTCCCGTCCGCTTGTTTGCCCGTGTGTTAGTTTTCTTGCTTGTCACTATGTCTGAAATTGGGGAAATTATTGACGACATGGGCGATAATAATATCATGGAAAATTCTGAGGCTCCTGCTGAAGAATCCCCTACCTATCATACAAAAAGATTTCGAATCGCTAGTGGTAATATTATTGGAAAAGGAGTTATTCAAGATTTCTTTACTTGTGCCGGTGCTTTTCCCTCTATGGGCAGTTCTATTCTTCATAGAACCAGTAGTCTTGCTGATGCCATTGCTATGCTTATCGTTGAACTTGAAAGGCAATTTATGCATATGCACCCTTCTATACAAAGGATTTCCCTAGAGTTTTCTAATATCGAACACTCCTCTGTTAAGCGTGCCGCTACTATCTTTTTGGCTCATGAATTCAGGTTTATAATAAAAGAGGCCAAAGAAATCTTTGCGCATTATAGGGTGGACGCTGGCCGTCCTCCCATAGAATCTATCCTCTTTGATCAAGAAGAAATTATGCGTTTTCAATCTCTTGACTATAGGGTGGACGCTGGCCGTCCTCCCAATGAAAACCTTAGAAAAAAAGTACCAACCAATATTTTAATTGATAGAATCTCTGAACTTAATGATGATTTGGCTATTCGAAATAATGAGTAAGGATACTCTCTTGAGTGTAGACTCACGAGGTTCTGTCAAAAGAACGCTTATAATGATGAGTTGGTTGTTCATTATGAAGGGCCGAAAAAGGAACCTATACCTCCTAAAATTGATCTTGGGGATTTTTGCCCTAGTAAATTAGCCCTTTTTATTACTTTTTTTTACCTCAAAGAAAACTTTCTGCCGAACATAGAGAATATGAAATGAGTTTCACCGATCTATCTTATTACTACGGAACTACCTAGATCTATCCTTGCTTTTATGCCTAGCTAGGGGCGTTAAACGATAGCGCTTGTTGGGAGGCAACCCAATATTATTTTGTGTTTTTTGTTTTTGCTTCTGTTTAGGAATAAATAATCCATCTAGTCTTTGTTTGGATGTGGTTTTATGTTTTAATTAGTGTTTGTGCCAAGCTAGACCATTTGGATCTTCTTGGATGATAGTTATTTGATCTTGCTGTAATTTCCAGAAACTTTGCGCTCAGTGCCCGAATTGTTAAAAATCACCAGAACGTGATAAAATACTGATTCCAATTGCTGCTGATCAATAAACAAATTTTCCAGGTCTTCTAATTTTGGTAGAACTTTTTGGGTTCCAGAAGTTTGCGTTAGTAACAGGTTAGTACAGACTGTTCTGTTCTTGACAGATTCTGTTTTACGTGTGTTGTTTGCTTATTTTGATGAATCTATGGCTAGTAAAATATTTTATAATCCATAGAGAAGTTGGAATACAGTAGGTTTAACACCAATATAAATAAAGAATGAGTTCATTATAGTACCTTAAGGTAGTCTTTTTGTTTTCTTTCTCTAACGGAGCTCACGAGATTTCTATTGAGTTTTGTGTTGTGAAGTTTTCAAGTTTTGGGTGAATTCTTTTTGATGGATTATGGAACAAGGAGTGGCAAGAGCCTAAGCTTGGGTATGACCATGGCACCCCCAAGATAATCCAAGGACACCAAAAAGTCAAAGCTTGAGGATGCCCCGGAAGGCATCCCCTCTTTAAATCCAATTCCATCGGTAATTTACTTGGAGCTATAATTTTTATTCACCACATGATATGTGTTTTGCTTGGAGCGTCTTGTATTATTTGTGTCTTTTCTTGTTAGTCTAGCACAATCGTCCTTGCTGTACACACCTTTTGAGAGAGCCATATATGTATTGGAATTTGTTAGAATACTCTATGTGCTTCACTTATATCTTTTGAGCTTGATAGTTTTGCTCATAGTACTTCACTTATATCTTTTGAGCGTGATAATTTTTGCTCTAGTGCTTCATTTATATCTTTTAGAGCACGGTGGTGGATTTGTTTTAAAGAAACTATTGATCTCTCATGCTTCACAAAGATTATTTTGAGAGTCGTTAATAGCATGGTAATTTGCTTAATGTTAATATACTTGGTATTCAAGATATGTGAAACTTTCTTTTCAGTGCGTTGAATACTAAGAAAAGTTTGATGCTTGATAATTGTTTTGAGATATGAATATGATGATATTAGAGTCATGCTAGTTGAGTAGTTGTGAATTTAAAGAATACTTGTGTTGAAGTTTGTGATTCCCGTAGCATGCACGTATGGTGAGCCGTTATGTGATGAACTCGGAGCATGATTTATTTATTTATTGTCTTCCTTATGAGTAGCGGTCGGGGACGAGCGATGGTCTTTTCCTACCAATCTATCCCCCTAGGAGCATGCACGTAATACTTTGCTTTGATAACTTATAGATTTTTGCAATAAGTATATGAGTTCTTTATGACTAATGTTGAGTCCATGGATTATACACACTTTTCCCATCCTTCCACCATTGCTAGCCTCTCTAATACCGCAAGACTTTTTGCCGGTATCATACACCCACCATATATCTTCCTCAAAACAGCCACCATACCTACCTATTATGGCATTTCCATCGCCATTCCGAGATATATTGCCATGCAACTTTCCACCGTTCCGTTTATTATGACACGCTCCATCATTGTCATATTGCTAGCACGATCATGTAGTTGACATCGTATTTGTGGCAAAGCCAACGTTCATAATTATTTCATACATGTCACTCATGTTTCATTGCATATCCCGGTACACCACCGGAGGCACTCATATAGAGTCATATTTTCTTCTAAGAATCGAGTTGTAATTGTTGAGTTGTAAGAAAAATAAAAGTGTGATGATCATCATTCTTTAGAGCATTGTCCCAACTGAGGAAAGGATGATGGAGACTATGATTCCCCCACAAGTCGGGATGAGACTCCGGACGAAAAATAGAAAAAAAGAAAAAAATGAAAAAAAAGAGGCCATAAAAAAGAGAAAAAGCCCAAATAAAAAAATGAGAGAAAAAGATAGAAGGGACAATGTTACTATCCTTTTATCACACTTGTGCTTCAAAGTAGCACCAAGATCTTCACGATAGAGAGTCTCTCATTTTGTCACTTTCATATACTAGTGGGAATTTTTCATTATAGAACTTGGCTTGTATATTCCGATGATGGGCTTCCTCAAATTGCCCTAGGTCTTTGTGAGCAAGCGAGTTGGATGCACACCCACTTAGTTTCTTTTGTTGAGCTTTCATATACTTATAGCTCTAGTGCATCCGTTGCATGGCAATCCCTACTCACTCACATTGATATCTCTTGATGGGCATCTCCATAGCCCGTTGATACGCCTAGTTGATGTGAGACTATATTCCCTCTTTTGTCTTCTCCACAACCACCATCCTATTCCACATATAGTGCTATATCCATGGCTCACGCTCATGTATTGCGTGAAGATTGAAAAAGTTTTGAAAATGTTAAAGTATGAAACAATTGCTTGGCTTGTCATCGGGGTTGTGCATGATTTAAATATTTTGTGTGGGGAAGATGGAGCATAGCCATACTATATGATTTTGTAGGGGATAACCTTCTTTGGCCATGTAATTTTGAGAAAACATAATTGCTTAGTTAGTATGCTTGAAGTATTATTATTTTTGTGTCAATATGAACTTTTGTCTTGAATCTTTCGGATCTGAATATTCATATCAAAATTAAGAATATTTACATTGAAATTATGCCAAAGTATTACTCCGCATCAAAAATTCGTTTTTTATCATTTACCTACTCGAGGACGAGCAGGAATTAAGCTTGGGGATGCCTGATACGTCTCCAACGTATCTATAATTTTTGATTGCTCCATGCTACTTTATCTAATGTTTTGGACTATATTGGGCTTTATTTTCCACTTTTATATTATTTTTGGGACTAACCTATTAACCGGAGGCCCAGCCGTAATTGCTGTTTTTGCCTATTTCAGTGTTTCGAAGAAACATAATATCAAACGGAGTCCAAACGGAATGAAACCTTCGGGAACGTGATTTTCTCACCGAACGTGATCCAGGAGACTTGGACCCTACTCCAAGCAGTGCCAGAGGCGGTCACGAGGGTGGAGGGCGCGCCCCCCTGGGCGCGCCTCCCTACCTCATGGGCCCCCTGATGCTCCATCGACGTACTCCTTCCTCCTATATATACCTACGTATCCCCAAACGATCAGAACAAGAGCAAAAAACCTAATTCCACCGCCGCAACCTTCTCAGATCCACGAGATCCCATCTTGGGGCCTGTTAGGAGCTCCACCGGAGGGGTCATCCACCACGGAGGGCTTGTACATCAACACCATAGCCCCTCCGATGAAGTGTGAGTAGTTTACTTCAGACCTTCGGGTCCATAGTTAGTAGCTATATGGCTTCTTCTCTCTTTTTGGATCTCAATACAATGTTCTCCCCCTCTCTTGTGGAGATCTATTCGATGTAATCTTCTTTTTACGGTGTGTTTGTTGAGACCGATGAATTGTGGGTTTATGATCCGGTACTATCTATGGAAAATATTTGATTCTTCTCTGAATTCTTTTATGTATGATTGAGTTATCTTTGCAAGTCTCTTTGAATTATCCGTTTGGTTTGGCCAACTAGATTGGTAGTTCTTGCAATGGGAGAAGTGCTTAGCTTTGGCTTCAATCTTGCGGTGTCCTTACCCAGTGACAGAACGGGTTGCAAGGCACGTATTGCATTGTTGCCATCGAGGATAACAAGATGGGGTTTTTATCATATTGCATGAATTTATCCCTCTACATCATGTCATCTTGCTTAAGGCGTTACTCTGTTTTTAACTTAATACTCTAGATGCATCTTTGGATAGCGGTCGATGACTGGAGTAATAGTAGTAGATGCAGAATCATTTTGATCTACTTGTCTCAGACGTGATGCCTATATACATGATCATTGCCTAGATATACTCATAACTATGCTCAATTCTGTCAATTGCTCAACAGTAATTTGTTCACCCACCGTAGAAAATCTATGCTCTTGAGAAAAGCCACTAGAGAAACCTATGGCCCCCGGGTCTATTCTCATTATATTAATCTCTTTCAATTTATTTACTTGCTTTGTTTTTACTTTGCCTTTTACTTTTCACATTGCATCTATCTATCAAAAATACCAAAAATATTATTTATCATCTCTATCAGATCTCACCCTCGTAAGTGACCGTGAAGGGATTGACAACCCCTAAGCGTTGGTTGCGAGTAGCTATCGTTTTGTGTAGGTACGAGGGACTTGTGCGTGGTCTCCTACTGGATTGATACCTTGGTTCTCAAAAACTGAGGGAAATACTTACGCTACTTTGCTGCATCATCCTCTCCTCTTTGGGGAAATCCAACGCAATGCTCAAGAGGTAGCAAGCAACTGGTGAGGGTATTGGTGTGTGGGGTATTGGAGAACACACCAGCAAGTTTGCAAACACTGGCTCCACTCGTTAATCTCCTTGTTCTTTGAGGGTAATTTTTTTGCTACCAGTCAAACCCAAAGCAAAGCCTGCAAGTGGCACCATGTTGCACATCCGAGTGAGCATAGGCTTACTAACTTTTGATAACGAAGGATAACCGACAAATTTATGGTCAACCCAAGGGGCTATAATTTTCAATATTTTATATGTTCGGACCAAAACAACATGTGAAAGGATTTTCTATATTTTCACATTAACACAGTGGTGTTAAATCTGAAAACAACACACAAAAACTTTGCTGGAATTAAATATGAAAATAGGAAAGACATGGAGTACAGGTCCAAAACTCCAAACATGCAGTACCAACTTCCAATAATTCATTTCAGTATAGGTAGAAATAAAAAGGAGTTTTGTGCACAATGCGCACCAGGAAGCATGTTGCAAAATCCGAGAAACATGTGACTAATCAGGACAAAAGATTTGTGATCCAAGGGCACAAGTTTCGGTTTCCATGTATTCCACTGAAACTGAGTTTCCGTTGGATACTTTCTCTATTGATATACCATATCTCATCTTCATGATCTTCCGGTCAAACGTTCTGATGCCTTCTTCAAGGAAAAAAGTATTCTGTAAAATATTAATCGTGAAATTCAGTTAGATAGTTAAAAAATCATAATGCAAAAGTCAACTTTGTACAATGTTAACCATGAAATTCAATGATATTTAATCACAACAGTGTTGTACCTTGATTGTTTTGTTATTTAAACTGTTAAATGTGTCAACTAGTTCATTCATTTTACCATGTCACCTTTTACTTTTTTCCTTGCCCTCTTAATTAAATTAAACTTATCTTCCCAATAAGTCATAGATGGAACTCATTTCATTGATGAATTGATGTATATACTAAGCTAGCATGCATATGTACTAAGTAGGACCAACTGTTATAAAGGTAAACTGGTGCTACTTCAAAACTTGGTGAGATAGTTGAATCATAATCACTCAAGCTTTATCTTCATTGATTTTTTATTGTTATGTTTGTTATTTAGTAGTTCATTTATTTTCCATCTTAAAGTTTACTACAAAATCATTTTTTGCTAGATCATATTAAGAAAATTGAACTACTTGTTTTCCATTTAACTAATGTTCAGTGTTTTCACGGTTGGCGATGGGCCATGTTAAAGAGTGTGATGGCCTAGGGCCCATCTCAAATAAGGGCCCAATACATCAATATATTATGAAAGTATGTTTGCAGAACATAAAACCATCAATAATAAAAAGTTAAAATGCATTTGCTGATGGATACCTAACTCCACCAGAATGAAGGGTCAAGAAGAAGCAATCATCTTAGACGATTGAAATCTCAAGGAGACGGGATCTACGAAGGCGGGATGGAGAGAATGGCTATAGCAAATAAAATTTCAGCGAGATTTGGTAAGGGCAACATTTTTGTATGCTCTTTTTCGATAGGAAGGAACAAAATAGATTATTTTAGATCAGGAATAGGAGAGATTATCATACGTGATTGACCTGAATTAATTGCATTATGCGTTACCAACATATGCGTTTTTTTTGAAACAGGCTTTCGCCCCGCTTTATAGATAAAGTATAAGTCCATACAACGACGTCCAAAACAAGGTCATAAAGGAAAAATGCTGGGGCCACAACACAGAGACGCCCAAAAGAACTGAAGAGAAACAGAAAAGGCCACCAGGGGCAAGCTATGAAGTTGTCAAGCGGTCAGTGAGTCGATGTGTGGTAGACACCAGAGCGTCCAGAAGGAGCTGAAGATGGTCACGATCCCTCTGCCTGGCGAGTGGATGCCAGTGCTGCAAGAAGGCAAGAAATTTGAAGAACGAGTCAGAAGCACGTCGCGGGAACACCCGCTCAATCACCATCTTGTTGCGAGTAGTCCAAAGAGTCCACATCATAGCCGCGAAGATGAGCCAGAACAGTCGGCGCTTACGGCCAACCTGAGTGGCCCTAACCTGTAGAAACTCTGCAAGGTCAAGGGACTCCCACTCCGGTCCTAGAGCCTCACGAACAAAGCACCAAAGTGCCTGCGTTGCTACGCACGAGAACAAAATGTGCGTTCCCGTTTCCGGGATGTGGCACAAAGGGCAAAGGCCATTGCCCGGACCCTGGCGTTTCAGCACCTCGGTCCCCGAAGGTAGACGATCTCGGAGAAGGTTCCATATGAAAATCTTAATCTTCAAGGGCATCGGCGCCTTCCACAATGGGGATAGCCACTGTAGAACCAGCACTCGGCATAGTGCCTGATAGGCGGAAACAGAGTTAGGGGCTGGGACAGAGGAAGAGGGACTCCTTCCCTCATTTCTGTCCATTCCCGAACCTCATCTAGTCCGAATGATCGGCGGAACGCAATGTTCCATCCCTCATCCAAAGCAATCATCAAAACAAGGATGGTCGGGTCGTCACAAATAGCAAAGAGCCTCGGGAACCGCAGGCGAAGAGGCTCATCCTCAAACCAAGGGTCCAACCAAAACTGGGTCCCAGACCCATTGCCAACTGAGAAACGCAAACACAGCCTGATCTCTTCTTTTATGGCCTGAATAAACTTTCAGAACTGGGACCCGACCGAGAGAGAGGAAGCCAAGAGGGGTTGACCCTGCAAGTACTTGGCCTCCATCAGCTGCAGCCACAAACCCCCATCTCCCCTAAAGATCCGCCAAACCAAACGCAGCATCGGTATAGCGTTCATCCGGCGAGACGCAGGGATGCCTGTGCCACCTCGGTCCTTAAGGTGCAGATGTCAGCCCACTTCATCATATGGTACTTGGGCCGACCATCCGCTGCCTGCCAGAAGAACCAACATATGCGTTACTAAAGATTCTTTGTTAGGAAGGAATTGGAGAGATTGATTAGCCTGAATTAATTGTGGTACGACGTTACCAAATACTAAATGATAGGTTACCAAATAAGAGACGAAAATTTATTGAATTACCAATGATTGATTGGAGAGAAAAATTTTTGGAACGGGAGTGGGACGAAACGTAAGACAGGAGAAGGAACCTTACATTTCTTTTAGGTAGCATACAATGTATATAAAGTTTTTACGTCGCTTACATAGAACGTGGTAGTAGGGACATGGCTTCATGAGCCGGCCCACTCGCTCATGCCGTGCAATTCATATACAGGGATCAACGTATACATTTTTGCCAAAGATCATTATTACTCTTTACGCATTAGTGAAAGGGGTGTGCCAATTTTGCTTTAAAAAAAGGATTGGGCCAAAGCGGGGCTCATACAAAATTGTGATTCTGTGTCATAGATTTTTCTGCCCTAAAATGTACTAATGTGACTCCTATAGGGGCTGGCCTATTGCTAAATAAAGTAATATCTCCTCGGGATATCTTCTTCAAAAAGTAGTTTAGTCCCATTTGCTACAGCTTGAAGCAGTCCTAGGGGCCAGAGTATTCAGGACTGATACTTTGTTGTATCGCGCAGATATTTCTCTTTCTAACCAAATAATTACAAGTACATCTATTGTTATTCCCAAAAGCATGTGGTAGGAGGGACATGGCTTGATGAGGCCCGTCGCTCACGTCTGTGCAATTCGTATACTGTGTTCTGCGTATACGTTCTGTCAAAGGTTCATATTGTCCTTTATACCTTTATTAGTGAGGGGCGTGGGGCTTGTGCAAAATTGTGATTTTGTTTCCAGCCTTACAGACTAATGATTGTGTATCTCTTGCTTTTTTTGACTATGTCTGTCAAGTATCAAACGTCTGGTGATTTCAGAGGAGAAATCCCTTCATTGAAGACTAGTTACTCGAGGAGTATGCGAGACTGTACCGTCGGCTGCCTGCTGGTATCCGGGTCGGGGCTGCCTGCTGAGACGCTGCCGTCGCCTCCCCTTGGTTCTCGCCCCTGTTCAAGAATTAATCCGATTAACCAGTTAACTTGTCGATTAATCCCTACTCATAGGGTCACCGAGTAGCCGATAAACCGAAAAATCGTCCGATTAATTGGTTAAATGGCCGATTAACTTGCCGATTAGCCGATTAATCCCCTACTCTCTAGCCAACCGAGCAGCTACCAGTTAACGATTTCCTCAACAATGGTTCTCGCCGAACCTGTTTCTCACATCGTCCAGAAACTCGGTCAGCACCGGATCCTGGATCGTCGACTCCTACACGCAGCAGACTACCTCGACGCCCACCTTGCCCAAAGAATAAGGGCGCTGCCCTCGTCTAACAAGACGGTGAAACGGCACGCGCACCTATCAGGACCCCGATTCCAAGTCACATTGTTCTAGCCGGTAACACTTCATATCACTTTGAGGCCTCACGCACGGTATTCCCACGGGTGTTGCCTTACCATGGCTCGGGACCGTTTGCGCCTTTTGGCTCACGTATATGATAGTGTCGCTAGCATCCATATGACAGAGAACCCGGGCCGACATGGCTAGTCGTGAACCCAAAGCGGCACTAACCCATGGGGACAGGCATACATGAATCACATCGAGCATGTCGGTCAGCAGCGTGTGAATCCGGGCTGTAGCACTGGGCTGTAGCAGGCTAGGCAGGACTCCAGATGTCACCGCGTGACATTTCCCCGAAGGGACAGACACAGGAACGAAGTGAAACACATGCCGGCCAGTGAAGTGTCCAGAGCAGTAGTGCTGAGCTAGCAGGGCTCCGGTGAACCGGGCTGTAGCGGACTACTATGGCTCAAGGAAGCACTGGACTACATTTCCCCATAAGAGAGGCTACCAAGGATAAACAACTAGATTGTCGGATCCCACACATACGAAGCATTTCAAACATACACACAATATGCTCGATATGTGTAAATACAACATGGCATCACAACATAACTCTACGACTCAAGTATTTATTCATTAGGCTCCGAGGAGCGAGATATTGCAAACATGGGTCTCATGACACAACATATAGAGCATACAAGCAACAAGCACAACCGGAAGCTTAACATGTCTGAGTACAGACATCTACAAATGAAAAAGGCTGAGAAGCCTGACTATCTACCAGATCCTGCTGAGGGCACAAGATCGTAGCTGAGGTAACAAGATAAACGTCGAAGTCCACGCGGAGCTACTAGCGAGACTGACGTCTCTCTGCAAAACATAAAATAAGCAAACGTGAGTACAAATGTACTCAACAAGACTTACATCAGAACTAACTACATATGCATCATTATCAACAAAAGGGGGTGGTGGAGTATGACTGCAGCAAGCCAGCTTTGACTCGGTGGCTATCCTACACTACATTTGCAAGTAACTCTTTTGAGGTGGCGCACACGAGTCCACATATTCACCATATCAATACACCACTATGGATCCATTTCCCTCTCCCTACGAGAACGCCATCCATAGCACTCACGCTTATCCTGCGCATTTTAGAGTATCCACTTTCACTTGTCTATGAACTGTACAGGCAACACAGAAGTCCTTTACCGCGGACATGGCTATTCGAATAGATTATTTATAACCCTGTAGGGGTGTACTTCTTCACACACACTGTCGCAACTTACCAGCATGTACACGTCGTGTATCTCGGCAACCTTCAAGCGGAAGCCTGGCGAGGGAGTCGGCCACGACCTGACTAACCACACAAGTCTCTCATCCAGGTTTATCGCCTATTCGGGTTCCATCCGCAAGGAGATCCGGCCGGGGTGTCGCTCACGGCCCCAAACGATGTGAGCAGGGTTCCCGAGACACCAAACGGGCGCCCGGTACACCGTGCCACGGTGTATCTACCGCAACATAGCCCACCCCTAGGGTCAGCGCTACGCACGGCCCCCAACACATATCCTACAAACGCCAGAAACTAGTTGCAACTCCTGGACAGAGATCGAGTTGTGTGGTAGTAACTGTTTCATGGATCACAAACACAGAACTCAGTTCCTGAGGACGACTGCAATGAGACAACCCACCATGTACTCCTACATGGCCTCTCACCGCTACCTTTACCAAATCGTGTTCACACACTTAGCTCACACACCGTAGGACATGTTCACACACCTCGATTCATCCTCGATGAATCGGACCTGACTCAACTCTAAGCAAAGAGTGCATGACAAACAAGCATTAATGAGTAGGCACAACAGGCTCAAACAACTCCTACTCATGCTAGTGGGTTTCATCTATTTACTGTGGAATGACAGGTCATGCAGAGGATAAAGGGGTTCAGCTACCGCAGCAAGTAACGGATGAATCGTTGTTGTCCTATTGCAGTAAAAGAGAGAAGGAGCGAGAGAGTGGGATTATATCGGAATGACCAAGGGGGTTTTACTTGCCTGATACTTCTGAAGATAATATAGTTCTTCATCGGTGTCATCGAACTCATCGTCGGTACGTCGTTTACTGAGAGGGGCCAAACACCGGCAACAGAGAAGGAACACAATCAATGTAATGCAACAATATGAAGCATGATCATGACATGGCAATATGCTGTGATTTGGGTTAATGCAACAGCAAGTCATTTTGATTGAAGTGGAATTCAAAACTACATGAAATCCCAACTCCAAAACTATTATCAAAGTTGCCCTATTCATGTCTCATCCTAAACAGTGAAGTTAACTTGATCAAACATGCATGAAAATGGTATAGATGGATAGATTGCATTTTTTGATCATTTTTCATATATAAATTATTTTATTTGCAGTTACGGTTGAATTTCTATGATTTTTATAAGTTTAGACTATTTTCTGAATTTCTAAACCTTTTCTGATTTAAATTAATTCCAGAAACGTTTACTGCGTTAGCACTAGGTCATCTTGGCCGACGTCCACCGGTCAACAGGGCGGTCAAGGTCAAATATGACCTGTGGGACCCACATGTCAGCTGCTCAGGGCACTAACTAATCATGATTAGCGCCTAATCTAATGACGTCCACGTCGGCAGCCGCCGGGGTTAGTCGCCGCGACACGAGCCTGGCGCAGCTCGCCGGAGTGGCGCTAGAGGCTATGGCGTGCCGCGCTGAGGGCACCAGGGGGAGCCCTCGCTCGCCCCCATCCAGGGGTGCACGCAGCTGGGCGCAGGGAGGCCGGGGTCGATGGCCGCGACCACTTGGGCGGCGGCCGGAGCACGGGGTTGGCCTGGAGGGCTGCAGTGCACGGTAGGAGGTGCGGGTGATGGATTTGGCTTGCTGGGGAGCTTCTGAGCACGTTAACGAGCTCGGACGCGGGCGACAACAGTTATGGTCGCGGCGACGTCATGGTCGGCGGCGGCAAGCTCGGGAGCTAACGGGAGCGGTAGCTACGGCACGTATCCGACGAGGGAAACAGAGGGGAAAGGTAGCACGGCTCACGGTGGTTCGACGAGGAGGCTCAGCGGGCTCGGGGAGGACCGGTAGGCGGTGAATCGTCAATTAAGTCCGGCGAGCAGATGCGGCGGTGACGAGCTCGAGGGCGACATTTCGGGGCGCCCGCGGTCGCGTGCTTCAGCAGAGAGGTCGAGGGTGATGCAGGGAACCTCCTGGATATGGTGGTTCAGCGAGGCGGAGGCAGTGGCTGCGAGAACTGCGGTGGCCTACTCGTGGCGGCTTCGGCATCGAGGGCGAGAAGCGCTGGGACGAGGGAAAGTGAGCAGAGAGGGATGGCTCGATGCGGATGGCAGAGGAGAAGTCGCCCGCGTCGTCGACGTGTCTCAGGAGGCAGCCGAGCAAATTGCTTTGCGTGGCGTGATGGCGCTTGTGCGTCGAGCACACGCGCGCTGTCTACTGGCGCGGTGGATAAGATGATTGGCAGGTGGGCTGCACAGAAGCGGGCCGACTAAATGGGCTGCGGTAAGTTAGGTGGGTTTCTTTCTCTCTCCGTCTTTCTACTTTTGTTTCTGTTTTCTAGTTTTCGTCTGTAGTTTTAAGCTTAGGAAAAAATACCAAGGCATTTTCTAAAATCCTGAAAATATTCATGGACACTTGCTGAATTATTTCAGTGGCCCAAAAATAGTTCCAGCATTATTTGAACATTTAAATTATTTATAGTATTTAAATGCCCAAAGTCAAATACAATAAGATTTAATTCAAAAATCCAAAATGGCCTAGAAATATGTGCTTCATTTTTGGCAGAGGTTTTTCACCTTTATCAAAAATCTTGAACTTTTCTAAAGGGCATTAGGGTTCTTTGAAAATATTTTTATTGAACCTAGTTGAATTCATTTGGTGCTAGGGTTTGGTCATCCCCATTTCAAAATTCAAAAATTAAACATGATGCAACACCTGACTAGCTAGTCTAGGTAATACCAGAACTAGGGATGTGACAGCACCGCTCCACGCTGTCCACGGTGCCGTGCGCTGCCTTCTCCACCTACATATTTGGTCTGCGCCTATTACTACTCAAGCATATGCGTGTGTTGACGAACGTACTGAACAGGGCGCGACGAGGAGGACTTACGGTTTCGAGGACGGCGTCATAGTACTTGAGCTCGTCGGCATCGCCGTAGATATCGTGACGCGAGGCGAGCCGGTCGTCCGGGCGGAGGTCGCCGCAGTGGGCGTCGTTGAGGGCCGGGCTTTCCGGCGGAACCTGGCGCCAAGCGCGTCCACGCCGCCCGGGATGCGAGGTCAGCCCTGGATCGTACCACTCGTTCGCATCCTCGAGGAAATTCTCGAACTTGACGCAGCGGCCGTCCTGCACCACCGCAGCGTGCGGGTACCACGCTTCGTCGGACCGCGCGTTACTCCATTCCGGGTCGTGGGCGGCGCGGCGTCGGCGCCGGCGCTACGGTGGCCTGCCGCTTTTGCGACTTCGGCATTTCCGCGGTACTGTGGAGTGGCGGTGCTCGGGGTAGTCCGTGGGATTTGGGCCCTCGAGAGGACATGGTGGCTGGTTTCCCGATGCTTTATACCCTCCAGATTCCGGTAATCTTTCTAGGTTTTAGGTTTTTGGATTTGGTCGGAATAATGTGCATAGACGCCCCTCAATCAAAACATAATCATACTGTGCAAATACAAAAGGGGATAATTATATTAGGAATATCTCTTCAAATTGCCTAGAGGTTGTTTTGACCAAGATAATCACATTTCAGATTACACACTAGTTTTATAAACTACTCCCTCCGTTCCAAAATAGATGACTCAAGTTTGTACTAACTTTAGTACAATGTTGAGTCATCTATTTTGGAACGGAGGGAGTAAGATTTAAACCCATTACTAATGGGAAAAGCTTACCTTCAACCGGCGGATCGCGTGGCCCATCCGTTGGCTCCGTGCCCGTCAGATCGTCAGCTGATCAGACGGCCGAGAGCAACCCCACTCCCATCTCTGTGTACACACCGTTTCTGCAACTGAGCAGTTGTTTCGGAAAGGAGAATTTGCAAATTTCTGGCCCTTTTTTATAGCGGCGGTGACTTGCGGCTGGAGGGCTATGGAGGCGAGGGATCTCGTCGGATCCGACGAGGATGGGGCGCGGGCAGGAGGTAGGGACGTCCGGGAGCCGCGAGGGGTGGCGACACATGCGGCTAGGAAGGCGACGATGGCGAGGATTCCAGCCGGATCTTGTCGGATTCGACGAGGATGAGCCGCGGGTAGGAGGTGGGGACGCCTGGGAGCGGTGGGGGCTCATCTCGGCGAGGTCCGGTGGGGTTGACGGCGAGCGTCATAGCAAGGACCTGCAACGGCAGCGGCCCACAATGCTCCTTCAGCAGAGCATGTTTTCTAAACAAAGCTCTTGTTGCGATAGTAAGCTGTGTTTCTGAAACAATGCTCTTGTTGTAAAGAGGAACCATACACAGAGCTTTTGACAACCTTATCAATGTTTCTGAAACAAAGCTCTATTTGCAATTGATGTTCCTGAAACAAAGCTCTTTGTTGCAATAGTCACCGTTGTTTACGAAACAACACTCTTGTTGCGTAAACGGGATAGTATGTTGAGCATCTTATATAAATGACGGTTTGCGAGACGGTGGATCTTTTAAAAGATCCGGATGCGTGTATGGGTTTTCGTTTCAAAGGTGTGCTTATTTGGGCACCTATTGATATGGGAAATGCTTTAGTATCATACTCTCCATCCATCCGTAAATACTTATTGAAGAAATGGATGTATCACTACTAGGAAAATCCTATACAGACGAGTTACTAGTAGCGAGGGTTAAAAACCCTCGCCATCGCTATTTACCAAAGAGCGCAGGTTTTTAAACCTCATTGCTACTAAGTTGATAGCGATGGCGGGTTTTAACCCTCGCTACTACTAAGCGGTCTCTATTGTGCCCCGGGACATGCCATAGTAGTAGCGCGGGTTTTAAAACCTCGCTACTACTAAGTTTGATAGCGATAGCGTTGGTTTTAGCCCTCGCTACTACTAAGTGGTGCCATAGTAGTAGCGAGGGGTAAAAACCGCTACTACTAAAGGTCCCATTTTCAAACTCTACCCCCCACGTGGATCGCCTTTTCAGTTTTAAAAAATAAAAGAAAATGATGAAAATGTCAAAAAATAAAAGAAAATAAGTTTCCCATGTGATATGTGGTCTAGTTGTTGGGAAAATTTGCAAATATGAATTTCGACTTTATTTGCAAAATCTCTCGAGAATTTGTAAAAATGGGCATAACTTTTGCATACTAACTCGGATGAAAAAGTTTTTTATATGAAAAATCATCTACTCAAAAAGTTACACCCAAATTTAACCAAGGGAACCCTGTTAAACATTTTCAAAATCCTCAAAAACCAAACAGAAAAAAAGTTACGGGGCTTTTAAGATCTAGAGTGGAAAAAATCGTAAAAATTTCAAACTGTGTGGTCAAACTGTGGTCAAACAATGGTCAAACTAATTATTCTAGAATATTTGTGTTACTAAATAATATTTTTTGTTTTTTTGAATTTTGGTCAAATCTGGTCAAACTATGGCCAAACTGTGGTCAAACTGTAGTCAAACTGTGGTCAAACTGTGGTCAAACTGTGGTCAAACTAATTATTCAAGAAATATTAGTGTTACTAATTTTTAGAACAATAGTTTCAAACTCAAATAGTGAAATGTGTGACTTCATGCTCAAGCTAAATTCCTGAGGTTAATAGGATTGACATCTTACTATTGTCAGGAAAACAACAAGTGCACACTTGGAAACGAGGGAGAATAGAACCCGAAAGTTAAGCGTGCTCAAGCTGGAGTAGTGAGAGGATGGGTGACCGTCCGGGAAGTAAGATGATTTGGAATGATGAGGGGTGATTAGAGATTAAATTGAGCAGCGATGAGGGGTGATTAGAGATTTGAGGTTAAAATAATTCAGAAATTTGAAAATTAGGGAAAAATATCGAAATATTTTTTTGAAAAAATTCAAAAAAAACCCACGCTGGTAGTAGTAGCGCGGGTTTTTACCCACGCTACTACTCTTGAAGGACATAGTAGTAGCCTGGTGGCACACCGCCATCTTGCTATATCGTTAGTCAGAAGCGCCCTATTAGTAGCGCCGGCCCCCGCGCTACTAATAGGCCCAAAACCCGCGCTGCTGCTAGGCTTTTCCCTAGTAGTGTATCTACACGTACTTTAGATCTAAATACATTCATTTTTATTCAGTTCTCCGACAGGTATTTCCAGAGAGGGAGTAGATGCTAAGAAGAACATGTTCCCGTCATTATTTGTTTCATAATAAGGAAAAATAGCTTGTGTCTCACACAATTGCGCAGGAAACTTCATTCGTAATATCTAATTTGTGTGGACTCGATCACACGGGTATATTCCAATCAATCATGTTACAATTAGCAAATTAACTGTGAGATGTTGTTTTTGTACTTGAAATATGATCAGTTCAGATAAAGAATGGTTTATGGGATGTTGGTTCGTCATTTCTATAACATATTGGCTCGACAACATGGCATTGAAGTTTTTTTTAGAGAAAAGACATTAGTTGAGCCTTGAGAAAAGGCTCAACCTAGTCCAGCTTTGAATTAACAAAGCCATCAACCGGCTAGGATTACAGACACGGGCAACAAATATGAAACAAAAAAACAACACGACTGGATAAACATGTGCTAAGAGCATCTCCAGCCGTTGGCCCCCGAGGGGGTGCCTAAAATCACCGCCTAGGGGTGAGCCGGTGCAAAAAATGGCCCTGGGAACGAGTTGGTCGCCAGCCGCCCGGCCCAGGACCGCCCCAGGCGCGTTTAAAAAAGGCAAAAATATAGCAAAGTTCGGCAATGTTTGGGGAAATTCGGCATATATTACATAATAGTTGCGGATTTTTATTGCATAATATATCTAATTAAAAAAGAAACTGTCTAAACATGGAGTAGTCGCTGTTGTCGCCGCCATCCTCGCTGCCGCCATAGTCGTCGGGCTTCTCCTTGACGTGGCCGTCCATGGTGGACCCCTGACCGGCGTCGCCAACGCGAACTAGTGGCGGCGGCGCGTCGTCGTCGTCGTTGTCCTCGATGACGATGACTCCTCCTTCGTCGCGGTCCCGGTGGAGCTGCGCGAATTGCCGCAGGGCGGCGCACTGGCGCTCCCTTGCCATCTTCAGGAAGTCCTCGCGCACCCATTCCAGGGCCGTGTCATCGTCGAGCTCGACGTCGCCGCCGTGCTCCGTCTTCACCGCGGGGAGGCCCGGCTCCGTCTTCACCGACGCCAGCCCCGGTTCCGTCTTTGTGACACTCCAAAAATTATTAGTTGGTTTTCATCAAAAACTTTGTTCGTTTTGAAGAAGGTCATTTAAACCCTTCCAAAAATCTCTCTCTCAAAATTTTCCCCTTTGGCAAAGGATTTTATTTTGGCATCTTTTTCAACCCTGGTGTTGGTTATTAAAAACCTTTCTTCTGTCTATCCCCTTCTCAAATTTAATTCTTGGAATTTATTTTCTTTTGAAAGTAAACCCTAGGAGTTTTGGGTCTTCTCTAATATTGAAACCACCCATGGTTTTACCATGCCTCTTGTGCTAAATCCTTTCAAAACCCCTCCTTCCACTTTGGGGGCAGTCCAAATATTATGTCCCAACAAGTCCAACTCATTTTTGGATTTTATTTCATTTATTTCTTTCCCCAAAACGATTCTGTCCATTATTTTGAGCCTAGGTGATTTGCAAAGAAAGTACCTAATTGCCTTTGTACTTTGATCTCAAACCAACTCCTCTGGATAGTCCCTAGCACCCACAACCTAGAACCATCAAGATCCACTCTTCTTCTCTTCAAAATTTTCAAGTTTTAGCTTCAAATTTGGTGAAATTCATATCTCCTCTTCTCCAAAAATTCCACCAAAATTCAGGCAACCCCCAGTTGCAATGAGAGGCCACCCCACCAAAAATCTGCTCAAGGAGAACCTCCCACATACAAAAATCATTCTGTCGAACACTTGGCCGACACTGTTACCTTGCACTTTCAGAGAGATTCAGAGATTTAGAAAGTTCAGTGTCGTTTCTTCGCCGAGTTCTCACCTGTCAACAAGGCGCCTGGCGCGTTGCGCACGCCCTCCTCCTCGGCGAGCGCCAGACGCCTCCCTTAGACGGGTCGGCGTCGGTGGTGGCGAGTCTCGCGGCGTTGCAGATTCTGGCGGTGGTTGCGCCACCCGTGGCGGCCAGCGAGGGCTCGAGCCAGCTCGCTGCGCCACCCGGCGCCGCCCATCGCTCCCTGGCCCTCCGCGTGGCTCATGCATGCCAGCGCACTCCCGCTGCACCGTCGTCGTGGCCCGGCAAGCACAGGGCACGCCCTCTGCCGCCGACGGGCCCGCGCCGCCCCGTTCCGTCGAACCCACCCCAAAGCTTCTAATCCAAGCTCGTTTAGTGCCTAAATGGAGCCAGTGGACCTCCATGATGACGCTCAACCACTAAACCACCGCGACCAAGCCCTGCGCCACCGTAACCTTCGCCGGAGAACTCCTTTCACGGCCATCACCTCGGATCGCCTATAAAAAGGGGCCCCGAGCTCGCCCTCGACCACGCACCACCTCTGCACCTCACCAACACTCCACCAGGCCACTAGGAGGACCTCGAGGAGGTCTCCTCTCCCAACTCCGCCCGCCCCGTTCCGCCTCGGCCTCCACCTCGATTCACTCCGGTGAAGCCGTCCCGGCGCCCAAACCTCGTCAGCAATCCCCTCGAGCACCCAGAAGTCTAACCCCCACTTCAATTTGCCCTTCGCAGCACTCTCCGGCGAGATCCAACTCCACCCGAACCGCCGTCCACCGAAGCAAGGGCCGCCATCGACGTGGTGCTCGCCGGCGACCACCACCACCACCCACCGACGCGGAAGGATGCACTGAGCACGGAGGTACCACTCGATCCCCCTGCCTCGCCGTGGATCGTCACCGGCGACCACCGCAGCTCTCGGGCGCCGACGAGCTCCGTCTCCCTGTTTGAAATTTCAAACCTGACGGGTGGGACCCGCCTGTCAGTATCTCATTTCTTTTTAAAACGAACCGTTTTCTGAAAGCGTATTCTGGCAAAATGCGCTTTCCAGTCTGAATCGTTTTCTAGACTTTTCGCTTAGCCCCACAGGAAGTTTCGTTTCATTGTGAAAGGTCCTTGGACCAAAACACTTATAACTTTTAAACAGAAAAGGATTTTTGAGTGATTCTTTTCTGCCCTCTTCAAAATTTTGTCTAGTTTTTTTATCAGAGTTATTTGAAAAATATTTGGTATATTTCTGTACACCTCACGGTATTTACAATTGCGCGTGTATTTTTGTATACCGTAGATACCGAAGGAGGTGACGAAACCGCAAACTTCACCGAGCTAGGCCCCGACTACTCCGAACCAGGCAAGAATGTTTGAAATTTTGATATGATGAGTGTTTTGGCATGTTTGCATTAAGTAGTTGCATGGCATGATCATGAGCACCTCGATGAATGTTATATTACATGCAAAGTGGAGACAAGTGAGTTTCGAAAATCCATAAGATATTGGATACGAGTTTGCATGGCCATGTGATGGCGTAAGAATGGGTAAGATGGCAGTGTTGTAGCATGCCAGTCTTATGCCTGACTGTTTGACCAGTGTCAACATGAATCGGTCCAGTTTCCATCTGTTTCCCTCCTGTACTACCACATGTTTTTCCGCAAGGAAATATGGCTTAGTAAGTTGCAAACCGCTTTCTGGTACACACGAAATCGAGAGGCCGGGATGTGGGTTCCATGGCCCTGGATTAAAGCCTATCATCCGGTCAGGGGGCATGGGTGTTTCCGGTTGGGACCGAGAGGGGGGCACCCCTTAGAGCGCGCGTATATAAATTTGATCCCATGCTATTCGAGATTGTGATCTCCCCGTCTCAAAGTTTTTCTTGAACACTGTCCAGGGTGATTCCTGGCAACGTAAGGTGGGATGGGTGTGTACTGGTTAGATGTGTTTTCTTCCGAAATACCGTAAACGGAACAAGTCCTTGTGACTACGGAAACCCGTTGGCTGTGGGAAATTTAGTACAAGCTCTGCAGAGTCAAAAATCTTTGAAAGTACCGTGCTCATTATCTTCCGTCCAGTGTCAGTCTCGGTGACAGAAACTCCTGAGAACCACATGAGTGTTAAGTCCGATTAAATGTTTATTTCATGTGGATGAACTAACCCGTTTATTATCGTGTGTTGAATATTTTCCTATGAGCACTATTTCTTGCAAGTTAACAGATATGAAAAGTGAATTTCAAGCCCTTTCTGCGATGTCGCTCAGACGTCCGATCATGCATTCTTATTACTTACTTTTGATATAATCCCTTTCGCGATGTCGCTCAGACGTCCGACTGCAACCTGTTATTATTTACTTTTGATATAAGCCCTTTCTGCGATGTCGCTCAGACGTCCGATCGCTGCATTGTTATTACTTACTTTTGATATAAGCCCTTTACGTGATGTCGCCGACGTCATTGCGGCATTGTTATTACTTACTTTGATATAAGCCCTTTCTGTGATGTCGCTCAGACGTCCGACTGCGGCATTATTATCATTTACATTTGATATAAGCCCTTTTTGCGATGTCGCTCCGATGTCCGACTGCGGCATTGTTGTCATTTACTTTCAATATAAGCCCTTTCTGTGATGTCGCCCTGACGTCCGATTATGGCACGCATGTCTCTTACTTTCAATATAAGCCCTTTATGTGGTGTCACTCAGACGCCTGACTGTGCCATGATTTATTTATTTGTTCACCCTTCGAGGCGTCGCTTCTGACACCCGATCGGTTTTCAGTTATTTTTACTACCACCTGACTTCCTTCTTACTAATTAATGTCGTGTTACTTCCTCTTTTGGATGTACCATACTAATTGCTGATGACGCATTCATGCATGCATTTGTTATATCTTATGTCCGAACTGTCTTGCGAGTACTTTCAATGTACTCACCTGGCTTGTTGATTTGGCCAGATGCTGACGAAGGCGATCTCATGGATGAAGAGTTCGATAGCGAGTCCGACGCCTAGAGGAATCCCAGTCAGTCTCGTGCGACCCTGCTTTTGGTCACTGTGTTATATCCGCTTCTGCTACCCAAATAATTTCATCGAGCCTCACCTCGACGCTCGATGATCTGCCAGTGTACGAGTCATTTTATCCACTCCACTGTGATATTCCACCACCACTTTATCCTCGAGTCAGTAGAATGCCACCCCATTCCATTGTGTCATATCCGCCATTATGTATAATTATTGGCGTGCTTGTAATAAATGGTTGAGCACCCCATTTCGACCACGTAATATATTCTAATGCTACTGGCTTATTGTATCAAGATTTTGTCTACCAGTCAGGAGGATTTTTTTCTCGTACTGGACTCAAAAGGTCGGTTTCTCAATAAACATTTTATTGGAAAACCGGTCGTGACAAGCTTGGTACCAGAGCCAGGCTGACTGTAGGAGGCCACTAGGTGCGATCGCTAATCGGTTATTAGCATAATAGAGCTAATTCATATTTTTACAAATGTAGTCAATTTCTGACAGTCAGCATAAATTTATGATCTGACCACTCAGAATTTTTGCCTACTTTTGTAGATAGCTAGCAACGACTGCGAGTCACAGATGTTCGCCAACATGCCTAATGGGTTTGTCAAGCTTCTCTTCTTCATCGTCCAAGTTGCGATGGGGCCATCTGTGCGCCCAGTCTTCACACTCTCTCAGCAAAAGGTCAACGACAGCCTAACCATGCACCAGGCCGCGGTGCAATTCAAGGGAGGGCGTGTTGAGTTACGCTGTTTCCGGTTCTTGGGGAGAGCCATGCCTACGGAGAAGCATGCGATGCAGATGGCAGCCCGTGAGGCGATAGCTCGTCTCAGGGATGTCCTTCCTTCGACGAGGACTCGTCGTTACCGCTACCTTCCATGTCACATGCCATACACCTATCACTACGCGTTCTCTTTCCCCAGAGGAGAACGAGACGAGGCTTTTGAGATGCTTATCGAGTATCTCCGGGCTATGGAGGCAGCCTTCGACAACCTGGTGGACGACCTTGTGGCTGCTCGCATGGACTCAGTCCATGGCTGTGCCGCCAACAGGAGGGAGCTCCTTCACACCGCACCGCCATTGACTTTCGTCTTGTCATCGGCATCTTTTGCACCTACTACTCTCGCCACTACTCGTCGCATGCTTACCACTGAGGAGTTCAACCAAGTCATTGCACCTACTCCAGTTCGTTCTGCACCACCCCTTGCGCCCACTCCTATTCGTGTTGTCCCGCATAGGGCGCCAGCTCCTCCAACTCAGCGCAGCACTTCACGTCTGGAGCCTATTAGCGAGGAGGAGGTTGAGTCCCCAGCCTCACTGCGCCTCACCCTCGGCAGGCCAAGGGAAATCCTTACCATCTCGACTAAGTACGCTTAGCCGCCATGTGATGTCTTGACTAAATGCGATATGTTTATATGTACATAGGCTGTGAGAAGTAGCTTGTTTGCGCATCATGTAGGAAATGGGAGAAGTGCACTAGCCTAAATAACGTGTCAGGTATATGTACGCATATCCTGAGTGATGTATTGTATAATTACTACTTGCGTGTAAGATATGTAATGAGCAGTCCTTCTCCGCGCGCAAACGTTTATTCTCTAAAAAAAATCTTGGAGCATTTAAGACTTTTTCTGTCTTCATGAATTAATTGACTTTTGCAACTCAATTTCTTTTCTTATGAGTTTTACAAAATATATCCCCAGAGTGAACAATGTCTCGTCCTTGGACGCGCTCCATGCCAACTCCGCCAGAGCAAAATTATGGCACACAACCAAGCAACAATTTCACACAGGGCAGTCAAGTCAACAGGACGGTGAAACAACACTTTCCCAAATGTGTCGCCTTTATGAGCAAAGTCAGCAACAACATCAGGAAATGATGAACCAAGTCATCAATATGGGTAATCACCGTGGACGATATCGGCAGCAATCAAAGTTATCTCGAGCTACGTAAGACGGCGTCCCCAAACATTTTCTCATACTGACAAACCTCTTGAGGCCGAGGACTGGCTTCGAGACATGGAAAGAAAATTAATTATTTCCCAATGTTCAGATCTTGAGAAAGTGCTATATGCACCGCACTATCTCACTGGAGCAGCTGCATCATGGTGGGAAAATTTCCTGCACATGCACCCCAACGAAAATAATATAACCTGGGAGGAGTTCAAAGAAGGCTTTCGTGGAGCACATATTCCTAAAAGTCTTATGAAGATAAAAAAGAGAGAATTTGACGACCTCAAGCAAAGGACCATGACAGTGTCAGAATACAACAGTCAGTTTACTCTGTTGTCTCGCTACGCCAACGAGGAGCGTATGTCTGAAAGCAAGAAGATGGAAAAATTCCTAGACGGTCTGGCGCCCGCGCTTAAATGCCAGCTGGTTGTGCACACCTTCCCAGATTTTAAAACGCTGGTGGATAAGGCCATTACCTTGGAAAATGAGAGACGCAGCTTGGAAGATTTCCGCAAGCGAAAAAGGGACCAGACTAATCATGCTCGCAACCACCGCAGCAAGACAGATTTTCAGAAAGGTGGGACACCCAAACCCACGACAAACGTCTCACGCCTAATCAAGAATTTCCATGCAAGGGACAAGGAGTTCACATACCGCCCAGGCGTTACTTGCTATGCTTGTGGAGAAGAAGGGCACTATGCCAAGCAGTGCCCCAAGCCAAGGAACTCGACCCCAAAGCCGAACAACGGAGGCAATAATTCGGCGCCAAAGCGCAACAATTTCAACCCAAATAACAACCACAGGAAGGGTCATCTGAACCACGTGACCAAAGAGGAAGCACAGAATGCCCCAGATATCATACTTGGTACGTTTCCTGTCAACACAATACCTGCCATGGTTTTGTTTGATTCTGGAGCTTCTCACTCATTAATTTCGAAAAGTTTTGCCTTGCAAAATAATTTTTCGATGCTTCCCTTGGAAAAATCTATGATCGTGAAGTCCCCTGGGATTAAGCAAGTTACCCAGTGTTATTGCCAAGGTGTGGTTATTGAGTTTGAAGGGTTGAAGTTTCACGCCAATCTTATTGTGTTGGAAAATAAAGGACTGGATGTCATCTTAGGGATGGATTGGTTGACCACCAACAAAGGTTTTATTGACTGCTTCAACCGGAACGTAATTCTCACACACCACCACGAGAAGACAATAAAAGTTTCAGCCAAAGAAAGAAAAATATCCCGGCAACCAAGATTGAACAAGGTGGATATTTCTGAATTAAGCAAGGTTCGATGGTGTGTGAATTTCGCACGTATTTCCGAAGAACTACGGGCATGCCACTGCATCGAGAGATAGAATTCAGCATTGAGCTAGCACCGGAACCGCCCCCATATACAAGAAACCATACAAAATGGCACCATCCGAATTGGTAGAACTGAAGAAGCAAATAAAAGAATTCTTGGACAAAGGATATATACGAGCCAGCTCCTCACCTTGGGGTTCACCAATTTTATTTGCCAAAAAGAAGGATGGAACTCTGAGATTGTGTATAGACTATAGAGCGCTTAACATGGTCACAATCAAGAACAAATACCCGATGCCACGGATAATTGATTTCTTTTATCAGCTCGCTCAGGCCAAGGTATTCTCAAAAATTGACTTGAGGTCGGGATACCATCAATTAAAGGTACGAATAGAAGATATTCCCAAGACGGCATTCACCTCCAGATACGGATTATATGAGTTCACCGTAATGCCATTTGGACTAACGAACGCCCCTGCATATTTTGTTCACCTCATGAACAAAGTATTTATGAAGTTTATGGACAAGTTTGTTGTGGTATTTATCGACGATATTCTGATGTACTACAAGACACCAGAAGAGCACGCTGAACATCTCCGAATTGTATTAGGGGAACTCAGGAAACATCAATTGTACGCTAAATTCAGCAAGTGTGAGTTTTGGCTAAGGCAAGTAGGTTTTCTGGGCCACATACTAACCCAAGAGGGTATTGCCGTAGACCCGGAAAAAGTCAAGGCCCTACTTGGCTGGAAACCACCAGCCAGCGTAACCGACGTGCGAAGTTTCTTGGGAATGGCAGGATAATACCGATGATTTATTGAAGGATTCTCCACCATAGCAAAGCCAATGACGCAGCTACTCAAGAAAGACAAGAAGTTTGAATGGACGGAAGCTTGCGAGAAAAGTTTCCAAGTATTTAAAAGGAAATTAACGACATCACCAGTATTAATTGTGCCAGACATACACAAGAATTGTGAGGTGTATTGTGATGCATCCCGGAAGGGCCTCGGATGCGTGTTGATGCAAGAAGGCAAGGTAGTCGCATATGTCTCCAGACAACTTCGCAAGCATGAGGAAAATTATCCTACTCATTACCTGGAGTTAGCAGCAGTTATTCATGCACTCAAGGAATGGAGACACTTTTTACTTGGGAAATCGTTGTGAAATATACACGGACCATAAGAGCCTCAAGTATATTTTCACACAACCGGAACTGAATTTACGGCAACGACGCTGGTTGCAATTAGTGAAGGATTGTGATGTTGGAATCCACTACCATCCAGGAAAAGCAAATGTAGTGGCAGACGCTCTAAGTCGGAACCCTAGCCCAAACGACGACGACCTACAAAACCTGACACCTGAATTTCGGCAGGAGTTTGCTAAACTCAACTTGCTGGTAGTTACCGAAGGCAGCATATCGAATTTAGAAATGCAGCCTACCTTGATAGAAAAGATTAAAGAGGCTCAGCATGGACACCCCAGCATTGAAGGCATTAAATGGAAAGTGAGTTTGGGCAAGGCCTCAAAAATCGTTATCGACGAACAGGGAATATTGTGGTACGGAAATAGACTTTGCGTACCAAATATCAAGGACCTTAAACAGGCGATCTTAGCTGAAGGCCACACCGCCCCGTATTCAATCCATCCTGGAGGGACAAAAATGTACAAGGATATTCATGAAAATTTTTGGTGGCACGGTCTAAAAAGGGACATAGCCACGTTCATCGCATGTTGTGACTCTTGTAAACGCATCAAGGCCGAGCACCAGAAACCGGCCGGACTTTTACAACCAAATAAAATACCCGAGTGGAAATGGGATGAAATTGGAATGGATTTTATTGTTGGGCTACCTCGGTCACGACACGGAAATGATGCCATATGGGTCATCACTGATAGACTGACTAAAGTAGCACACTTCATCCCTGTGAAGACAACCAACACCACTCGGAAGCTTGCCAGGCTTTATCTCTCCCGTATCGTCTGCTTACATGGAGTTCCAAAGATAATAATATCAGACAGAGGAACTCAATTTATCTCCCGATTTTTGGATCACTTACAACAAGCTCTGGGAACTCAACTGGCGTTCAGTACCGCATACCACCCCAGCATCGATGTACAAACTGAGCAACGTAAACCAAATTCTAGAAGACATGCTAAGAGCATGTGTCCTCACCTATGGGACCAGTTGGGAAGAAAGCTTACCATACGCATAGTTCGCATACAACAACAGTTACCAAGCCAGCCTGCAAATGGCACCATTTGAGGCTCTGTACGGGCGGAGATGTCGTACCCCGCTAAATTGGTCAGAAACCGGAGACAGCCATATCTTCGGCCCAGACATGCTCAAGGAGGATGAAGATAAAGTTAAGGTGATTAGGGATCGACTCAAGACAGCCCAAAGTCGACAGAATAGTTATTACGATCAAAAACATCGGGGAGTTAGTTTTGAACCCGGTGAGTTTGTGTACCTACGAGTATCTCCTATGAGGGGCCTGCAACGATTCAATATTAAGGGGAAGCTAGCACCAAGATTCATCGGACCATTCTATATAGTGGTACGAAGGGGCATGGTAGCCTACCAGCTAGACTTACCCGAAGAATTATCCGATATCCACGACGTATTCCACGTCTCGCAATTAAGGAAGTGCGTAAGCAAGCCAGAGAAACAAGTATCCCATGAAAACATTGACGTACAACCAGACCTCACCTATCGGGAGCATCCAGTAAAAATATTAGAGGAATCTGAAAGAAGGACCCGACAGAAAACCATCAAATTTTTCAGAGTTCAGTGGAGCAACCACACCAAGAGTGAAGCCACTTGGGAAAGAGAGGATTTTCTTCGGACAGAGCACCCACACTTATTTGAGGATCAGCTGAAATCTCAGGGACGAGATTTTTCCTAAGGGGGTAGGTGTTGTGACACTCCAAAAATTTTTAGTTGGTTTTCATCAAAAACTTTGTTGGTTTTGAAGAAGGTCATTTAAACCCTTCCAAAAATCTCTCTCTCAAAATTTTCCCCTTTGGCAACGGATTTTATTTTGGCATCTTTTTCAACCCTGGTGTTGGTTATTAAAAACCTTTCTTCTGTTTATCCCCTTCTCAAATTTAATTCTTGGAATTTATTTTCTTTTAAAAGAAAACCCTAGGAGTTTCGGGTCTTCTCTTATATTGAAACCACCCATGGTTTTACCATGCCTCTTGTGGTAAATCCTTTCAAAACCCCTCCTTCCACTTTGGGGGCAGTCCAAATATTCTGTCCCAACAAGTCCAACTCATTTTTGGATTTTATTTCATTTATTTCTTTCCCAAAACAATTCTGTCCATTATTTTGAGCCTAGGTGATTTGCAAAGCAAGTACCTAATTGCCTTTGAACTTTGATCTCAAACCAACTCCTCTGGATAGTCCCTAGCACCCACAACCTAGAACCATCAAGATCCACTCTTCTTCTCTTCAAAATTTTCAAGTTTTAGCTTCTGCAAGTTTGGACCAGATTTGTCAAATTTGGTGAAATTCATATCTTCTCTTCTCCAAAAATTCCACCAAAATTCAGGCAACCCCCAGTTGCAATGAGAGGCCACCCCACCAAAAATCAGCTCAAGGAGAACCTCCCACATACCAAAATCATTACAGCCGAACACTTGGCGGCACTTGTTACCTTGCACTTTCGAGAGATTGAGATCTGAAAGTTCAGTGTCGTTTCTTTGTCAGAGTTCTGTCACCTGTCAATAGTGCGCCCTGGCGCGTTGCGCACGACCCCTCCTCCCTGGCCAGAGCGCCGCACGCCCCCTTGGACAGGTGCAGGCGTCGTTGGCGGCGAGCCTCGCCGGCGTTGCAGTTTCTGCGATGGCAGCGCCACCTGTGGCGGCCAGCGAGGGCCTGAGCCAGCTCGCCACGCCACCCGGCGCCGCCCATCACTCCACAGCCTCCGCGTGGCTCATGCATGCCAGCGACTCCCGCTGCACCGTCGCCGTGGCAGGCAAGCACGCACGCCCTCACGCCGACGGGCTGCCGCCCGTTCTGTCGAGCCCACCCCAAAGCTTCTAATCCAAGCTCGTTTAGTGCCTAAATGGAGCGGTGGACCTCCACAATGACGCTCAACCACTAAACCACCCGACCAAGCCTGCGCGCCGTAACCTTCATTGGAGAACTCCGTTCACGGCCATCACCTCGGATCGCCTATAAAAAGGGGCCCCGAGCTCGCCCTCGAGCACGCACCACCTCTGCACCTCACCAACACTCCGCCAGGCCACTCGGAGGACCTCGAGGAGGTCTCCTCCCCCAACGATTCACTCCGGTCTCGAGGCCGTCCCCGGCGCCCAAACCTCGTCAGCAATCCCCTCGAGCACCCAGAAGTGTAACCCCCACTTCAATTTGCCCTTCGCAGCACTCTCCGGCGAGATCCAACTCCACCCGAACCGCCGTCCGCCGGAGCAAGGGCCGCTATCGATGTGGTGCTCGCCGGCGACCACCACCACCACCCACCGACGCGGAAGGATGCACTGAGCACGGAGGTACCACCCGATCCCCCTGCCTCGCCGTGGATCGTCGCCGGCGACCACCGCAGCTCTCGGGCGCCGACGAGCTCCGTCTCCCCGTTTGAAATGTCAAACCTGATGGGTGGGACCCGCCTGTCAGTCTCTCATTTCTTTTTAAAACGAACCGTTTTCTAAAAGCGTATTCTGGCAAAATGCGCTTTCCAATCTGAATCGTTTTCTGGACTTTTCTGCTTAGCCCCCTGGGAAGTTTCGGTTTCATTATAGGGAGGTCCTTGGACCAAAACACTTATAACTTTTAAACAGAAAAGGATTTTTGATTGATTCTTTTTCTGCCCTCTTCTAAATTTTGTCTAGTGTTTTACCAGATTTATTGGAAAAATATTTGGTATATTTCTGTACACCTCACGGTATTTACGATAGCGCGTGTATTTTTGTATACCGTAGATACCGAAGGAGGTGACGGAACTGCAAATTTCACCGAGCTAGGCAAGCATGTTTGAACTTTTGATATGCTGAGTGTTTTGGCATGTTTGCATTAAGTAGTTGCATGGCATGATCATGAGCACCTCGATGAATGTCATATTACATGCAAAGTGGAGACAAGTGAGTTTCGAAAATCCATAAGATATTGGATACGAGTTTGCATGGCCATGTGATGGCGTAAGAATGGGTAAGATGGCAGTGTTGTAGCATGCCAGTCTTATGCCTGACTGTTTGACCAGTGTCAACATGAATCGGTCCAGTTTCCATCCGTTTCTCTCCTGTACTACCACATGTTTCTCCGCAAGGAAATATGGCTTAGTAAGTTGCAAATCGCTTTCTGGTACACACAAAATCGAGAGGCCGGGATGAGGGTTCCATGGCCCTGGATTAAAGCCTATCATCCGGTCAGGGGGCATGGGTGTTTCCGGTTGGGACCGAGAGGGGGGCACCCCTTAGAGCGCGCGTATATAAATTTGATCCCATGCTATTCGAGATTGTGATCTCCCCGTCTCAAAGATTTTCTTGAACGATGTCCAGGGTGATTCCTGGCAACGTAAGGTGGGATGGGTGTGTACTGGTTAGATGTATTTTCTTCCGAAATACCGTAAACGGAACAAGTCCTTGTGACTACGGAAACCCGTTGGCTGTGGGAAATTTAGTACAAGCTCTGCAGAGTCAATAATCTTTGAAACCATCTTACCCATGTCCAAGTACCGTGCTCATTATCTTCCGTCCAGTGTCAGTCTCGGTGACAGCAACTCCTGAGAACCACATGAGTGTTAAGTCCGATTAAATGTTTGTTACCTGTGGATGAACTAACCCGTTTATTATCATGTGTTGAATATTTTCCTATGAGCAATATTTCTTGCAAGTTAACAGATAATAAAGGTGAATTTCAAGCCCTTTCTGCGATGTCGCTCAGACGTCCGACTGCGGCATTGTTATTACTTACTTTTGATAGAAGCCCTTTCTGCGATGTCGCTCAGACGTCCGACTGCCGCATTGTTATTATTTACTTTTGATATAAGCCCTTTCTGTGATGTCGCTCAGACGTCCAACTGCGGCATTGTTATTTTTTACTTTTGATATAAGCCCTTTCTGCGATGTCGCTCAGACGTCCGACTGCGGCATTGTTATTACTAACTTTGATACAAGCCCTTTCTGCGATGTCGCTCAGACGTCCGACTGCGGCATTGTTATCATTTACATTTGATATAAGCCCTTTCTGCGATGTCGCTCCGATGTCCGACTGCGGCATTGTTGTCATTTACTTTCAATATAAGCCCTTTCTGTGATGTCGCCCCGATGTCCGAATGTGGCACGCATGTCTCTTACTTTCATTATAAGCCCTTGATGTGGTGCCGCTCAGACGCCCGACTGTGGCATGATTTATTTATTTGTTCACCCTTCGAGGCGTCGCTTCAGACACCCGATCGGTTTTCAGTTATTTTTACTACCACCTGACTTCCTTCTTACTAATTAATGTCGTGTTACTTCTTCTTTTGGATGTACCATACTAATTTCTCATGACGCATTCATGCATGCATTTGTTATATCTTATGTCCGAACTGTCTTGCGAGTACTTTCAAAGTACTCACCTGGTTTGTTGATTTGGCGGAATCTTGTGAAGGCGATCTCATGGATGAAGAGTTCGATAGCGAGTCCGACGCCTAGAGGAATCCCAGTCAGTCTCGTGCGACCCTGGTTTTGGCCACTGTGTTATATCCGCTTCCGCTACCCAAGTAATTTCATCAAGCCTCACCTCGACGCTCGATGAGCTGCCAGTGTAGGAGTCATTTTATCCACTCCACTGTGATATTCCACCACCACTTTATCCTCGAGTCAGTAGAATGCCACCCCACTCAATTGTGTCATATCCGCAATTATGTATAATTATTGGCGTGCTTGTAATAAATGGTTGAGCACCCCAGCTCGACCCTGTAATATATTCTAATGCTACTGGCTTATTGTATCAAGAGTTTGTCTACCAGTCAGGAGGATTTTTTCCTCGTACTGGACTCAAAAGGTCGGTTTCTCAATAAACATTTTATTGGAAAACCGGTCGTGACAGTCTTGGGCTTGACGAAATGGTCACAAAGCAAACAGTGCTAGTCTGCTACCTTATTTCTAGTTGTTAATGACCAATATAGATGGTCATAGCCTTGTAGATTGTGGTGGGTTGTGATGACTAGGTGCCATCTCATCAGTTTTGCCTATGTGTCATGTCCATGTGGCAGTTTTTGCCCTAGGTTGTGAAGCAACCTATATTTCTATTATTCCCAAAATTCCCAAAAAAATCTCATAAATGTTTTGGATCATATCTTCATCAAATAGGTCAAAAACATTCCTTGCCTACTTCAAAAATAATTTGAAAATATTCATTTTCCTATTCTGTTCAGAACAGCACTTTGTGAAGGAAGTACCACTTTGGCATGTCCAAATAGTATCCATTTTCTACAGTGCTTTCCTATGCCCAAATAACCATCCTCCACCAAATGCCAGCTCAATCCATTCATTATTTTGAGCCGAGCTTCAACATTCAGATTTATGTCCAAAGTGTGGTACTTTGTAAAGAAAGTACCACCTAGGCTCCTCCTTTTGAGGTGAAAATTTGTGAAGACGGTCTTCTTAGTAACTGATCATCCTCAGCCAAAACTCACGCCCATTAGCCATGTGCATTTCCCGTACCGCAAATCAAACACTTGGCAGCTTATTCATGTTTAAGCATCGATTCGTCTCCTCATGAGAATCTTATGTTGTAATTTTCTTCCTAGCACCTACCTGGGGAGTGCCCAACCCGATGAGACATACCTAGGTCGCCTGTGAACACATGGTAACGCTTACAGTCACGCTGATGACCACGGCCAGCATCTTGAAGTTCTGGCGTTCTAGAGTTGGGGCCCTCGGGCACCGCCCAAACCTCGACATATCGCCACCAAACCATGTATTTATGATAAAATAGATACTTATGTACCTAGAAATGATTTTTGGAAAAAATAAAGAGCAAACTTTGAGGCAGCTGCAGTTCGAATTTGACCCGCTTCCACCTGAATCGACGGGAATTTGTCTTTTTCACCAGAGGTGGATCAAAATTTTTGACACCCAACCATTTTGTGAATTTTGCATTAAATATGGCCTAGTATTTTATAAAATTGATTAGGTCCAATTTTGCAACAAATATATGGTAGGTCCTTCACAAAAAAACTCATTTCGGGCACTCGGAAAATGGAAAATGAATTTTCCGTGCAAAGAAAATGAAAACTCCCTTAGGAAACATTGTTTGGAATTCCAATATGCACCTTTGTGCACAATATTAGATAATTTGCACAAACTATGCTACGAATGTGGCCATAAGATTGATCATTTGGCTTGAAAGACATGAATCTTCACACATGATAGCTCATTTCTGAGAACACTTTTTTAAAATAATTACCGTATTACAAGTTTATGATTTTTCCTGGAAACTTGGTCACATATAATGACACAATGCGAAGGTTTTTCCAATTTTTTAATTTTTTTTAATTTTTTATGCCCGTTTCAAAATGCGGTCAAAACGTCGGGAATGACCGTTCCTAGCTAGTGGTTGAATCTTGGAAAATTTTTGGTGTTTCTATGATAAAATAGATACTTATGTACCTAGAAATGATTTTTGGAAAAAATAAATAGCAAACTATGAGGCAGCTGCAGTTCAAATTTGACCCGTTTCCACCTGAATCGGCGGCAATTTGTCTTTTTCACCAGAGGTGGATCAAAACTTTTTACACCCAACCATTTTGTAAATTGTGCATTAAACATGGCCTAGTATTTTATAAAATTTATTTGGTCCATTTTCGCAACAATTATTTGGTAGTTCCTTCACAAAAAAAAACTCCTTTTGGGCACTCAGAAAATGGAAAATGAATTTTCCGTGCAAAGAAAATGAAAACTCCATTAGGCAACATTGTTTGGAATTCCAAGATGCACCCTTGTGCACTATATGAGGTCATTTGAACAAACTATGCCATGAATGTGGCCATAAGATTGACAAGATTCGGGCATTTCAAGCCTGAAACCTTGAGCACTTTTAGATCATTGGTGGTGTCCACCGGTACGAAACTGTAGTCGGAGCTGTTGATAAACCTAGAGAAACGCTCGCAAGGCATTGTGGCTAGGTGGTAGTGGTAGACGAGGACGTCATGTCGCACGCACAACTGCGTGACGGCAACCTTCTGATCGTGCCTGGCACGACCCATGGTGTACTCGAGGTCGAAGCCGACCACTTGGTACTTGTCCTCGGCAAGGAACTGCTCCATAGTTTAGATGGAGCTCACCATCGAGACCGGATCATCCGTTTACACCATAGAGAGAGCCTTCCCCCCTCACGTGGGTGTCCATGATGTGTTGCGTGGTAAACTGCCCGCCGTAGTCGTCGTCGGTCGCTGGGAGCGCCATTGGAGCCACGGGGAGCGCCATTGGAACCGCTGGATGTCCTCTCTGTATGTGTCCTCGTGGGTGTGCTTATTGTGTCATGTGAGACGAGAGATGAAGGTAAATGGCTGAAGGAATAAAAGGGGGCCAGGCGGCGTGGATTATCGGCGCGTATGCATGTCCGTTTTTGCAGCGGGTAACTGCATTGTCGCGCCGCACCCAGCGCAACCGCATGCACACGAACGTGCGTGATCGTGCACCGGCCCCAAACACTTGTAGTGCGCGTGGAGGCACAAGGGTAGAGCACCCGGAGGGATGCAAGAGTAGAGCGCGCGCGGCGTGACGCGAGCAGAGCGTGCCACGACCGCCTGAACCGCAAGCAACCACACGCATAGAGCAGTTGAACACGCAGGAAAATGGTCGCCCACAAGCCAGCCGACAGTTGCGTCGCTGCATAGAGAGCGGCTGTGTTCTACCACCTCCGTCTAGTCTATAGCCCCGTTTATATTCTATGCCATACTTTGCCCTCAAATTTAACCAACACAATGTTAATGCATGTTATAAAAATTATATAATTGGAAACTATGTTCAAATACGAATCGAACTATATAATCTTTGGCGACATGCATTTGTATTTTATTAGTTAAATCATACTTATAAACCAGGATAAGGGTAATTAACCGTATGTGCACGTGACCTTTCGTCCTCCTCTCGCACGTCTTTTCAGCCCGCTGCCGCTGACGGCTTACAGTGCAAGCTTGCGCAGCTCGCGGGGGTGTTCTTCTGGCCAAACGGTGGTGCCAATGAATCATCAGCGAGCCCGTTCCTGCGCAACCTCGCAGGTTCCCGCGCAAGATTCCCGCCCGACTCGGTGAAATCCCCCAAAATCCCAATGCTTACTGGCCTGCTATAAAAACCCTCACGGCCGGCGAGTCCTGCGTCGCATTTTCCCCTCCCTCTCTGTAGCTTATCACGTCTGCATCTCCCACAATCGCCAATGGCACCGGTCCATCGTCGTCGCTTAGCCACTCCGCCGTCATCAGAGGACAGCTCCAGCTGGGAGGCTACACCACGGCGGCGGCGCAGTCCCCAGCGTAGTGTAGTGCGCGTGGCGTCCCTGTTGGGTGTGCGCGAAACACCCACCACACGCTCCGCCGCCGCTGCTCATCTGCAGCTGTTGCCCGCCACCGTAGGCGCCACACCACCGTGGAAAGCCAGGGTCATCGCCCGCTCCACCGCCGCAGCCCGAAGGCGAGAGGTGGCCGTCGTGGCCACCACCCTAGTGCCAGCCACCGTGGCCATCACCCGCTCCACCACCACAGCCCGAAGGTGGGAGGTGGTGGTCCTGGCCGCCACCCAGTCGTCGGCCGCCAGCCCACCGTCAACCGCTGGGGTCATCACCCGCTCCGTCACCGCCGCCTGAAGGCGGGAGGCGGAGGTGGATGCCCGCACGTGCATCAGCGACCTTGCACGCTACACCGAGTTCCTACGGGAGGTGGAGGAGAGCCTCGTCGAGCATGCAAAGAGCCTTACCGCCGCCGTGGCCGCGGCACACGCCGCCTCAAAGGCGAGGAATCAGGAGATCTACGAGGAGAACCACCGCTTCGAGAGGGGTCTGGAGCAGCAGAGGGCGTTCGAGGCGAGCATCGCTGAAGGCTGCTGTGGCGAGGCACCGTGTGCGGTTGCCCAGCTCGTCGGTAGGCTCCTCCTCCTCCGGCTCTTACTGAGCATGCTCGGCAGAGGAGAGGCAGCCGGAAGTAGTACAAAGCCCCTCCGCAGTATAGTAGTAGTATTTAGGGGCTATTTTGTTCAGTTCATCTGACTATAGATGTGGTGGAACTGCACAACGTACTTAAAATTAGCTAGTATATATAGTTGAACTAGCTATTTCAGTATGTGGTTGGCAACAATTGGGGAAAAGTTTGGTCGGTTCAGCTGTCGAGTTGAACTGTTTGTATATATTAAGAACGACTGCTTAATCTATGAATGAAATCTATGCTTAATTATTGAATTTTAGTTGCAAAAATAAGATATTGCTAGTGATTTTTAGCTTCATATCTTGACAAATCACAGTGTTCACTAGTAGAAAAAGGGTCAAACGTGAAGCACATTAGTGCCGGTTTGAATTTGAGCCGGCACTAATGTATACATTAGTGCCGGTTCCAACGGCTAGCCGGGCCGCTTTCGTTAGTACTGGTTCGTGGCGAACCTTTAGCACCGGTACGTGCCACAAACTGGTACTAATGAGAGTGGTAGAAGGATGTTGTCAGACTGGGGCCCCTCCAGGCCCTTTAGTACCGGTTCTTGGCACGAACCGGTACTAAAGGTCGTCCTACATAAACCCTTCGTCCACCCGAGCTCGCTCTATTCTTCCCCTTTCCCCTCTCCTCTCTGTTCTTCCCCTCTTCCTCTCGAGCTCATCACACATTTTGCCCAAAATTTGTCAAGATTTGAAGGCCCCCATCCATTCAAATGATCACAAAGGTTAGCAACTTTGTCCTTTCATCTCTCATTGCTAGATTAGCTCTTGCAATGCTTTATATAGTGATTAATTTGTGAGTTTAGTAATTTGGGAGGAAATATATATATGTGCTAGTATTTGATTTATATGCAATTTGAGGTCAAAAATAACACTTAGTTTGCATGTGTAGGTGTGGTTTACTTAGTGCCTTCTAAATCTCCGTCGTAACCACCGTGCCGATCGCCACTGGTCCGTCACACCGGCACCACCTTGTGGTGAGCCTCTTGTTCATGAAATTTTATATAAAACTTGATGTTTGTGTGATTTGGATATATAGTTACTCGTATAATTATCTTACCCGTACGTTGTTTGTTATACATATTGTGCCATGGTTTTGATATCCGTCCCCGTCGGCCCTCGTCCTTGTTATGATTCGGATGTGGTATATATATTCTCTAATAAAACTAGTTGCATTTAGTGTTTATTACAAATTATGCCCATAAAGTTGACATAGAAATTTTTTCTAGGAGGTATGTGAACCTGAAATTCCGACCGACCCTATTGTCGAGAGGTTAAATTTAGTTGAAAGAGAAAACGAGTACTTGAAAGAAAAATGGAAAAGAATTGAGGGGGAGAAGATGGAATTGGAGTTGCATGTTGCCGATGTCGTCGATGATCACAAGATCAAGATGGAGAAAATGCACTTGAAGATTAGAAAGATTAGAAAATATGCCATCGATAGTGAGGCTTGGTATCATTATGCTGTTGGATCAATTGTTACCTTAGTTGCGATCTTGATCGCATTTGTTGTTGCATTTAAATGCTTTAGCTAGAAAGTTATTTGTTTGTTGCATTTAAGTGTTGTATGGACTTTATGTATAAACTTGTATTAACTTGGTCTATTCGGTGTTGTGTAATGAAGATGAGCCGGCAATGGATGTACGATGAGCGATGCTCTCCCCAGTTCGTTGAGGGCGTGTATACTTTTCTGCTTGCGGCTGAGGCAAACAAGCGGGCGGATGGTTTTATGCCTTGTCCATTTGCTGGCTGTAAGAATGGTCACAATTACTCTACGTCAAGAACCATTCACGTCCACCTGTTTGAGTCCGGTTTCATGCCCCACTATAATGTTTGCACCAAGCATGGAGAAGAGGGGTTATGATGGAAGACAATGAACAAGAAGAGGACGACGACAGCTATCCTGGCCATGGGTTCCCTTAATACGATGATACAACAATGGGGGAAGAAGCTGAGCCGGTAATGCGGGAAGAAGCTGAGCCGGCAATGCGGGAAGAAGCTGAAGAAGAGGCATCAGATGAGCCCGTTGATGATCTAGGTCGGGCCATTGCCGATGCAAAGAGAAACAACGCAAGTGATTTGGAGAAGAAGAAGTTGCAGCGCATGTTAGAGGATCACAAAAAATTGTTGTACCCGAATTGCATAGGTGACAAGAAAAAGCTGGGCACCACACTGGAATTGCTGCAATGGAAGGCAGAGAATGGTGTATCTGACAAGGGATTTGGAAAGTTGCTGGTAATGATAATGGATATGCTTCCAAAGGACAACGAATTGCCCGAGAGTACGTACGAAGCAAAGAAGGTTGTCTGCCCTCTAGGGTTAGAGGTGCAGAGGATACATGCATGCCCTAATGATTGCATCCTCTACCGCAGTGAGTACGAGGATTTGAACGCTTGCCTGGTATGTGGTGCATTGCGCTATAAGATCAGCCGCGATGACCCTGGTGATGTCGAGGGCAAGCGCCCCAGGAAGAAGATTCCTTCCAAGGTGATGTGGTATTCTCCTATAATACCATGGTTGAAATGTTTGTTCCAAAACAAAGAGCATGCCAAGGCGATGCGATGGCACAGAGAAGACCGTAAGAAAACGGAAAGTTGAGAGTACTCGCTGATGGGTCGCAGTGGAGAAAAATCGAAAGAAAGTACGGGAAGGAGTTTACAGATGACGCAAGGAGCGTATGGTTTGGTCTAAGCACAGATGGCATTAATCCTTTTGGGGAGCAGAGCAGCAACCATAGCACCTGGCCTGTGACTCTATGTTTGTATAACCTTCCTCCTTGGTTGTGCATGAAGCGGAAGTTCATTATGATGCGGTGCTCATCCAAGGCCCTAAGCAACCCGACAACGACATTGATGTGTACCTAAGGCCATTAGTTGAAGAACTCTTACAACTGTGGAATGGAACATGTGTACGTGCGTGGGATGAGCACATGGGGGAATAATTTGACCTAAAGGCGTTGCTGTTCGTGACCATCAATGATTGGCCTGCTCTCAGTAACCTTTCAGGACAGACAAACAAGGGATACCGCGGATGCATACACTGTTTGGTTAAGTTATTCACAAACTAGTGATTCACACTAATTTCAAATAATTCAAAATTTAAACTATTCAAATTTGAAAACTACGGGCACTAATAGAAAGTTTGTAATTTTTTGTACCTAAAGCAAAAATATTCACAAAGAAACTCTAGATACACAAAAACAACACAAAAATTAATAAAGCAAAAAATAAAAAGCCCGCCTACTAGGCCAGAGCGGCCTGCATACACGACTAGAAACGCAACCTGTTGTTCGGCCAGGGATGCAGGCCATAAAGGCTCTGGGCCCACAGGGCAACAGTAACACGTAGGCCCAAGAGGGCCTGCTTTGGAGATGATCTCTAGAGATCTACCTCATGGGGGTTTATAAACCAGTGCGGTCGCCCCTCGGCTAGCGAGGTGGGACAAAACTTGTCAAGATCAAGCACTGCTGGCGGCCACCCCCTTTAGTACCGGGTCGTGGCACCAACCGGTACTAAAGGGGGGGCCTTTAGTACCAGTTTGTGCCACCACCCGGTAATAAAAGGGGTCGCTTCCTGCCGCTTGGGCTGGCCAAATCTGGCCTTTAGTACCGGTTGGTGGCTCAAACCGGTACGAAAGGCCCCTCCTATATAAGCAACACTTACGAAAATTTCAGTTTCTCATCTGGCTTCTTCTCCTCTACACCGTCGCCCGCCGCCCAGACGTCTCCATCCTCGTCGCCGCCCGTCGCCGCCCGTCCCGTCGCTGCCGCCCGTCATCCCGTCCCGTCGTCACTGCCGCCCGTCTGCGTCGTCCCGTCCCGTCGTTGCGCCGCCATGTATGTCCCGTCGTCGTTGCCGCCCAGAGCCGTCGTCCCGTCCCGTCGTCGCCGCCCGTCCCTCTCCCGTCGTCGTCATCCCGTCGTCGCCGCGCCCGTCGCCGCCCGTCGCCGCGTCCTATCGCCGCCCGTCGTCCCTCGCCTCGCCGGTGAGCCACACACACACATACATTTTTGTTTTTAGTTATACAAATAGTTAGAAATTTTTCTGTTTTTTAGAAATTGTTAGAAATTTTTCTGTTTTTCAGAAATAGTTAGAAATGTTAGAATTGTTAGAATAGTTAGAAATGCTATAATTGTTAGAAATTTTTATGTTTTTTAGTTATAGAAATAGTTATAAAAAGTTAGAATTGTTAGAAATTTTTCTGTTTTTTAGTTATAAAAAAGTTAGAAAATTTTGTTTTTTTAGTTCTAGAAATATTAGAAATGTTATACAAATTTTAGTTATATATACAGAAATGTTATAATTTTTTCTGTTTTTTAGTTATAGAAATATTAGAAATGTTATAGAAATGTTAGTTATATATAGCATTGTTAGAAATGTTATAGAAATGTTAGTTATATAGAAATGTTAGAAATTTTAGTTATCAAAATCCAATCATTAAAAAATGTTACTTTTTGCGGGCATATAGCTAGTATTTGTTCTCGACGATGCCCGACCCGCATCCTCGCCGTCGACACGTCCGCGACGACGTCCGGCTGACCCATGTCCGGGACTGGGCTCCGCCGGGCTGGCACTGGGTGGTGCTGCCTGGAGGGGCGCGCCGCTTGATGAGGAACCCGGCCCCGGGTCCCGTCGTTGACCCTGGTCTCGTTTGGTGGCGTTCGCGTGGGCCAGTTTCGGTGCGGAGGGAGCCGGCCCCGCCGAAGGTGGTACATCACCGTGTCAGGGAGGAGGACGAGCACGTCTATCGCTACATGCTTGCGTTAGAGGGCGGCAGGTTCTCCAACACTGGCGCTTTCTTGAGGATCTCACTTCAGCTATGATCCTGTGAGGGTTCCTTCTCTTTGGGTGTCCACCGCCCGCGCCGCAGGAACCACGAGTGATGTATGCGATATTATATCTAATATTCGAGAGGATGTATTCGAGATTACATCTATTATTCGAGACGATGTTTTCAATATTATATCTATTATTCGAGATGATGTATTCGAGATTATATCTATTATTCGAGACGATGTAATTTGAATACTAAATTGTTTTATATTTCTTTTGGATTAGTTAAATAAAAGCTATGGCGGACAATACCGGCAGAGAGGAAGTACAGGCGGAGGCAAGCGATATAAATATGGTCCAAGCCTCACGCCTCTTCCGCAGAGGCCTTATGACAAGTCCGAGGAGTAAAACGCAGCCATATCGAAGGCCGAGGTGGAAGCCCATTTTGCACCGAAACCGCCACCGCCGCCAAGGGAGAAAGTGGCTGAGGAAACGATTGACCACTTCATTCGTATGGCTCAACCACCAGCTCCCAAGCCTGTTGACACAGACTATGAGCGCCACATTAGGAAGTTAAATCGAGCACGTCTACGTAAGGAGGTGAGCTCGGTATCGAGCAAACAACAAGCAGCTGTCAAAAAATGCGGGAAACCCATTCCCCAGCTGGGAGAACAGGCGACACAATCGATCCCCTCGCTTGTTGTGCCAACAAAACGTGATGACGCTGGCCCAATATTATTGTGGGCAAACAGTTTACGTTCCCGAGGTGGGCAATGTGGTAATAACCAAGGACCATATAATGCAGGCTGAAGTTCTCAACATCACTGTTGGGCAACTCCTCGAGATCGAGCTCATGCCTGTGCTTACAGAGGATGAAATAAAACAGAAATAAGTCCGGGGCGAACCTTTGGTCAAGCGAGACGAGGTCAAGAAGCTCCCAACGAGAATGTATGAATTGCATCAATGGTACATGGACATTACCAAGAGATCCAATCGAGAGTCCCTCATGGTGCAAGTCAAGAAGGATCATTACTACCATCAGAAAGCTGTGACCGTTGAGTATTACGAACTGTTTCAGTTATACAATCAAGACGCACTTTCGACAAATCTATAAATGGGTTGCTATTGTACGTAAGTGATTTCTTTACGTAATTTAAGTCTCAAGCTAGCTGTAGTGATCCTTTTGACCAATCATTACCTGTAATTATCCTCACTATATTCTTTTACGTGGTCTTATGCAGGATGAAGATGTATGAAATGAGAAAAGGTGGACGCTATGGCATTGGGTTCATTGACCCAAACACCGTTAATGAATACACATGGCAAATAAATCCACATCATGAAAAGCAGGTAGAGGACAGCATGCTAGAGTTCTTGAAGCGCCTCAAATACAATGAAGATATACTACTTCCTTACAACTTCCAGTGAGTCACACTGTCTTCTACTACAAATTCTCTGTTTTTGCCTACTAGCTAGCTACATGTTTTTGCTTACATATGCCCGCTAAATTAAGACATGCAAACGTGTGTGCATGCATATTTCACTAGATCTTGTGTATCATTAAAGTTGATGCCGGAACAGTTGAAATCTTGGACTCACTACTCAAAGCAAATACTGACTATAACGTCTTGTTTGGGATAGTCAACAGGTAATTTCAATCATTATTAACTATATATCTCGGCCTATTTAGTTCGTCATTTCATGATATGAACTATTTAATAACCCCTTTATTCATTTTCTTTGTCGGCGGGTAGGGCTTGGGCAAGGTTCATCAACGTCACGGAAGGCGAATGGAAAAAAAAGCTTAAATGGTTTCGACCCAAGGTAAGTAATTAAGTAGTACTAGCTAGCTAGCTAGCTGCCATCTCTTTAATTATCATGCTTGATTAATTAGTATCTGATCAAATTCCATTCTCATAAAGGCCACGAAGCGGTAGGGACTGATCTGTGTGCATTCTGTGTTTGTGATAACATTCGCATGATGTAGTCCGAAAGGAGCAGATCTCAAAGACAGGAATGTGTAAGCTTGTCATATCACTTTTCACAATTTTTACACCATTATCGATATCTAGTCACACAACTAATACACATGCATATTGATCTCCTTCTTAACAGTTCACAGAGGTGCGGGACAAGCTCCTAGAAACGGAGCGCGTAGAAGCACTTCAAGAGGAAAAAGCGGGATTTTTGCTCGACCAGGTCATAAATCCGAAGGGAGAGTACTATTACCCGCTACCGCCCCCATGAACCATTTCCGATTGTCATCGTGCTCCGGAGGCACCAATTAGGCTAATGCCACTGGCTCCGAAGGCAACATGCATATGTAGGAGAAATTGTGTATAGCTATACATGTGTGTATGTGTGAATTCATTAATATGGTGGTTTGTGAGACATTGATGATATATATATATGCATGATTGGTTCTACTAGAAAATTCTATATATATATATATATATATATATATATATATATCTATATATATATATGCATAACGTGTACAATGTGTAGCATCGTAAAAATACCAAAGAAACGAAAAAGAATTAAAATGGAAACACAAAATTAAATGGAAAAGAAATCATAAAACTAAAAACCCCCCAAACCTTATAGTACCGGTTGGTGTTACCAACCGGTACTAAAGGGTTCCAGGCCCCCGGAGCTGGCTCGTGCCACGTGGTTGCCCTTTAGCACCGGTTCGTGCTGAACCGGTACTAAAGGGGGGGGGGGCTTTAGTGCCCACACTTTAGTGCCGGTTATGGAACCGGCACTAAAGGTCCTTATGAACCAGTGCTATTGCCCGGTTCTGCACTAGTGGTTACGAGGTTGACAAATGGCAATGTTACTAGATCAACGAATGTTAATCTTTCCAGTTTGACAAATGGTAACATATCCAGTATTACTGCAAATTTCACCAAATTGTTTGTAAGTGGTTGCACACGGGTCATCCAAAAGAACCGTTTGCATTGAAGAGATGCACAAATCCTGCTCTCACTTTGCGTCATGTCATCCCGGGGTCGACGCACGGGGCGCGGGAGGACGGCAGTTGGCGGCGCTGAGAGATAGTGTTCGACGGCGGCGTCCCATGCTGCTGAGGAGGGCGCGTGCACGGAGAGGAAGACGGGCGGTCATGGAAGTCAAAGGGCTCGCTTCCCAGTGAGCCTGCGCAGCGTACAGCTCGCACGCTTTCCAGTGAGCCTATGCATTCGAGGACAGCTTGCACACCTCTCGGTCAGCCTGTGCACCGGACTGCGCTCGCATGCCTCCCCACTACTAGGGAAAACCCTAGTAGTAGCGCGGGTTTTGAGGCTATCAGCAGCGCGGGCACCCGCGCTACCAATAAGGCGCTCTGACTAACTTTTAGTAGTAGCGATGTGCGTGCCAGCGCTACTACTATTGACTATATCAGCAGTAGCGTTTCACGAACGCTGCTATTAGTTAGTCAGAAGCGATTTCCTGCGCCAGCTGCTGTTATATCTTTCACCATTTCCCGACTCGGCTTCAATAAACTGCAATATCTAGATACTAGGTACTACTAGATATAAAATTTATAAAACATTATAGGTACTAGGTAGTACTCCCTCGGTTCCAAATTACTGCGTGGTTTTAGTTCAAATTGGAACTAAAACCACACGGCAATAATTTGGAACCGAGGAGTACTAGATAACAATTTCATATATATATCTTGAACATGCATCCTCAAGCAAAGATACAAGGTGACATCGGCATTTACGATCATCATATTTAGTTCTAGATGATATCGGCGACGATCATCATATGTAGTTCTACATGATATCGATAACGATCATCATATGTAGTTCTAGATGATATAGCCACACACACATATGTAGTTCTAGATGATATCGACGACGATCATCATCCTCAAGCCTGGGCGGTGGGTGTTCCTGATAGTAATTAGGATGGCCTGTCCAACACGAATATTCTTGCCAACGAGGAATCTATTCCACCCAAACGAGTTTAAGTGTGTGCGACCGTCTGTGTCCATGCGATAAGTACAGGTGGTGACGGAGCCCCTTGCGGTAAGGAGTAGTCCAGCTGAGCCTTCTTCAGGAGGCTCGATACCACAACTCACAGATCGGTTCTTTGGCAATTTCTGAATAAGAAAAACATATCAATTAATAAATAGCCTCACACATACTCTTGCAGATATATTTCTATTAAGTCTAGATTCCACACAACATATCATTGGACTCTACACTAACCATATCATCGGATAATTTGCATTTGTAAGTATAACATACCATATCATGTCGATCGACCATGGTACTTGTCAGCGGTAGTCACGAATGGCACCCCGACAAAGTCAAAGACGTGGTGGAATTATGTCCCAAAGGTTGCACACCTCCTCCTCGCTCAGCCTCATTCTTTGAGCTACGATGGCTTCATGAAGTGGGTCCTCATTATCTTCATCATCTTCTTCATACTGCATCATCTTCGTCATCTTCATCATCTTCGTCATCTTCATCATCTTCCACCAGGTTGAGATAAATGACAGCCAGCTTGGGTCTTTACGCTCTGAAGGAGAAGCTGATCAACTCACCACCAAAGAAGACGCATGCGAGGAAACGGGCCCATCCATCTCCTCCAATCTGCGACATATTGCGTCCTTTCTCGACCTCCATAGTGTACGGCCCCCAGGAGCCTCAAATGTCACAGTGTCTCCTGTCAGCTTGTTGAATGTCAACCTCACATTGGATGGGACGGTCTGTGTAAGAAAATAAAAATGACACAATGTAGTAATGCCAACACTAAAAATAAAATAGTTGTTACATTTCATCTAATTTCTTACTGCCGCATGACGAAAACTGGGCTGGAAGTAGATGCCAAACATCTTGCCAGTTGCAAGGCTGTCAAGGCGCACCTTGACTTGCACAATCGACATAGTGGTGATGGTGGTGGCGCCATTTTCCTAAAGCAATATGAGCAAAGGATTAATGATTCACTTCACAGGAAAGAAAAACAGTAGCATGTGATATTTTCCTAAAGCAATATGAGCAAATCATCCGAAATCAACTAAATCAACTAGCATAATAAATCCAGTAGCATACTAAATCCAGTAGCATCCTAAATAAACTAAATCAACTAGCATACTAAATCCAGTAGCATACTAAATCAACTAAATCAAAATGTTCTAAATCAACTAAATCAATTAGCCTACTAAATCAACTAAATCAACTAGCCGACTAAATCAACTAAATCAACTAGCCTACTAAATCAACTGAATCAACTAGCTTACTAAATCAACTGAATCATATCAACTAAATCAGAATGTTGTATATGAACTAGCCTACTAAATCAAAATGTAGAAGGGAGGAAGGAGAAGGAGGGGCGACTCGAGGAGGGAGAAGAGAGTAGAATGGAGGAGGATGGCGGAGCGAGGAGGGGCTGGCCGGCGGTGAGTAGAGGGAGAATGGAGGAGGAAGGCGGAGCGAGGAGGGGTTGGCCAGCGACCAGTGGAGGGAGGACGGAGGAGGAGGCAGGTACCGAGTCCAGCGAGGAGGATGAGGCGACGGCGGCGCAGATCAAAGGAGGGGCGACGAGGGGGAGATCGAGTGTGTGTGTGAGTTTGATCTGGATCGAATATGTGAGGAGATGGGGCCTTAGTAGTAGCGATTATAGCGTAAATGCGCTGCTGCTATGATCCTTAGTAGTAGCGCCCTTTGTTCCAACGCGATGCTGCTATAATTGGCCTCACCGCAGCGTCGTGGAAATTTTGGCAATAGCGCGTCCTGTTGTGTAATGCTGCCATCGATAAACTTGTATCGCCAGCCTTGGTTCTAAAGTGAGCGCCATCGCTAAGTAGCAGCGCCTGATTTTAAAGAGCGCTGCTGGTAAGATTCTGTGTATAGGCTTTTCCCTAGTAGTGCCCGTTCAGTCAAGGTCAAGCAGCTGTCCGCACGGCACCTCCTACAACCATTAAAACAAAGACACATGGCGTCACATGAATGGTTAAGAGAAAGCACACGGTTTGAATTGTACAAACATTTCAGATATTAAAGTGGCATCTATTTTTTCGAAATGCCTCTATTGGCTGTCATTATTCGAGTGCGCCTTCTCTCAAAATGGACGCGAAAATACCACAGCATGTCGGGTGCCATTCCATGATAGAATGCCAAGTTTCATGAATTTCACACAAGTTTTGGATTTACTAGAATTTAAAAATAAAGTATCTCAATGTTTTGCTGGCAATCAACGGTGCCCTGGTGTTTGAAATTCATTCCCATTTCTTGCATGGGACCTAATCATGCACCCAAGGACACAGATTTTATTTTCAACCAATTTATATGCACCGGAGCATGTGCATGTAGTTGAAATTTGAATTATGCACATAAATGCATTGAAAACTCAGTTAATGCATAAAAATGTCCAAATGAAACCCGAAAATCACAAAAATTGACACAACACTCATGTTGTTCTATGTTGACACGAGAAATTTTTTGAAAGCAATAAGAGTCAATGGATATCGTTTCGTCCCCAAAGGTGGGACGTTCCCTATGGAAACCATCATGCTTGTTGTGAGAAGCTCTGGTTTGTGAGAAGCATATACCCAAACCTGCCCCAAATGGGACAACAATTTTACCACGGCATGTTGACGCCGCTCCATGATAGCCTGCGATGTTTCATGAATTTCAGACGAGTTTTGGATTTACTAGAATTTAATAACCAGGCATCTCAACGTTTTTCTGGCAATCAACGGTGCCCTGGTGTTTGAAATTTATTCCCATTTCTTGCATGGGACCTAGGCATGCACCCAAGGACACATATTAGATTTTTCAACCAATTTATATGCACTGTAGCATGTGCATGTAGTTCAAATTTGAATTATGCACATAAATGCATTGAAAGCTCAGTTAATGCATACAAATGTCCAAACGAACCCCAAAAAATCACAAAAATTGACACAACATTCCTGTTGTTCTATGTTGACAAGAGAAAAATTTTGGAAGCAATAAGGGGCAATGGATATCATTTCATCCCCAAAGGTTGGACGTTCCCCACCAAAACCATCATGATTGTTGTGAGAAGCTCTGGTTTGTGAGAAGCAAATACCCAAACCTGCCCCAAATGGGACAAAAAATTTACCACGACATGTTGATGCCGCTCCATGATAGAATGCCAATTTTCATGAATTTCAGACAAGTTTTGGATGTACTAGAATTTAAATATAAAGTATCTCATCGTTTTTCCAGCCATCAACGGTGCCCTAGTGTTTGAAATTCATTCCCATTTCTTGCATGGGACCTAAGCATGCACCCAAGGACACAGATTAGATTTCTCAACCAATTTATATGCACTAGAGCATGTGCATGTAGTTCAAATTTGAATTATGCACATAAATGCATTGAAAGCTCAGTTAATGCATAAAAATGTCCAAACGAACCCCGAAAAATCACAAAAATTGACACAACACTCATGTTGTTCTATGTTGACACAAGAAAAAAATTTGAAAGCAATAAGAGGCAATGGATACCGTTTCGTCCCCAAAGGTGGGACGTTCTCTACCGAAACCATCATGCTTGTTGTGAGAAGCTCTGGTTTGTGAGAAGAATATGCCCAAACCTGCCCCAAGTGGGACAATTAATTTACCACGGCATGTTGATGCCGCTCCATGATAGCATGCCAAATTTTCATCAATTTCAGATGAGTTTTGGATTTACTAGAATTTAAAAACCAGGCATCTGAATGTTTTGCCAGCAATCAACAATGCCCTGGTGTTTGAAATTCATTCCCGTTTCTTGCATGGGACCAAGCATGCACCCAAGGACACATATTTGATTTTAAAACCAATTTATATGCACTAGAGCATGTGCATGTAGTTCAAATTTGAATTATGCACATGAATGCATTGAAAACTCAGTTAATGCATAAAAATGTCCAAACGAACCCCGAAAAATCACAAAAATTGACACAACACTTCTGTTGTTCTATGTTGACACGAGAAATTTTTTGGAAGCAATAAGAGGCAATGGATATCGTTTCGTCCCCAAAGGCGGGACGTTCCATACCAAAACCAACATGCTTGTTGTGAGAAGCTCTGGTTTGTGAGAAACATATACCCAAACCTGCCTCTAATGGGACAAAAATTTACCACGGCATGTTGATGCCGCTCCATGATAGCATGCCAAGTTTCATGAATTTCAGACAAGTTTTGGATTTACTAGAATTTAAAAACCAGGTATCTCAATGTGTGCGGCCGAGTGACGGTGGCAGGGTGTTTTACATTCATTCCAATTTCTTGCATGGGACCTAGGCAGGCAACCAAGGATAGTGATTTGAATTTTCAACTAATTTATATGCATTAGAGCATTTGCATGTAGTTCAAATTTGAATTATGCACATGAATGTATAGAAAACTCAGTTAATGTATAAAAATGTCCAAGCGAACCCCGAAAAATTCCAAAAATTGACACAACACTCCTGTTGTTCTATGTTGACACTAGGAAAATTTTGAAATCGAGAAGAGGCAACGGATGTTGTTTCGTCCAGAAAGGTGAAACGTTCCCTACCGAAACCATCACACTTGTTGTGAGAAGCTTTGGTTTATGAGAAGCTTGTACCCAAATGTGCCCAAATGGGACATAATTTTTACCACGACATGTTGATGCCGCTCCATGATAGCATGCCAAGTTTCATGAATTTCGGACGAATTTGGGATTTACTAGAATTAGAAAAGCAAGTACGTCGACGTTTCCCGGAGAGCCACGGTGCCGTGGTGTTTGAATTTATCCCCATTTCTTGCATGGGAGATAAGCATAAACCCATGGTCACATATATGATTTTACAACCCATGTTGGTGCACTTGAGCATGCACATGTAGTTTAATTTTGAATTGTGCACCTGAAATAGCTAGAAAACCAATTTAATGTATAAAATGTTCAAACGAACCCTGAATAATTCCAATTCTTTTACGACACACATATAGTTGCATGTTCACTCCAAATAAAAGGTCTAGCAATTCAAACACCATCCATTGGCACAGTGACCCCATTATGTAATTCAAATCAAGATGAAAAATCAAGTAGATCGCACGCAGTTTATTACCGCCAACCGTGTGAGATGCGGCACAAAATATCCTGGAGCACCATCAGTGTATAGTACGGCTATGGCTTAAGGGAGAAGATGCATCGGCTATAGTCCACAACCAGCATCTCAAGCACAATAGATCGACGAGCACCAGCCGTAGTAGTACTCTTTGTTTTGTTTAATTAAGAGCGCCGGTCTTTAATTTGTTAGAGTAATGTTTTGGTCAGTTAGCTCTGTTTAATTGCTGAACTTGCTCGATTAAGAAGTGTGGGTGTGTTGTAGTCTCCTTTGTGTACCCAAATTATAAAATGACGTGGTTGACCACTGTAACCATGGAAATTCGAACCAAAACTTTTGACGTTCAAACTCATCACGCATGGGTTAAGCTATCTAAATCGTTTGTGATGTTCACATATCGTACACAGTTCTGAATAAGGGGCCATGTCTGATGACACATTGCGCGCCAGTTTTTTGGCTGAAGCGATTCCAAATTTTCGGCTTCCACGGAAATATCTACCTCCCCGCCCCCTCCCCCTTACGAAAAGCCACATTTCCCCTGTTTCCGCCTTCCTTTTCAAGTTGAAAACTTCACTCCTTGCTTGCAGTGCCACCTCCTCGTTGGCGCCCCTCCTTCACATTGCTCGGCCTCGTCCATCCAGGCAGGTAATCCACACCCGACCCCCATCCGCCTCCTCCTTCCACATCCCACATGCTCCGACTGCCGGTGCGAGTGCGACATCTTCCACCCAAATCACCGACCCCTCCACCAAATAAGCGCCACCCTAAGCCATGGTGCACGTAGTATAGCCAGGATCTCAAGGAGCATTTGGTAGCGGAGAAACAAATCGTGGCCGCATGCGCGGATGAGGTCGCGATGGCTGCCATTCGTGCCGACCCCCAGATCTTGGAGGAGCACCTTGCCATTTGCTAGCTACGCATGATTAAGCATGCTTGGTTTACCTGCTATGCGTGTGCTCCTCGCTTTTCCTTCACAAATTCTAGTGAATTGTGCTATCTAATTTTACCATGCAATATGTTGCTCTAGTGTATATGTTCTATATGTCGTGCAGTGTGGTGCTCACTTATTAACTGTTTTGTTAATTAGTTATCGTCTTCAGTTAGCTGTTTGGTTCAATTCTACAAATGTGATGTTCAATTCTTCAGGCTGCAATTTTGTATTGTCTTCCATGTGAGAAATAATCAAATTTATCTTTACAAAATACATGAGAAACGAATACAATTGCTATATTTCCAAGTTGTCAAGCATGCTTGGTTTGGTTATACATTGTGCAATGTGGTGCTCAGTTAATGTTTGGTTCATTTGTGTTGTGGTGTTTAGTTAACTGTTTGGTTTAATTCTTCAATGCGATGTTCAATAGTTGTGGGTGCATTCTGTTATTGTATACCATGTGAGGAATAAATTGAATTTGGCTGTAGTAAATACATGAGAAAGAAATATAATTGCTACAATTGGTTGTAGTTAACTGTTTGGTTAACTGTCTGATCTTCTATTAGGAGTATGTTATATTGTGCAATGTGGTGCTCAGTTAATGTTTGGTTCATTTGTTGTGGTGTTTAGTTAACTGCTTGGTTCAATTCTGCAATGCGATGTCCAATTGTCATGGGTAGAATTTTGTATTGTTGTGCATGTGAGGAATAAATTGAACTTGGATGCACTTAATACATGAGAAATATATACAAGTGCTATATTTCCTAGTTCTTAATCATGCTTGGTTTGGATAAATGGGCTTTCCATGTGGCTTGAATTAATCTGATGAATCTGCAATGTGCTTAGTTTTCATCAACATATTTTATTGAGAGAATGCCAACCCTTACATTACCTTATGACTAACTACCTTATATGTGTTGCAGGGAAACATTGGGAAGCCTTGAGGTTTACAATCGAGCTTAGCACGTGCATGGTTCGTTGTCTAATAGCACATTATTGTGCAATTGCAGCAACTATTCTAATATTTTTGTTTTTAACAATTTGGTCTTGCACATGTAGGTCCTGCTGTCAGAGGTTTTGACCCACTGTTCGACCCTTTTTGCGTATGTGGAAATGAGTTGTCCATGAATATCAATCAAATCAAGAAACTCAAAAAGATTGTCAGGATAAAGAAATTAGCGACAAAAACAACAAGATCTTTGTCTGCACAATGAAGAAGACATCAATTCACTACAAGATGGTACTAACTATTATACCTTGCCTTTTTTTATTCCTTTGACCCATTTCCAATATAGAGAAGATATTTATGCACATCCTTGTTTTCAGGCCTTTCCAAAGTAGTTCACTGATGATTACCTCTGAAACCACCTCTATGGTTAGGAGGCGAGGAAGGTTTTCATACAACACCCATGGTTCAATATTGATGTGTCCCTGAAGAGGACGAAGGACAGACATTCAATCATCCACAGGCATTGGCCTAAAGTTGCAAAGACCTTCAACATGAATGAAGGCTCAATATTCGCCTTCCACTTCAGCAGTTTTCCAGATGAGATGCATCTTTCTATATACCGTCTATGATGCTAATTTCGAAAGGTTCTACATGTTGCATGTGAAACTTGGTGGTGCGATTGTGTAATGGGGTAGCTGAGTGTCAAGCTATATCATGTTGTACTCTGATGTATTTCAATTATGAAATTCTGCTTCCTTAAAATGGAAATGAAATATATTATGTGCTTAATATTAGTGTCAATTAGATTAATAAATGGATTAATAATAATACGGCAATTAGCCTGCTAATGGCGAATTAGCTTGCTAATTGGGTTTTGCTATTGCAAACGGTTATTGAAAAAATACCATGGGCGATGACCTCAGGCAACGCACACAGTTTCTAGGAATAAACCGTGTTGCATCAATGAACAATCACACATGACTTTCTCTTGAATACTGTTTGCGTTAGGCCACTTGCGCAAACGTTTACCATTTAAAAACTGTATGTGTTGGACAGCCTTTGCCGCACAGTTTCTTCTACGGACCGTGTGTGATACATTCAAAAACGCAAATGATTTAACGGGAAAAATTGTGTGTGATGTACCTGCGAACAGAAACGTTTTCCGTGGAGCGACTGTGTGGGATGTACATACGAACGGAAAAGTTTAGCGGGGACTAACTGTGTGGGATGTACTTGCGACCGAAAACAATTTCGCCTGTATAATTGTATTTTTAGCTCTATTGTACGTCTTTCCATATTTGAGCACTCGTCGGTCGCACACGACCTCATTTTGCCCAGCATGTGAGCCAGGAGGGCATATCCCTGATGGTTTCTGGGTCGTGTGGGAAGGACTCCCCTATCGCCCACACTCACTTGGCGACGGTTCCAAATGCCGTCGCGAAAAGGGGTTAAAAACCGTTTGTATAGCACTAACACGTACCAGTGCATGCTCGATACTTCTTGTACTGGTTCCTATATGAAGAAGGATATTGACTTCAAATGGGATTTATTGAAAAGAATTAAACGCAACTCCGAGGATTGGGATCTCGACGAAGGTAAGGATTCAGGTATAAACCGTAAGTTTGATTGTGTTAAATCTTTTATGGATACCGATGCTTTTCGTGATTTCAACACTAAATATCGAGTTAACTCTGAGATAGTAGCTTCTTTCTGTTAATCTTTTGCTACTCATGTTGATCTCCCTAAGGAGAAGTGGTTTAGATATCATCCTCCCATTGAAGTTAAAGTAGTTGAACCCATTAAAGTTGAAGAAGAAACTATTACTTATAATGTTGATCCTATTGTTCCTACTGCTTATATTGAGAAACCACCATTCCCTCATAGAATAAAGGATCATACTAAAGCTTCAACTGTGGTCAACAAAAGTAATATTAGAACACCCAAATCCTCTGAGAAAATTAAAGTTGTACCTAGTATTGCTATGGTTAAAGATCTCTTGGTCGATAATATTGATGGGCACGTTATTTATTTCTGTGATGAAGCTGCTAGGATTGCTAAAACCTATACTAAAGATAAACATAAAACTGACATGCCTGTTGTTTATGTTAAAATAGGAGATCATGTTATCATGGCTTATGTGATGTGGCTGCTAGTGTGAGTGCAATTTATTATTGCTTATATGAAGAACTTGTGAATGATATTGCACCTGCTGAGATAGAAGATATTGATGTTACTATTAAGCTTGCTAATAGACATATTATATCACAGTTAGAGATGTTGAAGTCTTGTGTGGGAAGATAAAATATCCTACTAATTTTCTTGTTCTTTGCTCCCCACAAGATAATTTTTGTCCCATTATATTTGGTAGACTTTTCTTGAATACAGTTAATGCTAAGATAGACTGCGAGAAAGATATTGTTATTGTTGGTTTAGGGGGTATGTCTCATGATTTTAATTTCTCTAAATTTTGTAGACAACCCCATGATAAAGAATTGCCTAGTAAGGATGGAATTATTGGTCTTGCTTCTATTGCCGTGCCTCCTGCTGATCCTTTAGAACAATATTTGCTAGACCATGAAAATGATATGTTTATGAATGAAAGAAGGGAAATAGATGAAGTATTCCTTAATCAGGGACCAATTCTGAAACACAATTTTCATGTTGAAATCCTTGGGATCCTCCTCCACCCAAAGGTGATCTCGTGTTTGAGCTTAAAAAATTACCTCATACTTTGAAATATGCTTATCTTGATGAAAAGAAGATATATCCTGTTATTATTAGTGCTAACCTTTCAGACCATGAAGAAAAGAAATTATTCAAAACTCTGAAGAAGTATCGTGCCACTATTGGATATACTCTTGATGATCTTAAGGGCATTAGTCGCACTCCATGTCAGCACAAAATTAAATTGGAGAAAGATGCTAAACCAATTGTTGATCATCAATGACGGTTAAATCATAAGATGAAAGAAGTGGTAAGAAATGAAATATTAAAGCTTCTGGAGGCAGGTATAATTTATCCTATTGCTAATAATCAATGGGTAAGTCCTGTCCATTGTGTCCCTAAGAAGGGATGTATTACTGTTGTTCCTAATGATAAGAATGAATTGATCCGACAAAGAATTGTTACAGGTTATAGAATGGTAATTGATTTTCGTAAATTGAATAAAGCTACTATAAAAGATCATTACCCCCTACCTTTTATCGATCAAATGCTAGAAAGATTATCCAAACATACTCAGCTTAGCTTTCTAGATGGTTATTCTGGTTTGTCTCAAATACTTGTGTCAAAATAAGATCAAAGAAAACCACTTTTACTTGACCTTTTGGTACGTTTGCTTATAGACGTATGCCTTTTGGTTTATGAAATGCAACTGCCACCTTTCAAACATGTATGGCTGCTATATTCTCTGACTTTTGTGAAAAGATTGTTGAGGTTTTCATGGATGATTTCTCCGTTTACGGAAATTCTTTTGATGATTGCTTAAGAAACCTTGATTGAGTTTTGCAGAGATGTGAAGAAACTAATTTTGTCCTTAATTGGGAAAAGTTCCACTTTATGGTTAATGAAGGCATTGTCTTGGGGTATAAAATTTCTGAAAGAGGTATTGAAGTTGATAAATCTAAAGTAGATGCTATTGAAAAGATGTTGTGTCCTAAAGATATCAAAGCTATAAGTAGTTTCTTTGGTCATGCTGGTTTCTATAGGAGGTTTATTAAAGACTTCTCTCAAATTTCTAGGCCTCTCACTAATCTCTTGCAAAAAGAAGTTCCTTTTGTTTTTTATGATGATCGTGTAGATGCATTTGAAATACTTAACAAAGCCTTGATCTCCGCACCTATTGTTCAGCCACCTGATTGGAACTTACCCTTTGAAATTATGTGTGATGCTAGTGATTATGATGTCAGTGTTTTTCTAGGACAAAGAGTTGAGAAGAAATTAAATGTTATTCAGTATGCTAGTAAAACTCTAGACAGTGCCCAGAGAAATTATGCTACCACTGAAAAATAATTTTTAGCAGTTGTATTTGCATGTGATAAGTTCAGACCTTATATTGTTGATTCCAAAGTAACTGTTCACACTAATCATGCTGCTATTAAATATCTTATGGAAAAGAAAGATGCTAAACCTAAGCTTATTTGATGGGTTCTCTTGCTACAGGAATTTCATTTGCATATTATTGATAGAAAGGGAGCTGAGAACCCCGTCGCGGACCACTTGTCTATGTTAGAGAATGTTCTTGATGACCCACTACCTATTTATGATAGCTTTCCTGATGAGCAATTAAATGTCGTTAATACTTCTTGTAATACTCCATGGTATGCTGATTATGCTAATTACATTGTTGCTAAATTTATACCGCCTAGTTTCACATACCAGCAAAAGAAAAAGTTTTTCTATGATTTAAGACATTACTTTTGGGACGATCCACACCTTTATAAAGGAGTAGATGGTGATATTAGACGTTGTGTACCTGAACATGAACATGGACAGATCCTATGCAAGGGCCACTCCGAGACTTACGGGGGACACCATGCTGGAGATATAACTGCGCATAGGGTATTGCAATCCGGTTTCTATTGGCCCACTCTTTTTAAAGATGCTCGTAAATTTGTCTTGTCTTGTGATCAATGTCAAAGAATTGGCAATATTAGTAGACATCTAGAAATGCTAATCAACTATTCACTTGTTATTGAACTATTTGATGTTTGGGGCTTTGATTATAGGGTTTTTTATTTATGTGCCCCTGGTTCCTTAGTTCTACTCATTCATCCCCATGCTCTTAACTTTTGCTCACTTTTCCCCACTCCCTTGCCCGAAACCCTCAGAACTAGTCACAGTGGACGTTGCCGTCAGGTCAATGGCTTGACCATTAACTCTTACGAGTGGGGCCGCGTAGGGCAGAGTCCACATTTTGACCGTTACGTGCTAACCAGTGGGGCCGTGAAACTGACTCTGTGACCTAAATCATATCCAGTCACTTCCGTGCCGCCCCCTCTGCCGCCGTCGTGCCGCCTCTGCCGCATCTACCCTCTCTCCCCATCTAGGATTAGGAAGCGATGTCGGGGGGTGGGGGCACCCCGTCCGGCCCATAGACCGTGGAGATGATTGGGTCGAATCAGAGGCTTATAATTCATGGATTCCACCTGGGTAAGCATCATTTTCCCCTCTCAAATTGATTAGGAGATCCGTAAATTAGGTTGTATTTGACCACGTTGGCGTGAATCAGTGCAATTTATCTGAAAATTTTCGGCCTAACTGCGCCCTTTATCTTATTTGAATTGAATATGGTTTATCCTGCACTTGCTTTTCAGCTGGCGGTTAGAATGGAAACTAGCGAGCTGCGTGGAACTAAACCATGCATGTATGAATTCCGGTTTTTTCTATCCTAAAGTGGTAGAAACCAGTGTTTCGTTCACAGATTTCCGTGAGGCACTCTGTTGTGAGTATCCATGGAGCCCTGCTGATGCTGTTAATCTGAGATATTTCGACAGTACCGAGCAGAGATTTGTCCCATTAACTTGTGATGAGCATCTGGGATTGCTATTTAGTTTGAATGCCGACAGCCATTTCGGTAGAAATCCATATTGGTATGCTTCAGGCACGCAAACAACGTATCCCGAAGGGTGTTCAGACATCATCTGTGTATGCTAATAGCGTCCTCGAACACCTTGTAGGTCGAGACCAAGTAAACCTAGTGGTTCTGAAAGCCACAATATGTCGGGTGCCGCTAATTCTGGCACTTCTCCTCTCCCTTCTGCACCTGATGTAGAAGTAGATACAGAACCTGACGAGGAAGTGCCTCGACATGATGATGAGGATGAGATTCTATTCCCTGAACTGGTAGATAGAGTCAGTCAACAGTAAGTGGAAGATGAATATCCAGAGGAGCCTAGCAGCCATGCTAGATTTGATTACACTGACAATGAAGAGAGGGAGGAGAACATCGACTTCTTAGTTTTACAAGAATATGATGGTGAGGACATGCCAACAATTGAGTGCAACAGGGAGAATCCTGACCTTACTCCAGGAACCGTATTTGAATCGATGGTGGGCTGTCGTAATGCAGTGACTACATATTGCATTCTCACTGAAAACTCTGATGAGGTTGATAGGAGTGAGCCAGGAAGATTCACTGTTCATTGCCCTTATGATAGGTGTAGGTGGAGGTTGCATGCATCCACTATGCTAAAGAGCAAATTGATTCAGGTATTACAACTGAATCTTTTTATCAAATTATTTATCCATTATATATTCAGATCATGTGTAATGTTTCTGAATTGTATTTGACATCGTTTTTCATTTTGTTTCAGATAAAAAGCAACCCACATGGGTACACTTGCCCACCTGGAGGGGGAGGGGGAAGGACAAATCTAAGGTTGCAAAGACTAGGTGGGTGGCAGATGCAACCTTGGATTGGGTGAGGGAAACACCAACAATTGGTCCAACAGCACTCCATGGGAAGCTATTTGAGAAGTACAAGATTAATATACAGTACATGAGGATTTATATGCTAAGGAAAGGGCTCTTGATAGGATTAATGGTCCATGGAATGAGAGTTTTCAGTTGCTCTACACCTTCAAAGCAGAAGTGGAGACGGCTAGTCCAGGGAGTGCTGTAAAGATTGACAAGCATACATTTAAGTACAAATTAAAAGGGATGGCACTGGAGAAGGAGCACTTCAGGAGGGCTTTTGGTTGTTTCAAGGCTTGCTGGCAGGGGTTTTTGAATGGTTGTAGGCCCTATTTGGCTGTCGATGCAACTGCTTTGAATGGAAGATGGAGAGGCTAGCTAGCAGCAGATTGTGCAGTTGATGGACACAACTGGCTATTCCCAGTTGCATTTGGTGTGTTGGAGGTAGAGTCTAAGGAGAGTTGGGTCTGGTTTCTGCAGTAGTTGCGCAACATTATAGGTACACCCTCAGGTTCAGTTATACACACAGATGCATGCAAGGGTTTAGAAACTGCAGTAGAAATTGTATTCCCTGGAGTGGAGCGTAGGGAATGTATGCGACACGTAGCATAGAATTTTAAAAAGAAATTCAAAAGCAAAGTTATATGATGAGAATCTATGGCCAGCGTCATACACATGCAGCTTGAGGAAGCATGAGCACCATTTGAGAGTGTTGTATGCTCATAATCCTTTGGTGAAGTTATGGTCAAGAAGCAAATTCAATGAAATCTGCAAAGTAGACTATGTGACCAATAACCTCGCTGAGTGTTTCAATGCAAAGTTCAAGTCTGTGAAAGGGCTTTTGTTGTGGCAAGTATTTGATAAGATTGGGCAGATGATCATGGTGCAGATGGCTCTTCGTAAAAGAATTGCAGAAACACAATATGTTCGCCATCTTATGCTCCCATCTTTGATTAAGGCATTTCATGCCAAGGCAAGAGGACTAAGGAGGGAATGCATTCGACCGTCGACATACGAGGCTGACGTGATATACACTGACAGTAAAAATAGGGAATGGAGATATCTAGTGAACCTTGCAACTATGGAATGCAGTTGTAGGCAATGGCAATCCGCGGAAACTGTGCATACATGCCCTACATCTCATGACTGTTATTGGAGGTGAAGATTGTGAAGTAGATCAGTATTGCTCTGAATATTTCTCTGTTGCCAATTTAGGGCTCCTTATGCTGAAAATGTGCATGCACTCTTTGGAAAAGACCAATGGAACATAGCAGACCCATGGTTCAGTCTATGCTATCCTGTACTACCTAGACCACCAGGAAGAGCAAGGAAAAACAGGATAAGAGCTGGTGAAGAGGGTCGTGTAAAAAAATAGCGTAAGTGCAAAAGATGTGGTATCCTAGGGAATAATTCTAGGCGTTGTACCAATCCAGTTGATGGATCATTTGGAGAAGAGGAACAATGGGCATCAACAAATGCAGAGGAGAATGCAGCAAGTTTAGAGGAGAATGCAACAACAGAGGAGAATGCATCAATTTTAGAGCATGAAGCAACTGAAGTAGCAGCTTGGTATGTGTGCAATCTTTCCATCTTTTGCATGTGTTCTCTTTTTTATCGATGGCTAAGATTATTTCTGTTTGACCCAGCTCTAGGATAATTAGAGGCACCAGACAGAAAAGACCTAGAGAGGAAGAAGCCTCAGTTGAACCATCATCTGGTGCAGAATTTGAAACCATGCCTTATGGAGGTTTTGAAGCTATAAGAGAGGAGGATGTTATTTTGTCTGAAGTTCCTTTACAGATTACTAAACCCGCATATGACCATCAACTAGTCATCACTTGCTAGATCAGTCAAACTCAACAAAAATGCCACCACCAGAAGTGAAGATAAGAAGCAACAATACAAAGCTTTCAAAAGCACAAAATATCCCAGCCAGGGAAACCAGAAGCAAGATGGTTAACCCATCCCAGAACACAAGGAACAAGGCAAAGATTTGAATTTGAACTTGAATGCAAGCCATAAACTTTGAACTTTAAGGATTTGTAATAAGGATTATGTCGTCAATTTGAACTACTATGAAAACTTGTAAGGTGTAATAATTCTATTTGGAAACTTTGAATTTGAACTGCCGAGGAAAAATTTGAATTTTAGGCAAACTTGAATTTGAACCAACACTTTAAGTCCATTCCCCTATGGTGAGTTACACAGTTTGATGAACTATTATAAATGTTAGGTGATCAATCTGATCTCTTTTGCATGGTAAAACTTGTAGTCATGAGCTCCATATGAGCTCCCAAGCTAGGGTAAACAGCCCCATTTGTAATCAAGTTTTTTTTGGACCTACTCTGAATGACCCAAATATTTTTTATTAACTCCAATTCAATCTATATAGTGTAGATTCGAAGAATCACTATTTATTGAATTAATCTTTCTATTTTTACATTTTTTGAAAAAATATATATTTTAATAGAAAAACTATATGAAAATGGAAAACTAAGTTCAGATCCTTCTTATCCACTTTGAAATCAAGCTTTGGTGATTTATTTGATTTTTTTAAAATTTTAAAAAACCGAAGGGAAACCCTACCTCCTCTCCTTGGTCACTATGAAACATTGTACGCGATAGCTCATATGTGTGAAGGTTTTTTCATGAAAATGTTCGTAGAAATTTTTTATGATTTTTGGTTGCTAAAATGTCACATAAGACAACATTGTGCGTAGGTTTTATATATTTTTTAATTTTTTTAATTAATGGTGCTCATTTGACCTCGATCGTGCTAGCTAGGTTTTTTTTCTCTAAATGTACGTATACCAAGTTTAGTATTTCCTCGTTAGTGTGTCCTATAAAACGACGATAGGACAAGGTTTCATATTTTTTTAATTTTTTTTAAATTAGTTATGCTCAGTCAAAGCCTTTGAAACCCGTTGACCAGCTCAAAACCCATCTAAACCCCGCGGGGTTTCGCCTAACCCTAGCTTCAAACGTCAGCCGTCTGATCATACCCTAGCGCCAAGCGACAACCCTCAGTTGTGGTCTTCTAGAAGGAATTCCGAGGGCAGGCTGCGTGCAGGCTCCGTGCCGTTGGATCACATGGGCGGCTCCGCATCGTTGGATCGTGGGGCAATCCACGAGAGGCGATCCGCGAGACTTGTTGGTTGTGCCTCCCCTTTCTTCTGGTGCTTATTCTGCAGTGACGAGAGTGTTCGCACATGAACATGTCACCGTGTACCTCCAATGCCGAGGGTGATGCACCGCAACTCACGTCGAAGGAGACCCGTTCGGAAGCGCGGTGCGCAAGCAATCCGGCAGGCGCTTTTAAGGACCCGAAACCCCACACGCCCGGGAGGGACCCTGTCAGGGCGGGCGGCGGCTATTGGCTGCCCTAAGTTGACCTGATCGCCCCTAGGGCCTCGAGGTTAGCCGCCCTGCAACATGAAGAACAGACGAAGAACGAGGAAGAAGAAGAACAAGGGAGAAGGTAAAGGTAAAAAGTGGTATATGATTGTTCGATTGTGTGTTGTTTTTCAATCAGCCGTCACCTCTTGTCTATATAAGAGGCGGATGGACTTCCCGTACAAGAAAAGGACTTGCCTATCCGTCCAAATCGTCAAAACCTAACAAAACACTGACTATACACGACCTCCGGCCCGGATGTCCGGCTCAAGGCCCAGATGATCCAGCCTAGCCCAGTTTTCCGAGGGCACCTCACTGTTTTGGCTCTAGCATCCACATACAACCCCGAATTTCCATGAATTTATTATCAAAGTCAACCACTCGACGAGACACACAACTTTCATGTTGAAAACTTTTCGATATGAGGCCATCTTGAGGTGTTCCCGGCCGTTTTCTAAATTCCATAGAAGAAAAAGTTGACCGGACATTCGGACTTCTACCAGGATTGTCCGGCCTCCACCCGGATCATCCGGGACTAGACCTAGATCATCTGGCTTTATCACAAACCTTCTGTTGTCTTGGTGCTTCAATTTTCCGGATGATCTGGGTCCGGATGATCCGGCGAAACATTACTGCAGCGCACAATTTTGCCTGTAACTTTTGCATATGACCTCAGATGGGGATGATTTTTATATCAAAATTGTCCGTTTCGACGAGACGAAGAACTATGAAGCTGAAAGTTTTTCCATCCAAGGTCATATTAATTACTTTTCCTTCCATTCTTTATTCTGGTGTCAATACAAGCATCTCTAAGATTGTCATAACTTTCGCATCTGAGCTCCATTTTGGACCATCTCCATATCTATATTGATCATCTTGAAGAGGGCCATCAAATGGTGATATGAACTCATAGTTTTAACATCATCTCATTATAGGCTCAAGTCACTCTTTGCGATCATGCCATTTTTTAGCGTGCCATGTTGGTTCTAAGGACGATGTCAACAATCCATCGGCCATGTTGCATGTTCTTAGGGCGATAAATATTTATCGGCCATTATTTGTTTGAATCCTTGATGCAAACTTGGGTGAAACCTTCTCAAATTTATTCACAATCCAAAGATAAAGTTCCACTGATATGTATCTCAAGGTCATTCTCGGAACCATATTATTCACCCTTTTTCTAGGATTTTGTAGATAGTCAATAATAAGCTTTCTCCAATCCTTACTTTTGCCTGCACAAGAAAAATTCATTAGTGGCCGAAGCGGTGGACTTCGGTTCGGCCTTACCTATTCTGACGAGACTAAGCATCGGCTATTGATAGAAATGCAATGCACCATGAGTAACATAGTAGCCGGATGCTTTACTGCGCCAACTATTTTTAATTGCCTTCTCTAGATGTGGGAACAATTTCAAAGCAACCCAAGGAGGATATTACATCTAGACGTGCCTAAGGATAAATTATAAGTGATTCGTCAAAACATTGATAACTTCTGATATTTGTTGTACTACTAATAACAAATCACCAAAATCTTCAATATGTATAGCAAGTAAAAGCTCCAAACCGAATAAAATTTCATATTTGGCCTGAGGCTTCACAAAATAGCACCATATGGACATATATATATTAAGCAGCATGAGGCTTCACAAAATAGCACCATATGGAGATATATAAACAACACTGAGACCGTGGCCATTGTTATGAATTTAACCATCGAAAATAATCTCCATAGTACTAAAAAGATAAGGGTAATATCAATGAAGATGTACCTTGTTTCGGTCTCCAATTGAACTAAGGACGATGTTAGGATACGACACCGGTCATGCTTTTACATATTCTTAGGGCGATAGATAAATATCGGCCATTACCATGAGGTCCGTGTAGAATTCACCTCCAAAGTATGTTTAGCCAAAATAAACAAATGAAATAGAAATAAAATATTTTGGCCCCTTTGTATTAGCAACAAAAATGTAACTAACCAAATGTATAGTAATTTGGTAATACCCTCTCATGATATAGAAATTTATATTGCATCCATGGATCAAAGTAAAACCATGGAGGGTAATTGATCATACCTAGGAATGAATTCCATGGCAAAGGCATCAATGGCAAGGTTGAAGAAAATGGATGATGTGCTAACCGAAGATTTTGATGTTGTGATGTGCACCTTCGGCTTAATCATTTGTTGCTTTCATTATTTTCCTTCTTCACTTTTATTGTACTTGTTGCTATAGAAGCATGCACATCATTTTTGTTTTGATTGATCTTCTTGGGAACCCATGCCATGTTCTTCTTTCTCATCTCTTGTGCACTAAGATTTTGTAATTCCTTCTTTTGCCAATACGATATGCCAAGTGCACTACTAGGAAAACGGCTGTTAGTGGCGCACCTATTTGTGCTATTAATGGCGCACTATAGGTGCGCCACTATTACCACGCCACTGGTAACAAATACTAATGGCGCACCTCTGGTGCGCCATTAGTATTGCAGGTAAAAATGGCACACCTTGTAGTGCGTCATTACTATTGCTACATGTGCGCCACCGGTAAATTTTATTTTGATTTTTTTGATTTTTTTCTGAATTTTGAAGGCGGGAAAATAGTAGTGGTGCACCGTCTAACCCCCACCGTGCGCCATTGCTATTTTTGAATTTTGAATTTGGATCTGGATCGCGATTTTTTGCCCTTTTTTTTGCTTGTTTTTTTTCATGATAGTTTTTCAAATTTTGTTCTCGTTTTTGGATCTTGTACGTTCTTTTGCAAGAGAGGTGTTCGCCGGAGAGGTGGGCCGAGGAGAGACCGTGAGGACGAGGTCACCGGAGAGGAGCTCGCCTACATCGTCGGAGAGGAGGAGGAGGAGGTCACCGGAGAGGAGCTCGCCTACATCACTGGAGAGGAGGAGGAGGTCACCGGAGAGGAGCTCGCCTATATCACCGGAGAGGAGGAGGAGGTCACCGGAGAGGAGCTCGCCTACATCACCGGAGAGGAGGAGGTAGCCGGAGTGGAGTTCACCGGAGAGGAGGCAGGAGAAACCGTGAGGGGAGGGGAGGAAAGGAGGGAGGAGGAGCTCCCCGGAGAGGAGGGAGGAGGAGATCACCGGAGAGGAGGGAGGAGGAGTTCACCGGGGAGGAGGGAGGAGAAATCGTGAGGGGAGGGGAGGAGAGGAGAGGAGGGAGGAGGAGGTCGCCGGAGAGGAGGGAAGTATTATGGAGGAGAGGAGGGGAGATGGAGTGGAGGAGAGGAGGAGATGGAGTGGGAGGAGAGGTGGAGTGTGACGCCCGGATAATTAAGCTACAGTGATCCCCCGCTAATGATGCCACGTCACCTCGGCAAATGTTGATAAACTCTCGATAGTTCAAAAACGAAACGAAACCAAAATTTAATTAAAGGCAAACAATAAAAGTTTTCAAATATTAAAACAAATTGTTCGAGTTGTGCCAAATAATGCATAAGTAATTATTGTGGAGAAACTAAACTTTTATAAAGTGTTTAACTACTCTAAAAATAAATAAGACAGTAGCAAAAACAACTAATTAAATGCCTTTTACAATTAATAAAATACTAAACTATTTTATTTTGTAACCCAACTTTTTGTGGCATTGGGGTATTTTGAAACACTAATTTAGGTACTACTTATATATTTTATAAAACAAAAGAATATAGAAAATAAATTAGGAAAATAATAAATAGGAAATAAATAAAAATTAAAAAATAGAACAAAAGAGGAGGACCCCCCCACCTAGCCAACTGGGCCAGACGACCCAGCCGGCCAGCCCATCTGGCCCAGCCCCACTCCCTTAACCACCCACTATGACCGAACCCTAACCCCTATCCACCCCACTCACTCCCCACGATCCCCTCTCTCTCGGGCCTCTCCCCCCTCTCCCGATCCGATCTGGAGGGGGATCGAACCCCCCCAACGCTCGAGGCCGCTGCCTGGTGTCACTTGAAACCGCGCCCGCCACCCGGTCTTGCCAGCGCCGCTATGTTACCCGCCGTCGCCTCCCCGCCGCTATGCGCCATCATCGTCGCCGGATCGCCGGCGCCACCTCGCCCCGAAGTCACCCCGCCGCCTCGACCACGCCTCCCCACCGGACTGCCTCGTCGTCTCCGACGCCGCCGTCCCCATCCCCCACCTCAAGCACTATTGCCCCGTGCCCTACGCCCCGCGGTGAGGCCCCGCCTTCCTCTGCTTTCACCCGTTCACCACGTACATGCCCCACTCGCTTCCGCGGTCACCGTGTCCAACGGATGTGCACCGTCCCTGCCCCGCACGCCCTGGCCTCCTCCCCGCACGGCCCGGCGATGCTCGCCGGCTCGTGCCCACGCCCCACCGCACGCCTTTGCTCCCCTCTGTGCCGCCTCCGGTAACCGCCCCCCGCCCACGGCTCCAGCCGCGCCATGGCCGCCGGCGCGCGCCCTCCTGGGCGCCCGGGTGTTCCCCACCCCCTGGTGGCCTCGGGCACGAGCGCGCACAGCGACCCAGCGCCCATTCGGGTGTGCCTGACGCCCGACCCGCTATGGCCATAGGGCTAATGACATGTGGGGCCGCCCCTGTTAAAAAAATGATAATAAAATAATAACAATTTATTAATTAATTATGATATTAATTAACTTAATTAACTCTGTTTAGTTAACTAACTAAATCTAATTAACCTGCTAATTAAAATGTTAGCTGATAATTAGTGAACAATCTATGACATGCGGGACCCACACGTCAGCTTGACCAAGTCAACACCTCTCTTGACTGATGATGTCATGCTGATGTCATCCTGATGCAGTAATGTCATTTTTGAATTAAATTAATAATAATAATTTAGAAAATGTTTTAAAAACTTTAAAAATTAATATAAAATAAACCGTAGCTCAGGTGGAAAAAGTTTGTACATGAAAGTTGCTCAGAACGAGGAGACGAATCCGGATACGCAGCCCATTCGACCACCACACATCCCTAGCATAGCAAACACGCAACTTTCCCCCTCTGTTTCATCTGTCCGCAAAGGCGAAACACCGGGGGTACTTTCCCAGATGTTCCCCCCTTTCGTCGGTATCTCCTCCTACCGCGTTAGGGCACACCTAACACCGCTGTTTGCTTTGTCATTCACCGTTACACATCTGTTTGCATTGTATTCATTGTTTCTTCCCCCTCTACTCTACGGTAGACTACGAGACCGACGCCGCTGCTGGTGCCCCGACCGACTACATTATTGACGACCCCTACTTGCCAAAGCAACCAGGCAAGCCTCCCCCCCCCCTTGATCACCAGATATCGCCTATTCCTTCTCTCTACTACTTGCATTAGAGTAGTGTAGCATGTTACTGCTTTCGGTTAATTCTATTCTGCTGCATAGCTTGCCATTGTTGCTACAGTTGTTACCCTTACCTGCAATCCTAAATACTTAGTACAGGATGCTAGTTTTCCATCAGTGGCCATACATTCTTGTCCGTCTGCCATGCTATACTATCGGGCCGTGATCACTAGGGAGGTGATCACGGGTATTTACTACATACTTTATAAATGATACATGTGGTGACTAAAGTCGGGTCGACTCATTGAGTACCCGCGGTTGATTAACGGATCGGGGGCTGAAAGGACATACTTTCCAGACGGCCCTCCGTGTGGATCTTTGTGGCGAAGCGATAGGGCAGGTAGAGACCGCCAAGGAGAGAGGTGGGCCTGGCCCTGGTCGGCGTTCGCGATTAATTCATAATAACACGCTTAACGAGATCTTGGTATTTAATCTGAGTCTGGCCATTGGCCTATACGCACTAACCAACTACGCGGGAACAATTATGGGCACTCGACGTCGTGGTATCAGCCGTAGCCTTCGTGACGTCAGCGACTGAGCGGTGCGCGCCTGGTTGGACCGCGTTACCCAACTTACTTTCTAATGGAGGTTGCTAGGTCTACTCACTGGCCGCGTACGCAATGTGCAGGTGTGCAATGGGCGATGGGCCCAGACCCCTACGCGCATAGGATTTAGACCGGTGTGCTGACCTCTCTGTTGTGCCTAGGTGGGGCTGCGACGTGTTGATCTTTCGAGGCTGGGCATGACCCAGGAAAGTGTGTCCGGCCAAAGGGGATAGAGCGTGTTGGGTTATGTGGTGCACCCCTGCAGCGAAGTTTATCTATTCGAATAGTCGTGTCCCTCGGTAAAAGGACGACCCGGAGTTGTACCTTGACCTTATGACAACTAGAACCGGATACTTAATAAAACACACCCTTCCAAGTGCCAGATACAACCCGGTGATTGCTCTCTCACAGGTCGACGAGGAGAGGATCGTCGGGTAGGATTATGCTATGCGATGCTACTTGGAGGACTTCAATCTACTCTCTTCTACATGCTGCAAGATGGGGGCAGCCGGAAGCGTAGTCTTCGATAGGACTAGCTATCCCCCTCTTATTCTGGCATTCTGCAGTTCAGTCCACCGATATTGCCTCTTTACACATATACCCATGCATATGTAGTGTAGATCCTTGCTTGCGAGTACTTTGGATGAGTACTCACGGTTGCTTTTCACCCTCTTTTCCCCCTTTCCCTTCTACCTGGTTGTCGCAACCAGATGTCGGAGCCCAGGAGCCAGACACCGCCGTCGACGACGACTCACTACACCGGAGGTGCCAACTATTACGTGCAGGCCGCTGACGACGAGCAGGAGTAGTTAGGAGGATCCCAGGCAGGAGGCCTGCGCCTCTTTTGATTTGTATCCCAGTTTGTGCTAGCCTTCTTAAGGAAAACTTGTTTAACTTATGTCTGTACTCAGATATTGTTGCTTCCGCTGACTCGTCTATGATCGAGCACTTGTATTCGAGTCCTCGAGGCCCTCTGGCTTGTATTATGATGCTTGTATGACTTATTTATGTTTTAGAGTTGTGTTGTGATATCTTCCTATGAGTACATGATCTTGATCATACACGTTTGCGTGCATGATTAGTGTGCGATTGAATCGGGGGCGTCACAAGTTGGTATCAGAGCCGACTGCCTGTAGGAATCCACCTTCCACACTCCTTGGCCGAAGTCAAGTCTAGACATTGATTTTTTTACTAACATGGCTGTGTGCCTTACGGGCCCACGTCGCCAGTGGGTGGTACTAGGATCTTTTACTCCTCGACCTTTAATCTGGGACTCTGTTATCTCTTCTATTCGAGTTAAATGATTTTGCTAACTCTAACTCTAGGTTCTCATAAATATTTCTCCTGGGGAGCCCTCATTCCATAAGATCACCTGCTTTGTTAGAAGATTCTGAGGATATCTCTCGATATTTTTCCGAGACCCTTGTGCTTATCGCCTTTGCAATCCACTCTCACCGTTATATCCCTATGGATATCTGTATGCACTTGTCATTCTCTTGATCATTCCTCATCGCTCTTGTTATTATGAGATACCTCAATATAATCGTTGTTGATCCGAGAATACTTTGTGCCTACTGCCTTGCAGTTCTTTGCCACATGAATACCCCTGCGGATAATTCCTCGCACTTACCGAGTATCCGCTCATCCCCAGTTGTTCAGGTGTTTCAAGAAAGTCTTGGAAAATCCTTAGCAGCTTATTGCTCTGCAAATACTTGTCTGCTTGCATTATGGATGCTTTCCTTATGGCTGGCAATATTCATTAGTCTTCTTTGACACCGTCATTTTGATCCTATTGAATCAACACGAGTGTGAAGGCACACAATCATCGGTTGATCCTTTTAAATTATCTTTTCGGCTCAGATGTCATTTTGAACATGAGCTGGTTATCGACCCATCAAATTGTTGTCGATTTTACCCCTAAGTCTATTTGACTTATCCATTCTAAATCAGACTGTTGGCTTCCCATCCCTTGATTTGGAAATGATAGTTTATTTGCATTTGTTCTTTGTATTAGTCAGTTGTTTCTATAATTTGAATACCCTCTGTGTTCTTCTTCCTATGAGTGAGTACCGATACTCACATCAGCTCCGTTGTGGATCGCCTGATCCATTGTTGAATTGTTATTCGACAGTGTCCTTCATATTCAATCACCTTGTGAGTCCTTCCCCTGATACATAATGCCTCTTGGCCAACCATGCCCTGCTTTCGAGCTTGTGTATTTACTTTTGAAACTTGTGGTATATGTTACTAAGATGCCTGATGGGTTGAACCTATGCCTTCCCCTAATCCGTGAGAACCCGAAAGTTTTCACAAGCCGTACTCTTCCGGTGTTCTACCAGATAATACAGTTTTATTAAAGTGAGAGGTGAATGAAATGATATGCATTAAAGAAGTGGGAGTCGACCTTGAACTTTGTGTTCATGCCCATGAATTTGATGTAGACCGTCTCGGAATCTTCTTGAAAAATGATTATCCAGTTGTATGATTCCTTCGGTATTCTTGAAATTGATTCCTTATAGTTATGGTTCCGACCATGCTGTTCTGATCTGATATATCTAATGGGAATTCAATCCAGTGCCTCGTCTATTTTTTGCAAGGTTGAAGTATCTACTTTCATAGGTCAATGACCCGGTTCTACTTCTATCATGTTCTACCTTCGAGTATTACCCCTGGTATCTCGAAGATGCCTTGCCATTGCACCACATCTTACTAACCTTGTTGGAGTAATGTCTTTCCTTGCCGTAATCACTCTATGGGTTCTGGGTTGTTGTCAACCGAGGACACCGACTAGTGAAATTATTCCGCACTACAAATCAAATACCCTTAGTATTTTTACTAGGAAATTCTGAACTCAATCTGGTCATTCCTAGATTATCGCCTGCATCCTGGTCTTGCTATCTTTGACTATGCTACCTCGTCCTTCTCTGGTGCACGAATTCTTCAGTGCATGAGCACGACTTACATCGAGCTTTCAACATCATGTTGCTTGTCTTGAAAGGCAACTTTGGTTCCGAGCTTGCATCTTATATATTGATCCTATAACTTGTCACTTCGTCATTCCCTTGCTTGTTTTCGTTGTTGTTTGATTTTATCCTCTAGAAACCTCCCAGCAAATGTGTTAGATCACCTTCAACTCTTTGACTTCTTCCGAGATGTTAATTGTGTTCATGATGAGAAATACCCTGCTTGCCCTTGATGATTTTTATTATCATCGACAACACCCTTGATTTCCTTTCATCGCGAACTTGTACTCATTATGAATACAACTTGCTCTCCAGCTAGGTTGTGTTCTGCCTTGGAGTATTACTTTATTTTATGTCAAGGATGTTGTGAGGACTGCTCCACCTCTTAAGGAATTCTTGGTATTGTGATACTTCTCACCCTCACCATTCTTTCTTGGTCCCCGTGTTGATTCTAACCGGGATACCAACACGTGAACCATGCTGCTTGGATTCTGTACTTCTAGCAACCCTATTGCTTTGAAGTTAATGGTCGACATTTCATTCTTAGACCATTGGTTATCGAATCACCATTCTAACATTGATCCTGCTACCTAAGCCCATATTATGGGTGCACCTTTCAACCAGTGATTAATTGTGTATGTTTCCCTCGAGCATACATCCTTATATCATTTTATCTGTTAAATGTTATCTCCTTGTTCACATAATTGTGGAGATCCATCTTTTGGAAATCTCGATGAATTGTCGCTGAGACCATCAGCCACCCCCTCATCCTCTCCTTTATTTAATGATGAACTCTTGTTTCGGAACTCGCTTCCATAGTTCACTTCCTGGGAATCTTACAATGTCATCTCGACAATTTGTGTTGCACCTTCCTTCTCAGGCATCCTGGGTCTGAGTTATCCTAACACCAATCAGATCTGAATCTCGGTCAGATATGATGGTTGGAACATATTTCCAGGAGTTATAACAATGGTCTTTATATATGACCCGGTGAGATGATATCATGCCTAGCACACCTGGCTGGAGGCCCTATTGTTATTGTTTTCTTTTTAGCAAGATTATCCATTTCTCCATGAGGAAATTGTAACACTTATTCTACAAAGTTATTCCTGATGGATCCTTTGTGTTTCCAAAGTCTGATCTTCACCTGATGACCATGTCAATGCTATCTCGAAGCATGACTGCTACTCCGATCATCAATAAGAGCACTTGAAGCACAATGCTAAATTCTCTTTATCAATTATCCAAACACTGTTGTATGGGTAATGTCATGAAATTTCTCTCCCCTACCTAATGAGTTTTCTACATTATATCCTGTCATGGATATCATGCTCTGCTTGTCCTTGGGAAGGATATACCCTTGAAATATGTGTTTAAACACATTTTCCTTTCCATTGTTCTGTTTAATCTGATAATCATATTTGCCTTTCCATTGGTTGGTTTAATGTTTCTTGTGATCTATATGATCTAAGCAATAATGTTCTCCTGCTTGTGTAAACACCTCGGTGTACAATTCTGTCAGCAAGACCCTGTTACCATTGTTGATGAAATTCCGGTAGCCACTGATGGACGAGAACTTTTCCTATTTGTCCGCCTCGTTCAACGAGCAGGAAAATGGTTCCCTTCGTCCCTCGCCCTCGGTACCGACGTTGTTGCCGACATAATCGACAGGCTAGCCTCTAACATGCCTTGCTATCATGACCGTGAAAGATATCAATGCCCTTCCTTCTTTTAACCCACATGGTGGGCCCATAACCCACAGTTCCACTGGATCGAAACCTGACTCTCCTGTACGCCCCTGTTTCTAAAGTTATTCCTCACGCTAGGCTTCGTATGAAAGATCATGAGCCACCTGCCTAGTGATCTAATCTGGTATCAGACGCAATACTTATTCTCATTGCTCTAAACCCCTTTCACCTTCTGATTAGGCCATCGAACGTTTGCTTGCCCATTGGAAACTTCTGATGGTACCTTCTTACTTTACTTTTGATATTTTCTGAAGTATCTATTCGAGGGTTACTTTCTACCACATTCCCTGAGTAATCTGCCAGATAGTCAACCTTGAAGGTTCGTTCTTCCGAAGTTACCCCTTGTCCTCTCTTAAGTACGATGAAATTTCCGAAGAAAAGATGATGACTTCATCACGATGACCTGAAGCATAGGAATGAAGACATCAATGTAATGAATCGACCTCTTCGAGGAAAGCAACCAAGACCGAGAAGAACCGTTAGAATTTCACTACCACAAATTTCCCCCTTACACCGCCTCTTAAATCTCGGGACGAGATTTCTAGTAGTGGCGGAGAATTGTGACGCCCGGATAATTAAGCTACAGTGATCCCCCGCTAATGATGCCACATCACCTCGGTTAATGTTGATAAACTCTCGATACTTCAAAAACGAAACAAAACCAAAATTTAATTAAAGGCAAACAATAAAAGTTTTCAAATATTAAAACCAAATTGTTCGGGTTGTGCCAAATAATGCATAAGTAATTATGGTGGAGAAACTAAACTTTTATAAAGTGTTTAACTACTCTAAAAATAAATAAGACAGTAGAAAAAACAAATAATTAAATGCCTTTTACAATTAATAAAATACTAAACTATTTTATTTTGTCACCTAACTTTTTGTGGCATAGGGGTATTTTGAAACAGTAATTTAGGTACTACTTTTATATTTTATAAAACAAAAGAATATAGAAAATAAATTAGAAAACTAATAAACAGGAAGTAAATAAAAAGAAAAAAATAGAACAAAAGAGGAGGACCCCCCCTAGCCAACTGGGCCAGACGACCCAGCCGGCCAGCCCATCTGGCCCTAATCGACCCAACCCCAATCCCATAACCACCCACTACGACCGGACCCTAACCCTTATCCACCCACTCACTCCCCACGATCCGCTCTCTCTCGGTCGCTCCTCTCCCCCTCTCTCGATCCGGTCTGGAGGGGGATCGAACCCCCCAGCGCCCGAGGTCGCTGCCTCTAGTGCCGCCCCGACGGCCATGCCCCGCCATCCGGTGCTGCCCGACAGAGCTTGCCGTTGCCCGCCGTCGCCTCCCCGCTGCTATGCGCCGTCATCGTCGCCGGATCGCCGGCGCCACCTCGCCCCGAAGTCACCCAGCCGGCTCGACCACGCCTCCCCACCGGACTGCCTCCTCGTCTCCGACGCCGCCATCCCTGTCCCCCACCTCGAGTACCATTGCCCCGTGCCCTACGCCCCGCGGTGAGGCCCCGCCTTCCTCTGCTTTCCCCCGCTCACCCCGTACATGCCCCGCTCGCGTCCACGGTCACCGTGTCCAACGGATGTGCACCGTCCCTGCCCCGCACACCCTGGCCTCCTCCCCGCACTGCCCCGCGATGCTCGCCGGCTCGCGCCCACACCGCACCGCACGCTCTCGCTCCCCTCTGCGCCGCCTCCGTACCGGCCCCCGGCCCCACTCGGCCGCCCGTGGCAGCCCGGCGCCCGCCCTCCTGGGCACCCGGGTGTTCCCCACCCCCTGGTGGCCTTGGGGACGAGCGCCCGCAGCGACCCAGCGCCCATTCGGGTGTGCCTGACGCCCGACCCGCTATGGCCCCTAGGGCCAATGACATGTGGGGCCGCCCCCGTTAAAATATGATAATAAAGTAATAACAATTAATTAATTAATTAGGATAATTAATTAACTTAATTAACTCTTTTTAGTTAACTAACTAAATCTAATTAACCTGCTAATTAAAATGTTAGCTGATAATTAGTGAACAACCTATGACATGCGGGACCCACACGTCAGCTTGACCAAGTCAACACCTTTGTTGACTGATGACGTCATGCTGATGCAGTAATGCCATTTTCGAATTAAATTAATAATAATAATTTAGAAAATGTTTTAAAAACTTTAAAAATTAATATAAAATAAACCGTAGCTCAGACGGAGAAACTTTGTACATGAAAGTTGCTCAGAACGACGAGACGAATCCGGATACGCACCCCGTTTCACCACCACACATCCCTAGCATATCAAACATGCAACTTTCCCCCTCCGTTTCATCTGTTCGAAAACGCGAAACACTGGGGATACTTTCCCGGATGTTTCCCCCTTTCGTCGGTATCTCCTCCTACCGCGTTAGGGCACACCTAACACCGATGTTTGCTTTGTCATGCATCGTTACGCATCTGTTTACATTGTATTTATTGTTTCTTCCCCCTCTTCTCTCTGGTAGACTACGAAACCGACGCCGCTGCTGGTGCCCCGACCGACTACATTGTTGATGATCCCTACTTGCCAGAGCAACCAGGAAAGCCCCCCCTTGATCACCAGATATCGCCTATTCTACTCTATACTGCTTGCATTAGAGTAGTGTAGCATGTTACTGCTTTCGGTTAATCCTATAGTGCTGCATAGCCTGTCATTGTTGCTACAGTTGTTACCCTTACCTGCAATCCTAAACACTTAGTATAGGATGCTAGTTTTCCATCAGTGGCCCTACATTCTTGTCCGTCTGCCATGCTATACTATCGGGCCGTGATCACTAGGGAGGTGATCACGGGTATATACTACATACTTTATACATGATACATGTGGTGACTAAAGTCGGGTCGTCTCGTTGAGTAACCGCGGTTGATTCACGGATTGAGGGCTGAAAGGACATACTTTCCCGACAGCCCTCCGTGTAGATCTTTGTGGCGAAGGGACAAGGCAGGTTGAGACCGCCTAGGAGAGAGGTGGGCCTGGCCCTGGTCTGCGTTCGTGATTACTTCATAATAACACGCTTAACGAGATCTTGGTATTTGATCTGAGTTTGGCCATTGGCCTATATGCACTAACCAACTACGCGGGAACAATTATGGGCACTCGACGTCGTGGTATCAGCCGAAGCCTTCGTGACATCAGCGACTGAGCGGCACGCGCCGGGTTGGACCGCATAACGCAACTTCCTTTGTAAGGGAGGTTGCTAGGTCTCCTCACCGGCCGCGTACGCAACGTGCAGGTGTGCAATGGGCGATGGGCCCAGACCCCTGCGCGCATAGGATTTAGACTGGCATGGTGATTTCGCTGTTGTGCCTAGGTGGGGCTACGACGTGTTGATCTTCCGAGGCCGGGCATGACCTAGGAAAGTGTGTCCGGCCATAGGGGATCGAGCGTGTTGGGTTATGTGGTGAACCCCTGTAGGGAGGTTTACCTATTCGAATAACCGTGTCCCTCGGTAATAGGACGACCCGGAGTTGTACCTTGACCTTATGACAACTAGAATTGGATACTTAATAAAACACACTCTTCCAAGTGCCAGATACAACCCGGTGATCGCTCTCTCACAGGTCGACGAGGAGAGGATCGTCGGGTAGGATTATGCTATGCGATGCTACTTGGAGGACTTCAATCTACTCTCTTCTACATGCTGCAAGACGGAGGCTGCGAGCGTAGTCTTCGATAGGACTAGCTATCCCCCTCTTATACTGGCATTCTGCAGTTCAGTCCACCGATATTGCCTCTTTACACATATATCCACGCATATGTAGTGTAGATCCTTGCTTGCGAGTACTTTGGATGAGTACTCACGGTTGCTTTTCTCCCTCTTTTCCTCCTTTCCCTTCTACCTGGTTGTCGCAACCAGATGCCGAACCAGGAGCGACGCCACCGTCGGCGATGACTCCTACTACCTTTGGAGGTGCCAACTACTACGTGCAGGCGGCGGCGGCGACCGGGGAGTAGTTAGAGGATCGAGGCGGGAGGCACGTGCAGGCCGGCTGACTTCGTCTATGATCGAGCACTTGTATTCGAGCCCTCGAGGCCCCTGGCTTGTATTATGATGCTTGTATGACTTATTTATGTTTTAGAGTTGTGTTGTGATATCTTCCCGTGAGTCCCTGATCTTGATCGTACACGTTTGCATGCATGATTAGTGTATGATTGAATCGGGGGCATCACATGGAGTGGAGGAGAAAAATGAAGAGGTAAGGAGTTGAGGACCCCGCCCAGCCCTATATACGGCATAGTAATGGTGCGCCGTGGGCAGGTGCGCCATTACTAACTTTTTTTATTTTTTTGATTTCTTTTGAATTTTGAAGGCGGGAAGATAGTAATGTCGCACCTTGGGCAGGTGCGCCATTACTAACTTTTTTTTATTTTTTTGATATAGTTTGAATTTTGAAGGCGGGAAGATAGTAATGGCGCACCATGGGTAGGTGCGCCATTCTTTGGTTGATTTTTTGAATTTTTTTGCCTCTCCAGATCTTGAAAGCCCCGTAACTTTTTTCTGTTAAGTTTTTGAGGATTCTAAAAATCTTCAACAGGTTCCCCCGGTTGAATTCGGATATAACTTTTTGAGTAGATGATATTTCATATAAAAAACTTTTTCATCGGAGTTCGTATGCAAAAGTTATGCCCATTTTCAAATTCTTGAGAGATTTTGCAAAAAATTCGAAAATTAATGTTTGTAAATTTTGCTAACAGCTAGACCACAAATCACATGGGAATCTTATTTTCTTAATTTTTTTGACATTTCTATCATTTTCTTTTATTTTTTTTTGAAACTGAAAAGGCGATCCACGGGGGGGGGGGGGGGGGCATTTGGTGAATTTTTTGTAAGACTCAGACGTGTGATGTGTAAATGTTAGTAGTGGCGCACCAGTAGATAGTGCGCCATTACTAGTTTGAACTAGTAATGGCGTACTATACGATAGTGCGCCATTACTAGTTTTGAAAAAAAAGTACAAAAAAATTGTTAGTAGTGGCGGACAGAGTGTGTGGTGCGCCATTACTAGTTAAAACTAGTAATGGCGCACTATGCCCTGGTGCGCCATTTCGTCAATTATTGGATTTCCTTGGTGCCCCGCAGTCCTTGGCGTTTTCATTGTAGCTTCGATGGAATTCTCGCCCTCAAGATTATGTTCATTGTGCTCTTCAACAACTTGATTACTTGAAAGCTCGATCACATCACCTCTAGTTTTTACCTTCTCTTTAAATGGATCGGCTTGAAGCAGGCGATGCAAAAACCTTTTGTCATCAGGACCAATTGGAATAGACTCGTCATCTGTTGGTGTCTCAACAAATTTTAATCATACTTTATCAATGGTCGATTTAACTATCTGATAAAAGATGTTGCAATCCTCAAAACTATGCTTGAACGAATCATGCAATTTACAATACATTCGTCCTTGGATAGATGGCTTGACATGGTGATCAAGAATTCTAATGTAATTATTTTTCAATAACAAAACAAAAATTTGGTCACACATGCTTGAATCGAAGGGTATACCTTTTGTTTTCTAGCCGATCTTGTTGTGAGAATGGCTTCGGAGTTAAGCAAACGAATGGTTCAGATTTGGCATCTTCCCATTTGGCTCTGAATTCTCTTTCACATTCTTTTTCCGATGTCTTTAAATAAGAAACTATACTAGCATCGGTTTTCTCAAAAGATTTTAACCTTGGCTTTAAATTTCTGAAATCAAAGTAGGTAGAGCATACATGTCTCAATTGAGACCATGCGTAAGACAAGTATGAAGCAAGCAAAGCTATATGAACTTTAAATAAAGCAATGGGAAATGATTTGGCTGCAGTAATAAGTCACTATCGGTCTCTTTGAATGGTACAATATATTGACCGATATGCTTAGTAAATTTTTTATTACTAACAAGTAAATTGCCTTTTTTCATTGGTCTTTGAAAATTACTTATGAGAATTTTTCTAATTGATGCATCAACAATAAAGTTGGGACCAAATCTGAAAATAGGTAAATCATTTGCTAGACATACTTCTTCAAATATGTTGGGAGAGCATGAAGATTGCATGGAATGAATAATATCATGCTTTGCTTCTGGATGGCTTCCCAACACCATGTCACAATTTTCTTCCTGATTTTGTGCATCATAAATTTGAATATCTTTGTCAACCGAACTTTGTTCGGCTACTTGCTCTTGTCCTTGAAGTTTGTCAATTTCTATGGCACAAAACTCATAGGGCAGGAAGTAGGTTCCTTTAACTTTAGAAAAATCAAGCATGACTGCCTTGCTATGCTTTCCATGCCCTTTCTCAATAATGCTTGCCTCTTTGGATTTGATGGACTCAGAATATATACTACTTGATTCGGCTTTTCCAATAACCGAATTTTCTTTGTTACCCGAATCAATAACTTCATATTTTTGAATTTGCAAGGGTTCTCGCTTTTGTCTAATTTTAGCCCACATCTCAGCTTTGCAAGCTTTAAACTTTTTCATCTCAATTTCCATCCACTCCTCATGAGATTGCCCCCAATACTTTCAGACTTTTCCGGCAATGAGGTGCCGAAACATTGCAATTGTTTAGGGGGTGCACTGGATGGTACAACACTGTACGAATGCATCATTTGCACAACTCTAGCTTTTACTGCAGCAAAATCATGAGGCTTCCCGCCTTCTATTAGTTCCCGTCGAATGGAGTTGCACAAATCCCAAGAGAATGCAAGCTTGTTGTCAACCACCCTGTCTGGATATGGTTGCCCCCCGATGCTTTTAGACTCTTTCGGCAATGAGATGTTGCCAAAATTCTGTAATTGTGTAGGGGGGACATGATATGCCACGGTAGTAGGTGGAGGCATTTGTGCTGCAGCAGAAGTTTCACTTATTCGGCCATTACCATGAAGGTGCGGAGCCGAATTATGGACATCAACAATTGTGTATGGTGCCAAACATTAGTAGCATTAGGTGTAGCATATGTTGTTTGAGGGTAATTAGCCGAATAACTAGTAGTAACATGGCCAATTCCCCTATCCACCGGCATGTTTGGATTAACATGATGCAAGTTATTTGCCGATGAATACAAAGATGAAACACTATGTCGCATGCTATTGGAAATTTTAACATGAGGTGTTTCAAATTGATTACCTAAACCCATCATGTTGTTCATCGGCATATGGATTTGTGGGGTTTCCGATGCATGAGAGTTAGGATAGATATGTTGTATGTTGCTAAAATCATAAGAATTTGAAGCATGAAGATATTCTGCATCGGCCCTTGCACGCAATTAGATGCATGGTTGATGAAATTAGGGCTAGCCGATACATTATGCTCACTAAGTGATCTAGCAACAACATATGAATTATTTGCATCTACAAAGGAGAATTGGGTATTCATATTACCTTTGTAGATCACAACTTCTTGATGACGATTTCTTAAGTAGCAAAAGCGGAGACGAAGACTGTTCAAAGCTTTGTCCCCAGCGGACTCATCAAAAATTGTGTTCGCACATGAACATGTCACCGTGTACCTCCAACACCGAGGGTGATGCACCACACCTCACATCGAAGGAGACCCGTCCGGAAGCGCGGTACGCAAGCAGTCATGTAGTCGCTTTTAAGGACCTGAAACCCCACATGCCCCGGAGGGACGCCGTCAGGGCGCGCGGCGGCTATGGGCTGCCCTAGGTCGACCTGATCGCCCCTAGGGCTTCGAGGTTCGCCGCCCAGCAACAAGAAGAACAGACGAAGAACAAGGAAGAAAAAGAACAAGGGAGAACTTAAAGGTAATAAGTGGTATATAATTGTTCGATTGTGTGTTGTTTTTCGATCGGCCGTCACTTCTTGTCTATATAAGAGGCGGATGGACTTACCGTACAAGAAAATAACTTCCCTAGCCATCCAAATCATCAAAACGTCACAATACACGGACTATTCACGACCTCCGGCCCGGATGTCCGGCTCAAGGCCCGGATGATCCGGCCTAGCCCAGTTTTCTGACAACACCATACTGTTTTGGCTCTAGAATCCACATACGACCTCGGATTTGGGTGATTTTTATACCAAAATCTGTCACGACCGGTTTTTCAATAAAAATATTTATTGAGCAACCGACCTATGAAATCCAGTATGAGGAAAATCCTCCATACCGGTAGACAAAACTTTGATACAATAAGCCAGTGGCATTAAAATATTACAGGGTCGAGCTGAAGATGCCCAACCAATTATTACAAACACGCCAATAATTATACATAATGGCGGATATGACACAATGGTGTGGAGTGGCAATACTATTGACTCGAGATATGAGTGATTGGTGGAATAACACAGTGGGGGTGGATAATAAGACTACTACACTGGAGGCTCATCGTGTGTCGAGGTGAGGCTCGATAAATTTATTTGGGTAGCGGAAGCGGATATATCACAGTGACTAATCCGAGGGTGCATACGAGACTGGTAGGGATTCCTCTAGGCGTCGGACTCGCTATCGAACTCTTCATCCATGAGATCGCCTTCGTCGACATCGGCCAAATCAACAAGCCCGGTGAGTACTTTGAAAGTACTACAAAGGCGATTCGGACAAAAGATATAACAAATGTATGCATGAATGCGACATGATTGATTTATAACAATGTCCTATCAAATCAGCATCACAAGTAAGTAAAAAGGGAATCGGCGGTAGTCCGCTCAAAAACCCAAAGAAGATAAACTCAAAACCGATCGGGTGTCTGAAGCGACGCCTCGAAGGGTGAAAAATTAAGTAAAACATGCCACAGTCGGGCGTCTAAGCGACACCTCATAAAGGGCTTATATTGAAAGAAAAGACATGCGTGCCACAGTCGGACGTTGGAGCGACATCACAGAAAGGGCTTATAACAAAATTAAATAATAATAATGCATGATCGGACGTCGGCGACATCGCGAGAAAGGGCTTATAATAAAAGTAAATAATAACAATGCCGCGATCGGACGTCGGCGACATCGCGAGAAAGGGCTTATAATAAAAGAAAATAATAATAATGCCGCGATCGGACGTCTGGCGACATCGCGAAAAGGGCTTATAATAAAAGTAAATAATAACAATGCATGATCGGACGTCGGCGACATCGCAGAAAGGGCTTATAATTCATTTTTCATAACTGACAAGAAATGCTGCTCACGGAAAATATTCCTCACAAGGAAATAAGCGGTTAGTCCATTCACAGGGAATAAATATTTAACACTCATATGGTTCTCAGGAGTTTCTGTCACCGAGACTGACACTAGACAAGATAAGGTGAACACGGTACTCGGACATGGATAAGATGAAATTCAAGAATTTTGAATCAGCAGAGTTTGTACCAAAATTTGTCCACAGCCAACGGATTTCCGTAGTCACGAAGGACTAGTTCCGTTCTGGTATTCGGAGGAAACACAGCTAACGGTACACACCCATCATACCTCACGTTGCGGGAATCACCCTAGACAGCGTTCAATAAAAACTTTGAGGCGGGAGATGACAATCTCGAATAGCATGGGATCAAATTTATTCTGGCAGCGCTCTAAGGGTGCCCCTCTCGGTCCCAACGGAAACACCCATGCCTGACCGGATGAAAGGCTTTAATCCGGGACCATGGAACCCTCATCCGGCCTCTCGATTTGGTGTGTACCAGAAGTGGTTTGCAGCTTACTAAGCCATATCCCTTGCGGGAAGCGGTGGTAATCTGAAAGGGGAGGAGGCGGAATTTGGTGATTTATGTTGACACTTTGGGTCAACGATGCAGCATAAGCCTGGCATGCTACAACACTGCCATCTTACCCATACTCATGCCAACTCATGGCCATGCAACATGTTTCCAACAACTCATGGATTTTCCGAAACTCACTTGCCTCAACACTTACGAGATAAACTTCCATCGAGATGCTCATGAACGTGCCATGATACAAAAATAATGCAAACATGCCCAAACACTCATCATATCAAGAGTTCAAACATTGCTTGCCTGGTTCGGAGTAGTCGGGGTCTAGCTCGGTGAAGTTCGTGGTTCCGTCACCTCCTTCGGTATCTACAGTACACAAAACACACGCTCTAACGTCAATATCATGGGGTACAGAAAAGAAATCCAAATATTTTTCAAGTAAATATGATAAAAAAACTAGACAAAATTTTGAAGAGGGCAGAAAAAGAATCACTCAAAAATTCCTTTCTGTTAAAAAGTTATAAGAGTTTTGGTCCAAGGACCCATATGTAATGAAACAGAAAACCCTGAGGGGCCTAAGCAGAAAAGTGCAGAAAAACGGTTCAGAGTAGAAAGCGTATTTTCAGTGCGCTTCGTAAAAGCAGTTCAAAAAAAACAGAGAGGCTGACGGGCGGGTCCCACCCGTCAGGTTCGAATATTTGAAAGAGGCGGCAGAGCACGACGGTGCCCGAGAGCCGCGGTGGTCGCCGGCGGCGATCCACGGCGAGGTAGGGAGATCGGAAGGTACCTCCATGCTCAGGGCGCCATTCCACGTCGGTGGGTGGTGGTAGTGGTCGCCGGCGAGCACCACGTCGACGGTGGCTCTTGCTCCGGCGGACGGCGGTTCGGGTGGTCGTGGGCCTCGCTGGAGAGTGCTGTGGAGGTTAAATTGAGGTGGGGGTTAGCCTCCTAGTGGTGCCACGAGGCTACGGGCAAGAATAGGCCGGTGGAGGAGTTCTCACCGAAGAGAACGTTGCCGGAGCCCGAGGCGGACGGAGTTGGCCGGATTCGAGGAAGAAGGGCCCCTCGAGGCTCCTCCAGTGGCTAGGCGGGGTCTGGTGAGGTGGTGAAGGTTTGCGAGGGCGAGAGCAAGCTCGGGGGGTGCTATATATAGATGGCCCGAGGCGGTTGCCGTGAACGGATAAGTCCGGCGAGTGTTACGGGCGCTTGAGGCGTTGGTCGGGTGGTGGTTTTAGTGTTGAGTGCCATCGCGGAGGTCAAGCGATTCCGTTTAGGTGTTGAACATGCGGGATTTGGTTGCTTTGGGTATGCTTTCGGCCGGAGCAGGCGGCGCGGACCCGTCTGCTGACGAAACACGTTACGTGCTTGCGAACCGCAGCGGCCGTGCAGCGAAGTGCGCTTCGCATGCATGAGGAGCGAGGCTAAAGGAGAAGCAGGTGGCGCAGAAGCAGCGTTGTCTTTGGGTGGTTCATTACATCGACCGCCACGGGAGGTCCCGACGCGCAGAAGACGCCCGGCGAGGTTGGGCAGGCGCCACCGATGCGAGAGCGAGCGGCGCTCGTGTGGTGCTCGGACAGGGAGGAGGGGCTGTGAGCTACGTGCCAAGTGCCTTTGTCGACAGCGTGTTGAACTACGGCGAAGGAAAGCGACCTTTGAACTACGAAACTTTGAACCTTCTGAAAATTCAAACAAACAGTGCCGGCCAGGTATTCAACAGAATGATTTTGGCATGTGGGAGTTTCTCCTTGAGCTGATTTTTGGTGGAGTGGCCTCTCATTGCATCTGGAGGTTGCCTGAATTTTTGTGGAATTTTTGGAGCAGTGAGGATATGAATTTCACCAAATTTGACAAATCTGGTCCAAACTTGCAGAGACTGAAATTTGAAATTTTTGAAAAGAAGAAGAGTGGATCTTGATTGTTCTAGGTTGTGGGTACCAAGGACTATCCGGGGAGTTGGTTTGAGGTCAAAGCTCAATTGCATTTAGGTACTTGCTTTGCAAATCACCTAGGCTCAAAATAATGGACAGAAAAGATTTGGAAGGAGAAATAAATGAAATAAAATTCAGAAATGGATTGAACTTGTTGAGACAGAATGTTTGGATTGCCCTAAAGTGGAAGGAGGGATTTTTGGGAAGATTTTACCTTGTGGTGCATGGTAAAATCATGAGTGGTTTCAATATTGGAGAAGATGCAAAACTCCTAGGGTTTTCTTTTTAAAAGAAAATAGAATCCAAATTTTTTGAAATTTTGAGAAGAGGGCAATCAGAAGAAAAGTTTAAAAACCAAACACCAGAGTTGAAGGAGATGCCAAAATAAAATCCTTGCTAAAGGGAAAAAGTTTTTGAGAGAGAGATTTTTGGAAGGGTTTAAAAGATCTTCTTCAAATCCAACAAAGTTTTTGAAGAAAACCAAAAGAACATTTTTGGAGTGTCACAAAATCCACCATCTTGACGGGACGCACAACTTTCTTGTTGAATACATTTCTATATGAGGCAATATTGAGGGTGTTTCATGCCGTTTTCTAAAGTCCATAGCAGAAAAAGTTGTCTGGACGTGCGAACTTCTACCCGGATTTTCCGGCCTCCCCCCGGATCATCCGGGACTCGAGCCAGATCATCCGGCTTCATCACAAAGCTTCTGCTGTCTTGGTGCTTCAATTTCCCGGGTGATCTGGACCCTGGCCCGGATGATCCGGCCAAACATTGCTGCAGCGCACGGTTTTGCCTATAACTTTTGCATAAGACCTCGGATGGGAACGGTTTTTATATCAAAATGGTCCGTTTCAACGAGACAAAGCACTTTGCAGTTAAAAGTTTTTTTCGTGCAAGGTCATCTTAATTAGGTTTCATGGCATTCTTTAATCTGGTGTCAATACGAGCATCTCTAAGATTGTCATAACTTTCGCACCTGAGCTCCGTTTTGGACCATCTCCGTATCTATTTTGATCATCTTAAAGAGAGCCATCAAATGGTGACATGAACACATAGTTTTAACGTCATCTCATTATAGCCTCAAGTCACTCTTTGCGATCATGCCATTTTCGAGCGTCAACAGAGAGGAGCCACTCCTCCTCTGCTTCTTCTTCTCCGGCAACGAGAGGAGCCACTCCTCTGCTTCTTTTTCTCTGGCGACTTTAGTCGATATGTCGAGCTCCACTTCAGCCTCCCGCCCCTCGTGGACCCAGTATGGTCCACTTCCCATGGAGCGATGTCCTAACTACCCGCGTAGCGCGCCACTGATATGGTTGACTTCGAAGGAGGTCAAGAATGGCAACTATAGGCGCGAGTTTGTGAAATGCGAGAGCAAGCCAGAGGGGCAGGTTAGATCTCATGATTTTTCTTTTTCTATTCGCTTTTAATTCTTTTTCAGAACGTGAAGAAATGCACACATTTTGAATGGTTGGATGACTACGTTAAGCAGATTCAATTTAATGGGGCCCCAATCCGGGCACTCAATCTGCCGTCAGCAAAAACAAATTTGGTCTCAGAAAGTGCTGCTCTGACAGTTGGGGATGCAGATCTGAAGGGGGAACTAAAGAAGTTGAACAAGAACTTGAAGCAGATGATTCGATTGAACAAGCAGGCAAATCTGATAGGTTTAGGATTTTATCCCTTTTATTTTTGTGTAGTTGCTCTAGGATTTGCTTACTTGCTGGTCATCACTCGTTAGAGATGTTATTTGTGTGGTGTCATGTGCTCTAGGATTTGGTTAAATTTTTGCATCATGTGCTCTACGATTTGCTTAAATTTGTGGATCATGTGCTCTATGCTCTGTGTTGATTAATTTGTGGATCATATGCTCTATGCTCGGTGTTGCTTAATTTGTGGATCATATCAGTTTTGTCAGTTTTGTACACTTTCAGTTTCTTCAGTTTCGTCAGACAACACCAACCGCAGAAAAAATGTAGTTCTAGGGCCCAAATTGAAACTAAGCTCTGAATGGGCCGTCTCGTTGCGTTGAGTGCCGAAGGCCACAAAAATAAAAGAGGCCTAGAAAATAGTGCCCGTGTTGGCTTTGTTTTTCCTTTGATTATTGCCACGGTAAATCCTTTTATTGTTGGACTTTCCCATGTCAATTTTATTTGTACATATGGAATTGTCCTTTTGTATATAGCCTACGGCACAATACTTTGATTTTTTGACATGCGGATATTATAAACATGTTTTTGTTGCAATAAAAATATTGTATACACGATTTTTTGTTTTTGTTTTTTGTTATTAAGAGCATGTCAGACTTAATTATGTAGATCATGACATGCATCTGCAACCACGTCTAAAATAAAGTCCGGTGGCACCATTAGCCACCATATCCATATAGAGAGCATGTCTAGGGCTCGGCTACTGTACCATATCCATCTACCGATATCTCACATAGCAAGCATACATCATAACAAAGAAAGTAGCAACCATACCATACTTACAGAAAACATAGGGTGCCCTAAACCATAACATAGGCCACAAACTATTCAAAATTAGCTTGTTTTTGTTCATACAATATACGGAATAGGGCCACTAACAATTCAAAAAAAATAGCTTTTCTTCTTCTTCTTTTCAATATCAACATTGCTCATTTTTCTAGCTTTAGTTTCCTTTTTGAAACTTCAACTAGTCCATTATCAGCGCGTGTGAAAACTTGATCCTACTCTAATTGGGTCATTTAAACTTGACCTACACAAGTACACACCATGAATATAACAAGACGGATGGGCTACCCTCCAACCATTTTTACAAGGCTAACCCCAAAACTTGCTGGTTTTCGTTGAGCGATACCCTTTCATTGATTGATTTAGCAGAAGGGCTCGTGTACGGCACCATATCCCTCTAGCGGTATCTCACGTCAAAAAAGATAGAAATAGCAAGCGAAACACAGATAACCAATGACATATCAAATAAGGGTAGCAAGCATAACATAATTCTTAGGAGATAACACGATAGAGATAACAAGTTCACGGTACAACCAACAACATAATTAAGATAGAAATATATAAAAGATAAAAAGCCCTAACAACCTAGGGCAAGACAAGCTCACGAGACCGGGCCTTCACCACCATCTTCACTGCTCCTCCTCCCCATGCCGTCCTCGCCGATGTACTAGGGGAGGCTGTGCATACCGTCGCAGGTGGGGAAGATGCAATCGAAGCTTGTGAAGATGTTGTGGGTTGTGAATGCGATGAATTCACGTCCACACCAAAACACCTTGCTGAGGAGGTAGTACGCATCAAATCTGTTGGTGAAGGTGACAGTGAGCCCTATTGGTAGAGTCCTGGATTTTGGACGAACTTCCTCCAGTTGAAACATCACCGACGAGCCCGCACCAAGGAACCACTAGGCAAACCCCCTTGCACCCCTCCAGCATGAGAACGCCCACACGCGGAGCGTCCTCTCCACAATGACGCCGGTCGGATACTGTCTCTCCAGCACGGTCGGTGGGAGCTAGAAGGTGGGGCCGTTGTACTGCATCCTCTCCTCGCTTTGAGAGTGCTCTGGGTTAGGGTGAAGAAGAGAAGGGGGCGGCGCAAATGGATGTGTGGAGAATAGGTGGAGGGGTAGTGGTTTAAATAGGTAAAGGGGAAGGGAAGGGGTGTGGCACCGGCCGCGCTTACGTTCAAACGAGCCGCGTCGATCGATCGATATGCCACTTTAATTGCAAACAGGTTTTAGTTGCCACGTTGAATTGATGCGGGTGGATCGAAAAGTGTGAAACAATGATCTTCATCGAGGAGACACGCGTGGGAGATGAGACGAAACAGCAGCCGCAACCGTCCCTGCGTCTATGGCGGCTCCCATGAAAAACAGGCCGGTCAGCGCATCGTGGTGGCAGACAACAACGCATGCAGGTAGGCTAGCTACGTGCATGCATAGCAGGCTAGCTAGACATGTCGAATTTGCATAACAGGCTTCTGGCGTTCTGGCGCGCACATGGCCCAACAGTCTAACCACAGCCCAACAGGCGAACAGCGGCACCGTCCGACGCGACCCCACTCATCACGTCCAACGGGCGACACAATCAGCGCGGCCCCACTCGTCAGAGTTAACGGTCAAACCACTGACCCGACGGCATCCACTATTTGTGACCAGTACTAAGGGTTTCAGGAAAGGGAGTGGGGAAAAGTGAGCAACTAAGGAACAAGGGGCACAAAAATAAAAAACCCTTGATTATATGAGACCTTTTCCTTCCTCTAATGGGTATACACAGATTTTAGTTGCTGTTGATTATGTTATTAAGTGGGTAGAAGCTATTCCAACTAGTAGTGCTGATCATAACACCTTTATTAAGATGCCTAAAGAAGTTATTTTTCCGAGGTTTGGAGTCCCTAGATATTTAATGACTGATGGTGGTTCACATTTGATTCATGGTGCTTTCGGTAAAATGCTTGCTAAGTATGATTTCAAACATAGAATTGCATCTCCTTATCACCCTCTGTCTAGTTGAAAAGTAGAATTGAGCAATACAGATATTAAGTTGATTTTGCAAAAGACTGTTAATAGATCTAGAACGAATTGGTCTAAGAAACTTGATGATACATTATGGGCTTATAAAACTGCTTATAAGAATCCTATGGTTATGTCTCCGTATAAAATGGTTTATGGAAAAGCATGCCACTTACCTCTTGAACTAGAACATAAGGCATATTGGGCTATTAAAGAGCTCAATTAGAATTTCAAACTTACCGGTGAGAAGAGGTTATTTTACATTATCTCACTTCATGAATGGAGAACTCAAGCCTATGAGAATGCCAAGTTGTTTAAAGAAAAAGTTAAAAGATGGCATGACAAAAGGATACAAAAGTGTGAGTTTAATGTAGGTGATTATGTTTTGCTGTACAACTTCCGTTTAAGGTTTTTTGCAGGAAAACTTCTCTCTAAATGGGAAGGCCCTTACATCATCGAGGAGGTATATCATTCTGGTGCCATAAAAATTAACAATGCCAAAGGTGGTAAACGGTCAAAGAATCAAACATTATATCTCAGGTACTCCCATTAATGTTGAGACCAATATAATTGACACCGTAGCACCGGAGGAGTACCTAAGGGACACTTTCCAGAATGTTTCAGACTCCGAAAGGAATAGCTATGTCATACGGTAAGTAAACTGACTCCAAAACGTTTACAATGATAAATTTTATCCCGAGGTCTTATTTTCGAATTTAAGTGGGACTAGCTTCTTCCTCAATTGATATTACTGACAATCTAGCAATTCCATAAGGGAGGTGCTCCTTATGATGCTACGGACGGCTGTCTGAAGTGCATGCAATGACGGGCTCAAATAGGATAGGATTGTGCGTTTTGGAATATTTTAAAAATTAAGAAAATTAAAAGTAGTCCGAAAGAGACACGAGGCCACCACAAGGGTGGAGGGCGCGCCCTACCCACTTGGGTGTGCCCCTCGACCTTGTGGCCACCTAGTGTGCCCTGTGGACTCCGTTTTCTTGCATGACACTACTTATCGTCGTTAAAATTCATTATATAATCTCCCGAAGGTTTTGACCACCGTACCACGACAAAATCCTCTTTTTTCACTTTGGGTTGTTCCTGCAGCGGATTTGGAGCAATATGTCTTCGCAAGAGTCGGTCGGGGAGAGTCGGGTATTTCACCCGGCACCAGGCCCAAGAGCATTCAGTGATGCTAACCACTTTTGGCCAACATCAGAGGAAGAGATGGAGCCTAACTTGAAAAGAGTGGAGGCCATGGAGGAGGATCAAGAAGTTACCTCTCATCTTCAAACCAGATTCATGCTAGAGGAAATTCATAGCTCAGCAATACCAAATTTGGTTACTCCTCCCAGTGCTAGATTTCCCTCTTATGAAAATATGAAAAAGAGTGTTAATTCCCCCCCCCCCCACCCCGCAACTATGAAACATCCTTGGGTTATTGGAGCTCTAGCCATCACAGGTAAACTTAGAAAGGAAATAATGGATCTAAATAAGCAAAAGAATAAGCTCAAGGAGGAGAATAGCATCTTAAGGGGCATCATCGCCAAGAATATCACATCATCACCTCCGAATAAAGAGACATAGATACATGGGTATGAGCACTCCCCTTGGCAGTTGCCAAGCATGGGAGAGGTGCCCTGGTATCGTATCACCATCACACCTCTATCTTTATCGTTTTTCTTAGTTCGAACCTTTTGGTTATATCTTGATCAAGTAGAATAAAGTTTTAGTATGATCTAGCTTTGAGTTTTGCTTCGATCCCTATCTATGTAATCGAGTCCATGAGATATATAATAAAGAGTAGTTTTGAGTTAAGGGCTTTGCTTTCTTGCTATGATCTTTAGGGAATTAAATAAAAGAAAGAACAAAAAGAAATAAAAAGTTCATATATTGATCTTATGGAGAGTAATAACTTCACACATAAAGAGTATGATGAAAAAAAGTTATTGAGATTTGACAAGCATAGTTTTGGTCATTTTTTCTATTAATAGGAAGTAATAAAGAAAGAGAGGCTTCACATATAAATATACTATCTTGGACATCTTTTGTGATTGTGAGCACTCATTAAATATGACATGCTAAAAGGTTGATGTTGCACAAGGAAGACAACATAATGGGTTATGTTTTCTTATATTCGAATAGAAGTTATATTGTCATGGATCATCCAACATGTTGAGCTTGCCTTTCCCTCTCACGCTAGCCAAATTCTTTGCACCATGTAGGGATACTACTTGTGCTTCCAAACATACCTAAACCCAGTTTTGCCATGAGAGTCCACCATACCTACCTATGGATTGAGTAAGATCCTTCAAGTAAGTTGTCATCGGTGCAAGCAATAAAAATTGCTCTGTAAATATGTATGATCTATTAGTGTGAAGAAATAAGCATTATACAAACTTGTGATATGGAAGAAATAAAAGCGACGGACTGCATAATAAAGGTCCTTATCACAAGCGGCAATATAAAGTGACATTATTTTGCATTAAGATTTTGTGCATCCAACCATAAAAGCGGATGACAACCTTTATCTTCTACCCTTATACAAGATTCATGGTGATCATCACCTTTCCATTTTACACTTCTTCCTTTGGCAAGTACTATGTGTTGGAGAGATCCAAATATATATATATATATATATATATATATATATATCCACTCGGGTGTTGGTTTTCATAAAGTATTATTGTTGACATTACCCTTGAGGTAAAAGGTTTGGAGGCGAAACTCTAACCCCTATCTTTCTCTGTGTCCGATTGAAACTTGGACCCATAAATATCGCGTGAGTGTTAGCAATTGTGAAACACTAAATGATAGTTGAGTATGTGGACTTGCTGAAAAGCTCTTCTTTTGATTCTTTCCGATGTTATGATAAATTGCAATTGCTTCAATGACTGAGATCATATTTTGTTAGTTTTGAATGATTTTTCTGATTCATACTCAACACTGTGAATGAATTGTCACTTTAGCATAAGAAATTATATGGCATTATATGTTGCTGTTCTAAAGATAATCATGATGCCCTCATGTCCGTATTTTATTTTATCGACACCTCTATCTCTAAATGTATGGACATATTTTTCAATATTGGGTTTCGCTTGAGGACAAGCGAGGTCTAAGCTTGGGGGAGTTGATACGTCCATTTTGCATCATGCTTTTATATTGGTATTTATTGCATTATGGGCTGTTATTACACTTTATATCACAATACTTATGCCTTTTCTCTCTTATATTATAAGTTTTACATGAAGAGGGAGAATGCTGGTAGCTGTAATTCGGGACTGGAAAAGGAGAAAATATTAGAGACCTATTTTGCATAACTCCAAATGTCCAGAAACTTCACGGAGATAATTTTTGGAATATATAAAAAATATTGGGCGAAGAAACTACCAGAGGGGGGCCACCAGCCAGCCACAAGGGTGGAGGGCGCGCCCTACCCCCCGAGGGGCGCCCCCGACCTTGTGGGCCCCCTGGCAGGCCTCCGGTGCCCATCTTTTGCTATATGGTGTGTTTTGACCTGGAAAAAATCAGAAGGAAGCTTTAGAGACAAAGCGCTGCCGTCTCGATCGGAACCTGGGCAGAACCAATCTAGGGCTCTAGCGGAGCTGTTCTACCAGGGAAACATCCCTCAGGGAGGGGGAAATCATCGCCATCGTCATAAACAACAATCCTCTCATCGAGAGGGCGTCAATCTCCATCAACATCTTCACCAGCACCATCTCCTCTCAACCCCTAGTTCATCTCTTGTATTCGATCTTGGTCCCAAAACCTCAGATTGGTACCTGTGGGTTACTAGTAGTGTTGATTACTCCTTGTAGTTGATGCTAGTTGGTTTATCCAGTGGAAGATTATACTTTCAGATCCTTAATGATAATTAACACTCCTCTGATTGTGATTATGAATATGCTTTGTGAGTAGTTACGTTTGTTCCTGAGGACATGGGAGAAGTCCTGTTATAAGTAATCATGTGAATTTGGTATTCGTTTGATATTTTGATGAGATGTATGTTGTCTCTCCTCTAGTGGTGTTATGTGAACGTCGACTACATGACACTTCACCATTATTTGGGCCTAGGGGGAGGCATTGGGAAGTAATAAGTAGATGATGGGTTGCTAGAGTCAGTGGTATGCGTCGGTGCTATACAAACGGTGTTTAACCCCTTTCCGCGACAGCATTTGGAACCGTCGCCTAGTGAGTGAGGCGACAGGGGGGTCCTTTCCACACGACCCAGAAACCGTCAGGGATATGCCCTCCTGGCACACATGCTGGGCAAAATGAGGTCGTAATGCGACGGAGCGCTCAAATACGAAAATACGTATAGTGGAGCTAAAAAATATAATTATACAGGCGAAATTGTTTCCGGTCGCAAGTACATCCCACACAGTCAGTCCCCGCTAAATGTTTCCGTTCATATGTACATCCCACACAGTCGCTCCAAGAAAAACGTTTCCGTTCACAGGTACATTACACACAATTTTTCCCATTAAATTGTTTGTGGTAGCATTGACATTGCACATGATATTGACAATTTTATCATTTGTGTTATTGAATGCATCCCACACGGTGCATAGAAGAAACTGTGTGGCAAAGGCTGTCCATCACACACATTTTTTATGAGGTAAACATTTGCGCAAGGTGGCCTAATGCAAACAGTTTTCAAGAGGATGTCGTGTGTGTAGTGGAGATTGATCGCACACGTAGTGGATCCTAGAAACATTTCCGATCTCCATGTCTATCATAGACGTTTCGCTTTCGCAAACCGTGTGCAGTGTAATCCCTAATTAATCCATAATTTAAAAATCACATGTTTTGAATTTGAAAGTAGGCAATCACTTACTTCATACCCTACCATGTTTATTACAAATATAGGTTCAACCACGAATGCATAATTTGATGCACATGTTCATATACTGAAGAACTAGAGAAGCACCAAGTAAACAATGATGAACCACAGTTGTAATAAAGACTGTAAAGAGAGAGGCTAGGACATTCTGGTTGCTGGAGAAGGTGAAGCAGAATGCACATATTGTGCCCTTCTCCATGCGTAATGCGCGCATGACTCTAGGCCAATCCCTTGTGATGGTTGCCCGTCCATCCTTCACAGTCTTCTTTACGACTTATCGATCCTCATTGTAGTCTGGATGAAATACTTTAACCTTCATTGCATGTCCACCAATCATGTACTTTGCAAGGTAATCTTGAGTGAACTGCTTGGGAACCCTTTGTGAAAAAAGATTCAGACATTGTTGTCTAACAACTCATTATGGGCAGTAAAAAGAGAAGGCTGCAGAGTTTGTAGTTGCCATCCTACAGCTCACTGTTGTGTTGGCTAGAGCATAACAAAATAATTTGCTTGCCACAATTCATATCTTTTTGCTAATAATCCTTATCAGTTTCCTCACTTGATGCTTATTCATGAATATCTCATTGCCCCATACGCAAAAAGGGTCGATGCATGGATCCTTGCCAAGGGCATATTTACCTACAAGCAATAAGTCAGTATTAGAAGCTAACAAGTGTCCAGGCCTGTATCTATATGCACTACATTATGAAAGGACGGGGGAGTACAAGCCGAGGGATGAAGCTAACCTCGGTGGAAAATGGTGGCCACTCCCGTTGTTGTCCTGCATAAGTAGTGGAAAGGCATGATAAGTACAACAACCTTAACATCAAACAAATATAGCAATGGTAAACAACATTATCTCCAAATGATGGCTTGAATGTGTTGGTTTCAGCATGCCGTTAAAGCAGATATAAAATAGAAGGTAATGTTACCGACAGCAGGCTTAACAGCCATCAAATATGGCAATTCAAACTAGTATTTTTGAAAATGAATAGAATGTAGGTAATGCTTAAACATCACACTGGATAAATGTGTAAAACTGAAATAAAGGGCATGTGTTAACTACACAAGGAATAACTAGAACCAAATATAGCCGTTCAACATGGTATTGATCTACAGGAATCAGGCACTTTGCCATCAGCAATGGTTAACGGCAAAGGCATGGATGGCTGATGGCAAAGACCTTTGCCATCAGCCTGCAGACGGCAACTAGTCCCGCTGAATAGGCTACAACAAAGGCCTCTTTGCCTTCCGCTGGTGGACGGCAAAGCAGCAAAGGTCTTTGCCGTCCGCTGACCGATGGTAAAGAGCCTGGACGACACACATGGCAGTTTAGGTCCATTAAGTGGTTAACGGCGTGCTGATGGCAACGATGCAAAGGCTTTTGCCGTTGGCTGGCTGACTGCAAATCTGCCAAATAGGCCAGCCCCCTACACCCCAGGTTTAACAGGTACCTGCCACATGGCCACTTTGCCATCTACTGGCATATATATACAAGTTTCCAACAACATGAGCATATAAATATACAAGTTTCCAACAAGAGGAACATATTTATACAAGTTTCCAACAAGTTTGCAACACGTTTCCATAAAAAAAGAGGAAGCAGAAGCACAAGTAAAAGTTTGCAACAAGTTTCCATCAATGCTAGCTGCTTCCTCATCTCAAGCAAATCTGCAAATTAGGAAAGATGAAAGTTAGAAGAAGAAGAAGACTAGTTCTTCTTCTTCTTCTTCTTCTTCTTCTTCTTCTTCTTCTTCTTCTTCTTCTTCTTCTTCTTCTTCTTCTTCTTCTTCTTCTTCTTCTTCTTCTTCTTCTTCTTCTTCTTCTTCGTCTTCTTCTTCTTCTTCTTCTTCTTCTTCTTCTTCTTCTTCTTCTTCTTCTTCTTCTTCTTCTTCTTCTTCTTCTTCTTCTTCTTCTTCTTCTTCTTCTTCTTCTTCTTCTTCTTCTTCTTCTTCTTCTTCTTCTTCTTCTTCTTCTTCTTCTTCTTCTTCTTCTTCTTCTTCTTCTTCTTCTTCTTCTTCTTCTTCTTCTTCTTCTTCTTCTTCTTCTTCTTCTTCTTCTTCTTCTTCTTCTTCTTCTTCTTCTTCTTCTTCTTCTTCTTCTTCTTCTTCTTCTTCTTCTTCTTCTTCTTCTTCTTCTTCTTCTTCTTCTTCTTCTTCTTCTTCTTCTTCTTCTTCTTCTTCTTCTTCTTCTTCTTCTTCTTCTTCTTCTTCTTCTTCTTCTTCTTCTTCTTCTTCTTCTTCTTCTTCTTCTTCTTCTTCTTCTTCTTCTTCTTCTTCTTCTTCTTCTTCTTCTTCTTCTTCTTCTTCTTCTTCTTCTTCTTCTTCTTCTTCTTCTTCTTCTCTTTCTTCTTCTTCTTCTTCTTCTTCTTCTTCTTCTTCTTCTTCTTCTTCTTCTTCTTCTTCTTCTTCTTCTTCTTCTTCTTCTTCTTCTTCTTCATCTTCTATTTCTTCTTCTTCTTCTTCTTCTTCTTCTTCTTCTTCTTCTTCTTCTTCTTCTTCTTCTTCTTCTTCTTCTTCTTCTTCTTCTTCTTCTTCTTCTTCTTCTTCTTCTTCTTCTTCTTCTTCTTCTTCTTCTTCTTCTTCTTCTTCTTCTTCTTCTTCTTCTTCTTCTTCTTCTTCTTCTTCTTCTTCTTCTTCTTCTTCTTCTTCTTCTTCTTCTTCTTCTTCTTCTTCTTCTTCTTCTTCTTCTTCTTCTTCTTCTTCTTCTTCTTCTTCTTCTTCTTCTTCTTCTTCTTCTTCTTCTTCTTCTTCTTCTTCTTCTTCTTCTTCTTCTTCTTCTTCTTCTTCTTCTTCTTCTTCTTCTTCTTCTTCTTCTTCTTCTTCTTCTTCTTCTTCTTCTTCTTCTTCTTCTTCTTCTTCTTCTTCTTCTTCTTCTTCTTCTTCTTCTTCTTCTTCTTCTTCTTCTTCTTCTTCTTCTTCTTCTTCTTCTTCTTCTTCTTCTTCTTCTTCTTCTTCTTCTTCTTCTTCTTCTTCTTCTTCTTCTTCTTCTTCTTCTTCTTCTTCTTCTTCTTCTTCTTCTTCTTCTTCTTCTTCTTCTTCTTCTTCTTCTTCTTCTTCTTCTTCTTCTTCTTCTTCTTCTTCTTCTTCTTCTTCTTCTTCTTCTTCTTCTTCTTCTTCTTCTTCTTCTTCTTCTTCTTCTTCTTCTTCTTCTTCTTCTTCTAGTGGAAAAAGGGCCATTTGTCCCGGTTCGTATGGACCTTTTGTCCCGGTTGTTGAACCGGGACTAAAGTGTCGTTACTAATGCCCTGGGCCTTTAGTTCCGGTTCTTACATGAACCGTTATAGATGGGCCTCCACGTGGCCCGTGCGGCGAGCCCAGGCAGGAGGCTCTTTGGTCCTGGTTGGTGGCACAAACCGGGACCAATAGGCATCCACGCGTCAGCAGCTGGCAGGTGCTGAGTTTTTTTGAAAGGGGGTGGTTTAGGGGTTTTGGGGGGTTAATTTAGCTGTTTTATATATTGTGTTATCTAGCTAATTAATAGAGAGAAGTGTCCTCTGTTATCTCCGTGCTTGGTCGACGTACGCTACGTATTATACGTATAGAGAAGACTCGACACGCTAGCTTGTAAGCAAATGAAGGAAACAGAAGATCGTCATGAACATATGCATACAGAGAGAAGTGATATCTACCACCTCTCCTTCTCCAAGAGATTGGTCGAACTAAAAGTTCTCGTATATCCATCCGAAACTACTAGCTACATATATACAACATAATTATCTCTCTTATAATATAATCTCCTAATTATATACGAAGTCAAGGTCCACTTGGTATTCTCCGTCTTTAGTGATCATCTGGTCAAGGAAGAATGCCGCTCATTCCTCTTGAATTTCTCGCATACGATCTGGTGGTAGGAGTTCATCCCACATCCGAAAGATCTAATTTGAAGAAGGGGTCTATATATATATATAAATATATATATATATATATATATATATATATATATATATATATGAATAAATGAAACTCATCACAAATGATGGTAATAAAATAATATATATATATATGAATATTATTGCTTACGCACTTCATATTGTTTGGCAGAGTAGCCCGCTCACACGTCGTGTGGCGGATGGACTATAAGCGTAGTATACTGATAAATATTCCCGACTTCCTTCCACAACCACTTTGCAAGAAATAGAGGTCAATCAGACTGATAAGCAAGCATGCTATAAATGGTATTGATGAAACTAGCGCTTGAATCACTAGGAGATGCGCGGAACATGCGAGTAGTACTTGCTTTCGGCTGTCTAAATTGCAGCTTCTTCGGCAGTCCCGGAGCTTTATTGGTAAATTTCGTCCAACCCCTACCAGAAAAAGAAAAAAATTACTTGATATCAGGAAATGAACAAAGTTGCTGATATGGTGCGGTAATGATCGATTTAACTTACTTCTCGAGCATTTCAGTCATGTCCGCATACTCCTTACGATCTTTTCGACTCGAGTCTAAGAAGGTTATTAGTCCCTGCTCAAGCTTAATTTCTAGGAGAATATAGTGGAACCTGCGCACGCATGCATAACTCATCAATTACATTACTATAACATGACTAATAAGGGAAACCGAATATGCACAAGACAGTAACACTCACTTGAAGTTGTAAGGAAAGAGTATTATATCTTTGTTTTCATTTATTACCAACGATCGTATCTTTGGCATGAAATTTAACCTCATTTGCATCTCTGAGATTTGTGTTAATGAACCCAATATCACCGATTTGTCTTTTCTTCAATTCGGCGATCTTCAATCTGCATAATATAGTGCAGATAATTATAAATACATGCAAGGAAAGAGCTAACCTATATATAGAGACTTAATGACATAATTAGTACTTACAGATAGTAGCAAGTGACCGTTAACTTATCGAGGGCCTGTTGATTGAAAAACTGGAAGAACTCCTCAAATGGAACATTCAATAGTTCAATTCCAACGGGGTCATGCTCCTCTTTAACTCTCAGCGTCAAAATATTCGTCCCCCCGAACTCTCTGCAGGTTTTCATGTACCAATCATGGAATCTTCGCATCATCGTTGTTAGAGATTTTTCATCTTTGACGAGAGGCTTCCCGTACTAGTATCTATGTTCGTCCGCCTCAAAGAAATCATAATGTACATCGTCGGGCAGGTAATCTCCAAGATTGCTATAACCGGGCACCATCCTCGGATCATTAGCGACGATGTCGCTAGACACCTTGAGCGGGGGGCATGATTGGTCCGCTTGTTCGCTGAGCTGGGCAATTTTTTTCCAGCTCCTCGTTCTGCTAACCTTTGATCACTGATAGTACTTCCCGACCGCGTCGCTTCGAGAAATGACTTTTGAATAATGCGCTCATCGTTGGCTTTCGGCGGCGACTTTGGTGGTTTCTTCAGGGCATCCAGAGTGCGCTTCGCTTTCACCGGATCTGTCTTCTCCTTCGGAGGTGGATGTTTCTTTGCTTTCACCCCCTCAAAGGATTTCGTCACTTCGGCTCGCACGATATTCGTGTTTTCCTCAACGGTCCTCTCGTATGGTAACCCGGTAGTCTTGAGAGAAGGACGAATGCATATTGCCTCGGCCCGCCTCTGGCTGTCTTGCTAGATGCGGAAGCGAGCCAGGCGGATGTAACTGTCTTCTTTTGTGCTTGCTTACGAGGCGAAGGAGAAGGTCTACGACGCTCCGGAGCAGCCGGAGCGGCGACAGGTCTCTTCCGCCCTTGCTGGCGAGGCGGAGAAGGAGGAGGCTGGCTGCTCACGCGCGTGCTGGAGAATGAGGCTGAGTGCCCTGATCACTCGCCGGAGGAGGAGGCGGAGGAGGAGGCAGAGTGCCCTGACTCGCCGGAGGAGGAGGAGGAGGCGAAGGCGTCCAGTTCATAAGGTTGATGAGCTCCTTCCACCACAGGCATGGAGTCTTCAGAGAAGAACCCAGCCGAGTCTCCCCTTCACAGGTAGGGTGGTAAAGCTCGAGGTCCTCGATCCGTCCATTATTTCATCCACCATCACCCTAGCATATCCTTCTGGAATCGGCCGACAGTGGTAGGTTGCGACAGGTTCAGTAGGTAAAACAGAGCCAACAGCCGCCTTGACTTTGAATTTCATCCATTGCGTCATAAGGTGGCAATGCCGAGACTCTGTGATAGCATCCACGGGGTAGCTAGCAGGAGCCGTGAAGACAGGCTCATGCTGAAGCAGCTCGGTTGAAGCCACGCTGCTTCTCCGCTGAGATGGTGGGGTAGCTTCAGTGGAAGCTTTGGCAGGTCGTTTGCTGCAATTTGCTTCTCGTTCCTCTATCGCTAGTACCCTTGCGTGCAGCGCCTGCAGTTGGGTATGCTCCACTTTCTTCCTCCTCTCCTGGCATTTGTAACCGCCTGCGTCCGGAAACCCAGCCTTCCATGGAATAGAGCCTGGCGTGCCTTGTGTCTGTTCAGGGTGCTTAGGATTCCCGGGGGCCATTGTGAGCCCGTCGTTCTCTCTGTCTAGAATGAATGTCCCTTGCTAGGCTGCATCGATATACTCCTGAAGCATCATGACTGGTATTCTCAGTTGCTCATCCGTCCAAACGCACTTCCCTGATACAGGGTCCAAGGTTCCGCCAACCCCGAAGAACCAAGTCCGGCAATGGTCTGGCCACCTCAATCTCTCTGGTTCGACCCCTTTATCAAGCACGTCATTCTCAGCCTTGGCCCACAACGAACGGGCTTTGAGGTAGCCACCTGACCCCGTGCGATGGTGAAGCTTCTTCTTCCCAGCATTCTTCTTGTTTTCTTACTATTGTCTGATGTCTTGTGGGCCACAAATGCGGGCCAATAATCTCTGATCTTCTCATGCCGGCCGATGAATTCTGTTGTCTATTCTTTGACTACAAATTTTTCCAGCTCATTCTTCCACCTCCTGAATAGTTCTGCCATCTTCTTAAGATCACGAGACTTGATCAATTTCTCTTTAACTGGATTCTCTGGATCCTCCTCTGGCGGTAGGGTGAAATTTGCCTTCAGCGCGGTCCAAAGATCATCTTTCTGCATATCGGAGACATAAGACACCTCAGGGTCTTCTTTAGTCGGCTCAAACCATTGGTGGATGCTGATCGGGATCTTGTCCCTAACAAGAACCCCGCACTGAGCAGAAAATGCTTCCTTTGTCCGGATGGGTTCAATCGGTTGGCCATCGGGCACTATTTCTATGATCTCAAACCTTTCATCCGAGCGCAATTTTTTCTTCAGGCCTCGTCTCTTTACCGAAGATGTGCTCGATCCGGAGGGCTAGAAAAAGGACGAAAGATGAGAGTTCATTAATATATGTGTACATAACAAAAAAATTAATGCATCAATTAGCAAGCTATAGTCAGCACATGCTTAATTAATATATATACCTGGCCGGACTCTGTTCGGTCACCGGAGCCGTCATCACGGTGTCCTTCTTCCGCCGGCATTGGGTCACCGGAGCCATCATGATCATGTCCTTCCTCCTCCATTGTTCGATCACCGTAGTCTGCTTCTTCACCCTGTTCTTCCAGACCATCGGTGTCGTTGAGAAACAAGAAGACGACATCACTTCCTTGAAAGATTATGTCCCCCAACACCGCTTCTATTGCTACGTCTCGGGGCTCCATAGTTTCTACAAATATTTACAACATGGCAATTATTATTCAAACATGACAGATGGATATATTATTGGCAAACGTTTGGAGTGGCCTCGATCGGCAACGCTTCAAGGGTTTGGGGTGGCCTCGACAACGCTTCAAGGGTTTGGGGTGGCCTCGACCACAACGCTATTTTAACTTGGTAAATTTGGGTGGCCTCGAGAGAGTTTGTCGGGTAGGGGCGCGGTGGGATGGGAGACCAACATCGTTTTTTTTCTAGGGTTTGGGTGTCCTCGAGAGTTTTGGTCGAGCGAGAGGGCCGGGGGGTGCTCCCGTGGTATAAGTTAGCACGGTTGATAGGGGGTTATATCGACAACGACATACCCGATAAAAAATAAGAAAAGGAAGAAGAAAAAAGAGGAGAAAAAGAAAGGAATAGAGGAGAAGAAGAAAAAAATAGAATATTTTCTAATTTTTCTTCGTCTCCTCTATTCCTTTCTTCTTCTCCTCTTTTTTTTCCTTTTTTCCTCTTCTTACTTATTTCTCCTCTTCTTCTTCTCCTCTTTTCCTTCTTCCTAAACTAAACATAAACTAAAATAATCCTAAAACTAAACGAAACTTCTCCTCCTCCCTTTTTATTTCTTCTTCTTTTTTTCATAGAATTTTTATTTCTTCTTCTTCTTTTTTTTCATCCTAAAACTTTATGAACAAAATTACAATAGAAAAAAACAATAAAAATTCTACAAACAAAATAAAAATTCTATGAACAAAATTACAATAGAAAAAAATCCTATGAATGAAATTACAATAAAAAATCCTATGAACAAAATAATTCTATAAACAAAAAAAGCAATAAAAATTATATGAAGAAAATAAGAATTCTTTGCATTTTAACATACAAACATTTGCATATTCTACAATATCATCATCATATTCTACAATAATATCACCAAAAATCCTAAATTTTGCATATGAACATACATACATCATGATCATCATCTACTACTACTACTACAATATGAATAAAAAAATATATATATATGTGAACAGGGGGCCTGCTTCGTCATCGGTGTTGGGGCGGGAGGCGGCGTTGGGGCGGGCGCGCGGCGGCATTGGGGCGCGGGGGGAAGGGGAGAGGAGGGGGAATGGCGCGGTGAGGCTCACACTGCAGGCGAGCGGCGGCAAGGTCGGAGCAGGGTGCTCGGCGTGCGCGATGGCGAGGTCGGGGCAGGGTGTGTCGAGGCCGGGCAGGGGCGATGGCGACGAAGGAGATGGCGGATGGGGGTGGCATCCTGGCGGCGTCGATGTCGTCGGCGTCGTCGGGGCGGCAACTACGAGATGAGAAGTGAAAATTTTCACAAGTCCTGCTTATATACCCAGGGCATTGGTTCCGGTTCATAGAACCATCAGGGACCAATGAACGCTTTAGTCCCGATTGGTGCCACCAACCTAGACCAAAGGTCAGTTTTTGGCAGCCCAAAGGGCGGGAAGCGGTGGCCTTTGGTCCCGGTTGGTGGCACCAACCGGGACTAAAGGGGGGGCATTAGTTCCAGTTTGTGCCGCGAACTGGTACCAATGCACCCCTTTAGTCCCGGTTGGTGGCACCAACCGGGACCAAAGGCCCTGTGCTGCCCGCGTCGCGGCAAAAACTTTAGTCCCACCTCGCTAGCTGAGAGAGCTCGAGAGTGGTTTATAAGCGCTGCTGCGCCAACCCTCTCGAGCTCCTCTCAACTGCAGTCTTGCGGGCCTAATTTGTAACGATGTGCTTGTGGGCCTACTAGGCCTCCTGCGGGCCTGAATCCTGGCCCATGGTTGGGTTTCTAGTCGTATTCAGGCCGTCGTGGCCCAGTAGGTCGCACTTTTTTTTGTTGTTGTTTTATTTATTTTATTTTGTTTCTACTTACAACAAAAAACTTACTATTGATATTTTTATTTATTTTATTAAATTTTATTTGTTTTACTTTATTAAAGTTTATTTTGTTTCTACTTATTTATTTTATTAAAGTTTATTTTATTTTGTTTCTACTTATTTATTTTATTAAATTTTAATTTATTTTATTTTGTTTCTACTTATTTATTAAAGTTTATTTTGTTTCTTTCTGCTTTTCATGTTTTGATCAGAAAATACTTTGATAATTTCAGTGGCATGAATTTTATATAATTTTAGTTTAAAAAACACAAGAGGTTTATAAAAGTTTTTTAGTTCATTCCATTTGCTATTAGAGTTTTATAGAAGTTTTTTAGTTAATTTTGTTTTTGCATGTTATCATCAATTGACCCACATAGCTTGTGTAGGAAAGTAGAGAGGGTTACGGCAAAAACTTGATGCTCTTGGTGTACAAAACAGACAATCTCTTTTGAAGTATCAGGGTTTCAAACGGAAACTGGTCTGTTACAAAGGGATTACATTCTTTTGAACTTATTTGAACTCCATATTTTTTCTGTGTTCAAAATGCACCATTCAAAGCCACATCATCAATTTCCAACCCTTTCTGACTTCATTTGTTATTTTTCATGCATTTACTGATTATTTTGAGCTATAAGACCCTGAAAGTGAAAAGCATTTCAAATGAACTCTGAAAAGGTTGAAAGTTGGCATGGTATCATCATTTCACCCACATAGCATGTGCAAGAAAGTAGAGAGGGTTACATCAAAAACTGGATGCACTTCGTGTACAAAACGGACAATCTCTTTCGAAGTATCAGGGTTTCATACGAAACTCGTTTGTCACAAAGGGATTTCATTTTTTTAACTTATTTGAACTCCAGAGTTTTTATGTGTTCAAAATGCACCATTCAAAGCCATATCATCAATTTTCAACCCTTTCTGACTTCATTTGTTATTTTTCATGCATTTACTAATTATTTTCAGCTATAAGACCCTGAAATTGAAAAGCATTTCAAATGAACACCGAAAAGGTTGAAAGTTGGCATGGTATCATCATTTCACCCACATAGCGTGTGCAAGAAAGTAGAGAGGGTTACGGCAAAAACTGGATGCACTTAGGTATGTAATGCAGACAATCTCTTTCAAGTATCGAGGGTTCATACGGAAACTAAATGCATTACAAAGGGATTAATTTTTTTGAACATATTTGAACTCCAAAGTTTTTGTGTGTTCAAAATGCACCATTCAAAGCCACATCATCAATTTTCAACCCTTTCTGACGTCATTTGTTATTTTTCATGCATTTACTGATTATTTTGAGCTATAAGACCGTGAAATTGAAGGCAACATATAGCTCTCATGAATAGATAAGTGACCAAATTAATAGAAGTTCATCATCACATTAAAACCAAAGTACATACATAGTTCTCATTGAACAACATATAGCTCTCTAGAGCATCTAATTAAACCATACATTGAAATTATGTAAAACATTTCAATGCAACAAGAAATGCCAACATAAACGCAACCAAGGTAACAATTGATCCAACTGCATAATGATACCAAGCCTGCGTATGAATGGCATATTTTCTAATCTTTCTAATCTTCAACCGCATTGCATCCATCTTGATCTTGTGATCATCGACGACATCCGCAACATGCAACTCCAATATCATCTTCTCCACCTCAATTTTCTTTATTTTTCCTTCAAGTAATTGTTTTCTTCTTCAACTAAATTTAACCTCTCGACAATAGGGTCGGTTGGAATTTCTGGTTCAACCACCTCCAAGATAAATAAAATATAAGTCACATTGGTCGGCATAATTGTCATAAACAATAAATTAACCAAATAGTTATAAAAAGATAATATGTACCACATCCGAATCATAGACAGGACGAGGGCCGACGGGGGCGGATACCAAAACCATCGCACTATATAATAACGAGGAATAGTAAAATTAAGAAAATTAGACAAGTATCTATCTGAAGTAAGAATTTTTTTTATTTCAGAAAGAAGATAAGAAAAAGAGGCTCACCACAGTGGTCCCGGCAACGAGATCGGCGCGGGCGATCGATGGCGGTGAAGACGGGGAAGGGACGTGACAGACCGCTAAACCTGGACAAATCTCGGGGAAAATGGAGCTCGGAGGTCGAGTTTTGAGAGGATAAAGATTAACTAGTGTGGCTCAGACATTTCATCGAACACCTGATGTGCATAGGAGGTGAGCTCGAGCACCCAAATGCCCTCCCCTCGCCGGCCAGAAAAAACAGAGCACTATGGAGTGCTCTGCTGTGGCGATGGGGTATATATAGGCAGCTTATCTGTCCCGGTTCAAGCCAAGAACTGGGACCAATTGTTGTGGGCCAGGAGCGATGCCCAAGTGTCCCGGTTCGTGCCTAGAACCGGGACAAATGGGTCCACACGAACCGGGACCAATGCCCACGAGGCCCCGGCTGGCCCCCTGGGCTCATGAACCGGGTCGAATGCCCCCATGGGTCCCGGTTCGTGGACGAACCAAGACTAATGGCCTGGCCAGGCCCGAACGAAAGCCCTGTTTTCTACTAGTGTTACCGTAATCTGGGAGTTGAAGGACCGGTCGGGGTTGCGCCACCGCGAGACGGAGAAGGATCGGTCGATCCTTTGTGGGAGGCGTGCTGCACGAAAGATCATTTGCAATGTTTAGTTAGCATGATGCAACTGAAATGTGAATACTAGTAACTATTGACCATTCAAATGAAACTCGCCGTGTCCGCTGTAGCAATCTTGGGCATCGGCGCAGGGGTCTGGCTGGTTATCTCACACAGGGACCGCACATTTGTTATTCACGAGTCAGTCATATTAGTTAGTAATGAAACAAACATCACGTGCATGATTTGGCTAGTATGCGGGAGAAACTTACCACGATGAGCTCGTATAGGGCCCGGTGACCCGCGTCATTCTGGTTCCTCTCCGCCTCCAACAGAATAGCCGTCCTCTCCTCCATCTTCCTCACTTTCTCCTCCGCCTGACTGCTTGCCTCCGCCGCAAGCTCCTTGGCCCTAGTCTCGATAGCGAGCTCCATTGGCAGTGGTCGAGGCCTCATCTCGGGAAGAGACTTCGTCTGGCGCTTCTTGATCTCCTGGAGACTTCTAGGACAATGTATGAGTCCATCCCCAAAGGCTATTGAGCCATGTATCCTCCCATCACTAGATAGCATCACAAGCTCAGGATCAAAAGGACTTTGGCTCGGGTTGAATTCCTCACCTTTCATCTTCTTCCCCCAGTATCTGTACCTCACAAGCTTGTCGTGGGAGGAGATGTTGGTGAAGCTCTCTGGATGATCGAGGTCATCCTCCGAGAATGCCTTGGCCTTCATGTACGGGGCACTATGGGCCATGGCATAGAGGTCGTACAACGGAGGCACCTCCTTCTTGTAGTGTCGCGCCTGAAAGAGAGGAACAGGGTAAATTAGTAATTAAAGCTAGCATGAAGAATGAAATTGCATTTAGTGTTAAGGGCTAGAACCACATACCCAGTGAACCCCGTACTGAAACAGGTTGGAGCTCCCTTGATGGTGCGGCACACCTTGCATCTAGGCACGCTTGTCCCTGTTCTTGTCGTGGACGGCTAGCCATTGGGGAGAGCACCACTCATCCACCAACCTCTCCCAACAGTCCATCTTATCCGCACACCATCTCGGGGGCGCCTAAGTTAGACAAAGAGAAATTTCAGTGCTACGCCTACGAAACAAATCAAGGAAACTAGTACAAGGCCTTAAGAATCACTACAGCAGGATGCTGCTAACGCGACACTACAATCAAGTACCCTTCGAGAAACTGTGTGCGATGCCATAATCGCAAACGGTGGTGTATGAAAACCGTCAGAAATGTATAAAACATTTGCGATGACGGGTGCATCAAACATGGTTTAGGTTTTAGTTGCGTGTGCGATGAAGGGCACACGGTTCAGTTCAATTAACTGTTTGCGATGAGGAGGAACAAAAGAAACGGGCAGCCAGATGAAGGCGTGTGCGATACACAACATACGGTTCACTCGGATGAACTGTTTGTGATTAGGCAACACAAAAGAAACAGGCAGCCAGATGAAGGTGTGTGCGATATACAGCATACGGTTGACTCGGATGAACTGTTTGTGATTAGTCAAGAGAACAGAAACGGTTCAATATAACAAAATGTGTGTGATACGCGGCAAACAGGTCTGTAATCAGAAATGTGTGCGAAGACCGATAATAACACAGAGGATTGCTTCTAATAGGACGTATGTGATATGCTCTGTCTACACAACATATATTGGCCATTGTGGGACGGGCGGTCATCTGAATACGCCATAAGGATGTGAAGAGGCATTCCTATCAGCAAGGACTAGCTGTTCCACCAGTAGCTCATGTAAGAAAACTATCAAGTTAAGTGTGCTCAGGCTGGAGCAGACATCGGATGGGTGACTGGATGGGAAGTTATGTCGATGTTAAATTAGCTGACGGGATGGGTCATTTCGGTCAAATGACTGAAATGCCCCATTCCCTCAGCTAATTTAACCTCGAGGTCCTTATTTATTATTTTTTAACACATGTTAATTAAACAAGGTCTACCGCATTACCTTTCGACAATGTGCGATACGTGGCATACAGTTGATCCATCCGACCTATTTGAGATGGAATAGGCCGTGTGTGTTGTGGGCAAACACTTGCTAGTATTCAGCCGTTTGGGATTGATGAATTCATCACCGACGGGTTCCCTAATGTGGTCCGTGTTCATCTGATCTTCATCTATGACTTATGCTAGCTCAATGTTAAGTTTCCATTAATTGATGGCGTTTTATGAACACGCCACCGTTTCCTGCCATTTCCTCACCTGTTTCCCGCCCACCCTGCTATATTGCGCATAGGGGGCGCGCGATGCACGGAGGTGACAAGTGCAGCCTGTAGCACATCCACCTTTTCCAAGCATGCCAACCCACCAAAGCACCGCGTCTGCCATCAACCTCGTCGACGCGGAAAACAAGCAGGTGCCACGACCCGTCGAGGCCGAGGTGCTCCCCGGCTACGCTATGGACAACGCCGTGATGCGCATCATCGCCAGGGTTGAGCAGACCTTTGGCGCATGGCGCTTGAGCACCGTGGATCAAGACAGGCATCTCAGCGCCGACAGGCTGTAGCTCGCCGCACAACATAATCGATGGCGCGCCGCAGAGCAAGCTAGGCGCGTCCGCATGGCACAGCAACAGCGGATCCATCGGCGCTTGCCTACTGTCGACACGTCGTCTCAGCTGGGTACACGTCCCGTCAGTACCCCCATTCCTTGCCAGGAGTGGGCAGAGGCCCTCAGCGCCGTACTTGCACCAGAGGCTGGCCACGCCGTACTTGCACCAGACACCCGCCGTGCCGTTCGCGTGGGTGCCGCCATCCGCCTTGTCCGCGGCCTGCTGGATGCCAATGCGCTGGTCCGTAGGCTCGACCACCTCCTTGGCCCAGGTGTCCACCTGGGCGCAGTAGAGGAACATGGCCATCGCATCCTCAAGCTGGTGATCCCAGATGAAATAGCCGACTTGGAGCTCGAGATCGCGCTCCACATGTACCGCGAGCGTGTCGATCGCTTGGACGAACGCCTGCACCAGTTCAGGCAGAGCCAAGAGCTACCCTAGGCAAGGGCTACTGGTCATGGTCTCATGGACGCGTTTTATTTTGGAAAGTCGTTTCGACGTGGATATCTATTTATTCACAACAATCATAGTATTGCTCTGTTTCAATGTGTGTACTCTATTTTCCATTCTTATATGTTCTGTTTCAATGTTTGTATATACGCTTTCCATTCTGTATATGCGGATGATAACATCTAGATTCAAATTAGTATACAAAAATAGATAGAAAATGGAATTCATAATATATATATTTATATATATATATATATATATATATTAATTGTTCATTAGATCATCACAATATATATAATCATCACATCTACGTGATGATACTTAACTACTAGGTACAATGCATAAAATTGAAAACGAACAATACTAAAACTAATATTTCCTCCTGGGGCAAGTATTCCGGAAGCCCCTTGTTGGTGTCAAAACCGGCGGATCACGGGTAGGGGATCCCAAACTATGCGTCTAGGATCGATGGTTACAGGAGACAGGGGACAAGATATTTACCCAGGTTCGGGCCCTCTCTATGGAGGTAATACCCTACTTCCTGCTTGATTGATCTGGATGAATATGAGTGTTACAAGAGTTGATCTACCACGAGATCATAATGGCTAAACCATAGAAGTCTAGCATGTACGACTATGAGTAATGAGTATATCCTTTTCGGACTACACCCTCCTGTTTATATAGACACCGGGGGGATCAAGGGTTACATAGAGTCGGTTAAATAGGAAGGAATCTTCATAGTTGATCGCCAAGCTTGCCTTCCATGCCAAGGAGAGTCCTATCCGGACAAGGGTAGAGTCTTCGGCCTTCATGTCTTCATAGCCCACCAGTCCGGCCCACGGATAACAGGCCAGACGCCCGAGGACCCATTAGTCCAGGAATCCCTCAGTAGCCCCGAACCAGTCTTCAATAACGAAGTGTCCGGTACACAAATTGTCTTCGGCATTGCAAGGCGGGTTCCTCCTCCGATGACCTCTAAGTAATGTATTCAGGCGTTGATCAATGCCGCTCCCCTCGGCTTCTGCGCGTCAAATAACTTCATCTTCCATGTGTCGAGCGAATGCGGAAGGTTAGGGTATTTTTGCAAATAACACCCCGTCCAGGCAAGGAAGAGCGCCTATTTAAAGAGATTGGATCCTAGAATCATTTGGCACCACGCAGAGAAAAATCACCAGAGACTGCTAGGAGAAACCATGCCAGCATGGCTAGCGTTCCCAACTCCTCCTCCCATTCCGGCCTAGAGAAAGGCCAGTGGGAGAGGTATTCTATGTCCCAGAGTCAATTAACGATGCTGCAAACGCATGGATTCCTTCCCCTGCAGATTTGGTCCCTGTTTGAGCGGGGCTGACCTCATTCAATGGTGAGACTCAGGCAGAGGACTTCCCCGGTCCATCCGGGGAGCGAGTGTGTTTCGTCCCCTATCTGCTAAGAGTTGTCGGGTTTCCAATCCATCCGTTCCTCCGAGGGTTGCTGGAATACTATGGCCTCCAGCTACACAACTTCTCCCCTGCATCCATTCTGCACATTGCGGGTTATGTCACTTTATGCGAATTATTCCTGGGCTTGAGGCCCATTTTCAGTTGTGGAGGAAGTTTTTCTGTCTTGTCCCGCGCAACCATGAGTGGTCAATATTTGAAGTGGGAGTGGCCGAAGTATGGCGCATCACCGATACCGGATATCCGTCCGGCACACCAAGGAAGGCATCTAAAGAATGGCCTTCCGAACGGTTCAATATCAAGGACGTCGCGCTTCCTGACCCAATTCGAAAGGGTCTCCCAGAATTTGCAAGTGTTACGTTGAGTAAACGCCACAACTGGCGTCCCCAAAGTCTTGAAGAAGAGGATAGTGCGGAGGTTCGTAAGCTCCTGGGCAAGATAAGGATGCTTGCCCAGCCCGACTTTACAATAGTAGAGGTAATGGCGACCTCCATAGTACGAGGGGTTCAGCCGCTTCAATACAGAGGGCTCCCAATGTGGCACTACAATGGGGAGGATGATGCCTCCCGTTGTGGTCGGAAAGGTCCGAACACCCCTGCCGCTCTAGCCAAGATACTGGCCGAGCTGCTTAAAGGGGAGGAAGAAGAATTTCTCCACATCAATCACAGGGAGGGGTACTCCATGTACAACCCTCCCAGCTGGGTAAGTCCCATCCCCTTTGCTTTTACTCGCTCCACTCTCTTGGCAATCTTTAACGAATCCCTAATCCGTCTTACTTTGAAACAGCACTGGCGGAAGGTATCCGAGGGGCTTAATATCCCTGACCCATAGCCAAAGTGCCTCAACCGGGAGCTTGATCCTGGGTTCGAAGATGACCCGGATATATTCATGGTACTCGTGGAAGGGGTGTTTTACCAGGCAAGCTATGACCGCACAGAAGTGGCCATCATCGCCGATTATCCTGGTCTTCTTCCAGCTTCCCACGTAAGTAATCAGGAGAAACCCCCCTCAAAAGAGTTTCCTCGCACTGCCTCACCCACCGCACTGTCTCATGCTTCAAAGGGGAGGCGTTCGGCGTGTCATGCTACGCCGGGGATGAATCCAAGAAGAGCGGCTCCCGCCGAGCAAGGGCTCGAAAAGGAAGGTTGGAGAAGACAAGGCCGGCTCTTCGTCGAAGAGGTATGGATTTGAAGGTATTCTTTGGCAGTCGTACCCAACCGTGATTATTATGTTGGTCCTGTATTAGATAAAAGGTTCACCGGACTATGTCCGGGGATTCGGCCGGTCGCACTCCCGACAACCGGGATTTAGATCCCACCGGAGAGGTGGGGGCCGCTACGGGGACAACGCCGGACTGTCCTTTGGCCGAGGGTTCGGAAGACATGTTCGTTACCAACTCGGAAGTAGAGAGCACCATGAATCATCGGTGCTGTAGGGCTGCCCTACGAGACCCCAAGTTATCGGAAGAGGCATTCAATGCCTTCAGCTTGGCTGACGCATACATCCGAGATGCTCGAGATGGACTTAGAAAAGCCACAAGGCAACATTTAACAGATGTGCAGGTAAATTTTTTCTTCGTCCGAAAACTATAACCATATATATGCCCGTAGCCCCTGAGACTGAAGCAGTTGGTACAACTGATTTAAGTATAGTTGCATAACCAGGTCCTTACCGAGAAGAATGCCCTACTAGCCCTAGAGCTGGATCAGTGTCGAGCGCAGCTAAATGCCGCTACCACCGAGGAACTTCAAGAAGGCGTCTTCTGGTAACATTCCCTCCACCGAGGAATGATAATTGTATACCAACTGTACTAATATTGTTGCTGATTGCATAATATGATCGCCCGATGAACTTGAGGAGAAGTTGAAGATCGCCCAAGAGGGGGAAAAACAGGCGAAAAGGCAATGCGCCGCAGGCGAGCGTGTGCTGACCCGGGTCAGAGGGGAGAAAATCAAGCTACAGGATTCCAACGCCGCCTTGGGCGAAGAACTGAAAGATGTGCGAGCCCAGCTAGCCGACTCCGTGAAGTAGAACAGAAGTTGCGGGGTGGTCTATTCAGTATGTGTCTGAACTATTTTGAAAGTAGTTCGGAGATAAGTGGAACTGATATAATTATGATTGCAGGTATATTGACGGGCCCTCCCGACGAGGAGGTGTCTGGATCATCAAGTGATTTGCTGCAAAAGGTTGTCGCAAGTGCACGAGCAGGGTCGGCTGGCAATGCGGAGTGTTGCCAAGGCCCTATGGCCATCTGCCTCAACTCCAGGAAGTATGGAGGAGCTTGTAGAGCTATTCAAGGGAGCACGGCGGCGTATCCGACTATGGAAGATATTGGCCTCCCGAGAAGGTGCGCGAGAGGCCTGGGCCATGGTGAAAACGCGATATACATGCTGGATCCTAATCACATGGCCTGGGTCGGACCGCTAGGGTCAAATGGGGAAGAAATTCCCGTTAGTTTAGTATATGACCAAGTAGAGGTGGCCGCCAAATATTCCCAACAGGATTGTAAGTTAGACCGCCTGTTGGACGATATAGAGGAGGAAGTGTTTGAGTCCAAGTTACTATGTACTTTCCTTAACATGTGTAATTCTAGCTGAATTTTATAGCATTTGTCATGGCAGACCTTTTCGCTTCAACCTCCGGACCTGAGGGTGCGGAGTGTTTCCGAATACCCTCGCGGCTGAATAGACTGGGGTATGCCTGGAAAACTAGGCGTAGAGGTTATTGCTGCTTGAACAGACAAGTTGTATCCTGCTAGTTATGTTATATTACATTGAGATCGTAAGAAACATCTTCTAGGGAGAATAGTTCCGTTAAGGTTTCCTTTCCCTGGGTGTGCATGTATTTATGGACATGTCCGAATTGTGATGAAAAAATCACATTGTATGTTACTTCTAGGGGTTCGTAATGGAGTAAATGCAAAAACGTATTTTATTCAGCAACCGAATATTCCCTTAAGAACACTAGCTTTCGACTTCACCCAGTCTGAGGTACACATCCGAATAAACCTGCAGTAACAATCGCAGAGGTGCTCCCTTTATGCCCTAGCCAAACTAACGGGAACATAGGGCATAAGAACAGGATCCAGGCAACCCAGCTTGGCCAAAACTGAAGTCATATTGATGCATACAATGGTGAAGAAAAGGTACATATGGAAAAACTCATATGTGGAGAGCTTGATGCTCGAGGAAAAAAGCTTTTGTCCTAGAAGCCCCCAGGTATAATGGACATACATATTTAGAGGTGTATGTGTCAGGGGTGTGCGGTCTAGCCGTAACAAAGCTTTAAAGTGAGAAAGAAAAAAGTAATCAGAATAGAGAGAAAAAATAATGGAAACTATAGGGGAGAAGGAGACGAACAAGGAGTTCGGCGCTAGGCATAGAATCTTTGGAGTCTGGCCACGTTCCAGGGGTTCGGCTTGAGGCGATTGTCTGATGCATCACGAAGACGACACGCTCCTCCGGTGAGAACTTTGTCAATTATAAAGGGACCCTCCCATTTGGGCTTGAGTTTGCCCTTTTTCTTCTCCGGAAGGCGTAGAACGAGTTCACTAACGCTGTAAGTCTTGGCCCGTACTTCTCTTCTTTGATATCTTCGAGCCTGCTGTTGGTAAAATGCTGAACGAGCTTTTGCGACATCGCGCTCCTCCTCCAAGGCATCTAGGCCGTCCTGCCGATCAACCTCGGCTTCTCTCTCTTCGTACATACGCACTCGAGGTGAGTTGTGAATAATATCGCAGGGCAACACGACCTCTGCGCCATACACCATGAAGAAAGGCGTGTATCCGGTAGTATGGTTGGGTGTGGTTCGTAGCCCCTAGAGTATGGAGTCGAGCTCCTCAACCCAGTGCTTGTCTGATTCTTTCAAAGACCGTACTTGTCTAGGCTTGTTGCCACTCACAATAAGACCAGTGGCTCGTTCGACTTGACCGTTGGTTTGCGGGTGGTAGACGGAGGCGTAATCGAGTTTAATGCCCAGATTAGTACACCAGGTTTTTACCTAATCGGCTGTGAAATTAGAGCTGTTGTCGGTGATGATGCTGTGTGGGACACCATAATCGTGCACAACACCAGATATGAAGTCTATCACTAGGCTGGACTCCGCCGTTATGACCAGTTTAGCCTCTATCCATTTAGTGAATTTGTCCACCATAACCAGCAGATATTTTTTCTTATGGCTTACCCTTTAAGGGGTCCGACCATATCCAGTCCCCCGACCGCGAAAGGCCAAGTAATGGGGATAGTCTGTAAGGCAGTTGGGGGCATGTGGCTTTGGTTGGCGAAGAGTTGGCACCCGACGCAGCGTTGGACAAGGTCCTGAGCATCTCCTCGGGCCGTCGGCCACTAAAACCCTGTATGGAAGGCCTCGCTAACAAGGGCCCGGGCTGCGGCGTGGTGTCCGCCTAGACCAGCATGCATTTTTGCCAAAAGCTGCTGCCCCTCCTCCTCAGATATACATCTTTGAAGTACTTCGGTAGTACTTTTCTTGTAGAGCTCTCCGTCATGAACCTTGTAGGCCTTCGAGCGCTGGACAATGCAGCCGGCCTCATTCTGGTCTTCGGGAAGCTCCTTCCTATCAATGTAGGCCAAGAAGGGTTCGGTGCATGGGGCAGTGACTGCAATAATGAGATGGGCCGATGGTGTAATTTTGGTGGCTGAGGCCCCAATGATATCGCTGTGTTCAGAATCTGGGGTCGTGTTCGGATCTGGACTATTGTAACCGCCCTCCCCAGGCCACACCACGGATGGCTTGAAAAGCCTTTCCAGGAAGATCTTAGGTGGGACGGGGTCGCGCTTAGCGCCAATGCGAGCAGGGACGTCCGCCGCCTGGTTAATTTCTCGGGCGATGTGATGAAATTCAAGCCCCTCGAACCGAGCCGACATTTGTAGGATGGCATTATGGTAAGATGCCATCTTTGGATCTTTGGGATCAAAGTCTCTGTTTATTTGAGATATTGCGAGGTTTGAGTCCCCGCGCACCTCCAGGCGTTGTATGCCCATGGATACGGCCATCCGAAGACCATGCAATAAGGCCTCATATTCGGCTGCGTTGTTGGAGTCTGTGTACGATATTTGGAGAACATACTGGACGACATCTCCAGTTGAGGACGTTCACACGACGCCCGCTCCCAGCCCTCCAACATTTTGGAGCCGTCAAAGTACATAACCCAATTGGTATATGCGCCGTACTCTTTGGGGAGTTCAAGGCGTCATTCATTCGGGCGAAAGTCAGCCAAGATTTGGGATTTGATGGCTCGACGTGGCTTGTATGTTATGTCAAATGGGAATAGCTCTATGGCCCATTTGGCGATCCGTCCCGTTGTTGGTGTACTAGAGTAGGGGTACCCTAGTATCCCAAAGTTGGGCACGGGCAGTTGCAGCCCTCCGTGGCAAGGCTTACCGGATGACCGCCAAGGTCCTCCGTGGTTCCTTTGGAGCCATTCAAGAACAAAGTATTCAAGCCATGGAGACAAGGCCCCGGCAAGAGGAGCTTGCCGGGAAGGCCACCTAAGGCACCTAGGAGACAAGGCCCCGGCAAGAGGAGCTTGCTGGGAAGGCCCGGTGAGCGACAAGCTTCCGGACGCGACAAGACAACAACCGCGGCAAGGCGCTTGCCGTGGCAGACCACCACTCTGTACCTGCGCTTCCGGCACATCCACTAACGTGTCGCATACAGGACCTTTCGGTAGCGCGTGGCAAGAGGCCGTGGGGCTAGCGGAGTGCGGTGGCAAGCGGTGCTGACAAGATTTCCATCGTGGCAAGCGTTGGCGCCCCTGACGGTTCCTTTCTGCATAGTTAGGGCGACGTAGACAGGCATTTAATGCCTTTGTTCCCTGCCGTCAGGGTTAGGTATGATACACTGTACAAGTAGCTGTACCAACCACTCCTTTTCCATTTTTACCCTTGTCTACGTTTCCACCTGTCGGAGACCCCGTTAGCATATAAAAGGAGGCCCATGCGCAACGTGGGGGGGGGGTTGGGGGGTCGAGAACACTCACGGTCGGTCTCGTTAGCAGCTTGTGTGTACTGTAGCACTCAGCGCTCCCAAGCAAGAACTCAATACGCTCAGACATGCAGCAATAGGAGTATTATCTCTCCGGAGAGCTCCGAAGCTGGGTAGACCGCTCGTGTGCGTCGCCTCGATCTGCTCTTCGTGCGACCTCCGCCCCCCGCCGAACCGAAAGGGGCTCGGTCCGCCGGTCCCATAGGTGTTCGTGGGCCAGATCTGCCATCCCCGACATCTTTGGCGCGCCAGGTAGGGGAGCGTCAAGATTGTGTGAACCTGATCCGGCGTCCACACGAGCTAGATCTTCATCATCTTCATCGACATGCCACCGAAGAAGAAGGCTTCGGCGGCAGATGTTCCGTCCGCATCGAACCCACCACCACCGGAGCAAACGGGTGGTGGGGTAGAGGCCGGCGGAAGAATGGACGTCGACGGGGGAGCCCATGGTGCTGCCAAGTCCAAGGACAAGGCTGCACAGACCTCGGCGTCCGTACATGCACCGCGCCCGTCTCAGGAGGCGCGGGATCGACAGCGTCATGGTATTCACAACGCCATACGCTCGTTGGACCAAGATCGAGCTGGTGGATCTCGGGATGCTCAAGGCTAGCATGCAAGCCAACATGCTGGCGCGAGCGAGGCACGGTCGCCTGGACGAGATACTACTCCTTCTAACATAGTTAGAAGTCCGAGCATATCCCGCTCCTCGCGCCGTTCGCCACTGCCACCCACCACTCCAGCAGAAGCTTTGGCGAGAGCTCAACTGCTCCTGGATTACCCTCCAACAGCCGACAAGGTCGATGAATGGATCATCGGCTTTGCCAACGGCGACGCTCCGCAGCAGCCGAGTGCATCCCTGCCGCGGCAGGACTGCCAAACACGAGCCGGTGGCGACGAAACCGGTGGGGGTGCAACCACCCTGCACTCTCCGCCCCGAAGGCTAAGATCGCCGACTCGCCGGATCCACGTCGACAGCGACTCCACCGCATCATCGGATCCATGAGCTCGTCGCGATCAGCGCCAAGTTCTTCACGAACGACAGCAAGAAGACGCTCGAACTCGCATCGAGCGCCAAAGAGAAGCGCGGTGTCAATCCGACAAGCGTGCTGGGCCCTCTGTCGACATGCATGCGCCAGGGGAACCAGGCGACTTGCCATACGCGGTAGGTTGCCCTGCGTTCACTCATGAGCTGCGGCAAGTCCAGTGGCCCAGCAAGAAGAATTTCAAGCCAGACGTACCAGAGAAGTACGACGGCAAGACGCATCCGTCGGAGTTCCTCAGCATCTACACCATCGCGGTGCAAGCTGCCGGGGGGCGACAAGATCCCGCCAACTACTTCCGCTGGTGCTCAAGCCCAATGTCAAGTCTGGCTCATGCACTTGCCGGACAACTCCATATCCTCTTGGGCAGATCTATGCCATCAGTTTGTCGGCACCTTTACAGGCGGCCACAAGCCCCATGGCCAAGAAAGCGACCTTCATCTGCTCGCCCAGAAGGAAGGAGAGCCCCTGCGCAAGTACATCCAGAGATTCAGCCGTGTACAGCACAACATCCCAGATGTCCACCCTGTCGCGGTAATCAGCGCGTTCCATCAGAACGTGCGAAACCGCAGGATGCGGGAGGAGATGGCGATGTGCAAGATCAGAGACGTCAGTGAACTATATGCCTTGGCCGACAAGTTTGCACGTGCTGAGGAAGGGAGGAGACTTCCCGGAGAGAATACTGAAGCAGGGAGATCTGATAGTGAGGAGACCGCCCCGGCAAAGAAAAACCGGCGGCGGAACAACAGGAAGAAGAAAGGCAAAGATGTGCTAGTTGTTGAGTAGTCCGGCAACGGAGGTGGCGCCAAGAAAGCCAAAGCTGGTAGCTCCGGCAAGGAGGTTGCCGCTGGCACCAACTGCCAGGCTGTGGCGGTCGCCGACAAGCAGGACGGCTCCAACAAACAGTACTGCAAGATACACCGCACCAAGGGCCATGACCTCCAGAGCTGCAAAAAGGTCGAGCAGCTTGTCGACCAGCAGAAGGCTGAATACGAACGACGCGACAAGGAGAAGGCCCAGGAAGGTGCTGGAGGAGCTAGCAAGAAACGTCCCGGCCGAGGAGGACGCCGCGGCAAGGCCAAGCAGCGGCAAGGATACAGACCTCCCCGCGGCCGCGGCAAGGATGAAGACGACGACAATGATGAAGACATGGATGATGACGAGACTGATGAGCAGGAGTTCCAGAAAGCCACAGAGGTCTTGTGCGTTGACGGCGGTGCTTCTCTGCCTACTTCACACCGCCAGCTCAAGCAGTGGATGTGGGAAGTCAATGCGGCAGAACCATCTGTCGAGTCACGCAGGCCTCTGAAATGGTCCAGCATGCCTATCATCTTTGATATTGAGGACCATCCTGATCGCAGAATCATGCGGTCGGGTGCTTGCCGATGTTGGTTTCACCAACTATCCGCAACCTCAAGGTCACTAAGATGCTAGTTGACGGCGGGGCCAGCTTGAACCTGATCTCCTCCGCGGTGCTCCAGAAACTCCAGATCCCTGATGGCGAGCTCGAAGAGACCGGCACATTCCAAGGAATCAATCCGGGAAGGAGCAAGCCGAAGGGAAAGATCACGTTGCTGGTGACATTTGGCAGCGAGTTGAACTTCAGGACTGAGAGGGTCACTTTTGACGTTGCTGACTTTCCATTGCCTTACAATGCGATACTTGGCCGTCCAGCACTCGCCAAATTCATGGCAGCCTCTCACTACGCATACAACATGCTGAAGATGCCAGGCCCGATAAGTGTCATCTCTGTCCCTGGCGACAAGAAGGATGCTCTTATCTGCGCCGACAAGATCTACCAAGCAGCAGCTGCAGTAGATTGCAAGCCACTTGCCGCTGAAGCTCCCGGGGCGAAGAAGAAGACCAAGTCCGGCAAGAGCTCTGATGCCCACTCCGGCAAGCGCACCTCTTCGGAGTGCTGCGCTACCGTCGAGGACGCACAATCGAGCTCCACCGGCAAGTGTAAGAACACGATGGCAGCTCCACCAGAGACCAAGAAGGTGTCCGCCAAGGAGGACGGCACTGGTGGTACCTTCACCATCTGTGCCACTCTCGACCCTAAATAGGAAGGCGCGCTCGTTGCTTTCCTGCGGGCGAGCGTCGACGTGTTTGCGTGGCAACCGTCTGACATCCCGGTGTTCCTGTGAAAGTAATTGAGCACCATCTTGCCGTTTGTCCTCATGCGCGGCTGTCAGCGAAAGTCGTGAAGCGGCGGTGGAGCGCCAAGAATTCATCGCAGAAGAAATCAAGAAATTGGAAGCAGCAAGCCTTGTCAGAGGAGTGCTCCATCCTACGTGGTTGGCCAATCCTGTAGTTGTACGCAAGGCAAACGGGAAATGGAGGCTTTGTATCGACTTTACCGATGTCAATAAAGCTTGTCCCAAAGACCCATTTCCCTTGCCGCGCATCGACTAGATTGTTGACTCCACGGCCGGATGTGATTTGCTTTCATTTCTGGATGCATACTCAGGATATCGTCAGATCTTCATGGCAGAAGAGGATGAAGAGAAGACCGCATTCATCACCCCATGTGGCACATACTGTTTCGTACGGATGCCTTTCGGATTAAAGAATGCTGGTTCAACATTTGCAAGAGTAGTCCATGACGCTTTTGAGCCGCAAATGCACAGAAATGTGGAAGCCTACATGGATGACATAGTGGTCAAAAGCAAGGACAAGGCGACTCGATTCAAGATTTAGACGAAACCTTTGCAGATCTGCGCAAGATCAACCTCAAGCTCAACCACGAGAAGTGTGTGTTTGGAGTCCCTTCCGCAAGCTTCTCGGGTTCTTCGTGTCTCGGGAATTGAAGCCAATCCCGACAAGATCAAGGCCATTGAGCGGATTGAAGCACCAAAGCACGTCAAGGATGTACGAAGACTTGCCGGTTGCGTAGCTGCTCTCAGAAGGTTTATCTCTAGGTCTGCTGAGCGCGCCCGGCCATTTTTCAAAATTTTGAAAAAGGCGGGTCCGATGAAATGGACTCCGGAAGCGGAGGCTGCGCTGCAGGACTTGAAGAGATACCTGTCCTCCACTCCAACACTTGTCGCACCTAAGCCACAAGAGAAGTTGCTGCTATATATAGCGGTAACCAATCGAGTGGTTAGTGCTGCGTTAGTAGCGGAGAGGGAGGCAGATGATGAGCTAGCAACCATGGTAGATGCATCCAGCGACGAGCAGGGGGCTTCACCGGCAAGCTCTGGTCCCGACAAGGATGGATCTACGCAGACGTATGAGAAGATGCAGAAAAGAATGGTGCAGCGCCCAGTTTACTTTGTCAGTTCCCTTCTGCAGGGGGCTAGGTCAAGGTACTACGGTGTGCGAAATTGCTTTTCGGCCTCCTCATGGCCTCGAGAAAGCTGCCCCATTACTTCCAGTGCACATGAGATCACAGTCGCCACTCGTTTTCCGTCAAGAGGATACTGCAAAATCCAGAGGCAACAGGCAGGATTGTCGAGTGGGCACTTTGGAACTGTCAAGCTTTGGCCTCAAGTTTGAGAGCACTTCAACTATCCAAAGCGAGCATTGGCGGAGTTCATAGCAGAATGGACGCCAACACAAGATGAAGAAATTCGAAACGAGCATCCCGTCAATGAAGCAAGCAAAGAGTGGGTGATGTACTTTGATGGTGCCTTCTCGCTGCAAGGCGCCGGTCTTGGCGTGCTACTTGTTGCACCCACGGAGAGCACCTCAAATCGTAGTCCAGATGCACTTTCCCAAGGAGCAAGCAACAAACAATACCGCAGAGTATGAAGGTTTGCTTGCCGGTCTCGAGATCGCAGAGACCTTGGGATCAAGAAGCTCATTGTTAGGGGTGACTCACAGCTTGTCATCCGCCAAGTGAACAAGAGTTATCAGAGTCCGTTGATGGAAGCTTATTTTGATGAAGTGAGAAAGCTAGAAGAGCACTTTGACGGCCTACAAATGGAACATGTTCCAAGAGCTCAGAACGACATTGCCGATGGTTCGTCAAGCGCTGCACTTAAGTTACCTGTGGAACCAGGGATTTTTGTGCTCAAGCTGACTCAACCATCTGTAACGCCATCAACCGGACAGAGCAAGAAGAGGAAGTTGATCTCTGGTGACTATTTTCCGGCAGAGCTTCCCGGGGGCTCCTGTCTGTGTACTAGATTAGGGGTACCCTAGTATCCCGAACTTGTGCACGGGCAGTTGCAGCCCTCCGCGGTAAGGCTTACCGGATGACCGCCAAGGTCCTCCGTGGTTCCTTTGGAGCCATTCAAGAACAAAGTATTCAAGCCAAGGAGACAAGGCCCCAGCAAGAGGAGCTTGCCGGGAAGCCCACCCAAGAGACAAGGCCCCGGCAAGAGGAGCTTGCCGGGAAGGCCACCTAAGTCACCTAGGAGACAAGGCCCCGGCAAGAGGAGCTTGCCGGGAAGGCCCGGTGAGCGACAAGCTTCCGGACGCGACAAGACAACAACCGCGGCAAGGCGCTTGCCGTGGCAGACCACCACTCTGTACCTGCGCTCCAGCACATCCACTAACGTGTCGCCACAGGACCTTTCGGTAGCGCTGTGGCAAGAGGCCGTGGGGCCAGCGGAGTCTTGATGTGGCGCCGACAAGATTGCCATCGTGGCAAGCGTTGGCGCCCGACGGTCCCTTTTCGCACCGTTAGGGCGGCGTGAAGCGGGCATTTAATGCCTTTGTTCCTGTCGTCGTGGTTAGGTATGATACTCGTACAAGTAGCTGTACCAACCACTCCTTTTCCATTTTTACCCTTGTCTACGTTGCCACTGTGGAGACCCCTTTAGCATATAAAAGGAGGCCCATGCGCAACGTGGGGGGGTTGGGGGTCGAGAACACTCACGCCGGGTCTCGTTAGCAGCTTGTGTGTCTTTGTAGCACTCAGCTCCCGAGCAAGACCTCAATACACTCGGACATGCAGCAAGAGAGGAGTATTATCTCTCCGGAGAGCTCCGTTGGGTAAACCGCTCGTGTGCTTCGCCTCGATCTACTCTTCGTGCGACCTCCGCCCCCCGCCGAACCGAAAGGGGCTCGGTCCGCCGGTCCCATAGGTGTTCGTGGGCCAGATCAGCCATCCCCGACACCCGTGGCATCGCGGTTGTTTATTATGTCATTGAGTGGGACTTCGGATGCCACCGTGATTGAACATTCATGGAAGTAGTGTTGTAGCTTTCGAGATGCCATGAAGACTGCGTATGCTATCTTTTGGTAATGGGGGTACCAGGATTTCCATGGTGCGAGGACAGTAGATACGTAGTATACTGGTTTTTGAAGTGGGAATTTGTGTCCATCCTGTTCTCGTTCGACGACGAGCACGACGCTCACCACCTGGTGTTGCCGATATGTATAGCAACATGGGTTCGCCAGCGTTTGGTGCAGCCAGGATTATGTTGCTTGCTAGGAGGGCCTTTATTTCCTCCAGTCTGGCAGTCGCCTTGTTTGTCCATTCGAAGTTATCGGTGCGTTGTAAGAGGCGATAGAGTGGTAGTGCCTTTTCTCCTAATCTGGAGATAAAGCGACTTAACGCTACCATGCAACCAGCTAGTTTTTGGACTTGTTTGAGGTCTATTGGCGTAGCCAACTATGACAGAGCTCGAATTTTAGCTTGATTTGCTTCTATTCCACTATTGGAAATGATGAAGCCAAGCAGTTTTCCAGTGGGGATGCCGAAGACACATTTTTCCGGGTTGAGCATAATGTCATACGCACGGAGGTTGTCGAATGTAAGGCGTAAGTCGTCTATTAGTGTTTCGACATGCCTGGTTTTGATGATGACGTCATGGATGTAGGCTTCTACTGTCTTGCCGATCTGCTTCTCCAGACAGTTCGGGTAGGGGGTCCCGAACTGTGCGTCTAAGGTTGGTGGTTATAGGAGACACGGGACACGATGTTTACCCAGGTTCGGGCCCTCTCTATGGAGGTAACACCCTACTTCCTGCTTGATTGATATTGATGAATATGAGTGTTAAAAGAGTTGATCTACCACGAGATCGTAATGGCTAAACCCTAGAAGTCTTGCCTGTATGACTATGAGTAATGAATATCTCCTTTCTGGACTACACCCTCCGGTTTATATAGACATCGGGGCGATCTAGGGTTACATAGAGTCGGTTACATAGGAAGGAATCTTCATAGTTGATCACCAAGCTTGCCTTCCACGCCAAGGAGAGTCCAATCAGGACACGGGTAGAGTCTTCGGCTTTCATGTCTTCACAGCCCACCAATCCGGCCCATGGATAACAGGCCGGACACCCGAGGACCCCTTAGTCCAGGACTCCCTTAGTAGCCCCCGATCCAGTCTTCAATAACAAAGTGTTCGGCACACAAATTGTCTTCAACAATGCTAGGCGGGTTCCTCCTCCGATGACCTCCAAGTAATGTATTCGGCCATTGATCAATGTCACTTCCCTCGGCTTCTGCACGTCAAATAACTTCATCTTCCACGTGTCCAGCAAATGCAGAAGGTCAGGGTATTTTTGCAAATAGCACCCCGTCCAGGCAAGGAAGAGCGCCTATTTAAAGAGATTGGATCCTAGATCCATTTGGCACCACACAGAGAAAAATCCACGCAGAGAAGTGCTCGGCAGAATACTCCTGCAAGTATTTTATTTTACTAGCTTAGGAGTAGGTTTCGTCCACCAGCAGCTCCCTGGTGCGCGGCGTCTTCGAAGTGCAGAGGCAGTTTCTAACTCCTCCGCCTCGCAGCGCTTGACGTACTGATCTGCCTCTTGTTGGCGGACGCGCACGGCCGATCTTGCCATTTCGTTGGGCTCACACCGGAGCTCCTTGTCGGTGCCACGCTGGAGCTTATCGGCCCACCTCCACGCAGCGACGAGGCGACCAATGCCTATGACCTCCTCGCAAAGTACCCGTCTTCATACACCTCCTCGGCACGGCGATGCGCCCGCTCCCAAAGCTCTGCCGCCTCCTTTTTCCAAGCAGCATCACGGGCTTCAAAGGCCGCTCGGTACCTGGCTTCCTCCTTCGCCATCTCCTTCTTGAACGCCACTTGCCTGGCTTTCTCAGCCGGCGGCAGCGACTTCCATAGAGAAAGAATGTCTAGCCCCAAAACCAATCCAAATTTGGGGGGTCCGGCGCAACCTCGTCAGGCGGTGCATAGGGATCGTCGTCACTTCTAATCGAGTGAGCGTCCTCGGGGAGCGGCGATTCCTCATTGGCACGTGGGGCAGACCGGCGGCGCCATCATAGAGATTTGAGAGAGAGAGAGAGAGAAAGAGGGAGAGCGAGGGGAGGATGTAGATGAGAATGCAGGCGGGACGACGTGAGCAAGGTAGTATTAATTGGCAGCCGGAAATTAGATCGACGGGGACAGTACACACGCCGGTTGCCGGAATTTACGAGTACTGTAGTTTGAATTACACACAATTCCCGCAACAAATTCGTGTGTGAACATAATAGCTGACGATTTCCAATACATAACCGTCTCTGATTAATGATCCCCGCCAATCACCTACCAAACAACGAGCCGCGAGATAGAGTGCCAATCTTGTCGGGGTCGGTTGTCTTACCAGATCTTTAAATTATCTTTTTTGAACACTCGATATTTACATCGTCCGATGATTTTTTAACTCGCACACAAGTACACAAAAATATGATTTTTCAAACCGTTTTGGTTAGGCGTTGCATGTAGATGTTGTTCAAATTTGAATTACGATCATTAAATGGTTAAAAATCACTTAAATGTCTTTAAAAGGTCAAATGACCCCTGAAAAATTCCAAATTTTCACATGACAGTTGTATTAGTGCACGTTAAACGTAGGAACAAATTTGAAGGCCGTAAGAGGAAGCTATTGCCCGTCCGTCAGCAAACATGCATTGTTCCCTCTCGGAACCACGCACCTTCTAGTGAGTTGTTCCGGTTTGTGAGGGGTGTGTGTCCAAACTTTCGTCAAACAGGCCCATTTTTTTACCACATCATTTTGCTGGCATGACATTAAATCAAGCAATGTTTCATGTTTTTCTGATCATTTTTTTATTTTTTGGAATTAAAATGCATTGGCATGCACTCCATGCATGTGCCCATGCCTTGACACCAATATGGTTGAAAATTCCTTTGAATATACTGCACATGGAATTAACTCACACACAAGTACACAGAAATATGATTTTTCAAACCGATTTGGTTAGGCATTGCATGTAGATGTAGTTCAAATTTGAATTACGGTCATTAAATGGTTAGAAAATCATTTAAATGTCTTTAGAAGGTCAAATGGCCCCTGAATTTACCAAATTTTCACATGACAGTTGCATGTTAAACGTAGAAAAAAATTTGAAGGCCGTAGGTGGAAGCTATCTCCAGTTCCTCATCAAACATGCATTGTTCCCTCTAGGAACCACAAACCTTCTAGTGATTTGCTCCCCTTTGTGAGGGGCGTGTGTCCGAACGTTCGTCAAACATGCCAATTTCTTTACCACACCATCTTGGTGGCATGACATTACATCAACCAAGGTTTCATGTGTTTCTGATCATTTTTCTATTTTTTTGAATTAAAATGCCATGTCACTCAATGCATACTTATGCATGTGTCCATGTTGTGAGACCAATATGTTTGAAAATTCTTTCTAATTTACTGCACATGGAATTAACTCGCAAACAAGTACACAAATATGATTTTTTAAACCGTTTGGTTAGGCGTTGCATGTAGTTATAGTTCAAATTTGAATTACGGTTATTAAATGGTTAGAAAATCACTTAAATGTCTTTGAAAGGTCAAACGACCCCCAGATTTTTCCAAAATTTCACCTTACAGTTGTAGTTGTGCATGTTAGAGGTAGAAAAAAATTCAAGGCCATAAGAGGAAGCTATCTCCCGTTCGTCATCAAACATGCATTATTCCCTCTCGGAACCACGAACCTTCTAGCGAGTTGCTCCGGTTTGTGAGGGGTGTGTGTCTAATCTTTTGTCAAACATGCCAATTTCTTTACCACATCATCTTTGTGGCATGAGATTAAATCAAGCAAGGTTTCATGTTTTTCTGATCATTTTTTAATTTTTTGGAATTAAAATGCCATGGCATCCACTCCCTGCATGTGCCCATACCTTGACACCAATATGTTTGAAAATTCCTTTTAATTTGCTGCACATGGAATTAACTCGCACACAAGTACACAAATATATTATTTTCAAACCGTTATGGTTAGGCGTTGCATGTAGATGTAGTTCAAATTTGAATTACGGTCATTAAATGGTTAGAAAATCACTTAAATGTCTTTGAAAGGTCAAATGACCCCTAAAATATACCAAATTTTCACATGACAGTTGTATTAGTGCACGTTAAACGTAGGAAAAAAAATTGAAAGCCGTAAGAGGAAGCTATCTCCCATTCGTCATCAAACATGCATTGTTCCCTCTCGGAACCACGAACCTTCTAGCGAGTTTCTCCGGTTTGCGAGGGTTGTGTGTCTAAACGTTCGTCAAACATGCCAATTTCTTTTCCACATCATCTTGGTGGCATGAAATTAGATCAACAAGGTTTCATGTGTTTCTGATCATTTTTCTATTTTTTGAATAAAAATGCCATGTCACTCCATGCATACGTATGCATGTGTCCATGTCGTGAGACCAATATGTTTGAAAATTCCTTCTAATTTACTGCACATGGAATTAACTCGCACACAAGTACACATATATGATTTTTCAAACCGTTTTGGTTAGGCGTTGCATGCAGATGTAGTTCAAATTTGAATTACAGTCATTGAATGGTTACAAAATCACTTAAATATGTTTCAAAGGTCAAATGACCCCTAGAATTTTCAAATTTTTCACATTATAGTTGTAGTAGTGCACGTTAGACGTAGAAAAAAATTTGAAGGCCGTAAGAGGAAGCTATCTCCCATTCGTCATCAAACATGCATTGTTCCCTGTCGGAACCACAAACCTTCTAGCGAGTTGCTCCGGTTTGTGAGGGTTGTGTGTCCAAACTTTCGTCAAACATGCCAATTTCTTTACCACATCATCTTGGTGGCATGACATTACATCAACCAAGGTTTCATGTGTTTCTGTTTTTTTTGGAATTAAAATGACATGCCACTCCATGCATACGTATTCATGCATATGTGTCCATATGGTGATACAAATATGTTTGAAAAGTCCTTCTAGTTTACTGCACATGGAATTAACTCGCACACAAGTACACAAATATGATTTTTCAAACCGTTTTGGTTACACGTTGCATGTAGATGTACTTCAAATTTGAATTACGGTCATTAAATGGCTAGAGAATCACTTAATTGTCTTTAAAAGGTCAAATGACCCCTATGATTTAAAAAAAAATCACATTATAGTTGTAGTAGTGCATGTTATACATAGAAAGAATTTTGAAGGCCGTAAGAGGAAGCTATCTCTCGTTCGTCATTAAACATGCATCGTTCCCTCTCAGAACGACGACCCTTCTAGTGAGTTGCTCTGGTTTGTGAGGGGTGTGTGTCCAAACTTTGGTCAAACATGCCAATTTTTTTACCACATCATTTTGGTGGCATGACATTACATCAACAAAGGTTTCAGGTGTTTCTGATTTTTTTTATTTTTTGGAATTACAATGCCATGCCACTCCATGCTTAATTTTGTCATAGACGTTAGACCAATATGTTTGAAAATTCCTTCCAATTTACTGCACATGGAATTAAATCACACACAAGTACACGAAATATGAGTTTTCAAACCGTTATGGTTAGCTATTGCATGTACATGTAGTTTAAATTTCAATTACGGTCATTAAATGGCTAGAAAATCACTTAAATGTCTTAGAAAGTCAAATGACCACTGAAATTTTCCAAAATTTCACATGAGAGTTGTATTAGTACTACAAAATTTCTCGTTCATTTAAAACACAATCTGTTGGCACTTTATTCCAAATTCGTCTTTCACAGCTAATAAAAAATATATACAACATCACACACAGTTGTTTTCTAGGAACCGTTTGCGATGAAAATATCTGGGTATATTTAAGTCTCCCTCCTTAAGCTTCGCCGGCTTGTCTGCTCTAGTGTCGGCAACCCCCGAATCCACGAATCCCGATCCCCATTCCTGCACCCCCTTCTTGCAAAGATGACACCGTGGAAACACTTCATGAAGGCCCGTGACTGATGGCCACGCCCCCCCGAAGCGCCGCCTGACAGAGATAGCGTGGCCGCTTATGCCGATCGTTTGCTGCCAGATTCGTGATTGAGCGCTGCCGCCTGGGCCGAGAGGGCGCTGCAGAAGAGCCTGTGCAGTAGCTCCAAAGAGCCGAGACGGCCAGAAGCTGCTGCTGCGACGTTGTCTGCAACCGCCGAGAGCGGTCGAGCTGCTGCCCGTGCTGCTGATGTCACCCTGGCCGGGGGTCAAGGCCATCCACGCCAAGATCGAGGATGCACACGCCAAGATATTCCTGGCGACCTCAGACTCCAGCATGCAACCCACGTCTAAAAAGGCGGTGGTGTCCATGGAGCACCTGCTTCCTCATGAGGTCGCCGAGCGGGAGCTGGAGATGCAAGAGGCGGTGGGGATCGAGGAGCGCCGGGAGGAGGAGTTGCCCGTGGCCGAGCACGAGGTACAGAAGAGTCTTTCCGTCGAGGAATCGGCAGTGGAGTACCAACGTGAGCTCTGGCGCAGCCACTACTACGAGTACTACAACCTTGAGGGCGGCGCCGAGGACGAGGACGCAGTCGACTTCAGCAGGGGGGCACGGAGTCCACCAATGGTGGCATGTCACCAGGACAAGTCATCGACGTCTCATCTCACACCGGCGATGCACAGGCCGGTGCGGCGGCGGATTTTTAATTATGCGTACTTAGGCTTTGCTTTTAATGCTGGTCTTTTGTTATAGCAATGTTTAGGTCAACTAGCTTTGTGTAATTACTAAAATTGCTCGATTCAGTAAGTGTGGTCTGTAAGCTGTACACTCTTTTATGTGCCCAAATTAGCAGGGGATGTTAAATTATGCAATGACGTACCCGTCGGGGGAAACGACACCTATGGAATCATTGGGATCCCTTCTACGGTTGGCGGGCGCAGGGTTGTGCAAAGAGCGGGACTAGCAGCCGGCACAAAGATCGTTTACCCAGGTTCAGGACGCAAGGATGCGTAATACCCTAGTCCTGCTTTGGTGTTGATTTGAGTGTTCTTGAGCTCTCGAACTAGCTGTGGTGCGTGCGTAGTCAAAATATCCGAATCCTTCTCCAGTACGCCTCGGGCCTCCTTTTATAGTCAAAAGGGGTCATGACAGTGGCACACAGGAGGTGGAAAGGTATACAGTGGTTAAGTCTATCCTCTGGCACCATCGGACAAATGCACTTAATGCGCTGTCGACGTGCCCTTCTTGCTTTATCGAGGGCGGCAACGAAGATCGTATAAACAATCCCCATTACTTGGCCCTTTGTGGTCTGGGGGCTTGATATGGTCGGACCCCTTAAAGGAGGAAGCCATAAGAAAAAGAACCTATTGGTCATGGTGGATAAATTCACCAAATGGATAGAAGCCAAACCAGTTAAAACGGCCGAGTCCGGACCAGTGATAGACTTCATATCCGGAGTTGTAGACCGTTATGGTGTCCCCCACATTATCATCACCGATAACGGCTCGAACTTCACAGCTGACGAGGTACAAACTTGGTGCGACAACATGGGCATTAAGCTTGATTATGCCTCCGTCTATCACCCCCAATCAAACGGTCAAGTCGAACGAGGAAATGGTCTTATTATGAGCAGCATTAAACCCAGATTAGTGTGATCCTTGAAGGAATCAGATACGCACAGGGTTGAGGAGCTCGACTCTGTACTATGGGGGCTGCGGACCATGCTGAATCGCACTACCGGATACACACCATTTTTTATGGTGTACGGCGCAGAGGTGGTACTGCCCTGCGACATCATTCATGACTCACCTCAAGTGCGCATGTACGAAGAGAAAGAAGCCGAGCTTGATCGGCAGGGCAGTTTAGACGCCCTAGAGGAGGAGAGTGATGTTGCAAAAGCCTGCTCTGCATTCTATCAGCAACAGGCTTGACGGTATCAAAGCCGAGAAGTACGGGCCAAAACATATAACGTTGGTGAACTCGTTCTACGGCTACCAGAGAAGAAAAAGGACAAGCTCAAGCCCAAATGGGAAGATCCCTTCATCATCGATAAAGTTTTAACTGGTGGAGCGTACCGTCTGCGTGATGCATCGGACAATTGACTCGAGCCAAACCCATGGAACGCGGCCAGACTCTGAAGGTTCTACGCCTAGTGCCGGACTCTGTGATCGTCTCCTTACCTCCGCCTTTTTATATATATCCGTTATTTGTCTTTCTTTCTTTCTTCCCTTTTTCTTCATGGCCTTAAAATCTTAAAATGTGTCTTGACAACACAATCTTGACGCGCCGTGCATGCTCATTATACCTGGGGGCTTCTTATAGAGAAGCTTAATATAATTATGTTCTGGGCTTTATGCCCCCTGCACATGTGTTATTTCCACATGTACCTTTTCTTCGCCATTATATGCATCGATATGACTTAAGTTTTGGCCAAGCTGGGTTGCCTGGCTCTTTTGTTTATGCCCTACGTCCCAGTTAATTCGGCTAGGGCATAAGGGGAGCACCTCTGTGATTGTTACTGACGGGTCAACTGGATGTGTACCTTAGACTGGGTGAAGCCGAAAGCTAGCGTTCATAAGGGAATATTCGGTCGGTGAATAAAAGATGACTTTTACTTATTGCAATTCGTGCCCCCAGATGTTTATATCCTGCATCTCTTTTTGCAGTTCGGACATGCACATTAATGCATGCGTACCCAGGGAAAGGAACCCTTAACGTAACTATTCTCCCTGGAAGATGATTCTTACTATGCATGTAATATAACATAGCTAGTTGGGTACTTGTGTGTTCAAGCACTTATGACCCCTACGCCTGGTTTCCACGCGTACCCCGGTTTTTACATAACTGAGCGGGTATTCGAATACACTCTGGACTGTCGGGTCCGGAGGTCAAAGCGAAAAGGTCCGCCATGATAAATGATTTACAATCCTGATAGGGACAAAATATGTCATTTCTAGTACACAGTCACTTAGACTAACTAAATTCTTCTTCTATACCATCCAACAGGATGTCTAGCCTACAATCCTGTTGGGAATACTTTGCGGCTAATTTTACCTGGTCATATACCAGACCAACGGGTATCCCTTTCCCATCAGACCCTGCAGGTACGACCTCGGCCATGTGGTTCGGGTCAGCCTTGGTCTATCGCGTCTTCACCATGGCCCAGGCTTCCCTTGCATTTTGTCGACAGGCCGATATCTTCCATAAGCGGAAGCGCCGCCGCGTTCCCTTGACCATTTCTACGAGCTCCCCCATGCCTCCTGGCAGGGAGGCGGATGGCCACAAGGCCTGGGCAAGGCCCTCCATCACCTGCCGAACTTGTCCGTGCAGTTGTGAGACCTCTTGCAGAAGATCGCCCGCAGATCCGGGCATCTCCTCTTCGAGACGACCCGTCAGCATACCTACAGATATAACTCTGTTAGCCCGTTTCTTTGCCGAACTCTATAAAGTTCGTTCAAGCACTTACTAAGAATGCCGCGTCGAAGCCTCTTATTCTTCTTTACGGAGTCAGCGAGCTATGCCCGAACATCTTTCCGTTCAGCGCCCAGCCGGGTATTGGCATCTTGGAGATCGTTTTTCTCCCGCCTAACCAGCGTAAGCACGCGCTCGCCAGCCTTTAGCTGTCATTAAGCATGTTGCTCATCCCCTCGCATGATCTTTGGATTCACTTCGGGGTTATCTGCAGAATCTATTGTTAGATTTGCATGCATGTTGAATACTAACTGGTACATGTCATTTCATTCTTTTCGATCAAGACAAGTATTACCAGATGGGGCCTTCTTGGACTCCTCCATTCTGGTAACTGCGGCCCGTAGCTGGGCTTTGTACTCCTCCAGCTCTTGAGACAACTGGGTATTCTTCTTCATAAGAACCTACACATATAATGATCCTTAAATCAGTTGTGCCAACTGTTTCAAGTCTCAGGGGCTACTGATATACATAATTATCAGATTTTGTTACCCGTATATCCTGTACATACTGGTCCGTGGCTCTGGCAAGGCCAGTTTGAGCAGCTTGGATGTACACGTCTCCTGAGTTGAAGGCATCGAACGCCTCTTCGGAGAAACTAGGGTCGCGGAGTACGGCCTGGCGACGCTTGTGATTCATGGCGCTCTCCACTTCAGAATTCGTAGCGGACAGTGTCGTGGAATTGTCATGGCAGATGTCCTCTTGCAAGGATTTACTCATGGAGCCATCGCAACTAGGAAGCTTGAAGGGGTTAAACGGGAAAAAGGACACGAGAGAGTTATACTAGTGCGGCCCCTTATGGTGAAGGTAAGGCCTATGTCTAGTTGGGTTGGTATTGCTGGGGTTTCGATGACCAGGGAGCGAGATACGCTATGCCCGGCTCTCGATGAGTTGTTTCTTCCCCTAAGCCGCCGGCGGGTCGTCCCCTTATATACACGGGTCGACGCCCTACGGCCTACAGAGTCCCTGCCGGCTCATAGACAGTGTCCGTCTCGGTGACTAGTTAATTCTACCTTATGTCACAAGTCATGTCATCATGGCGGTTTACCACTATGGGCCTTAAGCCGCCGGTGGGCCTTAGACGCTTTATTGAACCGCCATCTTCGTTCTTGGTCTTGGGCTTCTTTTTGATGAGTCTTCTTTGCGTAACCCGGCCCCTCCTGGGCGGTTTACACAAATAGTTATATCCCCAACATTAGGCCCCAGATTGATTTGAACCGGTTCATGTTAATCTTAAAATACCTTAGGAAATAAACCTTCGGTCTTCTGTCTGTACAAAGGGTTTAACCCGCCATGATGTCATCTTATGGATCCTCGTTAAACCGTTGTGATGTCATCTTCAATTAAATTCATATTTTGCTCCGCCATGTCCTCAACGGATCCTTGCCTTTACTGCCCGTCTCGACAAAACCGAGGCGTCGGGGCCGCTGAATAATGATGTTTGGTCTCCTCGTTTCTCGCGCCGTCTCAGTCTTCCTTCCCTTATAAATAGGCACGACCTAGGTCTTCCATTCTCCCCCCTTTCGGTCGTCTTCCTCCTCGCATTGTTTCTCCGCTGCTCGAGCTCTGCCGTCTCCGCCGCCGCAGATCTCCTCGTCTTCTCCAACTCCGACCACTGCATCAACCTGAGCCCGACCAGAAAAATCAACGGCGGACCTCCGCAGCCAGTCTGCATCTGTTAGTTCCCTTCTTTCCCTGTTTTAGATCTGCATTAAGGCTTCTTCGAGTTCGTTGGCGTTCGTCACCGCCTGAGCCAAACCGTTGATAGTTTTTACCTCCAATGCCCCCTTTTGATCTTCAGACAGTGTAGAACTATTGTGGTGGTTGTTTCGCACCCGTTTCCAAATGCAAATAGATCCCTTTCCGTTGCACAGAGGCCCCGTTCGAGCCTATGAACTTCATCTGTGCTAGTCCTAGGTCTAGAAATTTTTCTTTTCAGAACAGCCGCTTGATCCAAAATAATAGCCGCAACTTGTGAAACCTGTTTGTTCAACCCTTAAGCAAAAAACTGCTTCTGTCGAATTTGTTTAACCACGATCGTCCACGTGGCCGGTTTAAGTAAATGACACTGATCTGTCAACATTGCTTGCTTCGACTTAAGAAAATTTAACTGCCTTTGATACCTGTAGCGGCTTAAATATCACTGCATAGTTACCCATATGTCATTAGGCCCCTTCTTAAGCCGCCAGCTTGAATATACTTAAAATGTTTTCTTCCGGGTTAAATTTGAACCGGAAACTCATATTTTGTCATAGGCTTCAATTTATACAATGGCACCCAAGGCTCCCAAAGCTCCCGTGACCTGCAACTGGGTCAAATCCAATGTTACGGAGAGCACTTTGTCTGAATTCGTGAAGTCCGGCCATCTTCCTAAGAAGGAGATCATGTATTATCGTGCTCCTAATCCGTCAGAGGAGAAACCTTAACCCAAGGAGGGGGAGGTGATCGTGTTTACTGATCATATGAGCCGGGGTTTTGCTCCACCCGGTTCAAGACATTGGACCCAACTCCGTGTCAAATATCTGCAACTTCCAAGCTTTCTACGAAGTGTACCTGGGAGAAGAGCCGAGTCTTCTTTTGTTCATAGAGCTATTCTATTTAAACCGGCAGAATGAACGTGCCAACGGGCCCAGTCTTGAACTCGGTGGCATCTCAATTCAGCGGCGGAGAGACTGCCTCTTTCCTTATGCCGAACTGCCCAGCCACCCAAAGGACTGGAACCAGACGTGGTTTTATTGTCAGGATACTTCTCCGGCTGACGAGAATCCTCTGCCCGGCTTCCGCGCTCTACGCCTTGAATCAAATCAGCCGCTGCCGGATAAGCTAACTGGTGTTGAACGTCTATCACTTTCCCCTACCATCAAGAAGATCAAAGCCCTCTTAGGCAACGTTTTGAGCGGTATTTATTTGGTGCGAGTCTGGATCTCCTAGCGGGTGATCCCATTAAGCAGCCGCCCCGGCTTAATGTGCTTTTACACTGGCGAGAAGGATGACCCGCTGCGCCACAGTTCTGATGACTTACCGGATGATATGGTTGAAGTTACGACCAGACTTTGTTGAAAGAAGGTACGGTGACTAGTAATGCATTTGGCTTACTTCCCTTCTGCAAGAAGAACCCGGCCCCCGCAGTGAGTCATCAACCTCAATGAAAAATCTTTAATATATTACACCTTATCATTTTTCGCAGGCCGATGATAACTTCTGGAAGGTCAAGTATGACCATGAGGCGTCCAAACAAGCCAGAGCGGCAAAAAGAGCCGAAAGGAAAGCCGCCAAGACTGGAACTTCGAAGAAGAGGAAGCCAAGCGCTTCAAATGATGAAGAAGAGGTAACTTTTAAATCCCTTGACTCTTTATCACGACCTTAGTGACATTAAATCTTTCCAGGAAGACATGGGGAACAGCCAAGCCGTCGAGGACGAGGTAACTATAATCTCCTCCGACTCCGAGGCCCTGCCGCGTCAGAAAATTCAAAGAGTAACCCGGAAAGTAAGATTTTCACCTCCTTTGGCTTACCAAAGTCCTCAATTTCTTTTGAAGGAACATCAATTTGAAAGCTGGAGGCAGACCCGGACCAGCAAGGATGTAGAGCTCTCCTCTGGCTTACCTGACGTAACCAGGAAGCGTCGGACTGAGGTTATCTCTGATTTACGTTCTGTTTACCCTTTGGCGGGTTTACTTCGTCAACCTCTCAATTCATCTGACTCCAATTATCATGATACCTCTCCTTCCTCCGGCGAGTCTATGCAATCTAACATGCCGGCTTTCAAGACTACCCTTGGGCAAGTTTACCTTGTGCTTTCCCTTACTCATGATTTTATACTCATCCTTCTACCTTTGTCCACAGCGTGCAAGTGAAACCCAGCAAGAGGGCAAAAAAGAGTAAGCTGTCCCAAGACCCGGTCGCGACTGAACCGGAGCTTGGCACGGCTGCTCCTGACAGTTCTACCCATCAGCCGCCGCCTGAACCATCCTATGACATTCCAGCACCAACCTCTTAACCACCCGCCGAAGATACTCTCCACAGCTATGATAACCCGGAAGCTCCTAGCCCGGCCAAGACAATTGATCTGGAAGTTGAGATTCTAAAGACTCAGTTTGTTGAGCCGAGGCAGCCCACTGTCCTTGCCAAGTGCTCTGCCAAGGAGGAGCTTCTGGAACGCTGAAAGGCCAAACTAGACATTGCTGACTATACTCATTTGAGCATTGGAGAGATAGTCTCTGGCTATATCAACCAAGTACATAGCAGCCATGACCTGGAAGTTAACATGGTGAAGAAAATACAACAAAAATTTGAGGTATAACTTATGCTACTTTTCTTAATCATACTTACTGTATCAGCCCCCAAGTCTATTGCTTATGTATAAATATGCTATACACTTTGAAAACTGCTTAGCACTGCTTTGTCTGGTTTAGAAAGAAGATATTTAACCCGGTTGTAACATGATACCTTGAACTTGCGATACACATTAGCCCCCAAGTGTCAAGTATCTTTGCTTGCAAGGTGCTTGGGACTTAATTTCCATGAACCGCATTGTAAGTTAAGATTCTTCAAAGATACATTAGCCCCCAAGTGTCAAGTATCTTTGCTTGCAAAGTTCTTGGGACTTAATGTTATCTTACTATGATTCTGACCATAACCCGACATCAATGCAGGCCACCATAAGTCAATTTGAGTCGAATATTGCTGACCTGAAGAGCCGCCTGGCAGCCCAAGAACTTGAAATTCAAAAGGCCAACTCCAAATTTGAATTTAGCGTCGCTGAACAAGAGAAATTTAAGAAGAATTTTGAGGCGGAGAAGAAAATCTGGGCTGATGAGAAGGCCTCACTAGTGACCCGGGTCGAGACAGCAGAAACATCACTTGCAGAAGTAACAGCCGAGCTGTCCGGCTTAAAGCGCGAGATATCTCAAATGGTCTCAGCAATCTTTGGTAAGTTACTATATATAACCTCAACTATTGCAATCCTTCCTTGGATGACTATTTGAATTGTTATCTCCGGCTCACCTTATGTTTATGAACGCAAGCCCCAGGAGCACAAACCTCAAGCAGAACATGTTGATCAAACTGAAAGCGGTTTATACTATAGTGGAGCAACTGTACACCGGGTCACAACGTGCATTGGCCGTTGTGGCTTTATCAAATGATGTTCCCCATCTCCTAGAAGATGTGCTAAAGTGGCTCGCCATGCTACCCCAGCGGATCCAATAGCTAAGACGGGCATCTGCTAGAGCCGGGGCTATAGCCGCATTGAGCCGGGACAAGGCGTGGCTTCCAGAGTTAGACCCGACAGACACTGCTCTTGGGTATCCTAGCTTGAAGGAAGACGACTCTTTATTCAACAAGACAGACTTCACCACTTGTGTGAAATACATACGTCATGTGGCTACTCTCATTGGGAACGATACTGACCTTACCAAGTATCAGCCGGGCTATGACAGTGAGAACCGGAGAATTCTAACACCTCACTATAGTGAAGTCAACCTGATCCGTCCAACTCGTAAGCATACCTTTGCCCCTGAAGTCGACCCAGCCGGTTTAATAGATGATGAAGCTGAGTTTGAAGCCTTGAGTGGCATTGACTGGGCCTCATCAACCTTCCAGGACAAGGCAGCCGACGAAGAGGCGGAGAAGGATAACCCGGAATCTTCAAGCCAACCAAAGGAGTGAACCGCCAGGCGTTTATGACTTTGCGAAAACAATGCTTCATTATTCAGACTCGGGGAGTCTTGTGATAGGGTAGAAAATGCTCTCGATTTTTGTCATGCCTTCGCGCATGTTTATGGCACTTAATACTTTCGTAAGCCGTCATTGCTATATACTTCCAGATTATGTTGATGTTTTATTTCCTTGATGTTAAAATTTGCTTGCCTTATCCTGCATATAAAACAAGCAGAATTCCCTTGGCGACTTATCGCATCGGGGGTCACATAAGGTATTGATAACCTGGTGTGCGAACCACAACATCATATAAAGGCCGATTTATGATCATATTTCTGAAACATTATCTCAATAGCATACCTGCGATCCTCTTGGTAATCTCACTGGTTTATGTGACCTAAATCATGAGGGTAAGTTTAACTCCTGAAAGTTGGCACATATGATGTTCACCTGGTCCTTAACAACTGAAGCGACCAATATTTAACCGGTGTAACGAGAACCCCATAGTACTGTCGAGAAGGCCTCATGATAGTCAAACATTTACACTTACAAACTACAATGAATAATAAACAAAATTTAATGGCCTCTGATTCGAATACGATCAGTGAACCGTTCCAAAGGGGTTAAGCTAAGATTCGGATACGATCATATAGCCCCCAGTGGCTTTGGCGATGCCGATCAAGTGGGTATCGTCAGCTATGTTCTCTTTGGTTCGAATACGACCTATGTTTGAACAGGAAGCTCCCAAGTGACCATAAGAGTTGTTTCATGACGCTGATTCAAATACGATCCACGTCAGACCAAAAGAGGTTAAGCTATGATTCAAATATGATCAAGAAGCCCCCGAGTGGGTTTGGCAGTATGCCGATCAAGTGGGTATCGACAGCTATGTTCTCTTTGGTTCGAATACGACCTATGTTTGAATAGGAAACCCCCAAGTAATCTTGGCTAGATTCAGATATGATCATAAGCCATACCAAAGGGAAAGCCGGATTCAGATATGATCCCCTCCATGTTGGTTGTTTCCATCACCTGATAAAGAAGACATGTAAACTTTTGAGGGTGAAAAGAACAGAGGTCCTGCTTTATTTCTTCATATAACATATACATCGTAAAAAAATACATCTTGAGAGCCGGTGGCTCAAGTATAGTAAGGCCGAAGATGGGCGATATTCCACGGCCGACGGGTCTCCTCCTCCGACTTACGTGAGTCTTTGTGCTCTCGAACATCGATAAGGTAGTATGACCCGTTGTTCAAATTCTAACTGACCACAAAGGGTCCTTCCCAAGGAGGGGATAGCTTGTGCATATCAGACTGATCCTGGATGAGCCGGAGCACTAAGTCGCCTTACTGAAATATTCTTCTTCTAACCCGGCGGCTACGATAGCGGTGCAGGTCTTGCTGGTAAATCGCCGAACGGGCTATTGCCAAGTCTCGCTCCTCATCCAACTAGTCAAGTGCATCCTGACGAGCTTTTTCATTATCATCCTCAATGCAAGCCGCCACGCGGGGTGAATCGTGCCGGATGTCACTTGGCAGGACTGCCTCTGCTCCATATACCATGAAGAAAGGTGTGCAAACCTGTAGATCTGTTAGGCGTAGTGTTGATGGTCCAAAGCACAGAGGATAGCTCCTCCACCCAACAACCCGGAGTCCGCTGTAAAGGTACCAAGAGCCGGGGTTTGATACCCTTCAGGATCTCCTGATTAGCTCTTTCAGCTTGACCATTCGATTGAGGATGAGCAACAGCCGAAACATCAAGCCGGATGTGTTCTCGTTGACAGAACTCTTCCATGGCACCCTTGGAGAGATTAGTGCCATTATCAGTTATGATGCTGTGTGGAAAACCAAAACGAAAAATCACCTTTTGCATGAACTGAACTGCCGTGGCTGCATCACACTTACTGACCGGCTCCGCCTCAACCCACTTTGTAAACTTATCCACTACCACTAGGAGGTGTGTCTTTTTATCCTTAGACCTCTTGAAAGGTACAACCATGTCAAGCCCCCAGACTGCGAACGGCCAAGTAATTGGAATCATCCTCAACTCTTGAACCGGCACATGAGCTCGTCGTGAGAACTTTTGACATCCGTCACACTTGCTGACCAGATCCTCCGCTTCAGCATGAGCTGTCAGCCAATAGAAACCATGACGGAAAGCCTTGGCCACAAGAGATTTTGAGCCGGCATGATGACCACAATCTCCTTCATGGATCTCACGAAGTATCTCCTGACCCTCCGCAGGCGACACACAACATTGAAACGCTCCAGTGACACTGCGGTGATGTAACTCGCCATGAACAATCGTCATAGATTTAGACCGCCTGATGATTTGTCTCGCCAAGGTCTCATCCTCAGGCAACTCTCCCCGGGTCATATAAGCCAAATATAGCACTGTCCAATCCGGGATGACGTGAAGAGCTGCCACCAGCTGTGCCTTCGGGTCTGGCACTGCTAGTTCTTCCTCTGTAGGTACCTTGACAGAAGGATTATGCAAAACATCGAGAAAGGTGTTAGGCGGCACCGGCTTACGCTGAGATCCCAGCCGGCTTAAAGCATCAGTCGCCTCATTCTTCCTTGGATCAATGTGCTTCACTTGATAACCTTTGAAGTGCCCAGCCACAGCATCAACTTCACGACGGTAAGCCACCATAAGGGGATCCTTGGAGTCCCACTTGCCTGATACCTGTTCAGCTACGAGATCTGAATCGCCCAAGCACCTTACCCAGCTCAAATTCATCTCTTTGGCCATCTGGAGACCATGGAGTAAGGCCTCGTACTCAGCTGCATTGTTAGTACAAGGAAACATAAGCCGAATCACATAACAAAATTTGTCACCTCGAGGGGAAGTTAAAACAACTCCAGCCCCCGAGCCTTCTAACTGCCTGGACCCATCAAAGTGAATAGTCCAATATGTGTTATCTGGCTTCTTCTCAGGCGCCTGCAACTCTGTCCAGCCATTGATAAAATCCACCAGGGCTTGAGACTTGATAGCAGTCCGAGGCATGTATTTCAAACCATGAGGCCCAAGCTTAATGGCCCACTTGGTGACTCATCCTGTGGCCTCTCTATTCTGTATGATGTCTCCTAAGGGGGCTGAGCTTACCACAGTGATAGGATGACCTTGGAAGTACTGCTTCAACTTCCGGCTTGCCATGAACACTCCGTAAACAAGTTTCTGCCAATGTGGATACCTTTGTTTAGACTCAATGAGCACCTCACTGATGTAGTAAACCGGCCGTTGAACCGGATGCTCCTTGCCAGCCTCCTTGCGCTCCATCACGATGGCAACACTGACGGCTCGTGCGTTAGCAGCCACATATAACAGTAATGGCTCCCTATCAATGGGAGCCACAAGGATCGGCGGCTCAGATAACTGTCACTTTAAATCTTCAAAGGTAGTATTAGTAGCATCACTCCAGACAAAGGTGTCTGTTTTCTTCATCATCTGATACAGCGGTAGGGCCTTCTCACCTAACCGGCTTAAGAACTGGCTTAAAGCAGCAACACGACCCGCCAGTCGCTGAACATCATTGATGCACGCCGGTTTAGCCAAAGAGGTGATTGCCTTGACCTTCTCCGGGTTAGCTTCAATGCCTCTGTTTGAAACCAGAAAACCCAGAAGCTTAACTGCAGGTACACCAAATACACACTTGGCCGGGTTAAGCATCATTTTATAAACCCGCAGATTATCAAAGGTCTTCTGTAAATCAGATATCAAGGTTTCATTTTCCCTGGATTTCACCACGATGTCATCCACATAAGTATGAACATTGCGCCCAATTTGATCGTGGAGACAGTTCTGTAGACATCGCTGATAAGTCGCCTGGGCACTCTTGAGCCCAAATGGCATAGATACATAGCAGAAGGCTCCAAACGGAGTAATGAAAGCCGTCTTCTCCTGGTCCTTAACTGCCATTTTGATATGATGATAGCCAGAGTAAGTATCCAAAAAACTCAATCGCTCGCAACCTGCCGTAGCATCAATGATTTGATCAATACGGGGGAGGGCAAAGGGATCCGCCAGACAAGCCTTATTTAAGTCCGTGTAATCCACACACATCCGCCAGGTGCCGTTCTTCTTGAGCATGAGCACCGGGTTAGCTAACCACTCCGGGTGAAAAACTTCAATAATGAACCCAGCCGCTAAGTGCCGGGCGACCTCCTCTCCAATAGCTTTCCGTCTTTCCTCATTGAACCGTCGAAGAAATTGCCTGACCGGCTTATACTTCGGATCAATATTAAGAGTGTGCTCAGCGAGTTCTCTCGGGACACCCGACATGTCAGAAGGTTTCCATGCAAAGATCTCTCGGTTCTCACGGATGAACTCGATGAGCGCGCTTTCCTATTAAGGATCCAAGTTTGCACTGATGCTGAACTGCTTAGAAGAATCGCCTGGAGTAAAGTCAACAAGCTTCGTTTCACCGGACGATTTAAACTTCAATGCCGGGTCATGCTCTGTAGTTGGCTTCTTCAGAGAGGTCATATCCGCCGGGTCAACATTATCTTGATAAAACTTTAGCTCTTCTGCTTCACAAACAGACTCAGCATAAGCCGCGTCGCCTTCTTCACACTCCAAAGCTACCTTTCGACTCCCATGCACAGTGATGGTGCCTGAGGGAGTCCTGGACTAGGGGGTGTCCGGATAGCCGAACTATCATCACAGTCGGACTCCAAGACTATGAAGATACAAGATTGAAGGCTTCGTCCCGTGTCCGGATGGGACTTTCCTTGGCGTCGAAGGCAAGCTTGGCGATACTGATATGTAGATATCCTACCATTGTAACCGACTCTGTGTAACCCTAACCTATCCGGTGTCTATATAAACCGGAGGGTTTTAGTCCGTAGGACAGAACAACAATCATACCATAGGCTAGCTTCTAGGGTTTAGCCTCCTTGATCTCGTGGCAGATCTACTCTTGTACTACCCATATCATCAATATTAATCAAGCGTGAGTAGGGTATTACCTCCATCAAGAGGGCCCGAACCTGGGTAAAAACATCGTGTCCCTTGTCTCCTGTTACCATCCGCCTAGACGCACAGTTCGGGACCCCCTACCCGAGATCCGCCGGTCTTGACACCGACATTGGTGCTTTCATTGAGAGTTCCTCTGTGTCGTCACCGATAGGCCCGATGGCTCCTTCGATCATCAACAACGACGCGATCCATGGTGAGACTTTTCTCCCTGGACAGATCTTCGTATTCGGCGGCTTTGCACTGCGGGCAATTAAGCAGCCATCTGGAGCAGATCGAAAGCTACGCCCCTGGCCATCAGGTCAGATTTAGAAGCTTGAATTATACGGCCGACATCCTCGGAGACTGGATCTTCGACGGATCCGAGCCACAGACAAGCGCGCCGCACTATCTTGATGGGCATGACCTAACTCTGCCGCCGGACAGTGTCCTGGAGGCCGCACTAGTGTCCCCTCCGAACATTGATTCGGAGCCGATCTCGCTGATCGAGGATGGTTGGTTGGATGCCACCTCGGAGGCTGAAATCTTTACGGTGATTAAGCCGAACTCCGTCCCTATCCTTTGCAAAGACCTCGACTCCAGGGTGCCGGACTCCACTCCGGACTCCGAACCCTCCGCGCCCCTGCCAATCGAATCCGATTGGGCGCCGGTCATGCAGTTCACGGCAGCGAACATCTTTCAGCACTCGCCCTTTGGCGACATACTGAATTCACTCAAGTCTCTCTCTTTATCCGGAGAGCCCTGGCCGGATTACGGTCAGGAGGGTTGGGATGCGGACGACGAAGAAATTCAACGCCCACCCACCACCCACTTTCAGAGCCACCGTCGAAAGCTTACACGACGTGCTCGATTTCGACTCCAAAGACATCGACGGTATGGACGATGATGTAGGAGACAACAATGAACCAGCACCTATAGGATGCTGGACAACCACCTCATCTTATGATGTATACATGGTGGATACACCTAAAGGAAATGAAGACGAGGAACAACGGGAGGCTATGAAGGATAAATCTCTCGAAAAGCAGTCAAAACAGCAACGTAAACGCCGAACCAAGTCCCGCCTCAACAGAGACCCAGCCATAGAGCAGGGCAAACCGGTGGACGATGAACACGCTATCGAGCAATCGTCCGAACAAGACAACTTGGTTAAACAACCCGTCCCCGGCGAAGACAACAGTCCGGACGATCTTACGCCGGACAAATTGTTGGCGCAAAATAACCTCCATGAAAGGCTCGTCGCCACTGCGCGTAGCCTGAAAAAGCAGAAGCAGAAGCTCAAAACAGCGGAAGATGCATTCAGGATCAGATGGAGCAAAATATTCAACACCGCAGACAAATATGGCGACACTCGCCAAAAAAAGAGCTACCCAAAAAGAAAGCTACTGCCCGAATTTGACGAGGAGGACTTAGAGCCCCCACAATCAAAAGTAAGAAGGCCACCCGGTCGGATGGACGACCCCACGGCAAAAAGAGAGCGGCAAATGGCGCCACACACAAGCTAGTATGCGATCCGCATAAGGATTCACATCAAAAGGATGGCCCAGTTAGGTCCATCTAGATGCCAAGAAAGCAAGCTCTACAAAGCAATGCAACACGCCAAAAATCCGAACATCACGGCACACCCAAATATAGGGGCGCTGCACATCCCCTATGTTTCCCCGATGAGGTGCCGGATCATGAATTTCCAGCGGGATTCAAACCCGTAAACATAGAGGCATCTGACGAACAACAGACCACGAGTCTGGATTGAGGATTATATCCTCCACATACACATGGCTCGAGGAGATGATCTCCACGCCGTAAAATACTTACCCCTAAAACTCAAACGGCCAGCTCGGCATTGGCTTAAAAGCCTCCCCGAAAATACCATTGGAAGCTGGGAGGAGCTCGAGGATGCGTTTCGGGCAAATTTTTAGGGGACCTATGTCCGCCCTCCGGATGCAGACGATCTAAGTCACATAACTCAACAGCCCGGAGAGTCAGCCCGGAAATTCTGGAACAGGTTCCTTACTAAAAAGAACCAAATAGTCGACTGTCCGGACGCCGAAGACTTAGCAGCCTTCAAACACAACGTCCGAGACGAATGGCTCGCCAGACACCTCGGCCAAGAAAAGCCAAGAACAATAGCCACATTAACAAGCCTCATGACCCGCTTTTGCGCGGGAGAGGACAGCTGGCTAGCAAGATGCAGCACCAGCGACCCAGGTACATCCGAAGTCAGGGATGGAAATGGGAAACCACGGCGCAGCAAGGACCAGCGCCGGACTAAAGGGAACGGTCCAAAGAGCGCGGCAGTCAACGCCGGATTCAAAAGCTCACGGCAAAACAATAAAAAACTGCCCCTTAAGGACAATAGCGATGAGCTATCCAACTTAAACAAAATCTTGGACAAGATATGTCAAATCCACAGTACTCCCGGGAGGCCTTCAAACAATACCCACATAAATTGTTGGGTCTTCAAACAGTCCGGCAGACTCAACGCCGAACACAAGGGGTTCGACACAACAAGTGAAGATGATGACGAGCACCAGAAGCAGAGCCCCAGAAAACAAAAGAATTTCCCACAAGAGGTTAAAACAGTAAACTCACTTCACGTGATCAAAGGGAAAAATGAGCGGCGCCCACTAAAATGCGCTACCGCACAATCGGTTTTCAAAACCAATTACCTTCGACCATCAGGACTATTCCGAAAGTATCCGGAACGCAGGATGGACTGCCTTGATATTCAATCCTATAATCGACGGATTCCAATTTACACAAGTCCTCATGGATGGCAGCAGTGACATAAACCTGATATATCAGGACACAATCCGCAGGATGGGGATAGACCCAACAAAAATTCGCCCTAGCAACACCTCCTTTAAAGGGGTAATGCCAGGCCCATATGCCCATTGTACGGGCTCCATACTGCTAGAAGTTGTGTTCGGTTCATCCGACAACTTCCGTCGTGAAAGGTTAATCTTCCATGTCGCCCCGTTTAAAAGTAGCCGTCAAGCACTATTGGGACACGAAGCTTTTGCCCGATTTAACGCAATACCGCATTATGCATCTCTAACACTTAAAATGCCCGGTCCACGCGGCATCATCTCATTAAAAGGAAGTATTAAGTGTTACTCGAGCACGGAAGAACGTGAGACTGCCTGGACAGCCCCACACCTATCCGGCTCCGCTAATCAAAGTACCTGAGTAGGTCATTCAAACCCCGGACACGGCTAGACGAGTCCGGCGCCTACTAGCGGCTTACCCCCATACAAGGGGCTGCATGCATGTACAACGAGAGACAGTAAAGCTGAATTTTATTCACTTCTTAGAATCGTACTCTGTTTATTTAATATAAAGTACGTCTTTTGCATGATCCTTTTTCTTTTAACCTAAGTTCCTCTCTTTTACAGATGAACAACGTGCTACACCCGTCCAGGATACGACACAACAGAGACACATGCGCAGACGTGCAGTAGGGACCCGTTGCAAGGATTCTTTTCAGATTAAGACCCTGCGTAAACCTCTTTTACTGTCTCTTGTTGATATACATCCCCCGGTTTTTTAATATAACCGAGGAGGATGCTGGCGTTTTGGCATTGCCCGCACCAGAATTTTTGCGCGTACCTGGACACCAGGGGCTTAGGGCATTATTCTGCCCGTTTTTATAAAGACCGAATACCTTAGGGAGTATTCGGCGTCTCGAGTTAGGCCTTATATGCATCAGCTCCGAATCATGTCTTTGGTCAAATGTTGGGCTTGCCCGGCTCCTGTGTTTTGCTGCCTTACGTTCCGTTCTATCGGCTAATGCGGCACCAGGAGAACTACTGTGATTGTTCCCCGGTTCGGCTGGGCGAGCACCTCAGTAGAGAAAGCCGAAAACTGACTATCATGAAATAGCGAGAGACTGGTGAACCACTCGATGACTCATCAGAATGTTTAGGATTCCTCCGCATTAATGAAGGACCGGTTTTCGGTCAGGCACATACGCACCCCGAATTCAGGAGAGTGCGGTGCCCCGAGAAGCTATATAGTAGCCCCACCCTCGAACTCCTATGGCTAAGTGAAAGTGATAAAGCATTATAGTCCGGTTGCCTAGTTTGCTACGCTACCACCTCCTTAACAGGACCAAGACGTTGGATTAAGTGTGAAAAAGCGCTTTCTTTGCAAACACCCCCACACTATGTGCATGGAGGTTGAAGCCAAGGATTGCCATCTTTCAGGTTATATATACATATACATAAACGGCCGCACAGGGAGTAGTTTACTACCTTAACGCACAAGTATAAAAAGCTCTTATATTATATTGAAACATTGTTTTCACAAATTATACATGTCATTTAAACATAATATCCTTCGAGCATTGCGTCTCTATTAAACGAGCGCCCTGCAGGACTTCTTCAAAGTAGTGCTCGGCAGGTACTCGGCTTATGTCCGAATCTTGGGATGCAACGTCGGTGTCCTTCATCTCTGCCCAGTATGTCTTGACACGGGCCAGAGCCATCCGCACTCCCTCAATACACGCCGACCGCTTCATTGCAAATTAACTCTTCGGCTGGGGTCTGCCCGGCCACAAATGAGTCAAGACATGCTTCATGGAAAATCCGGATAATCGATTCAGCTCGGCCCATTCAGCCAACCGATCGGTCAACGGAAGAGGACGCTCCAGACTATGGAATTGCGACCAATATAGCTCTTCCCTTCTGTGCCCCTTCTGGCCCCGGAAGTGCTCAACCGCGTCCGCAGCGCTCGCTGCCAGGTCCATATAAGCATCCTCCGAACTGCACAACTTGTCCAACTGAGCATACTTTGGATCCGTATATTTCCTCCGCAGCAAAAATGGTTTTCCAGCCGTAATAGCCCCGGCAAGACTCAGATCCTCCTTGGCAGCTCTCAAAGAGGAATGGGCATCCTTGGATTCAACGGTGGCCTTTTTCAGGCCCTCTTGCTCCGCTTGACGTTCTTTTTCAAGAACCTCGCAGTGGTCAGTAATATTCTTCAATTTTCTGGCCACACCGGCCATTTCGTCCCTGCTTCGGCAGTGAGCAGCCCATTCGGCTTTTAGCTCTTCGGCCGCCCTTAAAGAGGCCACATTAGTATTTCTGGCTTTCTGTTTCGCTCGGGCGAGTTCCGCCCGAAGCTCCTCCACAGCAGCGGCACCATCTGCATTAAGCATACAAGTAGTAAGACATGGGCGTCAAGCTCCCCTACCATGTGTCCGCGTAGAAGTCGCATACCTTGTGACTCGTCGAACCGTTTATTGACCAGCGCGATGTCCGCATCCGCCTCGTCAAGCTGCCGCTTTAGTTCGGCATATTCATCAGTCCGGCTGGCCACCGGACGCCCCGCCACCTGTTTAGGAGCGGCCATATGTTACAACTGAGATTTTGATCCTCGGCACGCTGTCAATTTTGACAACATACCGAGTCTCAGGGGATACTATCTATAAACGGCGCATTTTATATGCATAACTGTTAGAAGGTACATCATTTTTGCGTACCTCGAACCCCGTCAGTAAGCTTCTGACGGCTTCATGCAATCCGCCCTCCGCGGATGCAATTCTTTCAATCACCGTACCCATTAGAACATGGTGATCTTCTGAGATAGCCGCTCGCCCGAGCAGATCCTTCAGCTCCTCCGACCGCACACCACTTGGCGCCGGACCTTCCGGCCCCGCCGGACTTGGGGGAACCCTCCGCGACAACACCTCAGGGTCGTCCGCCTCGCATGAGGGTGCGACAGGTGGAGGCGTTTTGCTCTCCATCATCTCCGAAAGAAGATCCCCCGAAGACGAGCTCTGCTGAGAAGGGCTGAGATCCGAACTACAAGGTACAATTTCGGTTATCTTTAGAAATAAATAGAGGGATGTTCCTTATTTACAAGACCCTTACTTTTCACTCACGGCTTGCTAGAGGGCTGATCCCCTTGGGGAAATAATGCGGCTGGGTTACTTCCCAGCGCCGGACTCTCTGACGAAGATTCCTTTCCCCTCTTTGAGGCCTTGACCTCCGGATCTTCCGAAGCGGTCCTCTTTTCTCCTCGCAAGATGGGACTTTTAATCCCTCCTTTCTTGATAGCCTCCTTCGTAGAGGCAGTGTTGGATATTCCCCTCTCCGGACCTTCCCCTCTCCCCCCTTTGCCTTCTTCAAAAGGCGCGGCCTTCAACATCTTTGTCAGCATGGGATCCGGCGTGGTCTGTGGGAGGGGAGCCGGACACCTTATTAACTTTGCCTTGGCTATCCACTCCTGTTCAAGAAACGGCTCCTTTAAAGGGCATATATATATGATATATGAATGAACAACTTGTCCGGTTACAGGACTACTTACTTGAGTATTTGGGCGATTGCAGCTTAGTCCTGCGTCCTCAGTCAGGTGCGGACACTTCTCTTGTGATCCGAAGAACAGTTTATACATCTCGACGGGCGTCGTACCCATAAAATTTTGGAGAGCTCGTGGTCCCTCCGGATTAAATTCCCACAGGCGGAGGGGGCGACGTTTGCATGGCAGAAGGCGCCGGATCAACATAACCTGCGTCACCGCAACCAGATTGATCTCTCTTTCTTGGAGGTCTCGAATACGGCCCCTGCAGCAAAGGAACGTCCTTGGACGGCCCCCAGTCGAGCCCCTTGTTGACCCATGATGCCAGCCGCTGTGGTGGACCTGAGCGGAAGGCAGGGAGCGCCACCCACTTGGTGCCCCTGGGAGCGGTGATATAAAACCACTCCCGTTGCCACAAACCAAGCTCCCCTTGAAAAGAGCCATCGGGCCACAGAGCATCAGCACATTTGCTTATGACCGCCCCTCCGCACTCTGCTTGTTGCCCCCCGATCATCTTTGGCTCCACCTTGAAGGTCTTGAGCCACAATCCGAAGTGAGGGGTAATATGGAGGAAGGCCTCACATACAACAATGAATGACGAGATATGGAGGATGGACTCCGGATTCAAGTCATGGAAATCAAGCCCATAATAAAACATGAGCCCCCGCACAAAGGGATCCATCGGGAAGCCTAAACCCTGAAGGAAGTGGGACACGAACACCACGTTCTCGCCGGGCTCGGGAGTGGGAATGACCTGCCCTGGAGCAGGCAGCCTATGCGAGATCTCGCCGGTTAGATACCTGGCGTCTCACAGGTTTAGCACATCTTCTTTTGTGACAGAGGAAGACATCCATCGGCCGTGCTGGTCGGAGCCGGACATCGTCGAAGGTCCGAAGCGCCTAAATCTGAAGCTTTGGGTGTTGGAACTCGAAGCGCGAGGCGAACTCGATGGAGGGTGTAAAAAGAAGAGGGCCTTGGTCTCATTATAAAGAGGTTGAATACCCAGAGCCCACCCCGTGGTCGATTAGGACTCGCCTTTGATAGAGGAGGCGTGCCAATGGGCACGGTTGGGTTACCCACGTCCGTATTGATGGGAATCCCGGAATAAGGGGGCACGATCTATGCTTTGATAAGACGTGCCAGGGAAACCGCCTCGCTAAACGCGTTGAGGTGGAACAGTAAAAAACAATTCATATAAAGGCTTGGCCGTGGTGTGATGTCATGCCGCGGAATATGTCAGCAGATCTGTGCAAAAGTTATTCTCTCTACGGTGGTATGTGGAACTTGTTTTGCAGAGCCGTACACTATCCTTGTGTTCAAAACCTTCTATGAAGTGTTCGGAGGAGGAACCCGCCTTGCAATGCCGAAGACAATATGCGTGCCGGACTCGTCGTCATTGAAGCCTGGTTCAGGGGCTACTGAGGGAGTCCTGGACTAGGGGGTGCCCGGATAGCTGAACTATCATCACGGTTGGACTCCAAGACTATGAAGATACAAGATTGAAGGCTTCGTCCCGTGTCCAGATGGGACTTTCCTTGCCGTGGAAGGCAAGCTTGGCGATACGGATATGTAGATCTCCTACCATTGTAAACGACTCTGTGTAACCCTAACCTATCCGGTGTCTATATAAACCGGAGGGTTTTAGTCCGTGAGACGTAACAACAATCATACCATAGGCTAGCTTCTAGGGTTTAGCCTCCTTGATTTCGTGGTAGATCTACTCTTGTACTACCCATATCATCAATATTAATCAAGCAGGACTAGGGTATTACCTCCATCGAGAGGGCCCGAACCTGGGTAAAAACATCGTGTCCCTTGTCTCCTATTACCATTCGCCTAGACGCACAGTTCGGGACCCCCTACCCGAGATCCGCCGGTTTTGACACTGACAGTGCCCTTGTGGCCCGGCATCTGGAGCTGCAGATAAACATAACACGACCGTGCCATGAACTTGGCATAAGCCGGTCGCCCAAACAGAGCATGATATGGACTCTTGATTTTGACCACCTCAAACATCAATTTCTCAGCCATTGAATCATATTCATCTCCAAAGGCCACCTCCAATTCAATCTTACCGACCGAGTATGCCGACTTACCAGGCACCACCCCATGGAAAACGGTGTTGGATGTCCTGAAATTTTTGTCAGTCAAGCCCATGCGTCGAAAGGTCTCGTAATAGAGGATGTTGATACTGCTACCTCCGTCCATGAGTACCTTGGTAAATTTATATCCACCGACCTGAGGTGCCACCACCATGGCTAACTGACCCGGATTATCAACCCGGGGCGGTGATCTTCCCTGTTCCATACAATAGGCTGCTCTGACCACCTCAAGTAACGGGGAACTACCGGCTCAACAGAGTTCACGACCCTCTTATGAATCTTCTGGTCACGCTTGCACAAGCTAGTGGTGAACACATGATACTGCCCACTATTCAGCTGCTTCGGATGGCTTTGATAACCCGACTGCTGCTGTTGTCCCCCTTGACCATGCTGCTATTGATTATAGCCGCTTTGATTTCCCTGGAAGCCAAAACTTGAACCGCCGCCCGGGCCATGAAAGCCGCCGGCTCCTAAGCCGCCGCCCGACCCATGATTGCCATCAAACATGTTGGAATTATTGAAAGCCTTCATGATCGCGCAATCTTTCCATAAGTGGGTAGCGGGTCGTTCCCGGATGCCGTGTCTTAGGAAATGCTCATTGATTAGCTTCTCAAGAGATGGGCTGACCTGCCAGATGGAGGGGGCGGTTTTCCCTTATGTCTCTGATTGTTACCCTGCGCATTGGCATTGGCCACAAACTCCGGGTTACCCTCAGCTTTACGCTTGTTGCCTCCATGATTCATCGGGTTATGCTGCTGACCCTTTCCATTATTGTTCTTCTTTCCCTTCCCTGTCTTTTCCTCATCAGACGCGGGATCCTTGGTACTATCAGAGTCGGCGTATTTGACTAAAGCTGCCATCAGCGTACCCATATCACTGCAATCACGCTTAAGGCGCCCTAGTTTCTGTCTTAGTGGCTCAAAGCAGCAATTCTTCTCCAACATGAGGACTGCAGAGCCGGCATCCATCTTATCAGACGAATGTATTATCTCCTTGACCCGGCGCACCCAATGAGTTGTGGATTCACCCTCCTCCTGCTTACAATTTGTCAAGTCCACAATCGACATAGATTGCTTGCAAGTGTCTTTGAAGGTCTGGATGAATCGAGCCTTTAGCTCTGCCCATGAACTAATGGAATTGGGCGGCAAGCTCTTTAACCAAGACCGGGTCGTTCCTTCCAACATCATGGTGAAGTACTTAGCCATTGCTGTGTCGCTGACCTCCAACAGCTCCATGGCCATCTCATAACTTTCGATCCATGCTCTGGGCTGTAAGTCGGCCGTGTAATTCGGCACCTTTCGAGGTCCATTGAAGTCCTTGGGTAAACGTACAGCATGCAGAGCCGGCACCAAACAAGGAATACCGCCGGTTCTAGTAGCCACTCCCGCCTCAACGGAAGTCGTTGGATACTCCGGGAAATCTTTATGAGCCGTCTGTTGAGCCACTAGCTGAGCCGCCCGCTCGTTCTCCTGATGTATTTGGTCTTGTACCGGGTTATAGCCACCGGGCTGGTTACGGCGCTGAGCGTTGCTTGACAAACTTCTGACTCCATGTGCCTGCTCAAACTTGGACTCCGGTTTTGGCGAGGTGGTGCTAACGAAGGCAGAGGAGTCGAATGAATCATGTCCCGGCTATAAGAATATGTCTCTTGCTGAGCCAGGGCCGTCTGGACAAGTTCTGTTATCCTCCAGGTCTCCACCGCTGTCGGATCATCACCGTCCACTGGGAGAGCCGCCAAACGCGCCGATGCTGCGATTAAGTTCTCCATGGGGTTGGAAAAGTGACCCGATGGTATTGGTACATAGCGGGGCAGGGCCATACTCCCATGAGGACGTGCCATCTCTCGAGGCTGAGCTGGTCCCCCCGCTCTGGCTATCATGAACTGATTTGCTTCGGGCGGGTTGCTAGGGTGGGCACCGGGTGTAGCGAAAAGGTTCCGAGGGTCGTAAATCGGAGGCAAACGGGATTGAGCTTTCTGGTGCCTCCTTCTCATTACCTCATTAGATGCGTTTAGGTTCATCATAAGCTGGAAAGCCTCGGACTGGAGCTGCTGCGCCCGTGTGTCCAAAGCCGCCCGTTCTGTAGCTAACCTGGAGTCCTCAGCTGCCAGGGCCTTTTTGGCCCGAGCTATCTCCTCACGCACCTGTGCCACCTCTGCATTATGCTCATCTTGATATGCAGGAATAACCGTGGCGGTTAACAGGGACGTAAGCTTATCCATGAGATCCATCAGTATCGGAGCCGGCGGGCGCACGGGGCCTCCTGCCTCGGCTGCTCTTGACCCGGGCGTTATTGATGCAGCGGTTGTAGAGTTTTGGACGGGTTGGGTCCCAGCCATGATGACTCCTGCCCAGCTTGGCGGTTCATAGGGGTCCGGAATACTGGGGCCATCGGAACAGCCCCCAAGCACGCCATCTAGCAATTGATACAACGAATCTGTTGAACCGGCAGACGAATCACCGTCAGAGAGGATGGCCGTCTCACCACCATCTTCAGATCCTTCAGAAAATTCCTCTCCGTGGATGCCGCCCACGAAGGCACGCTTCATGACGGGTTGAACTCGGGCGGGTCTCGCGCGCTGAGCCGTCTCGACGAGGTCGGTGCAGTTGTCCTGCTCAAGGCCCGGCTCACCAATCCGGCCGATGAAGACGTGGATTCCAACGAAGGGGACCCGGTACCCGTACTCAATTGAGCCGGCGTCGGGGCCCCAGCCTTCGTCAATGATGTAGTTCTTGCCGCGGTGACTCTTGGTCATCCGGCCAACTGCGTATACCTTGAGCCCTTCGAAGTTGCCTTCAAGAACTCAAATCCACCGTGCGCTGGCCCCACGGTGGGCGCCAACTGTCGTGGAATTGTCACGACAGATGTCCTCTTGCAAGGACTTAGTCGTGGAGCCATCGCAACTAGGAAGCTTGAAGGGGTTAAACGGGACAAAGGACACGAGAGTGTTATACTAGTTCGGCCCCTTACGGTGAAGGTAAGGCCTACGTCTAGTTGGGTTGGTATTGCTGGGGTTTCGATGATCAGGGAGCGATATACGCTATGCCCGGCTCTCGATGAGTTCTTTCTTCCCCTAAGCCACCGCCGGGTCGTCCCCTTATATACACGGGTCGACGCCCTGCGGCCTACAGAGTCCCTGCCGGCTCATAGCCAGTGTCCGGCTCGGTGACTAGTTAATTCTACCTTATGTTAAAAGTCATGTCATCATGGCGGTTTACCACTATGGGCCTTAAGCCGCCTGTGGGACTTAGACCCTTTACTGAACCGCCATCTTCGTGCTTGGTCTTGGGCTTCTTTCTGATGAGTCTTCTTTGCGTAACCCGGCCCGTCCTGGGCGGTTTACACAAATAGTTATATCCCCAACAGACAGCCTATCCGCATCCTCTGTAGGAGGAACATCCGGTGTTGTCCCCACGTTAGCATCTGGCCCTAAGTCCGGCTCTGGAGTCCGGCTGGTGGAGGCGTGGCCAGCAGGCTCTCCGGACGCGGTTCGGCGAGCGTTTTTTCTGCCAGGAACCATGGATGTTATTATATTTTAAAGACGACAACCATGGAGCAGGGTTTTTTATACCTCTGCGATGGCTTCTCAGTCCTGACCGCCTTCCTTTTAAGCCTAACCAGCTTCGGTGCCCCTTGTTGATGAGTCACCGCGGGTTCGGCATGGCGCCTCGAGGGCCTTCCCTGTAAAACGCAATACGTTTGCGGTGGGTGAAGTGTAAAGAAGGGATCCTTCTCGGAAGTTGGGACTCCGGTTTTACTTACATGCGATGCAGGGAGCAGGCTAGGATAATCGGCTATGATGGCCACCAAGGCACCATCGCAGCTTAACTGATAGAACATCGTGTCGACGAGCTCCACAAATATGTCCGGATCTTCTTCGAGTCCGGGGTCGAGGGCCCGGTCAGGGTCCTCTTGCTTTGGACCTCCCTCACAGCTTTTCGTAGTTCCTGCTATGAAATAGCAAGGTAAATATTTATGATGAAAAATGCGGGAAGGTCTAGAGTAAAAGGTAGCAGCTCACCCAGTTTGGGGGGTTGTACATGGAGAATCCATCCCGTGGCTTAATGTGGATGAACTCCTCTTCCTCTCCTTTGTACAAATCGGACAGTATTTTCGCTAGAGCAGCGGCGGAGTCCGGACCTTTACGACCGCATCGGGTGGCATCGTCTTCTCCATCGAAGTGCCACATGGGTTTCCGACATCTTGAAGTGGCTGCACCCCGCATTATACATATTGACATAACCTCGACTATTGTCAGTCCTGATTTGGCCAGTATTTTTATCCTGCCCATCAGGTAAAGGACCTCTCTGATATCTTCCTCCTGGGGGCTCCAAGTTCGCTATCTGTGGCGTTTCTTCAAAGGGGCATTATCAAACTCAGGAAGGCCCATCCGAATAGGGTCCGGAAGGGGGACGTCCTCCATATAAAACCACTCCGACGGCCAGTCGTCGGAGTACCGGACAGGTATCCGGTCCCGGCGATACGCCATATTACGGCTTAGCCCACTTGATATATTGACCCCTCCTGTGTACGGGGTACGAGGCAGAATAGCCTCTTCCATAGCTCGAAATGAGCTTCGCAGCCCAGTAACAACTCGCAAAAGGCGACGTAGCCGGCGATGTGTAATATGGAGGCGGGAGTAAAGTTATGCAGCTAGAGGCCATAGAACTCCTGGAGCCCGCGGAGGAACGGATGGATTGGAAATCCGAGTCCCCTCAATAGTAAGGGACAAGGCATACCCGCTGCCCCCTGGATGGGTTGGCAAAGCTCTCCGCTTGCTCCCCGCCATTAGAAGTGGCTAGTCCGGCTCGGACGGGAACCATATACGCAGGAGGGAGAAACCCCTGGGTCTGCAACTCTACTAATTGGTTGTGGGGGACGAAACACTTCTCCCAATTGCCTGGCTTAGTGCTAAGGGAGCGAGAGGAGGATCTGCGATGGCCGGCCATGATGGGATGGACTTTTCCGGGCGCGCTCTGAGGGATACTCGCTGTGGGAGGATGGTTTGTTCTGGATATTCGGATCCCCATCTCTTTAAATAGACGATTTACTTACATGTTTAGGGTGGCAAATGTAAAAATGCCCCGACTTCTCGCATTCGCTCGACACGTGGTGATAGACATTTTTAAAGCATAGAAGCCGAGGAGTGCAACATTCGTGGGATGTCGGACACTACTCGTTACGACAGGTACTCGGGATTTGGAGAAGAACCCACCTTGCAATGTCAAAGACAATCTGCCTGTCGGACTCATCATCATTGAAGCCTGGTTCAGGGGCTACTGAGGGAGTCCTGGATTAGGGGGTCCTCGGACAGTCAGACTATATACTTTGGCCCGACTGTTGGACTATGAAGATACAAGATTGAAAACTTCGTCCCGTGTCCAGGTGGGACTCTCCTTTACGTGGAAGCAAGCTTGGTAATTCGGATATGTAGATATCCTCCCTTGTAACCGACTCTGTGTAACCCTAGACCCCTCCAGTGTCTATATAAACCGGAGGGTTTAGTACATAGGACAACAACAATCATAATCATAGGCTAGATTCTAGGGTTTAGCCTCTACGATCTCGTGGTAGATCAACTCTTGTAATACTCATATCATCAAGATCAATCAAGCAGGAAGTAGGGTATTAACTCCATCGAGAGGGCCCGAACCTGGGTAGACATCGTGTCCCCCGCCTCATGTTAGCATTAGCCTTAGACGCACAGTTTTGGTACCCCCTACCCAAGATCTGCCGGTTTTGACACTGACACTCGTCCCAGCTGTCACCGCCTCGCCTGGCTCCGACGTGTGTCAGAGCTGATGAGGCATTGTAGCGCCAAGTTGGCTGGCTGCTGGGTTGGCACGGTGGCAGAGTCTTCACGAAGATCTCCATGTCACCACGTAGGTGATTGCTAAGTTGGCCTGGAGGCCGCACGTCGCTATGCAGGTGCCTGCCCAGTTGGTTGGGCTGGCAGCTGTATGGGAACGGCGGTGGAGTCTTGCAGACGCGGGCGAGGATCTTGTCGTGGCATCGCGGTCGTCATTTCCTCGACGAGGATCTTGCCAAGGATCATCGTCTTCTTGTCCTCATCTGATCTTGTGTGCTTATGATCTTCACAAAGATCTGCATGCCACCATGGGGGTGCCTCCCGATCCTTAGTTCCAATGTGGTTGCTGGTGTTGGAACCATTGGGGTCAAGGGTGGCGCACATTGTTGGCATTGGGAAGTTGCCCCGGCAAGGCTCTTACCTGGGTTGCAGAGGCCGCCCCAGCAAGGGTCTTGCCGGGGGAGTCCACCTCGCCTTCTCGCCCTTGGTGTCTCTGGTCTTGGCGTTGCTTTGGTATTCTCGTGCTTCGGCTTCTCTCCTCTGCCATGCTAGATGTGGTCGCAGGTACGGCTCTGACTGCCCGTGCAAAAGTAAGGGGAACAAAGGAGAGCCCCTTCTTTTGTACAGCGACAGGAGCCCCCGGGCCTGGGCCACACATAAGCGCAATGCGTTGTTGGGCTAGGCCCCGAACGGTGTGCGGGCATTCGGGGCTGAATTCTTTTTACCGCAGTAACTTCCTCGGCCATTGTGCTTCCCCATGATCTGCGCTGAACGCGTGACGTGCTGGCCGTGCGTGGGGCGGTTGCTGCACGCGTGCGTCACATTGCAGTAAATATTAAAGAGGCGGTCCGCGTTCCCCTCATAAAAATAGAGGAAGCTGCAGAGGCGCGGCTTATTCACTAGGTGGAATTGGGTCGTGGCCATTATGGCACCCACGCCCCATGGTCATGGGGCCTGAAACGGCCGTTCCGCTTGCCATCTGAGTTCTGGCTCGCCCGCCACATGTCCTTCATGCATCGGGAAGGGCAGGCGGCGGGCATAGAAAGCACGGGCTTTGAATGCCGGGGCGGGGGGCCGGGCGCCGCTGATCTGGGCAGCGGGCCGGTCCCTTCCACTTGTGCCTCCAGCGGCTAGATTGGTCGATTGGGGCGGTCACGCCCAGGTCTATTTGGCCTTGTCCCTCCATATAAGGGGAGAGGGACGGCCTGTTCTTGCACCCATCTTCTCTCAATCTGAATCCTTCTCTTCCCTTTGTCATGGTGAGAGGGTGTGGCCATGGCCTTTGCCCCACGGAGGCGACCAGGTCTTCCTCCCGTCAGAGGGCGGCGGCGGTCAAAGAAGAGCCGGATGCCCAAGATGAGTGTCATGCTAGGGGCAGAGGCTATGTTGGGGACACGGTGCTGGAGTTTATTCTGCAACTACGCGAGCCGCCGTGCAGCCGTCTCCGTCTTCCTGAAGCGTCTCCGTCTCCGTCTTCATCCGCCGACCAGCCACCGAGGTTGAGACTTCATATAAAGGGGTGCTGCCATGGCAACATGTGGGCACACACGAGGTTCCCGCCCCTCATGTAATCCTCCTCCGTCGGGGCTGGAAAACCTTCGCGTGTGCCCACTGCCTGATGGAGGGGCACATCCTCTGCTTCAAGTTAACAGAGAGCAACCTGCTCTCCGTCAAGGTCTTCGGGCGCTCAGGACATAGGCTAGGGTGCTGTGTGGAGAGCTCGACCGATGATAGGGAGGACAGCAACAGCGGCGACGAGGGTAGCGGGCAGGAGGACGACGGGTCCGACTAGGCGCCGGACACACCGTCCCTGGGCAACGCGGGTAGCACCATCATCTGCATCGCCATCTCCTTGAACTTCTCTAGGTCGCCTCCTTGGGCGGCTGGCGTGGGAAGGCTAGAGAAGACGAAGAATGCGGGTGGCGGGCTGTCAAGTCAGAGTACGATGGAACCGACGCCTTCGCCTCGTATTGGCGACCCACTGCCTTGTCTTTCGGCTCTTCTCCCGGCGCCATCATCACCAGCCCGCTTCTCAACGGCCGCCGGGATGTTCCCTAGGTGTCTTCTGCTGCTCGTGCCTTGCCTAGGCGCTCTTTTTGCCCTCCCACCAGCTTGTTCCATTTCCTGAGGAGAGGGACAAGAAAGGGATTATGGGCAACTTATCTTTTTTATGTTTTTAAGCCTACGGGCCTTTGTAAGATTTAAATCTCGTAACCCCCTTGCTCATGTATGCATTCTGTAAGAATTGTACTTGTTAGCAACGTATTAATGAAGAGAAGGGTGTTTGCCGGGTTTTGTTTGCGCGTGGGTGTGGGCCACACCAAGGAATGAGTCCTCGTGATCTTAAGATAAACATTGTACCCTGGCAACAGGCCTTGCCATCTTCCTGCTCTATAGCTCGGCTACACTAAGGCCCTTGGCGGAGGTAGGGGCTGAGTAGGATTAGGCCCTTCGCTTTTCCCCTTCCCATCGCACTACAACCAAGTTCCGGCCCAAAGTAAGGTTTTTGGACATGGGACAGAGGGAGCAAGATGGTATGAGAGCAAGCGAAGTCACGTACGTTCAAGTTTCATACGGAGGCACGGAGTGAGGGTGAGCGAGTCATAGATTAGGTGGTGTCCGTATAGCCAGACTATAACCTTTGGCCGGACTCCTGGACTATGAAGATACAAGATTGAAGACTTCGTCCCGTGTCCGGATGTGACTTTCCTTGGCGTGGAAGGCAAGCTTGGCGATACGGATATGTAGATCTCCTCCCATTTGTAACCGACTCTATGTAACCCTAACCCTCCGGTGTCTATATAAACCGGAGGGTTTTAGTCCGTAGGACGAACAACAATCATACCATAGGCTAGCTCCTAGGGTTTAGCCTCTCTGATCTCGTGGTAGATCTACTCTTGTACTACCCATATCATCAATATTAATCAAGAAGGTGTAGGGTTTTACCTCCATCGAGAGGTCCCGAACCTGGGTAAAAACATCGTGTCCCTTGTCTCCTGTTACCATCCGCCTAGATGCACAGTTCGGGACCCCCTAGCCGAGATCCGCCGATTCTGACACCGAAATTGGTGCTTTCATTGAGAGTTCATCTGTGTCATCATCTTTAGGCTCGATGGGTCCTCCGATCATCAACAACGATGCGGTCCAGGGTGAGACTTCCCCGGACAGATCTTCCTATTCGGCTGCTTTGCACTGCGGGCCAATTCGCTTGGCCAACTGGAGCAGATCGAAAGCTACGCCCCTGGCCATCAGGTCAGATTTGGAAGTTTGAACTACACGGCCGACGTCCGTAGAGACTTGATCTTCGACGGGTTCGAGCCACAGCCAAGCGCGCCGCACTGTCACGATGGGCATGATCTAGCTCTGCCGCCCGAGCGATTGCCACAGGCCGCACCAGTGTCTGCTCCGACCCTTAGCTCGGAGCCGACTGCGCCAATCGAGGACGGGTGGCTGGACACCACCTCGGGGGCTGCAATCTCTACGGTGATCGAGCCGAACACCATACCTGTCCTTTGCGAAGCTCGCGACTCCAAGGTGCCGGACTCCGAACCTTCCGCGCCCTGGCCAATCGAATATGATTGGGCACCGATCATGGAGCTCATCGCTGCGGACATCTATCAGCACTCGCCTTTCGGCGACATTCTGAATTCACTAAAGACTCTCTCTTTATCAGGAGAGCCCTGGCCGGACGATGGTCAGCAAGGCTGGGATGCGGATGACGAAGAAATTCAAAGCCCACCCACAACCCACTTCGTAGCCACTGTCGATGATTTAACAAACATGCTCGACTTCGACTCCGAAGACATCGACGGTATGGACGCCGATGCAGGAGACGAACAAGAACCAGAGCCTACAGGGCACTGGAAGGCCACCTCGTCGTATGAGATATACATGGTGGACACCCCAAAAGAAGGGAACGGCGATGGAACAACGGAGGATGACCCCTCCAAGAAACAGCCTAAGCGCCGGCGTCGGGCGCAAGACTAAATCCCGCCACGGCAAAAATGGCGATTCCGCACGGAGACAATAACACCACGGACAAGGTCGAAGACAATCCCTCCAAAGAGGATTCAGCGCAGGAGGATGGAGAAACCAACCCTCATGAGAGAGCGGCAGACAGAGAGGTAGAGGATGATAATTACATGCCTCCCTCCGAAGACGAGGCAAGCCTCGACGATGACGAATTTGTCGTGCCTGAGGATCCCGTCGAACAAGAGCGTTTCAAATGCAGGCTTATGGCCACGGCGAGCAGCCTCAAGAAAAAACAGCAACAGCTCAGAGCTGACCAAGACTTGCTAGCCGACAGATGGACTGAAGTCCTCGCAGCCGAAGAGTACGAACTCGAACGCCCCTCCAAGAGCTACCCAAAACGCAGGTTGCTACCCCAATTAGAGGAGGAAGCACCTAGACCTAAATCACCAGCGCATGATGCGGACGACCGGCCACCTCGTGGCCGCGATAGAGAGGCCTCTCGGCCCTCCACTCAAGCCGCACCCCGGCGTCGCCCAATGAATACCAAGGCACCGGGAAATGCGCCAGACCTGCGAGATATATTGGAGGACACGGCAAGGCAAACAAGATCGATCTATGGATCGTGTGGGCGCCCCACGACACGTGACGATAACCGTCATGCCGGATATGGTAAATCCGGCCGGGTTCACTGATGAGACAAAGCTCATTTGAGCTACGCCGTGATATAGCCTAATCTGAGGCGCCAAGACACCCACTATGCTTCACAGATGAAGTAATGGATCATCAAATCCCCGAGGGTTTCAAACCCGTAAACAACGAATCATATGATGGCACAACAGATCCGGCGGTATGGATCGAGGATTATCTCCTTCATATCCACATGGCCCGCAGGGATGATCTACACGCCATCAAATACCACCCACTCAAGCTTAAAGGACCAGCTCGGCGTTGGCTTAACAGCTTGCCAACAGAATCAATTGATTGTTGGGAGGACCTGGAAGCAACATTCCTCGACAACTTCCAGGGCACCTATGTGCGACCACCAGACGCCGATGACCTAAGCCACATAATTCAGCAGCCAGAGGAATCGGCCAGACAATTCTGCACACGGTTCCTAACAAAGAAAAATCAAATAGTCGATTTTCCGGACGCAGAGGCCCTTGCAGCCGTCAAGCATAACATCCGTGACGAGTGGCTGCCCGGCACCTAGGACAGGAAAAGCCGAATTCCATGGCAGCCCTCACAACACTCATGACCCGCTTTTGCGCGGGAGAAAACAACTGGCTAGCTCGTAGTAATAACATGACCAAGAGCCCTGGAAATTCGGATACCAAGGACAGCATTGGTAGGTCGCGTTGCAACAAGCAAAAGCGCCATTCAAAAGGATACTGCAGTTAATGCCGGATTCAGAGGCTCTAAAACCCGGTCAGCGGAAAAAGCCATTCAAAAGAAATACTCCGGGCCCGTCCAATTTGGACCGAATACTCGATCGCTCGTGCCAGATACACGGCACCCCTGAAAAACCAGCCAACCACACCAACAGGTATTGTTGGGTGATTAAGCAGGCAGGCAAGTTAAACACCAAAAACAATGACAAGGGGCTGCATAGCGATGACGAGGAGGAGGCCCGGCCGCCGAACAATTGGGGACAGAAGGGCTTCCCCCCACAAGTGCGGACGGTGAACATGATATAAGCAACCCACATACCCAAAAGGGAGCGGAAGCATGGAGTTAGGGACGTATATGCCTTGGAGCCACTCGCCCCAAAGTTCAACCCATGGTCCTCCTGCCTGATCACTTTTGATCGAAGGGAACACCCCACTAGCATCCGCCATGGCGGATTCTCCGCATTGGTTCTAGACCCAATCATTGACGGATTTCACCTCACTAAAGTCCTTATGGATGGCGGCAGCAGCCTGAACCTTCTTCATCAGGATACAATGCGAAAAATGGGCATAGATCCCTCGAGGATTAAACCCACAAAGACGACCTTTAAAGGCGTCATACCAGGTGTAGTGGCCAACTGTACAGGCTCAGTTACCCTTGAGGTGGTCTTCGGATCCCCGGATAATTTCCGAAGCGAGGAGTTAATCTTCGACATAGTCCCATTCCGCAGTGGATATCACGCACTTCTCGGACGAACCGCATTTGCGAAGTTCAATGCGATCCGCACTATGCATACCTCAAGCTCAAGATTACAGGCCCTCGAGGAATCATTACGGTCAATGGAAACACCGAACGCTCTCTCCGAACGGAGGAGCATACGGTGTCCCTCGCGGCGGAAGTACAAAGCAGCCTCTCAAGGAAATTCTCCATTCCGGCCATTAACCGTCCGGACACCGTCAAGCGCGCCTGGAGTAACCTACAACAAGACCGCCTGGCACGTTCCGAGCACGCGTATCAATGCGGCCCCAACCCCAGCCCTCGCAAAACTACGAAACCAGTACTACACGTACATAACTACGCTCTGGAAATACCATGGGCATAGGGGGAGGGGCACGACCACGGCATGCCCAAAATGCGGCTCAACCGCACTAGGGGCTCCCGATTTTGTCATTCTTTTTCTTAGTTTCAGCACTCCACTCTACGGAAGGCTTGTCCGGCAGTACAATCGCCGAACACACGATGCAACAGCCAGGGAGGCAGAAAGCTACGTTGAGTGTTCAAGTGGTCTGTATAACGAGCAGTTCGCCCCTGGAGGGGGACATGTCAAATAGTCCCATCCTTGCTTATCGCTCTATTTGCATCATTCTGCTTTTACCACAGACTTTTCGAATAAACAATACATAGCTTTTGTCTATTGTTGCATATGTTTTTTTTATAAAAATATGTTCAGTTATGACATTATGCAACCGTACACTTTGGTACAGCCAATACACCAGGGGCTTACGTACCCCAGAACATGGTATGAGAAGTCCGAACACTCTCATGAGTGCGGCACCCCGAACTTATAACATTATATGCATCGGCTTCGAATCATTTCTTGGGTCAATAGTTGGGTTTGCCCGGCTCCCATGTTTTGGGTACCTGACGTTCCGTTATATCGGCTAAGGTAGCACTGGGAGAACCACTGCGATTGTGCCCCGGTTGAGCTGGGCAAAGCACCTCAGTGGAGAAAGCTAAAACTGACCGTCATGATAGGGCGAGAGCTGGTCGCTGTTCGAAAGGTTTTCGAGTCCCTAAAGACTTATGCCGCTTAGAGCGAGGAGTCGGCTTTGTTCGGCCTAGGCGTGGATAGCGCCCCAAAATCGATCTTCCGAATACTAGGGGCTTCGCCGAAATTTAAAATTATAGAATTCTATGGCTAAGTGAGAGTGTTCAAGCATTATAGTCCGATTGCCTTGTTCGTTGTGTTGAGCACCTCCCCCGAACACCCCAGCACTCGCGGCATGGGGGAAGAAGCCGACGACTCGCTATCTCTCAATTTTAATAAACGGCCGCACATAAGGTAATATTTTAAATTCAAAAGCATTGCTTAGCGCATATGAACAAGTTCTCAGCATATAGGACCACAAATGCGAGTTTACTCAAAAATTTCATCTTTGGAGCACTCATCCGCTATAAGGCGGGCACCCTTCAGGACGCCCTCATAATACATCTCGGGCTTGCGATGCTCCTTGCCCGGCGGTGGTCCGTCCGTCACAAGCTTCTCAGCGTCCATCTTGCCCCGGTACACTTTAGCACTGGCAAGGGCCCTACGGGCACCGTAGATGCATACGGAGCGCTTGATGACTTCAAGCCATGGACAGGAATCCACCAGCCGCCTCACCAGCCCGAAGTAGCTACCAGGCATGGCTTTCCCAGGCCACAGCCGGACTGCGAGACCCTTCATGGCCTGTTCGGCCATCTTATGGAGCTCGACCAGCTGCTTTAGCTGGTCGCTCAAGGGAACCAGGTGTCCGGCCTCAGCATACTGAGACCAGAATACCTTCTCCGTCGAGCTCCCCTCTTCGGCTCGGTAGAAGGCGGCAGCATCGGACACACTCCGGGGAAGATATGTGAATGCTCCTGGAGAGCTCCGGACTCGGGTAAGTAACAAGTAATTCACTTTCACGTGCTTGCTTTGCATAAAGAATTCCTTACCTGCCGCTATCTTCTTCATCGCCTCAATTTCCTAGAGGGCTTTTTGGGCTTCGGCCTTGGCAGATTTGGCGCTCTCAAGCGCCGAGGCGAGCTTGGACTCTCGAGTCTTTGAGTCAAGCTCCAAACTCTCGTGTTTTTCCACGAGAGCCTGGAGCTCTTGCTGCACCTCCGCCACCCGCGCCTCCAGGGTACGCTCCACGGCCGCATTTTCTTCGGCCTTGGACATCGCTTCCTTCAGGGTCGCCACCTGGGTTGTGGCCCCTGTAGTACTCACGTCGGTCCTGTCGTTTTTTGCAACCACATATTTTTCATATACTTACATAAGGTATTACTTACCTTCCTTGTCCTCGAGCTAATTTTTGGAAAGGCCGAGCTCGTTCTCGGAACGCTCGAGGCTCTGCTTCAATGCATTGACCTCCGCAGTCAGTGCGGCAGAGGTCAGCAGCACAGCCTGCATTCCCATATTGACATACTTATGTTAGACTCCTGCTTATATCTTTTTGATCCTCAGTTCGGCTTTTCTTTCCGAACACCAAACTAATCATCACGGGCTACTGTCTATATGGTAATATTTTTACATATCTTAAATACATACCTCAAAGCCTATTAGAAGGCTGGCACAGGCTTCAGTCAGCCCGCTCTTGGCAGGCTGAACCTTCTGGATCACCACACTCATAATAGTGCGGTGCTCCTCGTCGATGGAGGCGCCGTTAAGCACCTCCAGCAGATTATCCAGAGCCTCAGGTTGGGCGGAGGTCACCGCCATCGTAGGCTGGCCCTTCTTAGTAGGGGGCCGCCTGCCGGATTCCGGAACCATTGAAGGTTCCAGTGAGGTGTCCGGACCAGGGCCGGACTTGGAGCCCTTGGGGGTCTTATCCCCTTTGCGCCTGGAGTCGCGGAGGTCGCCTTGCCGCACCTCCTGGACCACCTCCTCCTGGCTTGGACCCTTTTGGGACTCCCCCTCAGCATCATCCGCTGGGCGAGGGGAGGAGGCGGCCGTAAGTGAAGTGCTATTCACATCCGACGAACCCATGGAGCCGCTCGACAAAGCGTCGAGCCCGGCGTTGAGCGGACTGCATGATTATATTCGGTGTCAGAAGATACTGCGCAACCGAGGAACGCCGTGAGTTATTCTGGTATCCGGATACTTACGATTTTGCCAGGGGCTTGGCCCTGGATGGCCACTCCTCTTCACCGTCGTCGTCGTCGGCGTGAGTTATTCTTCCCTTTTTGGACCCTCCGGCCCCCCTAGTTGCGGCGGCCTTCCTTTTCATTCCTCCCCCGCTGGAGGGGGAAAGGCTTCTTCTTCTTCCTCCTCGTCTTCAGAGGAGGAGTGCGCCTCGGAGTCATCGAACGATGAATCCGACACCACCGGGCGCCGGAAACTCTTTCGAGTTCCCATGGACTTCTTCTTGGCCTTCTTCTCCGGCACCACGTAAGGTGCCGGGACCAGCAGCCCCGTCAAGCGGGCGTCCGTTCGGTCTTCGGGCAAGGGAGCCGGACAGTCAATCTGTCTGGACGTCTTCTGTCAATCCTGTAAAAGGTAAGGGAGTTTAGATCCCGCATAGAGTCAAACAATGAAAAACAAGTATCCCGTAAAGGGTAAATTAAGCTTACTACGCTGGCTTAGCGCTTCACGCGGAATCCGCGATCCTCGGTGATGGGAGGGGGAGCCTCGGCGCCCTTGAATAGCACCTTCCAGGCATCCTCGTGCGTGGTGTCAAAGAGCCTGGTCAGAGTTTGATGCTGGGCCGGGTTAAACTCCCACAAATTTAAAGCCTGTCGTTGACACGGGAGGATCTGGCGGATGAGCATGACCTGGACTACGTTGAGGAGTTTAACCTTTTTGTCCACCAGGTCTTGGATGTAGGTTTGGAGTCCGGTCTGCTCTTCCGAATTACCCCACGACAGGCCCTTCTCTTTCCAGGAGGTGAGCCGTGTGGGGATGCCAGATCGGAATTCAGGGGCCGCTTCCCATTCAGGGTCATGCGGCTCGGTGATGTAGAACCACCCCGATTGCCACCCCTTTATGGTGTCCACGAAGGATCCCTCAAGCCATGCAACGTTGGGCATCTTGCCCACCATGGCGCCTCCGCACTCCGCTTGCTGGCCGCCCACTACCTTCGGCTTGACATTGAAGGTCTTTAGCCATAAGCCGAAATGGGGCTTGATGTGGAGGAAGGCCTCGCACACGACGATAGATGCCGAGATGTGGAGGACGAAGTTCGGGGCCAGATCATGGAAATCCAGGCCGTAGTAGAACATGAGCCCCCAGACAAATGAGTGAAGTGGGAAACCTAGTCCGCGGAGGAAATGGGTGAGGAACACCACCCTCTCATAGGGCCCGGGGGTGGGGATGAGCTGCCCCTTGTCTGGGAGCCGGTGCGCGATGTCGTTAGACAAGTATCCGGACTCCCTCAGCTTCTTGATGTGTCCCTTTGTGACGGAGGAGACCATCCACTTGCCTCCCGCTCCGGACATGGCTGGAGAAGGTAGAGATGCGATGTGCGGACTTGGGCGCTGGAGAACGAGTGCGCGAAAGTGGATAAGCAAAGGAGGAAGAAGGCGTAGATGGAAAAGGTGGATCCTTATCCCGTTATATGGGCGGATGAAGCTATGTGCCCCCACCAGCCTGGTAAAACTCGCTTATCTCCCAAGCACCGTAAATTAATGGCACGGTTAGGTTACCCACGCCCGTATTGATGAGAATCCCGGAATAAGGGGACACGATCTCTGCTTCAACAAGACGTGCCAAGGAAACCGCCTCGGTAAGTGCACTAAGGTGGGACATTAAAAACGATTCGAATAAAGGCTTGGCCGTGGTGTCACGCTGCGAAATACGTCAGCAGATTGGATTTGTGTAAATATTATTCTCTCTACGGTGGTATGTGGAAATTATTTTGCAGAGCCAGACACTATCCTTGTGTTCAAAATATTCTATGAAGTATTCGGAGGAGGAACCCGCCTTGCAATGCCGAAGACAATCTGCACGCCGGACTCATCGTCATTGAAGCCTGGTTCAGGGGCTACTGAGGGAGTCCTGGATTAGGGGGTGTCCGGATGGCCGGACTATAACCTTTGGCCGGACTCCCGGACTATGAAGATACAATATTGAAGACTTCGTCCCGTGTCCGGATGGTTCTTTCCTTGGCGTGGAAGGCAAGCTTGGTGATACGGATATGTAGATCTCTTCCCATTTGTAACCGACTCTATGTAACCCTAACCCTCTCTGGTGTCTATATAAACCGGAGGGTTTTAGTCCGCAGGACGAACAACAATCATACCATAGGCTAGCTTCTAGGGTTTAGCCTCTCTGATCTCGTGGTAGATCTACTCTTGTACTACCTGTATCATCAATATTAATCAAGCAGGAGTAGGGTTTTACCTCCATCGAGAGGGCCCGAACCTGGGTAAAAACATCGTGTCCCTTGTCTCCTGTTACCATCCGCCTAGACGCACAGTTCGGGACCCCCTACCCGAGATCCGACGGTTTTGACACCGACAGAGGGAAAAAATACTTATCTGGTGTCGCAGCCCCCGACAACCTTGGCTTGCCGTGATCGGATCCTTAGAGCTGCAGCCCCCGGCAACCTTGGCTTGTCGGGGTCGGGGCATCGGCCTGTTCTCTTTCTTCCAAAATAGCTCGACAGAAATGTCCATGCACTCTGAGACCAAATAGGACGGGAAGGAACAGAGAGATGCATACTCGACCTCTATGCTAGGGGTTAGTCACCACCAAGCACTATCAACCCTAACACAGAGCACTAGGGCAAAACCGGTCTTTAGTGCCGGTTCGTGACGGCCTTTAGTGCCGGTTCGCCAACCGGCACTAAATAGTGGGAACTAAAGGTCCCCCCCTTTAGTACCGGTTCGTCATGAACCGGCGCTAAAGTGCAAACACGTGGCACGAGCCAGGCCCATGTAAGGCCAGAGGTCTTTAGTACCGTTGGTAACACCAACAGGTACTAAATGTTTCGGTGTTTTTTTATTTTTGCTTTAATTTTGTGTTTTCAATTTGGATTTATTTTCCATTTAATTCTTTTTTGTTTGCTGGTATTTCACGATACTACAAATTGTACACGTTATGCATATATATAAATAGATTTTCTAAATGACGTGGAACTGCATATATATATATATATATATATATATATATATATATATATATATATATATATAATCATCGAATGTCTCACAGCCAACACCATTAACTATTCACACATACACATGTATATACATATACAATTTCTCCTACATGTTGCCTTGGTGCCTTCGGAGCATGCACGATGACAAGTGGTTCATGAGGGCGGTAACGGGTAATAGTATTCTCCTTTGGGACCTATGACCTGCTCGAGCAAAAATCTGGCTATTTCCTCTTGAAGTGCTAGTATGCGCTCCTCCGGTAGGAGCTTATCCCGCATCTCTCTGAACTGTTAAGAAGGAGATCAATATGCATGTGTATTAGTTGTGTTACAAGATATTGATAATGGTGTGAATAGAGTTCTGACAACGTACCCATTCATGTCTTTGAGATCTGCTCCTTTCGGACGCCATCATGCGAATGTTCTCGCAAATGTAGAATGCACAAAGATCATTCCCCGGCGCCTGCTTCAGGGCCTTTACGAGAATGGAATTGAATCAGATAATGATTAATCAAGCATGACAATTAATTAATGGTATTGAAACAAGAATTAAAGAGATGGCTAGCTAGCTAGTACTACTTATTTATTTACCCTTGGTCGATGCCAAAATAACTTTTTTGGCCATTTGCCTGGAGTCACCTTGATGAACTTCGCCCAAGCCCTGCCCACTGGCAAAGAAAATCAGTAAAGGGGTTATTAAATAGTTCATATCAAGAAATGAGGAACTAATAATAGGCCGAGATATAGTTAATAATGGTTGAAATTACCTGTTGACTATCTCCTTCATGATGGTGTATTCTTTATCTTCTTTAAGTAGCGAGTCGAGTACTTCGACTGTTGCTTTGTCAACTTTAATGACTAACAAGATCCAGTGGAAACTGCATGCGCACAGGTTTGCATGTCTTAATTAAGCAGGCATGTGCATAAAATTAATCAACTATATATCGTAAACCTTATACACTTAGTTATTAACATCTAGCTAGCTAGTAAGAAAAAACAGAATTTGTATTAACTCACGTGAAGTTGTAAGGAAGTAGTATATCTTCATTGGTATTGAGGCACTTCAAGAACTCTAGCATGCTTTCCTCTACACCTGCTTTAGAAGTTGCAAGATTCCATGTGTACTCATTAATGGTATTTGGGTCAATGTACCCAATGCCATAGCATCCAGATTTTTTCATTTCATACATCTTCGTCCTGCATATAATACCATAGAAAAGAATATATAGTGAGGATAATTACATGTAAAGATTGATCAAAAATTACAGAAAGAAATCACTTACAAACAATAGCAACTGACGAGAGATTTGTCTAGTGCGTCTTGATTGTATAACTGATATAGTTCTGTATACTCAACGCACAGAGCTTTGTCATGGTAGTAATGCTCCTTCTTGACATTCACCATGAGGGACTCTCGATTGGAAATCTTGGTAATGTTCATGTACCATTGATGCAATTCAGACATTCTCGTTGGGAGGTTCTTGACCTTGTCTGGGTGGACCAAAGGTTTGCCCCGGGCATATTTCCATTTTATTTCCTCCTCTCTAAGCGGAGACATGGACTCAATCGAGGAGTTGTCCAACAGAGATCTTGAGCATTTCAGCCTGCATTATATGCTCCTCCGTTATTACCACATCGCCTAGCTGGGGAACTTTAACGGTTTGCCCACAATAAGATTGGGCGCGCAGCCTCCTCTCATGTGTTGTTGTTGGCACAACAAGCGGGGAGATCGAGTGCGCCGCTGTTCTCCCAAATTGGGAACGGTTTTCCCGCATTTTTTGCCACGCTTGTTCGCTCGAGCTCGAGCTCGCTTCCTTCTTTAGCCGTTCTCGATGTAGTTTCCTGATTTGGCGCTCATAGTCCGAGTCAACAGGCTTGGGAGCTGGTTCTCTAGCCATTTTAATGAAGTGGTCAATTACTTTCTCAGGCACTTTCTCCTTTGGCAGCGATGCCGGTTTCGGTCCAAAATGGGCCTCCACTTGGGCCTGCACTATGGCTGTGTTTTGCTCCTTAGTCATGTCGTAAGGCCTCTGAGGAAGAGGAGCGAGGCTTGGACCATATTTACATCGCTTGTCTCCGCCTGTACTTCCTGAACTACCTCGACTCGTACCGCTACGCACCATAGCTGCGGCATGTATCTTCTGCGATTGCTGAGACGGCGGAGACAACTGACGTGGCTGAGTTGGACCAGGAGAAGTGGCCTGACGATGTGCCGGACTTGAAGCAGGAGGTGTGTCCTGACATGGTGCCGGACTTGAAACCGGAGAAGTGGCATGACGTTGTGCCGGAATTGAAACCGGAGGAGTCAGCTCACGCGTTCGGGGACTTAGAGGAAGTGGCGGACTACGAGGAGGAGTCGGCTCACGCGTTCGTGGACATGGAGGAGCGGGAGTCTGCTGACTCGGTGGCGGAGTCGGCAGACGACGCGGTGTCGGTGGACTTCGAAAGATGATGCAATCCTTTCTCCATAGGATGATAGGATGTATGGCCTCTCCCAGTATGCGCTCGTCTTCACCTCCAGGAAAGTCAAGCTGTAGCCCCGAATATGGGTCCACCACTTCATCAACCATGACATGAGCATAGCCCTCTTGAATCGGGATGCAATGGAAGGTTGCTTCGGGGGTAACTGGAAAAGCAACGCCATCCGTCACCTTCATGGATATGTTCTTCATTTTGGAGTGTAGCTCACAGTTAGTGTTCTCTATGATGTCAACCACAGGGTATGTATCCAGCAGTGTGTCGCCCGGGGCAGAACCTACGCTGCTTCTCGGCATGGATGGGACGGTGCTATCCAATGCTGGATGATCATCCGCTTGTTGTTGCCGCTGCTGAGACCCCCTTTCCTGGCTAAGTGAGTCGATCTGCTGCTGCTGCTGGAATTTGAGTGCCAGGTCCGCGCGCCTTGCTTCTAGGCCTTGAAGGCGTTCTGCGTCCTGCTTCCTCTGCTCCTCCTCCAGCTTCATTTTCTTCTCCTCCTCCATCTTCCTTCTTTCACGGGTCATGTGGTCCTCGTTCCATTCTGAAAATCCCTCATACCAGGGAATAACGCCCTTGCCTCGTGTTCTTCCGGGGTGTTCAGGATTTCCTGTATGCGTAAGCTCGTCGTTCTCTCATGGCGTGAACACCCCCTTTCCAGCTTCTTCTATTGCGTCAATTATTTTTTGTTCGGCTCCTTTTAGACTTGCCTTCCGTGAAACTTCGCCTGTCTTCGGGTCCAACGCACCCCCATGCGCATAGAACCAAGTTCTGCACCTGGGGGGCCAGTTCCTAGTAACCGGTGTGACCCCTGCATCCTCCATCTCTTGCTCAGACTTATCCCACTTAGGCAATCGCACCGCGTAGCCACCTAGACCCAGGCTATCTAACTGCGTCTTTTTGCGGCATTTGCCTTGTTTTTCATAGACCGTTCCTTAGCTAATTCTGAATCCTTGAAGGTCACGAAATCGTCCCAGTGCTCTCTTTTATTCTCCAGTGTTCCCGTGAATTATGGAGTCTTCCTTTCATTAGCGAGGTAGTTGGCCCATACAGTTTTCTTGTGGGTGTTGAATGCAATTGCCATCTTGTTAAGAGAAGCGCCCTTCACTTTGTCCACATCTGCTTTAGTGAAATGATCTGGTAGGGTGAAATGTTCCATCAGAGATTTCCAAAGTGCTTCTTTGGCTCTGCCGTCGACCCAATTAACACCTGGACGTTTAGTCTATGGCTCTTTCCATTCTTGAATGGAGATCGGGAGTTTGTCCTTCACAAGAACTCCGCACTGACGAGTCCACTTGTTCGCATGTTCTTAGGCGTGACAGGTTCACCACTAGGTTTGATGGATTCGATGTTTTACTTTACACCATCCTTCAACAATCTGCCTGGGCCTCGCTTTGTCCTGCTGTCTGTAGATGCAGATTAACTCGATCCAGAGGGCTGAAAGAAGAATGATCGATTTGTTAATATATCTTCAATAAAAAAACATGTGATGAGCACCATGATGCCGGCTTATATAAATATACCTCGCCAGTAGTCTTTATTATTTGAAGATCAGCATTGTCTGTGTCATCACAAACATTGTCTGTGTCATCATAATCATAATCATAGTTCATGACATCATTAGCTCGGTCGTCGAGATCGAATATCTTTTCATCACCCTCTCCGGTATTGTTCAGATATTGGGAGCCGTCATCTGCTTCATTTAGATCATCTAGCCTGTGAGGACTGCGTATGATGTCGAACAATTCCTCTTCTCTCTCTCTGCCGGTATAGTCCGCCATAGCTTTTACTTAACTAATAAAGAAGAAATATAAAACAATTTAATTAGTATTCAAATTACAATGCATGGATGCAATCAATAAGGAAAAACTGAATCTCGAATACATCGTATTAATATATATAATCTCGAATACATCATCGTCTTAATATATATAATCTCGAATACATCGTCTCGAATACTATATATCGAATACATCACTGGCTACCTAATAAAGATCAAGTACTACAGAAGAATCTAGGGCGGCACTCGCGGTTCCTGGGGCGCGGGTGGTGCACACCCAAAGAGAAGGAACCATCATAGGATCTTATCTCCGGTCATCTGCCCAAAGAACCCGCCAAGTAGTGGAGAACCTGACATCGTCCATAGCAGCCATGTAGCAATGGACGTGCTCATCTTCCTCCCTGACACGGCAATGCACCACCTCCGGCGGGCTGCCTCTCTGCACCGAATGTGGCCCACGCGAACGCCACCAAAGAAGATCGGGTCGACGACGGGACCCGAGGTCGGGTTCCTCACCAAGCGGCGCGCCCCTCCGTGTAGCACCTCCAGTGCCAGCCAAGGAGCCCACTCCGGACATGGGTCCTCTCAAGGTGACGCCGTCATAACGGGTCGACAGCGAGGATGCGGGCCGGGCATATCATCGAGAACAAATACTATATGCCCGCAAAAAGTAACATTTTTTAAATGATTTGATTGTGATAACTAAAATTATATATATATATGCAAATTCTAAGAATTTGACATTAATCTAATTCATCTAACTAAAACTAATTATAAAGTTTAACAAATACTATAGGCCCGCAAAAACTATTTATATAACTAAAAAAAAATTGCTAACATTTCTATAAATATTTCTATAACTAAAAAACAAAAGACATTTATAACATTTCTATATAACTAACAATTCTAATATTTATGTAACTAAAAAACAGAAAAATTGATAATATTTCTATAACTAAAAAACAGAAAATATTTATAACATTTCTATATTTATATTACTAAAAAACAGAAAAATTGCTAACATTTCTATAAATATTTCTATAACTGAAAAACAGAAAACATTTATAAAATTTCTATATAATTAACAATTCTAATATTTATATTACTAGAAAATAGAAAAATTGCTAACAATTCTATAATAAATGGCGTGTGTGTGTGTGTGTGTGTGTGTGTGTGTGTGTGTGTGAAGTGTGTGTGTGTGTGTAGTGTGTGTGTGTGGACAACTAGACATGGCGGCCGGGGAGAGCTCACGGCTGACAACGGCGGGCGGCGACGACGGGCGACGGGACGGGCGGCGACGACGGCGGCAAGGGGCGCGGGCGACGGGACGGGGACGACGGGAAGGGGACGGTCGGGCGGCGACAGGGCGGCGAAGCGGGCGACAGGGACGACGGGGACGACGGGGACAGGGACGGCCGGGGCGGCGACGTAGACGGGGGCGGCGACGAGGGGCGGGGACGGCCGGGGTCGGCGATGAGGGGCGGGGGCGGCGACGTCGACGGGGACGACGTCGATCGGGGTAGGACGGCGCGACGGAGGGAGGAAACAGAGGGAAACTGAAATTTTTTCAAGTGTTCTATATACAGGATAGACCTTTAGTACCGGTTGGAGCCACCCTTTAGTACCGAAGCGGCGGGAAGCACCCACCCTTTAGTACCGGGTTGTGGCACCAACCGGTACTAAAGACCCACCCTTTAGTACCGGTTGGTGACACGACCTGGTACTAAAGGGGGTGCGCTGGCGCAGTGCGGTGCGGCAAGTTTAGTCCCACCTCGCTTGCCGAGGGGCTACCGCACTGGTTTATAAGCCCCAGTGCGGTAGCTCTCTCGAGCTCCTCTCCTAAGCAGGCCTACTGGGCCTACATGTTCTCTTCTGCCCAGTGGGCCTTTTGGGCCTTTGCGGGCCTGCATCCCGGCCCAACAAAAGGTTGGGTTCCTAGTCGTATGCAGGCCGCTTTGGCCCAAAGAGGGTGGGCTTTTTATTTTCTTAATATTTTTGCTTTATTTATTTTTGTTTTATTTATTTTTGAGTTGTTTTTGCTGTATTTAGAGTTTATTTGTGAATATTTTGCTTTAGGTACAAAAATTACAAACTTTCTCGTTAGTGCCGGTAGTTTTCAAATTTGAATAGTTTAAATTTTGAATTATTTGAAATTTGTGTGAATCACTAGTTTGTGAATAACTTAATTTTGAAAAAAGATTTTTCAGTGATTCTTTTTTCTTTTATTTAATATTAGTGTGTTTTATCATTATGTTCAATTTGGTAATTCTTAGGTTATTTAAAAAATGAAATGCCTTTGTAACAGTTATGGTAATCATGCAGGGAATACTTAAACCTCCTGAGTCGTCCATAGATCGAGTCTTGTTCCAGTAACGCCCATACTTGTTTCGTACTACCACTTGTCCCTGCCATACGTGGGCTACGGTTCAGTAAGTTATCAACCCCTTTCCTAGCACACACCATACAGAGAGGCCATGGTGGAAGATACCGGCGGCATGGGTGTTTTGGTTGTAGCCGAAGGGGTAGCTCCCCTAGTTTGCGCGCGGTATAAATTTTGTGATCCCATGCTACGTCGAGGTTGTAGCCTCCCCACTTAGAGTTTTGCTTGACAGGCGTCGTGGGTGATTCCAGACACCGGTAAGTTAAGCTGGTGTGTGCAAGTTAGGTGCGTTTTCAACTAAAAGTCCGTAGACGGAATTAGTCCTGATGGACTAAAGGAATCCATTGTTCTTGGGTAAAGAGTACAGCCTCTACAGAGATTAAACCTATTCGAATAGCCGTGTCCATGGTTAAGGATTACAGTCTGGGATGGGTCAAGTGTTGGTCTTAGTGTCGGTCTTCGGAGGAGAAACTGTTAAAACCAAACTTGGATACCGAATTGTGACTTGTGAGGACCATGATTATTATTTTGTTATGGACTAACCGTTATATTATCTGAATTATCAAGCATCCCTGGGATGATTCTACCTCCTGGATATTCACTGTGATTAATTATAAGCCCTTTATGTGGTGTATTTGAGACGCCTGATCGTGGCATGCTTGTTATTTATTTTACTTTATAAGCCCTTTATGTGGTGTCGCTGAGACGCCCGACTGTGGCATACTTGATATTTATTTTACTTTATAAGCCCTTTGTGTGGTGTCGCTGAGACGCCCGACTGTGGCATGCTTGATATCTATTTTACTTTATAAACCCTTTATGTAGTGTCGCTCAGACGCCCGACTGAGGCATGCTTGTTATTTACCATCAATTCGAGACGTCGCCTGCACATCCGAATGGTGCACTTTATTCCTACTCTGTCATTACATATTCATGGTTACACATTAATAACCTTCCTGCATACATCAAGGAATTTATTTATTTTATGACTGACGTTGTGATCATAGAATATTTTCAAAGCATGATTATCGGTTGTTGCATTATACCTGTGTTCATAATGTTTGCGAGTACATTCAAAGTACTCACTGGCTTGTCCCTGGCTATATTCTTGGCCAGATTTCTTGCGCGGAGAGGAGCGACCGTGATGACAGCCCCGGAACCTAAGCAATGGTGATAGCAGTCTCGCGAAGATAGGAGTTGGCCAGATTTCTGTGGAAAATGGAGTCCCATAGACGTTGATGATCCACAAACCGCTTCCGCCATCAACCACTAGAAACCATTTGTTGTACTCACCGGCCAGAATGTTCTTGTACCACATATTTTGTATTTTTGCTTGGAATTTCTGTATCAAGTTGGTGCCTCATCAGCTAACAGTAATCTTGGGGCTGGTGAGCACAAGGGCCATTTTCTGGAAATTATATCCCGAAAATCCGGTCGTCACATAGAGGAGAGGTATTTCTTCAAATCCTGCAGGGCTGCCTCGGCCTCTGGGGTCCATTCCATTGGGCCCGCCTTTTCCAAGATTTTGAAAAAGGGAAGGGCACGCTCAGCAGACTTGGATATGAATCTGCTCATGGCGGCAACGTAGCCAGCGAGCCGACGCACATCCTTGATCCGCCTAGGTGCCTCGATCTGCTCAATGGCCTTGATCTTGTTTGGATTCGCCTCGATCCCACGCTGTGACACAAAGAACCCGAGAAGTTTGCTGGACGGAACACCAAAGACAAACTTCTCAGGGAACCCATGAAGTTTGCAAACGTCTCTTGTAAATCTTATACCAGTGTTGCCCTGTCCTTGGTTTTGACCACTATGTCATCCATATAAGCTTCCTTATTTCTATGCAGCTGAGGCACAAAACCAATTAGGACTGCTCTCGCAAACATCGAGCCAGTGCTCTTCAACCCGAAAGGCATTCATATGAAACAATACGTACCACCTGCTGGGGTGATGAACGCTGTCTTATCTACATCTTCTTTCTACATGAAGATCTGGTGGTATCCCGAGTAAGCATCGATGAATGATAACAAGTCACACCCGGCCGTGGAGTCAACAATTTGGTTGAAGCGCGGTAAAGGGAAAGGGTCCTTTGGACAAGCCTTATGATGTCTGTGTAATCAATACACAGTCTCCACTTCCCATTTGCCTTACACACCAACAACGGATTGGCAACCATGTCGGATGGAGTACCCCCCTCACCAAACCTGCCGCTTCCAACTTCCTGATTTCTTCTGTGATGAACCCATGCCGTTCCAGAGCTTGCTTCCTGACCTTCTGCTTGACGGGTCACGCGTGAGGATAGACAGCAAGATGGTGCTTAATCACCTCCCTGGGAACGCCAGGGATGTCGGATGCTTGCCACGCAAACACATCGACATTCGCCCGTAGGAAAGTGACGAGCGCGCCTTCCTATCTGCTATCGAGGGTGGAGCTTATGGTGAAAGCCCCTCCCGTGCCATCCTCCTTGACGGACACCTTCTTGGTCTCTGGTGGTGCAGCTCTAGATTTCTTGCTCTTGCCGGTGGAGCTCTCTGGCACGTCCTCAACAGGAGCACTACACTCCGAAGAGGTTCCCTTGCCGGAGTGGGTGCGAGAGGTCTTACCGGTCTTCTTCCCTCCCGGGGCTTCAGCGGCAGGAGCAAGTGCCTTGGCGGCATTTGCTGCGATTGCCTCCCGATAGAGTTGGTCAGCGCAGATCAGGGCACCCTTCTTGTAAAAGGGGACAGTGAAGATGGTCATCGGCCCAGGCATCTTCAGTGTGTTGTAGGCGTAATGTGACACCGCCATGAACTTGGATAGTGCTGGGCGGCTGAGGATCCCGTTGTAGGGCAAGAGGATCTCAGAGACATCAAAAACAATCCTCTCCGTCCTATAGTTCAGCTCGCCTCCAAATGTCACCGGCAGCGTGACCTTACCCTTCGGCTGACTTCTTCCCGGGTTGACCACTTGAAACATGCCCGTCTCTTCGAGGTCTCCATCAGGAATCTGCAGCCTTTTGATCACAATGAGCGAGATCAAATTTAGACTGGCCCCGCCATCAACCAGCATTTTTGACACCTTGAGGTTGCGTATTGTTGGCGAAACCAAGAACGGCAAACACCCGACCGCAGTTGTGCGTTCAGGGTGATCCTTGGTGTAAAAAATAATAGGCATGATGGACCACTTCAGTGGCCTTTGAGCATCGAATGATGGTTCTGCTCCTGGGATCTCACGCGCCCACTGCTTGATCTGGCGGTGAGAGGTGTGCAGCGAGGCGCCGCCATCGACGCACATGGCCTCTGTAGCTTTCTAGAACTCATGCTCGCCGGACCCGTCGTCCTCGTCATGATCATCATCTTCTTGCTTCTTGTCGCGGCCCCGAGCGGGCCTCTCTTGCTGGTTATCCTTCTTGCGGCGACCTCCTTGGCCGCCACGCTTCTTGTCAGATCCCTCGGCACCGTCATGACCCTTCTCCTTGTCCCGCCTCTCATACTTAGCTTTTTGCTTCTGAGCAAGCAGCTCAACTTGTCGGCATTTCTGGAGGTCGTGGTCCTTGGTGCGGTGGATCTTGTAGTACTGCTTGTCGGAGCCTCCTGGCTTGTCGGCAGCCGCCAAGGCCCGGCAAGCGGCGCACCCGTCAATTTCCTTGTCGGGGTCGTCTGCCTTGGCCTTCTTGGCAGCGCCGGTGTCCTCGTATCCCTCGACGTCAAGAACGGTCTTTCCCTTGCGCTTCCTGTTGCGGTGCCGGCCCTTCTTCGTCAGGGCGGCTGTGTCTTCGTCTGTGGAGTCGGTTTCCGCATCGGTGTCCTCGTCGGAGTACTTCCTTCCCTCTTCAGCTCGAGCACACCTATCGTCAAGAACATAATGTTCGGCCACATCTTTGACCCTGTTCATCGCCAGCGCTTCATGCATCTTGCGCTGCGCACATTCTGATGGAATGCGCTGATCACGGCGGCGGGATGAACGTCTGGGATGTTGAATGCACCCGGCTGAACCTCTGTATGTACTTGCCCATGTTTTCACCTTCCTTCTGGGAGATGATAAGCAAATTGCTTGCCTGGCCATGAGCTTGGTGGCCTCCAGTTAAGGCGCCAACGAACTCATGACACAAATCCGACCAAGAAGAAATGGAATCCGATGGCAAGTGCATCAACCATGACATGACATTGGGTTTAAGTGTCAGCGGGAAGTAATTGGCAAGCACCTTGTTGTCGCGAGCTCCAGCAGCTTGCATCGCGATGGTCTAGATGCTGACGAACTCTGACGGGTGGGTCTTGCCATTGTACTTCTCGCCAATGTCGGGCTTGAACATGCGGTGGGAGGGCCACTGGAACTGCCGCATCTCACGGGTAAAGGATGGGCAACCCGCCTTGTAGGGTAGGCCTCCAAAGCCTCCCGGTGCTGGGTGGTCCATGGTGGGCGCCGCTCGCCTATCTGACTAGTGGCGTTCTTCGCGCCGACGCTCGATGGTGGTACGAGCGTCTTCATGGGCTCGCTCCCGAAGAACTTGGCGTTGATCGCGGTGGGTCCATGGGTCGGACGACGCTATGGAAATGTCATCACAAGCCTCATCACGACGGACCGACACCCACGGTGGATGGCGTGAGGCAGGAGAGTGGACCGTGGCCGTGACTCCTCTGGTCCTTCCACCACTGGCATGGGGTGGATCGAAGGAGCACCGGCCTGAGGCCCCACTGGTCGCGGCTCCTCTTTGTTGGCAACGCCGCCGAGGCTTCGGATGGTGGCTCTCCACTCGTAGAGCTTTTTCGTAGCAGGAGGAAGTCGAGGAGCAACTGCGCGCGCCAAAGCTTCTGCTGGCGTGGGTGGCGGTGAAAGCTGCGTGGACCTTGACGCGCTCCAACTTCTAACCATGTTAGAAGGAGCTCTATCACGGCCTTGCGGCTGCGCACCATTTTCGCCAGCGCCTCGGTGTGCATGCTGGCCTTCTACGTCCCGCGAACGAGGCACATGACTCTTCCCACAGCGGCGTACGGGGTCACCAGCGTGGTGACGCTGCTCGTCGCACACAACCTAGGAAGAGCGCATCATGGGTGCCGGCGTAGGCGTCTTGCAAGTCGTTGCACCGCGACGTCCGCGGGGGATCCCGGCTCCACCTTTGGATTTGGCGGCGTGCAGCCCGTTGTTTCGCTCACGAACGACGCCGCTCGCTAAGCTTTGACTGCCAGAGCGGTGTGGGTGTTCGCGGGCCGCGCCTCGGCTTCCATCTGTGACCACCCCGCCACTCGCCCTCACTGGTACGGGCCGTTCGGCTCCCGATGAATCGATCGCCGTGATCATCTTCTTCTTGGGAGCCATGGCCATGAAGAACTGCTAAACTAACTGCTAGACCGGATTTTCACAACTGCGCCCCCTACCTGGCGACTCAAATATGTCGGGGGAAACGACACCTATGGAATCACTGGGAACCCTTCTATGGTTGGCGGGCGTGGGGTTGTGCAAAGAGCAGGACTGGCAGCCAACACAAAGATCGTTTACCCAGGTTCGGCCCACAAGGATGTGTAATACCCTAGTCCTGGTTTGGTGTTTATTTGAGCGTTCTTGAGCTCTCGAACTAGCTGTGGTGCGTGCGTAGTCAAAAGATCCGAATCCTTCTCCAGTACGCCTCGGGCCTCCTTTTATAGTCAAAAGTGGTCTATCCTCTGGCACTGTCGGACAAATGCATTTAATGCACTGCCGACGTGCCCTTCTTGCTTTATCAGGGGCGGCAAGGAAGCTCGTCCCAGCTGTCGCCACCTCGCATGGCTCCGACACGCGTCCGAGCTAATGAGGAGTTGTAGCGCCACGTTGGTTGGCTACTAGGCTAGCGCGGTGGCAGAGTCTTCACGAAGATCTACATGCCACCACGTAGGTGCTTGCTGAGTTGGCCTGGTGGCCGCACCTCGCTACGCAGGTGCCTCCCCAGTTGGTTGGGCTGGTAGCTGTATGGGAACGGCGGTGGATTCTTGGCAGACACGGGCCTGGCTTTGGCCCCGCAGGTGTCCTTGGCAAGGGTCTTCTCGGGGACCTGACAAGGGTCCTGCTGTGGCATCGCGGTCGTCCCCGGCAAGGATCTTGTCGGGGGTCTCGTGGATTTCCTCGGCGAGGATCTTGCTGAGGATCGTCATCTTCTGGTCCTCATCTGATCTTGTGTGCTTATGATCTTCACAAAGATCTGCATGCCACCATGGGTGCGCCTCCCGAGCCTTGGTTCTAATGTGGTTGCTGGTGTTGGAACCCTTGGGCTCAAGGGTGGCGAGATCTGCTGGCGTTGGGCAAGTTTCCCCGGCAAGGCTCTTACCGGGGCTGTGGAGGCCGCCCCGGCAAGGGTCTTGCCGGGGGAGTCCACCACGCCTTCTTGCCCTTTGTGTCTCTTGTCTTAGCGCTACTTTGGTAGTCTTGTGCTTCGGCTTCTCTCATCTGCCTTGCTAGGTGTGGTCGCAGGTGCGGCTCTGACTGCCCGTGCACAAGTAAGGGGTACAAAGGAGAGCCCCTTCTTTTGTACACCGACAGTACCCGGGGAAATTTCCACCAAAATTTGAATTATCAAACTCATCTCATGCGCGTAAAGAAGAAGAATCGTTTGCGATGCACACAATCGTTCAAAGTGAATGGTCTGGCGGCACCGCGCGTGTTCAAAGTGAATGTGCCCATGCCTTGAGACCAAAATTTGAATTATCAAACTCATCCCATGCACGTACAGTACAAAAATAGTTTGTGATGCACCGCGCGCAAAGTTTCCCTCCACATTTCCAAAATTTTGGCCTACCGCCAAAATATCTACCCCTTCCCACCTTCCCCACCCCCTTTTCTCCCTGATCACAAGTCACATTTCCCCTGTTTCCTCCTTTCTTCCTTCCTTGGTAAGCTATAACCGCTTCCTCGCTCTCGCCGTCTCCCATCCTACCGCCGGGGTCGCCATGGTCTTCTTCAAAGACATCTCCAGCGGTTCCTCCTTTGGCGAGTACTCCTTCACCACCTGGGTATACCTGTCTTCTCTCTCTCGGGATATGACTTGGAATGAAGATTTTTTACCCGGAGGTCGATTTGAGTCGTTTCTTCCTCTTGTAGCTCCCTAAGACCATCAGTGGTATCGAATGGAGAGGGGTGGCTGAAGATCAATCTGCTCGTTGTCACCATCAATCTCCATGCGTGAAGCTACTTGCGTTTGATTCTGTGGACACTAGGAGGAAATTTCTGGCATGTGCAGAGAAGGTTATACCCTCTTCTGTTGTTACAAATCATTTGTTAGATGTGGTTCAGACACTATCACGGTGCCAACCCATTCATACCACACCTTCAACAAAACGCATCCTAAGACAGTGTCACAGTTTGTACCTAGTATCTTAAATTGTTGCCATCTCATCAGCGGTGCCATTAGAAAATTATTTGGCACCGCTTTAGCAGTTTGTGCAGCCAACTTTGGTCCACACATCCGAGCAGCCAAGAAGTAAAATACTAAATCTCTATGGCACGAAGGAACTGGGTATCGGAGCAACTACGTGCTCCAGAGTCTGGGTCCGTGATTTTTTTCCGCTACATCGGCTTGCCAATTCAGGGCACCGGTGCAAGATGTAGCAACAGTTGTCTTTACACCAGTTTTGGCATACATAGTGGACAGCCTTAGTGCTATTAGTTCTATGTTACTAAATTTGTGCATGTACACACCTGTTAGTATCAATTTGATGTCATCCAAAGACTGTCGCTATGCTGTTGCAGTTATATTTACCTTCATCATTGAATGTTCAATTTGTTATTTATTGTCCATGAGTAAGAACTTGTAGCGTGGTTGTAGTTAATTATAGCTTTGATGTTCCAGGATTTGGTTGTTGTCTTAGTACCAATTATTTCATTTGCACATTGATCTTTTTGAGAAGATATGTCATAATTAACATGTTTCTTCAATTTTTCAAAATAAGCATTGGTGATTTTCTATGTTGCTATAAACCCATTTCCCCTACAATTGTTACTGGTCTAGTTTTAAATATTATAGGATGAACGGAAGAGTTTTTACTTGGAGTGGGTTGATCAAGAGTGGCCAGAGTCTTTGTAGATGTGCCTAACAAAGCTCTGGAGCATGTATGAGGATGTGAACACACGTAGGCTTACAAAAAGTCTTGTCAACGCTGAAGGATATTTCAAGATGCGGGATAAAAAGTTGAAGGTGGAGAATGAGCTCAGATTTTTTAAATCAGACTTTGCTAAGATGGTGTTGGCGAAGGAGGAGGCACTTTCCCAGTTGGCCCATGTAAAACGGGTTCTGACTGAACTGGAAGCAGAGGTGGATAAGACGAGCCTGGATGATCTCGATTAGGGAAATGAATATATTGTTCTTATGAAGTTGAACTAGCTATATGTTGTACTGTGTTGTTTTCATGTAGCTACTGTACTGTTATGTTATGATATATTTATGTGCCTGGTATGAAATTGGCAAACAACAGTTTGATATGAAATGTGTATTTTCATAATACTGGAATTATTAATTAAACTAATAAACCTGCCAAATGTGTCATGGACCTTTGTAAACGGTTCTAGGAGTAAAAGCGCTTGCGATGGATAGCCCAATGCCACACAGTTTTCTTCATCAAATCGTGTGTGATATAGTTGTTAAAAGCAAATAGTTAACGAAGGAAGACCGTGTGTGATAGTTACACCTTTCACACACGAGCCTATATATAAAACTGTGTGGGATGTACGCCCGAACGGAAATGTTTTCCCTGGATTGACAGTGTGGGATGTATATAAGAACGGAAACGTATTCCTTGGATTGACTGTGTGTGATATACAAACGAACGGAAAATGTTTTTCTGGGATTCACCGTGTGGGATGTACATACCTAAGGAAATGATTCTCTCGGATTACCGTGTGGGATGTACATACCTACAGAAATGATTTTCTTGGATTACCGTGTGGGATGTACATACCTACGGAAATGATTTTCTCGGATTACCGTATCGGATGTACATACCTACAGAAATGACTGAGTTTCGATGCCTCGCCCGATCGCACACGGCCCCAGACTGGGTCCCAAGATGGCCTATCCTTGACGATTTCTGGGTCGTGTGGGAAGGACACCCTATCGAACACAGTCACTTGGAGACGGTTCCAAATGCCGTCGCGGAAAGGGGTTAAAAACCATTTGTTTAGGACCGACGCACACCAGTGAATAGGTAATTACCTTCATGTACTTGTCCTTACTCAGATACTTGGCGAAACACTTCTGCTTCTCCCTCCTGATATTAGTCGAGGCGTAGTAGTCTGGAACACACTGCACCCGATTCTCCTGCCGTAGGTTCTGAAGTAGGCGCTTGCACTCGGCTTCGAGAACCATAGCCGCGTCCGCCTCGTGTTCCTCAAGACACCTGTAGAAGGTCTGCAATTAAACAAGGCAACACTAATTAGTACAATAACTAGGTAGTATTGATTTTTAATTCTGTAAAGGAGAAATTACCCTAAACCGTCGTCTCACAATGTCGGCCACCGTCTCCCACACAACACCATCGACCATTTCCCCCGGCGGGGCCGGGGCAGCCTCGTACAGCTCCCAGGTCAGTGCTAGTTGCGGAAGCTCACCCTCACCGGGCAACGTGACCCACCCCGGGAAGTGGTGCCAGACTAGAGTACCAAGGACCTGGTTGGGCCTGCGGACCTTATCTGCGTGTATCCAACTCCTGTAGTATGATAAGGCCAACACATTAGATATTAATTTAAACAAACAAGAAGGCAAGAGCTTAAAAAAGACAAAATGCACTTACTTCTCCCCGTTAGGCTGAATCAACCACCTCTGGTCGCGGGTCGCCGGCACGGACGGTAGCTTAATACCACCATGTTGGTAGACCTTCTTGCCCTCCTCCACCAGCTCGCCCTCGCTGCAGCTAACCTCAGATAAGGTCTCCTCGACATGATCACCATGGTCGCTAGTCACCGGAGTCACGTGTGAAGAAGACTCTGGGACCCGAGTGTTCTGGGGGGAAGAGATCGGGACCCGAGGCTCATCGACCCGAGGCTCGGAGACCAGAGGCTCGTCGACCCAAGCCTCGTAGACCGGAGTCCGACACGGGTCCAGGTTAGACGGGTCCACCTGAGACAAAGCACTCCGGTGGTCCGGAGAATCAGCGGGGGGGTGGTGGCGAGGAGGGCAAAACAACCTTCCTACATCTCCCAGCGCCCCGTCCATCTCTACCTCCACCCCTCTTCTTCCCCCGACCTCCTCTACCGGCCAAAGAAGAAGTGCCCACCGAAGGTGCTGGGGGTATATGCATGCTATCTACCAGCACTCTCTGAAGGTTCTGGGGTGGAATAACAACACCCCTCCCACGCGCCGAGGTAGGAGGCTCGGAGCGCTCTCGACCCAAGCCCACCATCTGTCAACAGCTGCAATGACAAAGAGTAAACAAAATTAGTACAACATAAACATAATTAAAAAAATTAGTGTGTATCATCATCATGAACATAATAAAAAATTAAATACCTAATAACATTAACTAATTAATATTGGGATGTCGGTGTCGGGGTTGCCATGTCAGGATCTCGGGTTGTTGTGCCGGGGGTCGGGGTGCCGGTGGTGTCATGTCGGGGTGTTGTGTTGGGGTCGGGGTGCCCCTCGGCAACCCTCGACCATCGGGAACCCTCGGGGGTCGGAGTGTCGTGTAGACGGTCGAGGGGTCGATGTGTCGGGGTGTCATGTCGAGGGTCGAGGGGTCGGGGTGTCGGGTGTCGTGTCAAGGGTCGAGGGGTCGGGGTGTCGGGGCGTCGTGGTCGGGATGGCAAATCCTCGACCCCTCGGTGACCCTCGACCCCTAGACCATCGACACGACACCCCGACCCCCCGAGCCCTCGAACCTCGACACGACACCCCAACACCTCTTCTTCTTTTACTTCTTTTTTTCATATTTCTTGTTTATTCCTAAAAAACCTCCTAAAATAATTAAAATAAATAACCTAAACTAGTTAAACCTAAACTAACTAAACTCAAAAACCTAAACTAATTAAACTAAATAACCTAGACTAATTAAACCTAAACTAATTAAACTAGAAAACTAAACCAATTAAACCTAAACTAACTAAACTAAACAACCTAAACTAATTAAACCTAAACTAATTAAACTAAATAACCTAAAAAATTAAACCTAAACCTAAACTAAAAAACCTAAACTAATTAAACCTAAACTAAATAAACTGAAAAACATAAACTAATTAAACTAAATAACCAAAACCTAAACTAAAAAATAAAAAAATAGAAAAAAGGAGATGGGGTGGCAGGGGCTCACCGTGGGGGAGCGGCGCCGGCGACGGATCGGGGAGGGGGCGGCGACGGGCGGCGCACCTCGGGGGCGGTCCATCGGCTGCAGCGGCAGGGAGGCGGAAGCGGGGAGGTTCTAGTGGGGGGTGCGGAGGCAGGAGGAGGCGGCGACGGGGGGCGATGGGGCGGCCGAGAGGTGGTGGGCCGTGAGGCGGGGGGTTGTGGGGCGGCAGAGGCGGCGGTGCTCAGAGGCGGAGAGGAGAGGAGAAAGAGATAGGGCGACGGCGGCCGCGCGGGCCATTAAGTTATTTTTGAAGCTTTGTCGCCCGTTTCGCCTTTGTCGTCCGCAAGCTGAGGGCAATGGACGCTTTGCCGTCTGCTTACCAGCAAGTGGCTCAGCTCCCTCTTTGTTGTCAACTAGCGGACGGCAAAGAAGCGTTGCCGTCAGCTAGCCGACGGCAAAATGCAGGCTGATGGCAAATCCTTCCTTTGCCGTCCGCTGTCTCTTTGCCGTCTAATGGAAAAGCCAATGGCAAATGGCAAAGCCATTCTTTTCCGTCAGCTAGCTGACGGCAAAGATGGGCCCGGACGGCAAAGATGTAGTGGAGCGACACTGTTCCGACTTGCACATAATGAACAACACATTGTGAATGACTGAAATAAACAAGGCATAAATGACCAGTATAACAACCAAATATAGCCATTGAAAACTGGAGAGAGTCTCACTTCAACCAACCTAACAAGAAAATGCAGATAAACAGGGCATATGCTTGAAAACTGGACAAATGCTCATTGCAACCAACCTAACAAGCAGATAAAGATAAACAAGGCATCTACTTGATAACTGGACAAATGCTAAAAAAAGCAACCTAACAACCAAATACAGATAAACAATGCATCTGCTTGATAACTAGACAAATGCTCACTGCAACCAAACTAAGAAGCAAATACATATAAACAAGGCGTCTGCTCGATAATTGGAAAAATGCTCACTCGAACCAACCTAACAACCAAATACAGATAATCAAGGCATCTACTCACTATAAACAACCAAATATAGCCATTCGTGAAACTGAAGTGGACAATTCATACTTAAACATCACATAGCCCTATTGAACAATACATTTTTGCATAGACCCATGGTGCGCTCTCTGAAGTCACAGATGGGTTGTTTCACCTTGGAAGAACCTTCGTGGGTGCCCTCCTCGTGGTCGCTGTCGTGGTCGATGAGATCTGACTTGGCAATTGAGGATCCCAAGCCGCTGCCGTAGAACATGTCCTTCTAAAAACTCAGGGGAGTGGGGCGACGGTGTGGGAATCGTTGTGTAACTTGAACTTTATTATCTAAGCCAGGAGGAACGGGCAGGCCGCCAGGGGTTGGCGGCGGCAGTGGCGGCCGTGAGCTAGGGTTCGAGGGGGGAGGGGCGGGTGGCGGACTGTGGAGGGGGGCGTGTTTGAGGATATGCCGCGGTTATTGAAAATTTTAGTAATGGTGGGAGGAGATGGTGGTGGACGAGGGAGGGCGACGGTTCAAATGCCTCGGCTACTGCAATTTTACTATAAGGTCGGTGCTGGAGGAGTGTGGGCAACGGTTGAAGTACGACGGCTACTATATTTTGGGGAAAGGAATTGATGCGGGGCGGGAGTGCCCAAGATCGCGCACGGTCCAATAACAATATGCCTGGATGATAATAAGGAAAAGTGGCGTGGAACCGCCGATTTTGGCAACGCTCAAGGCGGGAAGTTTTTTTATATTTCTAGCTAGCTGGTCTATAGCACACGGTTCTTCCTAATTTCCAAATAAACTTACCCGCCTTTAGCTTGCACATGTGGTGGTTTTACAATGCACTTGCATCGCACACGGTTAAGCCAGTACCTCCACCCTTTGCTCGCGCTTGCGCGATCGTGGTGATTCATAGCGCACTTGTATCACACACGGTTAAGATATTATAGCCGTGTCCGTTGAGCGTCATCAGTCTTTGCAGCAAAAAATAGCATTAGAGAGGGTTAGAATACAGCCACATCAGCATGTTCTTCACAAAAGACAGTGCTACCTGTCGATGCAGATAGAACCATGGTTGTACTGGCCCACCTTCTAGCCCCACCACACATAATCGAGACTCTTCCATATTGCACACTTGCACCGTTGGGCAGAGAACCAGCTACAACCCATCTAAGACAACCCCAACGGATAATAACCCACTTCTAGTTGACAAAGCACCATGTCCACCACAGAGTACCCCCACACGAGTAGTTTGCAAAGCAACTGCAGTGCCCAAAGCACGAAGACCACCACAGGGAACCCAAACTCCATGTTTAAAGTAGAAGAGCAACTGTTCTCAGGTCAGTTTCTGTAGCTATGGTCCTCAGTGGAGGATTCAGAGATAGATGACCAGTCCTATATCCCACCTGAGGTGTATGCTGTAAGTTGCAATGTTTATATTTCTCATATCATGCATATGGTGTCTTGCATTGCTTAGTTTAGACATCATATGCACAATATTGAATTCCATCTGCTTAGTTTAGATATCATACATGCGAGTGCCAGCTGCTTAGTATATGAATCAATTATGTCAATTATATCATGCCATCTTGTATACTTAGACAACATTTATGTGAATTATTTCATGCCAACCTATTTTAGAAAGACATCATGTAGTTTTGTCATGCCATCCTATTTAGATACTCATCATATGTTGAATATGCCATTATATCCTGTTAAGTTATACATCATATATCTGAAACTATGTCATGCTATCCTGTTTAGTTAGGCATCATTTATGTGAAATTGTGTCATGTTGTCCGGTTTGGTTAGACAACATATGTGTGAATTACCACATTTGTCTATCATACAATGTCTGTACGTTCAATTTCTTTTCTTGTTTATCAGCCATTTGAATTGGAGGGGGTGATGGCAGTATCTAAGGGAGCAAAAACACGTGGCCCAAATATATATGAGTGAAAATGGTGGTCCGTGATGTTCAAAATTCCAATGCACAACTTTGACTACACGGGCCCACGGATGGGCGCGTCGTCGAAGATCGATGAGAGGGGCTAGAAGTCAAGAACCACCTAGAAGTGGCCAAATATATGTAGGAATACTGGGGATGTTTAAAACTTTAAAAACATAATGCATAACTTTTGTCGAAAGCACCCTTGGATATATATAATGTCGTACCTAGCTAGGATGCTTGGCCCACCTCCTCCCACTTCGTGTTAGTGGGGTAGATGCATGTAATGGTCGATACTTTGGTCATACATGCATGTTGCCATCACCTACCATAAGGCGGACCAATGGATCTATCGTTTGGTCGAACGACAGCTATTGTTGTTGATAAACCGCTTGGGCCAATAGATTGAACCATCATAAAAATCGCATGAGAGGGACCACAAAACCAGCACCTCTTGCATGCGGCCCAAAATGATGTACGTTGGAAAGGGTTGATGTGTGTTTTCAATATAGAATAATGTACAATTTAGATGTGGTGCCTACCTCTCAATACAGACAACAACCATGAAGACAAGGTAGTTAAGGACGAGATAGGCAGGGTTTGATGTAGGTCGAACCCAGCAATCCAAGCATGTGGAGGGAATCCTTACAACACATGAGCTCGAGCTTTGGTTGAGCGACATGTGATGGCGACCGGCCCTAAAATGAACTAGGAGGAATCCGTTCATGGACAATACATACCCCTAATTATTGGTCAAAGGGATGGTATATATACACTCGGGGAGCACACAGATATGCATGTTGTCACAAAAAACCGCAGAAGGAAGCGTGCTCGATCAGAAGACCCTGTATACACTGCATGCGGCCCGAAAATATGTATGGGTACGGTGGTGTGTGATGTGTTTAAATCCCAAATGCACAACTTCGATGGGCCACCAACTACATCAGAAATCGAACACCGTACCTAACTCCAAGCCTGGTTCAATACGTACGATGTCTGTTTCCCAACTTTGAGGCGGCGGCGGGGTCGTCCCACGCGTGCGCTCAAACTTTATTTGGTCTAGCATGGGAAACATATATATCTATACCAAGATATGTTATAGTGTGGGAATAACTTTGAAAGTTGGTCATTAGATGAAGCCAATCCGACGGTACAGAGATGGAAAATTCGAGCACTACTGGTCGTTGGATATAATCTACATTCCACCATATTCTGCCACATGTACAATCTAGAAGACTCCATGGTTGAACTCAAGCATAATGCGCAAACCTCAAAACACAAGCACTTCTCCTCTGTTCTCTAGAATCTTCCATGTCTTAATTGCCGAAACTTTTTTTTCTAAATGAATTGTCCCTTTTTGTTTTCACTTTATGCTTTACAATGCACAATTCCATGAATCCTAAAATAGATTTTTCTTATAAAACTAATTGATTTTGGATGAGATGAACTATAAGAATTAAACGAACATCTACATCATGCATTAGACTCAAAACTTACATGTTATAGTGTGGTATTTATTCATAATTTGGTTACCAAATCTCATGCATGCAATGCACGTGTACCTTAATAGTATCAATATGAAACCATCATGGTCAAACCCTTCTCGTTGTTGGGTAAAGGGATAGATTGTGTGGGCCCCCCTAATTGTCAGTAAAGGATAGTATATATGCCGCACAAGGGAGACATGCTTGAGAAGAACACCCTGCCCCCTATACATTGCATGCAACCTGCAAAAGTTTTATATAATCACCATGACAGGTCAAGTCAATCATTCTTTAATTATTTAGAGGAAAAAATAACCCGTAAAACATAGTAGGTTTATATAATCATCATGGCACATCAGGTCAATCATTCTTTAATTTTTTAGAGCAAAAAATAACCCATAGAAACATAGTCTACAAATTAGCCAAACAAGGATTCCAAGGTTTATATAATTGCTAGAGAGAAATAATGTATCTCTATAATGACCGTGTCATGGCATTTAAATGAAGTTTGAGTTATGCAACTTCCCATCGGGTCACCCATCCTTGGACTACTCCAGCTCGAGCACGTTTAACTTCTGCGTTCTATTCGACTAGGCTAGCGGATAGGAAGCCGACCCTTGCTAATAAGAATTGCCTCCTTGCCTTAAGGCGTTTCACGCAGGTCACCCTATGGGACCTACTCCATCCTATCACACACATTTGTGCTTTTAGAAAATGTGTGGGATATTTCACATGGCCGGCGTGTCGCCGCTAGCCTTCAATGAGCACTGACACTGGTAGCGGGAAAACGATGGGAGAAGAGGAGGGAAACCGATGAGAGAAGTGGCGAGAAACAGTAGCCTATTTTGAAAAGCTTGCAGATAAGGAAGAGTGAGCTAGCACGATGCATGCGCACAATTCTTACCCATGTACTGCATGTGCTGTCGAAACGGCTCAGGGTTGTCGTTTGATCTAGGAGCATGCAACGGTGCACACGTACGATCCGTGGGGTTTGGGTTCTAGCCAATCAGAACGCATGATTCAGATCGCGCGTGAAGCAGGGCGGGAAAGAATTCATACGGAAACCAACATTCGGTGGAAACCGGTGAAAACCACGAGAAAAAGATGTTTTGAAGTTTCAAAAAAATTTGAAGCAAATGCGGGATGTTAAGAGGATGATGTTTTATTGCCACACAAAATTTCAAGTTGAAACACCTTACGAGATGTGATCTATGAAAAAGACAAAATGAGCATTGAATAGTGCCGAATAGTAAGGTCACTATTCAGGGCTGAATTTTTCTTTTTCATAGCTCACATCTCGTAATGTTTTTCAACTTGAAATTTTGTGTTGCAATAAAACATCACCTTCTTAACATCCCACATTTTTTTCAGATTTTTATGAAACTTTAAAATATGGTTTCCACGAAGTTTTCATTGAATATCGACTTTCGTGAGTGAACCGTGTGCTATTTGAAAACATTTCGTGAGAATAATCTTGGTTTTTAAATCCCCGTAAATCCAAAACTAAGACGAAAATCGTGAAACCTGGCACGGTGTCACGACATGGCATATATATGTCGAGGAATTTTTTTCGTCCATTTTGGCGCAAGATTTATTACAAGCCTCTTACAAACCGGAGCTTCTCTCAAAGAAGCCTCGTGGTTCCGATAGGGAAACGTGTCTCCCTTGTGGGCGAAACGTAATCACTGCCCCTTTTCACCTTCTATTTTCTTCCACGGGCAACATGGAACGACAGAATATCCATGCTAAAATTTAAACTTATTCAGGGTTCGTTTTGCCTTTTTATACACTAATTGAGTTTCCTAGGAATTTATTGTCCATAATTCAAATCTGAACTTCAAATACATGCTCCAGTTCACCAAAATGTCTAGAAAATTTATACATGTGTCCATGGGTGCATGTTTAGGTCCCATCCCAGGAATGGGAACGAATTACAACCATAGCCTCGTCTTGGCTCATCCTCAAGCATTTGGAATCTTGGTTTTTAAATCCCGTAAATCCTAAACTCACCAGAAAGTCATCAAAGGTGGCATGGTGTCACGCATGGCACATATATGTCTTGGTAAAAACATTGTCCAATTTGGACGAAGCTTTATTACAAACCTCTTACAAACCGCAGCTCCTCTCAAAGAAGCCTCATGGTTCCGATAGGGAAATGTGTTCCCCTTGTGGGCGAAATATAATCACTACCTCTTTTCGCCTTGTATTTTCTTCCATAGGCAACATGGAACGACATGATATCCGTGCTGAAATTTGAACTTATTCAGGGCTCGTTTGGCCTTTTTATACACTAATTGAGTTTCCTAGGCATTTAATGTCCATAATTCAAATCTGAACTACAAATACATGCTCCACTTCACCAGAATGGCTAGAAAAATTATACATGTGTCCTTGGGTGCATGTTTAGGTCCCATGCCAGGAATGGTAACGAATTACAACCGTACTGGTGTCCTTGCTCGTCCTCAAACATTTCGAATCTCGGTTTTTAAATCCCCATAAATCCAAAACTCACTAGAAAGTCATCAAAGGTGGCATGGTGTCATGTCATGGCACATATATGTCATGCTCAAAACATTGCCAATTTAGGCCAAGCTTTATTACAAACCTCTTACAAACCGGAAACTGTCACAAGAACCCTCGTGGTTTCGATAGGGAAACGTGTCCCCTTATGGGCCAAACAATAATCGCTCTCTCTTCTAGCCTCGTAGTTTCTTCTACACGCGACACGAAACAACGGGAGATTCGCGCTTAACGTTGAAATTATTCAGGGTTTATTTGACCTTTTTTTATTCATTAATTGAGTTTTCTAGGCATTTAATGTCCATAATTCAAATCCGAACTACAAATACATGCTCCAGTGCACCAAAATGGCTAGAAAAAACGTACATCTTTCCTTGGGGTGCATGTTTAGGTCCCATGGAACGAATGGGAACGAATTCAACTGTCGAGCCATCCTGGCTTGGCCACAAACATTGCGAATCACGGTTTTTAAATCTCTGTAAATCCAAAACTCACCAGGAAATCATCAAACTTGGCATAGTGTCACTACATGGTACATATAATTGTCCAATTTGGGCGAACCCATATTACAAGCCTCTTAAAAACCGAAGCATGTCGCAACCCTCCTGGTTCCGGTACGGAAACATGCCCCTCTTGTGGGAGAAACGATCGCTGCCTCTTCTCGCCTTGAACTTTGTTTTCTACAGGCAACATAGATTAACAGTAGTGTCGGGCTAAAATTTGAAACTGTTCAGGGTTTGTTTGGCCATTGTACATATTACTAATTACTAGGTTTTATATTCATTTAATGTAGTGCATAATTCAAATTTGAACTACAAGCACATGCTCCAGTGAAGCAAAATGGGAGGGAAATCGTACATGTGTCATTGGGTGCATGTTTAGGTCTCATTTAAGGAATGGGAAAGAACTACAAATTTGTTGTCATACTGAAACATTGAGAATCTCGGTTTTTAAATCCCAGTAAATCAAAAACTCACCCAAAATACATGAAACTTGGCATGGTTTCATGACATGGCACATATATGTCGTGGTTAAAAAAATCGTCCAGTTTGAGAAGAGGCGCACACATTAGTAGCCAACGAATTTCTTTTTGAAACAAAAAGCTGACACGTTAATATCACAAATGGTTGTATTATATTAACTGTGTCTAAATTTAACGACCGCGAGCTAGGGTTCGAGGGGGAGGGGGTGGGTGGGGGACTGTGGAGGGGGTCGTGTTTTTAGGAAACGCAGCGGTTACTGAAAATTTTAGTAATGGTGGTTTTCACATGGCCGGCGTGTCGCCGCTAGCCTTCATGTTTTCAACTCGTATTCCGCCCTAATTTAAATTGCCACATAGGACAACGGATAATACGATCACAAATAAAATGGCAACGGATAATACGACGACAAATTTACAATGGTGCAGATAATAGTTGTCTTACATATTCCGGATAATTTAAAGACACGGGGGCAAGAGAAGAAGGAAATTGTAGACAACGATCTGGGTCGCTACTGTCTCTACTCGTCGATGGATCGTCGGGCTACGACATCCTCCAGCTCCTTCTCCAATTCCTCATGACTTTTCTTGAAAGCACCCACGGATTCCTCCACCTCATGCTCGCGCTCGATCTGGAGCTTCCTCAAGTCACACATCAGTTCCTCGACAATCACCGCCGCTGCCATCCACGAGGCATCGCTTCCGCACATGCAAAGATCTTCGGTGGCGGCCTCCTCCTCCTTCTTGGCGAGCGCCTTGAGGAGCTTCGCACTGTCACCCATGAGTTTCTCGACGAGGCCGGTCGCCTTGTCATCTGAGGCATCGCTGATCTTGAGCATCTTTATCAAGTCGTCGACTAGCTCCTGCTGCGTAGTAATGACAGCGAGAATGTCGTCGTCGCTGGTGAAGGACTTCAGGAACGCTGGCTCATCGTGATGGACAACACCACGAATGCGCTTGTGAGAGCCCTCGCGTGCCCATGGGACCTCGTTCGAGGGCTCAGCGGCGCATCGGGACATCTCTGCTGCCGCTGCGGCTTTGCAATGGAACTCTCTAGTGCTTGTGCGGCCTTGGTCTTTGCTGCCTGGTTATATGTCCACCCTAAACTCCTCCTACCCGTCATGGCGGAATGACTTGACATGAAAGACCAGTTTTGTGGGTGATGAGGAGAGGAACTGTGACGTAATTTTCGAGTGGGTAGTTTTTGTAGCCCGGTGCTAAGTGTGCAGACATATTAGTTTGATAGGTGTGAACAGATTTACAATTACTTATTGCGTTGTAATTTGCAATCTGACGAGAAACAAGGTGAAAATTTATTGATGGTAGAAGGTTGACCGCATGGTTGCTCGTCGTTGATTCGGCTGTTTGCCACGTATCACACCCATCTTGTTAAGTTGAACTGTGTCTGTTGTGTTCGCTAATTGAAAACAACTCGTCCGAGTGAACCGTTTGCCCTATATTACACACACCTTGATCTAGCTAACCGTTTCTGTTGCACTCCCTAATAGCAAACAGTTCATCAGAGCGAACTATCTGCCGTATATCGCACACACATTGATATGGCTGCCCATTCTGTTGTTCTGCCTCATCGTAAACATATCAAACGGGTTAATCATGTGCCCTAAATCACACACGCAACTAATATCTGAACTGTGTTTGATGGCTCTGCCATCACAAACATTTTGCACGTTTTTTGACGGTTTTTTTACATCTCCGTTTGTGATTAACGCATCGCACACAGTTTCGTCAAAGGGTCTCTCATCGTAGTGTCGCGTTAGCAGCATCCTGCAGTAGTGAGTGACAGAAGCTTAAACCCTAATTTATGTGTTGCTTCGTAAGGGGCTGATTTGGATCCATATGATTCATGCTATGGTTAGGTTTACCTTAATTCTTCTTTCGTAGTTGCGGATGCTTGCGAGAGGGATTAATCATAAGTGGGAGGCTTCTCCAAGAAAGGGCAGCACCCAAGCACCGGTCCACCTACATATCAAATTATCAAAGTAACGAACGCAAATCATATGAGCATGATGAAAACTAACTTGACGATAATTCCCATGTGTCCTCGGGAGCGCTTTGCTTTATATACGAGTTCGTCTAGGCTTGTCCTTTGCTACAAAAAGGATTGGGCCACCTTGCTGCACCTTGTTTACTTCTATTACTTGTTACCCATTACGATTTATCTTATCACAAAACTATCTGTTACCGATAATTTTAGTGCTTGCAGAGAATACCTTACTGAAAACCGCTTGTCATTTCCTTCTGCTCCTTGTTTGGTTCGACACTCTTACTTACCGAAAGGACTATGATAGATCCCCTATTCTTGTGGGTCATCATGACATTTCTGGAGTTCATCATAGATTTTGACGGATTGCTTTCTGCTATCAGTAAATCCATCACCGACCAAGAAGGGCAGCCCCTCATTGACGGTTGTTGTGGCACTGTACATAAACTGCCAAGGATCGACCAACTGGGCCTCGTCGGGCCTAGTTTTTTTAGAAGAGTCGAACCTTCATGGATCACGACTTCTGCTGATCTTGCATGCGTGCCCCTTGTCTGGCCCACATGTCAGCTGGATTAAAAGAGTGCCTTGTGTCAAAAAAAACTGAAAACAATATAGATTCCTCAAACAAGCTAGACAAAAAAGAAGCAAATCGCTCTAATCCTCATCCCGTCGGTGGCCGGCGCCGCCCGCGTCACTGACGATTGCCCGAGCGAGGGTGCTTAGATCTGACGAGGGCATCATCTTAAAGATCCATTCTGGGCCCGGGATTGCCCTGGCGAACTGCGGAAGAGGCAGCCACCGTCCGTCATTGTCGGGCCGGCGAGCCAACTGCCGCCCCCAGTACCGTGCTGAAGATCAAGCCACCGTCCGCCGTTGCTGTAGCATACTCTCCCCCCCCCCTCAGCGTCGGCCTGCAGCGAGTTATGTTTCCGGCAGAAAAAAAGAACTCTGAAATTGATTCTGTTTTTGTTAGCTTGAGCATACAGAGAGAAATTAAGATGGATTTCCCATCCTTAGTATTGTTATTCCGTTGTAGTTGAATCGATTGAGCTGAATATTATTCGGATTCTTATTCCATACAGAGAGAAATTCCAGTGATGCAGTTGAAAACCAAATTCCTATAGCTGACAATTCCAGTTACCTTTTGCTTAATCTGCAATTTATTTTTACAGGCTTTAGCTTGATGCTATTGTGGATGAATTTGCCCATGTACACAAGATAACAACGCAAGAAGCAATTAGTGATTGGCCAATAAATAGTACAGTGGGCATAAGAGCTTGGCTACCGACTATAGTACTGAATTGTTGTTTGCAAGTACTGAACTATGGTATACTGGACAAGTGGGTGAGCCATTGAAACAAAGTGGTCTGTAGAGCTCAAAATGTCCCTATAATATTGCAACTGTAAGGAGAGAACAGTAGTTGAAATGACAGTAAGATAGACTAGTGGTTGAGTTTTGAGGCTGTAGTTTACCATTCACTGATTATATTTGGCTATCTGGAAATAGTTTGTATTTTACTTAGCAATTCTTCGGTTGTAACTTGTAGCTATTTTATTTATCTCACCATCAAAAGTTGGTTCATTTTCTGCAGTGCAGATGGATAGACGTTGGATTCGTGGTACATTGTTCCATCGTGAGTACATTAATGGTGTCAAAGAGTTTATAAACCTCATTCAAGAGAAATTTCGTGAGGACGATAAAATACTCTGCCCATGTAGAGAATGCCTTAATCACAAATACTAGCATCAGGCCATTGTGAACAACACATATTGACAAATGGCATGGAAACTACATACACTCGTTGGATATATCATGGAGAAGACTTTGATGCAGATGTTATTAAACATCATGTTGATGTGCATGACACCGAGGATGGTAACAGTGGTGATGACTGATTTGATGAGATGTTTGGAGACCTATGCACAACAATACAATAAGGTTAGAAGGAAACTAAAGATGAAGATGGTAACAATGATGCAAACCATTCTGAGAATTAGTCTTTTCTGGCGAACGTGAAGAAAGAGGCTAAGCGACACCTTTATCATGGTTGTACCAAGTTTTCAAGGTTCTCATTTGTGGTGAAGCTTCGTCATTCGAAGTCATCCCATAGGTCACAAATAGTGCATTTACTGACATATTGAAGCTATTGGCTGATGCTTTCCGTCAACCAAATACACTCCCAAAGTCGTATGAGGAAGAAAAAAATCTTCTGAAGGAATTAGGCCTTGGGTATGAGTCTATACATGTGTGCTTCAATAAATGCATTATGTTCAGAACGCAATATGCCAAGCATGACAACTGCCCAGTCTCTGGCATGTCAAGGTGGAAAGACCCTGGTAGAAAGAAGATTCTGCAGAAAGTTTTGAGGCATTTCCCGTTGATCCCTAGGCTGAAGAGGATGTTCCTTTCCAGAAAAATAGCAGAAGAAGCGCAGTGGCACAAGCTAAAGAGGCAGCCCAGCGAGAAGGAAATGGGTCATCCAGCCTACGGGGATGCATGGCAGGATTTTGATAAAAAATATACAACACGTGCAGAAGATGCCAGAAACATGAGGCTTGGCATTGCCACTGATGGGTTCAATCCTTTCGGAAACTTCAACACAAACTACAGTATGTGGCCTATATTTGTTGTGCCATACAACTTTTCACCTTGCGCATGCATGGATCAGTCAAATTTCGTGATGGCTCTTCTAATTCCAGGTCCCAAATCACCGGGGAAACACTTTGATGTCTTTCTACATCCACTTGTAGAAGAGTTACTTGAGCTTTGGAAGGGTGTGCGTACATATGATGCTTATAGCGGAAAAATGTTTGAACTTCATGATGCAGTTAGATGGTGCATTCACGATCACCCAGCTCTGAGCACTCTTTCAGGGCGTACTACAAGAGGCTATGCTGCATGTATTCATTGTGACAAACTCCCTCTTTCGTACAGCCTAAGGAGCAAAATTGGATATATTGGACACTACCGTTTTCTTCCAAAGGGACATCGTTTGCGAACAAACAATGAATTTGTTGGTCTTCATGAACATAATGAGGAGCCGGGTAAATTCTCCAAGGAAGAGCTGCAAGTACAATTGGAGAAGGTTAGACCTCAGCAACAACAAGAAAGCAGGAAAAGGAAGCGTTTTGACTTGGCAGCAAGAAGGTTTGATACGTCTCCAACGTATCTATAATTTTTTATTGTTCCATGCTGTTATATTATCATTCTTGGATGATTTACAATCATTTTATGGCAACTTTATATCATTTTTTGGGACTAACCTATTACCCAGTACCCAGCGCCAGTTGCTGCTTTTTGCTTGTTTTTTACATCGTAGGAAATCAATATCAAACGGAGTTCAAACACTGCCAAACTTTTTTGTGGAATTTTTATGGACCAGAAGACCACCAGTGGCCCGAACAAGCACCTGGGGTTGCCCCGAGGGGGGCACAACCCACCAGCATGCGCCTGGGGGCCCAGGCGCGCCCAGGTGGGTTGTGCCCACCTCGGTGGCCTATCGCACCCCCTCTTTACCCTATAAATTTCCAAATATTCCAAAAACCCTCTGGGTAACCCTAGATCAGAAATTCTGCCGCCGCAGGCCTCTGTAGCCACAAAAAACCAATCTACACCCCGTTCCGGTACTCCGCCAAATGGGGAAATCATCACCGGTGGCCATCTTCATCATCCCGGCGGCCACAATGATGAGGAGGGAATAGTCCACCCTCGGGGCTGAGGGTTTATAGTAGTAGCTATGTGTTTAATCTCTCTCTCGTGTTCTTGAGATGTCACAATCATGATGTATCGCGGGCTTTGTTAATATAGTCAGATCATATGGTGTTTTCCCCTCTTTATCTTGTGATGAATTGAGTTTTCCCTTTGAGATTTCATTTTATTGGATTGAATACTTTTATGGATTTGAGAACAGTTGATGTATGTCTTGCTATGAATACCGTGGTGACAATGGGGTATCATATTGATTCACTTGATATGTGTTTTGGCACTAAACTTGCGGATTCCCGAGGTGACATTGGGGTAATCTATGCATAGGGGTTGATGCATTTTCTCGTCTTTCTTTTTCCTGTAGAAATCTTGGGGCACTCTTTGAGGATCTTTGTGTTGGATTGAATATTATGAAATTGAAATTGTTTGATGCATATCGCATAATCAACTCACGGATATTCGTGGTGACGTTGGAGTATCTAGGTGACATTATAGTTGGTTGATGTGTATCATATGGTGTTAGTTTAGTATGAATTCTTGGTTAGACTGATGGGAATAATAGCTTTGTGTTATTTTGGTATGAACTCTAGGATAGACTGATCAGAAAGAATCGCTTTGAGGTGGTTTCATACCCTACAAACAATTTCTTCTTATGTTCTCTGGTAGATAGGAACTTTGGAGTGATTCTTCATTGCACGTTGAGCGATGGTTATGTGATCCAATTAGAGTAGCATTGTTGAGAGATTGCACTAGTGAAAGTACAGACCTTAGGCCTCATTTTCAAGCATTGCAATACCGTTTTTGTGCCCGTTTACTATTTGCTACCTTTTGTTTATATTTACTAGCACATATGCCCGTGCATTACACTGGGAGATTTTGTTTTTTGCAAGAAGCATCGAGAGAGGTAATTGATGTGTCCATCAAAATGGTATCCACAGCGGTGGGGCGACATAGCGAGGAGTTGCGGTGTTCCCACGGGTCATGTTTGGCCCGCGAGATCTTCATAGTGGAACAATTTTTTAAATCCTGATTCTTTTTCTAAAAAAATGCGAGCATTGTTTTTGAAAATTTCATTAAATTTGGAAAAATATGATCAAAACTTGAAATGGTTTTTTAAAATTCACAAACATGATTTGAACACATGAACCTCCTCTCAAAAAAACAATTGTTTTTAATTTGTGAAAATGGACACATGTTTTGAACATTAAAAACAAATTTTTAAACGTGTTTTGCAAACACAAACAATCACTACTAGGGAAAAGCCTATACACAGAAAGCTACTAGTAGCGAGGGTTAAAACCTCATCGCTATTACTACCAAAGCGCAGGTTCTTAAACCTCGCTACTACTAAGTTGATAGACCTGCGCTACTGGTAAGTAGCAGTAGCGAGGGTTTTTAACCCTTGCTACTACTAAGCGGTCTCTACCGTGCCCCCGGGACATGCCATAGTAGTAGCGCGGGTTTTTAAAACCTCGCTACTACTAAGTTTGATAGCAGTAGTGTTGGTTTTTAGCCCTTGCTACTACTAAGTGGTGCCATAGTAGTAGCGAGGGGGTAAAAAACCGCGCTACTAATAAAGGTCACATTTTCAAACTCTACCCCCCCCCCCCCCCCCGTGGATCGCCTTTTCAGTTTTAAAAAAAATAAAAGAAAATAATGAAAATGTCAAAAAAATAAAAGAAAATAAGTTTCCCATGTGATATGTGGTCTAGTAGTTGGGAAAATTTGCAAATATGAATTTCGACTTTATTTGCAAAATCTCTCGAGAATTTGTAAAAATGGGCATAACTTTTGCATACTAACTCGGATGAAAAAGTTTTTTATATGAAAAATCATCTACTCAAAAAGTTACATCCAAATTTAATGGGGGATGCCCCGTCAAACATTTTCAACATCCTCAAAAACCAAACAGAAAGAAAGTTACGGGGCTTTTAAGATCTAGAGTGGAAAAAATCGAAAAAATTTCAAACTGTGTGGTCAAACTGTGGTCAAACAATGGTCAAACTAATTATTCTATAAATATTAGTGTTACTAAATAATAATTATTTTTTTAAATTTCGGTCAAATCTAGTCAAACTATGGCCAAACTGTGGTCAAACTGTGGTCAAACTAATTATTCAAGAAATATTAGTGTTACTAATTTTTTAGAACAATAGTTTAAAACTCAAATAGTGAAATGTGTGAGTTCATGCTCAAGCTAAATTCCTGAGGTTAATAGGATTGACATCTTACTATTGTCAGGAAAACAACAAGTGCAGACTTGGAAACGAGAGAGAATAGAACCCGGAAGTTAAGCGTGCTCAGGCAGGAGTAGTGAGAGGATAGGTGACCGTCCGGGAAGTTAGATGATTTGGAATGATGAGGGGTGATTAGAGATTAAATTGAGCAGCGATGAGGGGTGATTAGAGATTTGAGGTTAAAATAATTCAGAAATTTGAAAATTAGGGACAAAAATCGAAATATTTTTTCGAAAAAATTAGAAAAAACCCGCGCTGGTAGTAGTAGCGCGGGTTTTTACCCATGCTACTACTAAAGGACATAGTAGTAGCGCGGGTGGCACCCGCGCTACTGCTATACGCTAGCTGTAGCGCCTTATTAGTAGCGCCGGTCCCCGCGCTACTAATAGGCCCAAAACCCGCGCTGCTGCTAGGATTTTCCCTAGTAGTGCCACTTGGTGAATTTATCCACTGCCACCAAAAGGTGTGTCTTCTTATCCTTAGACCTTTTGAAAGGTCCAACCATGTCAAGCCCCTGCATCGCAAGCGGCCAAGTAATTGGAATCATCCTCAATTCTTGAGCCGACACATGAGCTTCGTCGTGAGAATTTTTGACATCCGTCACATTTCTTGACGGATCCTCCGCATCAAGATGAGCCGTCACCAATAGAAACCATGACGGAAAGCCTTAGCCACCAGAGATTTTGAGCCGGCATGATGACCACAATCTCCTTCATGGATCTCACGAAGTATCTCCTGACCCTCCGTAGGCGACACACAACGTTGAAACGCCCCAGTAACGCTGTGGTGACGTAATTCGCCATGAACAATTGTCATAGATTTGGACGCCTGACGATTTGTCTTGCCAAGGTCTCATCCTCAGGCAACTCTCCCCGGGTCATATAAGCCAAATATGGGACTGTCCAATCCGGGATAGCATGGAGAACTGCCACCAGATGTGCCTCCGGGTCTGGCACTGCTAGTTCTTCCTCTATAGGCACTTTGACAGAAGGGTTATGCAAAACATCAAGAAAGGTGTTAGGCGGCACCGGCTTATGCTGAGACCCCAGCCGTCTTAAAGCATCAGCCACCTCATTCTTCCTCCGATCAATGTGCTCCACTTGATAACCTTTGAAGTGTCCAGCTACCACATCAACTTCACGATGATAAGCCGCCATCAGGGGATCCTTGGAGTCCCACGTTCCTGACACCTGTTGAGCGACGAGGTCTGAGTCGCCCAAGCACCTTACCCGGCTCAAATTCATCTCTTTGGCCATCCGGAGACCATGGAGTAAAGCCTCGTACTCAGCTGCATTGTTAGTATAGGGAAACATAAGCCGGAGCACATAACAAAAAATTTCACCTCGGGGGGAAGTTAAAATGACTCCAGCCCCCGAGCCTTCCAACTGCCTGGACCCATCAAAGTGAATAGTCCAATATGTGTTATCTGGCTTCTCCTCAGCCTTCCAAATTTTTACCCATGCTACTACTAAAGGACGTAGTAGTAGCGCGGGTGGCACCAGCCATCTTGCTATCGTTAGTATGGCGCCTTATCGATAGCGCCCCCAGCGCTACTAATAGGCCCAAAACCCGCGCTGCTGCTAGGCTTTTCCCTAGTAGTGAATACTTGAAATTTGTGAACACTTCAATAAGCATGAATATTTTTGAATTTGTATCATTTTCTAAAATACTATTTATTTTGAAAATCTCAAACCATTTTGGAAAATGTAAACACTTTTTAAAAAATTCGAACATTTTTGTAGTTTTGAAAAAAATGGAATGAGTATAAGAAAATTTAAAGATCCAAACATATTTCAAAATTGGTGCAAATTTTTGAATTCTGCTGATTTTACGAAAATTTGAACAAAAATGGAATTCTGAAAAAAATGAAAAATAGAATTTATGGAAAAATAGAAAAAGAAAAAAGAAAAATAAACTTGGAAAGAAAAATATAAAAAAGAAGAATAAAAGGAAAAAAGGAAAATAAAAACAGAAACAGAATAGAGAAAAAACGTAAACGGGCGGACCCAATTTAGGCGCCATATGCATAATTTTAACTATTTGCCGCCCTATGCGGTAAATAATGTTTTTCCAGATGAACGGACTGGAAGGAAATGGACTTGCTTTCCTGGGCCGAAGCATGTGCGGCCCACGTACAAATTTCGGAACAAAACTGTTTTTCTTTTCTAACAGATGGAGGCACAATAATTTAGTACCACCTTGGATAGAACAAAAATCTTTTCTGTGGTGAACGGATGAAAAAATTGGAGAAACGCGCCTTGCTTTAGTAGTAGGTATAGATTCAGATTATAAAAATATATTTCTACCATCAATATTACACTCTTATCACCATCTCTTCGTCGAACTAGTGCACCTTTACAGTTTGCCATTGTATTTGGTGTGTTGGGGACACAAGAGATTTCTTGTATTTGGTTGCAGGATTGTCTAAGAGATACCATCTTCATCCTACACCTTCCACGGATTGATAAACCTTAGGTCATCCACTTGTGGGAAAATTGCTACTTTCCTACAAAGCTCTGCGCTTGGAGGCCCAACACGAGTCTACAAGAATAAAGTTGCGTAGTAGACATCAAGGTCTTTTCTGGCGCCGTTGCCGGGGAGGTGAGTGCTCCAAGGTATATCTTTAGATCTTGCAATTGAATCTTTTAGTTCCTTATTTTGTCACTAGTTTGGTTTATAAAAGAAAACTACATAAAAAAATTGGAATTGAGGTTGCATCGTATTATTGACCATCTTTATAATATCTTTCTTGAAAATGATGGATCGGAAAATTGTGCTCAATTGTTAGAAGAAGAAGTCAATAAAATGTTTCACACAAAATATTGAATGATGAGCATGATTTCAATGTTTTTAGTATGAATTGTTTGAATATCCAAAATGCTAATGATGATTGCACAAGTGATGACAAAACTGTCTCTTATAATCATGTCAATTTTTGTGGAGTGCATAAAGTTTGTGAAAACGTGCCTCATAGGGAAGATAGGTTTTGCAAGAAGCATAGGCATGATAGAACCAATTCTTTTCTCAAAGTGATGGATTAATTTGCTACAAAATTATGTTCTCTTTGTCCTATTCCTTGTGAACTTTGCAATAAGGATGGTCATCTTAATTTCCAATGCATGCTTTTTCATGATCGAATCGTGTCCAAATATTGCGATAACTTGATCACCCTAGAACTTTATAATGAACTTTGTTTATTTTGGGGAGTGAATAATTGACAAATAAAAATAGTTGGTTTGAAGTATTCATTCCCACGGACGACATTGAAACTAATCTAAAAAATATCTATATGTTTTGCATGGTAAATTGCAATGAGAATGCTTATATTGCCAACTATAGAAAGATGGGAAAACCAATAGAATATGAAAGGAATACTAATGAAAGGGTAAAGATTTTGAATTTCCCTCCTACTGTTTGTCATGATGAAATAGGTGACGAGGAGGAGCTCCCTATTCAACCAATCTCATCAATAAGAAGCTTGAAAAAATTAATTAAACCCACACATGTTGTGGTGAAGAGGAAGAAAAGAAGAAAGAATAGAGGTCAAAAGGTATCTCTCCCAAATAATATTGCTCCTATTATTGTTGTGCCTCATAAAAATGAATCAAAAATAATTATGGAAGATGATGCACTTGATGATGATATTGCTTCTATGTCTTATGGCACAATGTTCGAGAGCACTATTGATGATGATTTTGTTATGCCTATTTCTTGTTGTGATGATTACGATTTCGAAGATAATGATACTTCTTATAATCATGGAAATTTTTTGGCACCAACTTGGGAAATTATGATGATAGCAATTGTTATAGTGTTGGTGCTATTCATACTATTAATGATGAGAGTGATTATGCTTATGATATGCCAAGCCACAAGCTTGGGGATGCTATGTTTGATGAGAATGACATGTTTGAGAATTTCTTTCATGCAATTAATATTTGTCCCAAGCTTGGGGATGATATGCTTAATGAAGATGATCTTTTTAGTGCCCCTACTTTGAATGATCAAATTTTCTATGACGATTGCATGCCTCCTATCTATGATGAGAACAAAGTTGCTACTTATGATGATTATTGTGATGATGCTCATGTTATAAAAACTAGTGATGATTATATATTTATAAAACTTGTCATAGTTATGATTACCCATTTCCTGAACATTACTCTTTTAATGTGGAAACAATTTATAGTATTCAAGTTTCATATGATACTCCCAAAATTGTGAATGAGAAGAAATTTTCTTATGGAGAATAATAAAATTTATATGCTTGTGGATCATGACACGAATGCTTTATGTGATGGTTATATTGATGAATCTATTCATGATGCTACTGAAAATTATTATGAGAGAGGAACTTATGATTCATTATGCTCTCTTTATGTTTCAATTCTTATCTTTTATGCGAGCATCATTGAACTCATCATGCCTTGCTAAAAGGCATTAAAGAAAAGCTCTTGATGGGAGACAACCCAACACTTTTACCTACTGTTTGTGTGTGTTCACATGATTATTCGACAGTAGTAATCATGTTTTGTTACTATTGTTTGAATAAAGTGCCAAGTAGAGCCTTTGGGATAATGTGGGTGATAGTTGACTTGAATCTATGCAAAAACCGAAACTTTTGTGCTCAGTCCAGGAATTTTGAAACACTGGAACGTGATTTTGATCTGAAATTTTTACAAGTGATAGATGTACAAATTCCCTACGTTGTCCTAATGTTTCAGAATTTTTGGAGTAGCGGAAGTATGGTTGGAGTACAGATTACTACAGATTGTTCTATTTTCAATGCATAGTTTGCTTGTTTTCTAGTTTCTATGGCTTATATTGCTCAATATAAATTGTGTAAATGATATGCTACATTAGGCATTGTGTGGAAACAATTATGAATCTTTTCCTTGACAGTACCAAAGTGAAAAGGTTTGCTCTTTATCGAAGTTCCGTTATGTTTTGTGTGGTCGAAGTTTTGAAGTTCTTGGTGAGATGTCGATATGAGGAGAATAAGGAGTGACAAGACCGTAAACTTGGGGATGCCCAAGGCAACCCAAGGTAACATTCAAGGAAGATCCATGCAACTAATCTTGGGGATGCGCCGGAAGGCATCCCCTTTTTTGTCTCCAACATTGTCGCGGTGACCTCACTTGGAGTTTGTTTATTTAATGTTTCTATTTGAGGATAGGAGTATTAAATATGCATAGGCATTTAGTATACAATGTTGAATAATATTTTTTGTGATTTGCTACAGTAGAGAATGATAAGGTTTTTGCATTGGTTTATACTAACTTATCTCACGAGTTCTTGTTGAGTTTTGTGTGGATGAAGTTTTTAAGATTTAGGAAACCGTGATATAAAAGGAATTAAGGAGATACAAAAGCTCAAGATTTGGGATGCCCAAGGCATCCCAAGATAATATTTCAAGAAGTCTCAAGCATCTAAGCTTGGGGATGCCCCGGTAGGCATCCCACCTTTGTTCTTCAACAATTATCGGTTAGTATTGGCTGAGCGTAAGTTTTTGCTTCTTCACATGAGTTGTGTTATCCTTGAAATGACATTTTTCATTTTGCTTGCTGTTTTAATAAAATACTTAGATATGAAAGTTTTTGAGTAAGAGAGAGTCCTCAAATAGCTACCTATTTACTTAACTACTCGCTTGATCTTCACTTATATCTGTTTGGAGTAGCTTGTCTTTTCCTCTCTTGCTTCTCTTGGATTTATCAGAGAGTTAGAAAATTTTCAAGAAATTCTCTCTTGCTTCACTTAAATTAATTTGAGAGAAAGAAATATTATGCTCATGATCTTCACTTAAATTTGTTTGATCTTATCAAAAGCAACACATGAGAATTAGTTCCAAAGTGGTAGATATCCAAGAAGGATATAATAAAAACTTTCATGAAGATCATTAGACAAAATAAATTTGATTCCTTGTAATAGTTTTGAGATATGATGATGTGATATGTGAGTCATGTTGATGAGTAATTATGCTTTAGTAAGAATATTGGTGTTAAGGTTTGTGATTCCCTATGCAAGCACGAAAGTCAATAGTTATGCAATGAAATTACATCCTACTTGTGGTGCATTATTCTGTGTAATTATGCTCAACGCTTGCTTATGAGATTATTCGATTCTTGGTTGGTCGCTTCTTAATCTTTTGCTAGCCTCCATTTGGCACTAAGTATGATCACTACTTGTGCATCCAAAATCCTTTAAACCAGTTTTGCCACATGAGTCCATTATACCTACCTATATGCGGTATTATTTTGCCGTTCTAAGCAAATTTGTATGTGCCATCTCTAATTTTCAAAATAAATTTCTCTTGTGTGTGCTCGAACCGCTCGCGAGGCAGTGAGGGGTGGCCGATATTTTCCATGATAGATGTGTTATTCCCACGATGAGCGTTTATTCACTTGTCATTGCAAGAGAGTAAGGCAAAGCTATTAGGGATGCCCAGTCCCGAAATGAAAAATGAGTTTACTTTATGTTGTCAAACAATAAATTTCTTGGAAAGTGTTGGTATGGAGGGCACCCGTGGATGCGGTTAGCCATGGAAAGTGAAAGTATGGTGGAAAATGAATACTTTATTTTCTGTTTGCGAACCGTCTATGATATATCTAGCATGGAAAGTTTTGGGAGCTCTAAGTCATTTTCGTTGGTAGGAAAAGTATGCCTCTCAAAATGTTTTTATCTCTCAATTTTTGCTTTGAGCTCTGGCACCTCTACAAATCCCTACTTCCCTACGCAGAGGGCCTTTCCACTACTAGGAAAAGGCCTGCTAGTGGCGCACCTGTTTTGCCTACTAATGGCGCACTACAGGTGCGCCACTAGCACCACGCCATTAGAATTTAATACTAATGGTGCACCCCTGGTGTTCCATTAGTATACCAGATACTAATGGCGCACCAGGGAGTGCGCCATTAGTATACAAGATACTGATGGCGCACCAGGGAGTGCACCATTAGTATATCACACGGTGCGCCATTCCTATCTGACTTACTAATGGCCCACCTTATAGAAGTGCGCCATTACTAACATTTTTTTTCAAATTTTTTTCAGAATTTGTTTTTCAATTTTTTTTGTTTTTTTCTTAATATCGGGTCACTATGGCTTAATCTTGGGTCAATATGCCTAATCTCAAGTCAAATTGCACTAAGTGGTCAAACTTCCTGGAAGGTCACCCATCCTCACACTACTCCAGCCCGAGCACGCTTAACATCGCAGTTCTATCCAACCCTAGCACCACCTCACTTAACAGGCACTTGTTGATATATCTATCATATCAATCCTATTAAACCTTATTGATGTCTAGGACTTTGTTCATATTCATGAGTATGATGAAATTTTGAAAAACATTTCAAACTTCCGGTCATATTACGATTATCATTTTTGAAAAATTCTAAAAAAATTCAAACCAATTTTTTCTGTTACTAGTGGCGCACCTAGCAAAGGGTGCGCCACTATTAAGTTTGAATTTTTTCCATTTCCCCCTCTAGATCTTAAAAGCCCCGCAACTTTTTTTCTGTTAGGTTTTTGAGGATTTTGAAAATGTTTAACTTGGTTCCCCCCGTTACTTTCGGATGTAACTTTTCGAGTAGATGATTTTTCATATAAAATACTTTTTAATCCGAGTTCGCATGCAAAAGTTATGCCCATTTTACAAATTCCATAGAGATTTTGCAAATAAAGTCGAAATTCATATTTGTAAATTTTCCCAACAACTAGACCAGATATCACATGGGAAACTTTTTTTTACATTTCCATCATTTTCTTTTAATTTTTTTAAACTGAAGAGCCGGTCCACAGGGGGGGTTGCATTCGGTGGATTTTTTGGGCCAACTTAGTAACGGCGCACCACACACACGGTGCGCCATTACTAGTTTTGAAAAAAAATTAGAATTTTTTTAAAAAAATTACTAGTGGCGCACCGTGGATGTGGTGCGCCATTACTAGTTTAACTAGTAATGGCGCACTATCCCTTGGTGCGCCATTACTAGTTTTAAAAAAATTAAAAAAATTAAAAAAATTTAAAAAAATTACTAGTGGCGCACCGTGGATGTGGTGCGCCATTACTAGTATAACTAGTAATGGCGCACTATCCCCTGGTGCGCCATTACTAGTTTTGAAAAAAAAAATTAAAAAAATTTGTTACTAATTGCGCGCCGTGGATGTGGTGCACCATTAGTATTTGGACACTAATGGTGCACCAACACATGGTGCGCCATTAGTATATAGTAGTGGCGCACCACAATTCTGGTGCGCCATTAGTTTCCATATAAAAAATAGCCCTTTTGCTAGTAGTGTTCTTTTACTTTATGCAATTTTTGTTTTTAATTTGAGTCTTCATCTTCTCTTATAAAGCACCAACTAGGGGGCACTATGATCGTACTTGAGCATAGGGTGTAGTTAATATGCGAGTGTGTTTCATGAATGGATCAATGATTGAGCATGCTGGGCTAGGGACAACTTATATTAGCGTTGATATTTTCAAAGACATGGTTGCTTGTTGGTATGCTTGAGTATTAAAGTCCTCATGTCACAACTAGACTATTGCATTGAACCATATAAAAGTCCAAATGTCCATGCTACAAAGAAAAGAATATGAGATGACATGTTAGGCAACATTCCACATCAAAAATTATGTTTTTATCATATACCTACTCGAGGACGAGCAGGAATTAAGCTCATACGTCTCAAATGTATCTATAATTTTTTATTGTTCCATGCTGTTATATTATCATTCTTGGATGTTTTACAATCATTTTATAGCAACTTTATACCATTTTTTGGGACTAACCTATTGACCCAGTACCCAGTGCCAGTTGCTGTTTTTGGCTTGTTTTTTACATCGCACGAAATCAATATCAAACGGAGTCCAAACACCGCGAAATTTTTTGTGGATTTTTTATGGACCAGAATACCACCAGTGGGCGAGAGAAGTACCTGGGGGGTGCCCCGAGGGGGGCAGAACCACCAGGGTGCGCCTGGGGGCCCAGGCACGTCCAGGTGGGTTGTGCCCACCTCGGTGGTGTCCCGCACCCCCTCTTTACCCAATAAATTCCTAAATATTCCAAAAAACCTCAGGGTAACCCTACATCAGAAGTTCCGCCACCGCAGGCCTCTGTAGCCACGAAAAACCAATCTAGACCCCGTTCCGGCACTCCAGAGGGGGAAATCATTACCGGTGGCCATCTTCATCATGCCGGCGGCCACCATGATGAGGAGGGAGTAGCCCACCCTCGGGGCTGAGTGTTTGTACCATTAGCTATGTGTTTATTCTCTCTCTCTCTCTCTCTCTCTCTCTCTCTCTCGTGTTTTTTAGATGTCACGATCTTGATGTATCGCGGGCTTTGTTTATATAATCAGATCATATGGTGTTTTCCCCTCTTTATCTTGTGATTAATTGAGTTTTCCCTTTGAGATTTCGTTTTATCGGATTGAATACTTTTATGGATGTAAGAACACTTGATGTATGTCTTGCTAGGAATACTCGTGGTGACAACGGGCATATTGATTCACTTGATATGTGTTTTGGCACTCAACTTGTGGATTCCTGAGGTGACATTGGGGTAATCTATGCATAGGGGTTGATGCACGTTCTCTTCTTTGTTTCTCCGGTAGAAATGTTGGGGCACTCTTTGAGGTTCTTTGTGTTGGATTAAGTATTATATATGAACCTGAAATTGTTTGATACATATCGCATAATCAACTCATGGATACTCCGATGACATTGGAGTATCTAGGTGACACTAGAGTAGTTTGATGTGTATCATATGGTGTTATTTTAGTATGAACTCTTGGTTAGATTGATCGGAAAGAATAGCTTTGTGTTAATTTAGTACGAACTCTAGGATAGATTGATCGCAAAGAATAGCTTTGAGGTGGTTTCGTACCCTACAAATAATTTCTTCTTATGTTCTCCGCTAGATAGGAACTTTGGAGTGATTCTTCATCGCACGTTGAGGGATGGTTATGTGATCCAGTTAGATTACATTGTTGAGATATTGCACTAATGAAAGTACGAACCATAGGCCTCATTTTCAAGCATTGCAATACCGTTATTGTGCCAGTTTACTATTTGCTACCTTGTTGTTTTTATTTATTCAGATTATAAAAATATATTTCTATCATCAATATTACACTCTTATCATCACTAGTGCACATATACAATTTTCCATTGTATTTGGTGTGTTGGGGACACAAGATATTTCTTGTATTTGGTTGTAGGGTTGTTTGAGAGAGACCATCTTCATGCTACACCTCCCACAGACTGATAAACCTTAGGTCATCCACTTGAGGGAAAATCGCTACTGTCCTACAGAACTCTTCGCTTGGAGGCCCAACACGAGTCTACAAGAATAAAGTTGCGTAGTAGACATCAAGGTTCATGTGCCAATTTGGAGCCAGAGGGTTTGTTTGTGGGATTTGGAGTATTGGGGTGACTTGAAGCTGAGACATAATCTTGATGTCATGCACATCGTGAAAAACATATGTGAAAACCTCATTGGCACAATTCTGGCCATGGAGGGGATGACAAAGGACACACTAAATGTTAGGCTTGATCTCCACGATTTGAATATTAAAGAGGGAGCTACATTTGAGGAAGAATGGAAACTCATATGAGATGCCTCGGGCCTGGTATACCTTGTCTAAAGAACAAGTTGTTGCATTTGTCAATTTTTACGGGAGTTAAAGTTTCCAGATGGTTTTGCTTCCAACATTTCAAGATGTACAAGTGCCGACGGAACCAAGGTACAAAGCCTAAAAACACATGATTGCTATATTCTTTTGCAAAGAATCTTACCTGCTGGCATGAGAGGGTTTCTGGATAGTGATATATATGAAGCAATAGCTGAGTTAGGCAAGTTTTTTAGGGAACTATGCAGCAAAACTCTCAACAGGGATGTGTTGGCTGAAATGAAGAAAGAACCCTGTAATTTTGTGCAAGCTTGAGAAAATCCCCCCTGTTTTCTTTGATGTGATGGTGCACCTTGCCATATATTTACCCAAAGAGGCTTTGCTCGAGGTCGCGTAAAATATGGGTGGATGTACCCAGTTGAAAGGAGATTGTATACTTTAAAGTGCTATGTGAGGAATATGGCACGTCCCGTATGGGTCAATTGCTGAGGCATACACTGCCGATGAATGCCTAACATTTTTCTCCAAGTACATGGATGATTCTGAAATTATGTTAAATCAAGAACCAAGAAATATAGGTTTCTAAGATGAAGAAGCTTATGGTGTTGATGTTTTGGGCATGGAGTAAATTTTACTTCAGGATATGAATATCAATATGTTAATGAGAAATAATAATTTGATCAGATGTTGCGGTATGTGTTGAACAACTGTGGGCAAGCTCAGATATATATCGAGTATGTTCTCACATCTGAACTTGTGTATGTCGCATTTGTGTTGTACATATGTGATCTATTGACTAATATGCTTTATCTTATTTGGCAGAATGTTAAGAGATGAGTTAAACAGAAAAGGGGTGCCAAACATTGATAAAGAGCTTTGGAAAGAATTTCAGACATGGTTCAAGAACTACCTTAGTTTCATTCCCATCTAGTTATAATTTTGGGTTGTTAGATTTCATTATGGATTCTAATCTATGAGTTTGTGCTTTGTAGATGATTAGGCTGCCAGATGAGCATAGTGAAGAGGTCGACAAAGATGTCTTTGCCTTGGCATGTGGTCCTGATCGGAGAGTCAGGAAATACTCATTGTGCATTGTGAATGGCATTCGATATATCACTGTTGACCGTTATAGCAACAAGAGATCGCAGAACAGCGGAGTCATGACCGAAGGTGAACATAACGGTAAGGTCATAGATTTTTATGGAACCTTGGAAGAGATCATTCAGTTGGACTACAAATTGGATGACAGGTCAGTTGTTCTGTTTAAATATGACTATGACTGGTTTAAATTTGATGGAAAGAATACCAGGCTCTACGAAATGATCTTTTTTTAAAGCATCAATGTTGGAAGTTTATGGTACAAGGACGATTCTCTCATTACGGCTCCTCGGGCTACAAAGGTCTTTTATTTTCCAGACCCGAAGTATGGGAAAAATTGGCAAGTTGTGCAAACGTTTGATCATAGGCATCTCTTCAATATTAGTGAAAGTGAGGGTGCACCTTTTATTGGTCCTGCATATCAAGAGGAGGAGTGCTGTGATGAGGAGGGTAGGAGAACGTCGGTTTCTGACCTTACATCTGATAAGCCTTTGCATAGAGACAATGAGCAAGGCATTATTTTTGAAGCTGATGTAGTTGCACGCTTGATGAAAGAAAACAACACAGAAGTGTATGAAGGTGGTAATGAAGACGAAGATGATACAGGTCTGGAGTATTGCAGTGAAGACGAAGGAGGTGGCATGATGGATGTCGATAGCGATGACGAGTAGAAGAACTCATAGATAGATTTTTTGTACAAGTCTAGAGTATTGCAGCCTTTGCATATGGCATGCCATTTTTATCATCATAGTATGTTGTGTATTTTGTGTACTCTCGTTATTATGGAACAATGTTGTTAGAAGAACTCACAGAGAGATTTTTTGTTGGTCCTTGCTGAAAGATGTTGTTATTCAGGGGCAAGTTGTGTGCACTTTTGTGTTACTGAAAGATATTGCTCTATTTGCCTACTTATATTTACTCTTGCCTTGTGCTGTTTACTGAAAGATATTGTTATCTTTACCTACTGCTATGTACTCTTGCTATTTTATGCACTACATGATGTTGTCCTGGTGTATATGAGAGTGATTTTGTAGTCCTGGATGATGTACACTTGTTATTCAGTACAGTGATTCAGAGATATCATGAAGTTGTACAGTGTATTTGGTGTGTGCTATTCTGAACTTTTCAGTTCACTATTGTTGTAATCAGTTCCAAATTCAGAGATGTCATCAAGCAACCCCAAGCAAGAGAGCAGTTCTGGCCGTGTAACACTTTACTACCCTAGCCATGTACCCAAAACCTCTGGACAAAATACCCTGTGCAAGGCCATTGCATCAACCATCAAAGTTTGTTGCAGGAACTGATTTTCATCGAAACAGTGCATCTTCCTTAGCCAATAGTCTCTATCTCGTTTGCATACTCTAATTGAGCACAGAGGCATGCTGTGACACGGTCGGTCTCTGAAACAAATACATAGAGGGAGAGCGCGTCGTGACCACTGACCAAGCATGCCATAACGGCGCTCTGTGCGTCGGCCGACGGCGCCACGAGCGACCCAGGCCCCTACTCGCCCACCCCTCTCGCCTATAGACCGCTACCGCCCCCGCTATCTTTCCCAACTGTTGGAGCCAACGGGAGCTGCTCTGCCGTGCCGGCCGCTGCTGGCAAATCCTAGCCCATGACCGCAGCTCCGCCGCGAGCTTCCCAAGACCGTTAGCTCTGTGCCCGAGCTCTCCGTGCAAGGTCTAGAAGTCCTAAACCTCCCTGCGCTCACTATACAGTCGCCAACGACGACCGCATCGACGCCGGTGAGCCCAGCAGCGCCGCCGTCGTGTTCCGGCCGCTGGCGTATTTGTGAAAGCCGCGATCTACGTGGCCCGTTCCTATATTTTTGGTTTATTGAAAAGAAAACAGTAAATCTGTTGACCATAATTTGACCAGGTGTAATTTTTTAACCACAAATCCAAATGACCTCATTATTTTTATAAAATTTTAAATTTGAACTACTCTACATATACGATTTTTTGTCCGAATTTATGTTTGTTGCCTAGATAGTGTAGGTAGCATTTGTTGGCTCTATGGTTATAACAGAAAATGCAATTATTCAATTTATCGATAGAAGGAATTGCTTTTCGGTGAACTGCACGGAGCCTGTTTAGCCTACTACAACCTCTGAGTCGACTCTCTATTATTCTTGTTTGGCTATTCAGGTTCACAACTACAACATCCGAGTGTGAAGCCACGGTCCGCTTACCACCTTCTCATGCTCCTCCTCTGCATGCGTCATACCAATCCTAAGGTGCAAGGGGTAATCAAGTCGACTCTCGTCTTCTTGTTCGGGTATTCAGGTTCACAACATCGACATAGGCCGGCGATCCCAAAACTAAATGTGTCTCCTCATGTGCGGCGACGAATATGTTTGTTGATCATCCGTTTTTCTCTCAGCGGGTGGCCCAGTGAAAATAACCTCTCCCTAGTACAACATCCGAGTGTGGGAAGCCACGGTCTGCTTTCCCCCTTCTCATGCTCCTCCTCTGCATACCAAGTGTCGTCATACCAATCCGAAGGTGCAAGGGGTAATCAAGTCGACTCTCGTCTACTTATTTGGGTATTCAGGTTCACAACATCGACATGGCCTACGTGTCACCTCATGTGCGGCGACGAACATGTTTGTTGATCATCCGTTTATCTCTCGGCGGGTGGCCTAGTGACAACAACGTCTCCCAACTACAACATCCGAGTGTGAGAAGCCACGATCTGCTTGCGACCTTCTCATCCTCCTCCTCTACATGCCAAGTGTCATCATACCAATCTGAAGGTGCAAGGGGTAATCAAGTCAACTCTCATCTTCTTGTTCGGGTATTCAGGTTCACAACATCGGCATGCGACGAACATGTGTGTTGATCATTCGTTTATCTCTCGGCGGGTGGCCTAGTGACAATATCCTCTCCCTACTACGGCATCCGAATGTGGGAAGCCACAGTCTACTTACTAAGTTCATTCCAGTAGTACATTGTTAAACCGGTTTACAACATGATTTGGAAAAAGTCGGCACATATATCTTACTCATTCTAGTAACTACTTACCAAAAAATAGTGTAAAATCAAACATATGCCTTTCTAATTCTCTAGAATTTTCTAAATATTGTTTGGCGCCAAGAAAACCCGCGCACATGTACCATTTTCATTCCAACAACGCCAAGCCAAAAGTCCACGGTCATGAATTGACACTATTACCCATTAAGGTTCCTGACATTTAGACACAATCACTTTACCACCAGTAACCAGAGAAGGGCATGCTAGTAATTTACACGCAAGAAATCTCTAATCCCCTTCGCACAGCCGCCCCTAGCCGCAATTCGCCAAATCCCCTTCCCCTTCCCCTTCCCCTTCCGCCTCCACCTCTCGCCACGACATCACCTCCTCCACCACCGAGCACGACCCCACTACCTCTCCCACCGGCAAGAACGACTCCCCCCTCCATCTTCCACGCCCACCGCAGCCACGACCCCACCTCCACCGCTCGCCTCCACCCTCCGCCTCCATCCAAACCTAGATCACCCCGTCACCCCCTCCACCGAACCCTAGACTACCCGTCGCCTTCTCCACCGCTGAGCAAGACTCCCCTCCCTCTTCCACATCCACTGCAGGTCACAGCCCCACCCCGAATGCCGGCGAAGAATCCTCCCCCCTCACCCTCTACTCCATCGAACCCTAGAACAAGCCATCGCGGCCACCACACAATCGCCAAACATCTCCAGCAGCACACTGATGGGGAAGAAGATTGCAGCGAAGAGATCCTGAGAACGCAAGATAGCAGGTATATTCCTAACCCAACCCAATACTTGGTTGTCTCCTGTTCATTCATGTGTATGCATATTTGGCTGGTCAAACAGAGTTTTTCCTTGTTTTGATTTCAATTGCTAGTGCTTCTGGTTTATTAGAGTTGGGTCTTGCGCTTTCAAGTGTAGATTTGGGTCCCTAATTGATGCAAACTCAATCACAAAAAAATAGTAATTTGTTATTACATACTGTTGTACACATAGTAATTCGTTTTCATGTGTCTTAGAATCACCACTACATCCTATGGATGTGTTGCGCCTCCAAAAGTGCATGAGGAACAAAGCAAGGCTGCAAGAACTTGGACTTCCTACATTATCAACAATGTTTGCAAACAAAGCTATCATTTCACTTGAAAAACAAAAGGCCAAACATAATCGCGATGAATATGAAGTTGAGAACCATCCTAACGAGGAGGATACTAGTGAAGGAGACTTGTCGATGATAATTTAGTAGATGAGAGGGAAGCACTGCAAGAATTAAAGTCCATACTGTTGGGGATATGACTATTAGGTGTGACCCGCCTAGGAGGGGCCGGGTTATACCTGTGGCGGTTCATCAAGACAAGCCCATGACAATATTGAAGATGGCGGTTCATGGAGCAAACTTACTAAGGGCCCGATGACCAGGAGGAGTTTTTAAGGCCCATTCGTGTAAACCGCCATGTATGTATGACTTGTATTGTAAGGCATGTATATTTGGTAACCGAGCAGGACACGTTGTTATGAGCCGGCCGGGACTCTGTAAGTCGCGGGGCGTCAACCTGTGTATATAAAGGGACGACACGGCGGCGGTTTAGGGCAAGAGAGAACAGATCGAAAGCTAGGTCAAGCGTATTCGCTCCCTGGTTATCGAAGCATAAGTAATACCACCTCAAACTATATTAGGCCTTTACCTTCACCGCAAGGGGCCGAAGCAGTATAAAGTCCTATGTCATTTGTCTTGCTTAACCACTTTAAGCTAACCTAGTGCGATGGCTCCACGACTAAGTCCTCACACTAGGACATCTGCCGTGACAATTCCACGACGGTTACGCCCACCGTGGCGCCATCGCACGGTGGTTTCGAGTTCTTGACGGGCAGCTTCGAAGGGGTCAAGGGATACGCTGTGGGATGGATGACCAAGAGTCATCGCCGCAAGCTCTACATTGATGATGTAGGCTGGGGCCCCAAGGCCGGCTCAATTGAGTACATGTACCAGGTCCCCTTCGCCGGAATCCACGTCTTCATCGGCAAAATCGGCGAACTGGGCCCTGAGCCGGGCATCTGCACCGACATCATCGACACGGCTCAGCGTGCGAGACCTGCCCGAGTTCATCCCGCCGTGAAACGGGCCTTCATGGGATTTATCCATGGGGAAGAATTTGAGGAAGGATTCATGTCTGGCAGTGAGACGGCCATCTATTCTGACGATGAGTCTTCCACGGGCGATACTACCTCGTTGTATCAACTGCGGGACGGCAGGCTTGGGGCTGTTCCGATGCCGACAGTATTCCAGACCCCTATGAGCCACCGAACCGGGTCGCAATCTTCATGGCCGGTACACAGCCAGCGCAGAACTCTACGACTGCAGCGGCGATGATTTCCGGGTCAGCAGCAGCAATGGCAGCCGGGGCAGAAGGCCCTGTGCGCCCACCGACTCAGGTTTTGGATGATTCTTGGACGGTTTGACAACATTATTAGCAGCAAATGTTAACCCGGCGAATCAAGATCAGAACAACATGGAGGTTGCAAAATTACGTGATGAGATAGCGCAAGCCAAGGAAGACCTGGCGGCAGAGGACGAGAGGATGACTGCAGATCGAGCCACTTTGGATGCTCAGGCGCAATGAATCCAGGCTGATTCCTTCCGGCTCTCGTTGGATCAGAAAGCTTCAAATGATGTTTTGAGGAGAAGGCACCGAAGTCATCTGCCTCCGGATTACGAGGCGAGGAACCTTCTCAACACACATGGTGTAGGGACCAGTAACCCGCCAAGGGTAAACCGGTCGATAGCCGCGCTGGACCGGAGCTCCGGCTCAACCACGCACGATGGACCCGCCCTGTCAGAATAATATCCCACCATTGCACGTGCCAACACCACCGGGTCATTACTCTAACCCTTTGGACAACATGATCGATGCGGCGTCACGATTGGCGGCTCTCCCAGTTGAAGGCGAGTCTTCATCTGCGGTTGAAACGCTGAGGTCTAGAGAGCTTCTTCAGACAGCACTGGTACAGCAGGAGGCTTACTCTTATAGTCGTGATTGGATCCATTCAGCCCCTCACCAAAGCCGGAGTTATAGCAGACACATGGACTCCCCAGCGGTGTCAAGCAGTGAGCAGCGTCGTAACCTGCCCCGTGGACATGACCCGCCCGTAATACTCGGCCCACGATGGATCAGGATAGAGCTCATCGGGAGGCTGAGCTGGCGGCTCAAGACACGGCTCATCAACCATCTGATTCGTCCGACAACTTTGGTGGAGGCAGGCGTGACCTCTCGAAGCACGAGTGTACCATGTTTAGGCCGGCTCTATGTAATGAGCGGTGATGGCAAAGCCTTCCTTTGCCGTCCGCTGCCTCTTTGCCGTCGGCTTTCCGCTAGCTGATGGCAAAGCCATTCTTTGCCGTCAGCTAGCTGACGGCAAAGATGTAGTCGAGTGCTACTGTTTCGACTTGCACATAATGAACAACACATTGTGAATGACTAAAATAAACAAGTCATAAATGACCAGTATAACAACCAAATATAGCCATTGAAAACTGGACAGAGTCTCACTTCAACCAACCTAACAAGAAAATACAGATAAATAGGGCATATGCTTGAAAACTGGACAAATGCTCACTGCAACCAACCTAACAAGCAGATAAAGATAAACAAGGCATCTGCTTGATAACTGGACAAATGCTAAAAAAAGCAACCTAACAACCAAATACAGATAAACAAGGCATCTGCTTGATAACTAGACAAATGCTCACTCCAACCAAACTAAGAACCAAATACATATAAACAAGGCATCTGCTCGATAACTGGAAAAATGCTCACTCGAACCAAACTAACAACCAAATACAGATAATTAAGGCATCTACTCACTATAGAAAACCAAATATAGCCATTCGTGAAACTAAAGTGGACAATTCATACTTAAACATCACATAGCCCTATTGAACAATACATTTTTGCATAGACCCATGGTGCGCTCTCTGAAGTCAAAGATGAGTTGTTTCACCATGGAGGAACCTTCGTGGGTGCCCTCCTCGTGGTCGTGGTCGTGGTCGATGAGATCTGACTTGGCAATTGAGGATCCCAAGTCGCCGCCATAGAACGTGTCCTTCAGAAATTACAAAATGGGCTCAACGGTGTATAAAGCTCGCTGGGTAACGGTATGGGAATCTAAAAACTCAGGGGAGTGCGGCGACGATATGGGAATCGCGGGGTAACTTGAACTTTATTATCTAAGCTAGGAGGAATGGGTAGAACGGCAGGGGTTGGCGGCGATGGCGGCGACCATGAGCTAGGGGTTCGAGGAAGGGCGGGTGGGGATCGTGGAGGGCGTGTTTGAGGATACGCCATGTTACTGAAAAATTTTAGTAATGGTGGTTGGAGATGGTGGTGGACGAGGGAGGGCGACGGTTCAAATGCCTCGGCTACTGCAATTTTACTATAAGGTCAGTGCTGGAGGAGTGTGGGCAACGGTTGAAGTACGGCAGCTACAAAACTTTGGGTAAAGGAATTGATGCGGGGCGGGAGTGCCCAAGATCGCGCACGGTCCAATAACAATATGCGTGTATGATAATAAGGAAAAGTGGCGTGGAACCGCCGATTTTGGCAACACTCAAGGCGGATAGTTTTTTAATATTTCTAGATAGCTAGTCTATCGCTTTGCAGTTCGTCCTAATTTCCAAATAAACTTACCTGCCTTTAGCTTTCACAGGTGGTGGTTTTACAATGCACTTGCATCACACACGGTTAAGCTAGTCCCTCCACCCTTTGCTCGCGCTTGCGTGGTCGTGGTGATTCATAGCGCACTTGTATCGCACACGGTGAAGATATAATACCTGTGTCTGTTGAGGGTCATCAGTCTTTGCAGCAAAAAATAGCGTTAGAGAGGGTTAGAAGACAACCACATCAGCATGTTCTTCACAAAAGACAGTGCTACCCGTCGATGCAGATAGAACCATGGTTGTACTGGCCCACCTTCTAGCCCCACCACAGATAATCGAGACTCTTCCATATTGCACACTTACACCGTTGGGCAGAGAACCAGCTACAGCCCATCTAACCCAACCCCAGTGGATATTAACCCACTTCTAGTTGACAAAGCACCATGTCCACCACGTAGTACCCCCACACGAAAGCAGTTTGTAAAGAAAATGCAAAGGCTCAAAGCACGAAGACCACCAAAGTGAACCCAAACTCCACGTTTAAAGCAGAAGAGCAACTGTTTCAGTTCAGATTCTGTAGCTATGGTCCTCAGAGGATGATTCAAAGATAGATGACCAGTCCTATATCCCACCTAAGGTGTATGCTCTAAGTTGCAATGTATATATTTCTCATATAATGCATATGGTGTCTTGCATTGCTTAGTTTTGACATCGTATGCACAATATTGAATTCCATCTGCTTAATTTAGAGATCATACATGCGAGTGCCAGCTGCTTAGTATATGAATCAATTATGTCAATTATATCATGCCATCATTTATGTGAAATTGTGTTATGTTGTCCTATTTTTTTAGACAACATATGTGTGAATTACCATATCTGTCTATCATACAATGTCTGTACGTTCAATTTCTTTTCTTATTCATCAGCTATTTGAATTGGAGGGGTGATGGCAGTATCTAAGGGAGCAAAAGCCCGTGGCACAAATATATATGAGTGAAAAGGGTGGTCTGTGATGTTCCAAATTCCAATGCACAACTTTGACCGCCCGGGCCCACGGTTGGGCGCGTCGTCGAAGATCGATGAGAGGGGCCAGAAGTCAATAACCACCTGGAAGTGGCCAAATATATGTAGGAATATTGGGGATGTTTAAAACTTTAAATACATAATGTATAACTTTTGTGGCACCCGCCTCGCAAACCCGAAAGCACCCTTGGATATATATAATGTCGTACCTAGCTAGGATGCTTGGCCCACAACCTCCCACTTCGTGTCAGTGGGGTAGATGCACGTAATGGTCGATACTTTGGTCATACATGCATGTTGCCATGACCTACCATAAGACGGACCAATGAATGTATCGTTTGGTCGAACGACAGCTGTTGTTGTCGATAAACCGCTTGGGCCAATAGATTGAACCATCATAAAAATTGCACGAGAGGGACCACAAAACCAGCACCTCTTGCATGCGGCCCAAAATGATGTACATTGGGAAGGGGTGATGTGTGTTTTCAAAATAGAATAATGTACAATTTAGATGTGGTGCCTACCTCTCGATACAGACAACAACCATGAAGGCAAGGTAGTTAAGGACGAGATACGCATGGTTTGATGTAGGTCGAACCCAGCAATCCAAGCATGTGGAGGGAATCTGACAAAGCATGAGCTCGAGCTTTGGTTGAGCGACATGTGACGGTGACCGGCCCTAACATGAAGTAGGAGGAATCCATTCATGGCCAACACATATCCCTAATTATCGGTCAAAGGGATGGTATATATACACTCGGGGAGCCCACATATATGCATGTCGTCACAAAAAACCGCAGAAGGAAGCATGGTCGGCGAAGACCACAGATACACTGCATGCGGCCCGAAAATATGTATGGGTACGGTGGTGTGTGATGTGTTTAAATCCCAAATGCACAACTTCGATGGGCCACCAACTACATCACAAACCGAACACCATACCCGACACCAAGCCTAGTTCAATACGTACGATGTCTGTTTCCCAACTTCGAGGCGGCGGCGGCGGCGGGGGGGGGGGGGTCATCCCACGCATGCGCTCAAACTTTATTTGGTCTAGCATGGGACACATATATATATCTATACCCCTATATAGTGTGTGAATAACTTTGAAAGGTGGTCTTTGGATGAAGCCAATCCGACGGTAGAGAGATGGCAAAGACGAGCACTACTGGTCGTTGGATATAATATACATTCCACCAGATTCTGCAACATGTACAATCTAGAAGACTCCATGGTTGTTGATAAGTCAATTTTCCATCATGCTTTTATATCGATATTTATTGCATTATGGGCTGTTATTACACATTATGTCACAATACTTATGCCTATTCTCTCTTATTTTACAAGGTTTACATAAAGAGGGAGAATGCCGACAGCTGGAATTCTGGGCTAGAAAAGGAGCAAAAATTAGAGACCTATTCTGCACAACTCCAAAAGTCATGAAACTCCACGAAAGTTATTTGTAGTAATAATAAAAAATACTGGAAGAAGAATCTACTTGGGGGCCTCCACCTGTCCCACGAGGGTGGGGCGCGCCCACCTCGTGGTCTCTGACTAATTTATTACAAAAAGATATACCCTTTGTCTTTGATGATGATTGTGTAGAAGCATTTGAAATACTTAAGAAAGCATTGATTTCTTCGCCCATTGTTCAACCACCTTATTGGAATTTACCCTTTGAAATTATGTGTGATGCTAGTGATTATGCTATAGGTGCAGTTCTAGGTCAAAGAGTTGATAAGAAAGTAAATGTTATTCAATATGTTAGTAAAAATCTAGACAATGCTCAAAGAAACTACGCTACTACTGAAAAAGAATTCTTAGCAGTTGTATTTGCCTGTGATAAGTTCAAGCCTTATATTGTTGTTTCTAAAGTAACTATTCACCCTGGTCATGCTTCTATTAAATATCTTATGGAAAAGAAAGATGCTGAACCTAGACTTATTAGATGGGTTCTCTTGCTACAAGAATTTGATTTGCATATTATTGATAGAAAGGGAGCTGAGAACTCCGTTGCAAACAACTTGTCTAGGTTAGAAAATGTTCTTGATGACCCACTACCTATTGATGATAGCTTTCCTGATGAACAATTAAGTGTCATAAATGCTTCTCGTATTACTCCATGGTATGTTGATTATGCTAATTACATTGTTGCTAAATTCATACCACCTAGTTTCACAGACCAACAAAAAAAAAGGTTCTTCTATGATTTGAGACATTATTTTTGGGATGACCCACATCTTTATAAAGAAGAAGTAGATGGTGTTATTAGACGTTGTGTACCTGAGCATGAACATGGACAGATCCTACGCAAGTGTCACTCCGAGGCTTACGGAGGACACCACGCTGGAGACAGAACTGCACATAAGGTATGGCAATCCGGTTTCTGTTGGCCTACTCTCTGCAAGGATGCCCGTAAGTTTGTTTTATATTGTGATGAATGTCAAAGAATTGGTAATATTAGTAGACATCAAGAAATGCCTATGAATTATTCACTTGTTATTGAACCATTTGATGTTTGGGGCTTTGATTATATGGGACCTTTTCACGCCTCTAATGGATACACACATATTTTAGTTCTTTGTTGATTACGTTTCTAAGTGGGTAGAAGCTATTCCAACTAGTAGTGCTGATCATAACACTTCTATTAAAATGCTTAAAGAAGTTATTTTTCCGAGGTTTGGAGTCCCTAGATATTTAATGACTGATGGTGGTTCACATTTTATTCATGGCGCTTTTCGTAAAATGCTTGGTAAGTATGATGTTAATCATAGAATTGCATCTCCCTATCACCCACAGTCTAGTGGTCAAGTAGAATTGAGTAATAGAGAGCTCAAACTAATTTTGCAAAAGACTGTTAATAGATCTAGAAAGAATTGGTCCAAGAAACTTGATTATGCACTATGGGCCTATAGAACTGCATATAACAATCCTATATATGGGTATGTCTCCATATAAAATGGTTTATGGAAAAGCATGTCACTTACCCCTCGAACTAGAACATAAGGCTTATTGGGCTATTAAAGAGCTCAATTATGATTTCAAACTTGCCGGTGAGAAGAGGTTACTCGATATTAGCTCACTTGATGAATGAGAACACAAGCCTATGAAAATGCCAAATTATTTAAAGAAAAAGTTAAAAGATGGCATGAAAAAGGATACAAAAGCGTGAGTTTAATGTAGGTGATTATGTATAGTTATACAACTGTCGTTTAAGATTTTTTGCAGGAAAACTTCTCTCTAAATGGGAAGGCCCTTACGTTATCGAGGAGGTCTATCGTTCCGGTGCCATAAAAATCAACAACTTTGAAGGCAAAACTCCGAAGGTGGTGAACGGTAAAAGAATCAAACTTTATATCTCAGGTAATCCCATAAATGTTGAAACCAATGTTATTGAAACCGTAACCCCAGAGGAATACATAAGGGACACTTTCCAGAACGTTTCAGACTCCAAAAAGGAATAGGTATGTGGTACGGTAAGTAAACCCACTCCAAAACAGTTGTAAAGGCAATTTTTCTCCGTTTTGAATATTTAGAAAAATAGAAAAATAAGAAGCAGTCCGGGAAGGACACGAGGCCTCCACGAGGGTTGAGGGCGCGCCCCCTTCCTCATGGGCACCTCGTGTGCTGTGCTCTCCGGACTCTGTTTTTTTGCACGATACATATTTTGGTCGGTAAAAATTCATTATATAATCTTCTGAAGGTTTTGACCTCCGTATCATGCAATTATCCCCTATATTTGTTTCGAGCTGCCCTGCTGCAGATTAGAGCGACATGTCATCCCAAGATTCGGAAGGAGAAAGTTATGTGGCTGATTACATTGCAGATCCTAAGGTCTATGGGGATGTGGAGCATTGTGGTTGGACTACGGAAGAAGAAGATGACTATGAGCCCAAGAGAAAGGAGGAGATGAGCTCAGATGAAGACAAAGTCCCATTGCCTCAACCTGGGGACATGCATGTGGAGTTCAAAAAGTCAAGCCTCCCTGATAGAGCAAAGAAATTTAAGATCGAGTTTATCCCTTTTCGTCTCTTGCAGGAAAACAAGCAGGAATTATGCAAAAAGATATTAAGCCTGGAACAGGAGATTGAGAACTTGAGTGATCAAAATTCTGTCCTCAAGCGCAAATTAAGGAAGAAGCCTACACCATCAACTAAACCATCATCTTCTCCATCACCAAAAAGGAGACATAATCACATGGGTATGGGCACTCCCCTTGGCAAGTGCCAAGCTTGGGGGAGATGCCCCGGTATCGTATCACCATAACACTCCTATATTTACCGTTTTCTTAGTTCGATCCTATTAGTAGTGTCTTGATCTAGTAGAATAAAGTTTTAGTATGATCTAGTTTTGAGTTTTGCTTTTTGATCTTTCTTTGTAATCGAGTTCGTGAGTTATATAATAAAGATTACTGTTGAGTCAAGGACTTGATTATCTGATATGATCTTGAGTGAATAAAAGAAAAGAGAAAATAATAAAAAGAAACAAAGAGATCATATTGATCTTATGGGGAGTAATGACTTCACATAGAAAGAGTATGATGATTAAAAGTTGTTGAGAGTTTACAAACATAGTTTTGGTCATCGTTGCAATTAATAGGAAGTAATAAAGAAAGAGAGGTTTCACATATAAATATACTATCTTGGACATCTTTTATGATTGTGAGCACTCATTAAAATATGACATGCTAAAGAGTTGATGTTGGACAAGGAAGACAACGTAATGGGTTATGTTTTCTTATATCTGAGATAAAGTATATTGTCATGGATCATCCAACATGTTGAGCTTGCCTTTACCCCTCATGCTAGCCAAATTCTTTCCACCAAGTAGAGATACTACTTGTGCTTCCAAACACCCTTAAATCCAGTTTTTCCATGAGAGTCCACCATATCTACCTATGGATTGAGTAAGATCCTTCAAGTAAGTTGTCATCAGTGCAAGCAATAAAAATGGCTCTCTATATATGTATGATTGTTTAGCGTGGAGGAAATAAGCTTTATACGATCTTGTGATGTGGAAGAAATAAAAGTGACGGACTGCATAATCAAGGTTCATATCATAAGTGGCAATATAAAGTGACATTCTTCGCATTAAGATTTTGTGCATCCAACCCTGAAAACGCATGGCAATCTCTGCTTCCCTCTGCGAAGGGCCTATCTTTTACTATTATCTTCTACCTTATGCAAGAGTCATGGTGATCTTCACCTTTCCTTTTTACATTTTATCCTTTGGCAAGCACAGGATGTTGGAAAGATCCTGATATATATATATATATATATATATAATTAGATGTAAGTTAGCATGAGTTATTATTGTTGACATTACCCTTCAGGTGAAAGGTTGTGAGGCGAAACTATAAGCCCCTATCTATCTCTGTGTCTGATTAAAACTCCGTAACCACAAGTATTGCGTGAGTGCTAGCAATTATGAAAGACTAAATGATAGTTGAGTATGTGGACTTGCTAGAAAGCTCTGGCATAGACTCTTTCTGATGTTATGATAAATTGCAATTGCCTCAATGAATGAGATTATAGTTTGTTAGTTCTCAATAAAGTTTATGACTCATACTTTGCATTGTGAATAGAATTATTACTTGAGCATAAGAAATCATATGACAATATCCATTTATGTTGCTGTTATGAGAATAATCATGATGCCCTCATGTCCGTATTTTATTTTATCGACACCTCTACCTCTAAGCATGTGGACATATTTATCGTCATCGGCTTCCGCTTGAGGACAGGTGAGGTCTAAGCTTGGGGGAGTTGATACGTCCATTTTGCATCATTCTTTTATATCGATATTTATTGCATTATGGGCTGTTATTACACATTATGTCACAATACTTATGCCTATTCTCTCTTATTTTACAAGGTTTACATAAGGAGGAGAATGCGGCTGAAATTTGGAATTACAGGCTGGAAAAGGAGCAAATATTAGAGACCTATTCTGCACAACTCCAAAAGTCCTGAAACTCCACGTAAGTAATTTTAGGAAATAAAAAAATACTGGAAGAAGAATCTATGTCTGGGGGGCCTCCACCTGTCCACGAGGGTGGGGGGCGCCCTTACCCCCTAGGCGCGCCCCCTGCCTCGTGGGCCCCCTGCCTCGTGGGCCCCCTGTTGGCTCTCTCATGCCCATCTTCTTGTATATGAAGTCTATTGTCCGAAGAAAAATCATAAGAAAGCTTTCGGGACGAGACTCCGCCACCACGAGGCGGAACCTTGGCGGAACCAATCTAGGGCTCCGGCAGAGTTGTTCTGCCGGGGACACTTCCCTCCGGGAGGGGGAAATCATCGCCATCGTCATCACCAATGCTCCACTCATCGGGAGAGGGCAATCTCCATCAACATCTTCACCAGCACTATCTCCTCTCAAACCCTATTTCATCTCTTGTATCCAATTCTTGTCTCCAAGTTCGGGATTAGTACTTGTAGGTTGCTAGTAGTGTTGATTACTCCTTGTAGTTGATGCTAGTTGGTTTTTTTGGTGGAAGATCATATGTTCAGATCCTATATGCATATTAATACCCCTCTGATTATGAACATGAATATGCTTTGTGAGTAGTTACGTTTGTTCCTGAGGACATGGGAGAAGTCCTGCTATTAGTAGTCATGTGAATTTGGTATTCGTTTGATATTTTGATGAGATGTATGTTGTCTATCATCTAGTGGTGTTATGTGAATGTCGACTACATGACACTTCACCATTATTTGGGCCAAGAGGAAGGCATTGGGAAGTAATAAGTAGATGATGGGTTGCTAGAGTGACAGAAGCTTAAACCCTAGTTTATGCGTTGCTTCGTACGGGGCTGATTTCGATCCATATGTTTCATGCTATGTTTAGGTTTACCTTAATACTTCTTTTGTAGTTGAGGATGCTTGCAATAGGGGTTAATCATAAGTGGGATGCTTTTCCAAGTAAGGACAACAGCGAAGCATCGGTCCACCCACATATAAAATTATCAAAGTACCGAACGCGAATCATATGATCATGATGAAAACTAGCTTGACGATAATTCCCATGTGTCCTCGGGAGCGCTTATCTCTATATGTGAGTTTTTCCAGGCTTGTCCTTTGCTACAAAAAGGATTGGGCCACCTTGCTGCACTTTATTTACTTTTTTTAATTGTTGCTCATTACCAATTATCTTATCACAAAACTATCTGTCACCTATAATTTCAGTGCTGGCGGAGAGTACCTTGCTGAAAACAGCTTATCATTTCCTTCTGCTCCTCGTTTGGTTCGACACTCTTACTTATCGAGAGGACTACGATAGATCCCCTATACTTGTGGGTCATCAGTTGAACTTAAGCATAATGCAAAAACCTCAAAACACAAGCACTTCTCCTTTGTTCTCTAGAATCTTCCATATCTTAATTGCCGAAACTTTTTTTCTAAATGAATTTTCACTTTTTGTGTTCACTTTATGCTTTACAATGCACAATTCCATGAATCTTAAAGTTGATTTTTGATAAAACTAATTGATTTTGGATGAGATGAACTATATGAATTAAACGAACATCTACATCATGCATTAGACTCAAAGCTTACATGTTATAGTGTGGTATTTATTCATAATTTGGTTACCAAATCTCATGCATGCAATGCACGTGTACCTTAATAGTATCAATATGAAACCATCATGGTCAAACCCTTCTCGTTGTTGGGTCAAAGGGATAGATTGTGTGGGCCCCTAATTGTCAAGAAGGATAGTATATATGCCGCACAAGGAGACATGCTTGAGAAGAACACCCCGCCCTATACCTTGCATGCAACCTGAAAAAGGTTTATATAATCGCCATACAGGTCAAGTCAATCATTCTTTAATTATTTAGAGGAAAAAATAACCCATAAAACATAGTAGGTTTATATAATCATCATGACACATCAAGTCAATCATTCTTTAATTTTTCAGAGGAAAAAATAACCCATAAAAACATAGTCTACAAATTAGCCAAACAAGGATCCCAAGGTTTATATAATTCCCATAGAGATATAATGTATCTCTATAATGACCGTGTCATGGCATTTAAATGAAGCTTGAGATATGCAACTTCCCACTGGGTCACCCATCCTTGGACTACTCCAGCCCGAGCACGCTTAACTTCTGCGTTCTATTCGACTAGGCTAGCAGATGTGAAGCCGGCCATTGCTGATAAGAATTTCCTCTTTGCCTTAAGGCGTTTCACGCAGGTCACCCTATGGGACCTACTCCCTCCTAACACACACATTTTTTGCTTTTAGAAAATGTGTGGGATATTTTACATGGTCGGCGTGTTGCCGCTAGCCTTTAATGAGCACTGACACTGGTAGCGGGAAAACGATGGGAGAAGAGGCGGGAAACCGATGAGAGGAGTGGCGAGAAAAGTAGCCTATTTTGAAAACCTTGCAGAAGGAAGCGTGAGCTAGCATTATGCATGCGCACAGTGCTTACCGATGTACTGCATGTGCTGTCGAAAGGGCTCAGGGTTGCCGTTCGATCTAGGAGCATCCAATGGTGCACACGTACGGTCCGTGTGGTTTGGGTTCTGGCCAATCAGAACACATGACTCAGATCGCGCGTGCAGCAGGGCGGGGAAGGATATCATACAAAAACCAACATTCGGTGAAAACCGGTGAAAACCACGACAAAAAGATGTTTTGAAGTTTCAAAAAAAATTGAAAAAAATGCAGGATGTTAAGAGGATGATGTTTTATTGCCACACAAAATTTCAAGTTGAAACTCCTTACGAGATGTGAGCTATGAAAAAGGGAAATCAGCGTTGAATAGTGCCGAATAGTAAAGTCACTATTATGGGCTGAATTTGTCTTTTTCATAGCTCACATCTCGTAATGTTTTTCAACTTGAAATTTTGTGTTGCAATAAAACATCACCTTCTTAACATCCCACTTTTTTTCAGTTTTTTATGAAACTTTAAAATATGGTTTCCACGAAGTTTTCATTAAATATCAACTTTTGTGAGTGAACCGTGTGCTATTTGAAAACATTTCGTGAGAAGAATCTCGGTTTTTAAATCCCCGTAAATCCAAAACTAAGCCGAAAATCGTGAAACCTGGCATGGTGTCACGACATGGCATATATATTTCGAGGAATTTTTTTCATCCATTTTGGCGCAAGTTTTATTACAAGCCTCTTACAAACCGGAACTTCTCTCAAAGAAGCCTCGTGGTTCCGATAGGGAAATGTGTCCCCCTTGTGGGCGAAACGTAATCACTCCCTCTTTTCACCTTGTATTTTCTTCTACAGGCAACATGGAACGACAGAATATACGTGCTAAAATTTAAACTTATTCAGGGTTCGTTTGGCCTTTTTATACACTAATTGAGTTTCCTAGGCATCTAATGTCCATAATTCAAATCTGAACTTGAAATACATGCTCCAGTTCACCCAAATGGCTAGAAAATTTATAAATGTGTCCTTGGGTGCATGTTTAGGTCCCATCCCAGGAATGGGAACGAATTACAACGTACCCGCGTCCTGCTCGTCCTCAAACATTTCGAATCTCGGTTTTAAATCCTCATAAATTCTAAACTCACGAGAAAGTCATCAAAGCTGGCATGGTGTCACGTCATGGCACATATATGTCATGGTAAAAACAATGTCCAATTTGGACGAAGGTTTATTACAAACCTCTTACAAACTGGAGCTTCTGTCAAAGAAGCGTCGTGGTTCTGATAGGGAAAAGTGTTCCCCTTGTGGGTGAAATGTAATCACTACCTCTTTTCGCCTTGTATTTTCTTCCACAGGCAACATGGAACGACATGATATCCGTGCTGAAATTTAAACTTATTCAGGACTCGTTTGGCCTTTTTATAGACTAATTGAGTTTCCTAGGCATTTAATGTCCATAGTTCAAATCTTAACTACAAATACATGCTCCAGTTCACCAAAAAGGCTAGAAAAATTATACATGTGTCCTTGGGTGCATGTTTAGGTCCCATGCCAGGAATGGGAATGAATTACAACCGCATCTGGGTGTCCTGGCTCAAATCCACAAACATTTGAATCTCGGTTTTTAATACCCATAAATCCAAAACTCACCAGAAAGTCATCAAAGGTGGCACGGTGTCATGTCATGGCACATATATGTCGTGGTAAAAACATTGCCAATTTAGATCAAGCTTTATTAGAAACCTCTTACAAACCGGATCCTGTCAGAAGAACACTCGTGGTTTTGATAGGCAAACGTGTCCCCTTATGGGCCAAATGATAATCGCTCCCTCTTCTAGCCTCGTACTTTCTTCTACACGCGACACGGAACAACGGGAGATTCGCGTTGAACATTGAAATTATTCAGGGTTTGTTTGACCTTTTATATTCATTAATTGAGTTTTCTAGGCATTTAATGTCCATAATTCAAATCCGAACTACAAATACATGCTCCAGTGCACCAAAATGGCTAGAAAAAACGTACATCTTTCCTTGGGTTGCATGTTTAGGTCCCATGGAACGAATGGGAACGAATTCAACCGTCGCGCTGTCCTGGCTTGGCCACAAACATTGCGAATCTCGGTTTTTAAATCTCTGTAAATCCAAAACTCACCAGGAAATCATGAAACTTGGCATAGTGTCACTACATGGTACATATAATTGTCCAATTTGGGCGAAGCCATATTACAAACTTCTTACAAACCGGAGCCTGTCGCAACTCTCCTGGTTCCGGTATGGGAACATGCCTATCTTGTGGGCGAAACGATCGCTGCCTCTTCTCGCCTCGAACTTTGTTTTCTACAGGCAACATAAAATAACAGGAGTGTCGAGCTAAAATTTGAAACTGTTCAGGGTTCGTTTGTCCATTGTATATATTACTAATTACTAAGTTTTATATGCATTTAATGTAGTGCATAATTCAAATTTGAAACAAGCACATGCTCCAGTGAAGAAAAATGGGTGGGAAATCGTACATGTGTCATTGGGTGCATGTTTAGGTCTCTTTTAAGGAATGGGAAGAACTACAAATTTGTCGTCGTCCTGAAACATTGAGAATCTCGGTTTTTAAATCCCAGCAAATAAAAAACTCACCCAAAATACATGAAACTTGGCATGGTTTCATGACATGGCACATATATGCCGTGGTCAAAAAATCATCCTGTTTGAGAAGAGGCGCACATTAGTAGCCAACTAATTCCTTTTGAAACAAAAAGCTGACACGTTAATATCACAAACGGTTGTATTATATTAACCGTGTCTAAATTTAACAACCGCGAGCTAGGGTTCGAGGGGGAGGGGGCGGGTGGGGGACTGTTGAGGGGGGTGTGTTCGAGGATACGCCGCGGTTACTGAAAATTTTAGTAATGGTGGTTGGATATGGTGGTGGACGAGGGAGGGCGACAGTTCAAATGCCTCATCTACTGCAATTTTACTATAAGGTCAGTGCTGGAGGAGTGTGGGAAACGGTTGAAGTACGTCGGCTACTAAATTTTTGGTAAAGGAATTGATGCGGGGCGGGAGTGCCCAAGATCTCGCACTGTCCAATAACAATATGCTTGTATGATAATAAGGAAAAGTGGTGCGGAACCGCCGATTTTGGCAACGCTCAAGGCGGGTAGTTTTTTTATATTTCTAGAAAGCTGGTCTATCGAACACGATTCGTCCTAATTTCCAAATAAACTTACCCGCCTTTAGCTTGCACAGGTGGTGGTTTTACAACGCACTAGCATCGCACACGGTTAAGCCAGTACGTCCACCCTTTGCTCGCGCTTGCGCGCTCGTGGTGATTCATAGCGCACTTGTATCGCACATGGTTAAGATATTATAACCGTGTCTGTTGAGCGTCATTAGTCTTTGCAGCAAAAAATAGCGTTAGAGAGGGTTAGAAGATAGCCGCATGAGCATGTTCTTCACAAAAGACAGTGCTACTCGTTGATGCAAATAGAACCATGGTTGTACTGGCCCACCTTCTAGCCCCACCACACATAATCGAGACTCTTCCATATTGCACACTTACACCGTTGGGGAGAGAACCAGCTACAACCCATCTAACCGAACCCCAGTTGATAGTAACCCACTTCTAGTTGACAAAGCACCATGTCCACCATAGAGTACCCCCACACGAGCAGTTTGTAAAGCATAGCAAGTGCTGTAAGCATCAAGACCACCACAGCGAACCCAAACTCCACGTTTAAAGTAGAAGAGCAACTGTTCTCGTGTCGATTCTGTAGCTATGGTCCTCAGAGGAGGATTCAAAGATAGATGACCAGTCCTATATCCCACCTAAGGTGTATGATCTAAGTGGCAATGTTTATATTTCTCATATCATGCATATGGTGTATTGCATTGCTTAGTTTAGACATCGTATGCACAATATTGAATTCCATCTGCTTAGTTTAGAGATCATACATGCGTGTGCCAGCTGCTTAGTATATGAATCAATTATGTCAATTATATCATGCCATCATTTATGTGAAATTGTGTCATGCTGTCATGTTTTGTTAGACAACATATGTGTGAATTACCACATCTGTCTATCATACAATGTATGTACGTTCAATTTCTTTTCTTGTTATCAGCCATTTGAATTGGAGGGGGTGATGGCAGTATCTAAGGGAGCAAAAACCAGTGGCCCAAATATATATGAGTGAAAAGGGTGGTCTGTGATGTTCAAAATTCCAATGCACAACTTTGACCGCGCGGGCCCATGGTTGGGCGCGTCGTCAAAGATCGATGAGAGGGGCCAGAAGTCAATAACCACCTGGAAGTGGCCAAATATATGTAGGAATATTGGGGATGTTTAAAACTTTAAATACATAATGCATAACTTTTGTGGCACCCGCCTCGCAAACCCGAAAGCACCCTTGGATATATATAATGTCGTACCTAGCTAGGATGCTTGGCCCACCACCTCCCACTTCGTGTCGGTGGGGTAGATGCGCATAATGGTCGATACTTTGGTCATACATGCATGTTGCCATGACCTACCATAAGATGGACCAATGAATCTATCGTTTGGTCGAATGACAGCTGTTGTTGTCAATAAACCGCTTGGGCCAATAGATTGAACCATCATAAAAATTGCACGAGAGGGACCACAAAACCAGCACCTCTTGCATGCGGCCCAAAATGATGTACGTTGGGAAGGGGTGATGTGTGTTTTCAATATAGAATAATGTACAATATAGATGTGGTGCGTACCTCTTGATACAGACAACAACCATGAAGGCAAGGTAGTTAAGGACGAGATACGCAGGGTTTGATGTAGGTTGAACCCAGCAATCCAAGCATGTGGAGGGAATCCTGACAACGCATGAGCTCGAGCTTTGGTTGAGCGACATGTGACAGTGACCGGCCCTAACATGAACTAGGAGGAATCCATTCATGTCCAACACATACCCCTAATTATCGGTCAAAGGGATGGTATATATACACTCGGGGAGCCCACAGATAGGCATGTCGCCACAAAAAACCGCAGAAGGAAGCGTGGTCGAGCAGAAGAGCCTGTATACACTGCATGCGGCCCGAAAATATGTATGGGTACAGTGGTGTGTGATGTGTTTAAATCCCAAATGCACAACTTCGATGGGCCACCAACTACATCACAAACCGAACACCGTACCTGACTCCAAGCCTGGTTCAATACATACGATGTCGGTGTCCCATCTTCGAGGCGGCGGGGGGGTGGGGTCGGCGGTCATCCCACGCATGCGCTCAAACTTCATTTGGTCTAGCATGGGACACATATATATCTATACCCCTATCGAGTGTGTGAATAACTTTGAAAGTTGGTCTTTGGATGAAGCCAATCCGACGGTAGAGAGATGGCAAATCCGAGCACTACTGGTCGTTGGATATAATCTACATTCCATCAGATTCTGCCACATGTACAATCTAGAAGACTCCATGGTTCATGATACGACCATTTTGCATCATGCTTTTATATCGATATTTATTGCATTATGGGCTGTTATTACACATTATGTCACAATACTTATGCCTATTCTCTCTTATTTTACAAGGTTTACATGAGGAGGGAGAATGCCGACAGCTGGAATTCTGGGTTGGAAAAGGAGCAAAAATTATAGACCTATTCTGCACAACTCCAAAAGTCCTGAAACTCCACAAAAGTTAATTTTGGAAATAATAAAAAATATTGGGAGAAGAATATACGTCAGGGGGGCCTCCACCTGTCTACGAGGGTGGGGGCGTGCCCTACCCCCTGGGCGCGCCCCCTGCCTCGTGGGCCCCCTGTTGGCTCTCCAATGCCCATCCTCTTGTATATGAAGTCTTTCGTCCGAAGAAAAATCATAAGCAAGCTTTCGGGACGAGACTCCGCCCCCATGAGGCAAAACCTTGGCGGAACCAATCTAGGGCTCCGGCAGAGCTGTTCTGCCAGGGACACTTCCCTCCGGGAGGGGGAAATCATTGACATCGTCATCACCAACGCTCGTCTCATCGGGAGAGGGCAATCTCCATCAACACCTTCACCAGCACCATCTCCTCTCAAACCCTAGTTCATCTCTTGTATCCAATTCTTTTCTCCAAGTTCGGGATTGGTACATGTAGGTTGCTAGTAGCACTACTAGGGAAAACCTTATACACAGAAATTTAGCAACGGCGCGGGTCAAAAAAGGGCGCTAGTGCTAGATAGCGATGCGGTTGAAAAAAAACTACTGCAGATACAATTGTAGCAGTAGCGCGTGTGGCCGTAAAAGCGCTACTACTAATATTCCCATTGGTGGAACGATAGGCTACACATAGCAGTAGAGGGCTTGGAGGAAGCGCGCTACCGCTAGGGCATGAGTAGCAGTGTGTTTCCCAAGAAGAGCGCTACTGCTAATGGAAATAAAATAAAATGTAAAACAAATAGAAAACTAAATGAAAATGGATGAAACAGAAAAAGGAGAAAGAAAAAATAAAATGTAAAGCAAAATAAACGAAAAAGCGAAAAAACAGAGAAAGGCATAGCTGTAGTGTGTGTTCGTAAGAGGCGCTATAGCAAACGTAGCTGCAGCGCGTTTCCTAGACCCCCGCCATAGAAACAGAAAAGGAAATAAAAAAGGGAGAAAATTACATAGTTATAGCAGTAGCGCATTTTGTAAAAAGCGCTATAGCTATATTAGCTATAGCGCGTTTTGCGAAACGCGCTACCCCTAATTTTGACTTAACCAAAAAACCGTTTCCCCCTGGCCACCACTTGCCCCCAAATCTCTCGACCCACCCCGCCGCCATCTCCCCGATTCGTCGTCGCCCCACTTCAGCGCCGTCTCCTGTCGATGTCGACGCCCTCGGAGCCACCAGAGCCATGCGCCGTCGACGCAACCGGAGCCGCCCCCAACGCCACGGAGCCGCGCGGCCTCATCAACACCACCGTAGGCGCCATCGACGCCAGCGGATCCTCCCTCACCACAACTGCCTTCGTCGCCGTCACTGGAGACGCCCCTGCCTCCCTCGCCACCACCGGAGCCATCCTCTGTAAGCCCCCACCACTCCTCTCTCTCTCTCATGCATAGGTTAATTATCTAGGTTATTTAGGCAAAAATTTAGTTAGGACTTTGACAGAGAACTAGTCAGGTTAACTAGTTTAATTAGGTTAATTATCTAGGTTAGTTAGGCTCGTTTTATTTTAAAGATGATCCCTTCCTAGACTTTTATTGTTGATTATATCTTTTCATGGAAGTGGTCATGTTATATATCTTTTCATTGAAGTGATTCGATTGTGCCCAAGTGGCTTTGTTGTTTAAATGAAGCTGAGTGGCCTATATATGTTTTGCCGGAATGTTGATTCATTTCCGTTCCGGCAAATTTCAGGTTCTCGATTTGTCCACTTTTTAGCAAAGGTCTGTTGGAAATATGCCCTAGAGGCAATAATAAAAGGATCATTATTATATTTCCTTGTTCGTGATAATTGTCTTTTATTCATGCTATAATTGTATTATCCGGAAATCGTAATACACGTGTGAATACATAGACTACAACATGTCCCTAGTGAGCCTCTAGTTAACTAGCTCATTAATCAATAGATAGTCATGGTTTCCTGACTATGGACATTGGATGTCATTGATAACGGGATCACATCATTGGGAGAATGATGTGATGGACAAGACCCAATCCTAAGCATAGCACAAGATCGAGTAGTTCGTTTGCTAGAGCTTTTCCAATGTCAAGTATCTTTTCCTTAGACCATGAGATCGTGTAACTCCCGGATACCGCAGGAGTGCTTTGGGTGTACCAAAGGTCACAACTTAACTGGGTGACTATAAAGGTGCACTACAGGTATCTCCGAAACTGTCTGTTGGGTTGACACGGATCGAGACTGGGATTTGTCACTCCAGACACGGAGAGGTATCATCGGGCCCACTCGGTAATGCATCAACATAATGAGCTCAAAGTGACGAACTGTTTGGTCACGGGATCATGCATTACTGATGCGAGTAAAGTGACTTGCCGTAACGAGATTGATCGAGGTATTGGGATACCGACGATCGAATCTCGGGCAAGTAACATACCGATTGACAAAGGGAATTGTATACGGGTTGCTTGAATCCTCGACATCGTGGTTCATCCGATGAGATCATCGAGGAGCATAGGGAGCCAACAGGGGTATCCAGATCCCACTGTTGGTTATTGAACGGAGAGCCGTCTCGGTCATGTTCGCATGTCTCCCGAACCCGTAGGGTCTACACACTTAAGGTTCGGTCACGCTTAGGGTTGTATGAATATGAGTGAGGGAGTTCCGGACTAGGGGGTGTCCGGATAGCCGACCTATCATCATCGGCCGGACTCCAAGACTATGAAGATACAAGATTGAAGACTTCGTCCCGTGTCCGGATGGGACTTTCCGTGGCGTGGAAGGCAAGCTTGGCGATACGGATATGTAGATCTCCTACTATTGTAACCGACTCTGTGTAACCCTAACCCTATCCGGTGTCTATATAAACTGGAGGGTTTTAGTTCAGAGGACGAACAACAATCATACCATATGCTAGCTTCTAGGGTTTAGCCTCTTTGATCTCGTGGTAGATCCACTCTTGTAACACACATCATCAATATTAATCTAGCAGACGTAGGGTTTTACCTCCATCAAGAGGGCCCGAACCTGGGTAAAACATCGTGTCCCTTGTCTCCTGTTACCATCCGCCTAGACGCACGATTCGGGACCCCCTACCGAGATCCGCCGTGTTGACACCGACATTGGTGCTTTCATTGAGAGTTCCTCCGTCGCCACCGATAGGCTCGATGGCTCCTTCGATCATCAACAAGGACGCAGTCCATGCGAGACCTTTCTCCCCGGACAGATCTTCAGATTCGGGCGGCTTTGCTGCGGGCCAATTCGCTTGGCCATCTGGAGCAGATCGAAAACTACGCCCCTGGCCATCAGGTCAGATTTGGAAGTTTGAACTATACGGCCGATATCCGCGGAGAATTGATCTTCGATGGATTCGGGCCGCAGCCGAGCGTGCCGCACTGTTTCGATGGGCATGATCTAGCTGTACAGCCGAACAGTGCCCTGGAGGCCGCACCTGAATCTGCTCCGACCCTGAATCCGGAGCCGGATTCCCCGATCGAGGACGAGTGGTTGGACACCGCCTCGGGGGCTTTAATCTCTACGGCGATCGGGCCGAACTCTATCCCTGTCCTTTGCGAAGACCTCGACTCTGTGGTGCCGGACTCCTCTCCGGACTCAACCCTCCGCGCCCTTGCCAATCGAATCCGATTGGGCGCCCGTCATGGAGTTCACTGCCGCGGACATCTTTCAGCACTCGCCCTTTGGCGACATCCTGAATTCACTAAAGTCACTCTCTTTATCCGGAGAGCCCTGGCCAGATTACGGTCAGTAAGGTTGGGATGCGGACGACGAAGAAATTCAACGCCCACCCACCACCCACTTGGTAGCCGCTGTCGACGATCTAACCGACATGCTAGACTACGACTCAAGACATCGACGGTATAGACGACGATGCCGAGAAGACCAAGACCCAGCGCCTACAGGGCACTGGAAGGCCACCTCGTCATACGACATATACATGGTGGACATCCCAAAAGATGGGAACGGCAATGGAACAGAGGAGGATGACCCCTCCAAGAAGCAGCCCAAGCGCCGGCGTCAGCGGCGCCGCTCTAAATCCCGCCACAGCAAGAATGACGATTCCGGCACCGGAGATAACAATACACCGGACAAAGGTCAAGACAATCCACTCAAGCAAGATCCGGTAGCGGGGAGGATGGAGAAGCCAGCCCTCAAGAGAGAGCGGCAGAAGAAGAGGTAGAGGATTATATGCCTCCCTCTGAAGACGAAGCAAGCCTCGACGACAATGAATTCGTCGTGCCTGAGGATCCCGTCGAAAAAGTGCATTTTAGACGCAGGCTTATGGCCACGGCGAACAGCCTCAAGAAAAGCAAAGAACGGCTTAGAGATGATCAGGATCTGCTGGCCGGCGGATGGACTCAAGTCCTCGCGGCCGAAGAGCATGAGCTCGAACGCCCCTCCAAAAGTTACCCTAAACGCAAGCTGCTCTCCCGATTAGAGGAGGAGGCTTACGAACCCGCATCACCAGGAGACAATACGGCTGACGACCACCCCGTGGTCGCGACAGGGAGGCCTCTAGGCCCTTCACTAGAACTGTACCCGGCATTGCTCAAAAGCACACGGCCAAAGGGGAACGCCCGGACCTGCGAGATATATTGGAGGACAAGGCAAGACAATCAAGATCGTTCTATGGATCGTGGGCGCCCCACGATGCGTGACAACAACCGCCACGCCCGGACACACGATAAGTCCGCCGGGCCGACCAAAACAGACAAAACTCTGTTGAGCTCCGTCGTGATATCGCCAAAGATGCAGGCGCCAAGACACCCACTATGCTTCACAGACGAAGTAATGGATCATCAAATCCCCGAAGGGTTTAAACCCGTCAATATTGAATCCTATGATGGCACAACAGACCCCGCGGTCAAATACCTCCCCCTCAAGCGTAAAGGACCAGCCCGGCATTGGCTCAACAGCTTGCCAGCAGAGTCAATTGGGAGCTGGGAGGACCTGGAGGCCGCATTCCTCGATAACTTCCAGGGCACTTATGTGCGACCACCAGACGCTGATGACCTAAGCCACATAATTCAGCAGCCAGACGAATCAGCCAGGCAATTCTGGACACGGTTCTTAACCAAGAAAAACCAAATCGTTGACTGTCCGGATGCGGAGGCCCTCGCGGCCTTCAAGCATAACATCCGCGACGAGTGGCTTGCCCGGCACCTAGGACAGGAAAAGCCGAAATCCATGGCAGCCCTCACATCACTCATGACCCGCTTTTACCCGGGTGAGGACAACTGGCTAGCACGCAACAACAACCTCAGCAAAAATTCTGGCTGTCCGGACTTCAAGGAACGAAATGGCAGGCCGTGTCGTAACAAAAACAAACGCCACATTAACGGCGACAATATTGAGGATACGGCAATCGATGCCAGATTCAGAGGCTCTAAACCCGGTCAGCGGAAAAAGCCATTCAAAAGAACTACTCCGGGTCCGTCCAATTTGGAACGAATACTCGACCGCTTGTGCGGATACGACATCCCGAAAAGCCAGCTTAACCACACCAACAGGGACTGTTGGGTATTCACAGCAGGCAAGTTAATTGCCGAAAACAATGACAAGGGGCTGCATAGCAATGATGAGGACGAGACCCAACCGCCGAACAATAAAGGATGAAGGGTTTCACAAAAGCGGACGGTGAATATGATATACGCAACGCACATACCCAAAAGGGAGCGGAAGCGTGCACTCCGGGATGTCTACGCGATGGAGCCAGTTGCCCCGAAGTTCAATCCATGGTCCTCCTGCCCGATCAGTTTTGAACGAAGGGATCACCCGACCAGCATCCGCCATGGCGGATTCGCCACACTGGTCTTAGACCCAATCGTCGATGGATTTCACCTAACCAGAGTCTTGATGGACGGCTGACAGCCTTTGAACCTGCTTTACCGGGATATGGCGCAAAATGGGCATAGACCCTCAAGGATTAAACCTACCAAAACGACCTTTAAAGGCGTCATACCAGGTGTAGAAGCCAACTGTACATGCTGAATTACACTGGAAGTGGTCTTCGGATCCCCGGATAACTTCCAAAGCGAGGAGTTAATCTTCGACATAGTCCCGTTCTGCAGCGGCTATCATGCCTTGCTCGGACGTACCGCGTTTGCAAAGTTCAACGCGGTGCCGCACTACGCATACCTCAAGCTCAAGATGCCAGGCCCTCGAGGAGTCATTACGGTCAACGGAAACACTGAACGTTCTCTCCGCACGGAGGAACATACAACGGCTCTCGCGGCAGAAGTGCAATGCAGCCTCTTAAGGCAATTCTCGAGTCCGGCCGTTAAGCGGCCGGACACAGCTAAGCGCGCCCGGAGTAACTTACAACAAGACCACCTGGCACGTTCAGAGCACGCGTAGCAGTGCGGCCCCAACCCCAGCTCCTGCGAAACGTCAAAGCAGGTCCTTCGCGTACACCATTACGCTCTGAAGATACCATGGGCATGGGGAGAGGGGCACGACCACGATAAACCCAGACTGCGGCTCAACCACACCAGGGGCTCTCAAGTGTGTCGTTCCTTTTTCTTTTCTTTTTACCTTTTACTTTTTACCCACAGGACTCCGTTTATCAGAAGCCCTGTCCGTGGCAGACTGCCGAACTCACGATGCAACCGGGGAAGGATAAAGGCTACAACGAATATACCCACGGAGGGGACATGTTTAACAGTCTCATACCTTGCTTATTGCACTATTTGTATCGCTACGCATTACGTAGCAGCACTTATTGAATAAAACAATGCAGCACCTTTTTGTTTATAATTGCATTTCTTTTTCATACATATATTCATTCACGACATGTTGCATCCGTACACTTTGGTACGGCTAATATACACCAGGGGCTTATGTTTCCCGCATTATGGCATAATGAGTCCGAACACTTTCACAAGTGCGGCACCCCGAACTTATAGCACTATATGCATCAACTCTGAATCATGTCTTGGGTCAATAGTTGGGTTTGCCCGGCTCCCGTGTTTTGGTACCTTACGTTCCGTTATATCGGCTAAGGTAGCACCGGGAGAACCACTGCGATTCCGCCCCACTTCGGCTGGGTTAACGCCTCAGTGGAGAAAGCTAAAACTGACCGTCATGATGAGGCGAGAGCCGGTCGCTGTTCGAGAGGTTTTTTGCGAGTCCTTAAAGACTTATGCCGCTTAGAGTGAGGAGTCGGATACTGTCCGGCCAAGGCGTGGATAGCGCCCCAAATTCGGCCTTCCGAAGACTAGGGGCTTCGCCGAAATTTAAAATTACAGATTTCTATGGCTAAGTGAGAGTGTTCAAGCATTATAAGTCCGGTTGCCTTGTTCGCTGTGTTGAGCGCCTCCCTAGATGGACCCAAAAATGGGAACAAGAGCGCTCAAGTTTATCCCGAACACCCCAAAGACTGTGGCATGGGGGCCGAAGTCGACGACTTGCCATCTCTCAGATTTGATAAACAGCCGCAGAGAAGGTAATATTTTAAATTAACAAGCGTTGCTTAGCGCATATGAACTAAGTTTTCAGCGCACAGGATAACAAAATGCGAGTCTACTCAAATATTACATCTTTGGAGCACTCACCCGCAATAGTGCGGGCGCCCTTCAGCACACTCTTATAACACATCTCGGTCGTGCGATGCTCCTTGCCCTCTGGTGGTGGGTCCGTCACAAGCTTCTGGGCATCCATCTTGCCCTAGTGCACCTTTGCGCGGGCAAGGGCCCGACGGGCACCCTCAATACAAGCGGAATGCTTGATCACTTCAACCCACGGGCACGCATCCATTAGCCGCCGCACCAGGCCTAAGTAGCTCCCAGGCATGGCCTCCTTAGGCCACAGCCGAACTATGAGGCGCTTCATGGCCTATTCGGCCGCCTTGTGGAGCTCGGCCAGCTGCTTCAGCTGGTCGCTAAGGGGCACCGGATGTCCGGCCTCAGCATACTGAGACCAGAAGACCTTCTCCGTTGAGGTCCCCTCCTCGGCCCGGTAGAATGCGGCAGCATCGGACACACTGCGAGGAAGATCTGCGAACGATCCTAGAGAGCTCCGAATTCGGGTAAGCAACAGGTAATTAACACTCACATGCTTACTTTGCATGAAAAATGCCTTACCGCTGCTATTTTCTTCACCGCCTCAATCTCCTCGGAGGGCCTTTTAGGCTTCGCCTTAGCGGCTTTGGCACTCTCAAGAGCCGTTGCAAGCTCGAGAATCTCGAGTCTTGAGTCACGCTCCAAGTTCTCATGTTTTTTCACGAGATCCTGGAGCTCTCGCTGTACCTCCGCCACCCGCGCCTCCTGCTTCTCTCGCTCGGTGCGCTCCGCGGCCGCATTACGTTCGGCCACGGCCACCGCCTCCTTCAGGGTCGCCACCTCGTTAGTGGCCCCTACAATACCCACGTTATCCTTGTCATTTTTCTTGCAACCAAATCCTTTTCTGTAAGGTACAATTTTCATAAGGTATTACTCACCTTCTTTTTCCTCGAGCTGCTTCTTGGCATGGCCGAGCTCGTTCTCGGACCGCTCAAGGTTTTCCTTCAAAGCATTGACCTCCACAGTCAGTGCGGCGGAGGTCAGCAGCACAGCCTGCAATCCCATATTGACATATTTTTATGACTCCTGCGTTTATCTTTCTAAAGATCCTCAGTCCGACTTTTCTTTCTGAACACCGAACCGAGCGTCAGGGGCTACTGTCTATGTGGTACCATTTTACATATATTGAAATTCTTACCACAAAACCTGTTAGAAGGCTACTGCAGGCTTCGGTCAGCCCGCTCTTGGCGAGCTGAACCTTCTGAATCACCGCACTCATAACAGTGCGGTGTTCCTCTTTGATGGAGGCGCCGTTGAGCGCCTCCAGCAAATTATCCGGCACCTCCGGTTGGACGGAGGCAGCCGGCGTCTCGGTCTTGCCCTTCTTACGAAGGGGTCGCCCGCCGGACTCCGGAGCCACTGTGGCCTCCGGGGCTGAATCCGGTGCACAGTCCGGGAGGGTGTCCTGTGACACCTCCGGGGCCTCCTCCTCCTGGTGGCTCCTTTTCTGGGATCCCACCTCGGCGTCGTCCACGGCATGGGGGGTGGAGGCAGTCGGAAGGGTATCCATATCCGACGCACCCAAGGACCCGCTCGATGAAACGGGAAGATCATCCTTGGGCGGACTGCAGGGTTGTATGCGGCATTAGAAAGACATTATGTGGCGAAAATAAAAACCTTGAAGTTATTCGGGAATCCGGATACTTACGATCTCGCCAGGGGCTTGGCCCTTGGATGCCAGTCTTCGTCGTCGTCACTGGCGTTGGCGGAGCATTCGGGAGGAAGAGTTTTTCCCTTCTTGGACCCTTCGGCCTCCCATGTTAGGGAGGCCTTCCTTTTCTTTCCTCCGCCCGCTGGGGGAGAGGCTTTCTTCTTCTCCTCCTCACCTTGGTGGGAGGAGTCGGCCTCGGATTCATCATCCGATAGCACCTGAAAACGGGAACTCTTCCGAGTCCCCGTGGCCGTCTTCTTGGCCTTCTTCTCCGGCACCACGTGGGGTGCCGGAGCCCATATGTGTTTTGGCACTCAACTTGTGGATTCCTGAGGTGACATTGGGGTAATCTATGCATAGGGGTTGATGCACGTTCTCTTCTTTGTTTCTCCGGTAGAAATCTTGGGGCACTCTTTGAGGTTCTTTGTGTTGGATTAAGTATTATATATGAATCTGAAATTGTTTGATACATATCGCATAATCAACTCATGGATACTCCGGTGACATTGGAGTATCTAGGTGACACTAGAGTAGTTTGATGTGTATCATATGGTGTTATTTTAGTATGAACTCTTGGTTAGATTGATCGGAAAGAATAGCTTTGTGTTAATTTAGTACGAATGCTAGGATAGATTGATCGCAAAGAATAGCTTTGAGGTGGTTTCTGCACCTACAAATAATTTCTTCTTATGTTCTCCGCTAGATAGGAACTTTGGAGTGATTCTTCATCGCACGTTGAGGGATGGTTATGTGATCCAGTTAGATTACATTGTTGAGATATTGCACTAATGAAAGTACGAACCATAGGCCTCATTTTCAAGCATTGCAATACCGTTATTGTGCCAGTTTACTATTTGCTACCTTGTTGTTTTTATTTATTCAGATTATAAAAATATATTTCTACCATCAATATTACACTCTTATCATCACTAGTGCACATATACAATTTTCCATTGTATTTGGTGTGTTGGGGACACAAGATATTTCTTGTATTTGGTTGTAGGGTTGTTTGAGAGAGACCATCTTCATGCTACACCTCCCACAGACTGATAAACCTTAGGTCATCCACTTGAGGGAAAACCGCTACTGTCCTACAGAACTCTGCGCTTGGAGGTGTTGGGGAACGTAGTAATTTCAAAAATTTTCCTACGATCACGCAAGATCATGGTGATGCATAGCAACGAGATGAGAGTGTTGTCTACGTACCCTCGTAGACCAGCAACGGAAGCGTTGACGCAACATAGAGGAAGTAGTCGTACTCCTTCACGATCCAACCGATCCAAGTACCGAACGTACGGCACCTCCGAGTTCTGCACACGTTCAGCTCGATGACGTCCCTCGAACTCCGATCCAGCCGAGTGTTGAGGGAGAGTTTCTCAGCACGACGGCGTGGTGACGATGATGATGTTCCACCGGCGCAGGGCTTCGCCTAAGCTCCGCTACGGTATTCTCGAGGTGTAATATGGTGGAAGGGGCACCGACACGGCTAAGGAAAGATCTCAAGGATCAACTTGTGTGTCATGGGGTGCCCCCTGCCCTGTATATAAAGGAGGGAAGGGAGGGCTGGCCGGCCAAGGCTTGCGCGCCAGGGGTGTCCTACTCCTACTAGGAGTAGGATTCCCCCAATCCTAGTCCAACTAGGTTTCCCCAAGAGGGAAGGAGAGAGAGAGGCGCCTTCTCCTAGTCCTAATAGGACTAGGGAAGGGGAAGGTGCTTGACCAGCACTTGGGCCCCTTCTCTCCTTTCCACTAAGGCCCATGTTGGCCCATTAGTATTCGGGGGTTCGGTAACCTCCAAGATTTGGTAAAATTCCCAATTTCACCGGAACACTTCCGATGTCCAAACATAGACTTCCAATATATGAATCTTTATGTCTCGACCATTTCGAGACTCCTCGTCACGTCCGTGATCTCATCCGGGACTCGAACAACCTTCGGTACAGAAACATCATAACAACTCATAGTAACTGTCATCGAAGCGTTAAGCGTTGCGGACCCTACGGGTTCGAGAACTATGTAGACATGACCGAGACTCCTCTCCGGTCAATAACCAATAGCGGGACCTGGATGCCCATATTGGCTCCTACATATTCTACGAAGATCTTTATCGGTCAGACCGCATAACAACATACGTTGTTCCCTTTGTCATCGGTATGTTACTTGCCCGAGATTCGATCGTCGGTATCCAATACCTAGTTCAATCTCGTTACCGCAAGTCTCTTTACTCGTTCCGTAATACATCATCTCACAACTAACACATTAGTTGCAATGCTTGCAAGGCTTATGTGATGTGCATTACCGAGAGGGCCCAGAGATACCTCTCCGAGCAATCGGAGTGACAAATCCTAATCTCGAAATATGCCAACCCAACATGTACCTTCGGAGACACCTGTAATGTACCTTTATAATCACCCGATTCACGTTGTGACGTTTGGTAGCACCCAAAGTGTTCCTCATGCATACGGGAGTTGCATAATCTCATAGTCATAGGAACATGTATAAGTCATGAAGAAAAGCACTAGCAACAAACTATACGATCAGGTGCTATGCTAATGGAATGGGTCATGTCAATCAGATCATTCAACCAATGATGTGATCCCGTTAATCAAATAACAACTCCTTGTTTATGGTTAGGAAACATAACCATCTTTGATTAACGAGCTAGTCAAGTAGAGGCATACTAGTGACACTCTGTAGGTTTATGTATTCACACATGTATTATGTTTCCTGTTAATACAATTCTAGCATGAATAATAAACATTTATCATGAAATAAGGAAATAAATAATAACTTTATTATTGCCTCTAGGGCATATTTCCTTCAGTCTCCCACTTGCACTAGAGTCAATAATCTAGTTCACATCATCATGTGATTCAACACTAATATTCACATCTGTATGTGATTAACACCCATAGTTCACATCGTCATGTGACCAACACCCAAAGGGTTTACTAGAGTCAATAATCTAGTTCACATCGCTATGTGATTAACACCCAAAGAGTACTAAGGTGTGATCATGTTTTGTTTGTGAGAGAAGTTTAGTCAACGGGTCTGTCACATTCAGAGCCGTATGTATTTTGCAAATATTCTATGTCTACAATGCTCGCACGGGCTACTCTAGCTAATTGCTCCCACTTACAATATGTATCCAGATTGAGACTTAGAGTCATCCGGATCTGTGTAAAAAGCTTGCATCGATGTAACTCTTTACGATGGGCTCTTTTATCACCTCCATAATCGAGAAATATTTCCTTAGTCCTTACTAAGGATGTTCTTGACCAATGTCCGGTGATCTACTCTTAGATCACTATTGTACTCCTTGCCAAATTCAGAGCAAGGTATACAATAGGTCTGGTACATAGCATAGCATACTTTATAGAACCTATGGCTGAGGCATAGGGAATGACTTTCATTCTCTTTCTATCTTCTGCCGTGGTCGGGCTTTGAGTCTTACTCAATTTTACACCTTTGTAACACAGGCAAGAACTTTTCTTTGACTGTTCCATTTTGAACTACTTCAAAATCTTGACAAGGTATGTATTTATTGAAAAACTTATCAAGCGTCTTGATCCATCTCTATAGATCTTGATGCTCAATATGTAAGCAGCTTCACTGAGGTCCTTCTTTGAAAAACTCCTTTCAAATACTCCTTTATGCTTTGCAGAATAATTCTACATTATTTCCGATCAACAATATGTTATTCACATATACTTATCAGAAATGTTGTAGTGCTCCCACTCACTTGCTTGTAAATACAGGCTTCTCCAAAAGTCTGTATAAAACTATATGCTTTGATCACACTATCAAAGCGTTTATTCCAACTCTGAGATGCTTGCACCAGTCCATAGTTGGATCATTGGAGCTTGCACATTTTGTTAGCTCCTTTAGGATTGACAAAACCTTTTGGTTGCATCATATACAACTCTTCTTTAATAAATCCATTAAAGAATGTTGTTTTTGACATCCATTTGCCAGATTTCATAAAATGTGGCAATTGCTAACATGATTCGGACAGATTTAAGCATCGCCACGGGTGAGAAAGTCTCATCGTAGTCAACCCCTTGAACTTGTCGAAAACCTTTTGCAACAAGTCGAGCTTTGTAGATAGTAACACTACTATCGGTGTCCGTCTTCCTCTTGAAGATCCATTTATTTAACATGGCTTGCTGATCATAGAGCAAGTCAATCAAAGTCCATACTTTGTTTCTCATACATGGATCCTATCTCAGATTTCATGGCCTCAAGCCATTTCGCGGAATCTGGGCTCATCATCGCTTCCTCATAGTTCGTAGGTTCATCATGGTCTAGTAACATGACTTCCGAACATGATTACCGTACCACTACAGTGCGGATCTTACTCTGGAAGACCTACGAGGTTTGGTAGCAACTTGATCTAAAGTTTCATGATCATCATCATTAACTTCCTCACTAATTGGTGTAGAAATCACTAGAACTGATTTACGTGATGAACTACTTTCCAATAAGGGAGAAGGTACAATTACCTCATCAAGTTCTACTTTCCTCTCACTCACTTCTTTCGAGAGAAACTTCTTCTCTAGAAAGGATCCACCTTAGCAACGAATAACTTGCCTTCGGATCTTGTGATAGAAGGTGTACCCAATAGTTACCTTTGGGTATTCTATGAAGACGCACTTCTCCGATTTGGGTTCGAGCTTATCGGGTGAAAACTTTTTCACATAAGCATCACAACTCCAAACTTTAAGAAACGACAGCTTAGGTTTCTTTGTTAAACCATAGTTCATACGGTGTCGCCTCAACGGATTTAGATGGTGCCCTCTTAAACGTGAATGCAGCTGTCTCTAATGCATAACCCCAAAGCGATATTGGTAAATCGGTAAGAGACATCATTGATCGCACCATATCAAAATAAAGTACGGTTATTTATGTTCGGACACACCATAACGTTGTGGTGTTCGGTGGCGTGAGCTGTGAAACTATTCCACTTTGTTTTAATTGAAGACCAAACTCAGAACTCAAATATTCATCTCCACGATCAGATCGCAGAAACTTTATTTTCTTGTTACGATGATTTTCTACTTCACTCTGAAATTCTTTGAACTTTTCAACTATTTCAGACTTTTGTTTCATCAAGAAGATATACGCATATCTGCTCAAATCATCTGTGAAGGTCAGAAAATAATGATACTTGCCACGAGCATCAACACTCATTGAATCGCATACATCGGTATGTATTATTTCCAATAAGTCAAGAGCTTGTTCCATTGTTCCGGAGAACGGAGTTTTAGTCATCTTGCCCAAAAGGCACGGTTCGCATAAGCATCAAATGATTCAAAATCAAGTGATTCCAAAAGTCCATCAGCATGGATTTTTCTTCATGCGCTTTACACCAATATGACCTAAACGGCGATTACCACAAATAAGTTGCACTATCATTATTAACTTTGCATCTTTTGGTTTCAATATTATGAATATGTGTGTCACTATGATCGAGATCCAATGAACCATTTTCATTGGGTGTGTAACCATGTAAGGTTTTATTCATGTAAATGTAACAACAATTTATTCTCTTACTTAAATGAATAACCGTATTGCAATAAACATGATCAAATCATATTTATGCTCAACACCAAATAACACTTATTTAGGTTCCACACTAATCCCGAAAGTATAGGGAGTGTGCGATGATGATCATATCAATCTTGGAACTACTTCCAACACTCATCGTCACTTCTCCTTCAACTAGTTTCTGTTCATTCTGCAACTCCCGTTTCAAGTTACTAATCTTAGCAACCGAACAAGTATCAAATACTCGGGGCTACTATAAACACTAGTAAAGCACACATCAATAACCTGTATATCAAATATACCTTTGTTCACTTTGCCATCCTTCTTATCCGCCAAATACTTGGGGTAGTTCCGCTTCCAAAGTGACCAGTTCCATTGCAGCAAAAGCACTTAGTCTCGTGCTTAGGTCCAGACTTGGGCTTCTTCACTCGAGCAGCAACTTGCTTGCCGTTCTTCTTGAAGTTCCCCTTCTTCCCTTTGCCCTTTTCCTTGAGACTAGTGGTCTTGTCAATCATCAACACTTGATGCTCTTTCTTGATTTCTACCTTCGTCGATTTCAACATCACGAAGAGCTCGGGAATCGTTTTCGTCATCCCTTGCATACTATAGTTCATCACGAAGTTCTACTAACTTAGTGATGGTGTCTAGAGAATTCTGTCAATCACTATCTTATCTCGGAGGATTAACTCCCACTTGATTCAAGCGATTGAAGTACCCTGACAATCTGAGCACATGCTCACTAGTTGAGCGATTCTCCTCCATCTTTTAGCTTTAGAACTTTTGTTGGAGTCTTCATATCTCTCAACTCGGGTATTTGCTGGAAATATTAACTTCAACTCCTGGAACATCTCATATGGTCCATGACGCTCAAAACGCCTTTGAAGTCCCGATTCTAAGCCGTTAAGCATGGTGCACTAAACTATCAAGTAGTCATCATATTGAGCTAGCCAAACGTTCATAACGCCTCAGATCCGCTCCTGCAATAGGTCTGTCACCTAGCGGTGCATCAAGGACATAATTCTTACAGGCAGCAATGAGGATAAACCTCAGATCACGGATCCAATCCGCATCATTGCTACTAACATTTTTCAATACAATTTTCTCTAGGAACACATATAAAAACATAGGGAAGCAACAACGCGAGCTATTGATCTACAACATAATTTGCAAAATACTACCAGGACTAAGTTCATGATAAATTAAAGTTCAATTAATCATATTACTTAAGAACTCCCACTTAGATAGACATCTCTCTAATCCTCTAAGTGATCACGTGATCCAAATCAACTAAACCATGTCCGATCATCACGTGAGATGGAGTAGTTTCAATGGTGAACATCACTATGTTGATCATATCTACTATATGATTCACGCCGACCTTTCGGTCTCGGTGTTCCGAGGTCATATCTTATATGCATAGCTCGTCAAGTATAACCTGAGTATTCCGTGTGCAACTGTTTTGCACCGTTGTATTTGAACGTAGAGCCTATCACACCCGATCATCACGTGGTGTCTCAAAGTACGAAGAACTTTCGCAACGGTGCATACTGTGGAGAACACTTCTTGATAATTAGTGAGAGATCATCTTATAATGCTACCGTCAATCAAGCAAAATAAGATGCATAAAGGATAAACATCACATGCAATCAATATAAGTTATATGATATGGTCATCATCATCTCGTGCTTGTGATCTCCATCTTCGAAGCACCGTCATGATCACCATCGTCACCGGGCGCGACACCTTGATCTCCATCGTAGCATCGTTGTCGCCTCGCCAATCTTATGCTTCCACGACTATCACTACCGCTTAGTAATAAAGTAAAGCATTACATCGCGATTGCATTGCATACAATAAAGCGACAACCATATGGCTCTCGCCGATTGCCGATAACTCGGTTACAAAACATGATCATCTCATACAATAAAATATAGCATCACGTCTTGACCATATCACATCACAACATGCCCTGCAAAAACAAGTTAGACGTCCTCTACTTTGTTGTTGCAAGTTTTACGTGGCTGCTACGGGCTGAGCAAGAACCGTTCTTACCTACGCATCAAAACCACAACGATAGTTTGTCAAATAGACTCCGCTTTTAACCTTCTCAAGGACCGGGCGTAGCTACACTCGGTTCAACTAAAGTTGGAGAGACAGTCTTCCGAAGCCATCTATGTGCAAAGCACGTCGAGGGAACCGGTCTCGCGTAAGCGACGCGTAAGGTTGGTCCGGATCGCCTCGGCCCAACAATACCGCTGAACCAAAGTATGACATGCTTTGGTAGGCAGTATGACTTGTATCGTCCACAACTCACTTGTGTTCTACTCGTGCATATGACATCTACGCATAAAACCAGGCTCGGATGCCACTGTTGGGGAACGTAGTAATTTCAAAAATTTTCCTACGATCACGCAAGATCATGGTGATGCATAGCAACGAGATGAGAGTGTTGTCTACGCACTCGTGAGACCAACAAATGAAGCGTTGACGCAACGTAGAGGAAGTAGTCGTACTCCTTCACGATCCAACCGATCCAAGTACCGAACGCACGGCACCTCCGAGTTCTGCACACGCTCAGCTCGATGACGTCCCTCGAACTCCGATCCAGCCGAGTGTTGAGGGAGAGTTTCGTCAAGACGACGGCGTGGTGGACGATGATGATGTTCCACCGGCGCAGGGCTTCGCCTAAGCTCCGCCACGGTATTCTCGAGGTGTAATATGGTGGAAGGGGCACCGCACACGGCTAAGGAAAGATCTCAAGGATCAACTTGTGTGTCATGGGGTGCCCCTGCCCCTGTATATAAAGGAGGGAAGGGAGGGGCTGGCCGGCCAAGGCTTGGTGCGCCAGGGGTGTCCTACTCCTACTAGGAGTAGGATTCCCCCCCCCCCAATCCTAGTCCAACTAGGTTTCCCCAAGTGGGAAGGGAGAGAGAGGGGGGGCGCCCCCGTCTCCTAGTCCTAATAGGACTAGGGAAGGGGGGAAGGTGCGGCCAGCACTTGGGCCCCCGTCTCTCCTTTCCACTAAGGCCCATGTTGGCCCATTAGTATTCCGGGGTTCGGTAACCTCCCTGCATTTGGTAAAATTCCCAATTTCACGGAACACTTCCGATGTCCAAACATAGACTTCCAATATATGAATCTTTATGTCTCGACCATTTCGAGACTCCTCGTCACGTCCGTGATCTCATCCGGGACTCGAACAACCTTCGGTACAGAAACATCATAACAACTCATAGTAACTCGCCATCGAAACGATAAGCGTGCGGACCCTACGGGTTCGAGAACTATGTAGACATGACCGAGACTCCTCTCCGGTCAATAACCAATAGCGGGACCTGGATGCCCATATTGGCTCCTACATATTCTACGAAGATCTTTATCGGTCGACCGCATAACAACATACGTTGTTCCCTTTGTCATCGGTATGTTACTTGCCCGAGATTCGATCGTCGGTATCCAATACCTAGTTCAATCTGCTATCGCAAGTCTCTTTACTCGTTCCGTAATACATCATCTCACAACTAACACATTAGTTGCAATGCTTGCAAGGCTTATGTGATGTGCATTACCGAGAGGGCCCAGAGATACCTCTCCGACAATCGGAGTGACAAATCCTAATCTCGAAATATGCCAACCCAACATGTACCTTCGGAGACACCTGTAATGTACCTTTATAATCACCCGATTACGTTGTGACGCTTTGGTAGCACCCAAAGTGTTCCTCGTGCAAACGGGAGTTGCATAATCTCATAGTCATAGGAACATGTATAAGTCATGAAGAAAAGCACTAGCAACAAACTATACGATCAGGTGCTATGCTAATGGAATGGGTCATGTCAATCAGATCATTCAACCAATGATGTGATCCCGTTAATCAAATAACAACTCCTTGTTTATGGTTAGGAAACATAACCATCTTTGATTAACGAGCTAGTCAAGTAGAGGCATACTAGTGACACTCAGTAGGTTTATGTATTCACACATGTATTATGTTTCCTGTTAATACAATTCTAGCATGAATAATAAACATTTATCATGAAATAAGGAAATAAATAATAACTTTATTATTGCCTCTAGGGCATATTTCCTTCAGGAGGCCCAACACGAGTCTACAAGAATAAAGTTGCGTAGTAGACATCAAGGTTCATGTGCCAATTTGGAGCCAGAGGGTTTGTTTGTGGGATTTGGAGTATTGGGGTGACTTGAAGCTGAGACATAATCTTGATGTCATGCACATCGTGAAAAACATATGTGAAAACCTCATTGGCACAATTCTGGGCATGGAGGGGATGACAAAGGACACACTAAATGTTAGGCTTGATCTCCACGATTTGAATATTAAAGAGGGAGCTACATTTGAGGAAGAATGGAAACTCATATGAGATGCCTCGGGCCTGGTATACCTTGTCTAAAGAACAAGTTGTTGCATTTGTCAATTTTTACGGGAGTTAAAGTTTCCAGATGGTTTTGCTTCCAACATTTCAAGATTTACAAGTGCCGACGGAACCAAGGTACAAGGCCTAAAAACACATGATTGCTATATTCTTTTGCAAAGAATCTTACCTGCTGGCATGAGAGGGTTTTACGGATAGTGATATATATGAAGCAATAGCTGTGTTAGGCAAGTTTTTTTGGGAACTATGCAGCAAAACTCTCAACAGGGATGTGTTGGCTGAAATGAAGAAAGAACCCTGTAATTCTGTGCAAGCTTGAGAAAATCCCCCCCCCCCCCCTGTTTTCTTTGATGTGATGGTGCACCTTGCCATATATTTACCCAAAGAGGCTTTGCTCCGAGGTCGCGTAAAATATGGGTGGATGTACCCAGTTGAAAGGAGATTGTATACTTTAAAGTGCTATGTGAGGAATATGGCACGTCCAGAAGGGTCAATTGCTGAGGCATACACTGCCGATGAATGCCTAACATTTTTCTCCAAGTACATGGATGATTCTGAAATTATGTTAAATCAAGAACCAAGAAATATAGGTTTCTAAGATGAAGAAGCTTATGGTGTTGATGTTTTTGGGCATGGAGTAAATTTTACTTCAGGATATGAATATCAATATGTTAATGAGAAATAATAATTTGATCAGATGTTGCGGTATGTGTTGAACAACTGTGGGCAAGCTCAGATATATATCGAGTATGTTATCACATCTGAACTTGTGTATGTCGCATTTGTGTTGTACATATGTGATCTATTGACTAATATGCTTTATCTTATTTGGCAGAATGTTAAGAGATGAGTTAAAGAGAAAAGGGGTGCCAAACATTGATAAAGAGCTTTGGAAAGAATTTCAGACATGGTTCAAGAACTACCTTAGTTTCATTCCCATCTAGTTATAATTTTGGGTTGTTAGATTTCATTATGGATTCTAATCTATGAGTTTGTGCTTTGTAGATGATTAGGCTGCCAGATGAGCATAGTGAAGAGGTCGACAAAGATGTCTTTGCCTTGGCATGTGGTCCTGATCGGAGAGTCAGGAAATACTCATTGTGCATAGTGAATGGCATTCGATATATCACTGTTGACCGTTATAGCAACAAGAGATCGCAGAACAGCGGAGTCATGACCGAAGGTGAACATAACGGTAAGGTCATAGATTTTTATGGAACCTTGGAAGAGATCATTCAGTTGGACTACAAATTGGATGACAGGTCAGTTGTTCTGTTTAAATATGACTATGACTGGTTTAAACTTGATGGAAAGAATACCAGGCTCTACGAAATGATCTTTTTTTTAAAGCATCAATGTTGGAAGTTTATGGTACAAGGACGATTCTCTCATTCTGGCTCCTCAGGCTACAAAGGTCTTTTATTTTCCAGACCCGAAGTATGGGAAAAATTGGCAAGTTGTGCAAACGTTTGATCATAGGCATCTCTTCAATATTAGTGAAAGTGAGGGTGCACCTTTTATTGGTCCTGCATATCAAGAGGAGGAGTGCTGTGATGAGGAGGGTAGGAGAACGTCGGTTTCTGACCTTACATCTGATAAGCCTTTGCATAGAGACAATGAGCAAGGCATTATTTTTGAAGCTGATGTAGTTGCACGCTTGATGAAAGAAAACAACACAGAAGTGTATGAAGGTGGTAATGAAGACGAAGATGATACAGGTCTGGAGTATTGCAGTGAAGACGAAGGAGGTGGCATGATGGATGTCGATAGCGATGGCCAGTAGAAGAACTCATAGATAGATTTTTTGTACAAGTCTAGAGTATTGCAGCCTTTGCATATGGCATGCCATTTTATCATCATAGTATGTTGTGTATTTTGTGTACTCTCGTTATTATGGAACAATGTTGTTAGAAGAACTCACAGAGATTTTTTGTTGGTCCTTGCTGAAAGATGTTGTTATTCAGGGGCAAGTTGTGTGCACTTTTGTGTTACTGAAAGATATTGCTCTATTTGCCTACTTATATTTACTCTTGCCTTGTGCTGTTTACAGAAAGATATTGTTATCTTTACCTACTGCTATTTACTCTTGCTATTTTATGCACTACAGGATGTTGTCCTGGAGTATATGAGAGTGATTTTGTAGTCCTGGATGATGTACACTTGTTATTCAGTAGAGTGATTCAGAGATATCATGAAGTTGTACAGTGTATTTTGGTGTGTGCTATTCTGAACTTTTCAGTTCAGTATTGTTGTAATCAGTTCCAAATTCAGAGATGTGATCAAGCAACCCCAAGCAAGAGAGCAGTTCTGGCCGTGTAATTTAGCAGAATTACACACTTTACTACCCTAGCCATGTACCCAAAACCTCTGGACAAAATACCCTGTGCAAGGCCATTGCATCAACCATCAAAGTTTGTTGCAGGAACTGATTTTCATCGAAACAGTGCATCTTCCTTAGCCAATAGTCTCTATCTCGTTTGCATACTCTAATTGAGCACAGAGGCATGCTGTGACACGGTCGGTCTCTGAAACAAATACATAGAGGGAGAGCGCGTCGTGACCACTGACCAAGCATGCCATAACGGCGCTCTGTGCGTCGGCCGACGGCGCCACGAGCGACCCAGGCCCCTACTCGCCCACCCCTCTCGCCTATAGACCGCTACCGCCCCCGCTATCTTTCCCAACTGTTGGAGCCAACGGGAGCTGCTCTGCCGTGCCGGCCGCTGCTGGCAAATCCTAGCCCATGACCGCAGCTCCGCCGCGAGCTTCCCAAGACCGTTAGCTCTGTGCCCGAGCTCTCCGTGCAAGGTCTAGAAGTCCTAAACCTCCCTGCGCTCACTATACAGTCGCCAACGACGACCGCATCGAAGCCGGTGAGCCCAGCAGCGCCGCCGTCGTGTTCCGGCCGCTGGCGTATTTGTGAAAGCCGCGATCTACGTGGCCCGTTCCTATATTTTTGGTTTATTGAAAAGAAAACAGTAAATCTGTTGACCATAATTTGACCAGGTGTAATTTTTTAACCACAAATCCAAATGACCTCATTATTTTTATAAAATTTTAAATTTGAACTCCTCTACATATACGATTTTTTTGTCCGAATTTATGTTTGTTGCCTAGATAGTGTAGGTAGCATTTGTTGGCTCTATGGTTATAACAGAAAATGCAATTATTCAATTTATCGATAGAAGGAATTGCTTTTCGGTGAACTGCACGGAGCCTGTTTAGCCTACTACAACCTCTGAGTCGACTCTCTATTATTCTTGTTTGGCTATTCAGGTTCACAACTACAACATCCGAGTGTGAAGCCACGGTCCGCTTACCACCTTCTCATGCTCCTCCTCTGCATGCGTCATACCAATCCTAAGGTGCAAGGGGTAATCAAGTCGACTCTCGTCTTCTTGTTCGGGTATTCAGGTTCACAACATCGACATAGGCCGGCGATCCCAAAACTAAATGTGTCTCCTCATGTGCGGCGACGAATATGTTTGTTGATCATCCGTTTTTCTCTCAGCGGGTGGCCCAGTGAAAATAACCTCTCCCTAGTACAGCATCCGAGTGTGGGAAGCCACGGTCTGCTTTCCCTCTTCTCATGCTCCTCCTCTGCATACCAAGTGTCGTCATACCAATCCGAAGGTGCAAGGTGTAATCAAGTCGACTCTCGTCTACTTATTTGGGTATTCAGGTTCACAACATCGACATGGCCTATGTGTCACCTCATGTGCGGCGATTTAACATGTTTGTTGATCATCCGTTTATCTCTCGGCGGGTGGCCTAGTGACAACAACGTCTCCCAACTACAACATCCGAGTGTGAGAAGCCACGATCTGCTTGCGACCTTCTCATCCTCCTCCTCTACATGCCAAGTGTCATCATACCAATCTGAAGGTGCAAGGGGTAATCAAGTCAACTCTCATCTTCTTGTTCGGGTATTCAGGTTCACAACATCGGCATGCGACGAACATGTGTGTTGATCATTCGTTTATCTCTCGGCGGGTGGCCTAGTGACAATATCCTCTCCCTACTACGGCATCCGAATGTGGGAAGCCACAGTCTACTTACTAAGTTCATTCCAGTAGTACATTGTTAAACCGGTTTACAACATGATTTGGAAAAAGTCGGCACATATATCTTACTCATTCTAGTAACTACTTACCAAAAAATAGTGTAAAATCAAACATATGCCTTTCTAATTCTCTAGAATTTTCTAAATATTGTTTGGCGCCAAGAAAACCCGCGCACATGTACCATTTTCATTCCAACAACGCCAAGCCAAAAGTCCACGGTCATGAATTGACACTATTACCCATTAAGGTTCCTGACATTTAGACACAACCACTTTACCACCAGTAACAAGAGAAGGGCATGCTAGTAATTTACACGCAAGAAATCTCTAATCCCCTTCGCACAGCCGCCCCTAGCCGCAATTCGCCAAATCCCCTTCCCCTTCCCCTTCCCCTTCCGCCTCGACCTCTCGCCACGACATCACCTCCTCCACCACCGAGCACGACCCCACTACCTCTCCCACCGGCAAGCACGACTCCCCCCTCCATCTTCCACGCCCACCGCAGCCACGACCCCACCTCCACCGCTCGCCTCCACCCTCCGCCTCCATCCAAACCTAGATCACCCCGTCACCCCCTCCACCGAACCCTAGACTACCCGTCGCCTTCTCCACCGCTGAGCAAGACTCCCCTCCCTCTTCCACATCCACTGCAGGTCATAGCCCCACCCCGAATGCCGGCGAAGAATCCTCCCCCCTCACCCTCTACTCCATCGAACCCTAGAACAAGCCATCGCGGCCACCACACAATCGCCAAACATCTCCAGCAGCACACTGATGGGGAAGAAGATTGCAGCGAAGAGATCCTGAGAACGCAAGATAGCAGGTATATTCCTAACCCAACCCAATACTTGGTTGTCTCCTGTTCATTCATGTGTATGCATATTTGGCTAGTCAAACAGAGTTTTTCCTTGTTTTGATTTCAATTGCTAGTGCTTCTGGTTTATTAGAGTTGGGTCTTGCGCTTTCAAGTGTAGATTTGGGTCCCTAATTGATGCAAACTCAATCACAAAAAAATAGTAATTTGTTATTACATACTGTTGTACACATAGTAATTAGTTTTCATGTGTGTTAGAATCACCACTACATCCTATGGATGTGTTGCGCCTCCAAAAGTGCATGAGGAACAAAGCAAGGCTGCAAGAACTTGGACTTCCTACATTATCAACAATGTTTGCAAACAAAGCTATCATTTCACTTGAAAAACAAAAGGCCAAACATAATCGCGATGAATATGAAGTTGAGAACCATCCTAACGAGGAGGATACTAGTGAAGGAGACTTGTCTGATGATAATTTAGTAGATGAGAGGGAAGCACTGCAAGAATTAAAGTCCATACTGTTGGGGATATGACTATTAGGTGTGACCCGCCTAGGAGGGGCCGGGTTATACCTGTGGCGGTTCATCAAGACAAGCCCATGACAATATTGAAGATGGCGGTTCATGGAGCAAACTTACTAAGGGCCCGATGACCAGGAGGAGTTTTTAAGGCCCATTCGTGTAAACCGCCATGTATGTATGACTTGTATTGTAAGGCATGTATATTTGGTAACCGAGCAGGACACGTTGTTATGAGCCGGCCGGGACTCTGTAAGTCGCGGGGCGTCAACCTGTGTATATAAAGGGACGACACGGCGGCGGTTTAGGGCAAGAGAGAACAGATCGAAAGCTAGGTCAAGCGTATTCGCTCCCTGGTTATCGAAGCATAAGTAATACCAACTCAAACTATATTAGGCCTTTACCTTCACCGCAAGGGGCCGAAGCAGTATAAAGTCCTATGTCATTTGTCTTGCTTAACCACTTTAAGCTAACCTAGTGCGATGGCTCCACGACTAAGTCCTCACACTAGGACATCTGCCGTGACAATTCCACGACAGTTGGCGCCCACCGTGGCGCCATCGCACGGTGGTTTCGAGTTCTTGACGGGCAGCTTCGAAGGGGTCAAGGGATACGCTGTGGGATGGATGACCAAGAGTCGTCGCCGCAAGCTCTACATTGATGATGTAGGCTGGGGCCCCAAGGCCGGCTCAATTGAGTACATGTACCAGGTCCCCTTTGCCGGAATCCACGTCTTCATCGGCAAAATCGGCGAACCGGGCCCTGAGCCGGACATCTGCACCGACATCATCGACACGGCTCAGCGTGCGAGACCTGCCCGAGTTCATCCCGTCGTGAAACGTGCCTTCATGGGATTTATCCATGGGGCAGAATTTGAGGAAGGATTCATGTCTGGCAGTGAGACGGCCATCTATTCTGACGATGAGTCTTCCACGGGCGATACTACCTTGTTGTATCAACTGCGGGACGGCAGGCTTGGGGCTGTTCCGATGCCGACAGTATTCCAGACCCCTATGAGCCACCGAACCGGGTCGCAATCTTCATGGCCGGTACACAGCCAGCGCAGAACTCTACGACTGCAGCGGCGATGATTTCCGGGTCAGCAGCAGCAATGGCAGCCGGGGCAGGAGGCCCTGTGCGCCCACCGACTCAGGTTTTGGATGATTTACTGGACAGTTTGACAACATTATTAGCAGCAAATGTTAACCCGGCGAATCAAGATCAGAACAACATGGAGGTTGCAAAATTACGTGATGAGATAGTGCAAGCCAAGGAAGACCAGGCGGCAGAGGACGAGAGGATGACTGCGGATCGAGCCACTTTGGATGCTCAGGCGCAACGAATCCAGGCTGATTCCTTCCGGCTCTCGTTGGATCAGAAAGCTTCAAATGATGTTTTGAGGAGAAGGCACCAAAGTCATCTGCCTCCGGATTACGAGGCGAGGAACCTTTTCAACACACATGGTGTAGGGACCAGTAACCCGCCAAGGGTAAACCGGTCGATAGCCGCGCCTGGGACTGGAGCTCCGGCTCAACCACGCACGATGGACCCGCCCCGTCAGAATAATATCCCACCATTGCACGTGCCAACACCACCGGGTCATTACTCTAACCCTTTGGACAACATGATCGCTGCGGCGTCACGATTGGCGGCTCTGCCAGTTGAAGGCGAGTCTTCATCTGCGGTTGAAACGCTGAGGTCTAGAGAGCTTCTTGACAAAGACCGGTACAGCAGGAGGCTTACTCTTATAGTCGTGATTGGATCCATTCAGCCCCTCACCAAAGCCGGAGTTATAGCAGACACATGGACTCCCCAGCGGTGTCAAGCAGTGAGCAGCGTCGTAACCTGCCCCGTGGACATGACCCGCCCCGTAATACTCAGGCCCTGATGGATCAGGATAGAGCTCATCGGGAGGCTGAGCTGGCGGCTCAGTACACGGCTCATCAACCATCTCCAGTTCGTCCGACAACTTTGGTGGAGGCAGGCGTGACCTCTCGAAGCACGAGTGTACCATGTTTAGGCCGGCTCTATGTAATGAGCAGGCTGATGGCAAAGCCTTCCTTTGCCGTCCGCTGCCTCTTTGCCGTCGGCTTTCCGCTAGCTGATGGCAAAGCCATTCTTTGCCGCCAGCTAGCTGACGGCAAAGATGTAGTCGAGCGCTACTGTTTCGACTTGCACATAATGAACAACACATTGTGAATGACTAAAATAAACAAGTCATAAATGACTAGTATAACAACCAAATATAGCCATTGAAAACTGGACAGAGTCTCACTTCAACCAACCTAACAAGAAAATACAGATAAATAGGGCATATGCTTGAAAACTGGACGAATGCTCACTGCAACCAACCTAACAAGCAGATAAAGATAAACAAGGCATCTGCTTGATAACTGGACAAATGCTAAAAAAAGCAACCTAATAACCAAATACAGATAAACAAGGCATCTGCTTGATAACTAGACAAATGCTCACTCCAACCAAACTAAGAACCAAATACATATAAACAAGGCATCTGCTCGATAACTGGAAAAATGCTCACTCGAACCAAACTAACAACCAAATACAGATAATTAAGGCATCTACTCACTATAGAAAACCAAATATAGCCATTCGTGAAACTAAAGTGGACAATTCATACTTAAACATCACATAGCCCTATTGAACAATACATTTTTGCATAGACCCATGGTGCGCTCTCTGAAGTCAAAGATGAGTTGTTTCACCATGGAGGAACCTTCGTGGGTGCCCTCCTCGTGGTCGTGGTCGTGGTCGATGAGATCTGACTTGGCAATTGAGGATCCCAAGTCGCCGCCATAGAACGTGTCCTTCAGAAATTACAAAATGGGCTCAACGGTGTATAAAGCTCGCTGGGTAACGGTATGGGAATCTAAAAACTCAGGGGAGTGCGGCGACGATATGGGAATCGCGGGGTAACTTGAACTTTATTATCTAAGCTAGGAGGAATGGGTAGAACGGCAGGGGTTGGCGGCAGTAGCGGCGACCGCGAGCTAGGGTTCGAGGGGAAGGGGCGGGTGGGGGACTGTGGAGGGGGGCGTGTTTGAGGATACGCCGCGGTTACTGAAAATTTTAGTAATGGTGGTTGGAGATGGTGGTGGACGAGGGAGGGCGACGGTTCAAATGCCTCGGCTACTGCAATTTTACTATAAGGTCAGTGCTGGAGGAGTGTGGGCAACGGTTGAAGTACAGCAGCTACAAAACTTTGGGTAAACGAATTGATGCGGGGCGGGAGTGCCCAAGATCGCGCACGGTCCAATAACAATATGCGTGTATGATAATAAGGAAAAGTGGCGTGGAACCGCCGATTTTGGCAACACTCAAGGCGGATAGTTTTTTAATATTTCTAGATAGCTAGTCTATCGCACACGGTTCGTCCTAATTTCCAAATAAACTTACCCGCCTTTAGCTTTCACAGGTGGTGGTTTTACAATCCACTTGCATCACACACGGTTAAGCTAGTCCCTCCACCCTTTGCTCGCGCTTGCGTGGTCGTGGTGATTCATAGCGCACTTGTATCGCACACGGTGAAGATATTATACCCGTGTCTGTTGAGCGTCATCAGTCTTTGCAGCAAAAAATAGCGTTAGAGAGGGTTAGAAGACAACCACATCAGCATGTTCTTCACAAAAGACAGTGCTACCCGTCGATGCAGATAGAACCATGGTTGTACTGGCCCACCTTCTAGCCCCACCACAGATAATCGAGACTCTTCCATATTGCACACTTACACCGTTGGGCAGAGAACCAGCTACAGCCCATCTAACCCAACCCCAGCGGATATTAACCCACTTCTAGTTGACAAAGCACCATGTCCACCACAGAGTACCCCCACACGAGCAGTTTGTAAAGAAAATGCAGTGCCCAAAGCACGAAGACCACCAAAGTGAACCCAAACTCCACGTTTAAAGCAGAAGAGCAACTGTTTCAGTTCAAATTCTGTAGCTATGGTCCTCCGAGGATGATTCAAAGATAGATGACCAGTCCTATATCCCACCTAAGGTGTATGCTCTAAGTTGCAATGTTTATATTTCTCATATCATGCATATGGTGTCTTGCATTGCTTAGTTTTGACATCGTATGCACAATATTGAATTCCATCTGCTTAATTTAGGGATCATACACGCGAGTGACAGCTGCTTAGTATATGAATCAATTATGTCAATTATATCATGCCATCATTTATGTGAAATTGTGTTATGTTGTCCTATTTTTTTAGACAACATATGTGTGAATTACCATATCTGTCTATCATACAATGTCTGTACGTTCAATTTCTTTTCTTATTCATCAGCTATTTGAATTGGAGGGGTGATGGCAGTATCTAAGGGAGCAAAAGCCTGTGGCCCAAATATATATGAGTGAAAAGGGTGGTCTGTGATGTTCCAAATTCCAATGCACAACTTTGACCGCGCAGGCCCACGGTTGGGCGCGTCGTCGAAGATCTATGAGAGGGGCCAAAAGTCAGTAACCACCTGGAAGTGGCCAAATATATGTTGGAATATTGGGGATGTTTAAAACTTTAAATACATAATGCATAACTTTTGTGGCACCCGCCTCGCAAACCCGAAAGCACCCTTGGATATATATAATGTCGTACCTAGCTAGGATGCTTGGCCCACCACCTCCCACTTCGTGTCAGTGGGGTAGATGCACGTAATCGTCGATACTTTGGTCATACATGCATGTTGCCATGACCTACCATAAGACGGACCAATGAATCTATCGTTTGGTCGAACGACAGCTGTTGTTGTCGATAAACCGCTTGGGCCAATAGATTGAACCATCATAAAAATTGCACGAGAGGGACCACAAAACCAGCACCTCTTGCATGCGGCCCAAAATGATGTACATTGGGAAGGGGTGATGTGTGTTTTCAATATAGAATAATGTACAATTTAGATGTGGTGCCTACCTCTCGATACAGACAACAACCATGAAGGCAAGGTAGTTAAGGACGAGATACGCATGGTTTGATGTAGGTCGAACCCAGCAATCCAAGCATGTGGAGGGAATCCTGACAAAGCATGAGCTCGAGCTTTGGTTGAGCGACATGTGACGGTGACCGGCCCTAACATGAAGTAGGAGGAATCCATTCATGGCCAACACATATCCCTAATTATCGGTCAAAGGGATGGTATATATACACTCGGGGAGCCCACATATATGCATGTCGTCACAAAAAACCGCAGAAGGAAGCATGGTCGAGCAGAAGACCCTGTATACACTGCATGCGGCCCGAAAATATGTATGGGTACGGTGGTGTGTGATGTGTTTAAATCCCAAATGCACAACTTCGATGGGCCACCAACTACATCACAAACCGAACACCATACCCGACACCAAGCCTAGTTCAATACGCATTTATGTCCTGCTTCCCAACTTCGAGGCGGGCGGCAAGTCATCCCACGCATGCGCTCAAACTTTATTTGGTCTAGCATGGGACACATATATATATATCTATACCCCTATATAGTGTGTGAATAACTTTGAAAGTTGGTCTTTGGATGAAGCCAATCCGACGATAGAGAGATGGCAAAGACGAGCACTACTGGTCGTTGGATATAATATACATTCCACCAGATTCTGCAACATGTACAATCTAGAAGACTCCATGGTTGATGATAAGTCAATTTTGCATCATGCTTTTATATCGATATTTATTGCATTATGGGCTGTTATTACACATTATGTCACAATACTTATGCCTATTCTCTCTTATTTTACAAGGTTTACATAAGGAAGGAGAATGCCGACAGCTGGAATTCTGGGCTAGAAAAGGAGCAAAAATTAGAGACCTATTCTGCACAACTCCAAAAGTCATGAAACTCCACGAAAGTTATTTTTAGAAATAATAAAAAATACTGGAAGAAGAATCTACTTCAGGGGGGCCTCCACCTGTCCACGAGGGTGGGGGCGCGCCCCCTGCCTCGTGGCCTCTGACTAATTTATTACAAAAAGATATACCCTTTGTCTTTGATGATGATTGTGTAGAAGCATTTGAAATACTTAAGAAAGCATTGATTTCTTCGCCCATTGTTCAACCACCTTATTGGAATTTACCCTTTGAAATTATGTGTGATGCTAGTGATTATGCTATAGGTGCAGTTCTAGGTCAAAGAGGTGATAAGAAATTAAATGTTATTCAATATGTTAGTAAAAATCTAGACAATTCTCAAAGAAACTACGCTACTACTGAAAAAGAATTCTTAGCAGTTGTATTTGCCTGTGATAAGTTCAAGCCTTATATTGTTGTTTCTAAAGTAACTATTCACCCTGGTCATGCTTCTATTAAATATCTTATGGAAAAGAAAGATGCTGAACCTAGACTTATTAGATGGGTTCTCTTGCTACAAGAATTTGATTTGCATATTATTGATAGAAAGGAGTCGAGAACTCCGCTGCAAAACAACTTGTCTAGGTTAGAAAATGTTCTTGATGACCCACTACCTATTGATGATAGCTTTCCTGATGAACAATTAAATGTCATAACTGCTTCTCGTACTACTCCATGGTATGTTGATTATGCTAATTACATTGTTGCTAAATTCATACCACCTAGTTTCATAGACCAACAAAAGAAAAAGGTTCTTCTATGATTTGAGACATTATTTTTGGGATGACCCACATCTTCATAAAGAAGAAGTAGATGGTGTTATTAGACGTTGTGTACCTGAGCATGAACATAGACAGATCCTACGCAAGTGTCACTCCGAGGCTTACGGAGGACACCACGCTGGAGACAGAACTGCACATAAGGTATGGCAATCCGGTTTCTTTTGGCCTACTCTCTACAAGGATGCCCGTAAGTTTGTTTTATATTGTGATGAATGTCAAAGAATTGGTAATATTAGTAGACATCAAGAAATGCCTATGAATTATTCACTTGTTATTGAACCATTTGATGTTTGGGGCTTTGATTATATGGGACCTTTTCCTGCCTCTAATGGATACACACATATTTTAGTTGCTGTTGATTACGTTTCTAAGTGGGTAGAAGCTATTCCAACTAGTAGTGCTGATCATAACACTTCTATTAAAATGCTTAAAGAAGTTATTTTTCCGAGGTTTGGAGTCCCTAGATATTTAATGACTGATGGTGGTTCACATTTTATTCATGGCGCTTTTCGTAGAGATGTTAATCATAGAATTGCATCTCCCTATCACCCACAGTCTAGTGGTCAAGTAGAATTGAGTAATAGAGAGCTCAAATTAATTTTGCAAAAGACTGTTAATAGATCTAGAAAGAATTGGTCCAAGAAACTTGATTATGCACTATGGGCCTATAGAACTGCATATAACAATCCTATATATGGGTATGTCTCCATATAAAATGGTTTATGGAAAAGCATGTCACTTACCTCTCGAACTAGAACATAAGGCTTATTGGGCTATTAAAGAGCTCAATTATGATTTCAAATTTGTCGGTGAGAAGAGGTTATTCGATATTAGCTCACTTGATGAATGAGAACACAAGCCTATGAAAATGCCAAATTGTTTAAAGAAAAAGTTAAAAGATGGCATGAAAAACGGATACAAAAGCGTGAGTTTAATGTAGGTGATTATGTATAGTTATACAACTGCCGTTTAAGATTTTTTGCAGGAAAACTTCTCTCTAAATAGGAAGGCCCTTACGTTATCGAGGAGGTCTATCGTTCCGGTGCCATAAAAATCAACAACTTTGAAGGCAAAACTCCGAAGGTGGTGAACGGTCAAAGAATCAAACTTCATATCTCAGGTAATCCCATAAATGTTGAAACCAATGTTATTGAAACCGTAACCCCGGAGGAATACATAAGGGACACTTTCCAGAACGTTTCAGACTCCGAAAAGGAATAGGTATGTGGTACGGTAAGTAAACCCACTCCAAAACAGTTGTAAAGGCAATTTTTCTCCATTTTGAATATTTAGAAAAATAGAAAAATAAGAAGCAGTCCGGGAAGGACACGAGGCCTCCACGAGGGTTGAGGGCGCGCCCTACCCCCCTGGGTGCGCCCCCTGCCTCATGGGCACCTCGTGTGCTGTGCTCTCCGGACTCTGTTTTTTTGCACGATACATATTTTGGTCGGTAAAAATTCATTATATAATCTTCTGAAGGTTTTGACCTCCGTATCATGCAAATATCCCCTATCTTTGTTTCGAGCTGTCCTGCTGCAGATTAGAGCAACATGTCATCCCAAGATTCGAAAGGAGAAAGTTATGTGGCTGATTACATTGCAGATCCTAAGGTCTATGGGGATGTGGAGCATTGTGGTTGGACTACGGAAGAAGAAGATGACTATGAGCCCAAGAGAAAGGAGGAGATGAGCTCAGATGAAGACAAAGTCCCATTGCCTCAACCTGGGGACATGCATGTGGAGTTCAAAAAGTCAAGCCTCCCTGATAGAGCAAAGAAATTTAAGATCGAGTTTATCCCTTTTCGTCTCTTGCAGGAAAACAAGCAGGAATTATGCAAAAAGATATTAAGCCTGGAGCAGGAGATTGAGAACTTGAGGGATCAAAATTCTGTCCTCAAGCGCAAATTAAGGAAGAAGCCTACGCCATCAACTAAACCATCATCTTCTCCATCACCAAAAAGGAGACATAATCACATGGGTATGGGCACTCCCCTTGGCAAGTGCCAAGCTTGGGGGAGATGCCCCGGTATCGTATCACCATAACACTCCTATATTTACCGTTTTTCTTAGTTCGATCCTATTAGTAGTGTCTTGATCTAGTAGAATAAAGTTTTAGTATGATCTAGTTTTGAGTTTTGCTTTTTGATCTTTCTTTGTAATCGAGTTCGTGAGTTATATAATAAAGATTACTGTTGAGTCAAGGACTTGATTATCCTGATATGATCTTGAGTGAATAAAAGAAAAGAGAAAATAATAAAAAGAAACAAAGAGATCATATTGATCTTATGGGGAGTAATGACTTCACATAGAAAGAGTATGATGATTAAAAGTTGTTGAGAGTTTACAAACATAGTTTTGGTCATCGTTGCAATTAATAGGAAGTAATAAAGAAAGAGAGGTTTGACATATAAATATACTATCTTGGACATCTTTTATGATTGTGAGCACTCATTAAAATATGACATGCTAAAGAGTTGATGTTGGACAAGGAAGACAACGTAATGGGTTATGTTTTCTTATATCTGAGATAAAGTATATTGTCATGGATCATCCAACATGTTGAGCTTGCCTTTACCCCTCATGCTAGCCAAATTCTTTCCACCAAGTAGAGATACTACTTGTGCTTCCAAACACCCTTAAATCCAGTTTTTCCATGAGAGTCCACCATATCTACCTATGGATTGAGTAAGATCCTTCAAGTAAGTTGTCATCAGTGCAAGCAATAAAAATGGCTCTCTATATATGTATGATTGTTTAGCGTGGAGGAAATAAGCTTTATACGATCTTGTGATGTGGAAGAAATAAAAGTGACGGACTGCATAATCAAGGTTCATATCATAAGTGGCAATATAAAGTGACATTCTTCGCATTAAGATTTTGTGCATCCAACCCTGAAAACGCATGGCAATCTCTTCCCTCTGCGAAGGGCCTATCTTTTACTATTATCTTCTACCTTATGCAAGAGTCATGGTGATCTTCACCTTTCCTTTTTACATTTTATCCTTTGGCAAGCACAGGATGTTGGAAAGATCCTGATATATATATATATATATATATATATATATATATATCTAATTAGATGTAAGTTAGCATGAGTTATTATTGTTGACATTACCCTTCAGGTGAAAGGTTGTGAGGCGAAACTATAAGCCCCTATCTATCTCTCGTGGTTCCGATTAAAACTCCAGAACCACAAGTATTGCGTGAGTGCTAGCAATTATGAAAGACTAAATGATAGTTGAGTATGTGGACTTGCTAGAAAGCTCTGGCATAGACTCTTTCTGATGTTATGATAAATTGCAATTGCCTCAATGAATGAGATTATAGTTTGTTAGTTCTCAATAAAGTTTATGACTCATACTTTGCATTGTGAATAGAATTATTACTTGAGCATAAGAAATCATATGACAATATCCATTTATGTTGCTGTTATGAGAATAATCATGATGCCCTCATGTCCCAGATTTTTTATTTTATCGACACCTCTACCTCTAAGCATGTGGACATATTTATCGTCATCGGCTTCCGCTTGAGGACAGTGAGGTATAAGCTTGGGGGAGTTGATACGTCCATTTTGCATCATTCTTTTATATCGATATTTATTGCATTATGGGCTGTTATTACACATTATGTCACAATACTTATGCCTATTCTCTCTTATTTTACAAGGTTTACATAAGGAGGGAGAATGCCGGCAGCTGGAATTCTGGGCTGGAAAAGGAGAAAATATTAGAGACCTATTCTGCACAACTCCAAAAGTCTTGAAACTCCACGTAAGTAATTTTAGGAAATAAAAAAATACTGGAAGAAGAATCTATGTCTGGGGGGCCTCCACCTGTCCACGAGGGTGGGGGGCGCCCTTACCCCCTAGGCGCGCCCCCTGCCTCGTGGGCCCCTGCCTCGTGGGCCCCCTGTTGGCTCTCGATGCCCATCTTCTTGTATATGAAGTCTATTGTCCGAAGAAAAATCATCAGAAAGCTTTCGGGACGAGACTCCGCCACCACGAGGCGGAACCTTGGCGGAACCCATCTAGGGCTCCGGCAGAGTTGTTCGGCCGGGGACACTTCCCTCCGGGAGGGGGAAATCATCGCCATCGTCATCACCAATGCTCCACTCATCGGGAGAGGGCAATCTCCATCAACATCTTCACCAGCACTATCTCCTCTCAATCCCTAGTTCATCTCTTGTATCCAATTCTTGTCTCCAAGTTCGGGATTAGTACTTGTAGGTTGCTAGTAGTGTTGATTACTCCTTGTAGTTGATGCTAGTTGGTTTTTTTGGTGGAAGATCATATGTTCAGATCCTATATGCATATTAATACCCCTCTGATTATGAACATGAATATGCTTTGTGAGTAGTTACGTTTGTTCCTGAGGACATGGGAGAAGTCCTGCTATTAGTAGTCATGTGAATTTGGTATTCGTTTAATATTTTGATGAGATGTATGTTGTCTATCATCTAGTGGTGTTATGTGAATGTCGACTACATGACACTTCACCATTATTTGGGCCAAGAGGAAGGCATTGGAAAGTAATAAGTAGATGATGGGTTGCTAGAGTGACAGAAGCTTAAACCCTAGTTTATGCGTTGTTTCAGACGTGGGGCTGATTTCGATCCATATGTTTCATGCTATGTTTAGGTTTACCTTAATACTTCTTTTGTAGTTGAGGATGCTTGCAATAGGGGTTAATCATAAGTGGGATGCTTTTCCAAGTAAGGACAACAGCGAAGCATCGTCCACCCACATATCAAATTATCAAAGTACCGAACGCGAATCATATGATCATGATGAAAACTAGCTTGACGATAATTCCCATGTGTCCTCGGGAGCGCTTTTCTCTATATGAGAGTTTTTCCAGGCTTGTCCTTTGCTACAAAAAGGATTGGGCCACCTTGCTGCACTTTATTTACTTTTGTTAATTGTTGCTCATTACCAATTATCTTATCACAAAACTATCTGTCACCTATAATTTCAGGTCTTGGCGGAGAGTACCTTGCTGAAAACAGCTTATCATTTCCTTCTGCTCCTCGTTTGGTTCGACACTCTTACTTATCGAGAGGACTACGATAGATCCCCTATATTTGTGGGTCATCAGTTGAACTTAAGCATAATGCAAAAACCTCAAAACACAAGCACTTCTCCTTTGTTCTCTAGAATCTTCCATATCTTAATTGCCGAAATTTTTTTTCTAAATGAATTGTCACTTTTTGTGTTCACTTTATGCTTTACAATGCACAATTCCATGAATCTTAAAGTTGATTTTTGATAAAACTAATTGATTTTGGATGAGATGAACTATATGAATTAAACGAACATCTACATCATGCATTAGACTCAAAGCTTACATGTTATAGTGTGGTATTTATTCATAATTTGGTTACCAAATCTCATGCATGCAATGCACGTGTACCTTAATAGTATCAATATGAAACCATCATGGTCAAACCCTTCTCGTTGTTGGGTCAAAGGGATAGATTGTGTGGGCCCCCCTAATTGTCAGTAAAGGATAGTATATATGCCGCACAAGGGAGACATGCTTGAGAAGAACACCCTGCCCCCTATACCTTGCATGCAACCTGAAAAAGGTTTATATAATCGCCATACAGGTCAAGTCAATCATTCTTTAATTATTTAGAGGAAAAAATAACCCATAAAACATAGTAGGTTTATATAATCATCATGACACATCAAGTCAATCATTCTTTAATTTTTCAGAGCAAAAAATAACCCATAAAAACATAGTCTACAAATTAGCCAAACAAGGATCCCAAGGTTTATATAATTCCCATAGAGATATAATGTATCTCTATAATGACCGTGTCATGGCATTTAAATGAAGCTTGAGATATGCAACTTCCCACCGGGTCACCCATCCTTGGACTACTCCAGCCCGAGCACGCTTAACTTCTGCGTTCTATTCGACTAGGCTAGCAGATGTGAAGCCGGCCATTGCTGATAGGAATTTCCTCCTTGCCTTAAGGCGTTTCACGCAGGTCACCCTATGGGACCTACTCCCTCCTAACACACACATTTTTGCTTTTAGAAAATGTGTGGGATATTTTACATGGTTGGCGTGTTGCCGCTAGCCTTTAATGAGCACTGACACTGGTAGCGGGAAAACGATGGGAGAAGAGGCGGGAAACCGATGAGAGGAGTGGCGAGAACAGTAGCCTATTTTGAAAACCTTGCAGAGAAGGAAGCGTGAGCTAGCATTATGCATGCGCACAGTGCTTACCGATGTACTGCATGTGCTGTCGAAAGGGCTCAGGGTTGCCGTTCGATATAGGAGCATCCAATGGTGCACACGTACGGTCCGTGTGGTTTGGGTTACGCCAATCGTAACACATGACTCAGATCACAAGGCAGCAGGCGGGAAGGATATCATACAAAAACCAACATTCGGTGAAAACCGGTGAAAACCACGACAAAAGATGTTTTGAAGTTTCAAAAAATTTGAATGCAGGATGTTAAGAGGATGATGTTTTATTGCCACACAAAATTTCGTTGAAACTCCTTACGAGATGTGAGCTATGAAAAGGGAAATCCGCGTTGAATAGTGCGAATAGTAAAGTCACTATTATGGGCTGAATTTGTCTTTTCATAGCTCACATCTCGTAATGTTTTTCAACTTGAAATTTTGTGTTGCAATAAAACATCACCTTCTTAACATCCCACTTTTTTTCAGTTTTTTATGAAACTTTAAAATATGGTTTCCACGAAGTTTTCATTAAATATCAACTTTTGTGAGTGAACCGTGTGCTATTTGAAAACATTTCATGAGAAAAATCTCAGTTTTTAAATCCCCGTAAATCCAAAACTAAGCCGAAAATCGTGAAACCTGGCATGGTGTCACGACATGGCATATATATTTCGAGGAAATTTTTTCGTCCATTTTGGCGCAAGTTTTATTACAAGCCTCTTACAAACCGGAACTTCTCTCAAAGAAGCCTCGTGGTTCCGATAGGGAAATGTGTCCCCCTTGTGGGCGAAACGTAATCACTCCCTCTTTTCACCTTGTATTTTCTTCTACAGGCAACATGGAACGACAGAATATCCGTGCTAAAATTTAAACTTATTCAGGGTTCGTTTGGCCTTTTTATACACTAATTGAGTTTCCTAGGCATCTAATGTCCATAATTCAAATCTGAACTTGAAATACATGCTCCAGTTCACCCAAATGGCTAGAAAATTTATAAATGTGTCCTTGGGTGCATGTTTAGGTCCCATCCCAGGAATGGGAACGAATTACAACGTACCCGCGTCCTGCTCATCCTCAAACATTTCGAATCTCGGTTTTTAAATCCTCATAAATTCTAAACTCACCAGAAAGTCATCAAAGCTGGCATGGTGTCACGTCATGGCACATATATGTCATGGTAAAAACAATGTCCAATTTGGACGAAGGTTTATTACAAACCTCTTACAAACTGGAGCTTCTGTCAAAGAAGCGTCGTGGTTCTGATAGGGAAAAGTGTTCCCCTTGTGGGTGAAATGTAATCACTACCTCTTTTCGCCTTGTATTTTCTTCCACAGGCAACATGGAACGACATGATATCCGTGCTGAAATTTAAACTTATTCAGGGCTCGTTTGGCCTTTTTATAGACTAATTGAGTTTCCTAGGCATTTAATGTCCATAGTTCAAATCTTAACTACAAATACATGCTCCAGTTCACCAAAAAGGCTAGAAAAATTATACATGTGTCCTTGGGTGCATGTTTAGGTCCCATGCCAGGAATGGGAATGAATTACAACCGTACCGGTGTCCTGGCTCGTCCACAAACATTTCGAATCTCGGTTTTTTAATACCCATAAATCCAAAACTCACCAGAAAGTCATCAAAGGTGGCACGGTGTCATGTCATGGCACATATATGTCGTGGTAAAAACATTGCCAATTTAGATCAAGCTTTATTAGAAACCTCTTACAAACCGGAGCCTGTCACAAGAACACTCGTGGTTTTGATAGGCAAACGTGTCCCCTTATGGGCCAAATGATAATCGCTCCCTCTTCTATCCTCGTACTTTCTTCTACACGCGACACGGAACAACGGGAGATTCGCGTTGAACATTGAAATTATTCAGGGTTTGTTTGACCTTTTATATTCATTAATTGAGTTTTCTAGGCATTTAATGTCCATAATTCAAATCTGAACTACAAATACATGCTCCAAAGGCACCAAAATGGCTAGAAAAGCGTACATCTTTCCTTGGGTTGCATGTTTAGGTCCCATGGAACGAATGGGAACGAATTGAACTGTCGCGCCGTCTGGCTTGGCCACAAACATTGCGAATCTCGGTTTTAAATCTCTGTAAATCCAAAACTCACCAGGAAATCATGAAACTTGGCATAGTGTCACTACATGGTACATATAATTGTCCAATTTGGGCGAAGCCATATTACAAACTTCTTACAAACCGGAGCCTGTCGCAACTCTCCTGGTTCCGGTATGGGAACATGCCTATCTTGTGGGCGAAACGATCGCTGCCTCTTCTCGCCTCGAACTTTGTTTTCTACAGGCAACATAAAATAACAGGAGTGTCGGGCTAAAATTTGAAACTGTTCAGGTTCGTTTGTCCATTGTATATATTACTAATTACTAAGTTTTATATGCATTTAATGTAGTGCATAATTCAAATTTGAAACAAGCACATGCTCCAGTGAAGAAAAATGGGTGGGAAATCGTACATGTGTCATTGGGTGCATGTTTAGGTCTCATTTAAGGAATGGGAAGAACTACAAATTTGTCGTCGTCCTGAAACATTGAGAATCTCGGTTTTTAAATCCCAGCAAATAAAAAACTCACCCAAAATACATGAAACTTGGCATGGTTTCATGACATGGCACATATATGCCGTGGTCAAAAAAATCATCCTGTTTGAGAAGAGGCGCACACATTAGTAGCCAACGAATTCCTTTTTGAAACAAAAAGCTGACACGTTAATATCACAAACGGTTGTATTATATTAACCGTGTCTAAATTTAACAACCGCGAGCTAGGGTTCGAGGGGGAGGGGGCGGGTGGGGGACTGTTGAGGGGGGTGTGTTCGAGGATACGCCGCGGTTACTGAAAATTTTAGTAATGGTGGTTGGATATGGTGGTGGGCGAGGGAGGGCGACGGTTCAAATGCCTCATCTACTGCAATTTTACTATAAGGTCAGTGCTGTAGGAGTGTGGGAAACGGTTGAAGTACGTCGGCTACTAAATTTTTGGTAAAGGAATTGATGCGGGGCGGGAGTGCCCAAGATCTCGCACTGTCCAATAACAATATGCGTGTATGATAATAAGGAAAAGTGGTGCGGAACCACCGATTTTGGCAACGCTCAAGGCGGGTAGTTTTTTTATATTTCTAGATAGCTGGTCTATCGAACACGATTCGTCCTAATTTCCAAATAAACTTACCCGCCTTTAGATTGAACAGGTGGTGGTTTTACAACGCACTAGCATCGCACACGCAGTTAAGCCAAGACGTCCACCCTTTGCTTCGCGCTATGCCATTCGTGGTGATTCATAGCGCACTTGTATCGCACATGGTTAAGATATTATAACCGTGTCTGTTGAGCGTCATTAGTCTTTGCAGCAAAAAATAGCGTTAGAGAGGGTTAGAAGATAGCCGCATGAGCATGTTCTTCACAAAAGACAGTGCTACCCGTTGATGCAAATAGAACTATGGTTGTACTGGCCCACCTTCTAGCCCCACCACACATAATCGAGACTCTTCCATATTGCACACTTACACCGTTGGGGAGAGAACCAGCTACAACCCATCTAACCGAACCCCAGTTGATAGTAACCCACTTCTAGTTGACAAAGCACCATGTCCACCACAGAGTACCCCCACACGAGCAGTTTGTAAAGCAACTGCAGTGCCAGAAGCACGAAGACCACCACAGCGAACCCAAACTCCACGTTTAAAGTAGAAGAGCAACTGTTCTCAGGTCAGATTCTGTAGCTATGGTCCTCAGAGGAGGATTCAAAGATAGATGACCAGTCCTATATCCCACCTAAGGTGTATGATCTAAGTGGCAATGTTTATATTTCTCATATCATGCATATGGTGTATTGCATTTCTTAGTTTAGACATCGTATGCACAATATTGAATTCCATCTGCTTAGTTTAGAGATCATACATGCGAGTGCCAGCTGCTTAGTATATGAATCAATTATGTCAATTATATCATGCCATCATTTATGTGAAATTGTGTCATGCTGTCCTGTTTTGTTAGACAACATATGTGTGAATTACCACATCTGTCTATCATACAATGTATGTATGTTCAATTTCTTTTCTTGTTTATGAGCCATTTGAATTGGAGGGGGTGATGGCAGTATCTAAGGGAGCAAAAACCCGTGGCCCAAATATATATGAGTGAAAAGGGTGGTCTGTGATGTTCAAAATTCCAATGCACAACTTTGACCGCGCGGGCCCATGGTTGGGCGCGTCGTCGAAGATCGATGAGAGGGGCCAGAAGTCAATAACCACCTATAAGTGGCCAAATATATGTAGGTATATTGGGGATGTTTAAAACTTTAAATACATAATGCATAACTTTTGTGGCACCCGCCTCGCAAACCCGAAAGCACCCTTGGATATATATAATGTCGTACCAAGCTAGGATGCTTGGCCCACCACCTCCCACTTTGTGTCGGTGGGGTAGATGCGCATAATGGTCGATACTTTGGTCATGCATGCATGTTGCCATGACCTACCATAAGACGGACCAATGAATCTATCGTTTGGTCGAATGACAGCTGTTGTTGTCAATAAACCGCTTGGGCCAATAGATTGAACCATCATAAAAATTGCACGAGAGGGACCACAAAACCAGCACCTCTTGCATGCGCCCAAAATGATGTCACGTTGGGAAGGGGTGATGTGTTTTCAATATAGAATAATGTACAATATAGATGTGGTGCGTACCTCTTGATCTGCATAACAACCATGAAGGCAAGGTAGTTAAGGGGCCAGATACGCAGGGTTTGATGTAGGTTGAACCCAGCAATCCAAGCATGTGGAGGAATCCTGACAACGCATGAGCTCGAGCTTTGGTTGAGCGACATGTGACAGTGACCGGCCCTAACATGAACTAGGAGGAATCCATTCATGTCCAACACATACCCCTAATTATCGGTCAAAGGGATGGTATATATACACTCGGGGAGCCCACAGATATGCATGTCGTCACAAAAAACCGCAGAAGGAAGCGTGGTCGAGCAGAAGAGCCTGTATACACTGCATGCGGCCCGAAAATATGTATGGGTACAGTGGTGTGTGATCTGTTTAAATCCCAAATGCACAACTTCGATGGGCCACAAACTACATCACAAACCGAACACCGTACCTGACTCCAAGCCTGGTTCAATACGTACGATGTCAGTGTCCCATCTTCGAGGCGGCGGCGGGGGGGGGGGGGGGGGGGGTCGTCCCACGCATGCGCTCAAACTTCATTTGGTCTAGCATGGGACACATATATATCTATACCCCTATCTAGTGTGTGAATAACTTTGAAAGTTGGTCTTTGGATGAAGCCAATCCGACGGTAGAGAGATGGCAAATCCGAGCACTACGGGTCGTTGGATATAATCTACATTCCACCAGATTCTGCCACATGTACAATCTAGAAGACTCCATGGTTGATGATACGACCATTTTGCATCATGCTTTTATATCGATATTTATTGTATTATGGGCTGTTATTACACATTATGTCACAATACTTATGCCTATTCTCTCTTATTTTACAAGGTTTACATGAGGAGGGAGAATGCCGACAACTGGAATTCTGGGTTGGAAAAGGAGCAAAAATTATTGACCTATTCTGCACAACTCCAAAAGTCCTGAAACTCCACAAAAGTTAATTTTGGAAATAATAAAAAACCTTGGGAGAAGAATATACGTCAGGGGGGCCTCCACCTGTCTACGAGGGTGGGGGCGCGCCCTACCCCCTGGGCGCGCCCCCTGCCTCGTGGGCCCCGTGTTGGTTCTCCAATGCCCATCCTCTTGTATATGAAGTCTTTCGTCCGAAGAAAAATCATAAGCAAGCTTTCGGGACGAGACTCCGCCGCCATGAGGCGAAACCTTGGCGGAACCAATCTAGGGCTCCGGCAGAGCTGTTCTGCCAGGGACACTTCCCTCCAGGAGGGGGAAATCATTGACATCGTCATCACCAACGCTCGTCTCATCGGGAGAGGGCAATCTCCATCAACACCTTCACCAGCACCATCTCTTCTCAAACCCTAGGTCATCTCTTGTATCCAATTCTTTTCTCCAAGTTCGGGATTGGTACTTGTAGGTTGCTAGTAGCACTACTAGGGAAAACCTTATACACAGAAATTTAGCAACGGCGCGGGTCAAAAAAGGGCGCTAGTGCTAGATAGCAGTAGCGGTTGAAAAAAAAACCACGCTGCAGATACAATTGTAGCAGTAGCGCGTGTGGCCGTAAAAGAGCTACTACTAATATTCCCATTGGTGGAACGATAGGCTACGCATAGCAGTAGAGGGCTTGGAGGAAGCGCGCTACCGCTAGGGCATGAGTAGCAGCGTGTTTCCCAAGAAGAGCGCTACTGCTAATGGAAATAAAATAAAATGTAAAACAAATAGAAAAGTAAATGAAAATGGAAGAAACAGAAAAAGGAGAAAGAAAAAATAAAATGTAAAGCAAAATAAATGAAAAAGCGAAAAAACAGAGAAAGGCATAGCTGTAGTGTGTGTTCGTAAGAGGCGCTATAGCAAACGTAGCTGCAGCGCGTTTCCTAGACCCCCGCCATAGAAACAGAAAAGGAAATAAAAAAGGGAGAAAATTACATAGTTATAGCGATAGCTGCGTTTTGTAAAAAGCGCTATAGCTATATTAGCTATAGCGCGTTTTGCGAAACGCGCTACCCCTAATTTTGACTTAACCAAAAAACCGTTTCCCCCTGGCCACCACTTGCCCCCAAATCTCTCGACCCACCCCGCCGCCATCTCCCCGATTCGCCGTCGCCCCACTTCACCGCCGTCTCCTGTCGATGTCGACGCCCTCGGAGCCACCAGAGCCATGCGCCGTCGACGCAACCGGAGCCGCCCCCAACGCCACGGAGCCGCGCGGCCTCATCAACACCACCGTAGGCGCCATCGACGCCAGCGGATTCTCCCTCACCACAAGCGCCTTGCCGCCACATCGAGACGCCCTGCCTCCCTCGCCACCACCGGAGCCATCCTCTATAAGCCCCCACCACTCTCTCTCTCTCTCATGCATAGGTTAATTATCTAGGTTATTTAGGCAAAATTTTAGTTAGGACTTTGACAGAGAACTAGTCGTTAACTAGTTTAATTAGGTTAATTATCTAGGTTATTTAGGCTCGTTTTATTTTAAAGATGATCCCTTCCTAGACTTTTATTGTTGATTATATCTTTTCATTGAAGTGGTCATGTTATATATCTTTTCATTGAAGTGATTCGATTGTGCCCAAGTGGCTTTGTTGTTTAAATGAAGCTGAGTGGCCTATATATGTTTTGCCGGAATGTTGATTCATTTCCGTTCCGGCAAATTTCAGGCTCTCGATTTGTCCACTTTTTAGCAAAGGTCTGTTGGAAATATGCCCTAGAGGCAATAATAAAAGGATCATTATTATATTTCCTTGTTCGTGATAATTGTCTTTTATTCATGCTATAATTGTATTATCCAGAAATCGTAATACACGTGTGAATACATAGACTACAACATGTCCCTAGTGAGCCTCTAGTTAACTATCTCATTAATCAATAGATAGTCATGGTTTCCTGACTATGGACATTGGATGTCATTGATAACGGGATCACATCATTGGGAGAATGATGTGATGGACAAGACCCAATCCTAAGCATAGCACAAGATCGAGTAGTTCGTTTGCTAGAGCTTTTCCAATGTCAAGTATCTTTTCCTTAGACCATGAGATCGTGTAACTCCCGGATACCGCAGGAGTGCTTTGGGTGTACCAAAGGTCACAACTTAACTGGGTGACTATAAAGGTGCACTACAGGTATCTCCGAAACTGTACATTGGGTTGACACGGATCGAGACTGGATTTGTCACTCCAGTACACGGAGAGGTATCACTGGGCCCACTCGGTAATGCATCAGCATAATGAGCTCAAAGTGACGAACTGTTTGGTCACGGGATCATGCATTACGGTACGAGTAAAGTGACTTGCCGGTAACGAGATTGATCGAGGTATTGGGATACCGACAATCGAATCTCGGGCAAGTAACATACCGATTGACAAAGGGAATTGTATACGGGGTTGCTTGAATCCTCGACATCGTGGTTCATCCGATGAGATCATCGAGGAGCATGTGGGAGCCAACATGGGTATCCAGATCCCACTGTTGGTTATTGAACGGAGAGCCGTCTCGGTCATGTCTGCATGTCTCCCGAACCCGTAGGGTCTACACACTTAAGGTTCGGTGACGCTAGGGTTGTATGAATATGAGTGAGGGAGTTCCGGACTAGGGGGTGTCCGGATAGCCGACCTATCATCATCGGCCGGACTCCAAGACTATGAAGATACAAGATTGAAGACTTCGTCCCGTGTCCGGATGGGACTTTCCGTGGCGTGGAAGGCAAGCTTGGCGATACGGATATGTAGATCTCCTACTATTGTAACCGACTCTGTGTAACCCTAACCCTATCCGGTGTCTATATAAACTGGAGGGTTTTAGTTCGTAGGACGAACAACAATCATACCATATGCTAGCTTCTAGGGTTTAGCCTCTTTGATCTCGTGGTAGATCCACTCTTGTAACACACATCATCAATATTAATCTAGCAGGACGTAGGGTTTTACCTCCATCAAGAGGGCCCGAACCTGGGTAAAACATCGTGTCCCTTGTCTCCTGTTACCATCCGCCTAGACGCACAGTTCGGGACCCCCTACCCGAGATCCGCCGGTGTTGACACCGACATTGGTGCTTTCATTGAGAGTTCCTCTGTGTCGTCGCCGATAGGCTCGATGGCTCCTTCGATCATCAACAAGGACGCAGACCAGGGCGAGACCTTTCTCCCTGGACAGATCTTCGTATTCGGCGGCTTTGCACTGCGGGCCAATTCGCTTGGCCATCTGGAGCAGATCGAAAACTACGCCCCTGGCCATTAGGTCAGATTTGGAAGTTTGAACTATACGGCCGATATCCGCGGAGAATTGATCTTCGATGGATTCGGGCCGCAGCCGAGCGTGCCGCACTGTTTCGATGGGCATGATCTAGCTGTACAGCCGAGCGGTGCCACGGAGGCCTTTTGAATCTGCTCCGACCACGAATCGGAGCGGATTCCCCGATCGAGGGCAGTGGTTGGACACCGCCTCGGGGCTTTAATCTCTACGGCGATCGGGCGAACTCTATCCCTGTCCTGCGAAGACCTCGACTCGTGGTGCGGACTCCTCTCCGGACTCAACCCTCCGCGCCCTTGCCAATCGAATCCGATTGGGCGCCCGTCATGGAGTTATTGCCGCGGACATCTTTCAGCACTTTTCGCCCTTTGGCGACATCCTGAATTCACTAAAGTCACTCTCTTTATCCGGAGAGCCCCGGCCAGATTACGGTCAATGAAGGTTGGGATGCGGACGACGAAGAAATTCAACGCCCACCCACCACCCACTTGGTAGCCGCTGTCGACGATCTAACCGACATGCTAGACTACGACTCTGAAGACATCGACGGTATGGACGACGATGCCGGAGAAGACCAAGACCCAGCGCCTACAGGGCACTGGAAGGCCACCTCGTCATACGACATATACATGGTGGACATCCCAAAAGATGGGAACGGCAATGGAACAGAGGAGGATGACCCCTCCAAGAAGCAGCCCAAGCGCGGCGTCGTGGCGCCGCTCTAAATCCCGCCACAAAGAAGAATGACGATTCCGCACCGGAGATAACAATACACCGGACAGTGCCTAATACAATCCACTCAAGCAATATACAGCGCAGGAGGATGGAGAAGCCAGCCATCAAGAGAGAGAGGCATAAGAAGAGGTAGAGGATTATATGCCTCACTCTGAAGACGAAGCAAGCCTCGGCGACAATGAATTAAATGCGTGCACGAGGATCCCGTCGAAAAAGTGCATTTTAGACGCAGGCTTATGGCCACGGCGAACAGCCTCAAGAAAAAGCAGCAACGGCTTAGAGCTGATCAGGATCTGCTAGCCGACAGATGGACTGAAGTCCTCGCGGCCGAAGAGCATGAGCTCGAACGCCCCTCCAAAAGCTACCCTAAATGCAAGCTGCTCTCCCGATTAGAGGAGGAGGCTTACGAACTCGCATCACCAGGAGACAATACGGCTGACGACCACCCCGTGGTCGCGACAGGGAGGCCTCTAGGCCCTTCACTAGAACTGTACCCCGGCATTGCTCAAAAAGCACACGGCCAAAGGGGAACGCTCCGGACCTGCGAGATATATTGGAGGACAAGGCAAGACAATCAAGATCGATCTATGGATCGCGTGGGCGCCTACAGATGCGTGACAACAACCGCCACGCCGGACACAAGAAGTCCGCCGGGCCGAACAAAATGCAGACAAAACTTCTGTTGAGCTCTGGCCGTGATATCGCCAAAGACAGAGGCGCCGACAGCCACTATGCTTCACGCAGGCGAAGTAATGGATCATCAAATCCCCGAAGGGTTTAAACCCGTCAATATTGAATCCTATGATGGCACAACAGACCCCGCGGTTTGAATCGAAGACTATCTCCTTCACATCCACATGGCCCGCGGTGACGATCTTCACGCCATCAAATACCTCCCCCTCAAGCGTAAAGGACCAGCCCGGCATTGGCTCAACAGCTTGCCAGCAGAGTCAATTGGGAGCTGGGAGGACTGAAGCCGCATTCCTCGATAACTTCCAGGCACTTATGTGCGACCACCGACGCTGATGACCTAAGCCACATAATTCAGCAGCCAGACGAATGGGCCAGCAATTACGGACACGGTTCTTAACCAAGAAAAACCAAATCGTTGGTCACCGGATGCAGAGGCCCTCGCGGCCTTCAAGCATAACATCCGCGACGAGTGGCTTGCCCGGCACCTAGGACAGGAAAAGCCGAAATCCATGGCAGCCCTCACATCACTCATGACCCGCTTTTACCCTGGTGAGGACAACTGGCTAGCACGCAGCAACAACCTCAGCAAAAATTCTGGCTGTCCGGACTTCAAGGAACGAAATGGCAGGCCGTGTCGTAACAAAAACAAACGCCACATTAACAGCGACAATATTGAGGATACGGCAATCGATGCCAGATTCAGAGGCTCTAAACCCGGTCAGCGGAAAAAGCCATTCAAAAGAACTACTCCGGGTCCGTCCAATTTGGACCGAATACTCGACCGCTTGTGCCAGATACACGGCATCCCCGAAAAGCCAGCTAACCACACCAACAGGACTGTTGGGTATTCAACGAGCAGGCAAGTTAATTGCTGAAAACAATGACAAGGGGCTGCATAGCAATGATGAGGACGAGACCCAACCGCCGAACAATAAAGGACAGAAGGGTTTCCCCCCACAGGTGCGGACGGTGAATATGATATACGCAACGCACATACCCAAAAGGGAGCGGAAGCGTGCACTCTGGGATGTCTACGCGATGGAGCCAGTTGCCCCGAAGTTCAATCCATGGTCCTCCTGCCCGATCACTTTTGACTGAAGGGATCACCCGACCAGCATCCGCCATGGCGGATTCGCCACACTGGTCTTAGACCCAATCGTCGATGGATTTCACCTAACCAGAGTCTTGATGGACGGCGACAGCAGCCTGAACCTGCTTTACCAGGATACAGTGCACAAAATGGGCATAGACCCCTCAAGGATTAAACCTACCAAAACGACCTTTAAAGGCGTCATACCAGGTGTAGAAGCCAACTGTACATGCTCAATTACACTGGAAGTGGTCTTCGGATCCCCGGATAACTTCCAAAGCGAGGAGTTAATCTTCGACATAGTCCCATTCCGCAGCGGCTATCATGCCTTGCTCGGACGTACCGCGTTTGCAAAGTTCAACGCGGTGCCGCACTACACATACCTCAAGCTCAAGATGCCAGGCCCTCGAGGAGTCATTACGGTCAACGGAAACACTGAACGTTCTCTCCGCACGGAGGAACATATAGCGGCTCTCGCGGCAGAAGTGCAATGCAGCCTCTTAAGGCAATTCTCGAGTCCGGCCGTTAAGCGGCCGGACACAGCTAAGCGCGCCCGGAGTAACTTACAACAAGACCACAGCACGCGTTCGAGCACGCCAGCGTAGCGATGCGGCCCCAACCCCAACCCTGCGAAGCGTCAGCAGGTCCTTCGCGTACACCATTACGCTCTGAAGATACCATGGGCATGGGGAGAGGGGCACGACCACGATAAACCAAGACCGCGGCTCAACCACAGCAGGGGCTCTCAAGTGTGTCGTTCCATTTTCTTTTCTTTTTACCTTTTACTTTTTACCCACAGGACTCCGTTTATCAGAAGCCCTGTCCGGCAGCAGACCTGCCGAACTCACGATGCAACAGCCGGGGAAGGATAAAGGCTACAACGAATATACCCCTGGAGGGGGACATGTTTAACAGTCTCATACCTTGCTTATTGCACTATTTGTATCGTTCTGCATTCGTAGCAGCACTTATTGAATAAAACAATGCAGCACCTTTTTGTTTATAATTGCATTTCTTTTTCATACATATGTTCATTCACGACATGTTGCATCCTTTCACTTTGGTACGGCTAATATACACCAGGGGCTTATGTTTCCCGCATTATGGCATAATGAGTCCGAACACTTTCACAAGTGCGGCACCCCGAACTTATAGCACTATATGCATCAACTCCGAATCATGTCTTGGGTCAATAGTTGGGTTTGCCCGGCTCCCGTGTTTTGGTACCTTACGTTCCGTTATATCGTCTAAGGTAGCACCGGGAGAACCACTGCGATTCCGCCCCACTTCGGCTGGGTTAACGCCTCAGTGGAGAAAGCTAAAACTGACCGTCATGATGAGGCGAGAGCCGGTCGCTATTCGAGAGGTTTTTTGCGAGTCCTTAAAGACTTATGCCGCTTAGAGCGAGGAGCCGGATACTGTCCGGCCAAGGCGTGGATAGCGCCCCAAATTCGGCCTTCCGAAGACTAGGGGCTTCGCCGAAATTTATAATTACAGAATTCTATGGCTAAGTGAGAGTGTTCAAGCATTATAAGTCCGGTTGCCTTGTTCGCTGTGTTGAGCGCCTCCCTAGATGGACCCAAAAATGGGAACAAGAGCGCTCAAGTTTATCCCGAACACCCCAGCACTCGTGGCATCGGGGCTGAAGCCGACGACTTGCCATCTCTCAGATTTGATAAACAGCTGCAGAGAAGGTAATATTTTAAATTAACAAGCGTTGCTTAGCGCATATGAACTAAGTTTTCAGCGCACAGGATAACAAAGTGCGAGTCTACTCAAACATTACATCTTTGGAGCACTCACCCGCAATAGTGCGGGCGCCCTTCAGCACACTCTTATAATACATCTCGGTCGTGCGATGCTCCTTGCCCTCTGGTGGTGGGTCCGTCACAAGCTTCTGGGCATCCATCTTGCCCCAGTGCACCTTTGCGCGGGCAAGGGCCCGACGGGCACCCTCAATACAAGCGGAATGCTTGATCACTTCATCCCACGGGCACGCATCCATTAGCCGCCGCACCAAGCCTAAGTAGCTCCCAGGCATGGCCTCCTTAGGCCACATCCGAACTATGAGGCGCTTCATGGCCTATTCGGCCGCCTTGTGGAGCTCGGCCAGCTGCTTCAGCTGGTCGCTAAGGGGCACCGGATGTCCGGCCTCAGCATACTGAGACCAGAAGACCTTCTCCGTTGAGGTCCCCTCCTCGGCCCGGTAGAATGCGGCAGCATCGGACACACTGCGAGGAAGATCTGCGAACGATCCTAGAGAGCTCCGAATTCGGGTAAGCAACAGGTAATTAACACTCACATGCTTACTTTGCATGAAAAATGCCTTACCCGCTGCTATTTTCTTCACCGCCTCAATCTCCTGGAGGGCCTTTTAAGCTTCGGCCTTAGCGGCTTTGGCACTCTCAAGAGCCGTTGCAAGCTCAGAATCTCGAGTCTTTGAGTCACGCTCCAAGTTCTCATGTTTTTTCACGAGATCCTGGAGCTCTCGCTGTACCTCCGCCACCCGCGCCTCCTGCTTCTCTCGCTCGGTGCGCTCCGCGGCCGCATTACGTTCGGCCACAGCCACCGCCTCCTTCAGGGTCGCCACCTCGTTAGTGGCTCCAACAATACCCACGTTATCCTTGTCATTTTTCTTGCAACCAAATCCTTTTCTGTAAGGTACAATTTTCATAAGGTATTACTCACCTTCTTTTTCCTCGAGCTGCTTCTTGGCATGGCCGAGCTCGTTCTCGGACCGCTCAAGGTTTTCCTTCAAAGCATTGACCTCCACAGTCAGTGCGGCGGAGGTCAGCAGCACAGCCTGCAATCCCATATTGACATATTTTTATGACTCCTGCGTTTATCTTTCTAAAGATCCTCGGTCCGGCTTTTCTTTACGAACACCGAACCGAGCGTCGAGCTCTTGTCTATGTGGTACCATTTTACATATATTGAAATTCTTACCACAAAACCTGTTAGAAGGCTACTGCAGAAGCTTGGTCAGCCCGCTCTTGGCAGCTGAACCTTGAATCACCGCACTCATAATGGCGGTGTTCCTCTTTGATGGAGGCGCCGTTGAGCGCCTCCAGCAAATTATCCGGCACCTCCGGTTGGACGGAGGCAGCCGGCGTCGCGGTCTTGCCCTTCTTACGAAGGGGTCGCCCGCCGGACTCCGGAGCCACTGTGGCCTCCGGGGCTGAATCCGGTGCACAGTCCGGGAGGGTGTCCTGTGACACCTCCGGGGCCTCCTCCTCCTGGTGGCTCCTTTTCTGGGATCCCACCTCGGCGTCGTCCACGGCACGGGGGGTGGAGGCAGTCGGAAGGGTATCCATATCCGACGCACCCAAGGACCCGCTCGATGAAACGGGAAGATCATCCTTGGGCGGATTGCAGGGTTGTATGCGGCATTAGAAAGGCATTATGTGGCGAAAATAAAAACCTTGAAGTTATTCGGGAATCCGGATACTTACGATCTCGGCAGGGGCTTGGCCCTTGGATGCCAGTCTTCGTCGTCATCACTGGCGTTGGCGGAGCAGTCCGGAGGAAGTGTTTTTCCCTTCTTGGACCCTTCGGCCTCCCATGTTAGGGAGGCCTTCCTTTTCTTTCCTCCGCCCGGTGGGGGAGAGGCTTTCTTCTTCTCCTCCTCACCTTGGTGGGAGGAGTCGGCCTCGGATTCATCATCCGATAGCACCTGAAAACGGGAACTCTTCCGAGTCCCGTGGCGTCTTCTTGGCCTTCTTCTCCGGCACCACGTGGGTGCCGGAGCCAGCAGCCCCGTTAGGCGGGCGTCCGCTGGGTCCTCTGGCGATGGGGCGGACAGGTAATCCGTTCGCCTTCGCCAGCCATTCTGTCAAAAGGTAAAGGGAGTTTAGATCCCGCATAGAGCCAAACTATGGAAAACAAGTGGTGAAATCACTTACCTCGTTAGCTGGACGCTGCGAGCAGAATCCGCGATCTTCGGTAGCGGATGCGGGAGCTTCGGCGCCGTTGAACAACACCTTCTAGACATCTTCGTACATAGTGTTGAAGAGCCCGCTCAGGGTCTGGTGCCGCGCCGGATCAAACTCCCACATATTAAAGCCCCGTCGCTGGCACGGGAGAATCCGGCGGATGAGCATGACCTGGACTACGTTGACAAGCTTGAGCTTCTTGTCCACCAGCTTATGGATACAGGCTTGGAGTCCGGTCAACTCCTCCGAATCCACCCAAATTCGGCCACTCTCTTTCCAGGAGGTGAGCCGTGTGGGGATGCCAGATCTGAATTCAGGGGCCGCTGCCCAATCAGGGTCACGCGGCTCGGTGATGTAGAACCACCCCGATTGCCACCCCTTGATGGTTTCCACGAAAGTGCCCTCCAGCCACGTAACGTGGGACATCCTGCCCACCATGGCGCCTCCGCACTCCGCTTGGCTGCCCTTCACAACTTTCGGCTTGACACTGAAGGTCTTGAGCCACAAGCCGAAGTGGGGCTGGATGCATAGGAATGCCTCGCACACGAAGATAAACGCCGAGCTGTTGAGGATGAAATTCGGTGCCAGATCATGGAAATCTAGGCCCTAGTAGAACATGAGCCCCCGGACAAAGGAATGAAGCGGGAAGCCCAGTCCGCGGAGGAAATGGGGAAGAAATACTACCCTCTCATGGGGCCTGGGGTTGGGGACGAGCTCTCCCTCGTCGGGGAGCCGATCTGTGATGTTCTTGGGATGAGATAACCGCCGTCAGCGCAGCTTCTGGATCTGCCCCTCCGTGACGGAGGAGGCCATCCACTTGCCTCCCGGCCCGACATAGTTGGAGAAGGTTGAGGTGAGAAGTGCGGACTTGGGCGCTGGAGCTCGAGTTCATGGAGATGGATAAGCCAAGGAGGAAGAAGGCGCAGGTAAAAGGTTGGATTTTTATCCCTTATATGGGCGGACAAAAACATGTGTCCCCACCGCCCGGTAAAACTCGCTTATCTCCCAAGCGCCACAATCAATGGCGCGGTTGGGTTACCCACGTCCGTATTGATGGGAATCCCGGAATAAGGGGAACACGATCTCTGCTTCGACAAGACGTGCCAAGGAAACCGCTTCGCTAAACGTGCTGAGGTGGAACAATAAAAACAATTTGAGTAAAGGCTTGGTAGTGATGTGACGTCACGCCACAGAATACGTCAGCAGATTGATGTTGTGTAATATTATTCTCTCTACGGTGGTATGTGGAATTTATTTTTGCAGAGCCGGACACTATCCTGGTGTTCACAATCTTCTATGAATTATTCGGAGGAAGTACCCGCCTTGCAATGCCGAAGACAACATGCGCGCCGGACTCGTCGTTATTGAAGCCTGGTTCAGGGTCTACTGAGGGAGTTCCGGACTAGGGGGTGTCCGGATAGACGAACTATCATCATCGGCCGGACTCCAAGACTATGAAGATAAAAGATTGAAGACTTCGTCCCGTGTCTGGATGGGACTTTCCTTGGCGTGGAAGGCAAGCTTGGCTATACGGATATGTAGATCACTATTGTAACCGACTCTGTGTAACCCTAACCCTATCCGGTGTCTATATAAATCGGAGGGTTTTAGTCCATAGGACGAACAACAATTATACCATAGGCTAGCATCTAGGGTTTAGCCTCTTTGATCTCGTGGTAGATCCACTCTTGTAACACACATCATCAATATTAATCTAGCAGGACGTAGGGTTTTACCTCCATCAAGAGGGCCCGAACCTGGGTAAAACATCGTGTCCCTTGTCTCCTGTTACCATCCGCCTAGACGCACAGTTCGGGACCCCCTACCCGAGATCCGCCGGTTTTGACACCGACAATGAGTATGCAGCAAACCGAAAGTTGTTCAGAGTCCCGGATGAGATACCGGACGTCACGAGGAGTTCCGGAATGGTCCGGAGGTAAAGAATTATATATGGGAAGTCGAGTTTCGGCCATCGGGAAAGTTTCGGGGTTCACCGGTATTGTCTGGGACCACCTGGAAGGGTCCCGGGGTCCACCGGTTGGGGCCACCTATCCCGGAGGGCCCCATGGGCTGAAGTGGGAGGAACCAGCCTGGTGGGCTGGTGCGCCTGGCCCCTCTCGTGCCTAGGGTTGGGAACCCTAGGGGAGGGGGCGCCCCACTTGCCTTGGGGGGCACCCCACCCCCTTGGCCGTCGCCCCCCTAGGAGATCCCATCTCCTAGGGCCAGCGCCCCCCTGGGGACCCTATATATAGAGGGGGGAGAGAGGGCAGCCGCATCCTTACACTTGGCGCCTCCCTCCCCCTGCTACACCTCCTCCTCCTCCCGTAGTTGCTTGGCGAAGCCCTGCCGGAGCCCTGCTGCATCCACCACCACGCCGTCGTGCTGCTGGATCTTCATCAACCTCTCCTTCCCCCTTGCTGGATCAAGACGGAGGAGACGTCACACTGACCATACTTGTGTTGAACGTGGAGGTGTCGTCCGTTCGGCGCTAGGATATCCGGTGATTTGGATCACGACGAGAACGACTCCCTCAACCCTGTTCTCTTGAACGCTTCCGCACGCGATCTAGAATGGTATGTAGATGCATCTCTCTCCCTCGTTGCTAGATGAACTCATAGATGAATCTTGGTGAACGTAGGAAAATTTTATTTTATACAACATTCCCCAACAAGGTCATGCCGAAATTTTCCGTGAATTTCGGCATGACTTGTGCTACAAACTAGGACATATCGAGTGTCC